>OY728141.1:1247136938-1249636938 GCA_963277665.1 Viscum album | reverse complement strand
CTTGTTATGTATACTTTCATTCGTTAATAAATTTTTACCACAAACCCAACTTTTACTCCAAATGGTAACTGAACTCAAAAATATTCTATTTATCCTAATTGTATAAGGTTCAAAATGTTAACACATACCATTTAGATTAGTAAAACTATTTTGTAATAACCAGGGACTTTCTGTAGGCTAGTGGTAGGAAATAAAGGCTTGTCGCACTATGGTTGTGGGTTCGATTCCTGCAGCTTTGTCCGACGCGACGGGTTATTCCCCACCCTGCAGGTTGTCCTTTTCCTAAAACTATAGTATTATAATATTCCAAAAATAATCTTCAGAAATTATTTAATTTTAAACAATACTATCCATGGTTCAACTTAATCCATTCCAACCTTAATAGTTATCCAAAATACCTCCGTCCAGACTTTCTCTAAAAGGTCTCTAAATTCCAAAATCAATTGTAACATCAAATTCCCCAAACAAAGAAAAGTTTCTCTTATTGTCACATACTAAAAATATGATTACCTTAATCATATTAAAACCTTACTGAAATCAACAAGTACTGCAGTACAATCCACATATATATATATATCACATTATTCTTATAACAAGAATATAATCCTTGAGTCCAAAAGCACCAATACATTAATTATTCCGCTTCAACTGTAGTCACAGCATAAGATTGGCCTTGATCCCTTGGCCTTTTCTGAGGTAAGTTTCCTTGACGCTTAGGACATTCATTTGCATAATGCCCTGTTTCCCTACAATTGTAGCATTCAACTTTGACAGCCTCTTTCTTTCCCTTGCAATCACGAGCCTGGTGACCCTTTTCTCCACATTTATAACAAACTCCCATTCCTTTTAGGCAAGTACCAGGGTGATTCTTCCCACAATTATCACATAATGGAAAATCCTTCTTTCCCTTTTTCCCTTTATTTGTCTCTTGTTCCACCGTTCTCTTCTTCTCTTGCTTTACTTTGTTGTCATAAGACTTAGAGAATTACTTTTCTGTCTTGATAGCACACTAGACAATATCTTCGTATGATGAGAAGGATTGTGATACTAAAGCTCGAAGGAGAAATGTTTTTAACCCATCAAAGAAACGATCAATCTTACTCCTTGGGTTACGTATATAATCGGCAGCATGCCTCGCTAACCTTGTAAAGTTAGCCTCATACTTTGCGACATTCTCATCCTCCTTCTGCCTCAAACTCAGAAATTGCCTTTCCATATCTGCTTGATGGTCACGAGGAAAATATTTTTCTAGGAAAATCTCTTTGAACTCCCTCCATTCCATATTCGATACGTCATCATCTTCCTTTGTGTTTTGAATCAGCGACCACCACTGATCGGCATCTCTAGTGAGGCGGTAAACTGCCATGACCACCTTCTCCCTTTCACTACTCCCCAAGGCATGGAATATTTTCACAAAGGAATTTATCATTTGCTCAGCTACTGTAGCATTTGTACTCCCATTGAAGGTTGGTGGTTGTTGCCTCATGAAACGGTCTAGCATTGATCCTCCACGTTGCGGATCAGGGTGCTCCATACGAGTAAGGTTATTATTCATAACCTGCGTGAGTTGTCCCAGTATGGTGAGAAGCTGATCAGCACCAGTTGTATCTCCAGATCCACAATAATTATCTTGAGCAGGAGGGCAATCCCTACACAGAGTTCATGCATTGAGACGGTTTCCATTCCTTCCACTAGGCGCCATTTCTAAACAATGGCATAAACTAGATTAGTTTATGAATCAAAATACATAATTCCATACTTGTTAAACACTTAACATAAATTGAACTAATTATGGATATAATCCATAATTATAAAAATGTTTTCTTTGAGGAAGTATATACTCGTAACCCTTCATAGTGGTTTGTAAAGAAAATGGGAATTATCCAAAGCATATCCCCCGGGAGTGTCGTCACCAAGAGTGCAGCAAGGCCCGTTGTCATGCACCAGTTCCCGTTCGAGTCTAGCTCAAAGCGGTGTTTTCAGGTTTTACCCCTAGGTACATCTGTGCCAGAGCCGCCTCTACCTGCTCGTATCCAGACAGGGATGTATTGCTAGGAAAACTCATAACATCTCTATAATACCAAAATTCTAGGAAGTTCTTCTATACTAATCCTCAAAGTCTATCTTTGGGCTATGTGCGCTAATCAGAGTTTATCTAAATCTAGCTTCCAAGGTTAGTACTAAACTGCCTCTGATACCAACTGTAATGCCCCGACCCCAGCTACCCAGAGTCGGTGCAATACTTCGTAACATTGGCATGATCACAAAAGATCAAGTCTCGAAAGACCGATTAGTTTAGTAGCCTTGGAAACACTAGATACATTCATAAGTATTACATTACATCATAAAGTGAAAAACTAATAACAAAGTCTTCATAGTCCACACTCATATCCTCTTCTGACTATCCCTACAGGTCATTCATAAAATACTTCTTCACATCCTGGAAAATATTAAAATATTGAAAGGGGTGAGCTCAGATGCTCAGTAAGGATAACAATATTGCGGAAGCTCTCATAAATAAACATTAACATTTAAGGCAATGTATAACTAAAACAAAAGCCTTTTAAACATGAAATTCAACATAATATGGAAAGAGTAAAAATAGATAATTCCATTTACTTCTTCACATGGACATTCTACTGGTCGAATAATCACATGCAATATCAATAACCACTTTCATAATGAGGGAATGTATAATGCCGGACATTCTGAAACATTTTGTCAAGGCCTCGGCCAAGACGTCTAAAATGATTAAGGCCTCGGCCAAAACCATAAATCAAATTGGGAAAGGGCCACGGCCAATTCCACGTCTAGTTGTCTCATGAGACCTACCGATGCATCGAGGAGCTATAGCGGGCTCCACCCGTCACTTATTAGGTCCAATACATTCCTCATATGAATAGGTTTAAACATATCATAAACCATAACATAATCGTATCACATAAAACATGCATAAAGGAAACATAAAATTTCCACATTTCAATCACAAGATATCAATACAACACATTCATATAATAAAAATGCTTTCAAAACCATTTTCAATACCAAAATAAAAGAAAGTTAAAACTTTGTATTTATTTTTCATTAAAAAAAAGTGATGGCTGGTAGAGGAAGCCGAAACTCAAATAATGGTCATGGAGACGGATAAGTCATTGTCGCCACATATGTATGGAAAGAAAAACATCCCCTTTTTGTCGTTTAGTAAAATGCTTCATATAAAAAGTTTCCATTTGAATAAACTTAAAAGTCAAAGGGGTTTATACACTGTACAAAAGAAATTTGTGTATAAAACAAAATATGCCTCAATGAATGGAGATTGAGACGAAGTCCCTTAAAAGATCATTTTTAAATAAAATATTTCTATTATGTGTATTCACTATATGTACACATAAAGAAAGTATAAATACAATATATGACATAATAATATCATGACATAATTTGAAAGTAGGAGATTAACCCAAAGAATGGAAGTTGGGTTATGAAATTCCCTTACCTTGTGTCCGACTTGACTCTACCGTTATTTAACCTCCTGAATAATAAACTAGAGTTAATATCTACCTTATTAAGAACCATTTTCAATTTCATTATCCTTTTTATATCACTTATTACAATGTTATGAACATTATGTAATTATTTATGTTAATAACGGTCGTTTTGTCGATCTTTGGTAACTTGAGTCAACAATAAACTTCTTATAATTACAAGTTGTTCATGTGGTAGAATATCCATTATATCCAGAATTATATTCATGATCTAGATGTCATATATATCTTATATATCCATTATATACATTCATTTATAATATTATGTAACATTTAGAGGTAATAAATGAAATGCACCGTTCATGGAGACGGTAAGCCGTACGTACGCATGAACGCTACTTTCATTTCAATTTCATATTTAATGGAACTAAATCATAATGATATAAATGTATAATATAATTCCAGTATAATATAGTGTATAATAACATTTACTCCATCCTTTATACATCCCACATATGGCATTAACGATTCAAATCACTTTGAGGGGACGGTAGTCCGCACTTCCTAAAATGAAATTATCGCGTTTTACCCATAATGGAAATCATAAAGTATGCCATAAATGAGAAATACAAAAGAATAAGTAAAAAATAAACATATTATATATCATATATAAAAATATTTACATCTTAATGGCCACCTTTGAAGGTGTTATATGAGTGTTGAACAATCATCGTTTCGTGAGGCAGAAATTCGCCATCCACAGAAACCGTATGTTCTTTAACCATTAGATGTAGGTGTGTGTAAGTGTAGCTTGAATACTTGTTATAACAACATCCTAGTATATTGAGGATACTGTTGTTGTTACAAAAGAAATGAATAAAAAGCGTTAGGGGGTTGGAGAAGAAAAATAAAACAAAACAACATTAGAAAAGACATTTCCTCAAAATCGGGTAACTCTTTTTGATTTGAGCCAAAGGCTTCCTTGGGAAGAGTTCTGCCCAAAGTAAGGCTTCTATGAGTAAGAGGGGGAAGTTGGGAGAGTTTTTGGGCAGAGGTTGGCCGAGCCAAATGGCTTGAAAGTGTAAATGAGGTGGGAGAGGTGGGGGCCTTTTATAAGTGGAGAGGAGGGGCACTTTTGGAAAGATTGAAATGTTACATTATTTCACAATGCTTTTCGGATTCTAAAGGTCCCACACTTATATAATTAGATTCTAAGGTGATAAGGTTTAGAAATCTCCTCATCCTATAGGCTTTGGACAAGTGTAAGCCTTGGATTTTGCATTATCTTCTCATTTTATTTAAATCCTTAAATAATGAGGTCATCACTGCATCATAATGATGTCATAAATAATTTAATTTATTTAATGTCTAAAAATTATAAAAAAAATACTATGATATAGTAAATATATTTAGATTTATAATGAATATTTATAGTCAAAATTAGGACTTGTGTAACCCCACTTAAAAACTATTTTAGTAAAATAACTCATGTTTGTGTCAATTTAATTTTAACATTAAATAAATATTTATTAATGTCATTTTCGAACTAAAGTGATCCATGGGGTCCCCAAGTTGACCCATGGGTTGTCTTGGTCGGCCATGACTCATACAATAGGAGTAGGACAAGTGTCATGCTCATCTCATATTATTAAAACATTATTTGTACCTTAAACTACACTAATTACCTCTAATCGCGATTAAGAACTTAAAAGTTACTATTCACCAAAAAATTATTTTAATCTCATTAAACCAAATTTTACTTCTTAATAAAAACCATTTATGTCAGATTTTTTAAAATAAAATCACAGAAGTGATAATATTTCATTTAAACGAAAAATCAATTATTTAACTACCACTAAGTGGTTTCACTATTCATCAAAAATTGAAGTTTTTCAGAATGAGGCCAAAATTTCACCCTAAGATATAATTGATATTCTGAATTAAAAAATGATGTCTATTTTACAAAATTCCAAACATATAAGTTGAATTAATTAATTTTATAATTAATTCCTGCTGTTACGACAAATAGCGTGTTTTTAAGAAACAATTTATATCAAAAGATTGGCAATTGTTTATGTCCAATTTCAATGTTAAATTAATTCTAATGACCACCATTGGATAAAATGGTAAAAATATATTCTAATTATACCTTAAAACCACTAAATACTATAATTTATCACAATAAATGTTTTTGATTAAAAAAGTTGTTTTAAAGTATTTTTCACTATTCATAAAAAATTAGAAGTTCTCAGAAAAATACCAAAAATTCAACATAGGCTAATTTCGATATTCCGAATCCAAAAATAAAGTCCATTTTGAAATATAAAATTTCTATAATTTTAAAAAGTGGTTATTACTATTCATAACGGCTATTTTGATTAGTCGCGGTGTTTTAGAACTCGAAGTTGCGTACAATGCAAGCTATTGCATTATTGAATGAGAAGCGTATCGTGGAAGCTCGGGGTGTTACATGTTATCTAAAGAACATGAGTTAATTTTAGAATTTTATAAGAATATAAAAATTTCATAAATTTTTAAATTTTTTTTAGTAAGAACAAAATAACTTATAATGAAAATTAAAAGTCTTTGACACTAATCTAACTACATAACATTACTAAAATAATTAAAGAAATGAAATATAAAAAACCAAATATATTGACCATGAAATATCTCCATGATCAAGTTATACATTTAAGGATAGAATAGGAAATATGAAAATAATAATAATGATTGATTATCGGGAGTTTAAAAAAATATATAAAAAAGGTTGAATTATCTTTGGAAAAAATTTATAAGTCACAAAAATCAAACGGAATAAAAGATTAAGAAGAAAAAATTTGAAATATTAAATTTTTATACACCATAAAAAATAAAAAATGGTATGATGAAACTATTATAGTTATAAATGGTAAATATATAATCACAAACATTACATTTATTAATTCATAAGTAGATTAAAATTATTTAATATAAAATTTAGTTTCAAAAAGACAATTTGAAAGTATTGTAGAAATATCATACACCATAAGTGGATCTAGTCTTGATGTGAAAAATAAGAATTAACATATTAAAATATTAAATGATAGTATTATCATCCTAGAGTCATTTATTTAGGAAAAAATTTGAATATAAATGTCATCCTAAATGTAATTTTTATCAAAATTATATTTCTTTTTGAAAATAAAAAAATCCATAGGTGGAAATTTTTCAATGAAGAAAAAATTTGAATAGTACCTCCTATAACACTTTAATAGACCTTTGAGAATTTTCAAAGAAGTTTTAACTATATATCCTTTTCACATTAAAAAATTAAGTAAGTATCATCAAAGTATTTATAAGTATTTTACTATGATTTACAAAAATCTGCCTATTGATTTAAAGAACCAAACTCATCATACATAAATAATAAATCTTAGTAGATAAATGTTCAATACAGAACATAATGATCCATTCAAGAATCATTTAGGTTAAGTGCCTTTATAAACTTAGACACATAAAGAACTGGTCCATAGGTGATCTATGTCATCTCCCACTTAGTTATTCATAAATAGTAGGATTTTTATATATATCATACATAATACCTTTCTTAATTTAATGTGTAAGGGAAACATAATTAAGGGTGAGATTAGATGATCAAAAAGGGTACAAAATGTTATATTAATATAATATGGATATATGGGTAATATAAGATGAGAATATATTTTAGAAACCATACCTTACATTTCATAGATCATGAACATGAGTCATGACATAAATCTTGGATATTTATAAGACATGAATCATAATGGAATCAAAGAACACGATCCATTGGATCATAACATTGGAATAAGACATATATTTTTGTAATACACATAATAATAAAAAATATTATGTCTAGGATATCCACCAAGACATTCATAACATGTTAGGCATGGAATAACCACATGTGTACCTACTTTCAGGTTAGGATAACCATTCCTATACCCTCTTTTAAGCTTAGTTTAACCACTCATTTACCTTATTTTAGGATTGGGATAACCGTTTTTGTACCCATTGATCTCATTAAACATTAATAATTACCCAATTAATTGGAGTGATATATATGTACCACTAATCACATAATGAATACATTTGTGTGTCAAAATATCATAAAATATTCATTGTAGCATATCCGACAGAATAGAAATGACTCATATAAACATTTCAACATAGCATAACCCATAGAAATGAAATGGGTTTCATAATAATTTCATCATTTCATCATATCATAACCCATGGATAAAGAAGTGAGGTTTATAATAATTTTATCATAGTATAAACCATGTAAGAAAAATGAGTTTTATAAGCCACTTTTCGTAATAATTATAAACAATTTAGAGAAATAATAAGAATGATTTCCTTGAACTATATCCCCATTAAATAATCAGTAACATCAAAAGATGTCATTTTTTAAGGAAAATTATTTTGAAAGATCACTTGGACTATTTCTTAAAAAAATATCCTTTCCACTTTGAAAATCTCCTTTTAAAACAAAAATTTTTTAATATACTTTCAAAATCATTTTCCTTGAAAATGACTTTGGAAACTTATAAAGGAAGATTTAATGATCATTTGAAGTTTTTAATGATAACATCCATTTCACATTAATAACACTTTTAAAAAAAATTTAAATTAATTTTATTTGAAAATAAACTTGTAAAATTATAAAGGAGGAATAAAATAAAATAATGGTAATAATAGTGGGAAATTCTATTCATTCTATACACATTAAAATATAAATTCCTATAATATTTTTGGTAAAAGTGAAACATGAACTATTTAGAAAATTAAATAATGATTCATTTTAAAAAAACTTTTGTAAGAATGAAAAAATAGGAAAAAATTTATTTAATAAATCCTTTGGAGAATATGAAAACATTTTTGAAAACATTTTTGGAAAACATGTTTATATAAGAAAAAGTCTTTTTGAACGAAAAGAGAAATAAAGTAAATTTTCGTTAAAAAAAATTCTTCTGAATATTGAGTACATAAAGAGAGGAAAATGAATAGAAAACAAATATTATAAATAAATAACTATATTAGAATAAAATTAATTAGTTTCTTGTGGAATATCATGATATTTCATTATCAGAATCATAAACATAAACAATCCCAAAAAATGATGAGATGTATCATGAAACCCTTACAACTTTGGGAACATTGAATCATAAGACCATGAAAGAATAAAATTAAATTAAACATAAAATATCATAATGAAAATTAAATTCATGATATTACATGTAAAATAATATTTTATACCATATATGATTTACTAATGACCTTTTTTACCCATTTATTGACAATTCCATGTTAAAATCATGATTCGGCTAATAACTAATTTGTTTTTTGTGTATGTTTGGATTTTTTATTTTAGGTCCTATAAATTTGATAATTATTAAATCATATAAATAATATTAAAAATTATATAAATATCATATTTATTTATTATATAAATTTTTATATTAATTCATAAAAGTTATAGATATAAAATATAATACACTATTCTTGGAGACGGTTGGTCGTACATACGCATGAAAAATGTTTCCATTTTCACAACAGATGAAAAAAAGAAAAGAAAAGAATATATTAACTTAAAATAATAATTTTTATGTCATATATATCACATATATTCATTAAATTGACACTTATTACCTTCTATGAAAAGTGTTAGTGAAAAAAGATCACATCACTTCGTGAGGCGATAGTCCTTTATACACACGATTGACATTATCGTACCACCCATGGAATGAAAATAAGGAAGGTATATGTGATATAATATTTAAATAAGTATAATTATGTTAAAAATGTAATATATATTCATTTAATAAATCCTTATTACTATCTAAGTAAAACAAAAATGAAAAACACATGACATCGGTTCGCGAGGTGGTAGTCCACCATAAACATGAACGACATTATTATTTTCCATTTGATGGAAGAGGAGATGTATATAAGTTATTCCATTAACTTAATAAAATCTCAGTATATTGTAGATAACAATGTTATTATATCAGTATAATTGAATAGTATTTTAAGGTGTTATAATTAGATGTAAAACAAAAATGCATTGTTTAAAAATTTACCTATTCTTCTGAAAACCTATTTAGGTTTAACATAAAGCCTTAATAGATTGGATTTTTGGTATAAAAAATGAATCTAAGATGTGGGGATAGATTTAAGAATTATATTTGATTGTGTATTGGCTAAAATAAATGGTTTTGTAAGTGTGAAGAGGAGAGGAGAGGGGATGGCCTTTTATAAGTGGAGGATATGAAAGACACAATTTTTTTGAAAAGCATAATAAAACAACTATGATTTTTTGATTTCTTTATTTAGAATATTATATGAATTATTTTTAGATATGGGAACTGATATGGTTTGGAAATATGAGTTCTAATGTTCTTGGAATTAATTGTTTAAATATATTTAATATAATAATATCACTTGCAATCATTTTTCCCAAAAAAGTGGAATAAATCCCAAATGGGGGACCATATAAAAAATTAAAGGGAAATTTTGAGTTTATAATACATGTTTTACCCTAGGTAAAACATAACCTTTTTAGTGTAAGTAATTTTTGAAAAAGTTTACAAGGGAGCAAAATTAATAAAATTAATTAATTAATTAATTAATTATGTTTTATTTGATACAACGACTGAGATCCTCTATTAAAACATAGTAATGCATAAATCCTAGGGTTAGATATATAACCTAGGTATTGGGAGGAACCATTAGAGAGGATCATGTGAAATATCATTGGCAGATGATGTCAAATCCCATCATATCGAGGATCATGCGCCAATGAATTTCATGGATCTCACTAAAGATGGTAATATAAAACCATTCATCATCAAAAATAAATCCAAACTATATGTAGGAAAATGGTTTTTTGTATTTCCATCCCATTAATTTATCTAGATCAAACATAAATTTAATTCAAAAATAATAATTGATTTGCACATCGATGGTAGATTTATTTGTGATGGATTTATTTTGTTTATTATTTATTTTTCCTCTTCATTCATCTAAATCTATGACAACAGATAGAGGAAGAACGAAAAAAGGTGGACATTCATTACTCAAATTTTATTGTTCATTTATTTATCCCATGTTTATTTTTATGTTCATTTTGGTGATTTTATTTGGTCCATGTTTCGAAAATTACCCGATATTCAATCGTTGCATGACCGTTCTTTGGCGAAATAGATCATTATTGTGGGTACGAATTGCATTTGAGGTTGTGATTTGATAATTGATAATGACGGTGGATGATTCAAAGTGGAACGAAACTATATTATATTGAGGGTTCCATTCCCACTATGGTTACATTAAAATTGATCATTGTGGAAATGGATTTGGTTTGGTGGTTCATTTTCTTGGTGGATCAAAGCATTGAATCTGGAAGGTGAGTGATGATGAATCCGTACAAACTTAGATCCATGATTCTTGGATAGAATCACAGTGGTGAAAATATACACATATGATTATGGAATAACCCTAGGGTTTTTGAAATTTCTGAGTTACATGACGTGTCATCCGGGATCACACACCGTGTGGGACCACATTGATACGACACAAGGGTTTTCCCCAAAGTTAAATATCAAACTCTGTATGACTTATTCATACACTGTGTGACTAGTGCATGGTTGATCGAAATGTAACTTGAAGGTTACATGACCATAGTACATGGACATGGTCCATTGTACATGGGTACAACTAGATGGCATGGGAAGAGTATATAGTGATTTCTACATGCTGTGTATGAATAATTACACACCGTGTGTTTTGAGATTTACATTCCATTTAAGGAAACACAACACAGGAAGACTAGGGGTTGGATGGACACGTTGTGTACCCCCAGTAATTACTATGTACAACCTTTAAGGGTTTTTGTATCCATTCATTTCTCCATTATGGACCTATATAAGTTGATTTATTCCCTTGGCCAATCCCCTTAATGGTACAATTCAACATTTTGTCCACATCTCCAGATAATGATCCCCTCTGGAGGATGAGTCTCAGATAGAGTTTGTGGTGTCCCTCCTTGAGATCAGAGTGTTATCCCCTATAATTTTATAACTTGGGTGGGGTTTGTGGAAAAGGTATGACCTAATTGATTAGGGAATTTTTCCTCCATATAAAATCCCATTTCAATAGGGTTCGTGGTATCGTTGGAGTATGATCTGCTATATAGTAGTTTTATCCAAATCGGGTTTGTGGTGCCCCCCAGCTGTCTTGGGTGTTATCCCCTATCTGATTATCAAGGTCTTCAGAGACCAATGAACTTTCTTAGGCATGGACCAATTATCATGACCTCTTATATGAGATTCTATTATGATAGTATGGCTTATGGAGTAGATTATCTCAGAACAAGAATTCATTTGAGCAGAATCCTATGGTTGGTAGTTTGGTTGTGATCACCTGGAGGCATGATATCCTTCCTAAGTATATCTAGATATATATTATTCCTTTTATTATTATATCATTTTTATGATGTAACTATTCTTGATTCTTTATGTTTAGTGTTTTCAGAATTTCCTACTGGGTATTGTTATACTCACCCCTACGTGGGATCTACCTTCATGTGTCTTTTCTTTTGAAGAAAATGACCCATTTGATGGTGTCTTGGGAGGACAAGGGGATGGTGGATCATATATGGGCTAGAAATACCAAGGTTTTTTCTGGGTGGTTGCATTTTATTGTATTCCTCTCCCTTTCAGCAGGTTGGAATCTCTTAAATTTTTTAGTTGGGCTTGTATTTGGCCCTTTTTATCACTATCAATACTTTACTATTGTACTGTAATTATGGGATCATAGATATATTCATGAATTAGTTTCATTTTTTTACAATTTATCACTGTATGGGATTGGATACATGTGAATGTGTACAGTTATATTAAACTAATGCCTCCTATTTGTGTGATTTGACTACTCAACGCAGTTCACCGTCCCCTGGCCTATTGGTGGTGATCTTGGGGTGGTCGTGGTTTGGACCTTGTTGGGCTAGGTCAGGACAGAGTGATATTAAATAAGGTTCTACCTTAATACTGTAGTATATGATATTAGTTTGGGATAATAGTGTTAAGTGTTTAGAGTTCAGATTTCAGGTCAGGGAATCCCATGTTGGTGTGGTGTCTGACGTACCCATACACAAGGACTTCGATCACTGGACTTTTAACTATGTACATGTAGACATTGTTTGTAGGGAAAACATTGGTAAATTAATCATATAGGAATGGGTTTTTGTTTCCATGTCATTCTTGAGTCATCACCCCAGATACACTCTTTGATCGTGGTACATCTTTTTTTAAGATGTATCCACAAATAAAGACAACCAAGATTCAACTGCATGATCATGGGGATGATCCAATGAGTAATGAGACATCAGTGTAGGGACATATATTAGGTAAATGACCTCTAAGTGGTTTAATGGCTATACAACCACCCACTGAGTAGTTTCTAGTGCTGGATGTTCTAGTTAAGGATGAACCTAGGTTAAGTGTGCTTCATGAACTCTTAAGGCACCGACCTCATAGGTTTTGGGGCAAGGCATATGTAACAACCTGAGATTTTATGAAAAATATTCTTTTTAATTTAATTTATTTCTTCTATTGTACGCTACACCAAGATTATCTTACGCTATATGCAACACCGTATTAGCTTGCATTATGCACAACACTATTCTTGGATCGTGTTACACACAATTTCAAGTTTGTTTGATAATAGTTATTCTATGCAACATTGAGTATATATATATATATATTCAAGGTATAAATGAAATATGGTTGGATTTTGTTATACGCAACAACAAAGGAGTCTTTCACAACACGCAACCCTGACATGGCTTGCATTACACGCAATCACGTCCTTCCTCGATAGCGTGTGTAGTACGCAATACTGGGTTTCATTAAATAATGATATATTGTTATTATGGACTAGAAGTTATGAATAGTATTAACTAAATTTTAAATTTTATATCATTATTATTCATCTTACATATTTTCTAGAACATGGTATGAGAACAAAATAATTTTTTCAGCTAAAATAAGTATTTTTCCAAAAATGCAGTTTTGCCGCCTTTTGATGGCGCACCCACTTTAAATATTGTTTTGACATGTATATAAGTTAAATTTGAAAAAATAAAATTCTTCTTTGGAATCAGGATATAAAAATTTAATTTGGATAAATTTTTCTTATTATTCTGATAACTTTCATATTATGATTAATAGTAAAAACATTCTATATTTTAATTAAAAACAACTTTTTTTATTGCAATAATTTATATGGATAGATTATCTTTTTAATTTGTTTTAAAGTTTAATTAAAATATATTTTTTCACTTTAATCCAATGTTGGTGTTTGGAATTAATTTCACTTTGAAATTGGACATAAACAAGTGTCAATCTTTTGATAGTTATTATCTCTTAAAAACACGCTTTCTGTTTTGACAGCGGAAATTAATTTTAAATTAATTTCTGCCACTTCTGTGTTTTGAATTTGAAAAAATGGACTCCATATTTAGAATCAGGATGTCAAAATTGTGTAAATAGGTAATTTTTATTTTTATACATTTTGAATAATTACTTCGATAAATATTTTATTTACCATGGTTAAAGGGTAAATCCGGTAAATAAGTGTAAAAAAATAATATTATAATAATAATAAATTACCCTAAAACGTGTTTTAACCCTATTTGATGATAAATGTCCGACCATGGGCATATTTGTGTCGATTTTGGGACCCCATGGATCCACTTATAAGTGATAATGACACTTTATATTAATCAAGATAAAGTAAATAAAAAAATGACATATGCCTATATCCTTTAGAAAAACAATTTTTACATAGGGTTATATATGTAATATTTTCGACTATAAATATTAATTAGAAAGATAAAAATATTTCGTACATTAGGGTATTTTATTTATAATTTTTAGACATTAAATAAGTTAATTTATTTATGACACAATGATGATGCAGTAATTACCAAATTAGTAAAATATTAAAATAATTGACATTATAAATACCCAAATAAATATAATTTGAGACTTTTAATGAATTCCACAAATTTTATAGGTTAACATGACATGTTAAGATTGATTTAATTAACTTTTTTGAAGTAATCATGCTGTTATGATTTTCACAAAAATCAAATAGCAAATAGTGTCAAAATTGACATAAAAGAGTTTTTAAAACAAATATTATATTATTAATTGATATTAAATTCTTAAAAATCTAAGGTTCAGACAAAGGACTTTTATCCTGATAGTTGAATCATTAATGGGCCACTTGGGGGTCTCTTGGAGGTATATTGTAAGTTTATTAACTATATAATATAAAAATACAAAGTGATATGGTAAGTGTCAAACTAATTAACCAAGAGATAAAACTAAACGATAAGGTTAATATAATTACCCAAACCTGTCTAAAATATATTGGTTGAAATTATTTCAACCCATACCCACCTTAGTCTTTGAATAATCCACTTTTGAGCCATTAGAAACCGAATATTAATTTATTATAAAATAATTCTTTAAGTTTTTTCTAAAGTGCCCCTCCTCTCCCTTATAAAAGGACACCACTTCGAACCAATTTTTCACACCTCTAAAGCCTTTTGGATCATCCAAAATCTGCCCAATTACACTCCCTACATCCCTATCCTTCTTTTAGAAGCCTTAAATCAGGTAGAAGGCACTTCAAGAAGTCATTTTGGTTCAAACCAAAGGAAGTTACCCAAATTAAAGGTAATAGTTTCTCTTAAGTTGTTTTATTTTATTCTACTTATCCAACCCCTAAACTCTTTTTAATAATTTCATTTGTGACAAAAACAGTATACTAAAAATAATAAGATGTTGTTATGAGAAGGATTAGAACTACACTTTCACACACCTCCTTCTAATGGATGAAGAACATAATGTTTCTGTGGATGGAAAAATAATGCCTCACGAAACAATGATTGTTCGATTTTCTCCTACCACCTCTCATGGTGGCCATTATGATGGAACTGTATTCATATATGATATATATAATGTTTATGATTTCTTTATGCTTCTTTACTTCCCAATTATATCTAGACTTTATGGTTTCCATAGTTGGTAAATACGATAATCTCATTTGAGGAAATGCGGACTACCGACCCCTCAAAGTGATGTGATTCGTTAATGCCTTAATTGGGATGTATAAAGGATGGAGTTAATGATGTTATATATGATTTTATACTGGAATTATAATATACCTATTGCATTAAAATAATAAATAGAAATTAATTTAGCGTTCATGCGTATGTACGGCTTACCGTTTCCATGAACAATGCATTTTATTTCTTACCTCCATTTGTTATGTACTATTATAAATACATGTATATGCTGGATATATAATGAATATATATGATATATAAATCATGATTTACATTCTTTAAGTAATTAAATCATGATATATGTAATACTAACATGAAGAACAACAAGTCCAAACACGTACGATAAATAATATGATTTTACCCAAAACATTTCTTTAACATGGGATTTACAAAAGAACGGGTAATATAAAGTCATAAGGGAACCATATATGATATCCTAACAATGAATATGATTCCGTAATAAGTCAATGACCTTGTTTAAATCATTATACATGAGTTTTTGATACGTACGAAGCATATCAGACCTAAGGTAAGGGATAACTATTCCAATCTCGTTCTTATCCGAGATTGTTTATTCGTAAGTATTTATCGGGGTTATTGTTATCATCCATGTCCATGTTTCCTAAAAATGGTTTAATGTATGTTTAAATTCCTTTTTAACCATTTTTGACTTTTAATACATGGTATGTAAGGAATCATTCTTTTTTAACCATACGAGGTACTTTTTGACTTTTCCAACAAAAGTACGAGGAGAATGCTATTTTTAACTTATACGGTGTGAACAGATTTTTACGGTTTTATAAAGCCTTATTTTCATTAAGCTTCCTCCAAAATATTTCATGACTATTTTAAACAAAATCCAATTCTTTTAAAATTTAATGGAATTTTGTGAAAAGAAAATGATTTTGAAGAAGAAATGATATTTTCCTCAAGAATGCATTTCAAGTGTTTTATCAAAACCATTTTCCATTAAAGATGAAATTATTTCATATGTTTAGGTTTCAATTATAATGTCTCTATGATTTACATGGTTTAATTTTTCTTATGATGAAATGATATCCATTTGTTTTATATGGATTATGTTATAATGGAATGATGTTTATGAAACCCATTTTATTATTTGGGTTATGGTGAATGATTTATGTTTATGTTGTGGCACAAGTAAGAATGATTTAATTATGAGATGTGTGGGACATATATCTCCATGAAATGCATTGGGTAAAGATTTATACCTCATGAGATAGACATGGATGAAACGGAAAGTAAATCTGGTTCAGTAATATAGGGCTGGAATGGCAAGTAAACCCAGTTCAGTAAGGGACTTTGTCCACTAATATGGTCTTAGCAGTAATGCCTTGACTACTATGGAAATCATATCATGTTCTTAATGTTTTTACACAATTACAAGTTTTATTACCATGCTATTTTATCATGATTGATGTTCCATTATGATCTATGCTTTACGTACAACCATGTTTTATGTCATTCCTCAAGATTTTGATGTTTAAACTTTATGTTCATTTTTTTAAGTTTAAATGTATATGGTTTGTTTTATTTTCTCCATGCTTACCCTTACTCAGAATTTGAGCTCACCCTTTTTATGTTTTCTTTTCCCCCCGGATTAAAAGAAAGATTTTAGGTAAGGAAACAAAAAGGGGAAGATCTTTATGGGAGAAGTCGAAGATCTTTCACCACGATTAGAAGATTATTTTTCCGAGTTTCCAAAGATACTAAACTATTACGGTCCTTGTGTGTCTATTTTCTTTATGTATTAAGTATTTTGAAAAAGTAATGTAATATCCATGTACGTCAAGCTTTGGGTCTCTACAGTTGGTATCAGAGGAAAGGTTTAGTTAAACTTTGGAAACTAGGATGCGAAATCTTTAGTGAGATCCCTAGAGATATTTATAAGGTATGTCTAGTGATGTCTCTAAGGTTAAGTATAAGTATAGGTTATTATCCTAGAATTATGGTAACGATATTAGAATTAAACCTAAGATGTTAGTTATTGAAGTTACACCACCTTTATTATGTTTTTTCCTAGCATGATTTTTTCCACTCACGCTATTCTTTTTGGGTTTTAGACAATGGATGGAACCCGAAGGAACCATGTTGATCAATGTAATAGACAATGCAATTATTTTCCTCCTAAAAAACCAAATTTGATGGGAGATGGAGTAAAAAATATTATTGCTATACTTACACAAGCTATGAATCATTCTGGACTTCCAAATGAGCAGAGAAGGGAACAATATTCTATTGAGTCCTTCATGAGGAAACATCCACCTTCTTTCAGTGGGTATTCTGATCCACTTGTTGCTGAACAATGGATCGGTATGATTGAAAAGATATTTTCCATAATTCGTTGTTCAGAGCATGAAAAATTCATTTTGGTTGTTTACCGTTTTGAAGGTGAAGCAGACCAGTGGTGGACTCTAATTAAGAATAAAAGGCCCCAAGATGAAATTGAATCCATGGAATGGGATGAGTTCAAGAACTTGTTTTTCAGTAAGTACTTCCCTCGTATTATTCGAACAAAGATGGAAAAGGAGTTCCTTGAGCTTAAGAAAAAGGATGATGAATCTGTTGGTATATACGAAGAAAAATTTTACAAGGCTTGCAAGCTATGCATCTGGATTTATCATCCAACATGAAAGTAAAGTTGATCGATTTTTCAGTGGCTTAAAACCAAGTCTTCGAAGGGCATTAGATATAATAGACTTCAGTAGATATGAAGAAATTGTGCGTTGTGCTATCAAAGTAGAAATGGAAGTTGGTGTTACATATCCATCTCATGGTTTGGACAATAAATGAAAGATGGAGTTCAACGAGAAATATCAGAACAATGGTGAAAAGAAGATGAATATTTACTTATGCTCAAAGTGTGGAAAGAAGCATGGTGGAGATTTTCTTAAAGGGATTAGAAAATGTTTTAAGTGTAGAAAAAAGGTCATCGAGCAGCTGAGTTTCGAAGTAATGGAAAAATGGTTTCTAATTATGTGAATAAAGAAAAGACTGCAGAGAACGCTCCACCAACACTTCACTGCTTCAAGTGCAAGGAAATGGGGCATTATGCTAATAAATTCCCTAATCCACGGTTTAATGATGATCAACGTGATCAACCTCATAAGGAAAAGTATAAAGGGAAGTCTCATGCAATCACTATTTGTGATGTTAGGTATGACAATTCTGTTTTGTAATGATTAAGTGTTTATGTATTGGGATTTCAAAATAGTATCATGGAATCTCATTTATGGTATTGTTGAATTTTATGTTTTGGTTTTCAATAATTACATGGTACTGGTAACCATGAAAAAGTGATTGAAATATTTTTGGAAAGAATATGATAAGCACATAATGAATGGATAATGAAAAAAATGAAATGAGCTCATGATTGATATAAGGACTAAGTGATATCATGGTTTGAGTATAAAGAATTTTTGGGATTTTGGTATTTGGAAAGAGTTATCTTTTGATAGCATTCATGTTTTCACTAAGGTTTAATGGGTATTCACTGTTAAAGAGAATACATGATTAAGGTATTCACATGATTGGTATGTGATCAACAAGATATATCAGGGATAAATGATGGTATTCACATGCTCGGTAGATGACATTTCTAGTAATTGTTTTCTTTGTACTAAAAGCTTGGACAGAAGTATTTTGGAAAAGCCTAAAGATTTGAAATGGATTATGTTGGACATAAGTTAGTATTTTTTTAAGGCTAGAACTATTTTCGATATTATTGATGGAATGTCATAATGATGTAATTTTAGAAAAAGGGACAACATGCAGAACGGGAGACAACCCGTCGCGTTGGAAAAGGCCTTGGGAATCGAACCCACAACCGAAGTGCGACATTCCTTTATCGCCTACCACTGGCCTACCGAAAGTCCCTGGTTAGTAGAAACTAGTTTTATTCTATTAACCGGTATGATAGATGAAGTATAAGTTCATTTTTGGAATTTTATACGATTAACCTCACCATAGATTGACTTATGTATATTTGATAAATTTTGTTAACCTTTTGTTTGAAACAGATGGAATGACTCATCATTCTATCACATGATCTTCTAACACTTCACGAATAACAAATTAAACATTATTTATTCAAGAGATGAAGTGGAAATTGTTCAAAGCACGAACAACAGTGAGATTGTACCAAAATCAAGTAAGTATTTCTTCTAATTCAAGATTTTCAACTTTAGGGAAATGATATTGAAAACCAAAAATGTTTTCCTAGTGATCTTATATCTGATGAATCAAATGGTACATTAGATAATCACAAATTTATGGCTTTTTGATTGTTGGATTTTTCATAGCCATGTTCTCTACCACTCTCCATTATAACACGATGGTTAGATTTTTCTTCCATATCCATATTTTCACTTTTGTTGTCCTATGTGGAAACCCAGTGCTGAGTTACATTGGGTGACCTTTATGATTCTAACATCCCTTTCTAAAATGAAGTTTTAGTATTCCTTTTTATGATGTGGGTTTCTATGAAAGAAACTTTCACGTAGTAAACCATTTATAACCCCGACGAATTTCAAGGGAGAAATTCATTTTAAGGGGGGTAGAATGTAAGAACCTGAGATTTTATGAAAAAAATTCTTTTTAATTTCATTGATGTCTTCTATTGTATGCTAAAAAAAAGATTATCTTGCTCTATACGCAACACCGTATTAGCTTGCAATATGCGCAACACTATTCTTGGATCATGTTACACACAATTTCATGTTTGTTTAATAGTAGTTATTCTACGCAACATTGAGTGTATATATATATAAATATATATTCAATGTATAAACGAAATATGGTTGGATTTTTTTATATGCAACAACAAAGGAGTCTTGCAGAACACGCAACCCTGACATGGCTTGCATTACATGCAATCGTTACCTTCCTCGATAGCGTGTGTAGTACGCAATACTGTGTTTCACTGAACAATGATATATTGTTATTATAGACTAGCAGTTATGAATAGTATTAACTAAATTTTGATTTTATAACATTATTATTCATCTTACACATTTTTTAGAACATGGTATGAGAACAAAATAAATTTTTCGGGTAAAATAAGTATTTTTCAAAAAATACAGTTTTGCTGCCTTTTGATGATGCACCCACATTAAATCTTGTTTTTGACATGTATATAAGTAAAATTTGACAAAATGATATTCTTCTTTGGAATCAGGATATAAAAATTTAATTTGTATAAAATTTTCATATTATTCTGATAACTTTCATATTTTGATGAATAGTAAAAACACGCTATATTTTAATTAAAAACAATTTTTATCATCGCAATAATTTATATGGTTAGATTATCTTTTTAATTTTCTTTATAGTGTAATTAAAATATATTTTTACCATTTAATCAAATGTTTGTAATTTGAATTAATTTCACTTTAAAATTTGATATAAACAAGTGTCAATCTTTTGATAGTTATTATCTCTTAAAAGCACGTTTTTTGTTTTGACAGCGGGAATTAATTTTAAATTAATCTCTGCCACTTATGTGTTTTGAATTTGGAAAAATGGACTCCATATTTGGAATCAGGATGTCCAAATTGTGTAAATAGGTAATTTTTATTTTTAGACATTTTGAATAATTAATTCATTAAATATTTTATTTACCATGGTTAAAGGGTAAATCCGGTAAATAAGGGTAAAAAAATAATATTATAATAATAATAAATTACCCTAAAAAATGTTTTAACCCTATTGGTTGATACATGTCCGACCATGGGCATCTTTGGGTCGATTGTGGGACCCCATGGATCCACTTGTAAGTGATAATGACACTTTATATTAATTAAGTTAAAGTAAATACAAAAATGACATAAGCCTATATCTTTTAGAAAAACAATTTTTACATAGGGTTATATATGTTATAGTTTCGACTATAAATATTCATTAGAAATCTAAAACTATTTCCTACATAATGGTATTTTATTTATAATTTTTACACATTAAATAAGTTAATTTATTTATGACACAATGATGATGTAGTAATTATCAAATTAGTGAAATATTAAAATAAGTGATATTATAAATACCAAAATAAATATAATTTGAGACTATTCATGAATTAAACGAATTTTATAGGATAATATTACATGTTATGATTGATTTAATGTACTTTTTTTGAAGTAATAATGCTTTTATGTTTTTCACAAAAAATAAAATAGCAAATAGTGTCAAAATTGGCATAAAAGAGTTTTTAAAACAAATATTATATTATTAATTGATATTAAATTCCTAAAAATCTAAGGTTTGGAAAAAGGACTTGTATCATGATAGGTGAATCATTAATGGACCACTTGTGGGTATCTTGGAGGTATATTGTATGTTTATTAACTATATAATATAAAAATACAAAGTGACATGGTAAGTGTCAAACTAATTAACCAACAGTTAAAACTAAACGATAAGGTTACTATAATGACCCAAACCTGTCTAAAATCTGTTGGTTTAAAGTATTTAGACCCATACCCACATTAGCCGTTGAATAATCCACTTTGGAGCCATTAGAAAACGAATATGAATTTATTATAAAATAATACTTTAAGTTTTTTCTAAAGAGCCCCTACTCCCCCTTATAAAAGGACACCACTTCTAACCAATTCCTCACACCTCTCAAGCCTTTTGTCTCGTCCAAACTCTGCCCAATTAAGCTCAATAAATCCCTATCCTTCTCCTAGAAGCCTTAAATTAGTTAGAAGGCAGTTCAATAAGTCCTTTTGGTTCAAACCAAAGGAAGTTACCCAAATTAATGCTAATAGTTTCTCTTAAGTTGTTTTCTTTTATTATACTTTTCTAACCCCTAAACTCTTTTTAATCCTTTATTTTTTGACAAAAACAGTATCCTAAAAATACTAGGATGTTTCTAGGAGAATTATTAGAACTACACTTTCAAACACCTCCATCTAATGGATGAAGAACATAATGTTTCTGTGGATGACAAACTAACGCCTCACGAAATGATGATTGTTCGATTTTATCCTACTGCCTCTCATGGTGTCCATTATGATGGAACTGTATTCATATATGATATATTTTATGTTTATGATTTACTTATGCTTCTTTAATTCCCAATTATATCAAGCCTTAATGGTTTCCATAGTTGGTAAATACGATAATCTCATTTGGGGAAGTGCGGACTACCGCCCCCTCAAAGTGATGTGATTCGTTAATGCCTTATGTGGGATGTATAAAGGATGGAGTTAATGATATTATATATGATATTATACTGGAATTATAATATACCTATTCCATTAAAATAATCAATAGAAATGAAAGTAGTGTTCATGCGTACGTACGACTTACCGTTTCCTTGAACGGTGCATTTTATTTCTTACCTCCATATGTTATGTACTATTATAAATACATGTATATGATGGATATATAATGAATATATATGATATATAAATCATTATTTACATTATGGAATTAATTAAATCATGATATAAGTAATACTAACATCAAGAACAACAAGTCCAAACACGTACGATAAATAAGATGATTTTACCCAAAGCGTTTCTTTAACATGGGATTTACAAAAGAATGGGTAATATAAAGTCATAAGTGAACCATATATGATATCATAACAATGAATACGATTCTATAATAAGTCAATTAAATTATTTAAATCATTATACAGGAGGTTCAGATACGTACAAAGCTTATCAGAACTAAGGTAAGGGATAATTATTCCAATCTAGTTTTTATCCGAGATTGTTTATTCATAAGTATTTACCAGGGTTATTTTTATCATCCATTTCCATGTTTCCTAAAAAAAATTTCATGTATATTTGAAGTTCTTTTTAAACATTTTTTACTTTTAATACATGGTTTGTAGGGAATCTTTCTTTTTTAACCATACGAGGTACTTTTTGACTTTTCCGAAAAAAGTACGAGGAGAATGATATTTTTAACTTATACGGCATGAAAGGATTTTTAAGGTTTTATAAAGCCTTATTTTCATGAAAGCTCCTCCAAAATATTTGATAACTATTTTAAACAAAATCCTATTCTTTTAAAATTGCATGGAATTTTTTGAATGGATAATGATTTTGATGAAGAAAGGATATTTTCCTCAAGAATTCATTTCAAGTGTTTTATCAAAACCATTTTCCATTAAAGATTTATTTATTTCATATGTGTATGTTTCAAGTATAATGTCTCTAGGATTTAAATGGTTTAATTTTTCTTATGGTGAAATGATATCCATTTTTTTATATCTATTATGTTATGATGGAATGATGTTTATGAAACCCATTTTATTCATTGGGATATGATGAATGATTTATGTATATGTTGTGGAACAAGTAAGAATGATTTCATTATGAGATGGGTGGGACCTATATCTCCCTCCAATTTATTGTGTAAAGATTTATATCTCATGAGATAGACATGGCTGAAACGACAAGTAAATCTGGTTCGGTAATACCGGGTTGGAACGGCAAGTAAACCCGGTTCAGTAAGAGACATTGTCCACTAAGATGGTCTTGGCAGCAATGCCTTGGCTACTATGGAAAACATATCATGTGCTTAATGTTTTTCCATAATTAAAAGTTTTATTCCCATGCTATTTTATCATGATTGATGTTCCATTATGATCTATGCCTTACCTACTGCCATGTTTTATGTCATTTCTCACGATTTTGATTTTTAAACTTTATGTTCATGTTTTTAAGTTCAAATGTATATGGTTTGTTTTATTTTCTCCATGCTTACCCTTACTGAGCATTTGAGCACACCCTTTTTATGTTTTCTTTTCCCCCAGGATTAAAAGAAAGATTTTAGGTAAGGAAACAAAAAGGGGAAGATCTTTATGGGAGAAGTTGAAGATCTTTCACCACGATTAGAAGATTATTTTTCCAAGTTTCCAAAGACACTAAACTATTAAAGTCCTTGTGTGTCTATTTTCATTATGTATTAAGTATTTCGCAAAAGTAATGTAATTTCCATGTACGTCAAGCTTTGGGTCTCCACACCATATCCTTAGGTGGATGAATACTAGCAATACGAATTCACTTATGTTGTCCTCCTTATAAGGATGCCTGTAGATGGGTACCTATTAAAGTCCTTGTGTGTCTCATTCACATTATGAGACAGATCTCTCCTGGTCAGACTTAGACCATCTCTTTAGGGAGAATTTTTATCCAACCACATTATGATGGGTGCACATCCAGCAGCATCGACATCTGTAGCAGGGTAGTATGACTGTGGAAGAGTATTTGGCATGGTTTACTAATCTCTCAAGATACCACATGGTTATGGTGAGGGATCCATTCTTTAGAGCATAGACCTTTGAATGGGTCTTATGTTGAGATATAAGGGATTCAATAATATCTCTCTATATTACCACCTACGATGAAGTTCTTGAGTGGGCCCTAGTGGTGGGGAGATTCTTGGAAAATTTGGCCCTGATAGTGGGTGTTAGAAGTGGGCACCCAAGGGTTGATACCTTGGTAGTAGGTACCCAATGGTAGTTTTAGGGTTTGGGCATGTCATATGATTTAGGAGGAAATATTAGGACATAGTTTCAGTGGTGTAAGGATGTTAGGATGGATCAATTTATCCAAGGGAGAGCTGGTGTTTCTTCTATGATGGTAGAGGATATCTTGTATGGGATTGTCCAACCCGTCATACAGCTGATCAAGAGACAGTCGAGGGACAACTAAGGTAGAGATAGAGGTTGGAATAGGGTTGTCCACAAGGTGTAATACGTAGAAGAGGGACCTCTAGAGAAGAAAGAGGTCGTTAGAGGTTTGACCTTTTACCACAACCACCCCTAGGTGGTCCATTCTAGGATTAGGGAGATGGTGGTCAAGGATAAGGATAGATGCAGGATATAGAGGTCCATGACCCTATGTCTCTTAGGATGGTAATCTATATATTTTCTACCTTAGTTGCAGTACTGATCGACACAGGTGAGATTCATTCCATTATTTACACTTCTCTAGTTTGATACATAGAGAATCCTATTGAGCCTTTAACATGACACATGAACATGGAGACTTTGATATGATGTGACTCAGTGATTTAAAACATCATCTGATATTGTGATCTGAGGCTTGGAGGTGATAGTTTTGTATGAGATCTCTTTGTGGTGGAAATTAGTCCGTATGACATCCAATTAGGTATGGAATGGCTATCCAAAATTCTTTCCCAGATTGACATTTTAGGAGGAGGATGGGGTTTTCCTTCCATGATCAGATAAATTTTTCCTTTGTGGGTGAAAAGGAAACCTTGGAAGAGTAGGATGAGATCCAATTATCTATCACGACTCTTGAAACAATGGATGATATGGGTTACCCATTCCCTATGGTAGTGGTGAAGTATGAGTAATTTTTTCTTGACGAAGTGTTAGGATTACCTCCCCACCATGAGCGATAATGTTTCATTAACTTACACCCAAGACAACCCCGATGTCTTCACTAGTATATCATATGGATCCCATAGAGCTTCATGAGATGATGGTGCAGTTACAGGACTTTCAGGAGAAGGTATTTGTGAGACCCAGTGTTACCCTAGGTATCCCTAGTGTTATTCTCCAAAAAGGACGATGTGAGCTTGAGATTTTGTATGGATTATTCTAGGTGATCGTGAAGATTATGTATCCCCTATCGAAGATTGATGAAATCGGTGATTATTTGAGAGTGGAATGATGGTTCTCAAAGATTGACCTATGATTACGCTATCACCAACTATGAGTACAAGACATGGATATACCAAAGACAACATTCAGTTGTTTCGATGGTCACTATGTGTACCTGGTGATGCCCTTATATATGAAAAATGACCTAGTGGTGTTCATGGGACTCATGAACTGGATATTTCAGCCTTTCTTAGAACATTTTTGGTATGTCTTCATCACCGATATCCTAGTGTACTATTTTTATTAGGAGGAGTATGTGAGAAACTTGAGGATAGTCTTGGACACACTCCAAGAGAACCAATTTTATCGGAATCTATTGAAGTGTTAGTTTTGTATTTGATATGTCCACATCCTAGTATATGCAATCTCAAATATAGGAGTGGCAGTGGACTCCATGAAGGTTTTAGCAGTGCTGGCTTGGGAGACACCCAAAAGTGTTACCGAGGTGTAGAGTTTTCATGAGTTGGAAGGGTAGTATCAGAGGTTTGTACCCAATTTCTCTAGATTGGTAGCACTCTTTATTGTTGTGACCCAAAAGGGGAAGCCTTCCAGTATTGTATTTAGGAGTTGAGGCAAGGATTTAAGAGTGCTCCCATCTCGAGATCGCTAGAGGAGGGTGTTGAGTATGTAGTGTTCTGTGAGGCATCTAGGATTAGGCTTGGTAGTGTTCAGATGCAGAGGCAGGTGATGATTGGATATGACTCATGTTAGTTGAGACCACATGATAAGAACTACATTACCCATGATATTGAGCTAGTATAGGTAGTCTTCTCACTAATGATTTGGAGACACTATTTTATGAGAGACCAGTTTTTCATCTTTTATGACCATAAGAGTCTCAAGTATATATTCTCTCAGAAGAATATTAACTTGATATAGAGGTAATGTATTGAGTTCCTCCAGGACTATGAATTCAAGATTATTTATACTTGAGGGAAGGGGAACATGGTGGAAGATACTCTTTGTAGGAGATCTTGTTCTTAGTTATTGGATAATAAATCAGTGCAGTTAGCCTAATTAAAATTGTCCTTAGTGGGAAAGGATGGTTCTTTATCTCTTCAATAGATGGTTGTTACCCCAACACTTTTACATCATGTTATAGAAGATCAACATGGTGATACAAACTATAGGACCTTACATATTCAAATATCCACTGTATATGCTCTTGATGAATATTCTAAAGGTGGGGATCATGCTATCCTCTTCATGGGACTGAAAATGGTAATATTGGATGTTCATGAGGACAAAATATGGTAATATTAGTGGTACACATCGGTGTATAAAAGATGTAACGAGGCCTCTGACATCAGTTTTGGTTGCTAGAAATAAAGAGTTGTGTTTTAGAGTTTCTCCCTCGATGCCTCACTTGTCTACAAGTGAAGGATGAGCACCATTTTCTAGAGGGTTTAGGTCAACCCCTTGAAGTGATAGAGTGGAACTGGGATCAAATATCCATGGAATTAATGACAGGGTTACCAAATATTTCTAGGTGATGAAATACCATATGGGTGATTATAGACTGACTAACCAAGTCATCCCATTTCCTATCCATTCGAGAGAATATTTCTACAGAGATCTTGGGACACTTGTATGTGTAGTAGATAGTAAAAATACATGGGGTTCCCTTGATTATAATTTCATACCCTAATTATGATTTCACGTCGTGATTATGGAGAGGATTATAGGAGGAATTTGGGACTCAGATGTGTTTGAGCACAATGTTTCACCCACAGACCAACAACCAAACTGAGCAAACCATTCAAGTCTCAGAGGAAATTTTGTGAGCTTACATGTTGGATTTTGGATGTGGTTGGGAGGATCATCTACCCTTGCTAAAGTTTGAGTAGAAAAATAGTTAGCATTCTACCATCAGTATGGAACAATTTAAGGACTTATACAAGAAACCCTATAGGTCACCACTTTGTTGGACTGATCTAGGAGAGTTAATAATCATGGGCCCAGAGTTGGTGAGAGATACTATATAAAAGGTTTAGAACATCTAGAAGTGGATGATGACTTCACAAATCCATCATAATTTTTGTGAAAACTGATAATGGAGGCTTGTGGAGTTTGAGGAGGGAGACCATGTGATCTTGAGGGTCTCAGCTAGATGAGGATTGAAAATATTTTTCCAAGGTGGAATATTATATTTGAGAATAATTGTAACTTTATTAATACTATTTGGAGTTGGTGAGTTAGAATACCACATAGATCTACCACAATAGTTGGACCGGGTACACGATGTCTTCCACATGTCAAAATTGAGGAGGTACATGCACAAACCATCGCATGTTATAAACTCGGGATAGTTAGACATCATGGATAGAACTACCTTTGTTGAATACCTAATGGATATTGGGAAATATTAGTAGAGGATCCTTTTTGGGTGATCGATTCCCTTAGTGTGTATTTGGTGGTAGCATAAGAATCTTTAAGAGATCACCTTGGAGTGGGAGACACATATGTGAGTTCAGTACCCTTATATTTTTGAGTAGGTTGTTCTCTTTTTGGGATTGAAATCCCAAAGGTGGAGAGAATGTAAAAACTTTTATTTTTCAATGTATTTATTTATAATATTATATATATTATTTTTATATATAGGAGATGAGAAAGAGTGAGATTCCTAGGCCAAATGTTCCCATAACTAATTTTTGAAATATATTAAATATATTAATATCACATGCATGCATTTTTCCATAAAAAGTGTAATAACTCTCGAATGGGGGCCCAAATCATAAATACAATGGAACTGTTTAGTTCAGAATGAAAGGTTTACCCAAGGTGAAACAAATAGTTTATCAGCCTTGCGTGTTTGTGAAAAAGTTTTCACAGAAATGGAATTAATAAAATAAGAAAATTAAATGGTTTATTTAATTTTATTTAAATTAATTATTGAGATCCTTTATTTAAAAAATGTTTTTACCACAACCTTAGGGATAAACACATAACCTATGGATTGGGAGGTACTATTGGTGAGGAACCAAGGGAAGATCATTGGCAGACGATGTCAGATCGCATCAGATCCAGGATCATGCACTAACATATTTCAGAGATCACACCAATGATAGAAATGTAGAACTATTATTCATCAGGGATCAATCCAAAATATTGGTAGGACTTTTGATTTGTGTATTTCCATACCTTTCATTTGTCCCAGTAAAATGTGGATCAATTACATGAACAAGAATTTATTCCGGCATCGAAGGTAGATTTATTTTCACATGATTTATTTTGTTAATTGTTTATTTTTCCTACTTATTCATCTAAATCTATCACAATGGATTGTGGACAAATAAACAAAGGATGAGGTTCATTCCTTATATTTTATAGTTTATGAATTTCTCCCCCATTTCTTTTCATGTTCATCATGAGACTTTTCTTTGGCCCATGGTTTGATGATTACCTAATATTCATTCATTGCACGACCATTCGTCAGTGCAACAAATCATTACCTTAGGTACAACTTGTGATTAAGGTTTTGATTTGAGAATTAATGAAGGTAGTTTATTATTTGAGGAGGAATGAGACAGGATCAAACCAAGGGTTTCAATCTCATGATGGTTATGTGATGAAGACTTAATGTGGTAATGTATTTGGATTAATGAATATTTTTTCTGAGTGGGTCAAAGGCTCGAATCTAGAATGAGGGTGATGGAGAGGTTAAGTTCCTTAGATTCATTATTATTTTCTAGAATTATGGTTACAACAGCATGTATAGTTGACTGAGGAAGAAACCAAGTGTTCTGGAAATTTCATGGTTACACAACATGTCATCCGAGATCACAGGTTGTGTGTGACCCCCTAGTTGTGGTGCTAGGGTTTCCAACCGAGTTAAATATCACATAGAATATGACCCATCCACACACGTTGGGACCCATTCTAGGAGGAACAATGTGTAACATGAATGTTACATGACCATATTACATTGACAATGCTAGAGTACATGGACACGGTCTGGTGTACACAAGCACATATAGATAGTATGGGAAGAATACCAGGTAATATTAACACATTGTGTATGGATATTTACACACCATGTATTTCAATATTTACCTGTAATGTGAGGCAACACCATACGTGTAGACTCAATGTTGGCTGGATGCACCAATTTTTTTATCAAACCACATTATATTATTAATATTAATATTAGAGAAAGAACGTTGATATGATTAAATGATATTGTTCAAATATTAAAAAACCCTTAAGGTTGGATATAACTTTTATCCTATGTTAAAAAAGTGTAAATGCATTCCTCCTCATATAAATTTTTCACTATAAAACATACAAAACCAAAGGGTTGTATTTCCATAAATGTCTGTTAAAATATCCTTAATCTTGATAAACTCCCATAACATAAATCCTCAAAAGGGGTGTCAATGAATTTGAACTTATGATAAAAATGAATCAAATAAACCCATGATGGTATCTATAAATCTTAAGTTAATATTACATGGATAAATATACAATTACAATAGATAATTCAACCTTTATTATTTTAATAAGGTCTTATGTTATCTAAAAACATTTCCATCAGAAGCATGGGTTCATCCTTGTTCCAAAAAAATATCAAATGTGGTTTCATTATTCCATAATACATGTAGAGGGAGATAATAAATTCTCAAAATCACATAAAATTTCACTAAATTATGAAATATAATATTTTTATTGGGCTCATTCATACAAAACCAAACATTAAATTCCCAACTAAAGAGGGGAGGATAAGAATTTAATAATTATCACAATTCACTTCATCCATTATGATTGAATAATATTTCCCCTTTTAATTTTCCTTTAGAGGTTATTGCAGCTTATTACCCACATTATCCCATGGATTGGGGAATTTATTCACATAATACCGATACTCCATAAATTTGAAACACTAGAGCGTCGATGATGCATTATGTGGAGCTTTCTATCTATTTGCATCATTGGATAACTTCTTACCATCACTTCAGAATTCATCCACTCGATGAACTTCCTTTACAATTTTAAAATATTTTGTAGTCCCCTTAGAAAAATTTCTTCTATGTTTTCTTCCACACTTTGATCATAAATGAAAGATCATCTACTTTTATCCATGGTTTTAGATTTTCAATTGGATTCCATCTTTATTTTATTATCAAAACCATGTGATTGATGGGAAAATACTATCTTCATATCCACCTTTATAGCATAATGAATAATTTACTCATTACAACTAATGTCCCTTATATAAAAGTTCCATAAGAGACTTAGTTTTATGAAACTGAAGAATCGATCAACCATAATTTCAGGTTGGATGATAATACCAAAAGAATACCTCACTAGCCTTATAAAATTAACCCCATAAGTACTAACATATTCATCATCCTTATGCTTTTGTACAATTAATTCCTTATCCATTTTTTCACAAAGAATACACGGAAAGTAATTATTGAAAAATAATCTCATAAACTCATCCCGCTCTATGGATTCAATTTTATCTTTCTGTATCTTATTCTTGATAAGATATAACCATTGATCCTATTCAACTTAGAAATGATAGATGAGAAAAATTATTTATTCATGATCTAACCAATGGATAATGTAAAATATATTTTCAGTGGTACTAATACATTCTTCTATAACTAGTGGATTAATAAAATCACTAAAATGGGGTGGATGTTTCCTTAGGAATAACTCAATAGAACATTGTTCCCTCCTTTCACCATTTTGAAAATCAACATTATTATTAGCCTGAGAAACTTATGTGAGAATAGAAACATGATTTTTCATTCAATATCCTATAAAAGTTGGTTTCTCAAGAGGAAAATCATTGCATTATCTATTACATTCAGTATTAACATGGTTCCTTTAGGCTCTAACCATTAACTCAAACAAAAAAATTATATTTTTAGAAACACTAATCACAGCGGGAAACCACATAATAAAAAAAATCAATTATTGGATGTTTAAATCATTACACCTTTTTTTCAATCTATGAAACATTGTGTTTAAGATTAGTCACTCTTAGTCATTATTAAAATACATCATGATTGTTTGTAAAGAGTTTTTGAATTTCCAAAATATATCCTTTAGGAATTTCAAACTATGTGCGTAGTAAGGCCCATTGTCATGTACTAGGTAACACTCAAGTCAAGTATAAAGTGCCATTTTTATATTTATTACCCCTAGGTACATCTGTGATATAACCAAATACACTTCTTGTATCTATACAAAGATGTAATTTCTTGCAAACCACTCATTATATCCTTCACCAAAATTCAAGGATATTTTATTATACTTAGAATTATACTTATGGTTATCAATAAAATTTTCTCATCCTAGTTTAAAAAGTTTAACTAAAAACATACTCTGATACCAACTACAATGACTTAGGATTTTCATACATAAATATTACATCATAGTAAATGAATATTCATTACATAACATAATGTTCCTTGCAAAAACCGTTTAGCTCTAGTGAATTTGGAAACTTTGACATGTAAAAAACTAGTCCATAAGTGAGATATGTAATATCCCACTAATTTATTCCAAACTAGAAAACTTCCAAGACATATAATACATAATACCATTATTAATATCTTAGGGAAATAAAATATAATAAATGGTGAGTTCAGATTGTCGGTAAGTGTAAACAAGGGAGATATTAACATAACATGATCATATGGAAATGAGAACATGATAATAACATTTGAAAACCATACCATGCATATCATAGATCACAAAAACGAGTCATGGAATAATTCCTGGTAGTTTATAAGACAATAATCACAATGGAATAAAATAAATGATCCCTATGATCATAACATTGGTATAAGATATATATTTTTTTCATACACATAATAATATAAAATATTATGTCAAGGCTATCTACCAAGACATTAATAACATGTTAGGATTGGTAAAACCACCCACAGACCTGCTTTAAGGCTTGGGATAACCACCCATGTTCCCTATTTTAGGCTTAGGCTGACCACCAGTGAACCATCTGTTAGGCTTGGGATAACCTCCTATGTAACCTTTGAGCTCATATAACATTAATAATAATCCAATTCATTGGAGATAGATATGGGTCCTGCTAATCCCATAATCCAAATATTTTTTTTACATAATATTATAAAATATTCATCATATCATATCCCATAGAAAAGAAAGTAGTTTTATAAAAATTTCATCATAACATAACCCATAGAAAGGAAATGTGTTTTATAATAATTTAATCATTTTATCATAGCACAAACCATGGACAAAGAAGATGGTTTCATATGAATTTGATTATAGTATATCCCATGGAAGAGAAATGGGTTTCATTAAAATGTTGTCATTATGGAATAAACCATTCATATAATAAATAATAATGGTATCCTTGGATAATATCCCCAGTAAAGCATAAGTGACATTAAAGTATTTCATATTTTACGGAAAATGATTTTGAAAGATAACTTAGAACATTTCTTCAGGAAAATAGCCTTTATAATTTGAAAATAACTTTTTAAAAATAAGAATTTATAATTTTTTTTCAAAATAATTGTTTTTAATAATAACTTTGAAACTTATAAAGGGAATGTTAAAGATCATTTAAATTAATTTCTTAAGGAAAATAACATTTTCACATTGAAAAATTATTTTTAAAACATAAAACAATTTTAAAATAACTTTCATTGAAAATAACATTATAAACATATAATGTAATATTCGAAGAAAATAATGTTCATGATAGTGGTAAATTAAATTCATGCCATACATGTTAAGCAAGATATTCGTTTCACATTTTTAGTAAAATCCAAATAGGCCTTGTTTATAAAGAAACATGAAGATTCCATTTTAAATCACTTTGTAAAAATTCAAATAAAAGGGTAAGAATGTATTTTAAAAATCCTTTTAAGAATTTTAAACAATTTTTTAAATCATTTTTAGAAAACATGTATATGGAAGAAAAAGGATTTTTGTCCAAAAGGAGAAATAAAGTCAGTTTTATTTGAAAACATTATTTTAGAATATTGAGTACATAAGGATTAGAAAATGAATTGAAAACATTTATTCTCAAGAAATAACCATATGAGAATAAAATTTATGAGTTTCTTTATAGATAGACAATAATATTTTATCATTAGAAAACAATCCTAATATATGATAAGATTGTATCATGAAACCATTTCCACTTTGGTTACTTCAAATCGCAAGCCCCATGAAGGAATAAAAGTAAATGAAAATTAAAATATCATGATAATAAAAAAATTCTTGATATTATATTTCTAATGGGATTTATATATACCTCCTAAAAGAATTTAGGTGCGTAACAAATTTATATCCCAAAGAACACACATTGGGATAAAAATATCTTACCACTTTGGTAACTTTTGAACCATAAACCCCATTAAAGAGAGATAATAAAATTATTTTTTAAATCCAAATAATTTTTAGGATAATAATAATGTACATTAAGTGGTAGTATATACACCACATAAAAGAAATACATGGTGAATATGTCATGTGTCACACAAAAAATAAAAGCGAGATGAAAATATCTTACCATAAGTCTTGAATTCATTCGCACACATTTAGACCAAATTTATGAAAAATATAATTTTATTATACATATATTTAAAAATAATAATTATGTATATCATAACATATATGATTTAGTAATGTTTTTTTATTACCCATATATTAACAATTCCTTGTTAACATTTTGATTCGTGTAATAAATGCTATGTTTTCCATATATGTTTTGATTTGATATTTTTGGTCCTATTAATTTTTCAATGGTTTTATAATAACTATAATTTTAACCATGATATAAATATAATATATATTTATTATATGTTTATTTATATTAATTTATAAAAGTTAAAGATAGAAAATTAAATACACCATTCATTGAGATAGTAGGTTGTATGTACACATGAATGATGTTCCTATTTTCTCAATGGATGAAATGAAAGAAGGTTAAATAATATATTAAATTTACATAATAAATTTTATGTCATATATATCACCCATATTATTTAAATTTACCATTATTACCTTCCATTCAAATATTTAGTGAAAAACGAATCACATTGCTTCGCGAGGCAATAATCCGCCATACACACAAACGACATTATCATATACCCCATTGAATGGAAAGTAAGAAGGTATATGTGATATCATAATAATATAATTATAATTATTTTTAAAATATCTCATAAATTATTTTAATCTATCCTTATTACCATCCTAGTAAATCAAGAATTAAAAATACAACACATCGATTCGGGAGCCGGTAGTCCGCTGTACACACAAGAGACATTATTATTTTCCATTCGATTGAAGAGGAGATGAATATAAGTCATAAAATTAAAAAATAAATCCTAATTATATGGGATATAATTTTTCTAATATATAATAACAATTTAATAATATTTTAAGGAGTTATAAGAATAATTAAAACAAATAATGCATAGTTTAAAATTTTACCTCTTCTTCAAATAACCTCTTTAGGTTTAACATAAATCTTTCCAATATTAGATTTGTGATCTCACCAAGGACTATAAGAAATGTGGATATATTTAAAGAAGATATTTTTTTATGTATTTTCCAAATCAAAGGGTTTTGGAAATGTGAAGAGGAGAGGAGAGGGGTGGATTTTTATACGGTGGGGGGGGGGGTGAGGATGCACATGGAATTTTTGAAAATACTAATGTGAACCCAGATTTTTCAAACGCTAAAAAGATCCAAAATGGTCCATTATTAAAAATTATAGTTTATAAGGTCTAAATATTTCAAAAAAATGGGTGTTTCATAAGTGTCTATATCATTTCACCCCTTATCTTTTAAGTTTAACCCCTGATTAACTTGTTTTAACCTCAACCACCGTAATTAATTGTTAACGTTTTTACTATTCATTATAGTAAAAAAATAATTTCAAATTATTAGATTGTATAAATTATTATTATTCAAAATAGGGAATAAATTTTTAAAAATTCCATTCACATAATTGAAAAAATTTGATTTAAAATTAAACCCAAAGATGTGATGAAAAAAGCGTTTTCCAAAGAGAAAATATTCAAAGCTTTAAAAAGTTTTTATATCAAAATTCAGTATAAAACACATTAAAATGAACTAAATTGGTTCCATAAATATATAATTTAACTAATTTAACTTTTAAAACCATATTAAAACAATTTTTAACTTTTTAAATACTCTAGAAAAAATATAATTCTTAATAAAAATCAGTATTTTTCACTATTCACTGACAAATTGATCTTATTAGAAAATTATAAAAAACAAATATATGAAAACTTTAACATGTATAATTAATTTTATTTTAAAAATTACTTTTTTAATAGTTTAAAAAATTAATTTTATTATCTTTCTTTCAAAATTCAATAAAACATTTTTTTTTTCAGAAAAGTGTACTTTCAAAACAAATAAAGTATTTACTAAAAAATTAATATGTTTTATAAATATGTTTTCTTTATGTAGAACCATTATAATTAATATTAATAAATTATTTATTTCAATCTATACATACATGTTTAAAGGCTAGGTTATAATGGTCTTATTCTAATATTAATATTAATAATATATCATGGTTCATTAAAAAATAAGCGTTGTGTGTAATGCAAGCTATCAAATAAATTAAATTAATTTGGAAAATATTTCATAAAATATCAGGGAGTTATAGTCGATACCCCTTCCATGGAATCAGATGAAGGAAATATCAGAGTTTCTTATTTTTATCTAATTTAGAAACTCCCTATTTCTTATCTGATTTTATTTTTCACCAAACCAATCAGGAACCATTTAATATTTGGAAATATGAAATAGTTCACTCAAGTTGTCGTAGATAGGTTCAAGATGATGTATCCATAATTTTCAACCATACTTTATGTCATGAACCAAATATGGTCTCTATCAAAACCAGTACCAAACCCGGCTCATGAAAAGGCCCAAAGGGAGTTTCTTATCCCCACTGGCTGGCAAAAGTTCTTGGGTATTATATATTTTGTTTTGGGAATTATTTACTCAAATATGGAACCATAAAACATCAAAATGAATTGGTAAACCGAATCTGAAAAAATTCATACCAAACGAGGTTTATAAAAAATCTAGAACTAATTAAATAAGTTCAAAAATAATACAATAGGTCCAAATACACAAATAAATAACATTAAAATATCCCCAAGGACTCTACATGACATGGGGACATCACCCAATAGCCGTCTCCACAACGCCACACCATGGATGGAAGCTAACACCCCAAACCACCATCACCCAAATCCATTCCTTTACCTGTGTCAAACATGACCAAGTATAATTACACCCAAGAGGTGTAAGTAGGGTGTCAGACTAATACAAATAGGATACCACCAAGAGATTCCATAGGGTAAGAAATACATGATAAAAATCATTCCATTTTTGATAACCAAGAAGTGGTGGAAATGATTTCTAAGGAATGAAACTTTAAAATGTAAATATTTTTCATAGAAATTTTTCCACTGAAGATCATATATCAATAAAAAATTCAAGATACTATATTTTTAAGAAAACCCACCATATTCCAAACATAACTACACAAGAGTTAATGAGCACTAATCTTGGGAACACCCCTGGGAACTAGGTAGTTTTGCACCCCATGTACCTCATAACTCTATGTAAAGTAACCATTGAAAAATCCATTATAATGAATGAGCCACTATTAAGGAACATACCCATAACCTAGTGCTCCCAAATCAACATAAATATATAGTTTTTTAGTGTTCTATTTATCCATTTTTCTCAGTGAAATAGGAACAAAACCCATCCGTATTACTAGCATACTAGTACATATTCTCCCTCCTAAGTACCCGAGTTTCCCCCTTTGTGCCCAAACCATTATCTCAGGATACCAAGAATCATTTATCACAAAAACACATCAGTTCTGGTCATAATAAACTCAAAATAGTAGCTACACATGTTTTTCACCACTTACACCACTCAATAAGACCTTTAGAATTTCAATAAAACAACTTTACAAAATTTAACAATGCATTACACACAAAACCCCTTTAAAATCCCACTTTGAAAACCATGTGAATAACCATATTCATAAAAAATAAATTTTTAGCACCCAAAGGAGTTCTATAAACCCATTACATGATTTATAAAATAACCCCATTGGCATAACATAAACTAGACCTGTAAAACACCCAATTTATCACAAAATTGGGACCCAATTTACCAAAATCCCTTTAAAATCCCACTTTGAACACCATGGGAATAACCATATTAACCAAAACATAATTTAAAGCAGCCAAAATATTTATATAAACCCATTACATGAGTTTGAAAACAAACCCAATTTCCCCAACATGAAATAGACATGCACAACACCCAATTTAGCACAAAATTGGTACCTAAAAATCATTTTCTTAACAAACCTCACCAAAACCAGATTTCACAAAAAGGATAATGAATAATAAGTGTGTTAAAAACATAAATTCATCAAATATAACTCATATAGAACTTATTAACAATGTAATGACTTACCAAAAGTGTCAATACCCTTGAATCTTGGTGCGAAACTTCAACCGCACCACCGCACCACCGCCACACCACAAGGAAGAGAAATCAAGCCCTAGACCACAAAATTTCACAAAAAAGACTCAAGGATAAACATTAGGTACAAAACCTATATTCTTGACACTTTATATCTTCATGAAATAATAAAGAAAACTAGAGGAATATGGAAGAAACCAAGAAGGTATTTACTTACGTGAACGATATTGAGGTTTCTCCACCAAATCCTCCATAAAAAATGAGTTCATGGGAGCTTATGGGAGCTTGGAGGCCTCCCATGGATGATATGGTCAAATGGGGGAAGATTGGGGTGGAATATGTTTATTTCTAGGAGGGAAAATTGGAATGTCAAAAATATTTTTAATGACGAGGACACCTTGCACGGTTTGGCCGGACGGTTTACTAAACCATGCGGCCAAACCATATAGCGGGTTCTAGAGACCCAAAACCATGCCAATCTGCTCCAATTTCATGGGGATCTAAGGTGGAAACCTAGGGCGAATGATAGGCCAAGGATAAGGGGAAATAATACCCAAAGTAAAACCACCCTTTCACCCCAAGACTCGTCCAACATAAGGATATAAACCACCCCAACAACATAACCCACAAGAGGTTCCACTAAGAGTGTCAAAAATTCTTTTCCAAAACACCTCATCATCATACTTTCCCTTTAATAAAAGACAAGTAAAAAAAACCGTACAATACTAATGAGGATAAATTCTTAGTTCAAGAACACCTGAGACACTAAATCTAATCCTGGAACACATGAAGACCAAGAGGAAACCAAGAAGGAAAATTGGTTTTGAAACAAAGGTAAAAAATTGAAAATATAGGTGTGAAAATTCTCCCCACCATTAAACATTCTACCCCTAAAAATCCAAAACAACAACAGATGTAAAAAACAAATACCAAATGATAGAGTAAGATGGACTCCCTTGCCACATTTTTACCCACTTCTAAAAGGCCAAACACCCCCATTTGATCAATCAAAGGAAGAGAATACTCTAACCAACCAAAACATACCCAATTTACCTGAAATGATCAAAAATATTAAAACTTAATCCTAAAAAAATCCTCAAACACTACTAGAAGATCCTGAAGCAATCTACTTTAAATGAACAACAAACCAGAATAATGCTACCACAACCTTACTTAAAAAACCATTAGGCATGCTCCAATACAAAATTTAACCAAGTAATAAATTGGGGGCTAAATATCCTTGAACAAGACAACCTCCAACCAAGAAAAATCAAGTAGAAAACTGAGTAACTAATACGGGGTGACCCAAACGAACTTCCCACCAGAAGGGACAAATTAATTTTTGAGACAGAATCAAGACACCAATTGGGGGAGGTCCGAACGGTCTCACTAGAATAAGGGGTGAACTAACATTAGAATTTTTCTAAGAGAACATACGTGAGACCCAAGATGGATCTCCCCACCATTAGAACCAATCATCTTAACTGATCAACATGAGATATCATGAAAAGACCCCAAAATGTAATGATTTGGCACGACCTCATAGTTAGTCCGCATGGTTTATGAAATCGTGCGCTAACCACAAATATCATTTTGTACAAAAGGGAAGCTTCACACGGTCACATGGGGCAAGGTGCACGACCATATGGAGACTGTATGGTAGCTTCTATATCTTATCGAACAATTTCTTTGTTCAGTGCACAATTACTATTAACCGTGCACAAACTATGATCTTCAATATGCCTAGCCCAAATTTCATCATTTTCTATAAAAATTAAATGGAAACCGAAGGGAATAACATGAACTCAGGCTATAACATGGAAATGAGGTCCTCCCACCTCTACCATAGAACGTGAAAAACTGGAACAAGATGTAGACACCATAGGTTTAGACTATTCTCATCTTTCATACTGAAGATAGGACTTTGACCAAAGGTTTAAACAGCTCCATGAATCCCCCTAACTATGTGCCAACTTCACTCCAGGACCTATGGTCAGAGTTCAGATGATTGAAGCATCTACTACCCTGCAACCAGGCTATAGAAACCCCCAAATGGAACTTCTTCTACTAGTGCCACAAACAATTACACTATGATCTCTGATGGTCTTAGTGAGACATGACACACATCAAACCTACTTTACCCCAACCCATAATTTTACCAAAACAAGGGATTAGTGGATTCCCACACGTCACCCCATGTTTCTTCGGATGGGAAACATCAAAATGAAAGGACACATAGAATCACCTTCCTCTAGAATATATGATTTCATAATTCCCTAAAGGGAGACACACATCTGACAAAATAGAGACTCCCATAAGATTGCACAACCTTTAACTTTATAGTCAAATTAATACACAACATCGCAAGGTGTCGCTGATCATGAGTATTGTGGATAATAAAAAAACACTAGGAGGGGGACATAATGTCAAGTCCCAAACATCACAAGATTCTAGAAAGCGGCCATAACAACCAGTCTTGGACATATTTTCCACACTGGTGGCCGAACATGAACTATTGCTTCGATGAGACTGACAAAATACCAAAAGGCCCTTTAAAACATCCTTCTACACTGATAAACCTTAACTACATTAACCTTCGATGACTCAAGAAACTTAAGAAACTAAGGTCTATTTCAATATCCCAAAACCACTCTCCCTCTACATGGGGATCTGCATAACTGATAAAGAATAGGGGTAAACTAAATCTCCAAAGCTCAATAATAAAGTCATTATTTTGATCGACTAGAGGATCATCCAATGGTGATTCACCATGGGAAACGCATGAATCATACATTAACTCTTTATGGGGGTGTACCCTAGCCAACAAGAAAACCCAAGGACCCAACCAATCTCGTTATTTGGTCACAACATACCTGCAAGAACCCGAATATTCTTTTCAGGTATGTTTTCTCTTTTCTGGTGTTTTTGAAGAAAAAGAGGGGTTTCTGTAAATTTCAAAAGTACACACCATGTACTTTATGAGTACACGGAATGTAGCGGCCTTTCACACGGCCAAGTGTGGTGACCTAGAGGCCTCCTAAAGTGGGGCTCAATAAGGGCAAGTACACGCCGTGTACTGTTTTTTCATTAAATAGACCGGGGTCACGTCTGACGGATAGAACACACCCCTTTTAGGTCTGGTTCTTCTGAGGGAACCAGTACGGCCGTGGATCTTCTCCGAGCCCCTGACCGAGCATCTATTCTCTGAATAGATTTTCGTCGATTGCCTTTGGATCACCTTGGTAAGCTCTTCCTTCTTCTAGAGCTTCGTTTCAGATTCCTCCTCTTTCACAAGTTAACTTTTGTTGAGAGTTTTTAACATTTTTGAAGATCTACGGTGTTCTTGGGAGATTGAAGGCTTGAGGTTCATGTATAATGATCTCCCAACACCAAGGTAGGTTGTTTGTGCCTTTCGGTTGAATGTCTTTGGGTTATATGTGCAAAATCTCCCAATACCCATGAATGAGGTATTGCGTGGTTACTGTTTTGTCTTTGTTATTTTCCTTCTATTCTAGTATTCTTAAGTAGAGGTAAATTGAATGTGAATAGAGTTAATTGATCTGCTTTGGAAGTGTTTTCCCATTCATGTTCTGTTTATGACTGTTTGGTCCTGATTAGCCTATTAGGCTGCCTTGTAAGTTTCCCATGCCTAGTATTGTAGGATGGTGTGATTATTTATATGATATGATGATATTATTTAGAATGTTTAGCCATGTAGTTCTTAAGGTTTACTTGGTCCTCTACGTGTTTCTATACTCGATTGACTTACACAGGGCCATGAGAACCTAATGTAGTAGGCCATATGGAGAATGGACGTAAGGGATTCTCCAGAGTGTCTTTTATAATATTACAATGCGATACCATAGGGAGAATTGACGTAAGTGCTTCCTCAGAGTGTCTGTAGTTCCTCGACGCGGGCCACACGAGGAATGAGATGTTGAGTGCTTCCCCAGAGCGCCTTTTGTACCGTTATAAGACTATATGGGGAATTCATGGTGAGTGCTTCCTTAGAGTTTCTATACATATGCTGAACCAGAGGGGTTAAACTATGTGTGCTTCACAGGGGGTTTCTTGAACTTGTTTGGTTGAACCAGAGGGGTTAGTTAGTGAGTACTTCCCATAGGGTTACTATTTGTTTTTAGCTACTTGCTTGTAATGGTTTGGTTAAATCATAGGGGTTAGGCTCTGAGTAAATCCCAAAGGGTTAACTTCTTTGATTAGATTCTTAATTTATTGTGAATTGAATGATTGAAACTGTGGATTATTACTGCTGAGTAATTCCTTCTTTACTGCTTCCTTTTACCTTTTTCCTACTATATACTCACTGACTGTTAGGCACAAATATTTTAGTGGTTGCCTAATGGGATAAGTCTCACACCATATTTGTGGCATGATTTTGGTCCCAAATAGATTATATTGTTGTAGGTATCGACAAGGGTAGACTCCCTTCTATTTTAGGTACTTGACTACATTTGAATAAGAGAGCATACGGCCAAGCTTAGGCTTGTGATGCTGTGGAGCTGTTTACTATTTTTCTTTGTATTGGTGTTTTGTACTGTATTTCATCATTGTGACTTGTTTGGAAACTTTACTAGACATATGTGTCATGCATCATATATATATGTGCGCTCCATTTGTTCCTTTCATTAGTATTATATAGTTTACTATTGTTTAGTATGTTTGTTGCTTCCGCTATTGTATATATTTTTGTTTCTGCTGGGTTACTCTTCCAATGAGGGAATAATTTCTCCACTATCCCACCCAAGGCCCTCACTACTAGTCGGCCGCCTCTGGCATCTGGGGAAATACGCTTGAGGACATGTGGCCAACCGGGTACGAGGCGCCTTTGGGTGGCTTCCGGAACTGGGACGTTACAAAGTGGTATCCGAGGTTTTCTTTCTTCTTGACTTACTATTTGGAAACTATAGCCAGAGATAGGATAGAATAGGTACCTGGTAATAAGCTGTTTCTGGGAGTAGATAATATGTGTATAGGGAAAAGATAATATACCACATATATTTTGATTCTTTTGGTTTTTCAATTTTACAGTTGATGTGATTTCACCTTTGGGTGATTCACATGTTTTGTGCAATTATTGTTGATTTTATTGAGGTTCAATTTCTATTGAAACCTGATGCTATAATGGTATTCCATCTCATGCATCATATAAGCACTTGTTAGAGATCACATTCCATGCATTTTTTCTATGACAATTAGTGTGAATTAGCGATTACATGTTGTTGTGATAGATGCTTTGATAGAATAAATTCTATTTGATCGGGTATTGGATTGTGTAAGGTTTTTTTGAATGGACACAAAACTTTGGTTATTGAGGTTTTATGGGCCCTCATGGATCATAATTTTTTGGATAATTGATCTATTATGATTGTTTATGACATGAATAAGATTTCAAGCTTTGATTCATGGGGAGTATGAGCCCTCACAGATCGAAATTTGGTACATAAAGGTTTGTTTTAGTGTTTTTATGGGTTCCAGAGCAGTTTCTAAGGCTTAATAACCATAAAAACACAGAATACATGGTGTGTAATGTTGAATACACACCATGTGTTCTTCTACTTAGGAAGAAATTATTTTTCTTAAGTACACGCCCTTTATCGTATGTACATGCCTTGTAGTCTCTAACCGTGTCTCAGAATGTGTGGGAAGAGACACGGGGTTTAGAATATTTGGTAAGGACACACCATGTATAGGATGTACACATCATGTTGTAAAACCATGTAACCGACTGTGTCACTAACAACATGAGTCGGTTGAGTCTTTTCTAATACACGCTGTGTCCTTATAGAACACACCGTGTAGTGTAACCCGTGTAGCCGACCGTGTAACTAACAACACGGGTCGGTGGAGTCTTTTATTATACATGCCTTTTCCATATGGAACACACCGTGTAGTGTGAGTCGTGTACCCTGCGATGTCACTAACAACATGTGTTGGGGAAGCTCTGGTAGTACACGTCGTGTCTAGCACGAACACGCCATATAGTCTTGTTCTAGGAGAACCATGAGGCTTAGTTGTGTAGAAGGACTCGGGTAGTGGAAGAGAATTCAAGTATACATCATGTGTTAGGACAAAATTCCATGTGTTTGGGGTGTTACATGACCTGGGTTGGTAGGAGTACACGCACGTGTAAAGGGTTAAGATAACATGCCATGTAGTCATTATACACATTGTGTAGTTATGTTTGGGAAAAAACTTGAATGCCTTCTTTCTCATGTTCCCTACATGCACTTATAGTTTCTAGTCCTTTATAATCTTGATATAAGGTGTGCGCTTGACCTTGTAGAGTCATTCCACCTAGACATCCTCTGGTTGTACGCCAGTTTTAGGGTGATGATCAGACACCAGATATGGCTGATCAAGGACTTCCTTCAGATCCTCCAGTTGTGCTAGTCTTGGAACCAGCAGTTATACCTGACACAGGTGATGATGCACAGTTCAGGGAGGGATTTATGATGATGATGTAGACCTTTCAGGGGGCACTGCCTCCTGCCCCGTCAATGTCAGAATCGATGAGGGTTTTTCAGCAGCAGTATCCTCCTACCTTCACAGGGGAAGGAGGACCCCAAGCTGCAAAGTCATGGCTAGAAGCCGTGATGACAATCTTTGATCATCTGGAGATGCCTCCAGAGAGGTGGGTGAAGCTCTCTACCTACATGATATGATATTCCTCCAAGATATGGTGGGATGTGATCTCACATGAAGGAAATCAGCTGTTTATGGATTGGGAGGAGTTCCAGCATATCTTCAATGACTAATTATATCTAGATACCTTGAGGGCCGATCAAGCCTGAGAGTTCATTAGTCTGGAGCAAGGTACTCTTTCTGTTTTTGAGTATTCCTCGCACTTCACTGAGATTTAGCGCTTTACAACCTTCCTAGGGGGATATGGGTTGTTCCTAGAGATGAAGTTTGAGGATGGTCTCAGACTGGACATCCGCTCACAGGTGAACATCTTTCGGTTGACTTCAATAAATTCTATGGTCAACCAGGCACTGATCACAGAGCGTAATCTGAGGGATTCAGGAGTTGTGAGCTAGGGTGGCTCGACATCTAGAGTTAGTATCCCTCTTAATGACAGTAGGAAGTGACGTAGGGAGTCTTCATGTGGAGATCTAAGGAGGTGAGATACATCTTCTGGTAGGAAAGTGGTAATCTACTAGTGTGGTAAAAGTGTGCATATGAGACCGCAGTTCCAGAGATACCCAGTAGAATTCTGATCTTGTGGAAAGATGTGCCATCTTCAGTGTTTCTATCAGATATTTTCACCATCAGCTGGTGATAAAGGTTCTTCTATGACTCCTCATTTAGGAGCAGCACTACCAGTTTCTCACCAGTCTTGGAACTGGAGTTCTTCCAGCCATTCAGGCCGAGGTGGAGGTCATGGCCATGGTAGCCAGTCATCCGGTTTCAGCGACAACAAGGTGGATCAACTCAGAGTGGTCAGGCAGGGTCACCGGGCCGCAGTGTAGGCCAAAATTGTTTTGTGGAGCAGACCCAACAGGAGCAGGATCTCGGACCCTCAATAGTTCGAGGTACGATTCTAGTTGCCTCAGTTTTATCTTCTGCTCTTTTCAATACAAGGTATTCCCATATCTTTATATCTTTCACTTTTTTGAAGAGCCTTGGGATCTGTATCTTTTCTTCTACTGATATCTTGACACTAGACACTCTGTTGGGGACTAGAACGGCTAGTTTACATAGTGCAATGAGTTCCCTCTTGAGGTTGGTGGGTGTCACTTCTTATGAGACCTCTATTTACTAGATATGATAGCTTATGATGTGATTCTCATAATGGATTGGTTAGTTCCCTTCTAGGCTATTGTTGATTGCTATAATAGTAGGGTGAGTTTCACATCACCAAAGGGTGGATCGTTCCTTCATAAGGGAAAATGGGATGTCCAGGCGAGTAGAGAGGGACCCGAGCATCATGGGTTGGGAGGATTTACAGCCTAGATTGCTATTTTATATCTGGATGACCAGGAGACTTCATATATGGACTTTCCTCTAGTGGTGGATCGTTTCAGGGAAGTCTTTCTAGAATATTTTTAGGTTTTCCTCCAGAGTGAGAGGTAGAATTTTCTATTGATATTGTGATAGGAGCAGCACCGGTGTCCATTACTCCTTATAGGATGGCTACACCTGAGTTACATGAGCTCAAGAAGCAGTTCGAGGAGTTGCAGGTAAAGGGTTTCATCTAACCCAATACTTCTCCTTGTGGTTCTCCTATCCTATTTGCAAAGAAGGGGGATGGTACAGTTAGAATTTTTGTGGATTATCAGAAGTTGAACCAGTTGACGGTCAAGAACCGATATCCCTTGCTGAGGATTGATGATCACTTTGATCAGATTCGAGGATGCCGAGTGTTATCGAAGATTGAATTGAGATCCAGTTACCATCAATTGCATGTTAGACCATCCGATATACCGCTTAAAGCCTTTCAGAGTAGGTATGGTCTATACGAGTATGTGTTTATGCCATTCGGTCTCATGAATGCTCCTGCAGTCTTCGTGGCCCTAATGAACCGAGTGTTCTATCCATACTTGGACTCTTTCGTGGTAGTCTTCATGGACGATATCATGGTTTACTCTCACACTCGACACGACCATGCTACCTATATTGAGATTGTTTTGAGTGCACTGAGAGCATATCAGTTATATGCTAAGCTCTCAAAATGCCACTTTTGGATAAACTAAATTCACTAATTGGGTCATGTTATCTCAGAGACAAGAGTATCAGTAGACCCAAAGAAAGTGAGAGTAGTAGTTTCCTGGGAGCAGATGAGGAATTTCTTCAAGGTAAAAAGTTTTCTAGGGCTGGATGGATACTACAAACATTTCATACAAGACTTTTCATGCTTAGCAGTGCCACTAACAGGTCAGACTAAGAAGGGTGCGAAGTTCTTGTGGCCAGATTCTTATGAGTCAGCCTTTCATGAGCTAAAAGGGAGGTTGATTTCAGCACCGATAATATTATTTCCAGAGCTAGGAAAGAACTATACTATTTATTGTGATGCTTTAGGTATCAAGCTAGGAGCTGTTCTTATGCAAGTGGAAGGTGTTTTTGCATAAGGGTCTCGGCAGTTGAGGCCACATGATATGAATTACCCAACGCACGATCTCGAGTTTTTAGTAGTTGTTCATGCCATGAACTATTGGAAAAATTATCTTTTGGGAGAGCATCTTTTGGTTTTCAATGACCACACGGGTCTCAAGTATATTTTCACTCAGCGTGATCTGAATTTGAGACAATGAATGTGGGTTGAGTACCTTCAGTCCTTTGACTATGAGCTTTCCTACACACTTGGGAAAGGAAACACTGTGGCTGATGAACTGAGCAGGGGGACTCAGACACAAGCAGTTCAGGAGGCCAGTAGAGAGTGGAATCTTATGGCTCCATTCTCTGAGATTCATTTGGAGGTGCACAATAGATAGGGGTAGACATTTCTATCATCTATAGCTATTACCTCCACTCTTCTTGATCGAGTGCGAATGAGGAAGTTATCAAATTATGAAGGCCTAATCTTACAGGAAAGCATGTCAGGAGAGGACCCTATTCTTGGATGGACAATAGGCGATGATGAGATCTTTTGTTTTCAAGGGAACGTATGGGTGTCAACAGACAGATGTGAAGAGCTGATGTAGGACTTTCATTCCTCATTTTGGGTAGTTCATCCTAGTGTCACCAATATGCAACATGATCTACACCATCAATATTAGTGTCCATGTATGAAGAAAGATGTTGCTGGTTTCTTGATGAGGTGTTCCACCTGTCGGAAGGTGAAGGCGGAGCATCATTGACCAACATGGATTTTGTAGCAGTTACCCATTCCTGAGTGGAAGTAGAATGATTTCACGATGGATTTTGTGATAGGGTTGCTGAGGTCTCCTCGAGGTAACGATGCAGTATGGGTTGTCATTGATAGACTCACGATGGTTACTCACTTTTTATCGATCAAGGATACCTTTAGTGTTGATAAGATGGGATGGTTGAACATTCGTGAGATTGTACATCTACATGGATTTCCACACTCCATTGTTTCAAACAGGGATGCCCGTTTTACTTCTCTAGTCTAGCAGGGGATTCATAAAGCTTTGGGTACACAGGTACTCTTGAGTACAGCTTACCATCTCCAGATAGATAGCTAGTCCTATCATACGATTAAGGTGCTTGAGGACATGCTTCGAGCATGCATCCTAGATTTTGGAGGTTCTTGGGAGAAACACATACTTCTTGTGGAGTTTTCCTACAATAATAGTTTTCAAGAAACTATTCAGATGGCACCTTATGAGGCTTTGTACTGTAGGCCATGCTGATCACCCTTATATTGGCTGGAGGTAGGAGAGGCAGCTATGCTAGGACCTCGCATTGTCCAGGAGACCACAATGTAGATAGAGTTGATTCGGAATAGGATGTCTACTACACAGTCTCGACATAAATATTATGCTGATAAATAGAGATGACCTCTGGAGTTTGAGGTTAGGGATTAGGTTTTCCTGCATGTCACACTGAGGTTGGGACACATAGGGATTAGGAGATAGGTTATGCTTTCACCGTGGTACGTCGGGCAGTCTGAGGTGTTGGAGAGAGTTGGGTCGATTGATTATTGGATTCAGTTACCTCAGAGTTACTGGGTTATGCAGGCCGTATTCTATGATTCTTAGCTTTGACGTTAATTCTCAAACCTGTCTCATGTTTTTCAACCCGAGGAGGTTGAGTTAGAGGTGGATAACTCATTCGAGGAGAATCCTATCTGGATTGTTGATCTAAGTGTGAAGGTTATCCAGGGCTAGTGTGTTCCTCTGGTATGAGTGATATGACCACAAGGGTGAATACACGGCGAGACATGGGAGAGGGAGGCCGATGTACGATCACAGTGTCCAGATCTATTCCAAGTTTCTTCTACTACACCTTGATAGGGAAATTCGGGGGCGAATTTCTTTAAGGGGGGGGGGGGGGAGTTTGTAAGAACCCGGATCTTTTTTTAGGTATGTTTTCCCATTTCTAGTGTTTTTTAGGAAAAAGAGGAGTTTCTGGAAATTTCATATGTACATGCCGTGTACTTTATGAGTACATGCACTGTACTCGGTTACTGCGGGTAGTCGTGTGCTGGCCATGTAGCGGCCTTGCACACGACCATGTTTAGTGACCTGGAAGCTGCCTAAAGCAGGGCTCATTAAGGGAAATTACACGTCGTGTACTTCAAAAGTACACTCCATGAACTTTCTTTTTTTCATTAAACAGACCGAGGTCGTGTCTGACAGACAAAAAACACCCCTTCTAGGTCTGGTTTGTCCGAGGGAACCCGTACGGCCGCAAATCTTCTCTAAGCCCCCAAGCGAGCATCTGTTCTCCAAATAGACCGCCATTGATTGCGTTGGGATCATCTCAGTAGTCTCTTCCTTCTTCTAGAGCTTCGTTTCCTGATTCCTCCTCCTTATCAAGTTATCTTTGCTTGAGCGTCTTAAGCGTTTTTATAGATTTACAGTGTTCTTGGGAGATTCAAGGCATAAGGTTCACGTATAGAGATCTCCCAACATCGAGGTTGGTGGTTTTTTCCTTTCCGTTGAATGTCTTTGAGTTATATGTGAAAAATCTCCCAATACCCATGAATGAGGTATTGCGTGACTACCGTTTAGTGCTGTTTATTTGCCTGCTATGATGGTATGCTTTAGTAGTGGTAAATTGAATGTGAATAGTGTTAATTTCTCTTCTTTGGAATTGTTTTCCCATGCATGTTCTTTTTATGACAGTTTTGTCCAGCTTAGCCTGTTAGGCTGCCTTGTTTGTTTCCCATGCATAGTAATGTAGGATGGTGTGATTATTTATCTAATATGATGATATGCTTTAGATTATTTAGACAAGTAGTTCTTAAGGTTTACTTGGGAAGCTACGCGTTCCTATGCTCGATTGACTTACATAGGTCCATGAGAACCTGGTGTAGTAGACCATAGGGAGAATGGATGTAAAAGCTTCTCCATAGTATCTTTTATAGTATTATGTTGTGAGACCATAGGGGTAATTGATGTAAGTGCTTCCTAAGAGTGTATATAGTTCCTTGATGCGGGCCATAGGGGGAATGAGAGGTTGAGTGCTTCCCCAGAGCGCCTTTAGTACCATTACGAGACTATAGAGGGAATTGACAGTGACTGCTTCCTCAAAGAGTCTATACCTAAGCTAAACTAGAGGGGTTAGACAGTTTGTGCTTCCCAGGGGGTTGCTTGTACTTGTTTGGTTGAACCAGAGGGGTTAGGCTGTGAGTACTTCCCATAGGGTTACTGTTAGGGTTTAGCTACTTTCTTGAACTTGTTTGGTTGAAACAGAGGGGTTAGGCCATGAGTACTTCTCATAGAGTTACCTTCTTTGATAAGCTTCTTACTTGATTGTGAATCGAATGCTTGAAACTATGGATTGATACTGCTGAGTACTTCCTTTTTTACTACTTCCTTTTACCTTTTTCCTGCTATATACTCACTGACTATTAGGCAGAGATCTTTTGGTGGTTGCCGACTGGGATTATCCTCACACCCTATTTGGGTCATGCTTTTGGGCCCAAATAAATTATATTGTTGCGGGTATAGATAAGAGAAAGTGCCCTTATACTTCAGGTACTTGACTACATTGGTGCTGGAGAGCATGGTACCAAGCTTAGGCTTGTGATACTATGGAGTTGTTTAATTTTTTTCTTTATACTGGAGTTTTTTACTTTATTTCATCATTGTGACTAGTTTGGATGCTTTCCTAGACATATGTATCATGCATCATATATATATATGTTCTCTAGTTGTTCCTTTCATCATTAATCTATTATTTACTGTTGTTTAGTATGTTTACTGCTTCTGCTATTGTATATGTTTTTGTTTCTGCTGGGTTACTCTACCAATGAGGGCATAGTTTCCCCATTATCACAACCAAGGCCATTGCTGCTAGTCAGCTACCTCTAGCATTCATGGAAATGCGCTTGAGGCCGTGTGACCAACCGGGTACGGGGTGCCTCTAGGTGGCTTCCAGAACCGGGACGTTTCAATACCACAAACCTGAACCGAACACATGAGGGGATCCACCGCATTGGCCTCCAAAACATTTCCTCAAAAGAGACCACTAACCTACACTTCAATCCACCTTATCGATGAAACACCAACCCAAAACATAATTTAAACTAGGGGTTTCTTGAATATGAAACATCCCACAATAACAATCCTCAAAACACATAAGACACACCTCCCAACCACACATCATCAAAACACAACACTTTCCTTAAAAATCATTCTTAAAAAAGAAACAGTGTTGGTGGTTTGTGCATTTACCAATGGTATCTCATGAGCCTCACACATGCATGTTCACATGCCACACCAGGCACCCACCTCATATCCATCATAACACTCATCCAATCATTACATTAACCATCCATATTCCCATATAAACCCATTAATGTGGTCACCCTTGAGAAAAAAAAGGCTAAAACCAAACCATTCCTCTTTTCAAAATCAAAACATTTTAAACAACACTTTTACTTTCTCAATACCGCTAACAATAAAATCAAAACCCAATTTAAATCTTACAAAACAATATAGAAAATCACCTATAATTAAATAAAGACTCACTTTCATGCCTTGTACAACTGTTTCAAAACATTTTAACCCATTTCAAACCACTTCTAATTTCATTAAAAACACCATTTCATAAATCTCCATTTAATTAAGAACTCAACTATTCTGATTTCAAAGTAATGGTCTAAAATTTTATAAAATTTTTAAATTGATCTATAGTTACCAAATCAAAATCCATCTTAAACCCCCAAACATAAATTCTATAACACTTATTTCAATTGAAAACACTTTTCCATGGTTTAGAAAACTATACTAGAAACACATTTTCAAAAACCCTTTAACATAATTCATACTTTCAAAATAGGTGTAAACACATAATTTACCCTTTAAAAAAAATTCTAAAATTTCATTTCTATACATTATGAAATAAAACCATTTTCACATTACTAGAAAATCCCTTCAAAAAAATTCTCACTCCTTAAAGTCATGTCATTTTAGCTTTAAAAACAAACTTTCCAACATTCCAAAACAAAGAGACACAAGACAATGTGAGAGGAAACAAGTGCTGGTGGGTGACATGGACATGAAATTGGTAGCCGTATTCCAACCACTTCACCAGAAAAGATAGTTTTTTGGGAAATATCCTCGGATACACATGGATTTCCAGGCCCTACGAGCTCACTGAGACCATTGAGCCAAATCTCTTTTCATTTTCCCTAATCATCTATGAACCATGAGAAATAATGAAGTCAGATAAAACATGACATCCCATGGAGACTTGAATTCCATCACGAGGTGTGATGTATAGACACACTACCCATTATTGGAATGTCATGTCCAAAAAATCCTAGCTCCAGACTATCCCAACTCTTCCCCAAATAACATGACCCAAATAGTGAAGCTCCTTTGATACCATTTTGTCACGAACCAAATTTGGTCACCATAAAAACCGGTGCAAAAACCAACCTGTGAAAAGGACCAAAGGGTGTTCCCTATCCCCAAGGGATTGAACAAGGCCCGGGTATCATTTACTTAGTTTTGGTAATGATTTACATGAATATGGAAGCAGTAAACATCCAAATCAATTGATAAAACGAATCTGAACAAATTCATACCAAACGAGGATTATAAAAAATCTAGAATTGAATACATAAGTTCAAAAATAATACAATAATTCCAAATACACAAATAAATATAATAAAAATATCCCCAAGGACTCCACATGATAAGGGATCATCACCCACATGCCGTCTCCACAATGCCGCACCATGGATGAAAACTAACACCCGAACCTTCACCACCCAAAGCCTTTGCTTTACCTGTGTCAAAAATGAAAAAGTTTACTTACCCCCAAGGGGTGTATTTAGGGTGTGATCCGAATACCAATATGATACCACCAATATATTCCATAGGGTAAGCAATACACAATAAAAATCATTCCATTTTTGATAACCAAGAAGTGGTGGAAATAATTTCTAAGGAATGAAACATTTAAATGCAAACAGTTTTCAAAGGGGATTTTCCATGAAAGAGAACATATCCATATAACATGAAACCTACTGTATTTTCCAGAAAAACCCACCATATTCCAAAGATAAATAAAAAATATTCAATGAACACCAATCTTGGGAACACCCCTTGACACTAGGTAGTCTCGGGCCCCATGTACCTCGTACCTCAGTGTAAAGTAACCATGGAAAAATTAGTTCTTGTGTATGAGCCACTAGTAGAGAACATTCCCATAACCTATTGGTCCCCAATCATCATAAATATAGTTTTTTAGTGTTGTCATTATGCATTTTTATCAGTGAAACGGGTACAAAACCCATCCTGATCACTGGCATACTAGTACATATCCGCCCTCCTAGGTACCCAGGCTTCCCCCTTCATGATCAAACCATTATCTCATGATAAAAAAAATCTATTATCACCAAAATGCGTCAGTTATGGTCATAATAAACTTAAAATAGTATCTACACATGTTTTTCACCACTTACACGACTCAATAAAATATTTATAATTTCAATAAAACAACTTCACAAAATTTAACAATGCTTCACACACAAAATCACTTTAAAATAAAACATTTAACACCATATGCATACCCATATTCATCAAAAAATATGTTTTAGAACCCAAATGACTTCTATAATCCCATTACATGATTTATAAAACAACCCCACTAGCATAACATAAAATAGACATGTAAAACACACAATTTATCACAAAATTGGTACCCAATTTACCAAAATCCCTTTAAAACCCCACTTTGAACACCATGGGCATACCCTTATTCACCAAAACAGAATTTATAGCACCCAAAAAATTTCTATAAACCCATTACATGAATTAGAAAACAAAATCAATTGGAAAAACATTAAATAGACATGAAAACACCCAATTTATCACAAAATTAGTATCTAAAATTCATTTTCTTAACAAACATCACCCAAACCCGTTTTTTCAGCAAGTAAAATGAATAATAAGTGTTCTAAAGATATAAATTCAGTGAATACAACTCATATAGAATTTATTACACAAGGAATAACCTACCACAAGTGTCAAAACCCTTGAATCTTGGTGATAAACTTCAACCGCACCACTGCCACACCCCAAGGAAGATAAATCGAGTCTTAGCCCACAAAATTTCACTAAAAAGATTCAAGGTTGAACCCTAGTTAAGAACCATAGATTATGAAAACTTTATAACTTCATTAAAAAAGAATTAAAATCAATGAAATATGGAGGAAACCAAGAAGGAATTTACTTACGTGAATGATCTAGTGGTTTCTCAACCAAATACTCCATCAAAAACGAGTCCCATGGGAACTTGAGGGATCTTAGAGGCCTCCCATGGTAGCTAGGGTTGAATGGGGGAATAATGGGGAAGATTAAGTTTATTTTTAGGAGGGAAAATTTGGAATTTAAAAAAATATTTTTAATAACCAGGACACCTTTCACGGTTTGGCTTCATGGTTTAGTAAACCATGCGGCCAAACTGTGCGGCCTGTTCTGGCCACCCAAAACCATCCCATTCTCCTCCAATATCTTGGGGATCCAAGGGGGAAACGTAGTGGGAATGATATCCCTAGGATAGGGGGAGATAATACCCAAAATAATACAACCCTTTCACCCCAAGAATCATCCAACTCAAGGGTATAAACCATCCCAACAACATACCCCACAAGAGGTTCCATTAGGAGTTTCAAAAATTCATTTCCAAAACAACTCATCATCATACCTTAACATTTAGAAAACACAAGTCCAAAAACCTTCATGTACTTCTAAGGATAAATAATTATTTCAAGAACACCCACAACACCAAATATTATCCTAGAACACCCAATGACCAAGAGAAAACCATGAAATAAAATTGGTTTTTAAACAAAGTATGGTAATTGAAAATATAGGTGTGACACTTTATATATATACTAAGAAATAATTTTCTATGTATGTATGAAAACATATCAACTCAACTATCCCAAATATGTATGAGATTAAGAAACTTATAAACTAAAGTAATAGATTAATCACCTTTATTGGATGGAACCATATCTGTAAGAAATGTGTATCGAAGCACAAGATTCACATACCCTTTATTAAGAATTTATACCCCTTCACCTAAAATAATCATATTGATTATATATGTAAAAAAACCATTTCCTTGAAGAAGGTGTTCTAAATGGGAAAGATGAGGGGCCCGAAATTTCTACTCTAATTATGGATTATAATATATTCTCTATCAAATAGTAAGCTTCTCACCAAACAAAAATAATGTATAAGGGAACTCTCACACATTATGGAAGGAACCACATTGATTTTATAGAGGTCCTTACACTAAACCACCAAAGGATGAATCTAACCACCCATCCCACTAGTATAGGAATAATAACCCCAATCACTAAAGGAATCCAATTCTAGGAGTCTGTTCGACTAATTAAAGGTCCATATTCTCACCAACTAGAGGAATATGTTATCCACCTATCCATAGAACACAATAAAAGTATTCACAATAATTTACGATATCCAATGTTGATGTCAATAAAACATAATAATAGTAACCACAAGATGTAGAAATATTTTTTTGAAAAAAGGCAATTCTCACAAATTATCAAATAAATTCAGAACTTCTTATGAAGAGGAAGGATAATATAAATAGAAATTTATTAGATTCCACTAAACCCATAGGAGTACCTAAAATATATAAATGGATCTAGAAAGAAAACAATCAATGGGACATGAAATAATATCCCAAAACACAAACACACATAGGCACTCTTTGATCATCTCTTTGATCCCCATTTATCCCCTTATACTTTTTATATCCATTCCCCTGTCATCCACAAATATTCTCTATCCACCATCTCTAATAAACTATTATACCAAGGGTTTTGACCATGATCTCACAATTCCAATACTATTTTAAGTTTTAATTACTTTGTATGTTAATTATTTTATCAAATTTACATTATAAGTACTTTCAATTTTATATAACCTCAATCCAATATTATTTTAACTCCATATACACACTATAAGAATTATTTATGTCTTTAATGTCTCTCTAGTGGTCAAGATTAACTAATTTTTTCCTGGATAATGAAATTTAGGCATAGTTAGTGTTAGGATTTCTTACAAGCCTAGGGGACTTAAACTCTCTCTCTTACATCAATATTCAAATTCCTCTCACTAAGTTAATGATATCAAATAGGTTGAATAACGATGTTAAGAATCACACCATGTGAATTATTCTATATAAAGAGTCATGTAACTCAATATCATTAATTTTTACCACTTTAATTAATATAAACTACATAGATTTATCGAAACAATTCATTATTAAGAAGTGATTTCTAATAAAAGAGTTTTATTATAAATAGGAAAATATAAATAAATTCTAATATGAATATAATATTTTTTATATAGAATGTGGAATACTATTCCATTTTTCACATCATTTGAAAAAATAAACCTACCTAATAATTCAACATAATATATGATGACAGATGAAGATGTTGAGGAAATTAATGATAAGATTAAAATATTTTATAAAAAATAAAGGTAATGACTAAAAAATAGTTAAATTCCAATATAACGTAACCAAAATTAAAAAAAATTAGAATAAAATATGTTGAAAACACAACAAAACATATTATATAACCATACGAAATTACATCAAATAAAACTATGAATGGATTTTATACTCAACTATAAGAAAATAAATTGTGAAAAATCCAGAATAAAAATAAATACAAGTAAGAATGATAAATGAAGAGGACTTATCTTATGTAAGATTAACAAAATATTGTTTCTAAATTTATAAGATACAGTAAATAATTTTATCGAAGGAAACTAATATATTATTTTATGAATCTAAAAATGAAGTACTTAAATATAAAAGGGTTTTAATCATTCATTGAAAAAAAGATTATATTAAAAAAAAGTAATATTAAAAAAATATTTGAGGAAAATATTATCTAATTTATATAATATAAAATATTAAAAATTAATTTTATTTTAGATTTAAAACCATGTTTCGAAAATAGAATGCACATATTAATATAATTATTTAGAAATTTATATTTTTATTTGAAAATAAAATCCAAAACGGATTAATTCTTAGAAATATTTTTGAATAGATAAAAAACTATTTGAAAGAAAATTAAAATAAATTTACAGACAAAATATAAAAAAACTAATGTAAAAAATATTAAAAAATATTTTTCATCAACAATATATTTCAATTTAGTTAAATTATAAACATAATTATCTTATTATTAATCCCATATATATTATAAATAAGACTATTTAATAAAGAAAATAATATTTTAAATAACATAATTTTTAGTCAAAAGTTCAAATTTATATTTTCTAAATAGATTGATTTAAAATAAAAAAAATTATTATTTTTTTACTATGATATATTTTGGAAAACACATATTCAAATAACTTATAATAATGAAACTGAGAACCTTTTTGGTACACAAAATGACCTAACGTTAGCACATTATCCTTTAGATTCCATATAAATAAATTGTTTAAATAAAAGTTTTATTAAGGTATCATTCAAAAATATTTTCTATTGGGAACTTCAATCATCACAAGAATACATAATAATAAATATCTGATAAGTCAACACCTCAATAAACTAGGAAATATTAATAAATATTTTTAGCTCACCATTTTTTGACTAATGAAATGGAAAATTATTTTCAATAAAATCAGGAAACCCAAACTTGATGTTAATAGTTACAAAATTGAGCCTCTTAACTATAAAAATTCGTTAAAAAATAAAACCTTTATTTATTTTTAAGTTATGAATATTTACCTTAAAATAATTTATGTAAGTGTAAAATTAATACAAAAGGTATTAATTATTAAAATTGAAATTTTATTATATAAAATTATATGAAAGGAAATAAATATTATTTCTACTAGTCAACTATGCCAACTATTATTGATAAAATATTTAGTCTTGGTATATTATTTCATCTCAATATTAAGAATGATATTCGAATCCCCAGACCTATAAAATTACATTAAACCATAAAAAAATATCATAAATAACTTTTTTATAAAAATAAATGGAAGTCACCTATTCAATTTGAGTGCATTAAAAATAGTTACCCACTAGAGTGTCATTTTAAATTATTTAATTCAAAAAAACCATCTTTTTTAAGAACAGTTTATTTTCAAAATAAAATATATTTTAATTATTCATTACCATGGCTTAAAAAAATTCTCACTATATATTTTCTTAAAATTAAAAATTTACATTTTTCTTAATATAAAATAAATTTTAAAAAATTAGTTTTATTTTATATTTTCTACCACACATACAAATATTTTTTTTAATATTTTTATAAAAATATTTCAAACACATTAAAATATTGGTTTCATAGATTATTTCAGAAAGATAAAATTCTAATTGATATTCATAAAAAACTAATATATCATGATATAAATATTTTAATCACAATAAATAATATCCATTTAATATTTTTACATCCAATATTTTTTTTTTGTGTTTTGTTACTCAAATAACAATCACATGGAATTCTTGTCAGTATTATTCAATTATAAATAAATTTTTCTATTATGTTAATCTTACCAATAGTTTTTAAAATATTAAAAATTATATATATATATATATATATATGAATGTGTACAAGTTGGGTGTTTTTGTCACTATTGTTCTAGGAAAAAAGAAAGGGATCCAATAATTTATCTAAACATGATGACAAAATAGGAGGCTCTACTTTTCAATATTCACAAATGGAATGATTCATGAAGAAAAAAATAAATTCTTCCTCAGTATGATTATAAATAAGAATAAAAATTTATGCTTTTAGATATTATTATGATACATGAAGAAAAAATCATTGTCCCCTCACTCATCAAAGATATTGTCCACCTAATTCCATTATTTTTAAAGATAAATGGGTGGGTACCCACTCATTATTGTGATTTTCTACTCATATATCACTAGGAAAATCTACACTCATCATGTATATTTTCCACAAACTTTTTTCATTATTTATGGGAAATGGGAGGGCCACCACCCATCATTGATATTATCCCCCCAATACTGTAATGGAGAACCCCAAATAATCATAGATATTATCCCCCTAATTACAACAATGAAAATCATGGGGGAACCTATGTTTCATCATAATGATCCTCTATAAAATTCCAATATGGAAGAACCCCGACATGATAAATATTATCCACTAATGAAAAATACAATAATGAAGTATACCACTTCAACACTAGTGCCAATAATAAGGAATCTCAACCAGGTGATAAGTGGAAACAAATTTCGAATAGATTGCTAAATTTTTTTGAAGAAAGAAGATGGGGATGATTAGTAGTAATACCTAAGAGTGTTTCCTTCCACAATAAAATGATATATGTTTTTTATGTTCTAATCCCATAATAACTTTAAATTAATTTTGTGTTGTATAATCTTTTTCATTATAATTATATCCCTCAAAATTGATTATTGTAATTAAATCCTTTATTTATAAGTACTCTTTATCATTTAAAATAAAATTTTTTATTTATCATTAAAATATTATATTTTTTATGCAATTACTAATTTTTTATTATATTTAATGAAAAAATCAACTAGATATCATCAATATTAGAATCAATCATTCCCAAACAATATTCATTTTTACACTCATTCTTCTTTCTCCTTCACCCAAAACCACCTTCCTATGATCAAACACATTTACCTTTTCAGTTATAGTGTAATATATTACAAAAAATATATGGATTTTTGATACTATAGTATTGTAGAGACATGAAATTGAGAGAATTTATAATGTAAAATTGATAACATAATTGAAATACATGGAAATTAAAACTTATAATATTTTTTTAATGGTAATATTGTGGTCAATATCCTTGGTACAATAGATGAATGGAGATAGTGGACAAAGATGCTTGGTGGATGAGAATAAAATGGATGGGAAGATTATAAGGGTATCAAAGGGGATTAAATAGATTATTAAATTAAGAGAGTTATTTATCTTAGTTCAAATACACTTTAACTTTTTCCTTCTTGCTCCTTTAATAACAATATGGGCCACATGGTTAGTGGAATATAATTCATTTATATTTTTATTTTACTCCATATTCATTGGTAGTATTTGATTCCTTTGAAAATTAAGAGAAACTGCTTTCGTCAAATGCATATTTCTCTTCCATGTGTATACATCCATTATATTTAGGTGATATCATCATTTGATGCCTTTTATTATTATAGATGAAATTCCATTATTAGATATACAAGTGAAGAACATTGTCACAACTCAACCTTTATAATTAATTTATTTTATTATTTTATTAATTTTGAATAATTTATTTGGGGTTCGTGTTGAGTCCCGGTTTAAAATTTTGATTTCTTATTGAAAAATGAGTGTTTTGGGTTTGAAAACATCTGGTGCATGAGCAGAGCACAATTTAGAAACTATGCAGTTATCCCAAGTACCCATGAAACCACCACTAGAATGGATAGAGTCTACCACATAGATCACACACGGTTGCTTGATCCATGCGCAGACTACGTAGTTGCCCTGTATTCAAATTAAAAAATAAAATAAAACAAATTGAGAAAAGAAAAAAATTAAAATAAATAAAAGAAGATGAGTCAACCATAATAATAATATTAATATTATTTGGAATAAATTTTTTGTTATTATCATTATTATAATTAAAATTGTTATTAATATACTTATTATTTAAAATTAAATGATGATGATTATTATTATTACCACTTTTAGAATTATTATTATAATTGAAGATTATTATTGTCAAGTTGTGTGTATTATAATAATTATTATTAGGTTGTTTTATTTTATTTTGTTTTATTTTTAGGTTTTTCCTCTCTCCCATTTGTCTCCCTCTACATCACCCCTCCCCCCATCCCTCTTGCTCAGCGGCGCGACCACCCTCATAAAAACCCACCTCCAGTGCCTCCACTCCTTGTGCAGACCCTACTCTGGAAATCCCACCATCAATGAGACCTCCCCCGGCCAACACCACACCTTTCCGATGCCTCTTCCTACTGGTGTGAAAATACATGGTTCCACCCTTACTCCCCAGCTCATGACCTTCAGCCGACTCCCCCTTGATAGCGCAACACATCTCTGGTATTTAGTCCCTACCTGTGTGACCCCCTACCAGTGCATCGCCCCTTTCGGCATGACTCCCCCTCCCTTTGGTATACCCTTCTCCCATATTCTCTTCTCCTTTTGTCATGGTGACCTAGGGTTGTGTTTTTCCTTTTATTTAGTTAAGGGTTTTTTTTCATTGAGGGTTTCCTTTGGTAGGTCTAGGGTTTTGGAACCCTCATCAAGTGAATTAGGGTTTTCATTGTTATCGCGCCATGGTTTTGATGAGGGAATTCCCACACAATTTCCTTCTTAATTTGATATTCGTTTATTTCGTGATTTTCACATCCTTTATATGTGATAGATTTTGTTGTAAAATCTTGAGAATATTTATTTTGGCGTGAAAAAGATATTTTAATCCCTACTTTGCAATAAACTGAATTGTTTTGTCAAAAATGTGTACACCCCATGTTTAGAAATTTTCCCAACTAGTCTTCACATGCAGTTTGTGATATTTAAAACATGTTCGTGCAATTGAAATGAATTTATAGAATTCAAATTGGTTTTTATACCTTATTGAGTGTTAAATTGAAATTGTTTTATTAAATGTTTCATACTTATGTGCGGATAGTTTCATGGTTAGATTTTTAGTTTTAAATGTGATATAAAATAATTTTTTGGGGGTTTCTATATGTATTATATGAATTTGAAACAATGTTTTTGGGTTCTTTATGTGGTTACCCAGGTGGTTAGGGTTTTTATAAAGAAGTGCATATTGGGTTTTAACATGTTTTGGTATTTTTTATAAAAAATGGTTTGTTCCTTGAGCGCCTAACTAGAATGTTCAAGGAGGTTGTGTAAATTTTTTTGATGCTGAAAATGGGCGGTTTTCACCCCTTTATAAAAAGTGTATTTTTTATATTGTTAAATGTTGGTTTTGGGAAAAGCATAAAGACACATTTATCACTTTCATTAAATTGGTAAAAATATATATTTTAAAAACCTCTGTTGGCTGACTCTCATGCCCTGTTATATTTAATGGGTGTGATGTCCTTGATGTGGAATCCTCGTGGACTATTATTAGAAGTCCTCTGTATGGAATCATTGTTTTCCATTGGTTCTATGGCATGTGAGTATATCCTTAGACTGCCATAGGATGATGCCTATTGTTGATATATTATTATTGTTTATATGTGATTAGATGATCAACTGGTATCGGTTGGCTCAAACGTATTCTATACATGATACATGGGAATCCAAAATGTTGGGAGAATTTTTTAAGAATGATTACTGCACTGGTAGTTGGTGTACTAACCCGTGATCCATAGTAGGTGGATATATATTTGGTTTTATTGCTATGGGATTTTCCCTCAGTTTTTCCTAAGTTAGGGATTCTGAGAATATTGAGAATTTTTGATTTCATCATGTGTGTAATTATACTAGGGATGGGGTCAAACATATTAGTATCATCTAGATTATTCTTGATCTTCTAGGTTCACTTATATATATCAGCAGTAGTCACTTGTAGTGATGTTTATGATACCTATATGATTATTTCTATTTCCCCTATTGTGTGATTACTGTGGTTCCATCTTGTGTAGTGTTTTTATTGGAAATAATTGTGTTTATTTTTAAAAAATATTTTGGATTTTTTTAAGGAAAAGTGATTTATCTTATTTTGTACAGATTGAAAATATAGACACTACTTTACCCTTGAAAATACTATTGTATCACTAAGGGTATGATATTGTCTTCGGAAACAAAAATGGATAATGGTCCATGCTTTTTTTAAGTAAAATATATTGAAACACTTACTTTTATAAATTATAGTTCAAAATTTAAATCTATGTTTCTTTAATTTTAGAGGAAGTTCATCGATGGAAGATTGTTGGGATAGCCTACAGAGTTTTGTACTCACACCTATTGTTGTTTTCTATTATTAGTCCTTGTATAGGTTATAGTTTGAGATTCATTCTCCTTGAGTGATGGTTGAATGTTGTGTTGGAGAGTGACCCGTGAGGTCACATGGAGCTAGTGTGGTCATCTGGTAAGTTTTAGTTTCTTTTGTATAGCTTTTGTATCATACTGTTTCTTGTGTATAAAATATGATCCGCTCAGTTTTAAAAATGTTTTTAACTACTTGTGAATCTTCTATTGCTTATTTTACTTTATTTATTGGGTGAAATCATTACCGTGTAGTGCCCTATTGATGCCCTTGGTTCTTTTCACCAGCCAGGGAGGATTGGGAATACCTATCGGGCCTGGCCACAGATTGGCATGGGTGTCCGGTTCAGGGTATACCTGGGTTAGTTTATAACAAAATGATATCAAAGATGGTTAGATCTTAATAGACCTTGCTTTTAAGAGTTCCCTTTTCTACTTGGGAATGTAAAGGTAGATGGAGTTGGATTGTCAGGACTCAAGGGGTAGGTGCAGGAAGAGAATCACAAACTCTCTGTCATGACCTGTCCTTGGGACCCGTGCCGTGACTACCCCAAGCATGCCTCCCATAGACCAGCGGACGACGACTAGCACCAAAGGTGTAAATCCCGAAAAAAGGGGAAGGCATTGCCTTATAAAGTAAACAAACACAACAGAGTAATCCAGTAGAAGTAAACACTAAGTAAAACTGGGTACAATGGTATGTGCGGAAAGTAAATGGGCCAGAATACAAACCCAAACTGAAAGTAAAGTACAAATGGAAAGAGAGTACAACAACTAAAAGTAAAGCAGCAACGCCGAGCCGTCCACTGGAAATCCCACCTAAAGGGTGGGTACAGATAACCTCCTCAGCTTCTCAGGTCCCGCCGTCCACTCTGTGTACATCCTACCCAGTGGTCCACCTCTAGGTACCGACTTGATACATGAGCCTCAACCACGATCAGCGTTGTCCGTCTTCTGCATCCAACATAACGTAGTGCAGGCATAGCCCATGCAGGGGTGAGTATACGCTACTCAGTAGGGACCCTGAGACCCTCGAAGGTCTCCCAGAATCCACAAAGGATAATCCACAAAGAAAAGATACAATCACGAAGTAACATCCAACACTACTTTGGTATATGCCCATACATATACCTAAGTCATTAATTCCAGTTCAGCTCCAACATCCAAGCCCAAGTTCGATCACGTCCACACAGGATAGGACAACCCAATCCACACAGGATAACACAACCCAATCCACATAGGAAAGCAAGTCAATTATATCGAAGATAATGATTGGAAGTCAAGACTCAACTCACACAAGTATACTTTTTCATAAGGAAATTGAGATGATCAGATATAGCCATTGATTCATCTAATCTGGGACCCACATAGGATACTAAACTAGCTAAGTTGTCGGACCCACATAGGATACAGACCAGCCACTCTGCCAGACCCACATAAGATATAAGAACAAAGTCAATACTGCCAGACCCAGGTAGGATACAAGAAAATTATTCATCACCGTCGAACCCACGGAGGATTTCAGTACGGTTTTCGTCGCTGCCGAACCCGCGGAGGATTTCAGTGAAGTCTTCATCGCTGCCGAACCCACGAAGGATTTCAGTGCAGTCTTCATTGCTACCGAACCCATGGAGGATTTCAGTTCAGTATTCATTGCTGCCGAACCCACATAAGATTTCAGTGTAGTATTCATCACTGTAGAACCCACAGAGGATTTCAGTGCAGTCTTCATCGCTGGAGAACCCATGGAGGATTTCAGTGCAGTCGTCGTCGTCGTCGTAGTCGCAGCCAGCTCTAGGGTTCCCGCACACATCATGCTCGATTCTGAGAGGGTCCGCTCCATGATCCAAGGGGGTCGATAAATCAAATTACACATAGTCCGGAGTTGATGTATCTCAAAGTGCCGTCTCGACAAGAGGAACTCAACGTGCCAGACGACGCGTCAATCGGATGCCCGGTCTGAGAGTTATTGGCTTTTTCGTTCCAGGGGCCCAGTTGGTTTTAAAGTCAAAACCAATCCGACCGCACTCCAACTACATCCAAACCTCGAGCAGAGTAAGGAAAAAAGGCCCGTCTCACTATGAGGAATCCAACAATGACTATGGCACATCAATCGGACGTCCAGAGATCAAGTTATAAGCATTTCCGCTCCGAGAGCCCAGTTGGTTTCGTGTTCGAACCAACCAAGCCATACCCAAGGTTCTCCGAAACCTTGAGTGTAATATACCGAAACGACCGTCTCGATCCAAGGATCACATCGCAGCTGAAACTGCGTCGATCAGAGGTCCGTAGCCCAAGATATGGGCAAAAGAACGAATCCGTCCGGTTTTAGGGGGTTTTGGGCCCGAACCGACCTGGCCCGAGACCCCCTGGGTCGGCCCGAACTAGGGTGACCCGAACTGGGTCCGGGTCTGGCCCATTAGGGCGCGGCTCGACCCATCCGGCGTGGCCTAGCCTAGTGCGACTAGTTGGCCTGGCGTGGGCGCGGCCCGGTTAGGCCAGCTCGGCGCTGGCCGAGCCGAGCGGAAAGGGTGGGGGGTGCCCCCCTTGATTGAACCACGCCACCATGTGGGGATGCTCCTTTGCCATCTGGGGGCTACGACCCTCGGTCTTCCTTCCGAAATGGCCGGCCCGGTCCGACTGTCCGGTGATGCCGCCGCGGGACCCCGCGGTCCCGCCCCTTTGAGGTGCCGACGACCGGCGGTTCCGGCCGCCTCGCCTTGCACCATCGCGGATTTGAGCCGCGGCCTTGTCCGACCACCACGGCTCGATGGCGCTGCGCCCCTCCGCCGCAGCCCCACTCTGGCCACAACCTCTTCATGGTTCTTCGGCATGGCGCGACGGCGCCACTGCTTTGTTCGGCCTCAACGGCGCGGTGCGACGGCGCCATACTTCTTCTTTGTTTCCGCGTGGTGCTGTGGCACCGCGCTGCCTTTAATCGTGCCATGAAAAACACAACATCCAAGGGGGAGGACGGTCGGCTATGTTCTTGCGGTCTGTCCTCCTCCCGTTAATCCAATATCATGCGGCTAAAGAAAAAAAGACGTTTAGACAGAAAAGAATATTCGTGAACTAAATCAAACCCCTACCTCGATGAAGTCGTCGAACGAGGTTTGTCGTGGGAAAGGGACGTCGTGGAAGACGACATCACAGAAGGAGGATTGTCAGCATCGCGGTACACGGCATTGCGGTACACGGAGTCATGAAGAAGAGGACCGTCGGCGTCGCGGTACACGACGTCGCATCGTCGATCTCCAAGGAATCAGCATTATTCGTCGTCCTTCGTCGGAGGCCGACGTTCTTCATCGGTGACGGTGCGTTCTTCACGTTCTTCATGGAGGAAGATGAACATTCCAAGGCTTGAGCAATTCCTCTCCAACCTTCTTGCACAAAGAAATAACCCTTAAAGAAATAAGACTTTGTCTTATTTAATTAACACCCACAATCCAACATTCAATTCCAAATTCAAAATGAATTCAAGAATTGATTACATTGAATAACTTAATTCAATTCCTTAATTAAGAGAGTTGACTTGGAATTTAATAATGGGGTGCAGGTGTGTTACAAAAATAATGGGGGTTTGAGGAAGTTGAAAAGGTGGGGCTCATGTGTGGCCCACCTCACTGATATCCTATAAAGAGGGGTTAGGATATAGTGGGTCCCACCTCAACTTCCCTATGCAGGTTTAAACTACTAAGAACATAAAAAAAATTGTTTCACAACTTTTATTTTATTCATTAGTTAACCCATTTTTAAATAACCACTCCTGAGCAAAAACATCTCCAAAAAAAGTGTTCCTAAGCAATTACCAGCACTGCGGTTTCATTGGTGCCCTCAGATTTCGATTCTGAGCACCGGTTCAAAAGTTAGGAAAACCCGCTCGTTCGTTCACTGAACTTACCCGAGCTAAACTTCAGAAATTTATTCCGGGCACACCGGGCCTCAGAATCTGGTACCGTCAGAAACTGCATTCTTGTAAAATCCCAAAGAAAATTAAGAAAAACTTTCCCTTGAATTTTACGGGTCTTTACACTCTCTTTAATTTTTATCCTCAGGTTTCCATGGTAAGTTTAGTGTTATTAGATTCTTTGGTCATTAGGGATTGTTTGGTGATTGGGATATGACAAGGGGAGTTGGGATAATATTCCCTATGAGGTAGTAGGGAATGAAATTCCATGTGGAGCTAGGAGAATAGTCCTAAAAGTCTCTCCATTATGGTGGTGTGTTTTGAATATGGCTGCCAACCATATGATGAAGTCACCCACCGACACTAGTTCCATTTTTGACATGTTTTGGGTCCCCTTTATCTAAACACTTGGATTTTTAAAAAGTGTTCAAATCAGATACATTGGTTTTTGAAATTGGTTCTAAACGGTTGGTGTTTTTTAGAAAGGGTTAATTGTAAATTGAAATGGGGTTTGATCTTAATGGCTAGAGGATTATGAAAATAGACATTGGTGAATTTCTAAAAATGGAAAATGGTTTTTTTGGAAAAATAAGTTGTTTTGTTTTATCCATGTTGTCCTTATGGGTTCTTACATGCATGGTGGTATATGAAAATGTGAATGGATATTCGGTATGGCTTGGTCGATGGGTTCCCGGAGTGGCATAAAAATATACATGTGAGTGAGACTCTATGGAATACCAAAGGAAAGTGTTAAACCTAACAAGTTTGTCTTAAATTAATGATTTTTTAAAAGGAATTTTGTGATGCTATAATGACTTGTTTTCTTGTATTAAATTCTTTTCACCTATGATTTGTTTGATCTTGAGGATTTTTATTGTTGAGTTGACCGTGATTTGGTTCTTGAATTTTTCTTGTTCAGCGACTATCCCCATAGAGCTTTGATGGGTGATCGTAGTTCGGTTACATGTGATTCCTCATTAGCGATATTTCTAGTTGATAAACTTAAGGATTTCATGGTTGAGTTCCAGAAGCTATATCAACTTCTCTTTTATGGTCAAGTAAACCCTTCCACAGCGGAAGAGTGGATATGAAAGGGCGAACTAAAATTTGGCCTCATTGAGCTTCCAAAATAGTTTTATAGTTAAGTTTTAAAATTTTATTTTTGAAGGTTCATCGTGGATGTAGTGGAAGTTAGTGTCTCGGAATAAGCCCTGTGAAGATCTTACTTGAGAGTTTTTCAAGGATTTTCTCTTTCATCTGTATTTATTTGGGGGAAAAGGGTGAAAAAGGGGATGCAGATGGGTTGTTTACAGTAGGATGATAGATCAGTGTTGGATTATTCCCATCGATTTGTATTCTTAGTCCCTTTATATCCCATGTATTCTATAAAGGATTCCATGAAAGCTCATTGTTTTGAGGTTGCTCTTCATCCTGACCTACAGTTGAAGGTGTCAAAAGTCAATCTAACTCTATTTTCCAATGTGGTAAGGCAAGATTTTCATGTTCAAGCCTTGATGTTAGGAGTGTATGAGGTATTCCTCTCTCTTTTAATCCCTATGATCAATGTGGGAAATTATAATAAGGAGAGGAGAAAGGGATTGAAAGTTGATAGAGCAGGTCGTGGAATAAAAAGGAATCAGGATCTTTCAATAAACTCTTCTAAGAAAGAGATTCTCATGTGTTATTAGTGTGGAAAGAAAGTTCACAAAAAGGCCTCATGTAAAAATTCTCCAAATACCTTCTAGTCCTATGGATGCTTGTGTCACTTAAAGTGATTCTGTCGGGGAATTTCTAGAAAGCGTCGTAGAGGCAATCCTCATAGGTTATTTACTATTGGAAAATTGTTTGATGTTCTTTTTATAAGTTTACTTCTAGGGTAAGGGATATTTTGTTATTGTGTTTTTTCATAGTGGAAATATAAGGGATGTTGTGTGTCTCCTTATGAATTCTACTTTTCAATGGATGTGTGGTTTCATTTCCAAAATTCTGTTCTTTCTCTTTTTATCTATTTGGGTGATGCATATACTAGTTAGGAATTAGTAGCTTTAGACTGTAAGGATGTAGATGCTTCAAACATCAGGGCTCAGCCAAAGGCCTTTGAGTAAATCTGGAACATAGTATGGAACCCAGGAGGTTTAAGGATTTTGGTTAAGTTTGTGCCTGCACCATTTTAGTGAGATAGTTCTAGTGTTTGCACTATGGTTTCTCTATCGCTGCGATTTCCCCTAGTTGAAAGAGCATAGTGGACTTATCTGTCATGATATGTCTATAATGTACCTTTTAGTATGTGAGTTCTCGATCAATGTCTTCATGTGGACCACCCTTATGATTCAGGTGCGGTCTTGATTTCTATTTTTTGTGAGGGTTGAGTGTTGGGTAGTTGGTGGTGGTTTAGTGGTCCAATCATTGGGTCCCTTACCTCACAACCCATATGGTGAGAGTTTTTGGCCCCTGTGAGAGATGCCCATTTCTGGTTCATATTGAATTTCTGTTTGGCCATTATTAGTTGTTTCTTAATGGTGGGGAGACCACCTAAGGGTATCAATGAGTTTTCTCTGTAGATATTATTGGATTCTAGTTGAATTATAATGGTGGGGAGTCCATTCGAGCCTCCCCTATGATGGTGATCTATTTTGGGAAATGAGGTCAAGTGCCATTGGTGGTTGGAGAAATGTACTTGGATTAAGAGGTTGTATCGTGTTAATGTGGAATCCTTAGGAGTTGATCAATTGACTGGGAAGTGTTAAGGCTTTATGGGGGGTGGAAAGCATTATGGTGGGGAGAATTATCAGACCCCAACCCATGTAATTACTTTATTTTATTTTTTTTCATATGTTTGAATAATTTCTTCAGCAATCAAGTTGAGTCCCGATTCAATTTTTTTAGTTTTTATTGAAAAATGTGTGTTTTGGGTTTTACAGCACCTAGCACATAGGGAGAGAATGGTTTTGAAATTGTGTGGTCAACCCAGGTAGATGTGTGGCCACCTCTAGAATGGACAGAGGCTACCACACAGATCGCGCATGGTCACTTGAGCCATGAACATACTACATAATTGCATCGTATTCAAATAAATAAATAAAATAATATGAAATTAGAAAAGAAAAAAAATTAAAATAATGAAAAGAGGACGATTCAACCATAATAATAATAATAATATTGTTATAAATAACAATTTTGTTATTGCCATTATAATTATTAAAATTGTTTCCAATATACTTATTATTTAAAATGAAATGATTATGATGATGATAATGATGATTATTATTATAACCAATAATATAATTATTATTATAAAAATATAATTATTGTGAGTATTAATTATTATAATTATTAAGAATTTTATTATTATTATTATTGAAGATTATTATTATTAAGTCGTGTGTATTATAATAATAATTATTAGGTTGTTTTATTTTATTTTTTTACTTCTTTTTAGGGTTTTCCTCTCCCCCTTTCTCACCCTCTACATCACCCCTCCCCCATTCCCTCTTACTGAGTGGTGCAACCCCCCTCCTGCAAACCCACATCTAGCACCTCCTCTCCTTGCAAGGTCCCTTCTACGACGATTTAACCTCTGTTGAGACCTCCTCCGGCCACTGTCACACCCTGCTGATCCCTCTCCCTACTAGCGTGCAACTAGCCAATGAAACCCTTCCTCCCCTACCCACAACCTCTGTCCGACCCCCTACCGGCATGGAACTTCTTTGGTGCACCTCCCCTACTGGTGAGACCACATTTTGGCACACCACTCCTTCTAGTGTGAGTTCCCCTCCCTCTGGTATACCTTTATCCATTATTCTCTTCTCCTATGGTCAAGGTGACCTAGAAATGTGTTTTTTACTTCAATTTTTCCAAAGTTTCTATTCATTAAGGTGTTCTCCATGTTCGTTTATGGTTTTGGAACCCTCCTTGTGTGAATTCGAGTTTGCGTTGTCTTTGCAACACGGTTTTGAGGTAGGAATTCTCAGACAATTTAGTTTTTAATTTTAGATTCATCTATTTCATTATTTTCACACCCTTTATATGAACTAAATGTTGTTCCACAATCTTGAGAATAAATATTTTGGTGTGAAAATTATGTTTTAAGACATGCTTTGCGATAACTAGAATTGTTTTGTTAAAAATGTACACACCACATGTTTGGAAATATTACCTACTAGTATTCACACACAATTTATGCTATTTAAAACATGGTCTAGAAATTCAAATGAATTTATGGAATAAATGTTGTGGTTTATACCTTTTTGAGTGTTAAATTGAAATTTATTTATTAAATTTTTCATGCCTTATGTGCGATTAGTTTCCCGATTGTCTTTTAAGGGTTAAATGTGATATAAAATGATTTTTGGGGTTTATAAATGTATTAGATGTGTAAAAAACAATATTTTTTGGTTATTTATGTGGTTTCCCAATTGGTTTTGATTTTTATAAATAAGTATGTATTGGGTTTTAGCATGTTTTGGCATTTTTTTATAAAAATGGTTTGTGCCTTGAGTGCGTAACCAGAATGTTGAAGGAGGTTGTGTAAATTTTTTGATGCTGCAAATTGTGTGCTTTAACCCCTTTATAAAAAGTGTATTTTGTATGTTTTCAAATGTTTGTTTTGGGAAAATATTAAAAAAACATTTATAATCCTTGGGAAATTGGTAAAAATGATTATTTCAAAAACCTTTGTTGGATGACCCTCATGCCTTGTTATATTTAATGGGTGGGATTTATTCAATGTGGAATCCTTGTGACCCATTATTGGGAGTACTCTGTATAGACTTCTCATGTTCTACTTCTTCTATGGAATGTGAGTTGGTCTATAGAGTGGCACAAGGTGATACTTGTTGTCCAATTATTATTATTGTATGTACATGATTTGATGCTCAGCTGGTATCGGTTATCTCACCACTATTCTATACATGATACATAGGAACCAGACATATTGAGAGAATTTTATAAGAATGATTACTACACTGGTAGTTGGCGTACTGAAAAATGGCCCATAGTATGTGGATATATATTTGGGGTTATTGCTATATTATTTTCCTTTTGGTCTATCTTGAGTTAGGGTTGCCAAACATATTGAGCATTTTTGATTTCATCATGTACGACATGCAACTGAGGATGGGGTCACTTGTATTATCATCTTCTGGATTATTCTTGATCTCCCAGGTTCACCTATGTCTGCTGGATTTAGTTTCTTGTAGTGATTCTTAAGATACTTGTATGATTATTTCTATTTCCCATATTGGGTGATTACTGTGATACCTTCTTGTGCAATGTTTTTTTTGAATGTGGCCTTTTTATTTTTTAAGGCTTTTGGAAAATTGTTTTAAGGAAAATTGTTTTATCCTATTTTGCGCAGATTGAAAATATAGACACCACTTTCCCCATGAAAATGTTAATGTCTCACTAATGGTATGATCTTGGATTTGGAAATAAAAACGGGAAATGATACATAATTTTCATTATGTAAAGTGTACATAAAATATTACTTTTATAAATTGTAGTTCAATCTTGAAATTGATGTTTCTGTAAATTTAAATGAAGTTCATTGAGAATAGATTATAGGAATAAGTTACTGTGTTTTATATTCATGCCTATTGTTCTTTTTTATTTTTTGACCTTGTGTAGGTTTCAGCTTGAGATTCATTTTCCTTGAGTGACGGTTGATCGGTGTGTTGGAGAGTGACCCATGAGGCCACATGGAGCCATTTTGGTCATCTGGTTATTTTTTTTGAATAACTATTTTATCATATTGTTTCTTCTGTATAAAAGATGTTCAGTTTAGTTTTACATATGTATCAAACTGCTTCTTCATATTATATTTTTTAGTTTTCCTTATTTATTTATTGGAAAAAATCATCCCCTTTCAGTACCTTATTGATGCCCTTGGTTCTTGTCTCTAGCCCGAGAGGATCAGGAATACCTCTTGGTCCTTTCCATAGATCAGATCGGGTGACTAGTTCAGGGTCAAACTAGGCTTGTTCGTGAAAACATCCTCCTTTAGTGGGTGATTATAGAGACCTCCAGTAAGTTAAGGTGAATCCTGATATAGTATTTATTTTATTATTGGGGACTCTCTTAATTTCTCAAATGTATAGGTGGATGTCACCCAATTTAGAATGTTAGAGAAGAGTACTCTAGAAATTCATGGTGAATCATTCCATAATATGAGAGAGTCCCCTACTCTCCTATTTATATTTGGAAGGAATCTTCTTGTTTGATAGAGAGTGGAATACATATCCATAATTGGAGTATAATCAATCTCGCCCCCTCTAATCCTTTTAAAAACCCTAAATTGGGTAAGGATGGGTCACTTAAAGCATCTATGAGATGATTTTAGGGAAGGGAAAAGGAATTATCAATGAGGGGTATGTGAATCAAGTGATCTAATTTTTTATAGATATGGTTTTATCCAATAATAGTGGTTGATATGCTATTGTGGCATTGGGGGTTTTTAATCACACACACATTTTGGAAAATCTTGTTAGAATGTATTCATGCAAATATAAACCATTCATACTCGATAGATATATAAATGAAAATAAAAAAATTCTGACACATCATCTTAAAAATATCAATGATTACGGGATAAAACCATTTCAAATTGAAAAATTGTTTATTTTTTGATTGGTGAGGTAAAAATGGGATAAAATGAATTGAAAAATAATATATAATCATTATCTTTGAAGTTTTCATTAGAAAATTCTCTATAGAGAGTATTGAGGTTAGGATTTTGGTATATTATAGTAATATAATGGTGAATAATTTTATGATACTTTCCTAATTTTAAAATTTAAAAAATCTACATAGTTAAATTTTTTCAAAAAATTCTCTATGCCTCATTGAAGAGTTTGAGGAGATATGATGAATTGGAGATATAATAGAAAAGTTTGAAAGATAATCATATATTCTTAAAATTAGAATATGAATCATTAATTTCATTATATAAAATGATAATAATAACTTCTTCAAATAGGAATATAATGCTAATTTTTTGGTTTTATTTGTTCAAAATATTTATTTTCGAAAATCTAAAATATATTTTATTTATATAATCAACATGAACCTTATTTTGTAAAAAATTATCAGCGATTGATTTTTTTTAAATGGTTTTATTTTAACAAAAATGATGATATGAGGATGACCTAAAAATTCAAAAAATTTATCCAAAATACATTATTCTGGGATGATAATAATGTTATTTAAGGTTTTTATATTATAAATATTATTTATCACCTCAATCCTAGATCTTCTTTTACTGTGTAATATTTTTGTAGTATGCTCAAAATAAAATTTTTGAAACCAAATTTTCTATTAATAAATTTGAATCTTCTCTCGAATTAATTAATTTAATGCTCATGATAGGATATTCATCATTTATAAATATAATAAATTTAACTACCATTTTTTTTGTCGTAATGGTGTTTAGAAATTCCACACTTAGATTTTTTGCTTCAAATTGTGTAATTTCATTTTATTCTTGTGAATTATATACCATTTCTTAATATAATGCCACCTTTTTTTCTGTATTTTCTAAAAGTTATTTCAATCCATAATTCATATAATTTTTCAATTTTTCAATATCATCCTTAAATGTGTGACTTAATAATGGATATATTTCCTCATTAAGACATATTATTTTATGTATTTTAATAAGGTTATATGGTTGGATTGGTGTTAAAGATTATACCTCTTCTATTTGAATGTATTTTATTCTAATTAAATATTCTTTATGATGATTCAGGTTATTTATATGCTCAGTAAAATATAAAAGTAACTCTTATTCTTTAGCTATCATATTATTTTTTTGGATATTAGATTTCCTGATTTCTAATCCATATTCTTGAATAATTCTTATATCCTCTGACTCACAATATGAATAAATTAGGATGTTTTCTAATTTTGTCTCAAATAGTTTTCAATTATCAAAATCATGTTCATTTATTTATTACTAGAATTGATAATCTCATTTTTAAGGGAAAATTCTTCCATATTTTAAACAATTTAGCATGTTCTTAATACTATTTTTTATCTAAATGATTTTATATTAATATTCAAAGGATTTGAATAAAAATAATTAATTAATGGACTATCTAGTTTTTTTGGATTTATTTTTCTAATTAAAATTAAAAAATGTATAATCTTATTTATAGAATTTCAGTGGGGGGTTTAAAATTTTTACAACCAAATTGTCCAAAAAATATTCCTAGTTCTTATTGGGTTGTATTTTTTTTATTCAGGATTTTAGTTTTAAATAATTAGATAAATAAATATAAATATATATATTTATATATGATACAAATACTTTATTTTTATCTAGCATAATTAAATAACCAAAAGTATGTTTATCATAAGGTATAGTTCCATTATTTTGATTTTTTATTCTAGTCCTTAATTTTCCTAAAAAATATGGTGGCAATCCTACTACGAATTTATCTTTCAATAATAATTAGATGAAATCATCATTTTTTTAAATTTTAAAAAAATATATCCATATTCCATATAATATATGGTATTTTTCTTCACTATTTGTTATAAGGTGAGATGATATATCTTTTAATTTTGATATATTTACTAAAAAATGTTTTTTATAAAAAAGGAGAGTTTCTATAACATTTTTGATTCCCTCCCCATTTTTTGTTTTTACAAGTTCACCCTATGATGATACTTAGTAATCATTTATTTTAAAGTTTTTATTAGAGTTATTTAAATAATTACCCCGCTATACTTTTAATTACTCATTAAATTAAGATATTAATATTTTCCCAATAGCGTGGTCAAATGTATTTTGTTTAGTTTTATAATGATTTTCAACCATGTTCATTTATTAGAGTTTAGTAAAAATTTGATATTATGTTTTTCATCAATATTAAATTTATAAATATTCTTGATCTAACATGATGATTTATAAACTGATTTGTTTTTTTATTTAGAGGTCATGGTAAGTATATTTAGGATAATAAGGTTTTTACCATTCTTCCAGTTTTGTCCTCTAGTAATCCCATGAAAGTCTATTTCTAGTTATGTAGTAAAATTTTCCTAATAATTTATATATCTCTTGATGTGGATGTCGTATTTGTGAAAATGGGTATTTTTTTATTATCTAAAGAGCTCGAAGGACAAATTTTTTATACTATCCTGAGTATCTGGATCCAAAAATGGCATGAAATATTGGATTTATAATATTTGGTTTATGTTTTCAATTTCATTAATACTTCAGAGTTACTGAGATAATTTTGGTTGAATTTAATGTGTTTTAATAATTGGGTATCCATTTTAATTAATGGTAATTATTCTTTTTGAAGAATTGTTTCAATCTTATTACGATGTTCTCAAATTGTTAATAAAATTTTGTTTGATTTTTTTATATATCATATTTTTCATATCTTTTTCAATATATTGATTAGAGATATTAATTTTTTATATTAAGGAAATTAGTTATGCCTGTCTAATAATTAATTTATTTTTTTTATGGTGGGTGATTTTATAGGATATAGTGATTATTTTTTAAAATCCATCTCCTTGGGAATTGTGAAATCATATTAATATTTCAAGGGGTGTGAAGATTTATGAATTATTTATACAAAATAAATAGCATACACATTCTTAAATATATAAAAAATTTGTAATATTAGTTTTTATTTTTTTTCTCATTGCAATTACATTTTTTGAAACATAATATTATTTTTAGATAATTTTTTGTATCATAAAAATAAAATATTAGGATATCTTATGATTCTGCTAATTTCATTTCTATAAAATGGATAAGGAATTTATGAATCATCCTCTATTTTAATACATTTATGTTTGGAAGATTTTTCTGAACCATGATTATAATGGATTTCAATATCATTTATTGATCGAGATGACAATGAAGATCGAATTGGGATATTTGTTGGAAAACAAATGGTTCTCGGATGCAGAGAAGTTCTACATTCTCCAAGAGAGGGTAATAATTATTGTATCTGTAATTTTTCTTCTACATTTCCATCTATATGATGGAGAAAATATTCAATGTCTTGGTTTTTATTAGTAATTGATTTTTTAATGTGAAAATAATTCCATTAAATTGGTCAATTAACTTACTTAAATTTAACATTTCTATGATTTAAGGCACGTACTTATTTTAGAGTTGATTGAAATAAAATAGTTTCACTAAAGGAAGTTATGTCAACTAGTTGTGTTTATGTATTAAATTTTGGTTATTATAATATTTTACAAATTATTTATCAATTCATTATTTTATATGATGACAAATAAATTTTGGTAATATCGATATATTTTTTTTCAGAAATATTTTTTTATTACATAAAAATAATTTAGTTACAAATATATCATTACACTATTTCAAATATTTTATTTTTTGGTAACCTTATTATTTTTTCAATATAATTATCCTTATTTTTTATACATTTTGGTTTATATAATTAATATTTTGAAACTCTTCAAATGATGGCTAAAATTACATTATAAATTTTAATTAACTAAAAAATAATTCTAGATCTAATGTTTATGGTTACAAATATTTTATTATAATTTATAATAGAGATAGAATTATAAAAAATATCTTAATAGTGTCAATTTAATCCTTGTATCATTAATTAATCTAAATTTAATTTATCACAGTTCATATATTTATAATTTACTATAATATTTTTTTCAAGATACTCGAATTTTCATATATAATAAATCAATCAATATTCCACTTATAAGTATAACATTAAAAAATAATAAATTTTTTTTATTTAAATAACATTTTTATTTTAAGTTAATAGAGTCTAGATGTTATATTTAAATTATTTGATTATTCATTTTCAAGTTTTTATATTTTTAAGGCATAAATAATTTTATAGAGCAGTCATATTTTTAGAAAAATATATATCATTAATCTTTTAAATGAATTTAAAAAATATTTCAAAACCTAAATATATTTAGATGTATTTTTATTATCGATGGATTTTTTATTTGGATTTTCTATTAATCACCTCATCCTATTATAATTAAAAGAAACATCTTGGATAATATTTTACTATGATTTATAAATTGATTGTGGTTTTTACTTATCAAATAATGTGTTATTATCTATTTATAAGGAGATTAAATTTCCTTCTTTAAAATTATTTTAAATTATATAATAATATAGTTTTTCTTTAAAAAATGAATTTCAATGGAATATAAAGATGGATATTTTAAGACACATTGTGTTTTCCATCAAACTCTTTCCCAATTTCATTATTTTATGTTATTTAAATACATTTTTTCATAGATAGATCGTAGTAAAAAACGGGAAAAAGATTCCTTTTTTACTCGATCCATTTGTTAAATTTAAATTCAATACTTTTTTATAAAAATAATATAATATAAAACATTGTTTTCATTAGTAAATAGAGTTATTTTTAATAGATATGGTCTCACTAAAAGTATAATAATGTTTATATTTTGGAATGAATTAATGGATGTTGGTTTGGGTAAATATTTTTTAAGAGTATTGACATTAGTTTCTTTATATTTTTTTAAATTTTTTTTATAATAATTAATAATTTTTGAATATTATTTATAAATAAAAATATAAATGTCTCAATAAGTAGATAAAATTTTGCTTTGCATTTTCGAAACATTGTTTGAGTGCATAATAAAAAGTAATTTTTTAGATTTATTATTGTATAAATTAGGGATTTTTTTTCCTTAAATATATATTTTTAAATATATATTTTATTTTATTGAATAAATTCTACTTTATTTGAATTTTTATTGATTTTTATATTTCATTAATTCATTTTTTAGTTTCTTAAAATTATTTATTAATTTTATTTAATAAATTTTTAGTTGTATATTATAAATTTTGGAATATTGTATTGTTAGTCATAATTGAGAGTTGTCCTTTTGATTTATAATTTTCACTTGTATTTATTATTTTTATTAATTTTATTTTTATTTATTTTATTACATTTTGAGTAAAAAATCCATTATTTTTATTCTTTGAATAAATTTCTTATGGTTTTGTAATATGTTTTTATCTATTTGAATTATTTCCACATATTTTTTCTATTTATGTGATTTTTTTTCCAAATTTTGATAAATTGGGTTTTTTTCAAAAGTATTATTTTTTAAAACTAATATTTTAATCGCTTCATATATATTCTGAATGACCTCATCCATCATAATATTATATGTTGAATTATTTGGTTGGATAATGTTTCTTATCCATGAAAAGAAGGAAATATTCTTAGACAGGTTTTATAAAAATTCATAATATTGGTATTGGAATTCAGTTATTTTTTCCTTCACATGTGATGTGTATAAAATTTCTCTCTTCTTCAACATTATTTCAAATAACATTATTCTATTAGAAAACACTTCTCAATACAAAATTGTTCATGTAAATCTATGTAATTATTTTTTATTAAATTAATAAATATTGATTATATTGATTTAGATGGTTCTTTATGTGATATCATCGACATGGAGTGATTATTAATATACATATAAAACCTATTTAATATCTTTGACTAAGTGGGAGGAAAGTTGATGATAAATTAGAGAGAAAGTTCAAGTCCCTTGGGTTTGCAAGAAATCTTGGAACTGGTTATGCCTAAAATCCAACATCTAGGTAACAACCGAATAACCATATACACTAGAGAGATTTAAAATCCATAAATAAACCTTAATTAAATGATTATAAATCCCTAAAATTTACCCACCCCTTGGATTTGATACCATTCAGGGAAGGATCGTGAATAATAACCGTGAAGGTGAATATGTGAAAATGTTGGATGGTGGTTATGGGTGAAGGTGGATATTGAATGAATGTGGAGATAAATATGGTTTTGGGAAACTATATTCTTGTATTCATATGATATAATGGATTATACAATTAAATATAATGAATAAATTTAATGTATTGAGGAAAACATTATTACATTTGAATTATAAGAAAAATATTTAAATTATAAGATAAAAATTATTTATAAATGAAGGATTGAATTAAAATGAAAAATATTAAAATTTTGAATTAAAATGAAAAAAATGAACAAAAAAAATGAAATTTTTTAGAGGAATAAAATATATATATTTTCTATCCCTTTTTCAAGAAGTCAAAAATGTTGGGTATTAACGTTAATCCTCTCTGGGTTTTTTATTTGAATTTTTTTTATCCATTTTAATTTTCTCTCCCATGATCCCTTTCTGAGATTACATTTTATAAGAATTAGTGGTGAAGTGGTGTCCATTATGATTTTAGTTTTCATTGGTCGAGAATATTCATTATATTTTGGGGTCCTCTATATTAACATTGAATGAAAGACATTCATGATGAAAGACGATGTCCTCCATACTTGTCTTTGTTGATAGTGAAGAATATTTAAAATGTTTAGTGGTCCTTCATTGTAACATCCCAACCCCAACCCATTAGATTGGGTAGGAATGGAATTCCACTGACCTTAGGTGCATCACCCAAACCCCAATGGTTGATAATAAACACTAAGGTTATACAACAAAATTGGGGGACAATTTACCCTTTTATATAAATCCTCATGTAATAATAACTAATAGAAATATAAAATATATATGATGCCTAAAAAAATATGACCAATTATTATAGTCATAACATGAATGGAGTGTTTTAGATAATATAAAAATATAATACTTAAGTCAACATGATAAAAAAATACAAAGGATTCCAAGGTACAACATGTGGAACTACACCCAACTCCATCTAACAACTACCTCCCTATTCAAGACTCCATAGATTATGACCACCTTATCAAGGTGATCCACTAGAGAAGTAATAAATATTACCCTTACTTTTATCATGATACATTACATCTGAATATTCAACAAAGTGAATATACAAGGGGTGAGTATTCAACCCAAAGATAATCTCATTAAGACTTCCCACACACCCCACTAAGATAAGAACATGTTATATAACTATAAAAATATATGAAATCAAAAGTAAAATTGTTAAAAAGTTGACAAGATACATGAATAGAAATCAAAACAGTGGAAACATATCATGAAATGCCCCAAAATATTCACCATAAAATCTTTGTTATGAACCGAATGCGTCCCCACCATATAACAATCCATGAATTAACCAAACTCATGAGTGGAACCCCATTCTCTAAGACCCAAGCCATCACTTGGTAGATTAACCCAATATGGAAAATTGCATTATAACAACTTACTCTAAACCAACAAGTCCCCATGAAATGCAATAATAGTTCACACATGCGAATCCATACCTAGTTTTTACAGACAAAAATATATTCCTTTGAAACCCATAGAAAACACACTAAAGTAATAAAGAGAATTAGTCTAGAATTTTCATGCAATAGAAAAATTAGTTATCTTTAGAAACTATAATATTTTTATTTTCAGATAAATTGGTGATAAAACTCTTACATCTAATAGGTTTATATTGTAGAACATAAGGAAAATATCTACAAGAAGAAAATAGTTTCCCAAAATTGCATACAGAAGTGTCTATTTTGAGAGTCCAAATAAGGATAAGAATAATATGGATTTACAAGGATGAAATAAAGTACAAAAATTAAGATATATGAATCCCAAGAATATAGAACCTTATTTCCATTCATTTCACACATATTCCCCCTAAACTATGTGTTCATTTTTATTGATTTAAAATTGAGATGACCGGCACCATGGTGGGGTAGTTTCCACCACATTCATGGAACCCTCAACCATACCTCCCCAATGGAATAACACTATAGAAAAGGGATGATCCCATCACTATTTCCATCCCAAAATGGCTTATACCACATCATAGTGGATCCTTACAATCCATTTCAAACCTCCTTCATGTGGATAACCTCACCTCTACAAAGCCACCATGACCACCAACATGGGAATGTTAGTCTTCATGGTTTCCCACAGATAGAATATCCAATCTCCATATCCAATAAAAAAGGTTATCTACAAAATTTAGAGATATACTATCTCATGGAAAACTCACCACATGCAAAAAACATGTATAATGATACATCCTACATCACGGTCAATACCACAACATGAAGAAGCCCATATATTCCCAAAACTCCATTGTCCAACCAATAAACCCTCACACCATTCTAAGAACCAAAATAAACCATCAAATAACTTAAAATACATAATAAAATAGTAAAATAATTATAAATTATGGTATAAAATTTACCCCCATTGGTCTTTAAATTTGTGAAAAGCTGGCGATTGTTGGTGTGTTGAAAAATATCTAGACATTGGTGTTTCATAAAATTATCCATTTCCCAAGCCTCTTCTTAAAGGCAACCATGATTTTATAATACCCATTTTAATGAGATAATTTTTTCTCATAAGATATTGTATTTCATATCTAGAATGTCTATCAAGGTATGATAGAATGAAATATCTAGATTAAGTGTATCGTGATACCAACTAATCATAATATCTAGATCTAGTTGTTACACATTTAGTTGATATTTAAGGAAACCATTTTGAACTGAACTAAATATTTAAGGTCAATCTAAATGGTAATAAACTTATCTGATATGCTTGACGATCTGAAATGGTCCCATATATCAAGGATATAGTTTTCCTTTCTTAAGTAGACATTAGTTCCCCAACCTTGGTGATAATTGTAAGAAAACATGGTCAACCACCTCAAAAGACAAAGGCTGGTGACGTTGTTCCACATATAATATTTCATATCTTTTTGCTGTTTTCATAAACTTTTAATTATATGAAGTTTCTTGTATGTCTTATGGAAAAGACTAGGAATTATAAAAGATGATTCCCAAGCTTCTACCCAAAAAAGTGAAGATCAAAATGATTGGTCGAACAATGAATGAAACAAATATATATGTATTGAGGCCATTAAATATTATTATATTATAACTGAAATAGTGATAAGTGGTCTTCCCATTAACCCCCAAATTCTATCACACATTCTCTAAGAGTATCCTAAAAATTAAAGATTATATTATCTTATTTTCTTTCCACTTGAGGATGGAAATTCATGGTCATGGTCAACTAGTTTCTAAGGGATTATTTTAGAGACTACAAAAATTTTAGGTAACTCTATGATTTTATTCTGATACAATAGAAAATATTTAGCCATAAAACTTTTCCATTTTATGTATATAAAGATTATATATCTCATTAAAAAAATTCATTTACTTAATTGGAACAGTGTGTGATAACTTGGCGAGTTAGTCAACAATCACCCAAATAGAGTCATGATTCTGAAGGATATTGGGAAACATGGGAACAATTTCCAAAGATATATGCTCCCATTTTCATATAGTAATTGGTAGAGATTATAAAATTTTAGCCGGTTGGTAATGTTTGACCTTTAGTTATTGACTATTTAGAAATTTCACAACATACTCATCCACCTTTTAATTAAAGTCTTTCTTATAAAAATAGTTCTTTATTTCATTATACATATTCTAAATACCTAGGTAGAAAATCCATTATTAATTATGGTATGCCCAAAAGAGATTTTATTTGAAAAAGGGGGAACTAAAATATAATATTTAATGAAAAATACAACATTCACATCCTCCATCCATCCAATAATGGTCTCCCCACCATTATGGTTTTCTATAATGATAAGGTAGTTAAGGTAAAGTGATTAAGCTTAATTGTTTTTATAAAAGAATTATGGAATAAGGGTAATTAGAAAGAAAACCATGGAACCATTCTATTTTTTGAAATCCAAATACATATTAGTGATCAACCCCATTAAATTCCATTAATATAAATATTTTCTAACCACTTGGTTTGATGGATTTCTATATAAATAATTATTAATATAATTTTCTTTCCTAAGTTTATAAACTAAGTAAAAGAAAAATACATGGACATGTTACATCTAAAATCATTTCATCAGATTCAATTCCATTTATGTGAAGATGATATTCAATCTCTTATGATTGGTGAATATTGTAAACTTACCCCAAATAGATAGTGGATCCTTGTTTTTAATTCATGGACCACTACTGAAAATTAAAAATTGTGTATTTTATAGTTATTTTCATGTGATTGAAACTTTCATTAGACAGAATCTATGATAGGATATCCCTATATGAGGATGCAACCCAATATAGATTTAGACACATCATAATAGACTATGTATTCCTCAAATGGTTTTGGAAAGATATGAATATATGTTGATGTAAGATGAGACTTGCGGTCAATAAAGGACTTATAAAATTCAATTCAATAATAAAATAGAATAACCTTTTTGGTTAATACAGTCATAAGTGAAGATAATTTTTAGAAATCACAGAAAAAGATTTGTTTCATCAATATCACTGATCTTCTTCGGTCCTCTGATGCTCCTGAGCAAGGTCCTTCTTCCTAAGGTGATCTTCTCCAAATTTCAATATCCCCATCAGTTGTATCTTTTTATTTTCACTAGATTTCCTTGGATAATCCATATTCTATGGAGTGTTCTCCTTTTCTTATCTTCCTAACTTTATTCTTCAAAAAATCTTCATCCTTTAACTAGTTGACTTTGGTTTCTCATTTTGGGATGGAATACCCTCCTTGCTATGTTCCAATCTCTTGTGGGTCCTTAGGTCTATCTTCAAAAATATATGTCTTGGTCCTCAATAAAAGATATTTATATATTCTATTTTCCACCAAATAATATTTCATGAAAAATGTTCCTATATCTCCAGATCATTTAGTAAGCTTCACTTCAATATTTTCAGGTGGTTGATGGTAGTTCACTCCGTCCGTGACTCCTCTTTAGTAGCAGTTTGGATTAAGCTTCTCAAGATCCATCGTTCCTTCTATAATGATTCTTTCCAATATAATATTTGTGATGCTCTTGGATCCTTTGTATGTGTAGATGAATTTAGGATTTTAATGTTCGATGTTTTAGTGGCTATTATTTGAGTGGAGATGGATCTTTCAAACCCTCTTCAGGACTTAATCCTACTCCGGGATAGTGACTTATTTTTATGGTGGAAATTTTTTTTTTATTCCTCTCCAGATTAGTTCTATTTTATGTACCAACATCAGGGTCATTCTACTGCTACCTATAAAAATAATCACAGTAGTCTTCATTCAGTGGTAGCCCATCCCTCTCATCCTTCTTCTCCACTCAAAGAGGGACCCAATACAATCAGTTCTAATCCTAATTCAAGATCATCTCTATGGGATAGAAATTTATCCATCATGGATCTACCCACCTTTTATTCTCCTCCCTCCTCTTGAACCCCCTCCCTATCATCATCATCCAGTTTCATCACCTAGTATAGCCCTGGTTCCATATAGGTCTAAGTTCTACCCATCCCCCCCAAAGGTGGTGAAGTCTAAGCATCATTGTTCTAATGATAAGGTGTCAGAATATTATTTAACCTCCTCTCTTGAATCTTATAATAGGAATGTTATTTTATATAGGTAATCTTATTCCCATTTATAATGGTTTATCGATTTTCTCTGACCCTTTATAAACCATAATTGATTCAAATGATTTAGATTTCATTTCCCCTTTTATGGGTGATCAAACAAGATCATAACTATGATGTGAGTTAACTTGATACCCATACCATTCAAAAGATTTATAGAAATCTGTGACTAAAATGAGGAACTACCAAATACAATGATCTATTTTATCATATGGAATACATGTGTATTTGGAGCCCATATGAAGATAGATTTTATTTCAAATGAGGTACACAATAGGAGAATATCTTTTATTGTAGTTCTTTAACAAAAAAATCCTCCCTCCTAAATTATTGCTTTTGTAAAAAGTATATTAATACATGAATTCATGTATGGATATCCTAATAATGATCAAATATAGATCTTTTGGAATTTCGGTATAAGTGTTTATTTTTTTCTGATCAGTTCATCACTATCAAAGTTATTAATGGTTTTTTATGTTGGTTCATATTGTTTGTGTATTCCAAATGAGATGTGTCTATGAGGGGTCTCCTTGGAAGGATCTTTGATCTATCAACCTAGGGGATCATGCATGTCTGGTAGGTGGTGATTTCAATATCATTCTTGATAGATCTAAAAATAAAGTAGGTTATTTTTATTCTAGGAAAGATAAATAATATGTTTTTTACTTCCTTTATCATTATAGTCTTCTAGACTTTAATTTTTTGGGTGAAAAGTTCACTTGGTGTAACAATCAGAACTATAGAAATCGAATGTGGTGTCACCTAGATCCCTTCTTATAGAATGTTCAAGATGTTTTGTCATATCTCTTGGATAAGATTACCCATTTTGTTTGAGCTCTCTCCAACCACTCTACTATTCTGGTAACCCTAATGATTGATAGGATAGGATGTTTCCATTTATTCTTCTCCAAGAATTGGTCTACTAATCTCGGTTATCATATGCTGGTGGGGTTATCAAAGAATAAAGATGTGTATGGAAGTGAATGGATTTCCCTATATAATAAGCTAAGAATGACAAAGGGGGATATGATTTCCTGGATCAATATAAATCTGCCCACTTTAAATAACATTCCAATATCAAATTAGTGATTGGTCAAATGTATTCCAACCTCGAGGATGCATGGGATGAAGATATTTTTAATTCCATTTTTTGAAAAACAAACTATATTTTGGAGATTCATCTAGAGCAAGAACAAGAGTCTCATGATCTCTCCAAGTCTATGTTACTAAAAGAGGGTGATAGGAACAAGTCATAATTCAATGTTAGCATCAAGGAGAAGAAGCATGTATCTTTTCCAAATATTCTTTTGTAAATGGATCTTTCACTAATGACATTAGGGTGGTGGGAGCTATGAAATCTTATCATTTCAAATCAATTCTTTTTTTTCGTAATCCTCTTAAATAGGAATGGTATCCTAGGGGTAGTGAAAACATTTTTAAATCTATTACATGTGTGGTTTTTGATCATTATAATTATTTATATGATATATTCTATAGAAGGAAGAGATCAAGGAAGAGGACCTCTAACCCAACCAAGAAACCACTCCTGAACTATATGGTTTTACTAGTTCTTTCTATTTTTTATCCTAGGAGTTTTTCAAGGATGGTTTGGTGATGTCAGTCTAAGATTATTTTCACGGTGAAAATCTTCCTCATGTTTCTTGAACAACCATAATAGACCTTATTATGAATGTAATGGATACTTCTTCTCCAAGACATTACATACCAATTAACATGTGAAAATTTCCTTACAAGTTTATCTCTAGTTCTATAAATAGAAGAATATCATTATACATTTAGTCTTGGATCGTATGGGAGTAAAGTTTCTATGTTAAACAAAGATCAATCCAAGGTTACATCAATATTGCTCAAGAAATGAATGAAAATATCAATAAAAAACCAAAAATATCTAATATTTCAATCAAAGTGGATATGGAAAAAGATTATATTAAAATGGAATGAAATTTTATTTTGAAGGTTCTCACTCACATGGGCTTCAACACATGGACTCCCAACATGATTTTCAGATGATTTATCACACCATGGACTTAGATTTAATTTTTAGAAAGAAGTTGTGGGTTTTTGAAATATAACTGGGGTTTAAGGGTGGGAGATCAAATGTGCCCAAGTGTTTTCATTTTGGTACATGATGATTTTAGTAAACTGATCAATAAAAGATAGCATGATAGAATCATTATTTTATTATAGTGTAGATTCACTTATCATGGTATTTATCATCCTATGTTTACTGATGAAACTATTATTTTTTATAATGTCAATAAGAAATCCATGAGAGGCATCAATGAAACTTTGTATTATTACTACCAACAGAGTGGGTAAATCATTAATAATGATAAAATTAGTTTTTTTGTATTAAATTAGTGATCATCCAGGAGAATGAATGCTATTGAAACAAGATTGATCATTATTAATATAAATTTTCCCATGGACTATATGTCTCTTCCATTTGTCTCGGGAGATTTCACATACACCACTTTAAAAAGTTCATTGATAAGATTAGAAACCAAATTAATAATTGGAAGAATCATTTTCTCTCATTCGGTGGTTGAATTACACATTTTAATAGTCTTCTCTCCTCTATTCCAATGCACATTTTTTTAGTCCCCAAGGTGTTGAGGGATATCATCAGGGAAATTATAGATATCATGTGTTAATTGTTCTGGGATGATCATTTGAACATGAGGTTCCACTGGGTGTCATGGACAAGAATGGATAATACAATTAAAAAAGGTGGTATTAATCTTAGAAGTGTGAAAAACATGATGAATAAATTCCATGAAAGGATAGTGTGGGAGGAAATAGAAGTATGGTCCCATTGTGATATTTTTATTATGGATAGGTATGGGAGGAATCGGGATAAGATAAGAAGGAATGATTCTTCTCTTTGGAATACTATCCAAAGGTATATCATAGTCCTATAGAATCATGTACACTGGATAAATGGGTAGGTAGAAATCAACTTTTGGGATGATAACTGAGTGGGAGATAAACTTAGAATTTTGGGGGTTTTTGACGTCAAACATTTCTTTTAAGAAATATAGTTTCCACCCCAAATCTACTTAAGAAATCCTAAAAAATGATCAAAAAGTTGTTTTTAAATTGATTTTAGGTCCTACAACCATGAAAAATTAATATTTATTTGTAATTATTCTAGGGTTTTATCAAATAAAGATTATTTAATGTTGTTGAATGATAAAAAAATTAGTGATAGTAGGGGAGAGCTTCTCTAGTGTAAGGAAATTGTTGAAAATTTTATGTTTTTTACAAGGATTATTTATAATCATGTACTTACTATGGATGAAGAAATTAAATGGAATGGGATTTATCTAGAATCCCAGTGTTTCTATTATAATATCCAAAATTAGAAATAAAATTTCATTTATTATTTGTGGGAAAATGGGTAGTGTCTTTGTGGAGTACTTTCGATGATTTCATTAGTATGAATTCTCAGTTATCTAATAGTGGTAAGTTCTTTGAAATTTGGTTCCAAGGATAGAAATATAATCTAATAAAAAGGAATGTGAGGTGATTTTTTTGGTAGAAGGGTGTTGGTGTATTTGGAATGTAAGGAATAATTCTCATATTTATGGTCATCAATGTTCATGACTGGCCATGGTCTCTAGGACTAAAACACATGAAGCTGACATAGCTACCCTCATTAAATGGTGGGATCAAACTCCCTCCCTCTTACCCCTCTTAGCGTACAAGAATTTTTTCTAAAATAACTCTAGAACTATCCTCTAAGATAGGTGGATTTTCTAGAATCTCCAAAATCAGATATCAAAATTAATATTGACTTCTCTTCTTCATCGAGATTCATGAGAGGGAGAGGCATAGTCCATGATCCAATAGGTTCAGTTACCATCACCTTTATTTCTTCTTTTGGGTGGGGTGAATCCCACATAGCTGAGTTCTGTACCATGATTAATTGTATTGAGTTATGTATTATGAGGAATATTGAGATGGATGATATTAAAAGGGATTCCTCAATCATTCATTATTACCTTATAGGTTATATTTTCATTCCCTGTCTAATAACTTTTCACATTCGGTGATGTAATTATCTTATATCAGATTAGATGAAACATATTCATATGTGGCATGGTAGGAAATAGACTATGAAATTTATTTCCTTATGTAATACCGAAGATAGTTCTTTAAATACCTTCTCTAGTACGAGATCCCTCCCAATTTAGTTGGTGAATATTGTAAGAGGGGATGAAATTGGTCTCCCTTTTTTAGACCCTCATTAATTTATTTGTTTCATTGTTAAAATTTCCACAACTCTTTAAAAAAATTCTATTTTTTTGTGAACTTGATTTAGTTTATAATAGTTAACATAGATTCAAAGAGTACCCTTTGACTTCTTCATAAATAACACTGGAGTGGCCCAAGGTGTTTTACTTGGTCTAATAAATACCATTGTTTCCTTTTATTCTAACTGAAATACCAGTTCATTTATTTCTAATGGTTCCATTATTTATGAATGAAGTGAAATAATAAAAAAATTTATTACTAGATCGATATAAAATTTATCTTCTCTTTCAGGTGGTATCCTTAAGAAATAATCTGGGAAGACATCGGGGTATCGATATACTATGTTAAGAAGATCCTTATTTCTGATTGAATAAATATCTCCCAAGGAATTTATTTATAACTAATAGGATATGTTTCCAAGGATAATAACTAATTTCACCAATATCCTTGAATTTATATACCATTCCTCTTCAAATAGATGAAATAATCCATTAAGAGTTATAAAATAAACATGATGAGCATATCAGTCAATATAATCTCTAAATGCTACAAACTAGTCCATTCCCAAGATTAGATCAAAAATATCCATTTATAAGACGGTTTAATACCATAAAAACTAGATTTCATTAATATTGATGGAACATATTTTACACTTAAATCCCCTACAATCCTATTGTCTATGAGGTGCCTCATTGCACAAGACCTGAAGCATCGTATCCATATGTAACCCCATTTGAGTCACAACATGAGAACCAAGGAAGGAATGAGATGATCTAGTGTAAAAATAATTTCATTAGAGTATAATAGAGAATAATCATAGCTTTCTCTATCATGGAACCTATTTATTCATTAACCATGGGATACTCCTCTCCAAAACGTTTCCAGTCAACCCCTATTAGATTATTCTCGCCCCTATACTGAAGGTGGGCCAATTGAGATACCTATGTCTTTCTAGAATCACTAAAATTTGGTCATTGATGAGGATGGTATCCACTCCAAATATATGTTCAAGGTGGATTATTTGAGGCTTGATTTATATTAGAACAACTTCTACTCTATTAATTTGATAGATACATGAAAAAATTCTTGATATACCCCATGCAAAAATGGTTATGGAATTACCAAAGTGGTGTGGTACATTCAATCATAAAATGGTCTAAAGAGCCACATCAAAAGAAAAATTATAGATTATTAAATCTCAGAGGAAGAGAAATCGACCCCAAAGATTGGTTATCAGGTGCTTTATTAACCTTGGAGTATCTCTCACTGCTATGCTTATTCCCACCACTAGTGTTTCCACCTATGGTTGGATGGATAAAGGGGTTACCTCTACTATGATTTCTTGAAATTACATTTTATAATACCATTTCATTATCCAGAATTTATATATGATTGTAGATGAGGAACATCACCACCCTAGAGAATATATATAGTCATAAGACTGACTGAAATATGCACACCTTGAGAGATTAACATATTTCCACTTCTAATGAAAAGTGAGACAGTTATATAAATCAAGCTCTAAATTACATTATAAAAAGGTTAACATTATTATGTTCTAATAAATTCATCATAAATGATATACAATAAGTTTGAAGTTAGAATTTTTAAATGAAAAATTCTTCAAATCTTTCCTATGTAAGGCCTTGGTCAAAATTAGCTTGAATAACTAGGTCCCACCATTTTCATGAGAGTTCCTCATCCATGCAAAATAATAACTTCAAATTAATTTCAGCAGGAGTACCAGGTAAATTGAATATTAGGTTGATCAACCCTATCCATGCCTTAACCTATTTGGGTCCCATGTTACTTTGAAATAATAGTGGGTTCTTTATTTGAAATTCATATGAGTGATCCACATTTCATGTTTCTTCTATCTAAGCTTCTTTTCCACCACTAAAAAAGATTCTATAATTATTCTAAAAATATTATGGTTTATTTTTGTTTCATGTGTAACCATATTATCAGCAATTCCTTCTTACTGATTCCTCAACCTCCCAATTTGTTTCATTTTCCTTTAACTATAGAAAAATTGCCACTCAATTACCACCCATTCTCTAGTTACAGGTTCCAAAAACATATAGTACCAAAAGAATAACATCATAATATCAAAATTATAAATTTCAAACACAACATAACATATGAATAATTATTTTTGAGTGGGAAGTAACTTTATTAATGCATGATGCACAACTCTCATCAGATAAATATACGATGATGAGGTGATAATATATCAAGAAGTGTTTAACAATAATTTTTATACTAAGGTGACCTTGGTAACTTGAAGTTCAGAATAAATTGGATAAATATTCCTTTTTTACCCTAAATTCAAAGACACGAGACATTCCATATCTATTCCTACCATTCCAACTGATGAGAAGTAGAAAAATTATACCATTTATAATATCCTGACCTTAACCAATTTGCTTGGGTAGGACTGAAATGGAACTAACCTTAGTTTCATCCCCCAAACACCAAAGTCTAGAAATAAATTCCATGGGTATAAGAAATTGTTGGGGTATTATATAACCTTATATAAAATTCCCACTATAATAAAAATTTATAAATATATAATATAGATATAATTTATAAACAAAACAATTCCAATGATGACTGTCAAGACATAAAGTAATCAGAGTTTTAGAAGATAAAAAAATAAAAGACATAAGTCAATGTGATTCAAAACTCCAAAGGATTCCAAGGTGCCACAGGTGGCACTACACTAAACTCCATCCAACTTACACCTCTCTATTCCCGAATCTATATAATTTGACCACCACATCAAGGTTCTCCACTAGAGAAGTAATAATCCTTCCCCTTAATTTTATCATGATTGAAAAATCATCATATTTCCTAAAGTTCATATATTGGGGGGGAGAGTATACTACCCAGTAAATAACCCCTATAAGACTTCCCACACACACATTTAATTCAATAAAATATTATCTCACAATAAATATATACAAAATCAAAAGTATACTTGATATCTAGTTCACAAGATAAATGAATAAAAATAATATTAAAAAAAACAACGAAATGCATGAAATTCCCTACAATGGATTCCATTTCATGAACCCAATGCATCCCTCCTCATTTTAGACTCCCTAAATAGGCTAAACTCATGAGTGGAACCCCATTCCCTAGAACTAAGTCCTCTCTTGGGGAAGTAACTCAATATTCCCTAATTCTAACATGACTTCCATGTTTTAACTAAAAGGTCCATTCAATTAAATAATGATTCATCTAAAATAATGATGAATGGGGGCCCACCATGATGACATTGGGTGGTGAATCTCAATGATGGGTGGTTTTTAACCAATTTATCTTAAAAAATAATATCATTGGGTACAAAATCTATATGATGAGTGGTGGTCTTCTAGATTAGGGGAGTTGAAAAATGTAGATGTGAATTTGGTGACTTAAGATTTCCATTATGATGGTATAGTCAGTATGGGAACCCCTCATCAGTGAGGAATGTGGTGAGTACAAAATAACCAGAACTGAGAATATCTGAATTTTTTCCTATGTTGAGGAGATACTTAGAAGGATTCAATTATATTGTGATGGTATTGAAGTATCCATTTATATATGTTGTGTATATACTAATTTTAAAGTATTATCTAGAGTAAAAGTATCCTAATGTTTTGAGTATAAAACTCCCCTTTTTTACAGATACTATGAATGTGATTCTTTAAATAAATGATAGTTTTCAAATGGTTGCTATAGGGAGAGTCTCAGCTATTATAGGGACAACTGCATTATAGTGTAGGGGCCCAATTCTGTTACCAATTTTCTTCATGATCAAGTATATCCTACTAAACTCCCTTTTATAATTATATTTCAGGGAAAACCAGTATCTTCCAGTGTCGATTTTTGTGTATAGGGAACACTAACATCTACCAGTACTAATGTTGGCATGTAGGATGTAGAAGAAACAGTCAGGGTTCCCAATATATTTTCAATATCAAGTGGATACATGATGGGTAAAAATGATAATTAGGTATGGTAAGAACCAAAGTCAATAAAAATAAAATAAACTAGTGTTCAAGAATTAAACGATGAGGAAAAAAATAGAGCCACATAGAGAGATCTTCTAACTATGTTATGGACATTCTAGGGGTGGATGATTCTATATATGGTATCTCTGTCTATGAGTTAGATGGGAAAGATGTTAAGAATTTTCTTATAGATTAAAAAATTGAAAAATAGTGTATTTTATTAAGGGTTTTATCTACTTAACAATTTTAGAAGACCATAAAGTGGATATAATATTATAAAATGCCCAAAATAATGCTCACATGATCTCTAGTGAAAGAACAATGCTAAAAAAACATGTAAATTCACCCTACATAGGTTTAAATATGATAAATAGGAAACATTAAATATCTACTAAAACCTATAAATTAATATATGAATGTAGGGGAAGTCATAACTGACACATAGAACCTTTCCAAGACACTTCTATATCCCAAAACTCCTCAAATTGGGGCTTTTAAGTAATATTTTACCTGGGAAGATAGAATAAAAATAGAATCTCATTTGTACATGATTCTTTAATCTAGGGAAGATATGCTATAAGAAGCATTGAACATAAATGGATCACCAGATAACCTCAACAAAATATATGAAATATCACTTCAAGTTAAAATTTGTGAGGTAAAATCATCAAAAAACAACAAACAAGATCATATTTTGATCTGAGTTTTTAATGATGGGATGATAAACAAGTAAGAGTAGATAAGACATGGAAAAGTATAGCTTACAAATTCAAGGACCACATATAATGTGATCTAGATAATAAGTAATTTTCATTTTTAGATATTTCATAGGGCGCATGGATCTAATATTGTAAAACTTTTATGGAATGATTTTTTGTTATTTTATTTAGTTTAAGAAATGGTGTGGGTATGGTGATTATATGAGAGTTGTTATTAAACTCATAAAATTGGTTACCCTTAAAATAAAAGTTTATTTTTGAGTGATTGAATGGGGGTAATACATGTGAGATATGACTATAAAATTGTTAATATGATTTTGGATCTATATATTTATTTTTAATAATTATAAAATTAGGTTTATAATCAGAATAATGAGTGCGGAACCACCATTTTTCATTATGAATCATTGTAATGTATGATCCCATGTACATTATCCATTTATGTTATCATATTGGGATGACACTATTTTTATCTTCAAGAATATTTCCTTTTATGAATATGACATATTGGATTCTGTAACACCCGATCTAAAATCTCCCAAATGGAACTCCAAATAACTCACCACATGACCTCATGTGTGGCTCCCCATAATAGGATGATTACTAGAAGTGAGGGCACAAATAATACTTAAGAAAGAATGTTACTTTGATATAATAACCATAAATATAGAAAAAAATATATCATCCACTATAGATAATCAGTTGTTTTTAAGAATTGATTTATATCAAAATAAAAACCATTTATAAATAAACATAAACCAAGATTTACCAAATGAAAATGAAGTCACAAATTATATACATCTCAATATGTCACCCACTAGGCTGATCTTATATAAAAAATAAAATAGATGAATAAAATATATAAATTGGATTTACTGGAAACCCCAAGCCTCACTTTTACCCATCTCTAATCACCATCAAGATTCTCTAGACAAATCCACCATGAAACCCATTCTTAGACCTACATATCAGACATAAGGTCTATAAACACACAAGAGTACCTATAAATGGTTTGATAAATATATCTTAGTAGTTTCTCAAAACAGTTCAACTAATATATACCATCATATAAATTTATAATAATGATGAAAATAAATAACATGAATACAAAACATACAATCATGCATATCAGGTTTTCATGTGCTAATTAGGACACCATGACACCCGACCAAACCTGATACAGTCTTCTATAGGGAATTATGTATTCCACAGTCATAAGTATTTGGAAACCCATAAATGGAATGGCTAAACACATCTAGGATCAGTCATTTAGAGTAATGGGGAATCCTATAACATTCCAAGGATACTCCCTATACATGGGAATAAAGAACACCAAGGAAGTGTAATCTCTACATCTCTTTTCCCAGGTCCCATTCCAAATCCCATCTTAAAAATTCTCATCATAGTTGACAATTTTCATGGGAATTAGATCATATAGGGGGAAATAGTGGAGTTATCCTACTATATAAGATGAACCCATAACCAAAGTTAGGTACTAGGGCTAAGTCTCAGTTATATGAAGTGCATCATGAGAAGGGAAATAAAAAATCTAATCTATCACATCATCCAAACAACACCCCTCAAGATTGGTACCATAAAAATCCAATATCTACTAGTAGTGGATCCTGAGGAGGGAAAAAATATATCCAACCTCAACCATGATCAATGATAAACCCCTTATAATAGGTCCCATGGTTATCTTGTATAAACAAAAAGTGGATCTCTAGGAGTTAAAAAACTGAGAAACCTCCCACATGAGTCGAACCACACCCCTATGGGTAGGTCTCTTGGAAAGTTGAATAAATAGGTAAAAAATACTAAGTAAATGACAGATCTAACTTCCCACACAAGCTAAACCATACCCCTTAGGTTAGGTTACATGTATAATTTGAATGTACAATGAAAAAAACTAGAGTGATCCATTCACGCATCAAATCAATACCTAAAAATCCATCCCTTAGTTATCATCCCGTACATCTAGATCATCCCCCATGAAATTCACATCTGGTTTATAGTCATTCATGACCTATCCCCAAAACATGAATCATGTCTTATTATAAATCTATCCTCATAGGTTGATGTTCCCATTCTAGGTCCATTATTATAAATCCTAACACATTAATCTCAATCGAATCCCTATGTCACTTACAATGTCAAGCACTTAGATTCTTAATCCCAGCTCGTTCTCTACCCACTTTCAATGAACAAAATCTATCACCCATCATGAAATCATAGTTTGAAGGCCTTATTTTACCCCTACCTCAAAAGGATATTCCAACCTTTCATATAATTTCCACTTCACCATCATGACCATGATTTCAAGATCATCCCAAGGAACCCCCCACACAATCCCTTGGAAACCAGTTTATATTATATCAATGTGTTTTTTAAAAAATTGACTTGGGTTCCTTGTCACGTCTCCCATAAAAGGTCTATTAAGACAATAATTTCGAATAAGTACATTTCATCACACTACATTAAGCCCCGATGGAATTAAATCACTCACCATAAGCAATAAGTCCACTACCAACCCTTGAGAGCGTACTCCCAGCCATAGATGAGATGTAAGACCATCTCACCCATCACCCATATGCCAAAGCCCCTCATTAGTACTAACTCTCCCTAGGAATTACCATCCTAGGCTATCCAAAAGTCATATAATTACCCATGAGCTATCATGGGCCTCTTATAAACATAACTAATATCCTCTCCCCTTATTATCATGGGCATTGACAAATTCAAATTTCCCCAACTCATAGTGAAGCACTTGCTCTAAACCTAGATATGATAAACTGAAAATTCTCTACTTTGGGTACTCATGATCTCTATATAATTTACATGAACCTGAAATAACATTGTGGAATTCATAATCATGCATAAAATAATAATATTGGTAAGTATTATAGGGACCACCTACATCAGATTGGACTTATCATCCTCAATCCATTATACCCAAGCATTGAACAAGAAAAAACCATGCAATGATGGTATTTTGATCCCCTATATCATATAAAAAATCTAAACTAATTAATTATAAAAATTTATAATTAAATTAGAACATAATATAATGATCCATAATTTCTAATAACTCACCTATAATGCTACATCAGAAAAATCCAAACAAAACACACACATATGGTCCCTATCACACCCACGAAACCCCTAAAAACAAAAAATTTAACCACTGACATCTAAATAATTCCAATTTAAAAATGAAATTATCATAAACCATAGAAAATATCACTAGGTAGAGATCCTCCACCAAAACATGAGAGAATACATGAGCTTGTCATCTCCCAAAACCATCGAGACAACTTAATTCAAAGACCCTTTGATAAAGATGATTACAGATTGATATAGTGGAATCTTAACACAATACCTAGTCTTAAGACACACAAAATTAGTGAAAATAAATAAAGAATAATAATTAAGATAGGAGGAGAGGAATCACACCATTAAAAATCATATAAAAACCACATAAATCAACCACTATCAAGGGGGGCATCAAGGGGTCATCAAGGGGGGAGAAGTGGAATATTAGTGGAAAGGAAATAAAAATAATTGTCATTCACAAGCCCCCCACTAAAGAACTGAAGTGGATTGATAATGAAATGTATATTTCCCTTAATAATTTTTTTGAGATCCTATTGGGTACCTATTCACTCACAACTGATTACTTAGTGAGACACTGAGGAACCAATTTAACTCCTCAAACTATATCCCAATTTCCTCAACCACCAGGCTCCCGATATCTTTCTATCAAGTACTTAGTTTTAACGAAAACCTTTATACAGTTCACTAAATCATATATTATTCCCCAAATCCCATAAATATTATCATAGTCATCCTTAAAACACCCAAACATGAGTAGAGAAACATTATATTTGTGTCCCTTTTAGGTTGTAATATAAAAAACACACAAGAGGGGGGGGGGTGAATTGTGTCTTTTAAAAAAATATTCTACAATTATGAATTTTAAAACCATATATTTATTATCATGGATAAGAAGTGATTTACCTATGATTAATGAATAAGATGTAGAAAAAATTGAAATAAAAGACACAAATTTAAAAAGTGGTTTAGGGCACAAATATCCCTTATCCCACTCTACAAGAAGCTCTCTCTGTGAGATTGATGAATTTCACTAGTATGGTCCTCTTATTACAAGACTGAAATTCCAACAACTGAGTGTAGGAAAATGACACCTTTATAATTTCGACTAAAAAAAGTCTTCTGGTTCTAAATAGAGATCTTATTATCCATAGATTAAATTGATAAGCTAACACTCCACTTCAACTTAGTACGTGCAGTCAAAACTCAAATAAATCAAACAGAGATTTGATCTATTGAAACAGAATGATCATCATAGTTATAGAAGCACAGAACTGAAAATTGATGGATCTTCACCTTCATGAATATAGACTTCAAGAAGAAATAAGTCTGAAGAGATATGGTTTCACAACAGATCCTTGATTTTATTAACAAAAACAAAAATAGAGCAGTCAAAAACTTACAGTAGAACAAGATAGAAAATGTATATCTCCAAAATGTACTCTTCTTCCTGAGTTCGTTCGATGTAGCCCTGTGAAAATAATTTCTATAAAATTAAGTCTTGTATTAGATTTACTTATCAGATGTATATTTGAAGAGATATTCTGAAGAAATATATAGATAAGATGACTTGATATGATATTGATGATTCAAAAGAATAGCATGATTGGTCCTATAAATTCAAATTTCAATTGACCAGGTGAGTCAAAAATTCTCTTAGAAATAGGAATGGTTTTTTTCAGTAAAATTGGTTCTTTGAAACAATCTAAATGATCTTTGAAAATGGTAGAAAGTGTGATTTAAAATAGCCAGTAACACAGTCAAGTCCATTGTAGAAATTATGGAAAATATCATGAATATGAATCTCTGATGTTGAAAAGTCAAACATAGGGTTCCTTCACAAAGAGACAAAATACTGAACGTAGGATTCAACTATGCAGCGTTCATCTTTCGAATGTAAGGTTGAAAACATAGGGTTGATCATAAAAGTAATGTTTCTGATCCATACATTCTTCTTTAGAACATAAGGTTCATTACTTACATAGGGTTACTTAACCATACTTTATTTTCTTATCAAATATAAGATTTTTTCCAAATTTAATGTTCTTTTACCATACATTTTTGATAATGTAAGGATAATTTACCATAGATAATGATCTGAACATAGGGTTAAGATACCATAATTTTTTCCTCTAGCATAAGGTTAAAGACATACGTAGAGATCATGATCCATATGCATTGTACAAAGCGTAGGATTGATACCATAGGTTATGCTAAAGCATGTAGGGTATGAACTGTGTTTCAAGAATGATGAAAAACATATCCCAAACACTTTTAATAAATATTTATTGTGAATTGAAATCCTGACAATAATTTTAGAATAAATAAAAACAATATTAATTCCTTGAAATACACTTAAGTAAAATCCATAGTAAAACAAAAAAGGGTATTTGTGAGCATCAAAATCATCATAAATTAGAGATTATTGCTGATAAAATACATTACCAACAATATCCCCATTTTTTATGATCACTAAAAAGATGAAATTATTAACATAATTTATGATTTTGCAAACATTTTAAAGAAAATTATTCGATTTCACAAAATTATTTCGATAAAAATAAATATTGTATTTATCCAAATTTATCCCCTTTTTGTGATATCAAAAATAAATTATAGAAAAATGATTAAAAAACTTTCAATTTAGCACAAAAAATTAAGCGAATGTTAGAATATACTATTTAGATATGTAAGACTTGATTTTTGGCAGTAGACATAAAAATAAAAGAATATAAAATTAATATTAGAAAATTAGAATATATAGATTTCATTAATCCAAATATGTATAAATACAATATCCAGTTTAACTATGAAACATGTTTATCCAACTAATGTTTTTAGGGTAAAAGATTTTGGTTAGGGTTTGGCTTTGTTTCTGGTTATGTAGAAATTTGGCCATTTTGAAACACTTGTTTCAGCTCTTTTATCTATACCCACAACCTTTTCCTAAGAATATCTCTCAACTTCATAATCAAAACTCTAGAATCTTGACTAACATGATGATTTTCAACAAGATTGCCTTTTAAAAATTCATGAAAATTATATTCTTATTGCATAAACTATTCTAACTTATCTATGAATTTTTAGAGAAGAATCCGGATACTAGGTTCACCAGAAGTCAATTGCTGAATTAGATATCTCTGATTATCCAATAAAACTGAAAATGGGGAACTATTGCACTGAAGGTTCTACAGACAGTCATTCATATCATCTATAACAGTTGTGAATTATTGAAATATTCTTATAAAATCTAGAGAGGTTGAAGGGACAGAGGTAAAAGAACTGGGAAGAGAAACACTTCCTTTAATAGACTCAAATTGGCCTCCTAAATACCACTTCAAATCTACAAAATTGTTTTTGGAAATAGATTCAGATTGAATTTTACTAACTTAAACTAACATCTCTCTCTTGAAAGTATTCAATGATTTCCCTGAGACTGAAATTTCTTTTAATTCTCTTAGATTAGTCTGTAGCGACTCAAAATCCAGCCTTGGAATTGATGAATTCTACAAATAATGAAAATATTTTTTTGGGGCCTCAATATCATGCCTAATAATAGAATTTTCTTCCTAAACATTATTAAATTTCATCACAAGATCTTCAACCTAATTGGTCAGGGAATTGGATGTCCCGTTATCTGGATTATGTGACTAGGCACAAACCACAATTGCTTAAGGACATGAAGCAAACTTCTCCACTAATTTTTCAACTAACTTTTCACTAGAGAAAGATACATTACCATGAACCTCTATCCTGTCTCCAGAAATAGATTCCTTTCTATCAATCAATTGATAAAAACTTATCAATCCTACTACTTAACAACTTTTGTAGCCACATTATCTGATATGAGCATTTGTTTTTCTTCCTGAATAACCACTTCCATATTTTCTTCTTGAACAACTATTTATTGAGTAACTAGATATTCTTCCCAAATAACTGAAATAATAGTATTCTACAGTCCTTGAACTTGGATTTCAACCTATTGATCTTCTTCAATAATTTATTCTTCTAAATGAACCGATCTAGTAGCTTCACCTGGACCCAACAAATGTTCTTGAAAAGGTGGTTCTTCTCTATTACATGGTTTCATAACCATCTCCTATATCACTTATTTTTAATATTCTTCTTCTTCACCGTAAAATATCTATTTTATATGATAATATTTGGAAACTCATTCACCTCTGGATTCTCCAATCCCTTCATTTCCAACAGCACATTGCTCCCCCTGAGCATATTATCCTAACTTTTTTTGGTCATCTACACTAACTGGCACAAGCTTTCCTTTCACTGTACTCTAGTAAAAAAATTATAAGAGTACCAACATTAAATACATTACGGTAATGGCATTTAACTCTTGACCTGAACAAAATAACCATATTCATTCAAAAAAATTAAAGAAAATATCCTTCCATAAGGATAAAAAGACATATGAGCTTCTTCTTGACAAAAATAGCTCAAATACCTCAACATATACATTGGAAAATTAAATTTTATTTCACTTATTTACAGAAAGATAACATGCATGTCTGGATATAAATTTTTCCCCATCTCAAAAAATCATAGGGATATTGCAGTCTAAATAAATTTAATGAAAACTTTTTGATCAGCCTCAAGGTCCTTAACAAACATATCTCTGATTTTATTTGATCCAAACATAAATGAAATAATTTCTATATACTTATGATAATTATTTCTAATAGATCATAGATAAAAATTAAAAACATCTTCGTGGGGAAATTTTAAGATTTTAGCTATTTTTACAGAGGAAATAAAAAATTCATTATCCTCTATTTTTTAAAAAAATAGTGTCTTCAATCTCACCAAAAATTAACTGAACACTATTAAAGAGATACTTCAACTCTATCTCATAGACAAATTCTGTATTTACCACATTAAAAATAAATTCCAGACCTTGAAATGTGTGTGCATGATTAATCCAAAAATTAGGCTCATACAACCACTCGAAATCGAAAAAATTTCCTTGCATAATATTTTTTGATGAAACTCGTTGATGGTTTGGGTCACTAGGTTCAACCTCATTAGTTCCCTTGGATTTTACCATTTCTAAAAATTGAAATCTTTGAGGTTCTCAGGTTCTAGGGTTTCAAAGGTAGATGAAGGATTTAGTAAAAGAAAAGGTTTGAGAAATAAAAAGGTAAGGGAAGACGAAAGGTTTCGGTATGCGAAAAGTTTCTAACATAACCTTGTTTCTTATTCCATTACGTGAGATAATTATGAATTCTTTTGAAAACACATGACTTTAAAAATTTGAAAAAATTTATTTAAACAAATAAATAGTGAAAATAAAAATATTTAAAGTAGAAAACAAAATTTAATAGAGATAAATAATCCTACAATTAAAGAACACTTAGTTAAAAAATGAAATAAACATAAATCCAACTTAATAAAATCAAAACTAGTAGTTGGAAGTGGTTTGGTAAAAATATCAGCAAATTTCTATTTAGAATTTACAAATTCCAATTATATATCCTTTTTAAGTACATGATCTCTTAGAAAATTATGGCTTATATCAATGTGCATAGTCCTGGAATTACTTATAGGATTATTAGAAATATTAATAGCACTAGTATTATCACATAAAATAGGAATACAATTAAATTTTTTTTCTAGAGTATAGTAGATTGTTTTTCCTCAATAAAACATGTGCACAAAAACTGCTAGTAGACACATATTTTGGCTCAGCGGTTGACAAAGAAACTGAGTGTTTTTTCTTACAAGACCATGAATCTAATGATTTTACTAAAAAGTGACAGGTTTCTAAGGTAATTTTTCTATACAATGCACAACCTCCATAGTCTGATTATGAATATTAAATTAAATTAAAATTAGAATTTTTAGGGTAAATAAGAGATTGAAAAAAAATTCAGTTTAAATATCTAAATATTAATTTTGGAACAGTAAGATATGGTTCTTTTTGATTTGATTGAAATCTATCCCAAAGACACATAGATAACATAATTTCAGGTCTTCTAGCAGTAAGATATAAGAAACTATCAATAATACCTCTATATAACATATTGTCTACTAGTTTCCCAGCTTCATCCAAATTAGGTTTTATATTAGTACACATGAGAGTTGTATATATCTTGCTATTTTCAAGCACACACTTTTTAAAAAAATCTATAATATACTTACATTTATTTAAAATGTTTCCATAATCTTTTTGATAAATTTGAAATCCTAAAAATAAAATCAATTATCTCATCGTACTCATTTCAAATTCTTGTTCCATAAGATTTGAAAAATCATGACAATGATTTTTATTAGTTGAACCAAAAATAACATCATCAACATAAATTTGAACTAATAAAATACTAGAGAAAACTATTTTCTTAAAAAGTATTGGATTTTGCAAACCAATAGTAAAACCATTTTTCAGAATAAAAGAACTTAATCTTTCATACCAAGATCTAGGTTCCTATTTAAGGCCTTATAGATCGTTATTTTTTTTTAAAACAAATTTGGGTTTCTAGGGATTTTTAGAACCAGAAGGTTGTTGAACATAAACATAATCCATTAAATAAACATTAAAAAAAACTTAACATCTATATGATATAATTTAAAATTCATATGAGATGCATAAGCTTGAAAGATTCTAATAGCTTATAATCTAGCAATTGGGTAAAATGTCTCATCATAATCTATACATTATTATTGATTATAACCTTTGGATACTAATCTACATTTATTCCGAGTGATGATTCCTAGACCATATTGTTTTTTTCTAAAAACCCACTTGGTTTCAATGATTGGATATTTGGTTAGTCTCTCTATTAGTTCCCAAACGTTATTTATCATGAATTGTTTAAATATTCCTGCATTTATATCATCCAAATCTCATCTTCTAAGACTTATTCAATAGTCTTATGTTCTAATTGAGACAAAAATGTAGAGAAGTCAGTTTGGTTTCATATATTTCTTCTAGTTCTTATTCCTATTTATAGGTTTCCTATAACTATTTTTAGAGGGTGGTTCTTTAAGATTCTAAACTGTCTAGGAAGAACACATTTGGGTTATTCAGTTTCACATTCTTCTTATCTGGACTAAACTTTATTAATATAATTTTCAAAATAAATTTTTAGGGTTTCAAGTATCATTTTATCAAAAGAGTTAGTGACTTCATCTTTTTCATCTTTTTCTTTAATGAAAGGGCCAGTTTCATCTAGCTTCACATGAACCGATTCCTCAACAATACTTAAATTTTTACTAAATAATCTCTATGATTTAGAGGTACCAGAATATCCTAAAAAATATTCCTTCATCAGCCTTTGGATTGAAATTACCAAGGTTGTCCTTAAAAAAATAAACCAAGGTAAATCTGGAATAATCATATACTAAAACATAAATATATAATTTGCCACCCAATCTTGGTATCCTAGATGGTCAAAATAGATCCATGTGGATAAATTCTAGAGGTTTTTATGTAGAAATTTTGTTAATAGATTCTATGGAATATTTGTATTGCCTTCCAATTTGGAATGTATCATAGAATCTATCATCATCAAATTTGAGACTAGGTAAATCAGAAACCAATAGTTTCTTATATAATTTATGTAAAGAATAAATATTTCAACGACCAAGTATCCTATGCCAGATCCATGACTCATTTTTCATTTCAGTTAAACAATTCCTTTTTTTACATAAGGATTATAATTCCAGTTTATAAACATTGTCAATTCATGGTGATCTGAACTTAAGAAATTTATCTTTAATCATAGAGCATTAATTGTTAGAAAAATCAACATAAAAAACATCAACACAAAGCTAAGAAATACTTATCATATTATTCCTAAATCGTTGTGCATAAAGTACTTTGTTGATGGATTTGATTTTTGGATCTCTAATAGTTCCAATTAAAATTATTTTTCCTTTGGCATTATCACCAAAAGTGACAAAGCCTCCATCCATATGATTCACTGTGAGAAAATTTGATGGATCATCAATCATATGCCTCAAACAACCACTTTACATGTACCAAATATCATTTATGTTATTTTAGTATTTTACCAAAAAACAATTTAAACCATTGTTTATTTTGGTACCCATATCTTTTTGGGTCAAAAAATGTTAGCTAGAAGAGATATGGGAATACAGATTGGATTTTTTTCCATAACCCATATCATTTTCTTCAGATAAATTTTTTGAAATAAGAGATCTTATAATGCCTATTATTTGAGGGTTTTTTTAAATAAAAGTTATTTGTTATAAGTCATTTTGTTCTAAACAGATTACAAGTTACACTTTTTGATTTCGGAACAAATTATTCTTATATAGTTTATATTTTTCACCCTTTCTTCTAATATTGAATATTTTATTTTTAATGAAATTCTTACCAATAATTTCATTCATAATATTTCCTCATTTTGTAAAGAAAATAGCATCACTTTTATAAGTTTCTACTTCATCTTGTAATTGTTTGACATTATTTTCATGATCAAGAAGTTTTTAGTAGATGAGTTAAATTTATCAATTAACTCATAATGTAGTTTTAGCATGACATCTCTTTCTCCTAAAATAACATTATGAGTATTCGTTAAAGATTTGTGATTTTTTAATAATGATCCATATTTATCTACTAGCATTGTGCAGTAGGTAACCAATTTATCATTTGAACAATTTGAATTTTCACTAGAATAATAATTAGATAAATAATAGGTTTGTACCTTATCTTCTTCATCCATGAAGCACATATTTTATTTTATATTTGATTGCCCTTTTCTAAATTAGATTTTTATGAGCTGTTGTAGTCTTTATAAAAAATCCATGTAGTTTTCATTTATCTTTTTGTTTTATGTTCTTAATCTTCATTTTTCTGATATCTCTTATTTGGATTTCTATTTTCATCTTTTATCGGATGACAGTCATGTATTATATGCCCTAATTTTTTCTCATTCATTGCATCTAACTTCTCTTGAGTATTTCTCATCCTTTTTGAATAGATTTTCGAAATCTCTTTTCTTCTTAGAAAACATGATAAAATTTATAGCTAATTGATCCAGTTCCATTTTAGATTCGGATGAATTTGAATACTTTTCTTTTCTAAATTCTGGTTCTATTTTTCTTCTTGGATTTTAAGATGTTACCTTTAGATAAGAGTTCAACTCTTTCACAATTATTTTATGATATTCAGCTTCGTCTTTCATTTCAGCTTCATACATCATCAATGTACCAACTAGTTATTTCATGATCAATTCTTTGATAGGTGCTGATTGTCGAATCAAAGTAGATATGTCATTACATTTAAAATTTAGTACTCTCAGTACTTCTAATGCCCGTTTAGATTGTTTTACTGGTTCTCTTAAGGTGGTAATATTATTGATAATTTCTGTAAGCCATCCATTCATCTTTGTGATTCTTTCTCCATCAAGAATTCTGAATGTATCATATATCATCTTTGAGGTTGCATACCTCATCTATATTACATTATTTTTTCCATCATAGGAAATTATAAAAGGTTTCCCCATTTCAAAAGCAGTAGGAAATTGTGAGACACGATTGAATTCATTTGGTCCAAGACCACGTATAATTGCATTTATAGATTTGGAGTTTATATCATATTCCGCTTCGGTTGTAGCATCCCATGTTTCTGGTTTCTCAGGAATCTTATAGGGAGTATTAATCTTCTAATAAACTCTAAATCCAATACTTTTTAAATAAATAATCATCCTTGATTTCCAACACCCATAATTTTCACCATTGTAGTATGGATAATGAACCATGTACATCCCATTTCTGGGATCAACCATTTCCATATTTTTATAGACCTTTATAATTTTGTCTTATTATAGCTTTATCCAAAATATTTCCTCGGATACTAATTGTTTGGTCAAAATATACAAAACACATAAGAGGGGGGGGGGGTGGTGAATTGTGTCTTTTCAAAAAATATTCCATAATTTTGAATATAAACAACTCCTATTAATTAGCATGGATAAGAAGTTTTTACTTATGATCAAAGAATAAGATTTAGAAAAAATAAATAAATAAAATAAATTGTTTTTATAGGGGTTTGAGGACAAATATCCCCTAGTACACTCCACCATAAGCTCTCTATGTAATCTTAGTGAACTTCTCTAGTCTAGTCCTCTTATCACATGACTGAAATTCCAACAACTGAGTATAGTCAATTGAAACCTTTATAATTAAAAATAAAAATGTATTCTAGTTATAAATAGGGAACCGATTATCCATAGTTTAGATATAGAAGCTGACACTCCACTTCAACTATGTATGAGTAGTCAAAACTCAAATAAATCAAAAAGAGATTTGATTTGTCGAAACAAATTGATCGTTATAGTTATAGTAGCATGCAACTAATAATTGATGGATATTCGTCTTCATAAAGACAATCTTCAAGATGAAATAAGTTTTAGTAGATCTGGTTGGACAAGAGATATTTGATTTTAATAACATCAAGATAAACAATGCAGTTGCAAACTTATTGTAAAACAAGATAGAACATGTATATCTCCAAAATGTAGTCTTGTTCCTATTTCATTCATTCGTTGTAGCACTATGAAATGAATTTCAATAAAATGAATCATTTTATGTGAATTATTTATCACACATATATTTGAAGATATATTTTGAAGGAATATATAAAGAATATTACTTTCTTTGATATTTCAGATCCAATAGAATATCCTAATTGGTTCAAAAATTCAAAAATCAATTGACTAGGTGAGTTGAAACTTCCATTATAAATATGAATGATTTTAACCAATAAACTCCATTCTTTGAAACAATCCCAACGATACTTGAAAGTGGTCAAAAACATGCTTTAAAACAACATGTAACTCTGTAAAGTCCGTTGCTGAAATTATGGAAAAAATTGTGAAAATAAATATCAGATTTTGAAAAGTCAAACATATAGTTGCTCAACAAAGAGACAAAATACTGAATGTAGAGTTCAACTATGAAACATTCATCTTTTGAACATAAGGGTGACAAAATATGTTTGATAATAAAAGTACTGTTTAGGATCCATACATTTCTATTTAGAATGTAAGGTTTATTAATTTTGTAGGGTTCTTTAACCATACTTTCTTTTCTGGTCAAACGTATGATTCCTTCCAAATGTAAGGTTCTTTTACCATAATGTTTTGATAACCCAAGGTTGATTAACCATATATACTAATCTAAATGTTTGGTTTAGAAACTATAATATCTCAATCTAGTGTAAGGTTGAAGACAAACACTGATATCATGATCCATACACATTGTACACAACATAGGGTTGATACAATACATTTCCATAAACCATATAGGGTATGAAAAATGTATCTAGAATGTTCAAAAATATATCCTGAATACTTTTAAAAAATATTTATTTCAAATTAAATGATTGAAAATAATTTTATATTAAATAAAAATAATATTAATTCCATAAAATACACTTATGTAAAATTATTAGTTAAACAAACAAGGGTATTTGTGAACATCAAAGTAATCATAAATTATATAGTATTTTTGAGACAATACATGCCCAACAGTCCCAAATCTTATTTTTTCAATATGAGTCCCAATTCTAAAAAACTATGCCTCCTATAAGATTAAAATATCAAGTCTCATTATAAATTCACTAACCCATATATTATTGGGTCATTAGAAACTACCCACCATAATGATTATCATCATAGAGAGGCACAGAAGAGCATCATAAAACCTCAAATATATCAATCATAATTTAATACATGATGAATATAATATTTTCACATATTTTATACTATAACTAAATGTTTATAAACCCAAATTATTGTTATTTAATGGGAAATTGTCACATTTTTTGGTTTTTGTGTTATTTTGAGCTTAAATATAAAAATGGTCTAATTTTAGATTTTTAGATATTTTTAATGGCATTAGTATTTCGGTTATATCTTCTTCATTTTTAATCTAAATCATGTGATTCCTTTTTTGTTGGAACCATTATTTTTTTGGATAAATATATGTCAATTGGACCATATCACAAGTCAAACATCTATGGCCCAAAATAAATCATTCATTGTGGAACATTTTTTATGGACGTCATGGTGGAACACACATCACTAATGGAGTCATAAATCTAGATAAAGATGTCTAAATTAAATTATTTCACTTTGATATCAAATACAACTTAGATAATCTATTTTATATTAAATTTGAATTTAAAATTATTTCTGCAACGAATTTATTGAATGAGTCAAACAAAGAGAATGTTTAGGAAACATTCTGGAAGAAGAATGTATATTAAATAATTAAATCATAAATATCATACTTAGTTTTTAAATGATTTGATATTTTCAAAGTCAACATAGAATTTAATTTATAACACATCTCTAGAATACTATAGAAGAATATTTGTCCATTAAGGGGGAGAAAAGTTGGAAAAGTCTTGGGGAAGTAGTATTGGAAAACTAGAGCAGAACTGTTACACGACGTGTAATGTCAATAAACATTGTGACTTAATCAAAAGAGATTCACCATGCTTGAATGGTCATGAAAATCCAAAATTATTTAAAATAAAACTACACTTTGTGTAGTGAGTCAATGTTTGCAACCGATATTTTCATGGGAGATTTGCACAGATTCAGAAGACATAGAGGGTGTACATGACATGAACTCCCAGTACATATAATGTAGTGAGTCAAAAAGTCAATGAAACATATTTAGATTCAATGAAGAAGAGAAAAAATCAGAGCTTATGTACATGAAGTGTAACCTTTGTACATGTCATGACAACTATAGGATGCTGAAAATTAAAAGCGATGCTGCAGGTTCCCCATGGTATTTTTCCTATAAATTTAGCCTTCAACAACCCTTGCAAATCATTCTAGTGTGGAGAAACTTGGGGATATCCCTCCGTTGTCCTTTTTAGTTTCATTATAGTATTTTCTTTTTTATTTTGAAATATAATTTTACTTTTAATATATTTTTAATCTTCTTAATTCATCTTCTTCTTTCATTTTTATCATTATGTTCTCTCCCACCAATGTTTTCTTCTCAACTTCCACAAAAAAATAGAACTAACCCTAACCCTTGTTCAAGGGAGGAAATGGTGATTTTATTGTGTTCCATGTGCTTTAATTTCTAATATATTTATTCAATTATAAGAATTTTAGTGATGGTTAAATTGATTATAGTGTGCGATCTCCCTATTTTATATATCATCCAAATTCTTCTTCTCATTTATTGACCATCCTTCCCTTCACTATCTAAGTCACACATACGATGGAGTATGGCTTTGGTAGTGATGGTCGGTGAAGAGATCTCCTAGTTGATATTTGAAATTGGATTTCCATGTATGTATAAGTCTTGGTCTATGGTAATTATATTTCAAATAAGTAGGTGAGGTGTGACAGGTCTTGATCAAATCATTGAATTTAATATTGAGAATTACTTTAAAAATGATTTCAACCACCATAAACTCCCAAGAACAATTGCTTTCATTTCTTATTATAACAACATTATATATTGCATTGCATATATATATATATATTAAATTTATATTCAATGCATGTTTTCAAAAAACCCCATTTATATTAGTATCATAGTTTTATATTAGTTAGTTTATAATGGTGACAATTGGAATACAGTGCTTACGAGTGACCTCTTTGAGATCGAACCTAGTGTGTGCCACTATGGAACATTTTTAGGAAAAAAATAAATTAATTTAATAGGATAAAATAACTAAATTCCCTACCATCAATACCACTACCCATTCTGGTTCAATACCAAAATGGACATAACTCAAATTCTTACATATTCAGCTTGACCACACCATATTTTTTTTATTAAATCCCTAGTTCTATCCTCAAAAAAATTATTTAAACCCAATATAATGTACCTGATGTGATTCCATGTCATGTTTTCTAATTACACAATGAACCACTAGTCAATCCCCCTTTATTTAACTTTTCATGAAACAACTCGGGTCTCACATGGAAATACACTATCACATTAAATAAATCATGATGCCTTAACTCCAAAAGACTTTGTAAAGGTACTCAAACACCCACACTAAAGTCCATACCAACACTCGGTGTGCATTCCATGGTTAAATATTATGTCTATACAAACCCACCATCTTACTCTACCTATAAGAATAGATATTCCTCTGATCTAAAACCCTCTTGGGTAATTCATTGAATCCTAACTAATTTATCCTCCCAATGTATTGAATCTACCGAAACATCACAACTAAATTCCATTTTTAGTATTTAACTTGGATCCAAACGAAAATTATATTCTATCACATCGATACCCTAAAAATTATCTCAACCAACTCATAACTATTCCAACTACACTATAATTATGATGTTGTAAGGATCATATAAATTGTAAAAAAAGGAATATCTACATAATAGGAGAAACCTTATAATTTTTTTGTTGAACAAAATCACGCAATATCTATATCTCACATCATGTACATCACCGATCATAATGACTAGACATGATAGACCATTTCAATCCCAAACACCAACCCAAAACTCCAATCACTACCCATTCTAGGATTCCTAGAAATTTAACCTTTATATTACACAAAAAATCTATAGAAATGAGAGTAAAAAAATCATTTAATAACTCTCAGCAATATGGTATTTCTCATACTACCCCTCAAGAACAAATCTAGTAAAATTTCAATATCAGTCTCACATCACTCGCTCAAACCACACTAATCCCACCCTCTAAAACTGGTGTACAAGACCATATTTGGATTATCTATTACAAAAAACTCTGATCTATCTTTGGTGTCTCGTATTAATTTATATAAATCACCTATAATTCCCATTAAAACCTTAAACTCTGATCTATCACTAATTCCCTATAGTTTCAATCATTATCCAAACCAAAAAATCCACACAAGCACTCACTATTCCCCTTTCAAGGAAAATTGAAATTCCCAAAGAACCCTCTCACCATTTTTTCCACTACCCATCTGGATCTCATCTAAATTAAAATGTGTATACACTATCATAATAATCAAGATATAACAAGACTAATTCTCCAATAAGTCATGTCTCATCAAACTTGGGCCCACATACCCATTCATCTATCCATACATATCTATCATGAAAAACATATACATATAGAGGAACTTTCAGTGCCTTATCTCCCAAAAATATAAGGCACATCACTCATTCTAAGACCAACACATGATTACCCACCACTCTGGAATCATTATAAAACTAAAAATTATCTACCCACGCTACACCCATCCTAGAATTGTCCATCAATTATCATTATGCACCATAATACCAAAAACCACACACAAACCTAATAGGGTTAGGAATATAAAACATTCTAACCTATACACAAAACTAAGACACCAAAAGAACTCTTAGGGATTCAAATATCATATAACCGAGGAATTATAGATGAATTATTATACGATTTCAAAGGAATCTAACTACCAAGGTAAACTTGTTCCCATTTTCAACCACATATCAGGAACACCTAATCTATTCCAAACCATCATCAAGGAATTAAATCCCTAAACCAAACCATCAAGGATATCCATGCACCACTTGGAAATAAAAACTGCAACACCATAGTCAAATGATGATAATTTAATGATCCACACAACCTCTCATCAGAATAATTATAGTCTAGTTAAGTGTAATTCTACAAAAAATTATATAGTAAAACACTATTTGAGTTATTGTAGAAACCTTAAAAAAAGAATCCCTTATATCATGAATAAAGATCAATCACATACAAGGACAAAAATTTCATATGAATCTTATATGCCATGCATGACTCTTAACACCACATGATAAGAGAAGAATAACCTAAAACCAACACATTATACTTGAATAAATATCTCAAATATAATATAAAATACAGGAATAGAAATCCCATAATGATGGTAACTTGATGTTCCCAAGGGATAGGTATTTATGACTCACCAGGTTAAGGTCAATCTTAAGATTTTATGAATTCCTATCCCTAACTACAAAGTCCCCTAATAGTGAAATAATCATAATAAATCTATAATACCCTTTTGTAACAACCCAAATGACATGGCCTGAAAAAACACTCCATATTAGTCACCACATGACCTCATGCATGCCTCCATATATGAAATATTTTTAAAATTAGAGATGAGGGACTAAATCATACATTTGGTAGACTATGAACTCAATATCAAAATCATCCATAATGATAAATAATAAGATATGTTATACCAAAGATAAACAATTTATTCAATAATGGAATTATATCCAATGAAAACTATAACTAAATAAACATACATCATTCTTTATATAATGAATATGAAGGCACTTATCACATATATAAAAAAATTTCACCCACTTCTCCGTTCACATATAAAAATAAAATAGATGAATACAATAAATAAAGAGGCTCTATTTCCAACATTGGGACTAAACTCATATGATAAAAAATCACTACTGAGATGCTCCATCCCAACTCTCTGTGAAACCTATGCTTAGAAATGTATGCGATACATAAGGTCTACACAGACACTAGGGTTCCCATGAAGGATGTGAGAAATACATCCCAGAAGGTTCTCACCAATTTTACCAAACATGCACCATAAAATATGTGTTTATGCACGAGTAAAATAAACAATATGAATATAAATTATAAAATCACACATATTGGGTCATCATATGCTAACCAATCCACCATAACACTCAACCATACCTTTTTTAGTCACCTATAGAGAACCATGTCCACCGTAGTCATAATTTGTTTGGAACCCATCAAGGGAATATGAAAACATAGCGAGACCCATGAATATAGAGAATTAAGGAATCCTATCACATTATGGTGATCCCCTTTTTACGTGATAATAATAGAATCTCAAGAGGTGTAATCTCTATACCCTAATTCTTAGGGCCCATGCCAAATCCCATCCCAAAAAATATTATCACAAAGCATAAATCATATAGGAAGTGAATAATGAGGATGCAGATAATGGATTGAACATACCACATGATCAAAACGACTAGCCTATGGTTGGTCCCATGAATAAGTCTCATATACATGTATCATATCTTAAGAAGGGAAGCTGTAGATCCAATCTCTCACATGATCCAAACCATAACCCCTAGGGCAGGTCCTGCGACTATCTTGTATAAATAGGTATCATATCTTGAGGAGGGAAACAATGGATATAACCTCTCTTATGATTCAAACCACACCCCTTGGGGTAGATCCCAGGGATATCTCACATAAATAGAAAGTGGATCATGATGAGAGAAATTATGGAGCCAAAATCTTACATGAGATGAACCATACCCCTCAGGGTAGTTCCCATGGATAAGTAAAATAAATTGGAAGTGAATACTTAGGAGGAAAAAAATGGATCCAACCTCCAACACAATTAATAAAACACCACTCATATTAGGTCCCATAGGCATGTATAATATACAAGGACAACACATAACTAGGGTGACCAACCAAACATTACAATATTTCCTCAAAATCCATCCCTCAATTAGCATCAAATATATCCAATGCATCACCTACGCAGTTTATATCTAAGTACTTGAAACGCACGGCCGATTTTCACCTATCGACCGGTCAAAGTTCCAGTGCTCTGCTAATGTGTATAGCAGCACTCGGGTCGAATCCTCGGCGATGATACTTTGAAATAGTCATTTGTTTTTAGTTAATTATATTCTGATTGGGGGGTTTGTTTGCAGATCTTATGAAATAATTTATGGATGACGTTTGATTCAAAAAATTGATAAAGACTAGGGTGAGTTCATTATTAGGGAGTTATGCTTGTGATATCCTTGAGCTTTTCTTTATATTGCATTTTAATTAACACCCACTTCACAAGTTGACATCGATTAGAATTCCTAAGTGTTAAAGCCTTAATCCAAGCCTTAAATTAATTAGGATTTTAATCTCAATCAGTACATGTTTATGGTAGTGTATTTTTAGTTCCAATAATCCATGGAAACAACATGCTAAACAAAATATGTCATTAATCCATGACAAATTAAGTCCAACATACACAATGTTAAATTAACGAATACTCATCGAGCAAATACTATCAATAACTTAACATCCCTAAATTATAACTCACCCCAATGAGATATTTACTCAGCCATTTGGGTGTTTAATATTCTGGTTATAATAATTATGATGATAAATTACTAATAGAAGAAAAATAAAGGTATTAGAAAAGAGTGGTAATTCAACACACACACACGAACGATGATGATAATTAAAAACGGATTTTCGATTGAATGAGGAAGCAAAAGAAGAGAAGGGGATTCAGCTGAATTTAAACTATTTTAAGAACATAAGTATTAAACTACAGAAGGTGGATGAGAATAAGAGATATTGAAGAAGTAACTTGCATTAAAACAGAATTACAAAGAAAGAGACTTACAAAATTACAAAAATAAAGAACATAAAATTAAGTGAAAACAAAGAGAGGAGGAATGGTCTCTCAAGTGAAAACTTGAGTATGGAAGATCCTACCAAGCCTTTGGCAAGGCCTTTTTCGTGCCAATATGTTCTACACTCTTCTTAAATGACAACCCCTCTCAAGGAGATAAGGGGAGAGTATTTATATCCCAAAGAGTGGACTGTTTGCATTCCCAATCTGTCCCTCCCCTTGCATTGCCAATTTGGCTATTCAGACAGCCGAATCATCAAATATCTCCTTATTCAAAGTTGTAGAAAATATTGTTGTACGACTACTCTAAAAATTGGGATTCATTTGGACTTAAGGATCAAAATTTACGTCTAGATGATTAATCAAAGTTAAACTGTCCATTTCAATCCAGTATTTTTGATGTCCATAATGGTAAAGGGTTTTTGAATATGAAGATTCCTTAAATTTCGAATGGTTTCTTCAACAAATTAGGCCCCCTATATCTCCCCTTTCACACTACAAAATCTCAGCTCTATTTGATGCTCACAGAATGAGCTATGTCATGAATAATATACTGATTTTAATTCTCGGCCAGAATGGTGGGCTGGACATCAAAGTTTTATTTGGGCCCCTTGTACTTGGATTTGGGCATTGAAATTTTTATCCAAGATTACATGTAGTGTCCCCATAATTATGGTGGATAGGTAATGTGTTTTGACTTATTTATTGAGTCCAGTAAATCAATCTTCATTGATGGTCCAGTTTGTTCACAGATTCTTTAGTCCTGTTTGTGAGGACCATATGACCCTTCAAATGGCATAATTGGCTAATGGTACCTTCTAATGAAATGTTTTATATTGATAGGGGAATCCTAAAAAACTAGAACCACACAATGTGGACCAGTATAGTGATAGTTATTATTAAAACAGTAAACTGACTCAATTGGACTACTTCTAAAAATGCTCAAAAATTATACTTAATATTAAAACATTAATATTTCACACAAATTATGCACATTTCTTATAAAATAAGTAAAGGGAGTATATAATAAGACATGAAAATATTAACAATATCAGTAATTATCACTCATGACCTAGGTCTTTGTCAAAAATAATATATCAAAATACACATAGTCACAGGTTGATCTTCCCATGATAGACCAGTTACTACAGGGCATGACATACTGAGCCCATCAACATCCATATCCCTCTAAAAAAGGGATACCACTAGGCTCCTCAGTCCCAACTAAATTTCTATTCAATAGAACTGACCCATAGTCATTATCATTTGATTACTCCATAAACTGAAGGAATTATCTAACTTAGTCCTCAGTAGTTAGGTCTAATATCTTGGATATTTTTCAATTCACCATCTGACCATGATACAAAGTTCATCCAAAGATAATTCCCAACACAACCACTTTAAACCCCATTTCCAATACAATAGATAAATTCTCATAAAACACACTTAGGTCTCATATTACATATCTCATAGGTGAGATATCATTCTCAACATATAGAGGAAGTCCTCATTTCCACAATACACTGATCCTTGAAAAACATTACCCACTCACCATACACACCAAGGATATTACTCAATATAGAGGAGGTACTCCCAATTCTACATGAGATACATGAACATATCACCCATCAATTATATTCCTAATCCCCTATTTCTTGATAATTAACCCTTGCAATAACCAACCTAGGATATCTATAATTCATCTCGGGCCTTGAAAACTATCCATATCCTCTTGTAAACTCAACTAGTATCCTCTTCCCTTGGCGATGTAGTTGTTAGGCTCAATAATGCATAAAAAAGAATATGGATTATTATTATAGGGACTATCTATCTAGATTGGTGTTATCATCCTAAAACCACAATCTCCAGGCCTAAATAAATCCTAAACCAAGACACAAAAACATTGTAAGACCCTATATCAAAGAAAAACACTAAAAAAGGTTATTATAATAACTAATAATTAATTATAGAATTTAATCAAATAAGGAATAATCACTAAAAACTCATAGAGTAACATCGTGTCATCAAAAACATAACCAACCACACATAAAAGGTCTGTGGAACAATAAGAACACCCCTATGAGTAAAATAACCATCAACCTATATAAAATAAATTCCCAATTAAAATGGAAATTAGACAAAATACCATATAAAATATCATTTGGAAATGATCCTCCACTAAAACAATTATCAACAACACATGTTTATCATCTCTCAACACACTTGATCCACTACATTCCAAATCCCCTTTGAGCAAGATGATTCCACTATAATCTAGTGAAATATTCAATGGAGGAGGAGAGGGATCACATATACACATGTCATCAAAACACCTCCTAGATCAACCCTCATCAAGGGTGAATTCATGGGGGAAGAGAAGGGGATAGAGTGAGTAATGAATGAAAAAAAATCTATTCCCAAACCATCCCTTATTGAAGGAATGGGGGTGATCTATGATGAAATGATTATAGTGACCTCAGTAAAAAAACCAACCAGAACCCACCCAGTACCTAGTTAGCCACCACTGAGTACACAATGAAGTAAAAACCATTTATTAGAGTTCCAATGTCAGCTCAGAGGAACTCCTGGGTCTATTGATCAACCGCCTTAGTCATCAGGTACATGATGGATTTCTATTAGGTGTCCGATGGTAATTGCAGCTCTATTATAGTTCACTGCCCAATTTTACCTTCCCTTGAACACCAAAATCTTATTTATAGCCTCCTAAAAATCCACAAACACATATAAATACACCTCATATAGGTGTCCCAACTCTTTTCTTATCAATGTCGCAATTCTCAATACTCTCCTTCTTAGGGACGAGAAATTAAAATTTTATCATAAATTCACTAACCCATAAATTTATGAGTCATTATAGATGTTCCTCTTTTATCATTATGTTTACATGAAATATTGGGCCCTTTTACTTTTTTCATTTTAAAATATTTTAAAAACACACAACACGCACACATACATGCATATATACATCTGATTTTACATATTTGAAAAAAGTTTATAAGGAGTCACTTAAGAGATTTATTTATTTATAATTGAATAATCCTAATAATAATTCAATGGGATTTTTAGTTGAGAAATAAAACTATAATATTTTTATATTGTATATGAAAAAAAGGAATATTATTTATGTTGTTAAAAAGATAAAATAATATAAAATTATTTTTTAATAATATTAATTATAATTATAAATTTTTGAAATGGTATATGATAAATATATTTTAATTTGATTAAAATATTTTTATAAAAATGTAAAAACCAAGACTGATCAGTGTAGTCAATAATATAAAATAAAAAATGGGAATGCTCTCTGCGGAGAGCACCCTCTGAGCTCAGCTTCTCCTCCCCTCAAGGGTTTTTGAGACCTTACTCGAATTTTCCCCTTATTTTTCATTCTCTCCCTAGGCTCCTAGATTCTCCCCTCAGTTCTCGGTCTCATCCTCTCCTATGGTGCTCGCTACTAAGGTATTTCTATGCTAATTTTCTCATCCGACAAAGGTTTGTGTTGTAGATTCCCTCTATTGTTGTACCTCGCTCTGGCCTCATGTTGTTCCATTCCTCTCCTAGTCGGAGCTGGGGTGGTGTTTACATGAAGGATTTTTTATTTACGGTGTGGTGGACAGTGGGATTCTGAATCTACCAGATTTGGTCCTTTTGTTCAATATGTTTCATTCTTAGCCACCCAAACCCGCTCTAACCCAAGTTTCTACCGCTACTCTCTAGGTCGATGTTGGAGTGATAGTTACGTAGGGGTTTTGGGCCATACAGTTATGTAGTTGTGATGTTTCCTTTTAGGGTTTATTGGTTTGATTATTTGTAGCGTGATTAATGGGTTTTAGTGTTCTGTTGGTTTGATCGATGATGATGGTGGGTTTTTTTGGATCTACTGGTGATTTTCGGTGAAGTCAATGGTGATAATGATGAATAGACAAGGATAAAAATGATGATTCGGAATTGAAATCGGATTAGTGAAATTCCCTATGGTTTTTTCTTTTTAGTGTTTTTGTACTGGTGTTTCGGATGTTACTTGTTTGCAACGTATTGTTCTCGGTGGTTAAAAATGTATCTGGTGATTTCCAGGGATCGATGTGAAGTTCGGACGGTGACGACGATGACAGTTTGGAGGACGTCGATTGTGATGATTTATTCTATAGTGGGGGGATAACAGTTATGATGACACTAACTGAAGGTAACGATGTGAATCCTCATCATAGATGATGGTGCGTGGTTCGAATTGGGTTAACTCACGGTTCGAGGTAGGTATGGAATGTTTTTTGAATATTTCCTCTTGAAATTTGTATGATGAATTTTTTAATTTTGAATGTGTCTGTTGTGGTTTAGGTATGCCTGTACTTGTGGTGACTTTCTTTGTATGGTTCCCACTAAAACTAGATTTTTTTAAAAAAATAAATACAAAAAGGATTATGGAAATAATATAAAATAAATCATATATTTTTAAAATTTTTATTATAGTAATAATACTGTAAATTTTATTTTTTAAGGACAGTTTTCTTAGAACTTCATAATGAATAACTCAATTAAATTTTATTATGACTAAAATATGTTCATAAAAATCATGGTTTCATTTTAAAATGATAATCAACTATATAACTATTTTAAATGCACTATAATTATATGGGTGTCTTCCATTTATTTTTATTAAAAAGGTATTAAAAGATATTTTTAAGGTGTAATATAATTTTATAAGTGTTGGGGTTTAAATATCATTCTTATAATTGAGATGAAATGATATATTATGACTAAATATTTCATCAAAAAGATTTTACACAATTTACTAGTAGAGATTTTATTCACATTTTTCATAATTTCATTGAATTACTTTTTTTATTTTGATAAGCACTAACTTTTTTATTAATTTTATTACTACAAGAATCATTTGAGAATCAATATTCAAAACTTATAAGGAATTTTTTTTAAATAATTTCTATAGTTTTTGATTTCAATTTTTTAACTATAATCATCAAGCGTGAGTTTTGCACTTTTATTACATTTTTCTTACTTTTTAGATATTTTATTTAATAATTAATTTTCACATTTACCTCCCAATATAATTTTAAAAAAATTATATTCTAATATTATTTATCAAAGCATACTTTTCCTAACATTTTATTAAGATGACTTTACATAACAATATTTAAAAAACATGGCTCCTAATTATATTTATTTAAATTCATGTGTATTTTGGGACCTTAGTCTATGATCATTACACATAGATATTAATTTTAATATATTTTCCAAAAAAAAATTTAATAAGGATTTGGATACTATAATATCTTAGAAATTCATGATCAATTATTTATTGTATATATTGAAAAATAAATATTTGTATTCTTTATATAGAGTTTCCTTTAAAAAATATTTATTTATTACTTAAAAAATATTTGATTATATATATATTTTCACTATTTAAATATTTTTTTTACAGGCATAATTTTGTTTCAAAATTATTGTCTATATTTTTTATACCTTTTTGGGAATATAATAAATTTTGGAAACTCCCCAAATTAAGGCTAAAATAGCATTAGAAAATTAAATTAACTGAGAATATTTTTATTTTTAAGGTTTATGGTTAAAGATATTTATTATCATTTATAATAGAGATATAATTATACCACCACTCTTTATAGGGACCATTGGATCCTTTTATAACGAAATTATAAAATTTTAAATGATTAGTACTCATATATTTATAATTGACCATAACAATTTTCTATAATATACCCATATTTTATTATTTAACATATCTATTAACATTAAACTTATATGTTGAACTATAAAAAATAATAGGAATTTTTTTAAATAACATTTATGGATGAAGATAATATAGTTATGATGTTTTTTTAAAATTAATTAAATATTAATTTTCATGTTTTTCAATTTCTACAATATCAATATTTTTATGCATAATTTATAATTTTTTTAAATATATATATATCTATGTATATATATATCATTAAATTTTGAAATAATTTTATAAAATATTTCAGAACCAAAAAAATCTTTTGAAGTATTGTGTATTCTCAGAGGGTTTATTATTTGGATTATCTAATATTAATCTTTTCCTCCTTTTATTACATAGACAATTATTATGGAATTATTTTAATTAGTAATTCCTAATTGATAGAGGAGTTGATTTATCAAATAATGTGTTATTATGCATTATATTGTCACATAAATGACTTATTTTAAAGTTATTTCTTAATTTAATTTTCATTCTTGCTTTGTTTTGGGGGTTTCCCATGCATTTTTTGAGGAATGGATGAGTTTTCAAGATTTGGGCCAAACCATGAGCCCATTTCCAAATTTAAAAAACAATTTTGTTTCTTTTATAACTCTTTAATTTTTAAATATTTTGCACCCATTATACTTCTAAAATGGCATCACCTGACCTATTAAAACCACTATATTAATTCGGACCCTTTAAGAATCCATAATCATGGCAGATTTCAGTTTTTTTTAAAGAATTGGGCCATACTGGAAGTCCATTTCCAATTTTAAAAATAAAATTTATTTATTTAATAACTAATTCAGTTTTTACTCTTTTTCAGTGATTCCACCTCCCAATCAAAGATCAACTCCCTAGGATCTATCATAGCTTCACTTATCCCTCTTTGGAGCTTATTTACATCACGGAATAGGGCTAATATTCTCAATATTTCTCAAATCGTCTTGATTTGAAGAGGTAATTTCTTTCCATCATAACTCCTTAATTTCTAACTATTTTCCCCCATTCCAGTTCCTACATGACATTATCATCCTTTTTATAACATCAATTGAATTTATCGCTATTTGTAAATTCAAATACTAGTGTATTTTGGGATATTTCTTCAAGATCCCTCAAGTAAGTGAGTTTCCATCCTTCTTGCTCCGATTTTCTTAGGGTTTCTTCCCATATTCTTGAAGTTCCTAATTCCAAACAAGTAGGGTTTAGAAATTAGAGTTTAATATTGTGTTTGATGGAATGAAATTATGTTTTTAGTTCTATTTTACCTTTCTTGAGGTGCGGAGGTGCTGTGTTTGAGTTTTCGCACAAAGGATTCATGGGCTTTCATTACTTTGGTAGGTGATTCCATTGTGTTTGAAATCATTGTGACATAGCTGATGTGTTTATGATATTTTCATGTTTATTTAATTTGATTAATTCTACAAAAATTAGTTTTAGTGGTGTTTGTAAGGAATGTTAATTTTAAGTGCCAATTTTATGTGAAATTGGAGGGTTTTCATATAAATATTTTATTTGTTCATTTGGGGATGCCCTATAATGACTTTTTTTATTTTATTAAACATTTTTAGTGATGAAAATCATGTTTTGAATTTTTACCCTCTCTAGTTTTTACTGTGAAAGTTTTTTTAAATGGATTTGGTGACGCAAATGGACATTAAGTGCAATGTTTGTGTGGAAATTGGTGTTTTTGAAAGATATAACTTCTTAGACTATATGGGAATTCCCCATAACTAAATTGTTTATTTCTATTAAGGTTATCGAACATAAATTTTTGTTTTGGTGACTTACAAGTGTTCACATAGTGTGCAAAGTGAATATTTCAAATAGTTTTGGGAGGAAAACAAGGAAAGATTTTGAGAAGTTGTTTATTGAAAATCAAAATGCTTTGTTGTGTGTTTTAAGTGGCATAAAGTGTGTATATCTACTATATTATTTTTGCATGAATAGTAGTGTTGTTTTTATATGAAATTTAATGTGTTTTTCTCACTGAAAATGTTTGAGCACAAAGGGGGAAGCTCGGGTACCTAGGTGGGCGGATATGTACTAGTACGACTAGTGAACCGGATGGGTTTTGTCCTTGTTTCACTGAGAAAATGGATAATGTTAACTCTAAATAAAATATATCGATTATGATGGATGAAAAATAGGTTATTTTTATTTTACCTACGAGTATCTCGTGCATGGAACTGGATTTTTCTCTGGTTACATTACACTGAGGTACGATGTGCATAGGGCCCAAGACTATCTAGTTGCCTAGGGGTGTTCCCGGTTTCAGTGCTCATCAGATTTGTGGTATTTACCCATGCCTTAGGGTGTGTTTGGAGGTAATTTATAGTATCTAAAATTTATTATTTTAATGTTTTAAAATTATCAATGTTTTTGTTTGAAAAATGTTTTCAATAGAAAGTTACAATTCGTTGGAATTTATCACCGCTTTTCTTTACATATTAACACTGCTTGATTTTCCACCTAATATTGCTTGCACTTTAGAATCTTTGGGTGGTATCTTATTGGTATTAGGCTCAAACCATACTTAAACCCCTTTGGTGTAAGTAGACTTGGTTATGTTTGACTTAGGTAAAGGTAAAGCTTCGGGTGAAGGTGGTTCGGGTTGTTAGACACCTCCTGTGGTGCAGTGTTGTGAAGACAGCTCAGGGTGATGAACCCCTTGTAATGTGGAGTCTTTGTGGATTTCTTGATGTTGTATTTATTTTTATTTGGACCTATTTTACTTTATTTAAATCCATTTATTCAGATATGGATTTTTTTAATTCATTTTTGGCATGAAAAATTTAGTTTCTTATTATTGGTTGTATTTAATGTTTTATGTGTTTGTACTCAGCTAAACCCTTCCCAAACCTAATTTATTGATAACTAGAAACTTGTTTCAGCCCTTGTGGATAGGGAATGCCCTTTGGGACTTGTCGTGGGCTGGTTTTGGTGCTGGTACTAGTGGCGACCAGATTCGGTTCGTGACAAAATGGTATTAGTGGAGGTTGATGTTTTTGTGTTATATTATTATTTTGGGATGAGTCGGGATAGAAAGGAGCTAGGACTATCAGGACACGGTATTTTGGTCATGAGTAAGGTTCCTGGCCTAAACCTCCCTTATAAGACCTCAAGTCACCATGGGACAGTGGAATTTTTTGTTTTACTTCAATTCTAGGTGAGACGTGTAGACTGTAGACTACACATGGACCTAAGGTGGGGGTGAAGTAGTGGATTATTTTATTGTTGTAATGTTTTTGGATTCATTATATTTGATGATATTGATGTAATTTTTCATAACTTTTATACTGACTTTTTATCTTGTGAATGTTTCATTTTTTTCATAACATGCCTCCTTGAAAAGGTCCCATGGACCCACGGGAGGAAGTCGGAGAGAGTTCTCCCTCAGAACTTGATCAGAGGCTAGTAGAGGTTGCGGATCGAGATTTCCAAGCACTATGACAGGGATTAGATCCTATTACAAATCTTTTTAGGGAAGATGGGACTAGTCCTAGGAAGTAAAATGCCTAGGTGTTCCTGAAAAATAAGCCTCCTACTTTCCGAGGTAGTGTGAACACGCTGAATTTTCCAATCGAGTTATTGTCTTTTGCGATGGAGTTGGTGATGCCCCTAAGAAAAAAGGAGTAGTGTCTCATGTGCCCATCGTGTGTGCTTTCCGTGTCAGGGGTTGAGATGGAGTAGGACCTCTTGGTCTTAGATATGGAACATTTTGACATAATACTTAGCATGGATTGGCTGGTACACTTCCTAGCACACATCGATTTCTATGGGTGGCGAGTGAGTTACACGACACCTGATGGGATTCGTCAGGTTTTTCGTAGAGATTGGGATCCTTAGTCAGGTCGCGCAAAACCTCCACTCCAAGAGCTGGGAAGTATTATCTTTTATTTATTGTCACTCGTGCTAGAGGATACTGGTATTTCCCATGAAGGCGCACTACCTCATGTAGTGAATGAGTTTCTGGAGGTATTCCCAGATGATTTTTTAGGTTTTCCCCCAGAGCGGGATGTGGAGTTATTGATTGATCTGGCACCAGGAACACAACCGATAAATTTTCCATCATATCACATGGCCCCTTCCAAGCTGAGGGAATTAAAGATAAAATTGGATGACTTTGAATCCAAAGGATTCATTCACCCGAGCATCTCTCCTTGGTCTGCTCCTGTGTTGTTCACAAATAAGGCTAACAGATCCCTCTGGTTGTGCATTGACTACTGAAAATTGAATAAGGTAAAAATTAAGAAAAAATAATTTTTTCCAAGAATAGTTGATTTGTTCGATCAGTTGAAGGGGTTAAAGTGGTTCTCAAAAATAGACTTGCGCGTTCGAGATACCATCAACTCAGGGTGAGAGAGGCAGATATCCCAAAAACAGCCTTCTGAAGTAGGTACGACCACTTTGACTATTTGTTCATGCCCTTCATATTGACCAATGATCTAGTGGTATTTATAGAAATCATGAATAGGGCGTTCTACCAGTATCTCTATTCCTTCATTGTGGTGTTTGTGGATGACATTATGGTATACTCTGGATCTGAGGAGGAACACGAACGTCACTTGAGAATCATTCTGGGTACTTTGCAGGATCACAACCTCTATGAAATGTTGTCAAAGTGAACTTTCTGGATCCTGGAGGTGATGTTTTTGGGGCATGTGATCTCAGATCAGAGGGTTTCAGTGGACCCTCAAAAGATCAGTGCAGTTATGACATGGGAGAATCAAAATAATGTTTTCAAGATCACGAGATTCCTTATTCTGGCTGGTTATTATAGGCGATTAATTCGATATTTTTCTCTACTTGCTTCACTGATGACCGCACTCACCCGAAAAGGGGTGATGTTTGTATGGCCCCCATAATTTCAGGCATCCTTCGAGGAGATGAAGAGGAGGTATACTATCTCCCCCGTGCTGAATTTTCATAAGGCTGGGAAGGGGTATGTGGTCTTTTGCGATGCTTTAGTTATGGGTCTTGGGTGCATGATTATGAAGGACGATCGCGTGGTGGCATATGGCTCTTTCCAACGTAGACCACACGAAAAGAATTACCTAACCCATGACTTAGAGTTGGAAGATGTGATGCATGCTTTGAAGACATCGTGTCACTATCTATTTGAGGAGAAGTTTGCGGTTTACTCTGATCACAGAAGCTTGGCCTATAAATTCTCATAGAAGGAACTCAACATGAGGCATCGTCACTAGATCGAGTACTTGAAGGGGTTCAAATTTGACATTTTCTATACCCCAGGAAAGGGTAAGGTGGTGGTGGATTCCTTGAGAACAAGAGTTCTAGTGTAGGCTTTGAGGAAGTCCAGTGAGGAGTGGAATTTAATGGGACTCTTTGCTCAGATGCAAGTAGAGACCAGGGAGCACAGTGGAGGTGCGTTCTTGGTGAGTGTTTAGTTTAATCCTTCTCTCTTGGAGTTGATTTAGTGTGAATATCCTGGTGATGAGCTTTATCAGTGGTCGAGGTAGTTTCTTCATGGTGGTGAGATATCCTCTGATTGGTCGTCATCTCCCGAGGGAATCTTATGCTTCAAGGGACATTTAGTAATGCCGTTATCTCAGCGAAAGGTGGTGATGTAGGATATCCACCAGTCCCAGTGGTCTGTCCATCCGGGTTCCACCAAGATGTATTATTATATGTGATGACAATTTTGGTGGCCAAGTATACGACGGGACATAGCAGACTTTTTGTCAAGATGCTACACATTCCAGTAGGTGAAGGAAGAGCATCAGAGGCCCTCCTGTTTTCTCCATCCATTACCTATTCCTACCTAGAAGTGGGAAGAGGATTCCATGGACATCATTATTGTCTTTCCTCATACATATCGGGGTATGAATTCTCTTTGGGTGGTGATTGATTATCTAAACAAATCATCCAACTTCATTCTGATTAGAGATACAAAAAAAGTGGATGAGTTGGGCTGTTTGTATCTTAAGGAGGTGTTAAGGCTCCATGGTGTTCCATTAGAAGTCACCTTTGATAGTGACCCCCATCTCAATTATCAGTTTTGGGAAGTCCATCAGAAGGCCTTGGGGTCTTAGATTAAGTTAAGCACAACATACCACCCTCAGACGGATGGTTAGATAGAGCGGGCGAGTCTGATTTTGGAGGACATGCTTCGTGCATGTGTTCTGGACTTTGGAGATTATTGGGATAGCCATTCGGGATTGGTTGAGTTTTCTTATAATAACAGTTACCAATCCTTGATTCGAATGGCTCTTTTTGAGGCGCTCTATGGTCGGCCTTGTCGGTCCCCCCTGTGTTGGGCTGAGGTAGGTGAGACCTCACTAATGGGGCTAAGTCTGGTGTAGGAGATGTTTGAGAAGGTCAAGTTGATCAGGAAACACTTATTAAATGCTCAGATTATCCATAAATCATATGCTGACCAGAGGCGTCGAGACTTAGAGTTTTCTGTGGGCGACAAGGTATTCATGAAAGTGGCCCCTCGTCTGGGCCATCATCAATTTGGAAAGCAAGGGAAGCTGATGCCATGGTATGTCAGACCTTTTGAGGTCACCAAGAATATTGGAAAGGTGGCCTAAAGGTTGGCGCTAAAATATTAGTTGATATCCAACCATGACGTCTTTCATGTCTCCTAGTTTAAGAAATATAACCCAGATCCATCCCATGTACTGAATTGGGAGGAGTTGGATATAGAGCCTGATTTATCTATTTTTTAGTGGCCGGTGTGAAAAGTGGACTCCAAAGAAAATGTGCTTTGGGGAATGTCTATTACACTAGTCTGGGTTCTTTGGTAGCATAGAAATGATACACATAAGAACTGGGAATAGAAGTCCTGGGTTGAAGAAGAGTACCCGTTCTTGTTTTCTGATCAAGCATCAGGTTGAATTTCCAGGGAAGAAATCCTTTCATGGTGGGGAGAAGTTTACACGTACATGACTTATTTTAAAGGAGTTTTTCATTTAATTTTCATTATTTCTTTGTTTTTGGTGTTTCCCATGCATTTTTTGAGAAATGGGTGAGTTTTCATGATTTGGGCCAAAACGTGAGCCCATTTCCAGATTTAAAAACCATTTTTTTTCATTTATAACTCTTTCATTTTTCAATATTTTTCACCATTTCCATATCCAAAATGGCCTCCCCAGATCTATTAGCAACACCATATTAATTTGGACCCTTTTAGAATCCATAATCATGGGATATTTTATTTTTTATTTAATGAATTGGGCCTGCTCTGAAGTTCATTTCCAGTTTTAAAAATAATATTTTTATATCATAATTTATTCGTTTTTACTCTTTTTTTTGTGATTCCACCTCCCAATCGAAGAAAACATCCACAGGCACTACCAAATCTTCGATTCTACATTTTTGGAGCTCATTTACATCACGGATTATGGAAAATCTTCTCAAGATTTCTCAAATCATCTTGATTCGAAGAGGTAATTTGTTTCCATTATAACTCCTTCATTTCTCACTAGTTTTCCCCCATTCCTATTCATACATGACCTCATAATCCTTCTTTGAACCTCACTTTGAATTTTTGGTTGTTTTTTAATTCATATACTGGTGTATTTTGGGAGATTTCTTCAAGATCCCTCAAATAAGTGAGCTTCTATCCTTCTTGCTCCCATTTTCATAGGGTTTCCTCCCATATTCTTGAAGTTCCTAATGTACAGAAAATAGGGTTTCTAAATTAGGGTTTAATATTGTGTTTCATGTTATGAAATTTGGGTTTTAGGTCTGTTTTACCTTCCTTGAGGTGCAGAGGTGGTGCATTTTAGTTTTAGCACAGAGGATTCAAGGGTTTTCATTACATTGGTAGGTTATTCCATTGTTTTTGAAATCTTTGTGACCTAGCAGCTGTTTTTATGATATTTTAATTTTTATTTCATTTTAATATTTCTACAAATATTGGTTTTGGTGGTGTTTGTAAGGAAAGTGAATTTTAAGTGCCAATTTTATGTGAAATTGGCGCGTTTTCATATAAATATTTTATTGGTTCATTTGGGACTACCCTATAATTACTTTGTTGATTTTATTGAACATTATTAGGGATTGAAATTATGTTTTTAATGTTTATAGTCATTAGTTTTTGCGGAAAAAGTTTTTTTAAATGGATTTTGTGAAGCAAATGGACTTTAAGTGCCATGTTTGTGTAAAAATGGGTGTTTTTTAAAGATATAACTTATTGGTTTATATGGGGATGACCCATAACTGAATTGTTGATTTCATGGAATGGTATTGACCTTCCATTTTTGTTTTTGTGACTTACAAGTGTGCACAATGTGTTTAAAGTGGATATTTCAAAGAGTTTTTGGTGCAAAACAAGGAAAGATTTTGTGAAGTTTATTGAAAATAAAAATGATTTGTTGTGTGTTTTAAGCGGTATAAAGTGTTCATAGATACTATACTGTTTGTGTATGACCATTTGTATTGTTTTTATATGATAATTAATGTGTTATCTTGCTTAAATTGTTTGATCACTAAGGGGGAATCCCAAGTACCTAGGTGGGAGGATATATACTATTACAGCTAGTGAACCAGATAGGTTTTGTCCCTGTTTCACTGAGAAAATGGATAAAAACAACTATAAATAAACTATATTGATGAAAATGAGAGACCACTAGGTTATGGGTATGTTCCTTACAAGTGGATCATCCACGAGAATAGATTTTTCTATGGTTACTTTACACCAAGGTTCGATGTTCATAGGGCCTAAGACTATCTAGTTGCCTAGGGGTGTTCCCATTTTTTGTGCTCATATGATTTTTGGTATTTACCCTTGTCTTAGGGAGTGATTGGAAGTAATTTATATAATATAACATTTCTTATTTAAATGTTTTAACATTATGAAGTTTTTAGTTTGAAAAGTTTTTTCAATTGAAAATTGCATTTCATGGAATTTATCACCGCTTTTCTTTACATATTAAAACTGCTTTCTTTTTCACCTTGTATTGCATGAACTTCGAAATATTTGGGTGGTATCCTATTGGGATTAAGATTAAACCCTAATTACTCCCATTGGGTTTAAGTACACTTGGTTATGTTCGACTCAGGTAATGGTAAAGCATCGTGTGAAGGCAGTTCGGGTTGTTAGACCCCTCTTGCGGTGCGGTGTTGTGAAGACGGCTCCAGGGTGAAGACCCCTTTGTCGTGTGGAGTCTTTTTGGATGTTGTGATGAAGTTTTTATTTTTATTTGGACCTCTTGTAATTTATTTAATTCCATTTATTCAGATCTGGTTTTGTAAAGACTTTTTTGGCATGAAAATTTCAGATTCTTATTATTGATTGTTTTTAATGTTTTATGCTCTCATACTCAGGTAAATCATTCCCAAACCTAATTTATTGATACCTGGGAACTTGTGCCAACTAGTGGGGATAGGTAATTCCCTTCAGGCCTTTTTGTGGACTGGATTTGGTGCCCGTACTAATGGCGACCAAATTCGGTTCGTGACATCTATAGTGATTGAAGTTCCTTATAGAAAATATTTTTAAATGGTTATTAATAGATTTTTTACAAAATTTAATTATATGTTATATAATGGATGATATGTTCAAGAAAAATTATTTTTTTCATCAAATAATTTCCTAGTTTCATTGTTATCATTAATTTTAATATATTTCTTTTTCTAAATTGAACAGAGTAAAAAAAAGAATAATTTTTTTTATTTTTATCCACTTGGTAAATCTAAATTTGATCATTTTTTTAAAATTATGTTATGTGATTTTTTATTTTATTTTGTAAATAGTTTTATTTGTAATAGATTTGGTGTCACTAAAATGAAATTTTTTTATGTATTTGAATAAATTAAAATATTTTCATAAAGCTAAATATTTTTTAATAGTTTAAAATTTATTCTTTATATCCCACCTCTAAATTAGTTCCAATTTTCATCAAATGAGTTGTTTATATAATTTTAAAAAATATTTTTTAGAAATTAATAATTTTTTAATCTTATTTATTAGAAAAATACAATTTTCTCAATAAGTATATTAATACATGTTTTCCATTTTGGAAACATTTTCTGAGCACTAATGTAAAATTAATTTGAATGATCTATTATTGTATAAATTGGGTAATATTTTTTCTCAAACATATCCTTTTTAGAATTTTTTTATTTTATTGAAATAATTTATTTTTCAATAAATGATTAAAACCATATTTATATGACAATAATTCATTTTTAGAGTCATAAAATTATTTACTAATGAACTTTAAATAAATTTTCATTATATCTTATAAATCATTGAATATTGTTTTACAAATCACTACTAAGAGAAGTAGTCTTGATTTATCATTTTCACTTTTATTTCATCTTAATACTAAGTTAGTTTCTATTCATTATTTTCTTATTGAGTATAAAATTAATCTGTATTATTCTTTTTGGAAAGTTCTTGTGCTTCTATAATATTTTTTTACATTTAACCTTTTTTTAATATAATTTTTTTATCTACAGGTAAGTTTTTTTCAAACATTGATTAATTATTTTTTTAGTCATAACCATTATTTATTGAACTAATATTTTAATAATTTCATATATATATCCTAAATGAGATCATAAGTCATTATCCCCAATGTTGGATTATTTAGTTGGTAAATATTCAAAATCCATGAGAAAAATTGAAAATTATTTCACATTTTTTCAAAAAAATCATAATACTAACATTGTAATTTAATTATTTGTTCCTTCATATAAACATTGAATAATTTTAATCTCTTTTTTTATTTAGTATAAAACCCCTCTCTTAGAAATGTTTTTTAATACTAATTTTTTCGTGTAAATCTATGTATGTTTTATTAATTAATGGATTAAAAATTTATTATATCGAGTTAAATGACTCTTTATATGATATTGAAAACATGGTGATATAATTAATATCTATATCTAACCTATTTTATATCATCAAATCAGTTAGATGAATTTGAAGATTGATAAGTGTGATTATTCAAGTCCATTGTGCTAGCAAGTAATCCTAACACCAACAATGCTTAAACACCAATATTTGTGTAATAACTAGTGGAATGTGGGAACCAAATAGACGTAAAATACACAATTAAATCATGATATAACACTTATAGAACCCTAAACTACACTCCCCCATTCCAATGATTCCATTTAGGTAAGAATCATGGAAAAACTATAAAGTTGAATGTGTGTGACTGTCAGAAGATGGTTACAAGTGAAGGTTGAATGTGAATGAGTGTGAAGATGAATATGGATTGAGATCATATTATTCTATTACTCATGAGATGAAACCAATTTGGACATTAAATATATTGAATAAATTTAAATTATTGAGGAATAAATTATAACATTTTAATTAAGAATAAATAATATTTAAATTATAAATGAAAATAGAATGTGTAAACGTAGGATTGAATTATAATGAAGAATATCAAAAGATTTAATTACAATGTGAAAACTTAATCATTATAATAATAATTCAAAGGTTTTGGATGATGTTTCCTAATTAAATATTATGTCCCATAGATTTCTTTTGTGTGAGTGGGGGGGTGTATGGTAACATAATCATTCATATAGGGTTCACCAATTTTTTTCAAATAGAATTTCCTAACAGATTTCGTATTGAAGATGGTAAGACATGAACTTCGTTCCAGTACTTTACAAATGAAAGAGATTACAAGGTTTTCTGGATTATTCCATATTATAATGAACATTGGTCAAGAGGATAGGATGTTCGGATCACCAAACCCTATTAAGGGGAATTATTTCCTACTATGGGACTCTCTTATAGATTTAATATATGTCTGTGAAACTTTCCCAAATCCCAAAACATGACTAGTAATCCTTTTTTTCTAAAGATCTGATTGAACCCATGCATTTATTTGAACAACTAAATATTTTAAAAAATATCTATCATTATATTATTAATTCACAATTTATTTTTTAAAGATGAATAACTAAAAACTCTAGAGTTTATCACCATATAGAGAGGCTATTAGTTTTTTGGAGTTGGGACTGTTCCCATGAGACAATATACCAATGTATCCTCCCAAGAGGACATAGAACCCAAGTAGTTCAGTTATACTTAATGGTACATGTCAAACCTTTTAAGGTAATCTGAAAAAGACCATCATGGTTCATTTTATGGTCATGAAACCATGATCCAATGCCTTTACTTTTAAGTCCATACATCCCAAACCTCTAGGTAAGACGTACCTAACGATGGGTAGTGATGGACTTGATCATGAGTGACCATTTCTCATTTATATTTGTGTATCAGCTTGGTTTAGGGACTAATATAAACTAAGAGGAGGGATATAAAATCATGATATGTGTGGGATATATATGTATATCATCTTATTCTCACCCCATAAAGAAATTTAAACTCATTATATTTGAGAAGTTATGTTTTAGGGTATTGGGTTTGAACCTCATAGAGGTGTCCCAAGTATCTCACTAGAGTAGGAATCAAAGTACACATATTCCAAATGCATGTAAAAGGGAATATGAAATTGGTCTGAATCCTAAATGATTCATCCTACATATCCTACTAAAAATAGGAATTATATCCCAGTTAGTTTGGGTGATGTTCTATAATAATTATAGTGAAACAACCAACTAGAATATTTAAGGCCATGTGAGTCATGCTTTGTGTGAGAAAAAATACTTGATAGTTGATCAATCATATTTCCTTATATCACATAGAGGGGTAAATATTGGGCCTTATTAATTGATGCTACCCTTTTTAGTTCATCCAATTTGTTAGTAACTAAATAGGCTAATAGAATTTTTGGGGCTTACACTTGGAAAGATTACCTTATGACATTGAGGTTTGGTAATACACCTAGTGTGAGGACCATATATGGATGAGGTTAGGGAATACACCTTATTTTAATCCTTTGTATGATTAATCCAAAAAAAATCATATTATCTTGACTCATGGTGTAGGATAAATCCAAAATGAGGAAACTTTAATTAAGGAATGTAAGGGAAGCCGCATGTAGAGATCTTGACATGAGTCAATTTTATAAGAAAGAAAAAATGATTGTTCTCGAATTGAGAAAATATAATTAAACTAGGAGGATAATCTCAAATCAAGGGGTTTTTGGAAGTTATGTGTAGTATCTCAACTCAATGTTAAATCAAGGATAAAAGTTGCAGTTATAGGTAGTACACCAGAAAATAAGTCTTCCCCATATAAAAAATATAATAGGGGGACTCTAAATTTTTCATTGGGGTTATTAAAGGAAGATTATTGTCTGGACCAAAGGCCCGAGACCATGGTCGGACACTAATCATGTCCCAGGGGTGGGGTTGGAGCCACTACAGTATAAACTAGTGGGTACCCGGGTAGGTGACCAGAAAAAACAAAGGATATTAGGGTATTCTATGTAACTAAAGAGAGTTATGTGATCAGGTGAAGTGATACGGGAGATGGGATCACATTTCCTTTATAGCGTTCAGATATCTCAAAACTGATATGGATCATACACTCATAATTTGGGTGCATCGTGTGTTGTGGATCACCTATCTAGGTTGCATGACTCACATGCTTCCCATGAGTGGTAGAGAGAATGAAGTTAGCGACCATAAACAATGTACCATGTACCTGTTACATGACTAAGGCTGTGTGAATGACGGTGAATTCTTGAGGCCGCGTGTCTTGGAAAGATTTAGGAGATCATTAAAATTATGATAGTATGATCACTTGATGTATATGAGGTCATATTATCATGTGACTGGGGCGTATAGTCGATGGTTGCATAATCTGATTTGTGGTTGGGGCTCATAAAAATTGTTAAGTGGCAGACTCACACACTATTAGTGATCTTATTTAAGATCATTTAACTATTTAAATTCATGATCAATCCTCCCCTAAGAGATAACATTTGGCTCTCTGAGTGAGAATCTTTATATATATCCCCCTTTATTCTATCAATTCCTCCTATTTTTATTTTTCCATAGTGGCAGCTAGGGGTTCCTTTTTAGGCATAAGTGAATTACATCTATGTCATATCACGAGTAAAGGGTGCCACATGAAAGGTGAAAATAATGGATACCATCCTAAAAAGATGGTATCATAAAATGAATTTAGTGGATCACATAACTAAGTTACAAATCTTAGGTGCTTCGTGAACCAAGATTAGTCACACAACTTTGGCATTCCAAATGAAAAACAATTCATGTGGACCTGATCCTTCATTTAAATCCTATTAGAGGAATTTCTCTTGACTAGATAGTTGTCCTAAAAATATGTGACTAGAATGGGGTTATGAAATCAAGTTGTTGGATCATAGGTTATGTGATTATCTTAGGTTCATGTTATCGTGTTACTCTACAATGTAACCCATTGGACATCTAGAAATCCATGCGAAATGCTTCTGTGAAAATCTTATTTCATAGGATCCTTAACATCAAACAGACACAACTTTTGATCTGTAATCCAATTGTGGATCCCAATTTAGTCAATTTTATGATTGTTAAGTGATGTAATCCCATTTCCATGGTGTATACACCCTAAAATGATGTCTTCTATGTCCAAAGAGTGCTAAAAAGTAACTTAAATATGTGTTTTTAATATTTGAAACCCCTTTAGTAAATAATGTGTGAAGTCCTTGAATTAATCCTAGAAAGAATTTATCACCACCATACCATCAAATTGAGAATATTTTTTGAGGAACCTTCTTCCCTTGATGTGAGTGGAGTCTTTAAAATCCCATTTTCTACTTCTTCATGCATGGAAGTACATTTCTACTCAAACTCGACTTGTGTTGTCTATGTGAATATCATATCATGGATTCCGTGGAAAAAGACATGTAATGAATTTTTCAATACCAAAAAAAGAACCCCAGAATTAGATTCATTCATAATAAAAAGAATTCAATTATATAGTAAACTTATGGAAATTTTTTACATTCCTTAATATTCTGGGGGCTTCTAAAACTGACTCACTAGTGGGAAATTTTCTAAGAGGATTGTTTCAACATTAGGATTTGGTATCTTGAAATGGTAAATGTATATGTTCTATGATAATGAGGAGAATGGATTGAAATTGGGATTTTTGGATGGACCCATGATAAGTGATCTAGATGTCACTGTGTATGTAGTGAGAAAAGGAATGAAGCCAAACATATTTCTAATATAGTTCCCATATATAGATCAATATTCTATATAGGGGATGGGGTGATTTTCACAATAGGTTTATGAATGTCAAAATATATTATGAGGGTTCCTATGTAGATCTATCTCATGCATTGTAGATGAGACATTTTCATTCTACCACAGAATCATATATAGATACCCATTTTCTAGTGAGGATAAAACACCGTTCTAGTTATCTTTCCAAAATGTCATGCTAAATGGGGTAGGATCCTATAAGCAGTTTAAGATCATAAAACACTAAAAAGATGTTTTTGTTGTAAAGTGGAATAAAAAACTCAAATTTTTGGGGTCTCCATAGGAGAGGAAAACCTAGATATTAGAGGGAATAAGAATATGTTGTTATAATATTTATTTGATAATGGGAATTATGAACAAGAGTGTAACATCAAGTAAATTTGAATACACTTGAATATTTTGGTTATGGACAGAATAATTTATAACCAAATTTTTTTTGAGTGAATGGGAAACAGAGAATGGTAGGATTAGTTTAACTATTAGTAATGTAGGAAAATAGGGCCACACCCTCAAGAAAATAACATGTACAGATTATGGTGGATCATTATTATGGAACCAAAACATCCTCTTGGGGTTATTTCTTAGGCTCAAAGTAAACAATGTTTTTTCATCACCAAATCCTAGTGGGATAGCTTTATATTAGTCAGTCCCTATTACCAATATTTATATGAAAGGGAGAGAGAATATGATTCAATCAAAGTAATGAGATTCCAAGATAGGTATCTTGGGTTGGTAATAATTTGTTCAGCAAATATATGAAGTAGGTTCATGGAGAATAGGATATTAAATAAGGGTTTGGGCACACTATATCTTACATCACCATGTAATGAAAAAAATGATTGAGTCAAAGAGATATAACATGAAATTTATGAGTATGTAATCACTTAAAGGGGAGACTTACTCAATATGAGTATCTCATGTCATATGACTAAGACACTATTAAATATGGTGTGCCTTATTTATTTCAACTGGAGTGACTTACCAAGACCTTTAAGCTCACTTTAATCATTATTGGTGTAAAAAATAAGAGACGATAAAGAAATTATCCATTTTTCTTGAGAGTTTATAGAAAGGAAGAAATTGAAATGTATGTGGAATTTTCAATTTTAATACTGAAAGAAAATTATTTTCAAATATAGGAATTTTCATCTTGGAATAGATTTATAATAGTTGGATACCATACAAAAAGAGATCTTACATGGATTTGGATCTCATGCTAGAGATTAATGTCATGAAAAATAGTCCACTTTAAGCAGTTTAGGGTAAATCTAAGAAGAAAGAGTACTATATAGTTTAACATCATGCTAATGGGATGATGTTATGTACTTAAATGTCATGTTGCAAGGAGGGAATTTTACATAGTTAAAAATCTTATGCTTAGGACTGGTGGAACTCCCAAATGAGGTGATTGTTGCATGAGGGCATATTACACCACTCAAGAATACATGAGGTAGGGTTATTAAAACCCTGTACCAAATCCAAAAGGGTTTAGTATTGAGGATCACTCATGGATGGGTCCAAGAAAGGTGATCCCCGATGCCATTATATATCGAGATCGAATATGAATCAATCCACACATAGTTTTTAATGATTTCACCAATACATTGATCAAAGTAAAATATATGGAGTATTATTTATTGATGGATTTTTTGTATGGGGATAAGATATGGATCCAAGAATCACTATATATACAACAAATATGGGAATTAATATTCACCTCCTTAATAGATTTGGATCACATTCAAGAGAAGAATATTGGGTTTTTGCATGATGTAGATCTTATGGGGAAATTTGGAATCAATGAGTAGGCTCAAACACTAATGTTAATTGGGGTATTTTTTAAGAATTTGTGGTTGGGATAAGGTAAATAGATCTAAGAATCACTATACATCCCATGAATATGTAAATAAATCCACACATAGTTCTTTTACATATTCCATGTATATATCGATATCATATACAGAAAGGGGGTATTTTTCTTTTTCACATAGGTTAATTGGTGGAATAAACTGTGCTTGCGAAAGGAGAAACATTGGTTATAGTGTGGGTAAAAAATGACATTATGGTTAGCTAGTATAGACATAACCTCTTAATCCCAAATAAAATAAAATTAAACCCTATATAGATTGAGTTATTTCATAGGGAAGGGTATTTTCATATTTTATCCTAGTGTGGGATAGAAACAAGAAGAAGTTACATAGATTATAATTAATATAGATAATTAGAGTTTCATTAGGAATGGAGAATTAAACTCTATCATAAATTCATATATATGGGTCACATTATAGATACCTTTACATGGATCTAGCTCTCATATAGGTGTTGAGTCATATATAATAACCCACTCCAAGTAGTTTAGTTTATTACAAAATATACGCTAATTTCATGAATTTTAACATCATGTAACTAGGAATCAGACACTCTGTAGTTTAAGGTCATGTGATGAGGAACTAAGGCTATATATATTAATTTCATTCACCTAGTAATAAGTTATAAAGTTTAATGTCATGTGACCATGACATTGTGAACCAATATAATGATTATGCAAAGTATATTTAGAGAAACCTTACATTGGTTGGAGGTTATTGAATGTGGGGGGGGGGTCTTACATATGACTCATATATAAGGAAGATTAGTCTCATGGAATGTGATGATATAAGAATTTTAAGGTCATACAGGGTGGAGTGAATCATTATAAAATTATTCTCATATGACTTGGAGGATCCTTAATGGATTCTATTGAGAATAAGGGAAATGAAAAAATATTCTTGATCTTTTTGTACATGGAAGAACATATATAGTGAATCACATATTAAAATGTAAAAATTGATGATTATGGATTGTTAAATGTTTGGAGTAGGTTGGACATTAGAAATGGTTAAATCTAATGTAAAACCATCATATAAATAACTTATAGATATTAAAGGGAAAATTTTACACCAAGACCAAAAAAATCACTCAGGAGTCAATTTAGAGTCTCAAAGGAAACTGAATAGTTCCCCAACATTTTTTAGTGGGGTATTTTTAGATCAAATTAACCTTGTTACCAATATTTATTTTTGAAATGGGAAACCAATGGATTTTTCACTAAAGGATTAAGTAATTTCAATAGAATATGAGCTCAAGGTTTAGGGTGATTCAGCTATAAAGTGGTATTCTGTAGTTTGGGTGAGATGGGATATACAAAAAGTCTATAAATAGTCCCTAGATATACCATCATATGTTATAAATACTATTCAAGATGGAGTAATGAAACCTAATTAAAAGGGAGGGTCATTTAACCATAACAAGATATGGAGGTAGAACCAAGTTGTATTATGGGATACTTTTCCGTTTTCTGAGTAGTTTATAGTCTAATGGGATGGACCATGAATAATAATGTTTTAGTTAACATGGTATAGACTGCACATATTTTAGTTTATGTTAATATTACTAAGACCATCAAGGGATGAATTTTAAGGCCTTGCAAATTTGACCAAGGGTTGTCGATGTTTATATTTGGAAAAATTTTACCATTTTTTATTAAAAAGATAAATAAAAAATTCACAACATTTGGATTGTCACCAGAGATATATACCTAGAACTGAATGAACATAATATTGAGATTCCATAATCTTCTTTGAAAGCGGGGATGAGGCATAAATGTGTAATATCATGGGAATTTGAATCCACTTGAATATTTAAGTTAAAGAATGTGTAAATAGTACTTTAGAATGCCCGAATCAATGGGAAATAGAGACTAGTGGGAGTATATTAACCATTATTAATGGAGAAAACTAGTGCCACACTATACAAAATGATGCACATGGAGATTAAGGGGGACCTCTACTCTGAAAAAAACATCTCCAATGGGTTATTTCACAAACTCAAAGGCAATTGTGTTATTCACCATCAAGTCCTAGAGGATCACTTTTAGATCAATCACTCCCTATTAACAATTTTTCTATAAAGTGGGAACCAAGAGTATTAACTGAATCAAGGAACAATGGTTCATGTTGAATCAGAAATAAATAGTATAATGTTGGTTCATGGAGAACAATGATACTCAAGAAAGCATTAAGAATCCTAAAAGTTTCACTACCATGTATTGAGAACATCCTCAGGGAAAAGAAATATATCATGAAATTATAGAGTGTAAAATCATTTAATGGGATGATAATCTCATCATGAAGACCACATTTCATATAGTTTAACTTATTGTGACAAGGACTCAACTATGGATGGGTCTAGGATAGGGGATCTAGGCATTACTACTTATCTTGAGGTAGTAGGAATTAAGCCACACACAATTATTAGTGGGGACGCTTTTTCACTGATGAATCTCACATATAAGAGAAGAGAAAAGGGGTTTCACCTTAGTGAATGGGCATTTTCGGAGATGACATAGGCCAAATCACCAAGGTAAAATGATGATTTACTATACCTTTTATTTCTAATAACAATATTTGAAGTTGATCCTAGATATAAGATTTAAGAATCACTAAATATCCTAGAAAAGAAGAATCAAATAGCACATAGTTCCTAAAAGAGAATCCCTATACATATTTGGCTCATATACAGAGAGGAAGGGAGAAATTTTTCATATTTTACTATAGGAGAATATGTAGAAATGATTGTGCACAATGAAATATCACATGGGTATGTCCCTTGTGTAATATATTATTAGGATCAATAAGGAGGTCCACTCTGAGTAGTTTTAAGGTCATGGATGGTATACTTAGGTGTCACTTCTTTTAGGGTCATAAAATTGAGGTTAGTTATGTGTAGGTTATCGTCATGTGGTGAGGACATGCGATATGTTGTTTAATGTCATGTAGCAAGGACTTGTGTCATATAATTTAACATCATGCGATGAGGATGAACATACCATATAGTTTATGTTCGTGTGATGGGTAAATTTAAATTTTTTTTTGAGTGAGGTACTTCATCCTTGATTTTTTAATAGATATGACAGACGAGGGTGTGATATCAAGAATATTGAACCCACTAAAATGATGGAATCATAGAGTAGGTAAATAATGAATTAAGGAACCTAAATCAGGGGTGATGAGATGAGATAAACATAGAAGGGATGAACACTACACATATCTGAATGATGAGAGTTTCTATAGTCTTTTTAGAGAATAAATATATTATATGGCCTTTTCCTTAGGATAAAAATTGTCAAAACCCTATATGGGTAATTATCTGAACTGGTCCCCAACCCGGTCTGTGGTATGGCCCAAAGGGAATTCATGATCCCCAAATGATGGCACAAGTGCATGGGTATCAATACAACCAAATGGGAATTATTTTACCTGAATTTAAAACTATAAAACAATCATAATATAAAATAAACCAAAGCAAGAAAACACAACCAAAAAATCCTATAAAAGTTCTAAGATTTAAGTCTACCAGTTTATACAAAACCAAAGAGTGATACTAGACAAAGAAGAACCAAAAATAATCTCCCAAAGCCACCACAAGGAAAGGGGAACATCTCCCTCAAGCCATCACCATAACCCTACCCAAAAAGATCACTATCATCCTGAACCACCATCGCCAAAAGATTTCCCTTTACTTTTATCAAACATGACCAAGTCTTCTTACACCCAAAGGTGTAAGTTGGGTGTGAGTTATTTCCCAGTAGGATTCCACCAAAGAGGATTCCATTCTCTATATTTTAAATGACAAATAAATATAAAGGTTTCATAAATTAAAGGAAGTTCTAGAATAATTTAATGGAAATAATTTTTTGTGAAAACAACTTTTAAAGGTGTGAAATTTTAAATAAAACTATCTTCACCCTTGGAATAACCCAAAGCCACACCGTATGCCGATGACGAGTGAATCATATTCAAATGCAACATCATGGTAGAGTCCCTATGGGTATAATCTAACAAAAGAGACCCTAGAACCTTGTGTCTTAGTGTAAAGTGGTGTAGGAAGAAAAAATGACAACGTTCTCATTCATTAGCCACTAGAGAGGAAAAGTATCTAATGTTCTAGTGGTCTCTTATCATCATCAAATTTTAGTTAGTGTTGTCATTGTCAATCCCTCTAAGTGATATCAGGTTGTAGACACCTCTGTATCACTAGAACACTAGTCCCAGTCCATCCTCCTAGCTACATAGCCTTCCTGTAGTGCTAAATCAATTTTCACATGCCACAAGATACACCACATTCACACACACTACACTAACAAGGCATTACGCACGCAAGAAACCACAATTTTCATACCCAAAACCTCTTTCAAAAATAAAAATCACCCAAAATACATTCCAACCATGATTCACATTCCAAAAGAGGCTTAATAAAACATTTATTCTATTTATAAAACATTTTAAATGGACAAAACCAGGCCTCACTTCAATAATACATCAATTTCATATGAAATTTCTATTTTAAAATCTATTGCATTTCAAAACTATTCAAAATTACATTATTAAAAAATTAAAAAATCATAACACATGATAAAGAACACAAAAAACCCCAATAAATTTATCAAGAAATGTTTAAGCACAGAATCACCTACCTTTGATATGAGAAAACCCAAAATCTGATGCGAAATTCTCACCGCACCTCAACTAAACCAAGAGGAAGCAAGATCAAGCCCCAAGGATCAATATTCAACCCTAAAATTAGAACCCTAGGGTTGGAGAAGGGGAAAACAAAAAAAAAGAGGAAACCCTATAATAGAGAAGGAATCAAGGAGAGGAGGTACTTACTTGAAGTACCATGGAGGAATCGCACCAAATCTGCCTAAAAAATGAAGTTCTATGGGAGGCTGATAGAGGCTGAGGTGTTCCTAGGGAGGAGAATCCCGAATGGGGAGATAAATGGGGTGTTTTAGGGGTTAAACCTAATAGGATAAAGAAATTTTAATGATCTGGATACCACACAAGGTTTGTCTACACGGTTTGGTAAACCGTGCGGTTACTATAAAAAGAATTCTATCCAAAGGGAGACCTGCTGAACAATTACTGGGGCTGAGGCACATGATCGTGCGAAAGCCGTGAGGTAGGTTCTGTCTCCTACTGCACGATTTCCTGGGTGGGTGTACGGTTACTACTAACTGTGCAAAGGGGCCAGTCCTCCCCAAATCCTCCTTTTTCCCTCAAAAATTCAAAAGGAAACCAAAGGGAAACCAAAGGGAAACCAAAGGAAAAAAGATCATCCAAAAATAAAACATAAAAATAACTAAAAATGAGATCATGTATGTGACAATTATCCCCACCATGAAATCCTTCCACCATCAGAAAGTCAACTTGAAACTTGATTACAAAAAAAATGGTTACTCTTGAGCAACCCAATACCTCTACTCCCAAGTCTCATGTGTATCATTCCCATACTTTCAAAGGACACAAAACAATGTAATTGAATTCCCACAAAGCACCTTCTCTTGGGAATCTACCATCTATTTTGGTTGCTCCAACATTGATAAATTATGATCTAACTCCAATTCATCCCAATTCAACATATGAGATGGGTTCATATTAAACTTCTTTAATTGGGAGTCATAGAACTTGAATTGAATCAACATCAACTTAGAAGGAAAGACAAACTATTGTTCCACCTTTCTAATCTACTCGGTGATTCTGAAAGGTACAACATACCTCGATGTTAGCTTCTACTACATCCCAAAACAAAGATGACCCAAAAGAGGTTCCCCTTTCAAAAAAACTCAGTCACCCTTATTGAAATCCAGATCCTGATTCCTTTGGTCGGTATAAGATTTATGGCGACTCTAAGCAGTCAATAACCACTTCCTGATCATCTTGACTTTCTCAAACATATCCTTCACAAGGCTCAGTCCCGAAGGTGAGGTCTCACCTACCTCAGCCTAACAAAAAAAAGATTGACATGGCTAACCATAGGAAAACCTCATAAGGATCCATTTGGATGGAATATTTTTAACTATTAATATAATAAAATTCAACAAATCCCAAATGGCTATCCCATGAATCTCCAAAATCCAAAACACATGCACATAGCATGACTTCCAATATCTGTTTTTCCCACACCGTTTAGCCATCCGTTTGGGGGTGGTATGCCATGATTACTTTCATCTATGACCCTAATTCCTTCTAAAGTTCTTCCATGAACCGAGAGGCAAAGAGGGGGTCTCTGTCAAAAATAATTGATGATGGAACTCCATGAAGTCTGACCACCTTTTGAATATACAATCATCCCATCTAATCCACCTTTACCGAATCATTGATTGGAATGAAGTGAGATAATTTGGTCATGAGGACAATCACTACCAAAATAGAGTTACTTACTTGAGGTGTATGAGTCAATCCAATAATAAAATCCATAGAGACCACATCCCACTTCAAAGTATGAATGGGTAAGAGCTGAATCAAACCAGAGGGCATTTGATTCTATCCTATCACCTGCTAACAAGTGTAACATCTCAATAGAAATTCATCTATGTACTGTATCCCACCAAGCCACCAAAACTACAAATGAACATCATAATAAATCTTGGTAGCACTAATATTAACACCCCACTGAGACTGGTGGATATCCTACATCACTGCCATTCTTAAGATAAAAGCACAACGAAATGGACCTTGAAACACAAAATCCCCTCAAGAGACAATGAATAATCGGAGGATCTTTACACACCATATAGAAGCTGTATGGACCACTGAAACAACTCATCACTAGATTTCCCTGTCTAAAATAGCTCTAGAAGAGATGGAGACAACTATACACTCTCTAAGAATGCACCTACACTATTCTCCTTAGTCTCTAAGTGCGTCTGGGAAAAGATCCCCATCAAGGTCCATTCATCACTTGAATCCATACAAGCATACAATGGAAAATTTATTCTCATGAATTAATCCACAACATTACCCTTTCCTAGGGTACAGATGATATAAAATTCGACACCTTTTAGATATTCAATCCAATGATACTAACTCAGATTAGGATCCTTCTATGAGAAGATGTAGACTAATCTATTATGATTATAGTAGACCAAATATTTCTCCACAAAGAGGTAGTGCTTCCATATATTCAATGCATGTATAATTTCGATTAACTCCAAGTCATGGGATAGATAATTTATCTCATGTAGTCTGAGTTTTTGAGAACCATACACCACCACGTGATCATATTGCATAAGCACACACCAGAGACCCATACATGAAGTGTTGGAAAAAACCACATTCCCCTTTCATGATTCCGAAAAAATGAACATGGGTGCTGTATTGAATCGTCGCTTCATCTCCTCAAAAGATTTATGGCACTCTAGGATCTAGTCAAACTACACCCCATTCTAGGTGATTGTGGTCATAAAGGAGGAAATTCATGAGAAATCCTGAATAAACTACTGGTAATACCCCACTAGGCCAAGGAAAACCCATATCTCAAACACGTTCTTTGAGTATTCCCATGACATAACTACATTGATCTTCTTAGGGTCCACCGAAACCCATTTCTCCAAGATGAAATATCCTAAATACTTCACTTCCATGATCCAAAAAGTTCATTTTGAGAGCTTCACGTAAAGACGGTGATCTCACAAGGTGCCCGATATAATACACAAATGATGATCATGCTCTTCATTAGATCTGGAGTAGACTTGGATGTCTTCCACATATACCAAAATTAAAGAGTTGAGATACTGGTGGAATACCCTATTCTAGAGTTTCATAAATACTACTAGATCATTTTTCAATCCCATATGCATGACCAAATACTCGAAGTGACCATACCTACTTTAGAAATCCATTTTCGGGATATCCACCTCTTTCACCCTAACTTGGTGGTAACCCAAATGACGATTTATCTTGGAGAACCACTTTTCCCCCTTCATCTGATCAAACCAATCATCAATATGGGGAAAATCGTATTTATTATTGATGTTTACCTTATTACGATTTCGATAGTCAACACACAACCGGAGAGATCCATCGGCCTTGTTTGTAAAAGAAATACAGGGGCCACGCAAGGAGAGATGCTCAGGAGAATGAATCCTTTAGTTTCCAAATCATCTATCTATTTCGTTAATTCCAACAATTTTTTGGGGGCCATACAATATGAGGGAATATATATTGGCTGGGTTCCTAGTGCTAAATCGATTAAAACCCCCACATCCCGCTATAGGGCTAATCCTAAAAAATAATATGGGAATACCTCTAGGAACTCATCCACCACATGAGGTAACCCATCCTCAAGAGAACTTCCATTATCCACCATCATGAGTGATGATAATTAAAATCATGCTTAACCAACCTTGGCAGTGGAGGCCTAGCACGACCTGACTGAGGATCCTGTTCTCCTAGGAGAACCTGAGCACTTTCATCAGGTGACATGAAACTAACTCACTACTGATAACTATAAATGTGTGATTGGAAAGAAACCATCCACTCTATACCAAGTATCACATCAAATAGGTCCATATCTAGGACCATTAAATGACATTCCATCTCAACCCCTGACATAGAAAATGCACACGATGGGCACCTGAGGCACTGCTTTTTCTTCTTACCCAACGACGTCACGAACTCCATCAAAAAAGAAAAGATTTTGTTTGGAAAATTCAAGAGGTTCATATGATGAGAATATATAAAAAATATAGATTCACCAATGTTAAATAGAAAAATTGATAAATAAGATGAAATTAGAGATGTACATCGTACCATCAAGGTCCCTACTTCCTACCCCACTAGTTTATGATCCACCGAATGAAGATTCCAGGTATCCAGCTAGGTTTGACTGGGACCACTGGACTATGGCTCTATCCTAAGATTAATATGATTATAATATGATAAGATCCTTCTTCCTCAACCACCAAAATAATATACCACCATCCAAGATTGTTTTGAATGAGCTTCCTTTCCCCTAGTATCCACTAATCCCACACCTCCCTAATAATAATGTATATCTCTACAAAATTATTGTAAGTTCCCTGACACTCCACATCAACGATAGATTTTGGGAGGATACATACAAGTAGGTTGAGCATGTACCACCTTCCTACATCGATGGCACATGATGGTCCCTGTATCTAAAGCCACAGATGAGGGCTCCCTAGAAGGGTGGACAAAAATACCACCCCCCTTCTACCCTTATTCCTAATGTCTCATCTTCTTATCCAATGAACTACTTATTCCCATCACATTAATATCCCCATTGGCACTCAACCTTCCCTTACTATCAATATACACCATACTAGTTCGGTCAACCACTTTAGTATAAGTCTTCAACTTGAACAGGAAGACCCGAGAATAGATCTCTGGCTACAAAGATATCTCAAACCTCTGAGGTTTTATCTTCTCATTAAATACTATTTTGGGGGCATATCGATATATCTTGGAAAAATGTTTAGAATAATATATCACTGACTAGTCCCCCTGTACAAGATCCATGAACACTCAAGATCTCAAAAATGCCAAGACATCGGGGTAGTATTGGTCATTGAAGAGCACCATAAAGTATTTCTATTTCATCTTCTCATTCTTCCCAGCTTGAATCACTGATTCTCACCACCTTCGAATGGGACCCTCTAGAATAAATGAAGCACACATCACCCTAACCACTTCAAAAATGTACAGTAACTTGAACATATGCCATATCTTCTCGATCCATTCCTCCACTTCTTGAGGTTCTGAGCTACCTATAAAAGAAGGCAGATTGTTCTTCATGAATTCTAGGGATTTTTCCTTCTAGTATCCATACTTAGTTCCCCTGACTAGAGTTGGAGTAGGACCTACTCCCTATACCAAAGACTGAACAAATCAAACCACAACATCTACTAACCTATGATAAAGTGGTGTGGGAGAACTCTCTTTGGCTCCTTCCCATGGTTCCAGGGTAACCAATTGAGGAGTCATTTTGCAAAAAGAAACAACAGTCACATAAGAAAATAATTAACATAATAGATATGAAAAATTTCTGCAATAAACACAAAACAAATAAATCAAAAATTCCCAAGAAACACAATTACCAAAACACTTCACCCCCATCCAGTTTCCATGTATAGTCTGTAGCCTACACATCCCAACCTACAGGATAATCCAAACCAATATTCCAATATCCCATGGTGACTTGAGGTCTATCATGAGGTGTGCTGGCCAGACACCCTACCCGCACCAAAACCTATAATCCTCGACAATCCTAGCTCCTATCTATTGAGACTCATCCCAAATAATATGACCCAAAGAGCTAAACCAAACTAGCTCTAATACTATTTTTCATGAACCAAGCTAGGTCATCATCTAAACCAGCACCTGAACCAGTTAGTGGAAAGCCCCAAATGACATTCCTAATCCCCCTGGGGTGGAACAAGTTCCCAGGTATAAATACAAGCAAGTGGGAATGATTTAACCCAAATTTAAAACCATAAAAAATCACAACATAAAATAAACCCAATAGGGAAAACACAACCAAAAAAGCATTTAAAATATCTAAGATTCAATTATATCAGTTTATACAAAACCAAAGAGGGATAATAAAGAAATGTAACCCAAAAACCATCTCCAAAAGACTCCACAAGGAAAGGGGAAAATCTCCCTCAAGTAATCGCCGCAACACTACCCAAGAGGATCACTATCATCCTGATCCAAGATTATATAATTATTTACCATTACCTATAATAAACATGACCAAGTTTTCTTACACCCAAAGTTTTAAGCAGGGTGTGAGCTATTTCCCTATAGGATGCTACCCAAGAGGATTCAATGCTATAAATGTTCAATGACAAATAAACTTGAATGTTTTAAAAAGGGAAGGAAGTTCTAGAAAAATTTAAAGGAAAGTAGTTTTAGAGAAAAAAACATCTAAAAGAGTAAAATTTTAAATTAAAACACCTTCACCCTTGGAATAACCCAAATCCACACTTTATGCCAATGAAGAGCACATTGTAGTCAAAGAGCACCAATAGGGGAGAGGTGCTATGGGTATCATCTTGAAAAAGGGACCCTATAACCCCATGTCTTGGGGTAAAGTGGTGTATAAACCACAACCATCCACATTATCATGCACAAGACACTAGATAAGAGAATCATCCATTGTTCTAGTATTCTTTGATCATCATCAATATTTAGTTAGTGTTGTCATCGTCAATCCCTATATGTGAAAATGGGTCGTAGCCACCCCGTATCACTAGAATAATAGTCATAGTCCACTCTTCTAGCTACCTAGGCTTCCCTTAGTGCTCAATCAATTTTCACATGCCCAAAGATACACCACATTCCCACACACAAGCCCAAAAAGGCATTACGTACACCAAAAAACACAATTTTCACACCTAAATCCTCATTCAAAAATATAAATCAGAAAAAACATTTCCATCCATGATTCACATTACAAAAAAAATTTAATAAAAAATTTAATCAATTTATAAAACATTTAAAATGCATGAAACATGCCCTTACTTCAAGAATAAACCAATTTCACATGAAAATTCCATTTTAAAATCAATTTCATATAAAAAATCTTCAAAAACTACATTCAAACCACATTCATAATTCATAAAACATGATAATAAACACAAGAAAGACCAATAAATTTATTAATCAATGTTTAATCATGGAATCACCTGCCTTTGATATGGGAAACCCCAAAATATGGTGAAAATTTCCCACCTCACGTCAACCGTACCATGAGGAAGCATGATCGATCCCTACACCACAAGATCAAGCCCCAATGATCAATATTCAACCCTAAAATTGGAAACCTACGATTGGAAAAGATGTAACCACAAAAATGATAGAGGAAACCCAAGAATAGAGAAGGAATCAAGGAGATGAGGCACTTACTTGAAGAACTAAGGAGGATTAGCACCAAATAAGGATAAAAAACTAAGTACCAGTGGAGGACGATGGGGGGTGAGGTGCACCTAGGGAGGATAATCCCGAATGGGGTGAAAAATGGTGTGTTTTTTGGGTTACACCTAAGAGGAGGGATAAATTTTAATGACATGGATGTCATGAATAGTTATTCCACATAGTTTGGTAAACTATGCGATAACTGTGTGGAGTGTTCTATCAGAAGGGAGACCTTCTTACATTTACCTAGGCTGAGGTGCACAACCATAAGTTATGTTCTGTGTCTTACTGCATGGTTTCTTGGGTGGTTGCATGGTTAAAAAATTAATACACTCTTGGTGATGATTACATAAACTAACAAAATAACATACATAATGCTTTAAATTTTTATACAGATTAAGGAAAACATAGCAAAGCCCCACATGCGATCTCCATGATCATCCCGATCTCTAGCTCGGTCCTTTGTTCCCAACTTCTAAATACAAGAAATACATCACATGCAAGGTCAATAGTCCTACAAAAAAGTATGTTTACCCTAAAACCAATGGTACCCAACATGGGTGTGAGATATAAATCTCAGTAGGATAACACCCACAGTGTCAATCACAATCTAACTCGTGATTTGAAAAACTAATATTACAAGAAGCTATATAACAATTATGGAACTATTCAAAAGTAAGAAAACTATAATGTCAGTGATTCAATGTATAATCAAATACATTAATCAAATTCATTTTTGTGATAATTGTATGATTAAATAGTCATACCCGTTTCATTTTACCAAGTTCAAATGAGGTTTCAAGTCATTAATTAAACATGTCTCGAGACCCGACACATATCCCAAAGTAACCCATAAGATACAATAAATATCCCTAACCATGCCATCTATAAAGAATAAACAAGATCAAATCCAATATTGTGATTTGGCTTGGAAAAATAATCACTTGATTCATTTCATTCATTAATCAACTTAGAACCCATGTTCTTCATTGAAATTACAATGTTGAAATTCAAGTATCGCAAGAGGAATAATTTCAACCAACACCCCACAAGATCATCCTAGGATAATCTCTCAGGAACCCGATATCTCTCAAGGTGAGGTCTAAAGTCCATGTAATCTGAGTCTATCCTTTAAGGTCCTATATATAATCCCTAAGTATCACCCATGACATATATCATTTCCCCTGTAGTCTGTTCCCGACATCCCTCATATAACTGGATCCACGTATCAGTCGTCATATAAGTAAAAATACCCTATGATTTTTTCCATGAAATTATTATATGAATCTATTTATCACTCGACTTATAAGTCAAAATCCCCTATGAGTTTATCCATATCATTATAATATGAATCCATGTATCACCCGACATATAAGTCAAACCTCAAGAGTCCATCGATGGGATCCTTCAATTGGATCCATGTATCACCCTTGTAATAAACACGATTAAAGGTAATTGAGTCAATATGTGGCATTCTAATATGAATCCACATATCTACCCATGATCTTAACCATTTAATCAATTTAATTCATTTTAAACAATTCTTTTTAATCAATTCATTTAACATGCCATGTTCAAAACCAAGAGAGTAGTTTTAAAAACTCACCTCAAGAGGGTGATTCAAGCATTGTAAAACATCATAAGTCTTGGCCTTTCATTTAATCATGTGGGAATAACTCACATAACAACCATCACATGCATGACAACTAATACATGTCTTTAACATCATTTAACTAATGTGGTTATATCTTGATAACGACCTTCCCATGTTTAATCAATTCATTGCATAGCATGGCCTCAAAAAAACTCAAAAGGGCTATCAATTCAAAATCCATTCAAATATTCACATGTCCAATTCCAATATAACAAGACTAACAATCCTATCAAGATACCACATGTCTTAGTTATCATTCAAATCACATGCAAAAATCTTTATAACGAGCATCTCAAGATCAATAACCTACTACACAACGTGGTAGTATCAAACCCACATGGGCATATCCATACAAAGGTAATTCATGATTAATCAAGAAATAACATACTTAGGGCTAGGGGTCAAGGTTAAGGTCACTCATGCCTTCATAATTAATCCATTTAATTCAAAATTTGATCTAAAAATAAATTTTTTGTTTGACATCCCATGACATCGTGTGAAAATTCATACCTAAGGATGTCCAAGGCCTAATATATTCAAGTAAAATTAAACAGGGAAACCCAAAGGGTGCTTCATGTTTAACCATATATCTCATGGAATAGACTTAAACATAACTCCAATGGGATACAAGGGATGTAATAAGCATTACTTTATTAATAAAAAATACATGGCCTAGTCTCCATTTAGCTAATGTAGGGAACATCATTAAAAAACTAAAAAGGGGCCATGCATTAACATTCCATATATCAACACCAATAAAAATACATATGGAAATCACAAACCACAGTTAATCATGATATAATATCTATCACTAATTTTTGTTTTGAAGGAAGTGCACCTCCATTAGAGGGGTTTTATTATAATAACAGGACTTTATTCATAAACAATTAATTTATCACATTTAAGAATTTTATTCAAGATTTTTAGTTCCCATAATCAATGAAACTCATAATTCAACTTATATAAAGATGAAATTTAAGAATTGTTAAATAAAAAGGTCATGGATAGGGATCCTACCTTAAACAGATAGCCAAGATGACTTTCACCACTTTTCATATTTGGGAGTGAACACATGAAACCTTACCACACTCACACGTACACACATTATTATATATATATATATATACATACCTATGTGTGTGTATGCGCACCACCAAGGATAATTAAAACTCCCTATAATCAATTTTAGGGACTCAACACACCTTATGATTATCAAATAAAGATTGAGAAACAAAATAGTGGGTTTATAACCTTACCCCAATCAATAGTGGAAAGCATAACCAAACCCATCTTCCTTGAAATTGGGGTAAGATGCCATAATACAGGACCACAAGTCCTGAGGAAGCCCTCAAACACCCAAATATCAGATGAACAATAAAGATCGGGTCTCAGGACAAACCAAGGGTGTCGACTGAATAGAAATCGGGTTATAGGAGACCAAAAAAGGGCTGAAGCGATGGGGGAGAAGTAGGAAGAAAGATTTACCTTGAACATGCAGAGAAGAAACATGAAGGAATCATTTTGAATCAATAGACGGAGAGAGATCTGGAAAAGGCTTGAGCATGTGGCCAATGGGATCCCTCCAAGTGTGCGTCGTGTGAACCAGGTAAGATAGAGGACAAGCCCAAAGCCCTTCTTTGATTTTTATTTATTTATTAAAATTATTATTTTTTTAAATGGGGTCTCAGAACCCGGTTTAGGATGCATGGTTTAACATACCATGCACCGCTTATGCACCCTATACTGGGTACCAAGGCACCCCTCACGATTTGTCCCACATGGATTATAAACCATGCACCAATCGTACAATGAATAGTGATTAGATACTACCTACTCCACTAATCGTGCATGCTAGGTGCACAGTTTAGAAAACCATGTGAAGCCCATGCGACATTCTCTATCCACCTAAAATAAGTAACACAATTACCTAATATGGGCATCTGGGTTTTAGAAAAACTGGATGCCCTCTACGAGTCCTTTTAAATATGCTTTTCTAAGTCTAGAGCTCCCAAAACTCATCAAGATATCTGAGAAAGTTATCAGGCCTTCACCCTAGTCCAAAAACATCATATTTAGACATTACTACTCTCAGAATAAATTTCTGAATTTCTATTTTAAAACAACTCGTCCAATAATCCCAAAAATTCAAATTCTTATTGAATTTCATCTGGTTCAAAAACATGGGTTCTTAATGATCATTAGAGATGGTATTTGATAGATATGAAAGGTAAAACCATTGAACATATTTGAATTATAGGATACATTATGATGTATTCAGGGAACATGAAGATCAGAGGCACTTTTCCTCATGAGGAAAATGCATCTGGTTGGTAGGATAGATTATGGGTTCATATACTGAAGACAAATTGGGAATATATGCATAATCAAGTAGAGGCTTCCATTGAGGATGGATGAAATCATTACTGAAAACCTTTAATGGTATGTGAAAATATAATACATCTGAGACTTGAAGTGTGATTTATAGAAATGGATGTTTGAATGGAGTGGTGTAGGTATTCTAGAAAATAGTTTTCTAGGAATGGGTTGTTTCAGTTCATTGATAGGTAAAAATAATGGATAATGGTTTTTGTAGTTTTAGACTCATAAAAATTGATGTAATTTCAATATAGTTTAACATTGCATGACACATTATTAGATACTGTACATTTTAATGTCATGTTAAAATAACTTTGAGTCCCTATATAAATCATTAGGGAAAGAGAGGGAATATTTTCTTTTGTTAAGGCTTACAGATGGGCCTAGGATATAAAATCCATGCATCACAATGTATCATGTGGAAGAAGGAATCAAACCACACATAGATCTTTAATGGTTGTTTAAATTTATTTAGATCATATATAAGAAGGGATAGATTGGTCGTGGTGTATTCAACTTATAAAGACCCCCGATCTGGTACTCTATCATGTGGCCAAAAAGGGTTGGTTACGAGAACTCAAGAATACATGCCCGTATGCCAAAGGCTACGAACTAGAAGTAGGGGGTGATATATATATTGGGGAGACTATACCCCAGGTTATATAGTTACAACATAGAGGAATAATCAAAAAATAATGAATATCAAAGTATCATAAATAATTGAAATAACACAGTATAGAAAAAAAATACAATAAAATCCAACTAAATAATCCAATAAATAATAAAGGAATAATATAATGCCATGATGGAATGTAACTAAATGTTAAGATATAAGTAATGAAAATAAAATACTATCACACTCAAATAAAGACTAGAAAATCCCCAATCCCAAACCCCATGTTGGTCTTATCTCCACACTCCAACCCATCTAACAATAAAAAATCAACAACATGGTCCTTTTACCTTGTCAAATCATGCATCCAAGTAATCTTATCGAGTACAAAATTATTCCCTTAGAAGGTTGTGATTACAACTCAGTTGGTCGACTCCACTATGTCTAAACATAAATTTTTTGATAATAAGTGTATGAAATAATGCAATAAAAATGTGTATTGATTAATTAAAGAATTAAATTAATACCATATCAACCTTCTTCGACACCATGCCTAGAAATATATAAGCATGTATCACTACCGTGCCAACCATTACCATATAACAATGGTAAAACATAACCTGCCATGATCAAATTATAAAATTTATCTGATCATGTATCACAACCATGACAACCGTAACCATATAACCATGGTAAAAAATAACTTCCCTCAACGCCATGCCAGAATGTCTTTGAGCATGTGTCACAACCATGCTGACCATAACCATAACCAAATAACCAGGGTGTCCATCACAAAAAACTAGGTGAAAACCTACTATATAATCATTTCAACAATAAATCAGGGTCGAGTTTAGTATATAAGAATTATAACATGTGTCAAGGAATAACCCTATATAGAATCATTTCAACATATGTTAGGGAATATTTTGGTATATAAGAATTTCAACATGTGTCATTGGGAAGAGCCTTCTATATAAGCATTTTTGCGTAAATTACTTGGCATAGCCCACTATATAAGCATTTTAGCTTGAGTCACTAGGAATATCCCACTATATAAGCATTACAACATTTAGCACAATGAGACATAACAACAACTATATCACAATATCACATCATAAGATAATTATGAAAATTACCATATATCATTCAATTAAACATTTTGTTTTTCCTTTGGTCATAAAACAATATCAGGCCAGTCATTTCAATAATTAGGCCAATCCAAAGTAAATATATATCAAGTAATCACCCAAATACCATGTCATGCTAAACACACATTAATCCATAAGTCAATTTATTTTTAATTAAGGGTTTTCTCACTCTAACTATAACAATAAGATAAGTGAATTACTATTGAATCCATAGGTATTATAAGGAATAAATCGAATTAAAAATATAATTAATTATTTGAAAAATTTCAGTATTACACATAATATGAAATTAAATATACAATTGGGTTAAGGTTTAGAACCCCTACCTATAACTGGTGATTAACACAACACTTCCAATGGAAAATTTCAAGGAGAATGATGGTGAAGATGATCACAAGAAGGATCTAGGGATCAAATGAATGATTATGATGTTTGAAATCATGAGATTCACCCCAAAATTGGTAGGAGTCTTCCTTAGAATTTAGATGAGGAAGCTACACATGAGATGAAAAGAAAATTAGCTTCATGAATCTATTTAAAACCATTGGTCCAAAAATTACACGGTGTGTATCTTTTTTATACATCGTGTATTTATTTTTAGAGGGATATGTAGAAAAACCTATCACCTTAGCTGAATTTTTAATATTCCTAAACATTACATGATGTGTAATGCTTACATGCTATATAACAACTTCATGCCCTATAATTGTTTCATGAAATTTGTCTATCATAGTTTACATGTTGTGAAATACCTTTACACTATGTGTAATTCTCTTGCATACAAATTTCAGCCTAGTCTCCTACATAAGGATTCGAAACAACTCCAATGCCTTCCCAAACACAGAAAAAATTTGTAAACGCATTTAACAGATTTTATCTAGACTCCATTAATTCAAATAAATATATATTCCAAAACATTAATTCATTTTTTCCCAAAAAAGGATCTTTGTCTCCGAATAAGACTCAACCACCAAGGATCCAATGATAAACTCAAAGAGAGGCATACCTGAAAAAAGATGAGATCTTACAACCTCCCCACCATATAATAACTCATCCTAAATATTTCACAAGTATAATTATGGGGTATTAGTGAAAAAGTCTGTAAACTATGAACACATATCAAAATCGCTCTCCCAGGTCTCCTCCTGAACTCACCCATGTTTCCACTACACTTGAACCAAAGGAATCACCCTAGCTCAGAGATACTTCTCACTATGGTCTATAATCCACATTAGATACTCCAAGAAGGACAAAACAATAGTAAACTTGACGTCTACTAAATTTTTCACATTAGAACGGTATAATTAATATATTTGAACATGTTACACATGAAACAAATATTTCATTACACTATAGTTATATGGAAGGGATAACTGGTACAATACTAGAATGAACTGATCCACTATCTCAAATGACTTGAAAAACCAAGGCACTAGCTTTCCCTATTTCTAGATATGGAAATTGGCCAACCTAGGTGACACCCGTATGAAAACATATTGAAAAAACTCGAACTCTTGAGGTATTCTTTAATGGCCAGCATAATATTTCTACCTACTATATGTGATTACTAACCATCTCTTGAACAACTAAACCTAATCATATGTCTTGTACATGAGATGAGGCATAACAAGCACTGAGTCACCTACCTCCAACCAAAAAATAAGTGAATGGAACGAGATGCCATAAAATCTTAGAAATGTTCCATTTGGATTGATTCTTGGAATATGTTATTATATGAAAACTCAATGAGTTCCATATGTTACTCCCACAAACCACCAAAATCCAAAGAACATGATTATAAAATATCCTCAAAAACCAAAATAGTCTACTCATATTAACCCTCAGTCTAAGGATGATAGGACTAATCAAAAGAACCAACAATCCCATATCCTTATGAAGTCCCTAACAAAACTACAATGTGAAACAAGGATCTCTATCAAAAAAAATATTCCTCCAAACACCATGCAACCAAACTACCTCAAACATGTAAATATTACCCATATCATCAACTCTGAAGGTATCCTTGATAGGAAAAAAGTCATTTACCTTCATCATTCAATACACAACCACCCATAAAACAATATTCTTACGGGTTTTCCAAGGTAATCGTATCATGATATCCATAGCTACATCATCCCATTTCCACCCTGGATTGGGAAAAGGCTAAAATAATCTAGTTGGCCTCTGATTCCCATCTTTCTCCTACTGACAAGTGAATCATCTAGCCCCAAATCCAGACACCTCATTCTTCATTCCTGACCACCAATATTTTCTAGGGATATCACAATATATATTTGTCAAAATAATATGCACCACACATATTGATGCATGAAACCCTCTCTTCATCTCCTCACACAAGCTCATAGGAACCCAAAATTAGCCATAGAAAATAAGGGAAATTCTACTTCCAAGAGGCCACCCTAATGGTGTCTCCCCACAATATAAGTTGTCTCTCAGAACAAAGACCTCTAGATTAGATAAATGATAAACATTGATCCGATCCAAAAGCATGGGTATAATAGATTTCAATGTCAGAGCTACTCATCCTTGAACTCCTGAACATCTAGATGCATTTATGCAAAGAGTGTCATCACCCACCACTCATTATAAGACTCACGTAGTTCCTCTATCTATGTCTTTTGGATTAATTCATTAGCAATGAAGTCACCATTTCCTAGTGTATAAGCTAACTCAACGTAAAAAACAATAGATAATCAACCCACCTCCTTTTCCAAACATTCATGTATCATTAAGAAATGATATACCTAAGTCTATTATGGTTTTTTGTAATCCACAGAAATCACACCCATGAGATAATGACTATAAAATCTTAGGGAATTTACCACTACTACTATATTAAAATCATGTGTAGGATAATTCCTCTAATGTGGTCTCATCTCTCTAGATCCCTAAGAAACCACTCAACCCCTGCATTAAAACTGCTCTGAGTCCAACTCTAAATCCGTCACAATCCATAGTATATTATTTACCATAGGTATAGTGAGGATAGGTTCTGAGGTCATCATGCTTTCTACTCCTGAAGATATCTATCACAAGAATAATACGAAACAAAATTCACAAATTTCTTGGTTATCCCTAAAATTGGTTCATCCAGATGGGAGAAGTCTTGGATAAAGCATCGATAATAACCTACTAAACCTAGGAATCTATGAATTTTGAAGACATTCTTGGACTGCTCCCAAGATACCATGAATGTAACCTTCCCTAGGACCCCTAAACCTTCTTCCCATGAGATGATATATCCTAATAAGTGCATTTTATCAAACCATAAACTGAATTTGTTTAGCTGAGAATAAAGACGATGCTCTCTTAAAGCACTTAGGAAGATGTCAAGATGTTGGGAATGATTGTCTGATGACTATGAGTACAATAGGATATCATCGACAAAAACAACCATAGAATAGTCTAGAAAAGGATTAAATATCTGATTTATAAAGTCCATGAATTCTGCATGTGCATCATTCAAAAAAAATGGAATCACTACGAACTCATAGAATGAATACCTAATACTAAAATCAATATGAGGTATGTATGATGGTATCACCCCAAACTAATGGTATCCTAATCTCTAATCGATCTTAGAGAATATCTTCATAGCACTTAACTGATTGAATATGTCATCGATATATAATAGGGGATACTGGTTCTTGACTGTCATTTGGTTCAATCTCTGATAATCCACACATAAGCACAAAGTACCATCAGCCTTCTTGGTTAAGAGAACTAGAGAACCTCAAAGAGATATAATAGTCCTTATTAAACATTTAGCTTCCAGATCATCCTACTGAACTATAAACTCCCAAAGATCTATAGTTTCTATTCTATATGGTGGGATAGAAACTGGATTTTCTCCCCACACCAACTTGATTCTAAACTCAATCTCTCGCTCAGGATTTAAGTAGTATAACTCATCAGGAAAGACGTCCTCAAAATGGTCTACCACGGATGAAAAATAATATTGATTTATTAAACCATCATCTAGAGAAAGAAAGACTATCTAATCCATGAGACAATCCAATATGCATTGAAGTGGTCCTATACGACCAGCTTGAAGATTCCACTCACCCTAGTTAGAAGAGGTACCTCCTTTTAGATATAGAAAGGAAACTCTCCTCTGAAAATAGTCTATATGAGACTCATATAAAACTAACTAACACACACTATGAATCAAATAAAAACCTCTTTTTTTGAGTTGAAATGGTTCCCAAAAAAATTGTAACCACCAATATCTAAAGAATATACTTTGCAATGTTTGATATATTATGATCGCACTCCCAACAATGTATCTACGGTCAAAACACTATCCAAGATTTCAATATCCAAGACCAAACTGTTTACAAAAATATTGAATAAAAAGTAATGTGAGGATCAGGTATAAAAAATACAAGAAATGGTAGATGATACAAGAATCATACCTCTGATAGTAGACGTTCCTACATCCACATTTTTCGGAGTAGTCTATATTGCACATGCAGCTGACTAGCCCCTCTGCCCTGGGATCTAGCCTAAATCCCCTGAGATATTCTCTCAACTTGGTATTTCCATTCCTCCATTAGGGTATTTAATTCCATGCCTCAACCAAAAAGGACTATGGAAATCCCACTAAATTTCAATTAAGGATTAGATGATTCATTCCTAGACTTCGATACCTATCCAGACCCCCTTCAATTTCTTTGCTTCTACATGACCGTACAAAACCTCTAAATGTGGCCCATACCACCTCAAGAATGACACTACAAAGTGGGTTATGGAAAATGAGGCTATTTTTGCCCCATATTTCCAAATTGGTAGCACTGCAATATAAATCAAACCTAAGATGACTGCCCACTTCCCTGACTACTCTAACCATTGTTTCCTTGATGAAAACTATCATAGTGACACTTCTTACCACTAGAAGAAGAGTTTCTAGTTCACCCTAATAAAATAAACAGGACACTACTTAGGGACTCTCTCATATTTGCTTCCATAATTATTTCTCAATTCATCACATCCTCAAAACTGATTAGATAGAAATTTTTTTCCTATGACCTAATCTCATAGAGAAGACCATAATGAAAACATCTCACCTTAGAAACCTCACCAGATTTAAAATATTGAATAAAGTGTTGTAGGTTTGTAAAACATTCAATATATCCCAACACTAAAATTCCTTCTTGCATAAGGTGTATGAAATCATGATCCTTCTCATCCATCAATGTATTAGGATAGAAATGGATTATGAAATTCATCTTTAAGACCTTATATGATAAATCCTCTTGCTTCAAAACTTTCTCCAAAATGTCCCACCAATTCTTGGCAAGTTCGCGAATCATATATAAAGAAAACTTCACCCTCCTATTTGTGGGTGTCTCAAGATGATTGAAGATCATCTGGAATGACTCTATAAAGAACTCAGATGCTTAGGGGCCTCCCTCCCTAGTGAAGATTGGTGGATGTTCTAGCTGGAACTCTTTTATCATCTTAGACATTGAAGGCCCAATACGATCCGTATCTATTCCCATGGATTGCATGACCCTCAATAATCTGTCATAAATATGAACATCCACAATAACCTAAAGAACTATATGAATATATGGTTTAGATACATTAGGAGTGTGATAATTTCCACTCTCCCAATGCCCAACATGAAGATAACGAGGATGAATTTTCTCTACAAGACAAACACACTCCTTAGAACACTGGCTAAAACAACAAGGTCAACCTCAACAGGTGAAAACAATAGAGAACCACCACTCTGGGTCTCTCTAAACATGTCATACAAGTGTTATATCTTGAAAAATATATTTATTTATTTCTTTTCATTACTAAGATATAACAATAAAGTGTTTATCACATGTTATAAATATGTCCCTATCATAAACAATTCTTGTCAATATATACCCCTATATTCCTATTATGATGCATAAATAATCATCTCTCACCATACATAGCCACAAGTATAAATCTCAAGAACTAATAACATCATGGAATAATGACCTCACACAACATGTGAATCACATTAGGTGAAATAACATGAACTATAATAATTGAACAACATAAACAAAAATCACATCTTGAGGCACTTGAATTTTAAACCATTCATGGGTTAGGCACTCCCATGAAAAAGATCCTTAAAAAGTCCCGACATATCCTAGTATCCTTTATACCTTTCCCAAATAGTAACTAAACTGAGAAGAAACCTGGCGTGTTCTGATACCACTTTGTAACATCCATCTATCTGGAACCCTCTCACATTGATAGAAAGGGTTGGTTATGATACCTAAAGAACACCTCCCCATATGTCAAAAGTCACTGACTAGTAGATAGTATGTGATATGTATAGTGGGTAGACAATAGTTATGGTTACAGAGTAATAAAATAGGAGAATAATCATATATAAATAAATATCAGAGTCATGGAAATAATGGAAACAATACAATACAGTGAAAAACCAAACAATAAAATCCAACTAAGAAATAAAATAAATAATAATGGAATAATTTAATTCCATGATGGAATGTAACTAAATTTCATTCTTTATGTAAATAAAATAAAATACTAGAAGAATCAAATAAATACTAAAAAATATCTGGTCTCAAACCCCATTATTGGTCCCATCTCCACTGTCTTTCCCATGGAGAAAAAAATAATAAACAACAAGGCCTTTTTCCCTTTTCCAATCCTGCATATAAGTAATCTTCTTGGGTACCAAACCGGGGCTCAAGTAGGGTGTGAGTATAACTCATTAGTTTGAACCAATACGTATAAACATAACAGGTCTGATAATATGTGTATTGAATAATTCAATTTACATGTGAATTAATTAATGAAATAATTAAATTAACACAACATCTACCTGCATTTGCTCCATGGTGGAATATCTCTAATAATGTGTCACAACAATGCCAATTATAAGCATATAACTATGGTAAAACATAACCTACCCTGACTCCATGCTAGAGTTTCTATGAGAATGTCTCACATCCATGAAAACCATAACCGTATAACCATTGTAAAACATAACCCAGCTTGACGCCATGCCAGAATGTCTCTTATCATATCTCATGACAATTCCAACCATAACCATAACCATATAACCAGGGTATCCATCACACAAAACTAGCTCAAAACCCATTATATAGTCATTTTTTCAATAAATTAGGGCTAAGACCAATATATAATCATTACAACATGTGTCAGGGAATAAATCGGTATATAATCATTTCAACATGTGTCAGGGAATAGCCCGGTATATAAGAATTTCAACATGTCTCCCTGAGCATAGCTTGATATTTAAGTATTTCAGGATGAATCATTGGGAATAACCTACTATATAAGCATTTAACATGAATCACTGGGTATATCCCACTATATAAGCATTAAAAAAATTAACACAATGAGTCATAAAAATAAGGATAACATAATATCACATCCTAATTCTGAATGGTTAATTATGAAAATTCCAATTTATCTTTCAATTACATATTTTTTTATAATTTAACCATAAACAACTAAAAGGATGTAATTTCAATAATTAGTCCAAGATAAGGTTAATCAATATAAAAATTATCCCAAATACTATGTCATGCTAAACACACTTTAATCCATAAGTCAATTCCTTTATAATTAAGGGTTATCTCACCCGAATAATAGATATAATCCAGGTTAATAACTATTGAATCCAAATAAATTCCATGAAATAAATCCAATTTCTTATTTAATTAATTACAGGTGCATGTTATGTTGGTGTAATTTAAATATTGAAAAACATGGAAATTAAACAGATTATAGGGTTAAGGTTTAGAACCCTTACCTTTAACTGGTGATTAACACAACACTTCTAATGGAAAACACCAACAAGAATGAAAGTGAAGATGATCACAATAAGGATCCAGGGATCAAATGTGTGATCAGGATGTCCAGAATCAAGAGAGGTACTCCAAAATAACCTAGAAGATTCTCTTGGGACAATAGGAGGAATCTTCACATGTGTAAAAAAGAAAATTAGTGACACAAAAATATTGAAATCCACAAGTTGGAAAATTACACGATGTGTAAATCCTTTACAGATTGTGTATTTCTTTTTAGAGGGATACTCCAAAAAACACATCACCTCAGATGAATTTTTAATATTCCTAAACATTACATGAAGTGAAATTATTACATGAGGTGTGACAACTTAACACCCTATAATTATTTCATGAACTATGTATTGAAGAGTTTATGCATCATGTAATACCTTTACACGACGTGCAATTATATACAGAAAACTTTTATCCTATTTTTCAGTATAAGGATCCAAAAAACCTTCAAATCCATCCCCAGTTTGGAAAAAACTTTTTAAAACCTTTTAACACATTTATATATAGTATATATTAATTATAATAAAGACACATCCCATAATATTAACTATTTCCCCAATAAAGGATCTCTACCTTTGAAAAAGACTCGATCACCAAGCCTGAAATGAAAACTCAAAGAGGATATACCTAAAAAAATATGGGATTATACACCACTAATATGAATGAACCATACATGAATAATTCCTACGTGGAAATAACTCTAACGATGGGAAATTAGGCCCATAGAAAATGGGCCACAATAAGAAATTTATTATGGTGAAATATGGACTCATGTGGGGTACTTAGTTTAAAGACCTAATGATTAGACTAATGTGTCTTACATTTTAAGGTCATTTGATGGGGCCCCAGCTGTAACATAGTCTAATTTCAAGTGAAATGGACCCATACATTGAAATTTAATATCATGTGGTTGGTACATTTTTTGTTTTGATTTACATCATGATCTTTTTTCACTAACCATATAATTTAACATCATATGGTAAGGACATAGGTGATGAGATTTTCATAGATCTAGCTAATTCTCAAGAGAACCATTTAAAATTATCTAAATATGTGATGGTCAAGGGTCTCATTGTGGATGGGGAAAACCAATCACTAGAATGGATCAATGTTTATTAAGTCATCTTCACATTTTTTCGTGGGACTATAAGAGAGATCCATGTACCAGAGGGGATCTTATATTGATCTAGATCTCATATAATAAAATTAGACCATAAACGGAAGGAAAATATATGTATCTTTAGGAATTCTTGAATGAACCATACATGTTGCGTATTTTAACATATTATAACTAAAAAGATTTGTTATGCAGTTTAACATCATTCAATAATGAATCCATGCTATGTAATTTATAGACGTTCATTAAATACTTGTGTATCTATGATTTTACATCTTTAATTGATTAATCAATGAGATACAAAAAAATATCTAAGACCACACAAGTCATTCTTGGTGTGAGAAAAAAGTGGTAATTAGAAGACAAAGTATACCATGAGAGAGTGAATAATTAGGATTTATGTTAACTATGTACTTTATCATCATACAGAGAAGATAAACATGTCATGGATATTATAATCCTGCAGTAAGGACTTGTGATTACTTTTGAAGGATCTGATTTATATGAAATGTGTGATAAAATTTTAAAAGTTTTCAATAAGTAGAATACCCACCATGAATGAGAAAAGGGTTAGAAACCAAGACAAGGTTGGTTTATTTTTAATTTCTGTATATATAGACCCAATTTAATAATTTTGTGCATCACCACATAACCTATAAGAATAGGAATAAATCCACTTGTAGTTATGATATGACGACCCTTTCATAGATCTATGTCGTATGTGGGGATATTTCATTTTATTATTTTGATAGAGGATCAAAATAATAATATAGATTCATGATTTCATTTTGGTCTATATGATATATAAGTCACTGAACAAATGAAAATTTAATTATTTATGACCCTATTACTACGTAAATAATGGTAAATAGGGTTGAAACCAAGGGAAGTAATGTAAAAATGTGCATGAAAAAAATAAAAAAACACTAAAAATTGTATTTTGAATGATGTGTGTAGAGTGATGAAGAAATGGTGATGGAGAAGTTGAGATAGATTAGATGAAAGAGAAAAAATAATTTTTGGAAGGCGAACTAAAAAATTGATGAAACTAAGATATCAGATAAATTTTAATTGAATAAATATTGTTCTCTATTCTACTCAAGTTAATTACAACTATCACATTTCTTAGAGAAATGGTGAAGATACGCTAAGCCCTTGCTTTAGTGTATAACACAACTCAATGATCCTTCCATAGATTTAAAATGTTGATTAAATATTTGTAATAGATTTGTTCATTAATGGGGTATAGAATGTTAACCTTTTATAATTTTTAGTTCTTTAGTTAAAAATAAAAAGAGGAGGTTTTGATTATCATCTCATTTCGGTATTTAGAATAGTGTAAAATTGATACTCATTAAGATTGAAAACAGATTACTAGACTAAAATTTCATTATAATGATCAAATCGAGAAGAGAGACACATATTTAAGAATTTTAATCCATTTCAGTCTAACTAACCTGAAATGTATATCTACACATAATAATATAAACAAAAACAATTCATTTCAAGAAATATACTGTAAGAACTTGGTTTTTTAGAACGGGTCAAATCCAAAACCTATTTGAAATTTTGAGTTCTTTCTGGGGAAATATTTTTTAAAAGTTGGGGAGGTCGTGAAGGTGCGCACGGTTGGCACAAGGCTGAACAAACCATGCGGGAAAGTCATGCGAAGTCCCTGGGTGAGACAGTCGCAATCGCACGGTTGGCGCATAGTCTGAGCAAACCATGCATACAAGTCATGCAAAGTCACTAGATGAGGCAGTAGAAACCGCACAGTTGGTACACAGTTTTACACACCATGTAGGGTAACCATACGGCCACTTAAAGTTAGGGTTTTTAAGTTCTGGGAAACCCGGGATTTCCTATTCTTCTCTCTTTTCTTCCCCCATCTTATGGATCACGCGGGGAAAGTTGGCCGAACCTTCAAATCCTTCCTGTATCTTTGTTAGAACTATGTTTTGATTACTGTTTGATCCATTGGAACCCCCTCGGTAAGGCCTTGATTCCTCTAGATCCGTTTCTCCTGATTTCTGTTCTATAACGAGTTATAGGGGTTTGAAAAGTTTTGATTCTTTTGTAGATATACCGCATTTGAGACATAATTGGATGATGTTATCATAAGAGTACCATCGTATGAGTCTCCGGTAGGTGGTTCATACCTTCTCTTGTGTTTTTAAGACCTTTGGGTAGCGCGGCATAAAGCGCGTATTTGGGTATTTTGAGAGAGACCCTAATTTATCTTCTATTTCATCTTAAGTTGTTTATTATACCTATGGGATACCTTTGGGTATTCCCTTTTTCCTTTTTTGATTGATCAGGTTCAAGCGAGAGGCCATTGCTCAAATGTGGCATTTTGGCCGGGGTTGCCAAAATTGTTATACTAGAATTGTACTGGTTTAAACTGTGAGGTTTAGTTATTTAAACCTAGTATGAATTATTGGAGACCTTGAAAACTTCAGTGCTGGTATGGGACATCACTTATTTAGTGAAATTCTTCTATTTAGATTGTCTTTCCTGTTATGTGTTCTGTTTGAATGTGTTTTATATGTAAATGTTGAATTTCATATTCTAGAACCTTTGGGTTGTGATGGGCATGGCCCGAATATTGTTGAGTGATGATGATCACAAGATTGGCATGGCTCGAGTTACTTTGGGTGGTTTTGACCACGGGATTGGGCGTCATGGACGTCAGTTTGAGGCAGGATGACTGTCAGGTTGGGCATGGCCCAGGTTACTAGGATGGTGATGCCATCAGGCTTGAGCAACATGGTCACAGGGACACGAGGTTTCAGATGTGTGGTCAATTAGGTACTATTTTGGTGATTACTGATCACCCGAAACTTTGAGTAGTGTGCACATAGAGATACTCCAAGATGAGTTGGTTTTGACCACTCGTGTGGGTAGAGGCCCCCATAGATGCAGTTTAGGAACTTTGGTTGTGGGTAAATGCTGTAGGAAGCCACGTGGGAGGTGAGGATCCTCCATGGGATAGCTTTGAGGGTATCAGATTGGGGGCTGAGGCTCACCCTGATTTGAGGGTAGGTATCATTGTCCCTCCGGTTACTTATTTGTGGGTGGATATCGTCGTCCCTCCGGTTACTTTATTTGAGGGAAGACATCGCTATCCCTTCGATTATTTATTTGAGGATAGACATCATTATTCCTCTGGGTTACTTCTTGGGCATGCCTTCGGGATTTCGGTACTTGAGGCACGGGGTGTCAAGAGGCACAAGGTGACGAGTTACTATTTTTGGGTGTGCCTTCGGGACGTCGGTACTTTAGACACGCGGTGTCAGGGGGCACATGGTGTCGTGTTACACGACAGAGATTCCGGCGTTGGCCAAAGTAGGTGACAATCCATGGTGGCCATTGAGCACCAGTGGAGTTGGTGTTTATTTGTGCATCGTATTGTATACTGTTTTACTTATAAATGCATGGCTGCTTAAACAGTTATATTAGGTACGCACCATTGTGTGGTATCCTACTTAGATTCATCTCACACCCTGCATGGGCCCTTCGGGATGCGTGTAGACTTTATGGATTTTCGTGCAATAAAGAGGTCAGCCTCAAGAGCTGGACCATAGTAGCTGTTGCATAGAGATGGTTTAGACCTTGATGTCTTGTCAAGTTGGAGTTACCTTGTTTTTCTTACTTTCCTGTATTAGCATGCTTTACTTGTTTGTAGCTACATTTGGTTAGCCAATGGATCCTTTACTTATGGATATGTATGACATTCTTTGGATGCATTCTTGTTGTTTTTTTAGTAGCTACAAGTGGTTTTCACCATGATGTTGTGTTTACTTTCTGCTGCTATTATTTATAATTATTGCTTTTGTTGTTTATTGATATTGAATGTGCTTATGCTCTACGGGTCTGGTTCGAGTCTGATAGGTCATTTATTTTGCTGCATTTTTATTATTATACTTGGACCAGTACCATTATTATTATCCTCTGAGATGGTATAGCCTCCCCACTATACCTATATGACCCTCGCTGCTAGTCAGCAGCCTTTGGCATTCAGGGAGGTGCGCCTAAGGTAGTAACACCTCACCCATTTAGCACCGTTCGGGTGGCTGCTCGGGTTTGGGTCTTTACAAAGTGTTATCAGAGGAGTTCTTGACAAGGATTTAGTAGTAGTGTTTCGCTGGCTATTAATGATATTGCGACTTCTATTTTTATTTCTATTGGTTTTACTATTTTGAATATGGTAGACTGGTGATAGGTTGTTACTAGGAACTAGGTTTCTAGCTTGTGCTTGGGTGCCTACAGCCCCAGGTATGAGGGATGTACCAATTTACCTTTGGTGGGAATTTCTATTTGCTTTTTTCTCAGATTACAGTTTATATGATTTCTACCTCAGTGGCTCACTTGGTGTGTGATGTTATTGATTTTGATATGTGACCCATGACCTGGTGCGGTAAGGGAGAATTAGACCTTGGACTGGTATGGAAAGTCTTGTTTCTTGGATTTTTTATAGGCACATTGTATGGTATTTCAATTTCATAATTGGACATATGCTTTATGATATGATAATACCATGTGAATAATATCAATATCAATGTTTTGAATTCTTGAAATGTGAAAAGGTAAAATTCTTGATAGACTTGCGTGTTTGTTGAAATGTGTATTCCATGATTTATATATTTTAAAATTCAATATGGTAGGATATTTGGGCTTGGATGTTGTACGAGCAGGCATGTACTATGGTTGAGGTGATTTTGATCACTATGATTGGGCGACTCGGTCGTTGGTTTGAGGCAATGTCAGTTGTCAGGATGGGCATGACCTGAGGTACTTTTGATACTTGGATCTGTTGAGGGTGGGTAAGGAGTCCATGGGGCCGGGATGCTATGGGCATGGGTTCCGATATGGGAGAGTAAGGGTAGTTGTTTTATGCTACCTTTTACTGCTTTTCCTATCTGCATGAATATATATTGTTATAAATATATATGGTTTGTCTGACCATTTATGGTATTCAGTGGGTTCCTTTTTATCGACTCAGATGGAGAGTCAGGCGAGTAAGGATACAATGTCGTAGGTGCTGGATCAGATTCAGGATTTGGTGCAGGCAGTGCATGATCCACAGGTATAGGCCCAGTTCTAGGATCAGGTCTAGGATGCAGTGCAGGGAGGACAAACATCGGGTTTGGAAGCATTTGGACCATGGCTTGACCATCAGCTTTGAGCAAGCCTAGTACGTGTTTTGTAGGGGATTGACAGAGGTGCGTAGGGGGCAGATTCATCTATGGCATATCTGACGCGGGAGTTCCAGTCGCAGCACTTGCCACTTTTTTAGGGTGAGGGTGGTCCACAGGAGGCTGAGAACTGGATAGAAAGCTTTCAGATGATCTACGAGTAGCTCGAGACAGCTCCAGGGTGGAGGGTCAAGCGGGAGACGTACATACTAAGAGGACTGGCAAAGATTTTGTGGGATGTGTAGGTTTGGGATCATAAGCATAAGGGACTAGCATGGAAAGACTTCGAGGACAGGTTCTTCGAGCACTTTTACCCAGATACACTGAGGGCAAAGAGGGCTTGAGAGTTCTTGGGCCTTTGGCAGATAGACATGTCCGTCATGGACTACGCAACTACTTTCACAAAGATGTCTTAATTTTCACCTGGAATGGTAAGCGATGACGTAGCAAGGGTGAGGTGCTTCGAGGATGGATTGTGACACACCATTCAGATCCAGGTGAATATCTTCAGGTCGGGTTCTTTCTCAGAGGCGGTGAACCAGGAGCTTATAGTAGAGGGAAACCAGTGGGATAGACCCCAGGTTGGCTAGGGAATAGTTTCAGGTGATGGTTCAGACAACTGGAAGTGAGGACAAGATGAGTTCCAATAAGGCAGTCAGGCCAAGGACTCAGCTAGACCACCTCGTTGTAGTTTAGAAGTGTTTTCTTTCAGTGTGGCAGTCTAGAAATGTTCGGAATCAGTACGATATGCCTTCAAAGGAGTGCCGGTCATGTGGACAAGTCGGGCATCTTGATAGGTTATGCAGGCAGCATTCTCAGACTGCTAGAAGGCATAGACCAGGACAGACAGTGGAATCTGGAGTTGGTTCAGGTTTGGTACCAGGAGAGGGTAGCCAAGGTTCAGCTGCACACAAAGGACATGACATAGATAGTGGGACCCAGCTGAGGGGTCAGTGGCTGGTGGTTTGAGCAGCACCACAGGGAGGTCAGGAATCAGACAATCGTTCTTCAGGACAGGTGCACATTGTGGAGTTTCCTGAGGCTAAGTATGTTGGTGAGCCGACAACAGTTAAAGGTACACCATGGGTGTGGCCATGATTCCATTGTCCTCTTTTGGCATGACCAGTAGGGGCATGTCAATTTTGAGTTCCCAAGGTGCACATGATTTATGTGGACTGACTATATGCTGGTCGGTGGGATTGGCACCATCTCAGGTGTGTTATATATTTATATATGTATGTATGAGGTTCCATGGGCATTAGGGCATCGAGGATGCATGTTACATGAGGTGACTTGGGCATCAGGGCATTGAGGATGCGAGTTAATTGAGGTGCCTTGGGAATCAGGTCATCGAGGATGCGGGTTACTTGAGGTGCCTTGGGAATTAGGGCATCTATGATGCAGGTTACTTGAGGTTCCATTGGAATCAGGGCATCGAGGATGCGGGTTATGTGAGGTGCTAGTCACCAGGTTAGTTTTGAGAATCCATGGGATGCAAGACCTCATGGTGGCAGGCACTGATGCAGTGAAAGATGTGTTTGGGTGTCAGAAACGAAACGGGGGGTGCCAATGAGGTGCAGGGGTGATGATACGTCACGAGAGGACCATGAGTTCAGAAATAATTTAGTGAACATTTTCTTGTTTTATGTTTTGTCGGGTTGAAACCAAGTTAGGTAGTTCCTATGGTGGGGAGCCCCTTGAAGAATTTAGCCAGTACCTTGAGACCGGGAAATTCTTAGTTACTTTGATCGGGGTGGCATGTTCAGGGGCATCTCCGGGTTTTGTTTGGTAGCTCAGGGATGAGCTATGTTAAGGTGGGGAGTTTGTAAGAACCTGAGTTTTTAGAATGGGTCAAATCCCGACCCTGTTTGAATTTTTGAGTTGTTTATGGGGACAAAACCTTTAAAAGATGGGGAGGTCATGCAGGTGCGCATGGATGAACAAACCGTGTGGGCAAGCTGTGTGATGTCCCTGGGTGAGACAGTCGCAACCGCATGGTTGGTGAACGCTCTAAGGAAACCGTGCAGACAAGCCGTGCAATGTCTCTGAGTAAGGTAGTGGCCACCACACAGTTGGCGAACAGTTTTCCAAACCGTGTGGGGTAACCATGTGGCCACTCAAAGTTAGGGTTTTTAAGTTTCTGACCACTCAGGATTTTGCATTCTTCTCTATTTTCTTCCTCCCTCTTCTAGCTCACATGGGGAGAGCCGGTCGGACCTTCAAATCCTTCCCAGATCTTCGTCTGAACTCCATTTTGATCACCATTTGATCCGTTGGAACCCGGTCTGTAATGCCTTGATTCCAATTGAGCTGTTTCTCCTGATTTCTGTTCTGGAATGAGTTATAGGGGTTTGAGAGGTTTTGGATCTTTTGTAGATCTACTGCATTTTAGACATAATTAAAGGCTGTTATCAGAGGAGTAACATCATACATGTCTCAGGTAGGTAGTGCATACCTTATTTTATGTTTTTGCAGACCTATGGGTAACATGGATTAAAGCGCGTATTTGGGTATTTTGAGAGAGACCCTACTTTATCTTCTATTTCATCTTAAGTGGTTTATTATACCTAGGGGATACCTTTGGGTATGCCCTTTGTCCTCTTTTGATTAAGCAGGGTCGGGCGAGAGGCCATTGCTCATATGTGGCATTTTTGCCGGGGTTTCCAAAATGGTTATACTGGAATTGTATTGGTTTAAACTCTAAGGTTTAGTTATTTAAACCTTGATATGAATTTTTGGACACCATATAAACATCAATTATAGTATGGGAAAACACTTGTTTAGTGAAATTATTCTGTTATATGGTGTTTCCTATTATGTGTTCTGTTTAAATGTGTTTTATATATAAATGTTGAATTGAATATGCTAGAACCTTCAGGTTGTGATGGGTGTGGCCCGGATATTGTTGAGTGATACTGATCATAGGATGGGCATGGACCGGGTTACATTGGGGAGTTTTGACCATGGGATTGGGTGTCATGGATGTCTGTTTTAGGCAGGATGACTATCAGGTTGGGCATGGCCCGAGTTAGTGGGATCATGAGGCCATCATACTTGAGCGGCATGGTCACAGGGACACAAGGTGTTAGATGTGTTGTGGCTTAGGTACTATTTTGGTGATTAAAGCTCACCCATAACATTGAGTAGTGTGCATACAGAGATACTCCGTGATGAGGTGGTTTTGACCACTCGTGTGGGTAGAGGCCCCCGTAGATGTGGTTTAGGTACTTTGGTTGGGGGTGCTTTCCATAGGAAGCCATGTGGGAGGTGAGGAGAATCAAAGGGATAGATTTGAGGATATCGGGTTGGGGGATGATGCTCGATGTGATTTGAGGGTATGTGTCACTATCCCTCTGGGTACTTATTTGAGGGAGGATATCGTGGTCCCTCTACTTACTTTATTTTAGGGAAGACATCATTGTCCCTATGATTATTTTTTTGAGGACATACATCACTATTCTTCTGTGTTACTTCTTGGGTGTGCCTTCGGGACCTATGTACTTGAGGCACGAGGTGTCAAGAGGCACAAGGTGTCGGGTTACTATTCTTGGGAATCCCTTCAGGACGTCGGTACTTGAGACAGCCGGTGTCAGGGGGCACATGGTGCTGGGTTAGACTAAATAGATTCCGACGTTGGCCGAAGCAGGTGACACTCCATGGTGGCCGCTGAGAACCAGTGGAGTTAGTGTTTATTTGGGCATCATATTGTTTACTGTTTTCCTTATAAATTCTTACTTGCTTAAACACTTATATTAGGTACACACTGTTGGGTGGTGTCCTACTGAGATTCATCTCACACCCTGCACATGCCCTTCAGGATGCGTGCATACTTTATGGATTTGCGTGTAGGAAAGAGGTCAACCTCAGGAGTTGGACCATAGTAGCTGTTTCATGGAGACTGTATAGACCTTGAGGTCTTTCCAAGTTGGAGTTTATTTTTCTTAATTTCCTATATCAGAATGCTTTACTTGTTTGTAGTTATAGTCGGTTAGCCAATGGTGCCTTTACATATTGATATGTATGACCTGCTTTGGATGCATGCTTGTTGTTTGTTTTGTAGTTACAAGTGGTTTTCAACATGATATTGTTTTTACTTTCTTTTGCTGTTGTTTATATTTATTACTCCAGTTGTTTATTGATATTGAATGTGCTTATGTTGTACGGGTCTGGTTTGAGTCTGCTGAGTCATTTATTTCATTGCATTTTTATTATTATAATCGGACCAGTACCATTATTATTATCCTCAGAGAGAGTATATCCTCCCCATAATACCTATAAGACTCTTGCTAGTAGTCGGTAGCCTTTGGCATTTGGGGAGGTGCGCCTAAGGTAGTAAAACCCGACCCATTTAGCACCATTCAGGTGACTTCTCATGTCCGGGTCATTACATATACCACACCGTTTAAATAATAGAAGAACCAGAAAAAGGGTCAGAGAGAGAGAGAAATACTCTCGATCAGAGTCAACTTCCTCCTAGTTTCGAACTTCCACTAGTTCTTCAAATTTACCCTTACTCTAATCTATCTAGTCCTATATAAAATTATTCTAGGATGTTATCCATGTTTTTTGATCTCCTCTAAAAGTAAATCTCCCTTGAGCTTTATTTTTCTAATTTCATGTGTTAGTCATCACTGAAATCATTCTAACTTTTGTCTCATCTATCACCGCCCCTTTGACTTCAGCAAACACTCCCAAAAAATATGTACCACATTACTTAATGCATTTAATTCCTCCATTTGTACATAAACTATAATTTTTCACTAGTTCATTTATTACCTTTCTAGATAGAACCAACCCTTTCCCACACTCAAATGAATGCAAGATTCTTGATCAAGACTAATTCATCCCCAAAAAAATCCAACAGCTCAGGTTTAGTAAACACATCATCATATTTTTCTTTCACTCATTGGTCTCACACTCTCATAGAAAATTATTTTGACACATGGTGTGTATTCAACTATGAAACCTAATATAAAACATTGTAAAGATTCAATTCCCCCATCATTTTCAAGATCACACAATATAATAATCTACTATATCAAACTAGAAATTCCCAGTAGATAATACTTCTTCATCAAGAAATATTTTAAATTTTGGAATTCAAAATGAATCTTGGGTCATGATTAATCATTGGTTACATATATCATTTTCATCATGGATCTTCAATGAATATAAATGATCAAAAATCATGTTTAAACAAGCTCATATTGATTTGACTGTAATATCCTTCTTCATCATCAGATTATATTTAGGTCATATTCTTTAACACGCTTGTTCAGGAACCAAATATAAACTTCAACGACCTCCATGAATATCCAAGGTTGGGTTTTTCTCAACTATTCAAATATAGTTGACATGGTTTTGATTTGAACTATCTTCATTCATAGAAGATTTCTAATAACTCCACATAGAATTGTGATACAAATTAAGGAAAATATTCATCCCCGATGAACTTATTCTTACCTTGTGTGCTCCATCCCATCAAGATTCAGTATCGAATCATCCCATGTCGACATATTCATAAAGCTCAACATGGAATAATAATTCACAGTAACTCGTGAATCTTTTTATTTTCTCCCATTTCAGCAACTTCTTCCATAGAAAACACTAGTATGGGAAATTTGGCTACGTGGATCTTCTGTATTTGGATGCGTAGGTACTTGAAAAATTTGGCTATGTGAGATGGTTTGTAAATTGGATACATAGAGATATGAAGAATTATATTTTGGATATATGACTGTATTCTTCTAAAAATTTGGCTATGAAAGGGTCTCTATGAATTGTATTTTTGGTTCTAGGTAAGTTTATATAATCTTATTTGGATACATGAGAAAATGACTACGTCGGAATCTTCTGGAAAATTGGTTACATGAACCTATTGTGCAAAAAACACATACATGAGAATATTATTATGTGGACTACTCCTGTACAAAATTTTCAAAACCAATGAATTTAGAATACAATCAAAAAGAAAAAAACCTTATGGATATTAGAAGAGAAAAATATCAAGATCAAAATTTTAAATGAATTCCTAGAGTAAGATATTGAAAGTACAAACTTGTAATTTTGATGAAAATAGTTTCTAGAATCATAAAATAGAATAAAACACTCATAAAAATCATTTCAATGTATATTTCAAACCAAGAACCATAAAAATCATCCAAAAAAATTCTTAAAATAAACAGAAATTGAAACTAGAAAATTTTACCATTTAAAGCTAAATAATTTAATATTTTTAAAATAATATTCGAGGAATTATATTTTCATATTAAAAACAAATTAAATTCAATATTCATTAACTATTATCTCATTTTATCTATATAAATCCAAAAAAATTAATGGTAATTGATATCACAAGATGAAATGAAATAGATACACAATAACTTCCCCAATTATTAATACATTAATTGACCATCCAAAATCCTTTAGTAAAATTTAATGGTAGAAAATAAATAAATAAATAGAATAATTAAAATTACATAAATAATAGATCTTCAAAATGATTTCCCCTCACTTATTATATTAAGTATAATGTGTGATTTCCCTCTCAAATTAAATGATCTTAGTGTAAATTTTGTTATTGTTTTCTAAAAATGGTTGACTATGAAAATTTTAAAGAAAATTTAACACACTTCAATTATCATCCAACTAAAATTATGGAATTCTATTTACCTCCAAGATAATAGAAACATACAATTAAAATCTAGAATAATTAGAGAATTCAGAATGAATGGGTAAGAATAATAAATAAAAAAGAATGAATAATCAACCCCTCGACTATTCTCCAAAATAAAGAATGAAAATTTTAACCTGGATTAGAATTTTCATTTAAAAATCAATTTCCTTCACATATTATGAGTTTAATTCAATTTAAAAAGTTCCAATTCAATGATAATTGTATAAAATTTTCTAAAAATTTTTCAACATAAATTTTTTCAATAGATTAATAAAAAATATTTACCCAATTAAATTCAAAAGGTAATAATGATTAAAATACAAAAATTGCCATAAAAACCATCAATTTTAAAGAAAAATTTCATCACGTAAAAATTAGGAAGTGATACTTTACAACCCTAAATTTTGAAAAAATTTAAGGTGTTTTAATAGGTTGTTAATGAATTATAGGTTATCTCAAATTATACCCACCTACACATAAAACCCAAAATTTTCCCCAATGTTGAATTTCAACGTGGGATGAAAATTTTAAAACAAAATGAAATAAGAATAAATTTATCAAATTTTTAGGTTAAAAATCTTGTTTAAAGGGTCATAATAATGATAAAATACCATATTTCCACAAAAAAACCAATGAAATAAAATAAAATCATGCATAAAAATACCTACTAGATACTACATAAAAAATTAAGCACACTGGAAGATATTTTTATAGAAGATGAATGTTAACACATTAAATTAAAAAAAACTAATTATCCAGGAACCAAAATGAGTTTAAAAAGAGAATATTAAACAATGAAAGAATTCAAAATAGAAGTAGTGAGCAAAATTATTTACATTGAAATTTCATCCACAATTTCACATATTTAAAGTCAAATTTCTATTATTTTTAACCAAATATTATAAGAAGGTGTTGATGTTTAAGAAAAAATTAAAGTGAACCTTTTTATCTAAAAATCCCCTAAAATATAAGATTTAATACTTGAGGTTCAATATGTGAATCTTTTCCTTTGTTCCTTATTATAAAGTCTCCATGTTAGCCCAAATATAGCTCCCCAAAAATGAAATGGTCAAGAATTAATTTCTATAATTCAATTTAGAAAAAAAACAATCCCATAGAGAAGAGTTATGGAAGTGTATAAACATTTCTCTAAAATGAAGCTACTTCATCATTGATTTAGACTCAATATCTTCCAAGTAAGTAACAAAAGGAAAATAAAATTAAAATAGTTAAATAAATTCATGAAAAGTCATTAAAAAGATACCATGTGTAAAGTTGTATTTTGGTGCAAAAATATAGAGAATCACAGAACTGAGGAGGATAAATTTATTCAAACAAATAGAAAAAGTAAAGGATTATGAAATCATGGGTTGCATCCCAAGTAACACTAAATTTAAAGTAATTATCCATAATTTACTCCCCAACATATTATATCCATACTCATTTAAATGGTAAGTTTTATTATTAATTATGAATGGAATATTTTGTTTGGATTCTTCAAAACCTTCACCAAACAACTTTAACTCCAAAACATCTCTCAAAACATCACATAAATATTACAAACTTATAAAACTATGTTTTTCATCACTAGTATCATCAAATACAAAACGTTTACTTAAAAATATAGAATCAAAGACAATATCTAAACATTAACACCAGAATGTTCACCTTTACTCCTAACTCATTACCACACACTTAGGATATTAGTAGGTTCAGACAATGACACAAAAATTTGATAATATTTCCCACTACAAACTATATTCTAAGATTCTACTCCCTTATGTGATATAGTAAAAACCTTATCATGAGTTCCTTATAATTATATAATATTAAGGAAAAAAATAATCATCAAATCCTTTCAGATTAGAAATAATGGACTTGCTATCCACATATGTAAAACCTCATAGATTCTCATTACCTATACCCTCAACAGGTTGTAATGAATCATTTTATGTTTATATAGAATAAAAACAACCAAACAATTTTACTAGTCTTTAAATACACACTTTCAACTATATAAGTATCTAAAATAAGATTTCACTTCTCAAGTAGAAGGGAACATGGATATGTTTCCTAGTTGAAAATTAGAGAGGGCTGCGAAATTGAGCATTAGCATGAGAAACCGTGTTAACTTGAATGTTTAGGTGTGGATAAACAACATAATGTTCTTGAGTAATGAATCTATTTATCTAGATATCATGTTTTCATAGATTTTATAGATAAATTATAGACTCATTATTTGATAAAGTTTGATTCAAATTATTCATTAACAAACTCACTGATCAAATCATCAAAAGATGGTGATTTTAACTACTAATTTCCGCTCTAAACAATTCAATAGAAACATCAATAAATTGTAACTAACCATAATAGGGGATCTTCTAGAAGTGTTACATTACCCTTTTAAACATATATAATATCCCTAATAATGGATAAAAATGGTTATACTAGAATTATTATGCCTTTATTATAACTCTTAATTTTAAGATGGAGAAAATAAGTGGGGAGTATGAGATATCATACATAAACTTATAATTAATACACCATTACATAAGGATTGTAAAGTGACATATCATGTAATTTCAATGACAGTAGAGTTAGTTTCAACTCCCTAAGACCCAAATTTTCGAATAATGAGAAGGGAATAAGGTTGATGTTATAACCTAAGTCACACAAACACCTAATATCCTTACTCACTCCAATTTTAAATGAAATGAAAAAGGATCTTGGTTCTTTCAATTTTGGAGAAATGTTTTTTTGATAATGGAATTGATGTCCTTATTCAAATTAATTGTTGAACTCTCACCCCAATCCCTCTTACAAAATAAGGATATTTAGTGAAATTTAAACTAAGATGGGACCTTTTTAAAATCTTATATAAAGGTTATATTGATTTTGAAAATTTTAAATATTTGAAGTAATTGTAAGTAATCCAGTTGATTTTTCTTTTTAATCCTGTAGGGAAAAAGAATAGGTGGAGCATAATTCTTAAAAATAGGTTATTCATACTGCTTGTCTTAAAAACTCACCTTATTCATTCTTTATGTGATGGGTTACCGTTTTTTTTATGTTGTTCATTGGATTTTGTAATTCCCCATGATTTTAATATATGATTACCATTAAATAAGTTAATGTTTTTTATAGTTTTTTCCACATGCAACACCGAACATAAAAAAACCATGATATAACTAGATAAAATATAAATATTTAAGTATAACCATTAAAAACCTAGCTGTTGAAATAGTGGGAGTGACTAGGGGTAACCTCATTAAGAATTATATTTATATAGAAAATAAATTCTACTTTATATTATAATGAAATTAAATCAGCTTACATAAAATGACTAATAAGATTATTTATTATGTTTTATGTGATACACATAACTATTTTAAGAAACATATAATTAATGATAAATTATATTTTATATTAATATTTTTAACACTTATTTATCTGGTATATGATATGAAATCCCAATAATAACACTTAATATTTTAAAATGACATTTTCCAGTTAAAACTATTTTTAATTATATTTTATGATTTTATTAAAAAACCAAATTATTAAATTTTTTCATTTTAAATTAATTAAAATTAACTTCATTTTTTGATTCCTAATATCAAAATTCACTTAGTATAAATTTTTTAACTTTTTCTAAAAATGACGTTTTTGCTAAAAAATACAGTTTTCAAAAAACATATAATTTTTATGACTTTGTTATTATATATGAATGGCCTAGAAATTTATAAAACATTTTTTACAGTCAAATATTGATTATATGAATAGAATTAATCCTTTTAAAATATTGTTTCAAATTAGAAAACATATTGAAATCATTTTTATAAATAATTAAAATGTTACTTTAAGATAAAAATCCTTTTACGGTCTTATCTTTGAATAAAGTATTTTTCATGGGTTATTTTGTGTTGTCTTGACATGGATGCCAAATATACTTTAGTTTTTAAAAATAATGTAATTCATTTTAATATAATTAGAAATAATGATAATTCTACCTTATATATAAATTTAAAGGATAAAAAATTTATTTCTTTAAAAATAGTTTTATGTGCTTAAATTTTTATATTTCAAAATTTACTTTTCATACCGATCAAAATTTTATTTGATAAAAAAGTTATTTAATTTAAAATTATGAGTTTCAAATTAGTTAATTAGTTCAATTTTAATTTTGGTTATTAAAATTAATTATTAATGTTAAAAATTAGTTACCCCGATTAAAAGTAAAAATGGAAAAATGAATTTTACCAATGGTGAAAGGAAAAAATATGATAAAAAAAATTTAAAAGTGGAATTTTTATGTGTGGATTGACCAAAAATAATCCCCTTTTATAATTTTTCTATTTTTTATTCCCTTGACTGTTTAATAGTGTAATTAAATTATTGAAATTCAATCGGTATTTCTAAAAGTTCCCTTCTCTTCACTTATAAAAAAGAAGTGTCTCAACCTGTTAAAGGCTCACTTATCATTATAATTTATCATTTAAAATAGTCTATTTATATCATTATATGACCCAATTTAACTTTAAAAAAATTCTAGTCAACACTACCTACCATAAGGTTCTCGATTTCAAGGAGGCTTCCTTGGAAAATTCATGTCCCCGACATGAGTATTATCAACTACATAATTTTTATTCATATTTATATTTATCAAAATTTATTATAAACAAATTAATATAATGATATTAGTTTCATTTATATATTATAATGTTAATATATTAGGGTTATTATTATTATTTATTCATATAACCCACCAATTTAAAAAAACTAAATTATCGTTTATTTGTAGTATACACTACAGCCTCCCTGACACAACGTGTATTGTTTTCCTTCATAACCTTATATGATAGAATACAATGTTGGTATTAAATTATAAATATTATTTTCATTAATCCTACAAGAAAAATGGTGGTTCAAAACCCATTGGGTGAAGTTACTGTAGCAGTACTGTAGCGGGACTGTAGCACCAGTGGTACTGTAGATCGGCGGGTATTTTAGCGACGATAGGGCACTATAGCAGCGGCGGTACTATGCGGGTATTGTAGCAGCCAGGTTTCTATTCACATAATGGATATTGAGCCAAAACATTGGGCCTACGGTCTATGTAATGGGCTACAAGCCCACTGGGCCTTCGGGCTATGTAATGGGTCTCCCTCTACGCTGTTAAAAGAGGTCTGTGATTTTCTTTAATAATAAGATGATGCTTCGACCCCAACCTTTAAAAAAATTGTTATAAATAAGAATACTAAGAGGATCATTTTTATTCCAATTATGTGATGTTATAAAATAAATTAATTTATTATATTAATTTTTAAAATTTTGATGTATCAAACTAATACAAACTAAATAATATCATAATGTTTCTTATAATGATATTCCAACAAAACCACTCATAATCATTCATTAAATACGGGTATATTCATGTTTATATCAGCTTAACCACCTAATTGAAAAATACCATGAATTTATATCATGAATGATCATGGGAAAATTATTAATGGTATAACATGACATAAATGTGTAAATAATTAATTTTTTTTCCTAGAGATTTTATATGAATATTTAATCCATTAATTAAGAAAACACACTTCGATTATCTAAAATCACCAAAACATTCTTATTATCAATTTCATCTTCAAGGATAAATATTAAGACACTCATTAAATGAGTTTTAAAAATCACAATTAATTCCAATAGTTAAATTTAATGAAAAATTTAATGATTATTTTTTAATGAATAGTTAACATGGACACTGCTATTATGAAACTAGTACAAAAAATCAGAGCTATGAACACCTGATATGGAAAAAAGTTATAATTCATATATACAATGACTATTTTTGAAGAGTATAAATAAAATTGGATATTACCAGGGTTATTAATTAAGTTATTATTATATCCATGTTTGTGATACGTGAGGTTAAATTATGTTAATGGATATTAAGAATGCAAGGTATGGGTTTTCGTATCAAATTCCTCTATTTGAGATATGTTTGGTATTACAAACCTAATTTCATTTATGTGGTGTCAATAATAAATATTTGAGATATAATATCATGAATTATCTACTAAACATGGTATTTTATTTTCAATTATATTCCATATCTTTCAAGGGGTTTTGATTTAATTGTTTTTAAAGTTGTAAGGGTTTTCATTTCAAATTCCTCTCATTGAGACATGTTTGATATTATGAAACTAATTTATTTTTTATAGTATATATAATTCTTATTTGGGAAGTAATATAATAAATTATATTTTAATAATGTAATTTTATGTTCAATTAAAATCCCCCAGTTTCAATGGGGTATGATTAAATTGTTACTCAACCTGTAATATTTTTCTTGGACACAATTTGGATTCTTTGAGACAAGTTGCATGTTAAGCACCGTGTTTCCATTGTTTGTTGTATTAAATACCCATGGATAATATTTTATCATACTCTTTTATTTAATGTTATTTACTATCCAAATCGTGTTCTGTTATTCAATTGGATATTGATATAGTTTTTTCCATAGTAGTATGGATTTTTGGAAACTGAAACACCATTATTTAATTTATAATGTTTTATCTGAACATTGTTATTAAATGATAGGGTTTCCCCACCCTAATATGTTAGGTCTTTTTATAATCTAATTTTGAAAATTGAGTTTTAATAAAAATAATTTTTTAATTTTATTATAATATTGTCTTTAAATAAAGGTAATTTCTTCTATTAAAAATGTCCCCTTCATAATATAATATTTTTGACCCACATTTCCTATAAAAAACTTAGTTTAATTTTTCTAGATCAATTATTTAAAATTATTTTAAAATTAATGGTATTCAATGGGTTTTCACTTCACAATTTGAAAAATAATTTAGGAAGTGACCCTCAACTTCATCTCTTATGCCAATGTTAATATTGTTTTCTGAAAGATATATTAATTTTTCACTTTCATTCCTCTTTCTATTATCATAATGTTTTTACCTAATTGGGTTTGTATTTCAGGATTTTACACTATTATATATATGTTATTCTTTGGTGGAAATGAAATTGTGATAATAAACAATCCAATTCATGATCCCTTCTTGGATGGTATCATTCAAGCATTCTTTTTCAAGGATGTTTTTCATCTATATCAATATCCTTCTAGGTTTGATTTATTAAACTAGGGATATGTTCTTTTGATCCATACACCTCAGTCCCATTAATTTCTTTAGATCATGTTTTTCAAGTATGGAATTATCTATATACTCATCACTTAATATGGTGTGAACTTTGAATTTTATATAAATCTAATTAGACAAAATTAACTACTAAATAAAGTTATTTTTTTATATGAGGAAAAGTATTGGTGTTTCATATAATGGTATTATAATATAGAAGATTATTGGTAAGTTGAGTATAAAATGTTTTACCATCAAACCCATTTATTTGGTTAATTTATGATCATGTTTTACCTTTAATAGAAAAGGGAAATGTTTTGAAATTCTTGACGATTATTGATTTCTAATGATGTTTGTTTATATATTTAGGGTCTAATTTTTTATTTATATGGATAGCCATGTTCTATTGAGTAATAGGTTACCCAGAGAATCGTATGAAAGGTCATGATTAATATTATGGTGAATACATTGGACTTAATAAAGTGATGAGTGGGGATCAGAATTATATATCCTCTAGATGCATCAAAAAGTCTCATAAAACAAAACAAGTTGGGTTCTGGTGTTTGACTCTTCCAATGGTAGGACAGTGTCTTAGAACAGGGGATTGATATCATGTTTTTTAGGTCTTATATTATGCATTTAATCAATATGTGATCATTATTATTTATATCCATGTTTTCATTTAGTATCATAGATAAATAATGCTCTTATATTCAATTTGAATATGGATTCATGTTGTTTACCTAATCCTGTTATAATATTTATGTCATGGTTTCTTTAGTTTTATATTTTCGTTACTAAGCATTTGATCTCACCCCTTCTTATGTTTATATTTCCTTGGGTTATGAATATATTTTTTAGAAAATCATGTTTATAGAGATAATATGTGCGGAAGAATTTACGGGAAATATTGAAGAATAAATATAGATTAAATTGTTTTATATATAATTAAAAAATTCCCTCATGATACAAAAATGGGATTTATTAGATTAAAATGTGTCCTAATTATCTATATATTTAAATTTGAAAATATCTTTCAGATGTAAGAGATTAAATAATCATTAATTATTTCTTTAATTACAGTTATTTATATCTATGTTTTTATAGTTGAAATCAAATGAGTATATAAGTATGTGTTTATAAGAAATGGATCCAAGAGTGCAGGTTGAGGGCATCACACTTGGTATCAAAGTAATGGTTTAGACAAATTTGAATACTAGGATGTCTTGTGAGGATAATTTAAGGGTTTATAAATTAAGTTTGATCATAATATATAACCCTTTTGGATAAGTATATGATATAATGTTATGAAAATAATGCACATTTTATTTATGGATTGGGATAATTAAACTTCTATGAAAACCCTAGGAATAATTCTATGTATTGGATAACATTCTATTTTTTTGGTAAAGTAGAAATTATTTGTTTTCTATTACCAATACATCCTTATTTGGATATTGGTACGTGGATGTAGATGTGACGCCGATTAATGTAGGGGTAATCACCCCCAAAAGGGTTGGTCGAGAATTGACTCAATCATTACTCTGATGCATGATGTGTGGCCTTAAGACATTGCACTGGGAGAGGCACTCCCTGAGGATATACTTTGGTAAATAACATATGAATTATAAACAATTATGAAGGATTTAATAATGATGTTAAATAATTTGGTTAATATAACATAATAGAGAAATGATAATGGATAACTAATTATTGAACAAAGTGAGTCATAGGTTGATTCGAAAGTATCAAGTGTTAAAAATAAAGGTGTAATTAGGGAATAAATATTTAGATTGATATTTTCAAAAACATATTTTTGGATATTATCATAACTATTTTTGTCTTAGTATTTGGTAAAAATTGGGTCACATAAATAAAGCTATGAAAGGTATTTACCTAGAAACAAATATATCTAATAATATAATATGGGAGAATAACTAAATGGTTTATAATCATGCAATATGCCTATTATGATGGAAAATGTGAGTTTACGATTCTTACCTAAGGTATTAAGATTAAAATTTTCCTAAAAATATAATTTATTTTCATCAGTGAGTGATATTTAGCAATGATATTCTACTATATTGTAAAATTTATAAGGATTATGTGAAAAATTCTAAGATTATTCTTTTATTGTATTTATTTAAAGGCATGAAAACATATTTTTAATGGTATTAACAAATTTGAAAAGTAATTTAATTATGAAGTTATTTTTTGGGATAACTATTGGAGAAAACATGATTGAGGTACAAATACCTCTTAGGTTCAATATATGATTTATGATGATATAATATAGTGTGGTTTGTTTTGGAAGATGTATGTTATAAATTAATTTGTAAGCATGGTATTGATAACTGATTCATGATATTTTAGGAGGATTTTGACTCATTTTTGGGATTATGATATATATCAACTAGTTTGTGCCCTTATTGACTAATGGTTAATGCTATTTGAGGGTTAAATATAGAGTTAGTTTTTTGAGTAATATACAATCTCATTGTGATTTTATGTCTTGGATATTCAAATAGGTTTTGTTGAATTCATTCTAATTTAGATTATATTATTATGGTATTAAAATAATTTGGTATATGATTTTAGTAATGGATAATATTTTTTGAGAAAGGATATGTTGACCTTTGAGAGCATAAATTTCAATGATAATTGAGTTTAGAATATTTTAATAAAGTTTTTGGATGTTTGGGATCTCTATTTTAAGAATTAGGTTAACAATTATGAGAGAACCCAACTCAAAGTAACCTAGGTTGATCTTACAATTATATATGTTAAAATGAGAATGATATAGGTTGATCCAAGTCAGATAGAAGTTGAGTTGTATGAACCATAAGCTAACATGATAGTTTTATAATGTTTGACATCTCAAGGTTAAATTTTCCAATGGTTATTTATGATAATTACCTTATAATTATCATCCTTATTATTGACTATTTTGGTTTTAATAATAGATTTACACAGAAGGAAGCTTGGGTGTGAAAGAAAAATATAGAGATTACCTCAATGAACAACCTTACAGAATGAGAATATTAGTAAAAAAGCATGTGATTATCCCAAACTATATATCATGAAATATGATCAACTATGGTAACATATTTAAAGTACTATACAAACCAATTAATAGAAACATGGAGCCCCATGGATGATCAACTGATTATGATGATGGTGGAATAATGATTTAATTTTCTATATGTCAATAATTTTGGAAAAAGTATGGGGAAATATCCTTAATGGGATGGGTAAATCCTATAAGTGTGGAGTTTAGGGTCATTCAACTCACAAGTATAAGGAAAATAGATAAGCTTCAAAAATTAATTACTGTAATTGCTAGAGAGTTGAGCATTATGAATATCTATGTCCCAATCCAAGGTAAAAAGGAGGAATATTCCCCAACAACCACATATATAAGGAAATTAATATTTCACTATTACTAAAGAATCCAATAGTATGTTTAAAAATAAAGATTTTCTAATCTCTGATGTCATGAATTCTCTCACAAACTACTAGATATTGAATTTTAAAAACATCCAATGGTATGATTGTCATATAAATCATTTTCAAGGTTTGTGGGAAGTTATTCCTTATATATATATATATATATTATTTCCTTGATATAATTCTAAGTAGAGTTAAGAATGGGTTATCTCTCTTTATAAAGCCCTTATAATTATTTTTCATATAGATAAATATCATTCCACATACTAAATGAACCCATGATCATATAGTGATGCATGGTTAATTATGAGTTCCCTAAATAAAGTACCATAAGTATAATTGGGAGTACTAAATTTATTTAGGGGAGATAATTTAACTCCTCATGATTTTAATATATGATTACCTTTAAAAAAGTCAATGCGTTCAATATATTTCTCCACACACAACACTAAACTTAAATGACACCATGATATATTCAGATAAAATAAAAATATTTATGTATGACCATTAAAAAACAAGTCATTAAATTATAATAAGTGAATATTAGTATCCTCTTTATGGATTATATGTATATAGAAAATAAATGTTAATTTTAATACAAATGAAATTAAATTAGTTAAACTAAAATGAATAAAAATACCATTAATGTATTTTATGTGATACACATTTTAATTTCAAGAAACATATAATTAATGATAAATTATTATTGATATTAATATTTTGTTAACACCAATTTAGTTGGTAGATGATATGAAATAAGAATAAGAATAATTAATATTTGAAAATATCACTTTCTAGTTAAGATGATTTTTCAATTATATTTTTAGATTTAATTAAACAAATAAATATTTAATTTTTTTTATTTTAAATTATTAAAAATTAACTTCATTTTTAAAATCCTTATATCAAAATATACATGGTATGAATTTTTGAGTTTGATATGAAAAGGCAAGTTTTAGTTGAAAAATATGGTTTATGTGAAACTTATAATTTTTATGATTTTATCCTTATGTAATAATTACCTATAAATCTATAAAACCTTTTATGTAATAAAATATTTATTTTATGAATAAAATTTTTCATTTTAAAATATTCCTTTTACTTATAAAACTTTTGACAATCATTTTTATAAATAATTAAAATGTTAATTTAATATAAAAAACTCTTTTCTGTCTTTCTTTTGAAACATGTATATTTTAAGGGAGATTATATTTTCACTTTCCTAGGAAGCCAAACATCCTTTTTTAGTTTTAAAATAATTCAATTTAAGTCAATATAATTAGTATCTAAGATAATTTTACCATATATATAAATTTGAATATTCAAAAAACTATTTATCTAAAAACCGTTTTAGATATTTAAGAGTATATGTTTGATAAATAAGTTTTCACACCTATAGAAATTTTATTTGATAAAATGGGTTTTAAATTTAAAATCAAAAGGTTTAAATTATACAATTAGGATAATTTTAATTTTGGTCATTAAAATTAATAAGAATAAAAATTATTTAACCCAATATAAAGAAAAAATGGTAAAAGGTATTATAGTAAGGGGAAAAGGAAAAGATTTCTAAAAAATGTTTCCAAATTGATGGTTGTGGATTTTATAATCATTTAATTATTTTTACCTTTTTAATCCCTTGACCCTTTAATAGTGAAATTAAATTATTCGTATTCAAAGGGTATGTCCAAAACTACCATTCTCTACACTTATAAAATGTAAGCATATTCAACAATTTAGGACTCACTTATTATTTTAACATATCCTCAAAACTATTTAATTTTTCTCTTACTATAACCATATACCACTTTAAAATTCTTCTGGTGAAAATTTATTTGTGTAAGGTCCTTATTTCCAAATAGACTTCTACGAAAAACTCATGCTCCCTACGTGATTATTCTCAACTACTTAGTTTTTATTATTAATTGTATTATTTTAGACTAATTATAACCACAATAATATAATTATATTAGTATTATTTATATACTTTAATTTTAATATATTAGAGGTTATTATCATTTTTTATTCTTATACCCCACCCATTAAGAAAAACAAAATTATTGTTCATGCATTGTACATACTACAATCATCATGATAAAACATGTTTCATTTTAAATCATCACATTACAAGGTTGGATAAGAAGATTGTATTAAAGGAAAAATATTATTTTTATAATGTCATTACAGTTTTGATATAACAAATTAAATAACCTATTACTTATATGATCAACAAATAACATCGTAAATTTAATTATTTAAAATAAGTGTACTAAGAGGAGAATATTTTATAAAAATTATGTAATGTTTTCACATACATTAATTATTATTATAATTCCTAAAAATTATAATATATAAAACAACTAAACACAAAATATTATCATTATTCTTATTTTATAATAATATTACAACAAAACCACCTTATAATCATTCATCAAATCAGGGTATGTTCATGTTTAGGATGATTTAACCACATAATTAAAAAATACTATGAATTTATATAATAAATGACTATGGAAACGTAATTAATTATATAAAATTATATAAATGTGTAAATATTGATTTTTTTTTGGTTTTATATATTTTATATCAATATTTAATTCATTAATTAAGAAAACACACTGCCATCATCAAGAATCACCAAAACATGATTGTTATTGATTTTATATTTAAGGATAAGGACTAAGAAACTCATGAAAGAAGTTTGAAACATAATATATAATTATAAATCTGCACTAAAATTATTTATAATGAATCATTTAATGATTAACATTTAAATAATAATGGACACAAACATTTTTATTATGAAAAAAGTACAAATGATCAAAACTATGAACAACCGACATGAAAAAATGGTAGAATTTATATAGAGGGTGACTATTTATCAAGAGTATAAATATTAATGGATATGATTTAGGTTTTTAATTAAGTGATTAATATATATATATTTTATAAAGGAGGTTAAATTACATTCTTAGAAGTTAGGAACAAGTGGTAAGTGTTTTCATCTCAAATTCCACTCTTTGAGACATGTTTGATATTATGCACATAATTTGTTGTATGTTGTGAATATACTGAATATTTGAGATATAATATCATGAATTATACTTATGCCATTTTATTTTAAGTCTCATTAGATTCCCACTATTTCTTGTGATTTTTATTTCAAAGTTTCTAATTCCATAAGGGTTTTTGTCTCAAATTCGTCTCTTTAAGACGCATTTGATATTATGCACCTAATTTCATTTATGTGGTTTATATACAAAATATTAGAGATATAATATCAGTAATAATCTTTTAATAATGGTATTTTAAGGACAATTACAAGAATTCACTTTCAAGGGGTTTTGATTAAAGTGTAACTCAAGCTGCAATATTTTCATTGGTCTCAATTTTTATTATTTAAGACATGTTACATGTTGAGCACCATGTTTCCTTTTTTTATGTTGTACTCAATGAACACTGAAATGTTTTTATAATAATATTTTTATATAATCTAATTTACTAAAAAAATAATTTTTCATTATTCAATTGGCTATTTGTACAGTTGTTTCCGCAACATTACGAATTTTTGGTAACTCAAATACCCCTCTTCATGTTTTAATGTTTTATATTGAAAATTTTTCTTCCAGTATTGGATTCTTCCATCATAATATTATATCTTATTATATAATAATATTGGTTAAATTAATTTTTAATATATATAATTTTTATTATTTGTTACAATTTTGGCTTTAAAACAAAGTAATTTCTAGTATTAAAAATGTCCCATTCGTAATCAATTTTTTTGGATCCATATTTCTTATAGAAAAATTTAATTATATTTAAAGCATTTATTAATGGATATAATTTCAAATTTAATGTGTTTCAATAATTTTTCAATTCACCTTTTTAAAAAGTCTTTTGTAAGTGACCTGTAACTTCCTCTTTTACAATAATGTGAAAAGTGTTTTCTAAAATCTCTTTTAAGTTTTCACTTCCATTTCTATTTCCATTTTAAAAGGGGTTTTCCCGAGTAGGTTTTAAATTTATTTATTTATTCTATCTCATATATATATATATATGTAATAATTTTGTGGAAAGTATCTTATGATACTAAACAATCTAATTCATGATCCTTTCTATGGTGGTATCATTCAAGAATTTTTTTTGTACAGATGTTTTTCATCTATATCAACATACTTCTAGGTTTCCTTTATTAGATTGTGGATATTCTATTTTGAAATAATGAAAATACATCCCATGGATGGATTATTATCATCTTGTTGAAGTATTAAATTTTCTATATACTCATTTCTCTATACGATATATACATCACATTTAATATAATTCTGATTAGATGATGTTCACCTTGAAGGAATGTTATTTTATTGATATGCAGAAAATTATTAACATTATATATATTTTTTTCCAATAAATAATTTTATTCTAAATTTAACTATTTAATGTTTGAAAATACTGGTTATTTCTCTACATGGTTTATAATCATGATATCCCATTTAATGAAAAGGGAAAATTATTGGAATTCTTGATGACTATTGATTGTTGACCTAGGTTGATTATATATTTGATTTCTTTATTTATGATTATACATATAAATATGTTTTATTGAGTAATAGGTTACTTAGGGAATGTTATAAATAGTCTTGATGGTACTTATGGTGAATGAAATGGACTTAATTAGTTGATTGGTGTGTCTAAAATTATATTTCCCCTTGATGTGTCGATAGGTCTCAAAAGACAAAACAGGTTTGGTTTTGTGGTATTCCTCTTCACACGATAGAATAATGTCTTTGAATAAGTCCATTATGACATTTTTCTGATATTAAATATTATTAATTCCATCAATATGAGAAATTTTTATAAATATCCATTTTTTATTTATTATAATGGATAAAGAATTCCCTTGATTTAAATTTGACTATGGATTTATATTCTTTACCAATTCTTGCTATAATATTTAATACAATTATATTCCATGATTACTTCCATTTTACTCTTTAATTTACTAATATTTTGAGCACACACCTTTTTATATTTCTATTTCCTGAGGTTATGAAGAAAAGTTGTACACATGACATGTTTATAAGAATAACATGCATGTAATAATTTTTCGGAAATGCGGAAGAATCATTATGGATTAAGTATTTCTATATATAATTAGAAAAAATACCACTTGATTAAAATAAAATGGGATTTATTAGTTTATAATGTTTTCTATTTCTCCAAATCTCTAACCCATAAAAGATCCTTCATACATACTAAATTCAATAATCATTGGTGTTTTTTAATTACAGAGGGTTAAATCCAGAATTCTATAGCTGATATCAAAGTGAGTGTGTAAGTATGTTTTCATAAGTACTAGATTTAGGAGTGGGAGTCTAGGTAATTATATCATTTACATGTGAAGATTCAATATTTTTATCAGTTTGATTAACTCTATCTAGATTTGATGCATCTAGATATTAAACATTTTCAATAACAGATTCAGCATGTTCTTTTAGTTTTATAATCCCTAGGTTGTTTCCTAACTGGTTAATGAGTTTTTAAACTTGAAAATATTTTCACATCCATAAAATTTTCCCTTGGTTTTAGCTTAGTTTTTCTAATTTGTTTACCCTGGTCTCTTCCATCTACGTATCTATCCATTTATCATATTTAAACTTGTAAATTATTGATATTGTATTTCTGATAATATACATTGGTGATATACTGGATAACCAAACCCTTCAGTTCAAAATTATATTTTGATGGCATAGTAGTATTTTGAAATTTATCACTTGGATGAAATGAGTAACTAAAATAGACAACATGTTTGAAAACAATTTTTCCTCTCCAAGATAGATTTTGGTGATTTTTATATCTACAATTGTACTGATTAGAGAATAGATCATTGAAATCTTGGTTTTTATCCCTAAAGTAAAAACATTTGGCACTCTCTTAAAGATTCACTGATAAATAAATTATGGGATAATATTTTCGAGAATTAATATACACACCCCAATTAAAACCATGCTCTCTATGTGAATTTTCATTAACCATAGCAACATGGGTGATCTTTTTAACCCTATGAATAACTCTCTTTATTATGATTTTGAGTTTGGAATGTTTTACATGTTTGTTAAAGTCTTGTTTTATCTAATCAGCTACCATATCCAAGAAATTACAACCATAAGATTTTTACACATAATTTTTATTACAAGGAGTGAGGATATTATATAGTTTATCCATCAAGAAATAAGGAACAATTTGGTGATTTGTAAATTTTCTGTGTAATAACCTAAACATAACCCATGTATCATGCATATTTTTTTCCTCATATTGAAAAAAGTTTTTTATTTTATGTCTCATTCTATTGAAATATTTCTCAGATAAAACATAGTAACAATGGATTTTGAAAGTTGGTCCCATGCATTAATTATTTACTCATCTAAATTCTAGAAACAATTCCTAAAGATATTCTTTTACAAAAAAGGAAAGACCCTTAACCTGAGATCCTTTTCATCCACCCATGAAAAGGTAACTATTGTACTAAAATATTAAAATTCCAAATGAATTCAAGAGAGACCTCATTGGTATGACCACTAAAAGAAGTTAACATAGAGATATTTGATTGTTTAATATCAAAACACCTAAAACTAGGAGAAATCCTTATACATGGAGGGTTATTTGAAATAGTGGGAATTTGAAAATACATAATTATGTTGATCTCTATATTCTTATTTCTAGGTTTAGGTGTAACAATATTTTTTTTCACTACAGATCTCTGAATTTCTAGATTTTTAATTTTCTATTTAAACTTTCGTTCTTAAGGGGAGAAAAATGTATGCTTAACATAGAATTTTTTTTTTGAGGTTATATTTATAATTTTCTCTTGTTTCTATATGTTTTTATGTTAAGGATATTGAAAAAAACATAAATTAATTCCATGAAAATCTTTAGAATGTTTTTTTATATTTTTTTATAAATGATTCAATGTTTATTTATTTGTTTTTATATTGGTTTCTCACAAATTACCTAGAAACAACACCAAACATTTGACATGTAAATTAGTGATCATATACATGCTTAATTATTTATAAACCTATTACTTCTTAGAATGTTTTGAATGGGGTTGAACCAATGGGAAGGTAAGTAAAAATGTGCGTGACCAAAAAAACAAACAAAAAACAAAACTATTTTTTTTTAAAATTTGTGTGTTGATTGATGAAGAAATAGCGATAGAAAAGTGGATAATGTGTGAAATAGATCAGTAGGAAGAGAAATAAGAACAGATGTAAGGAGAAAAAACAATTGATGAAATAGGGCTATTAGATAGATTTTAATTGAATAAATGATTTGTTCTATTCATATCATGTTAATTACAATTATCATGGCACTTAGAGAAAGGGTGATGATTCACTGATCTCTCACTTCAATGTAGAATATAGATCAATAATATTTCATTATCATGAATTTGTTGATTTAATATCTAAAATAGATTCATTCTTAATCTAGAAGTAAACATTAACCTTTTATAAATTTTTTACATTTTTATTGGCATAAAAAATTTAAAAATCTCTCTATAATCACACGTTGGCCTTAGAGTATTGTAACGTTGTTTCTCATTAAGAATTAAAAGAGATAATTCGACTAAAATTGTACTATAATAATTGAATTATGAAATGAAATATATATTTATGAATTTCAATCAATTTAAATCCAATTATACTAAAATTTTTAGTAACATATATAATCATATAAAAAATAAAAATTATTTTCAATAAATAAATCACACATGTTGAAGAATAGAAGATGTTGGAAAATATAGGGGTAGAGAGAGTGATAAATATTTTATGTCATGGTAAAATCCCCCCCATCCAAAAATTCTTCTGGTTATTTGGATTTCATCTTCACTCTGGTCTATCCATCCCTCTCCAAAATTATTATAGGATGTTTTTCAAATTCGGTTGTTTATCTCCTTTGAAAAGAAATCTCCTCAGACCTTGATATTACAAATTTCACATGCTATCCAACACTGACATCATTATAACTATTGTACCTTCTATCACCACCCATGTTACATTAGAAAGTACTCCAAAAAAATTTATTCCATTTTCTTTAATTAATAAAATTCATCAAACTATCATCATGATGTAATTTATTGCCAGATCATTTACTACATATATTTTAATAAATAATCCTTTCTAGCTCTTGACTTCATGCACGACCCTTCATCGATAATAATTTATCCTAATAGGAGTTTAACCATATAGATTTAGTAAATTCTTAATTATATTTTTATTTTAATCAATGGTTATCCAATATTTTAGAAAATTCATTGAACACATTGTGCACATTAAACTATGTAACCTGATCCACAACATTTCATATCCTCAATTCCCTAATTATCTTTAAATTCAACCCACCTAAGAAACCACCATAGTAAACCATATATTATTAAATAAAACACTTCTCTATCAATCCATATTTAAAATTTCAATCTCCAAAATGAATATAGGGTATTGATTCATCATTGGAAATATATATCAACCTTAATATATATCTTTCATAGACACACCTGAACACAAAATTTAATTCAATAAACCTTGAATCAACTTGAATAGAAATCTACCTCATGATAATTAAATTAGATCTAGTAATTTTCTTTAACATGATCAGTAAAGAACAAAATCTAAACTTCACCAACCTCAACAAAGATACGGGATTCAACCTTTCTTGAATATTCATATCCAATCGATGCGGTTTCAATTACAATTACATTCAATCATGTAAGATCTCTGATAACCCTACATGGAATATTGATGCACAGGGAGGAAATGGTTCAGCCTCAGCAGTCTTGTGCTTTCTTCGTTATCTTTCTTCCTTCAATATTAGGTATCAACTCATTGGTTCAAATTCACATGAATTATTTACTATATTAAGTAAAAATAATTAACACTACTAAAAGTCTTGATCCAAAATAATAAACAAATGAAAAAATGATCAAAACATTCCTCTCTACTACACTATAAATACCACCCCTCACCAACTCGTCTGATCATACCTAAAAATACTTGAAGCTTATACAAATTTTACCCAATCCTGTTACCAACTCTACCCCTTGTCTTCTAGACTTTGGTCTCAAAATACACCAAACCCAATCCCCCTAAGGAGGTTCTCAAGGACAAAAATTCAAGAGGTAAAATCCTCCTTCAATTTCATTCATTCTCTTTTATTTTCGTCAATTTTCCTATTATAATATACCCTTATTCAAGTGGAATGATAAATCCATTATATTATATATACTATAATTTTATTATGTTAATGTAGAAACGCATCATAATTTCTTTTCCCCTCCACTTTTTTTCTAAAAATTAAAACATCATCCTTGATGTGTTGATTTATCACATTCATGGATGATGAGTTTAAAATTTCCATTATCACCTTCAAGACTGGTCATAAAACCATTATTATGGTTAAAAGATATTATAATATATTAATTATATCTTATTTAATTTTTTGTAACTAGTATATATACATGATATTAATTAACAAAACAAAACTAGTTCACGATGATCGAAAAAACACCAAAATAATCTAATGGTTATCATTAACATTATATCAAATTAATCATACTCATATATATAAGATAATAAAATATAATTCCATTTAATATTAAATATTTTTATTAATAACATATTATTATAATTATGTATAACTATTGTCATTTTTTTGATCTTCCATACACAAATACAATTAAACTGATAAATAAATCCTAGGAAACCAACACACTCGAATGATAAAACTATTTATTTTAACTCATAAAAAATCCCATGAATGAATTTAATAAAATTATAATAAATAAAATAAACATATAAAATGTTTTTTATTAATTAATTAATTAATTTTATTTGATTATCCATGACATTAAGATCAAGTGTAGAACTTTTTCATATATAAGGTAAGGGATTATTTCCGAATCTCTAAATTTCCTTCAAGTTTTGATTTGTCTCTCTTTACCCCAATGTTATTATTATTTATTTTTTTACAATTCTTCTATATTTTATTCATTTACTCTAAAATCATGTATCCTAATCAGTTAATCCTTCTTTTATAGGGAAATACATGTTTTAGAAATTTTCCCTTCTCAATTCTTCCTGACATGGAAGCCCGATTAAAGGGAACTTTCCAATTTCTTACCCACATTCAAGGTCTCTCTATAATATTTTTTAAGCCAAAATTAGTTTTTCAAAATCACTCATTTTATCAGGAAAAACTATGTTGGTTCATTTTTGGTTTTATACATTTTTTTTCATTTTTCATTTTAATGAATCATTAAAATTTCCCTTCAAACTACAATAAAGTGTCTCATTTATAATGTTTCGTAAAAAATCTTTTTTCTATGTTTCCAATTCAGTTTGACATCAAAAATCATGTTTTATGCCTGTTTTACTTTATTAATGTCTATATATTATTTTAATCTATTCTTTCATGGACACGATTATGATATGCCCATTTGTTATCCCTTGTAACTTATTTAAGCTACCGATTCATTCCATGGGTTACCCTTTTGTTTGTTTATTATGTATGATTCCTCATGTGATACAAATTTTCATAAACATATTATGATGAGTGTGCCCAGATTGAACTCTAGTTCATTGGGTATTTTTTAGTCTCATGAGACATTATGTTGAAATAGGGAGGGAACCTAAATCCATTATGGGACTTTGTTGGCCATGTGAAATGGTCCTGTCAGTTATCCTTGATTCATGTTCCTACACATGAAATGGTCATGGAAGTTAGCTTTGAACCATGATTATTTCATGTTGTATGTTTTTTATAAATTCCTTTGATGCCATTATTACAGAATCCCATGATATAAAATTTATGCTTCCTTATGTTTATTCATGACTTTTAATTTCATGATGTTATTCCTTCTAACCCATGTGATATTCTTTATTCCTATGTTTATTTACTTACTGGGATTTTTAGTCGGACCTTTCTTTCATGTATTCCCCAAGTTAACCTATGAATTTTTAAGATCTAAATGAAGTCCGTAGACCTTTATGGTGTTTAAAAATATTATGTTTTATTTTGGTTTCATGTTTTATATTTTTGTAAATAATCTTCCAAATACACTAGAATTTATGATCCTTGTATGTATTTGATGCTTAAATATGATTAAAATCATGTAATAATATCTGTAAAAAGATAGGGTCACTATATTTGGTATCAGAGGATGGTCTAGTTTGTTTTGGAGATTAGGACTAGAGTACTTTAGTATGATCCATATAAGTAATCATATCACCATGGATAACTTAAATTAAAACATATAGAATCACAAGTTGGGATATAATTTTCATTTAAAAGTTTATCCTTTTATGTTCATATTTTTTTACATTCATATTAACTGAGTATTCAAAAACCTTAATAGTAATTTCGTTTCATAGTTAGTGGCTGGAAAAAAGAGATCTAATATCAACGGTCAAAGTGATAGGCACTATGATGATTACCCTAATGAAATTAAAAATATGATGATAATAAGAGCAAAAAACTTCATGAAAAAACTCTATAATTTAGATCATGTTATGAATAATAACTTAAATCATATGGAATGCCCATATTCTCTTAATAAAGACATGTTGTGGACGAAATCATCATGATACAAAGGCCTCCCATATTTAGTGATATTTTGATCCCCTCAACATGGAATAATGGATTAACTCTATTGAGAAGAAATTATTTGTCCTCAAATATTCAAATGAAGAGAAAGTTGTGTTGGAAGTTTATCATTTTGATTGGAAGACTGATTAGTGGTGGAAAATGATCAAGGAAAAAAATTCCAAGGAGGAAAGTGATACCACAGAATGGGAATATTTCAAGAAAATATTTATCAATAAATATTCCCCCTGAACTCTCTATCATAATATGAAAGGAGAGTCCCTTAAACTGATGAAAATGGAAGATGAGTCTATCAGGGCATACGTGGATACCATTAAAAGTATTTCCTGATAGGCCTATGGCTTTATCATGAACACTGAAAGAAAGGAGGATTGATTATCTATAATACTAAAACCAATTATATGAAAAGAATTAGTGATTCGAGACTTTGAAAACTATGAGGATATATTATTTTTTTCCCTTAAGTTTGAAATGGAGACTATATACTCTCAGTGGTTTCCTGGCCTTAGAGATAAAAAGAGGAAAATTGAGTTTAATATGGTTGGATCAATTGATAAATCCCATAATGGAAGGAAACCCCGACATCTCACATGTCAAAAATTGTGTGAAGCAGCATCCTAGGAACTCCCTAAAGGGAACCGGGAGATGCTAAAAATGTAGAATAATGGGAAATATGGCTAATAAATATTGAAGTGATATGATGAATCCCACAAATGTGGAATAATAATGGATGTACTAGATCAATAATCAGCCTATAGTGAAGTGTTTCAACTGTATGTAATATGGAAATTATGTGATCCTTTTCCCAAATCCAATGTTTTTTGGAAGAAATTAACTACAATAACCTCATAGAAACCAAGTAAGGGAATATACTAACACTTCTACTAAAGTAGAACCTGGAAATGATGTGGTGAAAAGTATGTTGGTTATTCCTCAAGAATAGAGAATGTAATATTTTATTTTGTTTCTATGAATTATTTTATATCTTACAAGTTTAGTGGAACTATTTAAACACCACCTCAGAATAAAGAGGTTTAGTTATCTATGAGAATAATAAAATGGAGAAATTATTGTATAAAATGTATATAACTACTCCCCTATTAATTTTTGTGGAATGAACCTCCCAGAAAAACATTCCATACTTCCTTTCGTAGAGTTTGATGCTATATTGGGCATTGATTGGATGTCTTTATATAAAGCCAACATCAACTATTTGGAATGAGAGATCACTCTTCACATCTTGAAGAATTCTCCAATTATTTACAAGTGTAAGGAGTAGGATGAATCTATTTTAAAATCATTATCTCATGTGTGGGTATTTATGCATTTTGAGCAGTCATATCTAGGTAAAATTATTGAGATAAAGAAGATAATCATGCTCGAAGACATGCCCATTGTGAGGGGATACACTAATGTATTTCTTGAAGAATTTACAGTTATTCCTCTTTACTAAGAAGTTGAGTTCTTAATTGAACTTATTTAAAGATATCTACATATATCAAATACACTTTATAGAATGACCACCACTGAGTTGGAGGAACTGAAGAAGACATTATAGGAGAATCTGGAAAAGGGTTTTATATGCCCAAGTGCTTCACCATATAGTGAACTAGTCCTATTTGTCATGAAGAGGGATGGACCAATGTGCCTCTACATTGATTATCATGAGATTAATAAAATAATGATAAAGAACAAGTATCCCATGACATTGATAGATGATAATTTCAATCAACTATGTGGGGCTATGTATTTATCTAAGGTGGACCTTCATTTAGGATATCACTAATTAAATGTGAGGAACGACGATATTCCAAATACTACCTTTCAAATGAGGTATGGAAACTATGAGTTCATACTAATTACCTTCATACTAACTCATTCTCGTTCAATTTTTATGGATTTAATGAATTGAGTTTTTAGAGATTACCTCAAAATATATTTGGAAGTCTTTATTGATGATATTAAAATATACTCTAATAAAAAGGAGGAACACGAGTAGAATTTGTACACTTTTCTAAAGACTGTTCAAATGGAGAAACTATATAAAATTTAATTTTTTTTTATTGGGCGAAGTGTCATTCTTGGGGATTTTTATCACCATAAAATGAATATCTATGGACCCTTCAAAGATAGAAAAAATTGAGGAGTGGCCTAGGCTAACATCTATAACAGAGATCCATAGTTTCATTGGACTTGATAGGTATTACCAATGATTTTTGAATAAATTCTCATGATTTTGAAATGCCCTAACCAATATGACTTGGAAAGGAGTATAATTTATCTGGACTAGTGAATTTGAAGAATGCTTTAATGAATTGAAAAAGAGTCTTATCACTACACTAGCGCCCACACAACCGACAAGTGGGATACTATTTATAGTGTAAAAATATGCTTCAAAGAAGGGATTAGGATGTGTACTAATGAAAAATGATAAAGTGAGATCCCAAAACTCAAATAATTTTTCAATTCATGAGAAAAAATATCCCATGCATGATCTGGAGTTGGAAGCTATGATCTTTTCATTGAAAATATGGTGGAATTATCTCTCTAGGGAGAAGTGTGAAATATATACTAATTATAAGAGAATCAAGTATATATTCACACCGAATGAGATTATTATGCATCAATGAAATGGTTAGATATCATCAGGGAATATGAATACTCAATCTGCTACCATCCTGGTAAAGCAAATAAGGTGGAAGATGATCTACTTGGGAAAGATCCAACATCCCTATCAATGATAAGAATTGAGAAGGTCCCAATGTTTTTAGACCTAAAACGGATATAAATGTTATTTTTTTAATGAAGTAACATCATCAATACTTTCCCAAATGATTTCTCAACCATCCATTAGAGATAAAATAAAGGATTCTGAACAAAATAATGAAGAAATTTTAAAAAAGTAGAAGCTATTAGAAATGTTAAATCCTCAAAGTTATAAATTGATGAGGAAAGAGCTATATGATTTGGGTCAATAATTTTTATACTATATAATCCATAGTTCAAGAAGGATCTTCTTAATGACTAAAATAGCTCAACTTTCTCTTTTCACCATGGGAGAAAAAATATGTATTGAGATCTCTGAGAGTACTATTGGTGGGACAAATATGAAGAAATAGACTACTGAATATACATATAAGTGATTGTGTTTAAATAAGTGAAGTACCAAAGGAAATGGTCTAAGGAGATGATGTAATAATTACCCATAAAAATATAGAAATAGGAAAAAATCACCATTAAATTTGTCAGTGTACATCAAAATACATCCATAGGAAAAAGTTCTATATGGGTTTTTGTGGATCATCTTACAAAGAAAACTCAATTTTCTATAATTCGAAAGGAAATATCACTCGATCAACTTGCAAAGATATATACTAGAGATGTGGTAACGTTACATTGATCACCTTTATTGATTATATCCAATTGAGATATGATTTTTACCTCCATGTTTTGGAAAATTCTCTAACATGATCTAAAAATTTAGTTGAACTTCAGTATGACCTATTAAACTCAAACTAATGGACCATATGAACAGAATGTTAGGACATTTGAAGACATGTTGAGAGTTTGTTCTATGGAATTTAAAGAAGTATGAGACCAACACCTACCTCTAGATTAGTTCTCTTATAAAAATAGTTTCCACTTGAGCATCCAAATGGATCCATTTGAATCCCTTGAAGGGAAAATATATAGAACACTGACATACATGGATAATGTCAATGAACATAAGCTTCTAGGATGTGAAATTATCGAAGAGATGGTGGGAAAGATGAAAAAAATTTAGTAGTATATCCGGGTAGCTCAAATTTACGAAAAGATCTATGAAAACAATCATCAATTAGACCTATAGTTCCGGTTTGGAGATATGTTCTTCCTTTTAATATCTCTATAGAAGAAGATCATGAGATTTGGGATGAAGGGAAGGATAAGTTGGATTTACATTATCCCCTTTGGGATTCTAGATCGTGGTGGTGCTATGGACTATCAACTAGAACTTTTGCTAACCATGTATCAAGTACATGATGTATTCCAAATATCCCTCTTGAGGAAGTACATATCTAATCCCTCACATGTACTAAATGCAGAGGTGTTATAGTTGGAAAATTATCTCTCTTAAAAAGAGAAGTTGGTGATGATCTTGGACTATAGAGATAAATTGTTTTGTAACATAACTTCTCACCTGGTGAATGTACAATTTTGGAACCATAAGTACGAAGAGGTCAATTGGGAACAAAATTAAGAAATTAAGGATAACTACCCTCACCCTTTACCCCCTTAGATTGTAAAATGAAATTTTGTGTGTGAAATTTCAGAAGGGGGTAGGAATGTAACAACCCAAAATTTTATCAATGAAATTTCCCTCCTTATAAATATTTCATATAGTATAAATAAAATAAATATCACATATAGAACACAATAAAAACGTTATAAATTATGAATTAATTTTTTAATAAGTTCTTTTAGAAATTATGAAACCTAAACCAGTGGAATTGTAACATGACTATTGGAATGGTTGTCACACACGGTTTTTTTCTTTCTTCTTCAGGTCTTGGTTTGGATCCATTTCACTGGAAACACCGATCCTTTTATTGGGTTTTGGGTGAGATTAATTTTTATTTTTTAACTTCAATATTTGACCAATAATCCTACTTTGTGTGCCCCATTTCTTGTTTGGGAGTTTTTGGAGAAAGTGTGGTAACTTCTTGATTTGGGCAAAACTGTGACAGAAATCCTGATTTAAAAACAAATTTGTTTTTTATAACTCCTTTGATTTTTAAAAAACCTTCACCCATTAAAATTCCCACTTTTCATTAATTGAAATATTAAAACCACCATATCCTTTTGGACCCCTTAATAAATTCATAAGCAAGGTGAATTTGGGTTTTTTATTTAGGTTTAGGCCAGCTAGTGGGCCCATTTCTTATTTTAAAATAAATTGTTTCTTTTATATATTAATCATTTTTTTAATAGATTTTGGTTATTCCACCTCCCACTTGAGCCTAATAACACTAGGCACACTCCAATTCTATATTTTTTCCACTTTGGAGCTTATATTGGTCACGAATTAGGGAATAAATCCTCAATGTTTGTCAAATCATCCAGATTTAGAAAAGGTAATTTGTATCATCCATAAATCATACATTTTTTACTCTTTTTTCCAAAAAATTTATTTCCCCTGGTACTTCCTGACCTAAGGAGATCCTACACAGAATTTTAAGCCATTAATGTTCCCCTAAGGGGGAATATTTAAGGGAATACAAAGATTTTTCGAGTTTCCAAGGTGAGATTCCTTCTCATTTCTCCTCCCTCTTCCTCCTCCTTTCATTATTTATTGTTTTTTATTATCCTATAGTCATGATAGAACTGTGGTTCTATTATAACATGATTTTTTATGTGATTTTTGTTTGTTTGGGGCTATTCTTCAAAGATTCAGGGTTTATAAACCCTCAGATGGTGATATCGGGTGTGTGTTTCCATTAGTCCAAGGATTTGAGGTAGGATATCCCTTGAACATGCCATTATAATTTAAGTATCATCACTTTATTATTTTTAACACCTTATATATATATTCATTATGGTTTTTAATCCTTTGGATAATTTTCTTAGTGTGCAAAATGGTTTTTTAGCCTTGTTTTTTGAAAGGTAGTGTTGTGTTGTCATAAAAGTACACACCTTGTGTTTGGTTAAATGTTACACTATATTTTGCAACTGTTTTGTGAGGTTTAGAAGCTGGTATGTGGTATTTTTATCATGTTACATTGTCTTTAATAAAATATGGCATTCAATTGGTGTTTTATTTCATTTCATGTGCTTAAAATAAATTGATTTGTTTAAAAGTGCATGTCATGTGTTAGGTAAATTGCCCAGTTGGCTTTTATGTGTTTAGTGTGATTTAAAAATTATTTTTTTGGATTTATAAATTAATTTGAATAATGGAAAATGGTATTTTTGGGTCCTTATATGCTTTTACAATTTGGATTTGGTTTTACAAACAAATGGGTTTTCGGTTTACAACATGTTTTGGCCTGAGTTGCAGGAAAATGGCCCGTTTCACATCCTTAAGAAAATGGTTGTATTTTGAATATGTAACCTGAGTGTTTTAAGAGATTTATGAATGTGGTTTTATACATAAAATGGTTTTTATACACCCTCTTAATAAAAGTGAAATTCATACCTTTTTCAAATGTTAGTTTTGTGAAAATGTTCAAAGGCTCATTTGGCCTTTCCTAAAAGTAAAGAATGAGTGATTTACATGTATATACCTTGTTGCGTAAATTGGGATTGTTTTATAGTCTATGAAATGATTTTATTAAATTTTTTTAGGGATTCAGAATATGGTTGGGTATGTTTTTGTGGTATTTTTATACTTAAAATAGTGTTTTTGAATGAGTTTTATGTGAAAAACCTCAATACACTCCTTAAAATTGTTTTATGAAAATTTTTAGTCGTTTATTGATCTGTGAAAGAAATGTGAAGAATGTTTGTGGGCAGTTTGTGGTAATCTTTTGTGTTAATGTTTTGGGATTTTAGTTTTTATGTGAAATGTGTATTTTATAATATGTGTAACTTCATTGAGAACTAAAGGGAATCCTGAGGATCTAGTTGGGCGGATGTGTACTAGTATGCTAGTGATCCTATAGGGTTTAACCCCTGTTTCACATAGAAAGTATGATGATGAAAACACTAAATAAACTATAATGATGATGTTGTTTGGGGAACACTAGGATATGGGTATGATCCCTACTAGTGGATCATGTGCACAAGAACATATATTTTTTATGGTTACTTTCACTAAGATATGAGTTACATGGGGCTCACAACTAACTAGTGCCTAGGGGTGTTCCTGTGACTTGTGATCATTGGCTATTTGGTACTCACCATCGAAATAAGGTGTGTTTGGTTGGTAAATTCCAAATTTTTTGTGATTTATTTAAAATTTTACATTATTTAAAGCATCCCTCTTGAAAACTAGTTTCATTTTGAAGTTTCAAATCTTTGAAAATTGTTACTAGCACTCTTGTTTATAAAACATGACAAATTTTGTTTGTCAATTTTTTTATATAATGTGACCTAATTTGGTAAAAATACCTTTATATCTTGTATTTAGAACCTGAAATTGATGTTTTTTATTTTAAAGTACGTGCATTGGGAATATAATATTGGGCTAACCAACCGTGTTTTAATACTCACGCCTATAATCTTCTTCTGTTTTTAGCCCTTGTGTTGGTTTCATCATGAGTTCGATCACCTTGGGAGATGTGTGATCATTGTATTGGATAGTGACCAGAGGGTTCACATGGAGTTAGTTGGATTTCTGGTTTGGTAAGTTGAGTAGTTGGTTTAGTTGTAATTTCAATTTCTTGTACAAATAATGTTCAGTTCAATTTTTATGTAAATGTATTTTGGGCTGTCGATTTCTTTATATTGTTTGTTTTATTGATTATATTTGTTACAAATAGTTCCCTTGTGTACACTATTGATTCCCTCGGTGCTTGTGTCCATACCAAGAGGATCAGGAACTCTTCTCGGGACTTGTCATGGGCTAGCCTAGGTGACCGATTCAGGGTCGACTCGGGCTGGTTCATGTGAAAATGGTATCAAAGGGGGTCAACTATTAGCATAAATTTATTTTTAGAACACACTTGTTATTTAGGGGTTGTCAAGGTAGATGGAGTATATTTTTTTAGGACTTTAGGGGTAAGTGCGGGAAGATCGTCTCGAACTCTTGGTCTTTTTAATCGCTGAGTTTCCACAGGAAGTCCAGTTTTATCAATGTCCTTTGTTCTTGTTGATTTTTTGGTGTTGGGATATGACAAGGGGAGTCTGAATAACAGCCTCCATGATCTCACCAGGCCTGGAAATCCATGTTGAGCCAGGGCATGGTCGTAATAAGTCTCTCTATATTGGTGTTATGTTTGATATATTCCTGCTAACCATATGGTCTTATCACCCACCGACACTAGTTCCCTTTTTTTGGGTTTCTTGGACCTTTCTTGAATTCTGAATTTTTGTATTGAAAATAATAATAAGAGAATTATGGAAATGGGTTTTAAAGTTAGGATTGGATATTTAAAAGTGGAAAATGGGTTTTCAAAAATTAAATATATGAATAGTTTTGGAAGGATGTGTTTTTTTGGCACAAATTTTGGGGAGGAAGTGAAAATAATTTAATGGGATGAGATTTTACCTAATCTAAACTTGAGGTTTGTTGAAATAATTTTTTTTAAAGTTTGAATAATTTAATGGTGATTCTAAATCTTTGTTTTAAATGGGGTGTTTTGGGTTGTTTAAAAGTTTTTGAATCTGATGAATTGGTTTTGAGAGGTCGGTGCTTTCCAAGAAAGGGTATTGGTGTCAATGGCCATAAAATTAAAAAAATTTACATTGTGGAATTTTAGAAAATGGGAAGGGGTTGTTTTAAAAGTTGTTAAAAATGAAAAGGGTTGGTTTTTTAAGAAAATTATTTTTGATGATGTGTGGTTTGTTTTTTGAAATATGAAATGGGTATTCGAGTTGGTGGTTAGTGTTCCTTTGGAAGGTAAATGATTTTTGGAGTGATGTTGTTTTGTTTTATCCTTTGGTGCTTTCATGGGTTCTCACATGCATGGTTTTATTGATATCTGGCAGGGTGGAATATATAGAATAATGGTTAGGTTCCTAGAGTGGCATGGAAATGTGGATGTGAGTGAGACCTGATGAAACATTATTGGTGAATGTGGAAATCCACCAAGTTAGTTAGTTTCTTTGAGATAAAAAATTGTGGCATTTGTTTATAAACTAATTGTTATATGGATAGTTTTTTTTCTATGTCTTAGAAGAGTTTTCTATTTATTATGATTATTTGTGATCTGGAAGTCATGCTCTAATTGTGTCTTGATATGGGATCTTATTGGTGGCTCAGTTTTGGAGTAATGTTCAATGGGTTTCTAAAGATGCGTTGGATTTTGCGATGTGGCCCCAGATATATCTCTATTTGAAAGATTTCTAGTTGATCAACCCAAGGATACTTTCTCATGTATCACAAGCAAGATCCAACTCTTCAAATAATTCATCATCCCATTTTTTGAAATAGAGAGCTCTTGGGTATCAATTTATAGTTCCCTCCTGTTATGATGACTCTCTTGGTTATAGTGGTTGTGTTCGGGGATTCTTGGTGTGTTCCACCATGTTCCTTATTCATTTCAGTCCTCATTAAATGTATATTAGAATTGTGCTGTGTATCCCTCTATCTCTGTTGGGTATTTTCATTTTGTTTGAGCTAGTAAATTCCATGAGAAAATTTGATTCCTATCTCTTGACTGCAGCACAGTATATGCTTCAAACATCAGGGCTCCAGACATAGGCCTTGGAGTGAATCTTTTCAAACTGTCGGAAAATCTCTAGAGGTGTGGGTAGATTAATTAGGATCCTGCCCCCACTATTGTGGTATGGAAATTTCTATGTCTATATTGTGGTTCCTCATCACTCTGAATTTCGTCTTGTCATAATGAGCATGGTGGACATACCCATCACACAGTGTCTATGGTTATGCCATCATGGTTGTGGGTTTCAGATCAATGACCTTGTGTGGACCACCTGTATAAATCAGGTGCAGTATTGGTTTTACTTATACATAGATGGATAATTTTTGGTAGATCTTTTTTTATTATTTTGTTTCACTGGACTAATTATTGGGTCCCCTTCCCTACCCTCCACAAGTGGTGGGGGTCTAGATCCGTGCAGAATGTGATGGCCTTGTTCTTGTCCCCTCTGTTTGAGAGTGGGTGGTTTAGATGTTAATGTTTTAACCCGCTGAAATTGTTTTTTTATGTTGTTGTTGGAGAATTTTTATGGTCCTATGGTGGTGATTCCCAATTATATATCATGTTCAATTCTTTAGTTGTTCATTTTTAGTTGGTATCTAAGGGTGTGGAGACCTAGAGTGGGTCTCAAAGATCATTCCTTTAAAGATTTCCGGGATTTTAGTTGTGATTTAATGGTGGGGAGCCCATTCCCCCAACCCAAAGTCAATGTATTTAGTGAGTGGAAATTGGTTTGGGTGATTTTTGGGTTCGTCGGGAGAAGGCCCAATAATCTGGGTCTTGGCTTGGTTGTGGAGGTGGTGGCTTGTCCTTTCCATTGATTTTCACAAAGTGGTTGTGAGTTGTAGTTTCTTTTGGGAAATAGGATTAAGTTCCATTGATGGTGAATGATATTTACTTTGATTGATAGGATGTATTATCTTTACATTGAATAATTATTTGTTTTTAAAGTGGATGTAATGTGTTATGGCTTTCCGGGGATGAAATGCTTTAATGGTGGGGAGAATTTTCACAGCCGGTTTTTTCTTTCTTCTTCTTGTCTTTGTTGGATCCGGTTCACTGGAAATCCCGATACATTTACTAGTTTTTGTGTGATATTAATTTAATGTTTTTAAATTCCATATATGTATAATCATCCTACTTTGGGTTCCCCATTTCTTGTTTGGGAGTTTTTGGAGAAAGGGTGGTTAATTCTGGATTTGGGCCCAACCGTGACCCATTTCCTGATTTAAAAACAAATTTGTTTATTTTATAACTCCTTAATTTTTAACATTTTTCACCCATTAAACCTACCATTTTTTCTAAATTCACATATTAAAACCACCATATCCTTTTTTACCCTTTATGAATTCTAATCATGGTGAATTTAGGTTGTACATTTAGGTATTTGGCAAGCCTGTTGGCCCATTTCTAGTACTAAAAAATAATTTGTTTCTATTATATATTATTCATTTTTTAATACTATTGTGGGATTATACCTCTAACTCAATACTAATAACCCTATTCACACCCCCATTTTCTATTTTCCCACTTTGGACCTCATATGAGTCGCACATTAGGGAAGAAATCCTCAATGTTTCTCAAATCATCCAGATTTGGAAAAGGTATTTTTAATATCCATAAATCATTCATTTCTTACTATTTTACCCAAAAATTTGTTTCCCACAGTTCTTCCAGTCCTAAGGATACCCTAAAATGTGTTTAAATCCATTACCTTTCCTTTATGGGTGAAGATATAAGTGAATACAAAGAGTTTTTGAGTTTCCAACGTTAGATTCCTTCTCATTTCTCCTCCCTCTTCCTCCTCCTTTAATTATTTCTTGGTTTTATATTCTCATATAGTCATGATAAACTGTGGTTATGTTATCACATGATTATTATGGGGGTTTTGTTCATTTGGGTCTGGTAGTTATAGGTTTAGGGTTTATAAACCCTCAGATGGTGATATCGGGTGTGCGTTTCCATTACGCTAAGGATTTGAGGCAGGATATCCCTTGAACATGATTTTATCGTTTAAGTTTAATAAATTTCTTATTTTTAAAACCTTATATATATGTTTATTATTTTTTTTCAACCTTTGGATATTTTTATTGGTGTGAAAAATGGTTTTTTAATCCTTGTTTTGTGAAAGGTAGTGCTGTGTTGTCAAAAATGCACACAAAGTGTTTGATTAAATTTTCCGCTATCTTTCGCTACTATTTTTTGAGGTTCAGAAGATTTTTTATGGTATTTTGATCATTTTATAGTATCTTGAATAAAATATTGCATGAAATTGGAGTTTTATTCCTTATCAAGTGCTTAAAAGAAATTGTTTTTTTAAAAGAGCATGTCATGTGTTGTGTAAATTGCTTGATTGGATTTTATGTGTTAAGTGTGATTTAAAAATTATGTGTTGGGATTTTTAAATGCATTGGAATAATGAAAAATTTTATTTTTTGGTCCTTCTATTCCTTTCAAATTTGGATTTGGTTTTACAAACAAATGGGTTTTGGTTTACAACATGTTTTGGCCTGAGTTTCTGGAAAATGGTCTGTTTCACATCCTTATGAAAATGGATATGTTTTAAATATTTCACCGTAGTGTTTTAAGGGATTTATGAATGTGTTTTTATAATTTAAATGGTGTGTATACACCTCATTAATAAAATTTTAATTCATACCTTTGTCAAATGTTAGTTTTGATAAAAAAAATTTAAAGGCCCATTTGGCATTTCCTAAAAATGAAGAATGAGTATTTTACATGTATATACCATGTTGCGTCAATTGAGATTATTTTATGGTCTGTTAAATGATTTTATTAAATTTTTTTATGGATGAAAAATATGGTTGGGTATGGGTTTTTGGTGTTTTTATACTTAAAAGAGTGGTTTTCAATGAGTTTTATGTTCAAAACCTCAATACACTCCTTGAAATTATTTTATGAAAAGTTTTTGTGTTTTATTGATCCGTGAATGAAATGTGAAGAATATTTGTGGTATTTTTGTGTTTTTATGGTCTGGGAATGTAATATTTATGAGAAATGTGTATTTTAGAACATGTTTAACTTGATTGAGCAGTAAAGGGAATCTCGAGTATCTAGGTGGGAATAGGTGTTCTAGTATGCTACTGATCCCGTGGGGTTTGGCCCCTATTTCACGTAGAAAGTTCAATGATGAAAAAACTAACTAAACTATGATGATGATGTTATTGGGGGACCACTAGGTTATGGGTATTCTACCTACTAGTGTCTCGTGTTCCTGAGAATGGATATTTATTATGGTTACTTTCACTGAGATACGAGGTACCTTGGGCTCATAACTAACAAGTGCCTAGGGGTGTTCCCATGACTTGTGCTAATTGGATATTTTGTACTCACCATCATCATACGGTGTGATTGGTTGGTAAATTCAGAAGTGTTTATGATTTATTTAAATGTTTACATTCTTTAAAGCAACCCTCTTGTAAACTAGTTTCATTTTGAAGTTGGACATCTTTGAAAATTGTTACTAGCATTCTTGTTTATAAATCATGTAATTTTTTGTCTGGTAAATGTTTATAGAATGAGACCTCATTTGGAAAACATACCTTTATATATTGTATTTAAAACATTAAATTTATGTTTCTTTCATTTTAAATTATGTGCATTGGGAATAGAATATTCAGCTATCCAACTGAGTTTTAATACTCACGCCTATAATCTTCTTATGTTTTTAGACCTTGTACAGGTTTTAGTTTGAGTTTGATCGCCTTGAGGGATGTGTGATAATTGTGTTAGAGAGTGACCAGTGGGGTCACATGGAGTTAGTTGGTTATCAGGTTTGGTCAGTTGAGTTGTTGGTTTAGTTGTAATTTTAGTTTCTTGTACAAACAATATTCAGTTCAATTTTTCTATAAATGTATTTTGGGATGTCCATTTCTTTCTTCTTTTTGATTGATTATTTATATTTGGGCGAATTTTTTCCCTTTTGTACTCTATTGATTTATTTTGTGCTTTTCGCGATCCCGGGAGGATCGGGAATGCCTCTCAGGACTTGTTATGGGCAGGCCTAGGTGACCGGTTCGGGGTTGACTCGGGCTGGTTTGTGACAATAGTAATATGATCATTAGGAATAGTAATCCAGAAAATAGAATAGTAACCTCACCTATTAAATTGTAAATAAAATTTAGGTATCTTATAAATGATAATATTATATATTTATATAATTAAATAATTAAATATATTTTTTAAAAATGATAAATTAAGTATTGACATTTTTGTGGAACATTAATGTTTATTTTCTTTTTTATAATTAATATATTGATTTAATAGAAAATTTATTTCATAAAATAGATTCATAAATTATTATTTTGTTTTCTTATCATTATAAGATAATTTCATGAGACCTGAATTAATTTTTTAAAGTGTTACGAAATTAGTTAAAATTTTATTTTTTGAATAAATGATGATTTTAAGTAAAAATTAAATTTCTCAAATTTATATAATCATATTCATAAATTTCAGTTCATCTTTTAATTCTACTCATCAAAAAATTTCAAGGATAATCTTCTAGAGTTTTTCTAAAATATCTAAATTTTCAGTGAATAGTGAAATACAATAATTTATGGTATAATCTAAATAAACAAATTATTGAGTTATGGTTGATGTATGGATGATGTAAGAACCATTGGTTCAAACTAACATTCCATAGTTTCTCTATTTATCCAAAATAATAAACACAATTCATAGTCTTGAGCCAAAATAATAAACCATTGAACAAAATAATCAAAAAACACTCATCTCCTACACTATATATACCACCCCTACACACATTTTCTCCTAATACCTCAAATGACTTGCAGCTTATCCAAATTCTACCCAATAAGTTTCCTAATTCTCTCCCCTCTTAACATGGGAATTTTTTTGGAATGGAACCATACTCATTTCTCTTAAGGAGGTTCTCAAGTAGAGTAATTCAAGATTTAAAATCCTCTTTTGTTTTCATTTATTTAATTTAATTTAATTTTATTTTCTTATCTTATCCTCACCTTACCTTATCCAAGTGTAATGGTAACTCAAGAATATTATATATAATATAATTTTATTTTTTTAATTTAATATCCTATAATCATTTCTTTTCCCCTCCCATTTGGTTTCAAAAAATGAATACATGTTCCAAGATGTGTTGATTTATCGCATTCAACGATTTCGAGTTTTCAATTTCCATTAATTCCATCAAGGCCAGTCATAAAACCATTATTATGATTAAAAATTATTATAATATATTTATTTCAATTTTTAATGTCCTAAAACTAGTATATATACATAATATTAATGAATAAAACAAAAATAGTTTGTGATGATCAAAAAAATGCCAAAAAAATATATTGGTTTTAATTAACATTCTATCTAATGAATCCTCATAACATTTAAAGAAAATGATATATAAGACTATTTAATATTATTAATGTTCATTTATAATATATAACTTCAATTCTGGGAAACTATTCTCATTTTACTTGATCTTCCATACACTTATACAATCGATCATGAAAACCAAGGAAATAAACACTCCTAAATGATGAAATTGTATTTTATAACTCATAATAATGTCCAAGAATGAACTTAATAAAATTATAATAAATCTAATATATGTAGAAAATATTCTTAATTAAATAATTATTGTATTTTATTTGGTTATCCAGGATAATAATATCAACTGCAGAACAGTTTCATATATAAGTTAAGGGATTCTTTCTGAACCTCAATTTTTTCCTTTAAGTTATACTTTCTATCTCATTAACCCAATTCAATTATTATTCAGTTTTATATAATTGTTATAAATTATATGAATTTTTTCCAATATCATCTATCTAGATCAATTAATCCTTATTTTTTTGTGAATTACATTTTTTTAAAAATTCTCCTTTTATATTCTTCTTGATAAGGAAGCCCGATTAAAGGGGACTTCTTGATTTCTTACCCATTTTCAAGTGCTCACTAAAATATTTTTTAATCCACCATTTTTATTTATAAAATCACTCATTTTATTAAGAAAAACAATATTTTTTCATTTTTGGTTTTATAAAAACTAATATTCCTTTTATGTTTTAAAGAATCATTAAAATTTTCTCTTAAACCACACAAAAGTGGATCATTTCTAAAATTTCGTAAACACTCTTTTACAATTTTTAACTTAAGTTTTCATGAACTATCATGTTTTATTCCTGTTTCCATTATTAATTTCCATGTATGATTTGAAACCATTATTTCCTAGACACCTTTTTGATATGGAAATTTTTTATGCATTATGAGATTTTTTGTGATACCCATTCCTTTCCATGTGCAACCCTTATGCTTATTCTGTATGTATGATTATTTATGTGGAAAAAATATTCATGAAAATGTTATGATGGGTGTTCCAGATAGAGATCTAATAAATTGGGTATTGTTTAGTCTCATGAGACGTCATGTTGGAACATGGAGTGAACCTAAATCCTTTATCTGACTTTCTCCACCATGTGAAATGGTCCTCGAAGTTAGCCTTGACTCCTCCTCCTCCTTGTAAAATTTTATTAGATGTTAGCCTTGAATCATGATTATTTCATGTTTTATATTTTTTTCCACATTCCTATGATTTCATGATAACATAATCCCATGTTATACATGTTATTCTACTCTATGTTTATTCATTAATTTTATGTCATCATGTTATATCTTCTAACCCATGTGTTCTGATTTATTCCTATATTTATTTAATTTCTCAACTTTTTATCTCATCCATTTTGTTCATGTATTTACTAGGTTTTGATATAAATTTTTAGTATATAAAAAATGTTAGGACCCCTTTATGGAGTTTAAGAAAATAATATTTTATTTTGGTTTCATTATTTCTAATTATGTACCTAATATTACAAATACACTAGACTTTACAAAACATGGTTTTATTTGATGGAGAATTATGCTTAGAATCATTTAATAATATGAGTACAATTATAGGGTTTCTATAATAGGGATCTTCTATAAAATTTTCTATGAAAAACATTTGTGGTTGAGACCACTACATTAGATTCTGATTATACAGACTTATCCTATATATAATTGATAACTCCTATGAATTAAAAATCCAATCAAAAGGAAAAATAGAAAACATTAAAAATCACACTTAAAATGTTCCATATTAAAAATTTAAATCAATTCCAATGTTAATATATTGAAAATAAAGAACTAGATTTGGATGAAATTAATTTCCCTACCCCAAAATAGGATAAAACAACTATAATAACCATTATAATGTATATTCCGAACAACTAACCATAAAATTAATTAAATTTTTTTTTATTAAAATAAATGAAAATTTAAATATGAACATCTTTTCATTTAAAGATAAAAAATTCAATAATACTAAAATAATATTCAATGAATTATATTTTCATCTTCAAAACAAAAAACTTTCAATATTCATCAATTATGAACCCATTTTATCCATATATATCTAATAATATTCTTGAAAATCGATGTGTAAAGATGTAATAAAATAGTGCCACATCACCATAATAATATGATGAGAACGAAATTTATGGTTGAGTATGGAATAAGTAGTTGAGAGGCCATTAGACTAAATGATCCATGAAACCAGGGTTGTCTAGGATGTTTATAACCATGGTTGTTTTAGTTAAATAAAGTTAGTCTCATCTTCTAATCGAGATCACACATAGGGGATAAAGGATATTTTTTGTCTTCATTCATGTAGAATAGATCCTTGAAAATAGATTAAGGAAATTCTGATTGGACCGAAGATACTATGTAGTTTAATCCCATAAAAATAGGACTTTAGTTATCTATTATTGGGTATGATTCCTCTTAATTTCACTGATCGATGAGATCAATCATATCCCTTAAGCTTGTGTGAGTCATGCTCATTGTGATAAATAAGGAGAAAATAGGGAATTTCCCATATTGTGTAAGTGTGTGTAGTAGCGATGGATGGGCCGTGGATGGAATTTCAAATTGACCAATGTGGGAGGATATGTAATGGTGATAGAACATAAGGGTTGTGTATAATCCCAGAGACCTTGGCATTAGTACATATCTTGTGAGAACATGTATCAATCCATAAGTAGTTCATATACATGGTTTTTATGTAGATGAGTCACTTTCATAGGGATGAGACATATACTTTTATATATGGATCCCACTCATGTGTAGTGAATCTCCAATGACATGGGCAGGTTTCTAGGCTTAAGAAGGAAGGAAAAAAATGTGGATGAGGTTTTTGGTTTAGCATGAATTAAGATTTATTTTCCTAAGTGTATTATTTTTGAATAAATATCTACATGATATAGTAAACCCATACACTAGGAACATTATACACAGTGTTGGATTGTGGATAAAAGGCAATGAAGGTTTGAAAAACTGACCCTATGTCATGTAGATTAATTGCATATGATATGGACATGACTCAAGAAGTATAGATTCATATAGAATAGACTTAGGTGGTGACGTTTAACATCATTCTTCTGGCCTAAAATACTATATATATTAGAGTCAAAAAATTAATAATATGAAATCATATATTTTAATGTCTTGTGAAAATGATGTGTCCATGAAATTTAACATAATATGGTAAGAATGTGTCCATATATTTTAACATCATGCAGTAAGGATAGAGTGCAGACTAAACTCATCGGGAAGGATTCTTCTCTCTTGTTGTGAGGATGATTCATATGCATGTCACATGAGGACCAAGATTATCTATCTCAATCAAACCCCCATCTGTATGCCTATGGAACTAATTTTTTAAGATGATTTATCCTTCAATTTCATACCCTAAAAACCATTGATAAGGAAAATAATTTTCATGGTTATCTGTTACTACCACATCATATCTTTTGATCCTCAAAATATCAATAAGGTTATACACTAATTTGAAAATAAATTATAAAAATTCATAATAAATCCTAAAGGAATACACCTTTCTATGTTTATTACTGAGATATGGATGTTCCTGATAAATTGGTACACTTTGTGTATTCCATTCAGGCCGATCACAAGGAAGATGTGGATATTTGGGTGTGTGTGGATCTAATATCCCCTCATCGATCTTAATCTATATCTAATCCTTAAAGAGACAACATGTTTTGACTGTATTCTCAAAAAATTCATGTCAGGGGAATTAATTTATATGGTCAGTCAAATCTACATCTTTTGTTATCATTCTCATGATCCTAGAGAGCTTGACAAAAATAATCTCCATAAATATATTTCAATACATGGAAACCTTCTCAGGTTGTAGGGAATATAACGTTTTACCGATTTCTATGATACAGATAATAACACAGCATCCCTCGTGTTCCATTCATTCCTTTATTGGTATGATCACATGGTTGGATTTGGTTTCTTGGAGGCAGTGCATCAACCTAGATTTATTCAGGGGGAAGATATCAAATTGGGAAATTGATGATGCCTCCTCTATATTGAACCACTTTTAATAAATTGGGTATGGTGTGATGATTAATAAGGTAATATTATTCTCATGATATACTTGATGAGGAAGTGGAAAATATAAAAAATCCCCTAAACAATGTGGGATGGTGTTTGGTGGAACAATGTTTGGAATTCACCCAGAGAGTTGGTGGAAAATATGAAAATTCCCCTATACTTGTGGGATGGGGAGATTCTCTAAAATGAGGGCTTTTATAGGAGGATGATGGTATATACCATGGGGAAAATACACCAGAATCAAATCCATAATTAGTTTCTAGATATCATCATTCTCTAGTTGGAGTTGGATGATTTTTTCTTCATTAGAGATGAAATTGTCATCCATGAGGGTTTTAACAACATAAAACATGATGAAAACATTTCATTTTTCAATGGTAAGACATGTGGATGATGGTGATATTCCTATAATAGAACATGGATACTAGATATGCTATTTAAAATTTTCATATTCTCTATAAACATCACACTTTGAAGCATCAACAAGGATGATGATTCCTTTTTTAGAGTTAATAAGGGTATAATTGATCGAATTTTCAAATTTTTTGTGTGTGGAAAATGGGAAAACATGATAAGTATTGGATGATTACATAAGTGTGTGATTATCCTAACTAATATTGTGCTCATTATAACTATGTGGAAATTCTTCAGACCTGGTTTATTCCTTCTTGATGGAAACATAGGAAAACTTGTGTTCCCCATCAGTAGAGTATCTTTTTCAGTGGGTTCGAACCCAACATCCTATTTATTCAATATATTCAACCATGAGATTCTGAGAATCATCAGTTGGTCCAATAATGATGTTTTTTATTGATTTCAAACCCAAATTATAGAGTATGAATTTCTTTAGAGGAGGAATATCACAATCTGGCTATGTTTCTGCTCACTCGATGAAATCGATGAAAAATCGATGATTAAAAATTATTAAAATTACCTCTTACCTATGTTTTGGGGTTATCCTTATATTTTTTGTCACCAAGGGTAGTTGTGATCAATTTTGAGGCTTCTGGCCTATGGGGATTTGAGATTGTCTTGAGGCCACTACATGGATATGCCGATGGGTGTTAGAGGTGTTGGCAGTAACAAGGATATAAACCTTCTCTATAATTTTATTTGTTGTATTCCCATTATGGGATCTCCATATGGGTTCCCTAATTGGGATGATCAGGGAAGGCACAACATGCTTTGTAGCTTCCCAGGGATTTTAGGCCACACATTGGTGACATTGGGCATGGTGGCTAAGAGCCACACTTAGCAGCTCCTGGGTGGGGCCTTTAATATGTTCAGTTTCATCCTCCACCTCCCTATGATAATGATGGTATGTGTTGTTATAATACATGGAAATTATCTCTAAGTTGTTGGATATGGAAATAGGTTCCACTTTTTTCTTGATATCTTGTCATTGGTTGGTCAGTCCATGGTGATTTTTCATCTAGAGGGTTTCACGAGCTACCTCCAATGCCAAGATAGAACCATCATGATGATACTCCTGCATTAGTGCTTTCAGTAATTTATGTCAAAGGTGATGGGTTGGTGATAGTGTATGTTATGAATATGTGGTTATGGTATCCATGGTAGGTAATGCATATGATTGGTGTCTCCACTAGTTGTGCTTAATAGATTGAGGTGTCCTATGGGTACTACCAGCTTGTCTACTGAGCTTGAAATTCATTGAAAAATTTTGTTATTTCATTTGGGTTGTAAAGAGTCTTAATTTTATATGAAATTACACACAAAAAAGAAACCCATAATTTTAGTTTAACAAGATAGAATGCATAGTTGATCAAACACTTTCATAGTTTAAGGATTAAAAATTGGTCATTCTCTATAAATGAAAGGCCTGGTATAATAAAAATTTTCCTCCATTTTCACCATTTTCCCACAAAAATGTGATGGAACAATGATTAATTATATATTTATATATGTCTATTTGGGTTAAGGGTGATTATGGATACACAATAATTCATGTTGGGTTCACCATTTTTTTTAATTAAAACTCCCAATAACATTTTTATCCAAGATGGTTTGATGTGAATGTTGTTACATACCTTCTTTATAAAGGGAGTCGGTTATTGGGGTGTATTGATAGTTATACATTATAATGCACGTTGGTCTCAGTAATGGTATGTAGGGATAATCACACTCTATTGGGGGTAATTATTTCCTACTATGGGAATCTATTATTTATTTAAGATATGTATATGAATATTTCCCAAATACTAATGTGGTACTAGCTACCCATGTGCCAGTGGATTGATCAAAACCACAAGTTGATGCGAAAAATTCATAAATTAAATACTAACCATAATTATATTATTAGTTCAAGATTATTTAGTTTAAATATGAATAAACGACCATTTAAGATTTTATCTCTATCCAGGGAGTTGGTTGGTGTTTTGGAGTTGGGATCAAGGCCATGAGATAAGCTACATATTTATCCTCATGATAGGACTCATAACCCACATAGTTTGGCTCCCCTTAATGGGACATTGTGTCTGAAGACCTAAGATTGTAGTATGTGGATATTACATCATTTTATATGAATATTAATTATATTATACAAACACACACCTGAGGACGATAATAGTTTATTTCCCTTGGAAACAAGGAAACATAACCAACTGGTCCATAAAACATCTACACCGTCTCCTACATTTTCCTTCAATACTAGAACCCCCTTTGACACATCTTATTTAATACATGGGTAATGGAAACATAATAATGGGTGATATAAAATGCTTAGTAAGGGTAAACATGAAGAAAATCAAACAAAACATAAACCTATGAATGTAAAAACATGAACATAAATTCCAAATATCACAATATTGAGTCATGAAATAAATATTGGCAGTTTGTAAGGAATAAATCATAAAGAAACAAAAATTATGATAAAATAGAACTTAAATAATACATGGAATTATAGAAAACCAATAATAACAGAATATTATTTCTATAGTATCCAAGACATTGCTTCTAAGACCATCATAGAAGACAATATCCATTACTAAACTAGGTTTACTTGTCGTTCCAGCTATGTATTTCAGAACCAAGTTTACATATATTTCAAACCATGTATATATCATGAGATATAAATCTTTACCCAATGAATTGGGGGGAGATATTTTTCCCACCCATATCATAATGAAATCATTCTTACCTGTTTCACAAAACCAAAAATCATTCATTATAGCATAACCCAAAGAATAAAATGTGTTTCTTAAACATCATTCCATCAAAATCAGTATAAAAAAATGGATTTCATAAATATAATTTACATAATAAATTCAATCAATTAATTGTAATAGTAGGGATATAAAAATAACCCTATTTAGATAAGGTCATCTGAGATGGAAAATAAAACATGAGATTAATTCTGGAGGAAAATATCCTTTTTTCTGCAAAAACATTTTCTTTTCTAAAAATCTTGTGCAATTTCAGAAGAAAAGAATTTAATTTAAAAATAATTTTGAAATATTGTAATGTAATATTCATGTAATTAAGGTATTATAAAATCTTAAAAATCCTTTCATTACGTATAAGTTAAAAAACATTATCCTCATACATTTTTCGGAAAAGTAAAAAAACCTCGTACTGAAAATGACAAAAGATTCCTTTAATACCATTTAATAATAATTATACAATGGGTTAAATTTATTTTGACAACTATATAAGTATAGAATGAATATTTTTAAATACATATGTAGGAATCATAGATGTGTATTATAAACATACCCCATTAAATACTTAAGAATAAACAATCTTAGATAATTGCAAAATTATCCCTTACCAATCTGTAATCAGTCGAATCGTATGCCTTATAAAATAATGAAAAGTATATGAAGTTTATAATAAAATAACCTTCACAATAATAATAATAAAAACATTAATGGGAAATATAAACACCATAAAAAACTAGATGGTGTATAAGGCATATTCCCCATAGAAATAAAAGTGGGACAAAATAATCCCTTACCTAAGGTCTGATATGCTTCGTATGTATCTGAAAATCCTGTATAATGACATAAATAATTTTAATTACTTATTCCAGAATCAAAATAATTTTTATTATATTATATATTATTATATTCTCATCCGTTTTTAGTAATATTTCATTCTTACTCGTTATTCGAGTATTAACTACTATATGTTCTTATGCATGTTTTGTCGAATAAGTTCTTGTTACGCTTATTAGGTTATCGTTATATCATTTAAATAATTATATTAGAATAATATATATCATATATATTCCTTAAATTAATTTATATAATGATTCTTTAATGAAGATCATGTAGAACAAATCACATCGCATCATGGAGACGACACTCCGTACGTACGCACGAGCGACGATAAAGTTCCATTAATTTTTAAATGGTATTGACATGGATGGTGTATAATATTTTATAATAAATATCATTTTGTATTAATAATATATAGTTAAAAATTCCATCATTATACCCATTTAGGTATGTTGGGGATGAAAAAAAATTTACACCAAAGCGTGGAGACGGTAATCCGTACGTACGCACACGTGCTGATTTTGTTTTTCAAAGGATGGATAAAAGATGAAATATGGTTGTTTAATATTAAAAAAACATATAAATATAATATTTATACTGAATTTATTATGTAATAATGAAACAACTCATGAAGAAGAAGTATAAGAAGAAGTAAGTTTGATATAATCGGTAGAGGAGATTACCTCTCCTTCGACGTTCTTCCTCTAAATCTTCTCTTAGAGTGCTAGAATTCGCCATTGAAGAAGACCAGGACATCTAGAATGTAACAAGGAAAGTTTCAAATGGAAATGAGAGGAGGATGGATAATATTGAGTGCTGAAATGGATTTTAATAGGTGAAGGAGGAGGGACCCTTTTATAATTGAGGGGAGATGTACTTTTGGAAACCTCAAAAATATTAGTATATAATAAAATCAAACCCAACTCAAAAACCCCCAAAATGTCCGAATTTAGAATATTAGATGAGATATAGTTTTAATATACCCAAATAATAAATTCTAAATAATTTTCCTCATCCATTAAAATATTATCTATTCAAATATGACACTCAGTTATTCTATTTCATTTTGACTAGGGTAATAAATATTTTAATATTAAAAGGGTAAAACACTTACTTATTTGATGTCAATTTGATCATAAATAAATAATTTAGAACATTTTAGACCATATAATAATTGTTACATATTGTTAAAAATGTTTTACTCTTTTAAAATAATTTAATGAAACATTATTTTTACAAAATATCAATTGTATGAATTTTGACACTATTCATTTCATTGATTTTTAAAAATATCAATATCAGATCTTATCCTTATAAAAAATATGTTATCATATCCCTAAGGGTTCAAGGTCATCTATAAAATTTATTTTAAAAATTAATTATCCCAAAATGTATTTATTTTATTATTTTTAACAACATTTATGTGATATTTCCGTTAATAAAATAATTACTACATCAATTTTGTGTAATTATTTAATATATTTATTTGTTGAATAAAAATTAAAAATAAAATACCATTTTGAAGATAAATATAATATATTTCAAAATGATACTTTTATTTGAATTTATATTCTGTAAAACGTTCCATTAAAAATGTTATATTTATTATAATGTGAATGTGAAAACATTAACACCACTTGAAATAAAATAATATAATTGTCACAATATCTTAAATAAGGCTCAAAATGGTCACTAAATTGACCCATGGATTATTTTTGTTGATATATACTCTACCAATAAATTTTTTTAATGTGGTTTGGCCTATTAACAGTTATTATAATTTTAATAAAATTAGTTTATTGGCTTTTTATCAATTAAATAATTTCTGCATCATCCATATATAACTCATTAAGATAATTATTTATTCCCTAAAAATTAAAAATAAAATACCATAACATATAAAAACATTTTATATTTAAAATTAGAAATATAGTAGAATTTATATTCTATATGACCTTATTTTAATAATGATATATTATTTGAAACATGAATGTGACATCTTTAAATTTTCATTAAATAAAATATTATAAATACCATAATATCTCCCAAATGGCCTCAAAACAACAAAATTAAATTTAAATTGTGTAAATGTGTTTATTATGTTAAACATTACCATTTATATTAGTTTATACCACCCATTTTTTTATATGAGAACACATAAAATATATCAAAGAAGAATAAAATGGCACTTTGTGTCTTTCTTTGATTTAAATATAATTTAAGTCATTTTCATGAACGAGTGTCAATGAAATGACATAATTTAGATCCTGTTAAGGGTCCAATTTAATTCATCAAATATTTTTTTCATTTTTTTTGGTCATTTTATAGTCATTATATTTTTTATCCTTAATTAGCTAATTTACCCTATTCCATGGTTACAAAAATTACCATGGTTACCATTCAAGTTGTTCGAAAATAAAAGGGATGTACATAATAAATTTAGACCTTATGAATAAAAATTTGAAATACATTTAGCATAATTTAAAACAAATATGTTTCAAAATTAAATTTAATATAAAACCAGTAAAATGTCAAGAAAACATTTTTTTGGAAAAATACCCCCTTTTAAATGGAAAATGTTTTTATAATAAATTCATGTATAAAATAATTTTAAAAAACCATTATTGGTTAAAAATTAAGTAATTAAAATTTAAAACTAATCAAAGAAATAATATTACTATGTAATGAAAATAATGTTTTCAAAAAATATCTATATTTTTACTATTCATCAAAAAATGAAACTTATCATAAAAATACCAAAATTAAGCCAACATAAATTTTTATATTATAAATTAAAGTAAGAAGTTTATTTTGTAAAATTTAATATAAAAAAGTGTCAAAAACAGGATTTAAAATGCGTGCACCATCAAAAGATGAAAGAGCTACATTTTTTTAAAATAATACATCTTTTATCCAAAAACATTGAATTTGTTAGTATATCATGTCTGGAAAACATATAACATCATTTTTAAACATTATATTGAATATATTTAATATTTATAAAATCCATCATGAGTGATATTATTTTTTATAAACTCACATAAATTTAGTCTTGTGTCAAATAAGTTCTATCAAAAGATCTTGAAATTGTGTGTAACACAAGCCAAGCATAGTGTTGTGTATATCGTAAGATAAGCCGATGTTGCATACTGCACAATATTATCTGGTTTAGCATACAACACAAGACATCAAAGAAATAATTTTTTTAATAAAAATCTTGGGGTGTTAGATTCTACCCCCGTTAAAATGATTTTCCCTCATGAAATTCAGCTAGTTTATTGAAGGATTAATTTGTGAATGTTTATTTCATAAAAAACCCAAATAAAAAAATAAGGACTAAAACTTCCTTTTAAAAGGGATAGTTAGAAACATAATGGTTACCCAAAGTAACACATCATTGGGTTTCCACATAAGAGAACATAGGTGGGATGTGAAAACATGGATTTGGAAAGAAATCTAACCATCAAGTTCTGATGGAGAGTGACCGACAACATGGATAGGAAAAAGGATGAAAATCAGAAATCCATAAATCTACGATGATCAACGGGACCGTCTTATATATCATATAATAAGGTACTGGGATAAAAATTTTGGTTTTCACAATTCTTTCCATATAGTTGAAGAACATGCGAATAAATGCTTACATGATTTCAATAGATTCTCACTGTGGGTCTTTCCATAAACAATTTCCACTTTATATCTTATTCAAAGAAATGAAGTTGAATTTTTCAATCCTAAAGAATCAATAGATCATGCGTTTCATTAATATAATGATAGGTCATTCCTTATTTCTTTTTGAAAAAATGGTTAATAGAAGTTATCAAATATACATAAGTCCATATATAGTGAGATTAATCAGATATGGTTCTAGAAATGGACTTATACTTCAGTTATCATGCCTATTAAACAAAAGAAAAATAATTTATACTAAGTAGGGACATCTGGTAGGCCAGTTGTAGGTGATAAAGGCCAGTCACACTTTAGTTTTGGGTTTGATTCTCGCGGCCTTTTCTGACGCTATGGGTTGTCGCACGACCTACAGGTTTTCCTTTTTCTAAAAATATATTATTATAACATTCTAGAAATAATATGATTTTTAGCCTTAAACAATACTGCCCAATATCCAACATAATCCATTCCAACCTTGAGGCTTATCCAAAATACTTATGTCCAAAAAAAATTACAAGAAAGGACATATAACAAGAATGTGAATACGTTCATTTATCCCCCATATATCATAATATATATATTATTGGTCACATTCCAAACATTTGAATAATTTCATCATGAATTCTCTTGAGTCGTGGTAATAACCTAAATTACCATATATCCTTAATGAAAACATGCATGTTTCCTTATTCCAAAATTTATTGGATATTTTCCTTAAGTCCCAAAAAGTTTTATTTTTTATCCATGATAACATAATCCTAAATCCATAATTAGTTTCCAAGAAACGAGCATCATACAATTTACTTATTCAAATCTAACATATCTTTATCCAAACATAATTATCTTATCATGAGTGACATATTTTGAGTTATCATTCCCTTAATGTGTTTTGAAAAATATCTAAATCAATTTTCTTCTTTATTGGTACCATATTCTTATTGGAAAACCACAATGGACCAATACATAGATATTTCAATATTCCATAATACCATAAAATTACTTATAAAACATTATTCTTGATAATGATTCAATCATTCCACTATCATCTTAAAATATTGACCAAGATTCAGCACCTTCTTTTATCTCATATATCATTCGTAGTCTCTTCATGAACAATAATATTAATACCACTCATACGACTATGCTGATTATCTTCATGTGCTTTTCCCCTTGGACATCGATTTGAATAATGCCCATACATTCAACATTTAAAAAAATTATCCATAATTGATGACTTATGAATACCATTATCCTTTTCCATTGTTTTAATTGAACCTTTTCCTTTGAAATTAATTATTTTATTCCCTTCTTTTTGAAATTCAAATCATCTTCCAATTCCTTTGATACATTATCCTTGATGTCTCTTCCCACATGATTTACATGAGGAAAATTGAACTTTATTTCAATTGTGGTCACCACGAAACTCCATTATTTCTTATTAGGTGGGTTAGGAAACTCACCAATGTTGAGATCGTTGATCACATTATGAGATTACTGATTTGGAATAACAATTATGTTTCTCCATAAAACTACCATTTCATTTGTTGAATCATGAGGAATATCATAACATTTTACATCATATTATCCATTAACAAGAATCCTCTAGTTTCCATCAATTTTGTAAAACCCCAAAAGAAGAGAGTAAGAGGAAAAAATCATACTATAAAAAACATCATAATCAAAGGGGAGTACTTTAAATCTTTAACATATGAGGTTTAATCCTAGGTTATTCATGATCATCACCAAAAATATAGGATTGTAACCTATAATGAGACATACCTATTGGACATCCATAAAAATAGATTACAAATATATCTGGGGATCTCACTAAAGTTTTAACATCCTAGTTTCCAAAGGTAAACTAAATCTTCCCTATGATACCAACCCTAACAACTTAAGATTGACATACATGAATATTACATATTTTTAGATGAATATTCATTAAATTATATAAATGAACACCTGAGGACCACAATAGTTCAGTGTCCTTAGAAACATGGTAACATAAACAACTGGTTTCTAAAACATCTTAAACATCTCTTACGTTTTCCTTTATAACTAGAACCCCCTTTGACACATATTACATAATAAATGGGGAATCGAAATATAAGAAAGGGTGAGATAAAATGCTCAGTAAGTTTAGACATAGATAAAATAAAACAAAACATAAACATAATAATGTAAAAACATGAACATGAATTTTAAATATATATAAATCTTGAGTCATGAAATAAATCATGGCAGTTTGTAAGGCATAAACCATAAAAGAACACAAATCATGATAAAAATCATTGCCCTAAATCATGGAATTTTGAAAAACTAATAATCCCATAATATGATTTCAATAGTATCCAAAGAATTTCTGTCAATACCATCAATGAGGAAAAAGTCCATTACTATACTTTGATTACTTGTTGTTGGATCCCTGTATTACTGAACCATGCTTACTTGTCGTTCCAACCCGGTATTATAGAACCAGATTTAATTTCTGTTCCAGCCTTGTCTATATCAGGAGATATAAATCCTTACCCAATTCATTAAAGGGAGATATATGTCCCACCCACCTTATAATGAAATCATTCTTATGTGTGACATAAAATAAAAATCATTCATTATAGAAAAACCCAAAGAATAGAATGAGTTTCTGAAACATCATTCCATCATAATACATATAAAAAATTGATGTCATAAATATAATTTACATCATAAACATAATAAAATCATAGCAATAGTAGGGATATAAACATAACCCTATTTAGATAATGTCATCTTATATGGAAAATAACACATGAGATTAATTATTGAGGAAAATATTCTTTGTTTTTCAAAAACATTTTCTTTTCTCAAAATTCCGCACAATTTCAAAAGAAAAGAATCAAATTAAATATAAACCTGAAAGAATATAGACAAATATTCATGTAATTAACGTGTTATAAAAGCCTAAAAATCCATTAATTCCATATAAGTTAAACAAACATTCTTCTTATATGTTTGTTGAAAAAGTAAAAAAAATACCTCCTACCTAAAATGAAAAAAGATTCCATTCATACCATTTAATAGAGATTCAAAAATGGGTAAAATTGAATTTAAAATTTTTATAAGGATAGAAATAATATTTTGAAATATATATTTAGGAAACATGAATGTGGATTATAAACATACTCCAATAAATACTTACGAATAAACAATCTTGGATAATTGCAAAATTATCCCTTACCAATTTATAATCTGGCGATTTGTAATCCTCATAAAATAATGAAAAATATATTCTTATGTAAATATAATAACATTAATAAAAATAATAACAAAAACATTCATCGTCAACAAAAACACCACAAAAAAATAGATGGTGTATAGAACATATGTTCCACATACAAAAATTGAGACAACATAAACCCTTAACATAGGTCTGATATGCTTCGTATGTATCTGAAACTCCTCTGTAATGATTTAAATAATGTTACTGATTTATTACAGAATCATATTAATTTTTATTATATTATATATGATTATATTCCCATCATTTTTCTCATAACATTTCATTGTTACTTGTTATTTAGGTATTAACTACTTTATGTTCATATGAATGTTTTGTCGAATAAGTTCTTGTTTCTATTATTAGGTTATATTTATATCATTTAAATAATGATATTATCATAATATATATCATATTTATTAATTAAATTAATTTATATAATCATTCTTTAATTAATATCATGTAGAATGAATTGCTTCACATCGTGGAGAGGGTAGGCCGTACGTACGCACGAGTGACGATATCGTTTGCATAATTGTTGAAAGATATTGACATGGACGGTGTATAATATTTCAGAATAAATATAATTTTATAATAATATTATAGAGTTATTAATTCCATCATTATACCGATTCAGGTATGTTGGCGATGAAAAACATGTTACACCACATCATGGAGACGGTAAACCATACGTCTTCACGCGTCGTGATTTAATTTTTCATAGGATGGATAGAAGATGAAATATGATTGTCTCATATTCATAATAAAATATCACTATAAAATTGATTCTGGAGTTATTATTTAACAATGAAACAACTCAATCAGAGGTAGTATAAGAAAAAAAAGTTTGATAGAATTGGTCAATGTTCTTCATCTTAATATCCTCTTTGAGCACTCCAGTTGGTCTTTAAAGAAGACCAGAACCACTAGAATATAAGTAGTGAAGTTTATAAGGGAAATAGTCTATGGATTTCCGAGATTGAGGCCTTAAATGGATGTGAAGAGGTGATGGAGCAGGTTCCCATTTATAATTTAGGCAAGGATCACTTTTGGAAACCTCAAAAATATTAGTTTATAATAAAATCAAACCCCACTCAAGAACCTCCAAAATATCCAAATTTTGAAGATGATATGATATTGGGGTGTTATATCAAGAAAACCATGAATTTTACACAAGTTTCTCTATCCATTAAAACCTTATCGTTTCAATTTTACACTTAGTTATTCAATTTCATTTTAACTAGGGTAAGAGATATTACAATATTAAAAGGGTAAAATATTAACTTATTTTATGTAAATTTGATCATAAATAAATAATTTATAACATTTTAGACCATATAATAATTATATAATTTAAAAGTTATTTTTCTATTTGTAGTTAATTTAATAATACATTATTTTTACAAAATATCAATTGTGTTAATTTTGACACTATTCATTTCATAGATCTTTAAAAATATCAAGATAAGATTTTATCCTAGAACCAAATATTATATCATATAAATAATGGGAAAAGGTCAAATAGAAAATTAATTGTACCATTTAATTATCCCAATTTATATTTATTATATTATTTTTAATAACATTTATTTGCTATTTCGCTTAATGTGAAAATTAACACATCAATTTTCTGTAATTAATTAATATAATTATTTGATTCATTAAAATTAAAAATAAAATTATATGATGAAAATAAATATAATATATTTCATAAGAGTACTTTTAGTTGAAATTTTATTCTGTAAAATATTCCATTAAAAATGTTATATTTATAAGATTATGAATGTGACAACTTTAACACCACTTGATTTAAAATAATATAAGCGTCAAAATATATTACATAAGGCTCCAAAGGGTCACTGACTCAAGCCTTGATTATTTTTGTCACGATGTACTAAAAAAATAAAATTTAGTAATGTTATTTGTCCTTTTATTTGTAATTATCTTTTTAATAAAAATTAGTTTATTGATTTGTTATCAATTAAATAATTTATGCATCATCCAAATATAAAACATTAAGGTAATTATTTCTTTTGTAATAATTACAAATAAATTAACATGATAATTATAAAAATTTTATCTTTAAAATGAGTATATATAGTATAAGTTAGCTTCATTATAATCTTATTTTAAAAATGATATATTATTTAAAACATGAATGCGATATCTTTGAATTTTCATTAAATAAAATATCATAAATACCATAATATCGCCCAAATAGCCCCCAAAACATCAAAAGTAAATTTAAATAATAGAAATGTATTTATTAAGTTAAATATTACCATTTAGATTCATTAATACCACTCATTTTTTCAAATGTGAACACATAAAAGATATTAAAGACAAAGAAAATGACACTTTGTGTGTTTCTTTGATTTAAAAATTCTTAATTCATTTTCATGGACAATTGTAAATTAAATGACATAATTTAGATCCTGAAATGTTATGGTTCTAATTTAATTCATCAAATATATATTTTTTCATTTTTTGTTTAGTTTATAGTCCTTATAATTTAATTTTTATCATAAATTAACAAATTTACTCTTTACTGTGGTATCAAAATTTAACAAGGTTACTATTTATATTGATAAAAATAAAAGGGACCTACTTACCAAATTTGGAATTTATGAATCCAAATTTGAAATCCATTTATGATAATTCAAAATATAGGAGTTACAAAATTGGATTTAAAATAAAACAAGTAAAATGTTTTGAAAAACAATTGTTTTTGAAAAAATACCCCCTTTTAAATAGAAAATGTTTTTTTAATAAATTCATTTATAATATCATTTTAAAAATCCATAATTGGATAAAAATTAAATAATTAAAAACTAAAACTAATCCAATATATTATTCTACTATGTAATGAAAATAATGTTCTTAATAAAAATCTGTATTTTCACTATTTTTCAAAAAATGAAACTTATAAGAAAAATACCAAAAATTTAAAAAAAGTAAATTTTTATAATCCAAATTAAAAGAATAAGTTTATTTTGTAAAATTGAATATAAAAAAGTGTAAAAATTATATTTAAAATGGGTGTACCATTAAAAGGAGGCAAAAATACATTTTTTTAAAAGAATACATCTTTTACCCAAAATTGAATTTGTTCTTATATTATTTCTAGGAAACGTATAAAATATAATTTAAACATTATATTGAACATATTAAATTCATATAAAATCCATAATGAGAGATATTATTGTTTTATAAACTCACTTAAATTTAGTCTTTCATGAAATGAGTTCTATCAAAAGAACTTGAAATTGTGTATAACGTAGGCCAAACACAGTGTTGTGTATATCACATGCTAAGACAATGTTTGGTATTGTGAAGTATTATCTTGGTTTAGAGTACAAAACACGACATCAAAGAAATAAAAAACATATTTCATAAAAAACTCGGGGTGTTACATTGTGTACCTTTTAATGTTTTGTGACAAAGATCATCACATTGCCTTTTAAGGTTATATAACCAAGACCTAGCATAGTTCCTTTTAAGGCTCCGTGTCTAGAACTACAAGGTCAAAGGTTCCAAGAAACATGTAGTGAGGGACTTACACATAAGGATACCATTATCAATTATCCTAGGTAGTGGGTTGGGTGTAGGGACTAATAGTAAGAAAGTGGATGAATCTCAACTAATGGCACATGGGGAATATATACGAGTTATCTAATTATCACCACATAAGGCATGATATACTTATTAAAAAGGGCATGTTTTGTTTGTTAGTATTGTATATGAATATCATAGAGGAATTCTACATATCCCATTGGAGGAGGAATCCAAACCCACATAGTTTGAATGCATGTATAAGGGTCAAAGGATGTTAGGTTTGAACCACATAGAGGCATTTTACATATACTTATATGAACATGAATTAGAAGTGATGTAGTTTGGATGATGTTTCATAGTCATTCTAGTGAAATGATGAGGTAGAATATCTAATACTATGTGTGTCATGCTCGGTGTGGGAAATAAGATATATTAATATATCAATAATATTTTATGAGATCATAAAGCAGTGTAAAGAGAGGGGATTTTTAATTGATGTTTCCCTTTTCATTTAATCCTGTTTCTTGGTAACTAAACTGGGGAATGAAATTTCTTGGGATTACACCTAGTAGGATTCCCTTATATGGGAGAGGTTTGGGATTACACCTAACAAAAGAGGCCTATATATGGATGCATTTGGGGATTAATCATAGTTGGAGGATCACATATGATTAACCCAAGAGATTCATCTTATATCAAATCAAATTTCAAGATGAATCCAAAATGAGGCATTATGACTTTAGGCATATAAGTAAATCCATGCAGAGAGATATTTACATTAGTCAATATGATAAGAAATCCACAAATAGAGATTTCAACTTGAAGAAATATGATGAATCCATAAGGAAAATCATGGATCATGGTGTTTTTGGAAGGCATGAGGAGTATCTTGGCTCATAGTAAAATATGAGAAAAAAGTTTTAGTTATATGTTGTGTAATAGAAAATATGTCAACCTAGACCCAAAAATTAATGGCGGGACTCTCAATTTTTAATGTGGTATAGTGACATAAGGGAAGGGTCCAAGATTAAGGCCTATGATCATATATCTTCACTGATCCTAGCCTGAGGGTGAAGGGGTGGATCCACTGTGGTGTAGACCAGTGGAAACCCAATAAGGTGAAATTTATGAAATGAAGGATATTAGGGAAGTTTATGTAAATTAAGAGGCTTATGTGACCATGTGAAGGGAAGGTGGTGATGTGATCATGTATAATTTTAAGTGTTAATAAATTGTATAATTGAAAGTAGTGATACACTCATAAGTTGGGGTCTTTCTTATTCATGGTTCACCCAAACAATCGTGTGACTCGGGCACTTCACATTAGTGGAAGAGAGTGCAAAAAAATATTCCTTTGTAAGTGAACCCCAAAATCATAACAAGGCTATGGTTTCATGACTAAGTTTGCACGAATGAGGCTGATTGACATGGAGAGAGTTCAAAAAATCACATAAATTATGTGAGTATGATCGCATGAAACATATGAGGTCAGATGATTGCATGACTAGGGAACGTGGTTGATGTTCACATTTGTCAATTCTCAGTTGGGGATTGTCGGACTTGTTACATAGTTGAATCTCATACCAATGGTTATGTGATTAGTGATTATTTCACCATTTAATGTCTTAATCGATCCTCCCATGAGATTTTCCTATCAGTTCTCTAAGTGATAATATTTATATATACCACCATTGCTTCTCCCTCTTCCTCCTTTTTTATCTTTTTATAAAGTGGAAAGCATGGGTTATTTTATAGGCATAGGGTCCCAATATCTATTCTAATTTAATAAAAAAATTGGCCATTTTGATGGTGAAATGGTGTCGAAGATCATCCATCTATGTCAGGATCAACACAATAATTCGGCAGGTCACTTAATTGAGTTATGTGTCTAAGGTGATTTGAAAAACATGAATGGTATCACACCTTGAGTGTGACATGTAACCAATATCATGTGAGGATAAGCTCTTTAATCAAAAACATATTTGGGGTGTGTCCCATGATTAGTTCAATGACCTAAAATTGCATGTTTGGATTGGGGTCATGCAATCACATAACTGAGTATGTGGGATGCATGATTTTATCAGTGTTATTATATTGGATAAATCTACCACATATCCCTTTAGAAATCATGCGATCTATGTGAAATCCTTATGTAGAACACTTTATTCCCAAAAATCTAAAACATCAAGTGACCATGAATTTTGATTTGTAAGCCCCTTTTAGATCTATGGAGGGTCAAATCAAAGTATATGATGTGATATACCTCCTTGAATATGAGTTATATACCCTAGAAGTATTTTTTGGAGTTTACAAGGTCCTCGAATAACCCTAAAATACGGGTTTTCAAATTTGAAACCCTCTTCATTAGTAATATTGAAATCCATAGCCTACTCCTGGAAGGAAATTCTCAACACCATGTCACTAGATTGGGAAACATTTTCCCTCAGTGTATGAGCCATCCTGTACACATGGAAAACCCATTTTCTTCATCTTTAGACAAAGAAGAACATTTCCTATGAAAATATAACTGTGTTTTATGGGTGAGTGTCATATCATGTGTTTTACAAAAAAAGTGTGTGGTATGAATATTTTGATTCAAATTTAGCTTAAAACACAAGAGTTTATATTTTTATGAGAAGGTAGAAATCTTGTGATGGGGTTATTTTATTCATATAATAGACTTAGTAACATATGAAACACATAATATAACCCAATATATAAACACCCAAAAACTCATGAATAAAACGAATAACATAAAATGACCATATCTTTACTATCAAAATCTCCATCTTTTACTCTTTAACACAATTTTCTTGATAAGATTAGAAAATACATAACCTAATGATTTCTACCTCTAAGGGGACTATACTAGCCTTTGGACCCTTGTTCATTATGGTAGGACCACAAATCACTAAATGGGAAATGGTTCCTTTTTCTCAATGAAAAATGATGATTGGGGATAAATAATGTTTCGACTTATAGCTTAGATTCGTTGCCTTACCAAAAACAAAAATAATCAAATTCCTTTTATAGACTCTCTTAATTAAATGAATAGGTATTTGGGAATTTAGTACCATTTTGTAACACCCCAAGCTTCTACGGTACGTTTCCCTTCGAATAATGCGATAGCGTGTGTTGTACGCAACCTCGAGTTCTAACACACACCACCACTAATTAAACTAGCCGTTGTGAATAGTAATACCTACTTTTTGAAATCATATATATTCTATATTTCAAAATGGACTTCATTTTTGGATTCGGAATATCAAAATTAGCCTAGGGTGAAATTTTGGTACATTTCGGATAACTTTCATATTTTGATGAATAGTGAAAATTACTAAATTTTAATTAAAAACAACTTTTTTAATCAAAATAATTAATAGTGATAAATTGTGAATTTGAGTGGTTTTAAAGTATATTTAGAATATATTTTTACCATTTAATATAATCTCGGTCATTGGACATAATTTTACAATTAAACCGAACATAAACAAGTGTCAATCTTTTGATAGTTATTATCTCTTAAAAACACGCTTTTTGTTTTGACAGCGGGAATTAATTTTAAATTAATTTCTGCCACTTCTATGTTTTGAATTTAGAAAAATGGATTCCATATTTGGAATCAGGATGTTCAAATTGTGTAAATAGGTAACTTTTATTTTTAGACATTTTGAATAATTACTGCGGTAAATATTTTATTTACCATGGTTAAGGGTAAATCCGGTAAATAAGGGTTAAAAAAAATAATATTATAATAATACTAAATTACCCTAAAACGTGTCTCAACCCTATTGGTTGATACATGGTCGACCATGGGCATCTTTGGGTCTATTTTGGGACCCCATGGATCCACTTGTAAGTGATAATGACACTTTATTTTAATCAAGTCAAAATGAATACAAAAATGACACAAGCATATATCTTTTAGAACAACAATGTTTACATAGGGTTATACATGTTGGATTTTCGATTATAAATATTCATTAGAAAGATAAAAAGATTTCCTACATAATGATATTTTATTTATAATTTTTAGACATTAAATAAGTTATTTTATTTATGACACAATGATGATGCAGTAATTAATATAATAGTGAAAAATTAAAATAATTGATATTATAAATACCCAAATAAATATAATATGAAACTTTTAATGAAATAAACTAATTTTCTAGGCTGATATGATATATTAGGATTGATTTAATGGACTTTTTTCGAAGTAATCAATCTGTTATGAGTTTCACAAAAATCAACTATTGAATAGTGTCAAAATTGACATAAAAGAGTTCTTAAAACAAATATTATATTATTAATTGATATTAAATTCCTAAAAATCTAAGGTTCGGCCAAGAGACTTATATTATGATAGGTTAATCATTAATGGACCACTTGGGGGTCGCTTGGATGTATATAGTAAGTTTATTAACCATAATATATAAAATACAAAGAGACATTGTAAAAGTGAAACTAATTAACTTAGAGTTAATACTTAAAGATAAGGTTAATATAAGTACCCAAACCTGTCTAAATTCTATTGGATGAGTTGTTTTCGACCTATCCCCACCTCATCCTTTGAATAGTCAACTTTGGAGCCTTTAGAAACCGAATATGAATTTATTATAAATTAATATTTCTAGCTTTTCCAAAGGTGCCCCTCACCCCTCTTATAAAAGGGCACTCCTCCTTCTCATTTCTTCACACCTTCAAAGCCTTTTGGTTCGGCCAAACTCTGCCCAAATACTCTCCCAACATCCCTCAATACAACCTAGAGGCCTTAGTTTGATCAGAAAGCCAACCTAAGGATCCCTTTTGATCAAATCAAAAGGAAGAACCCGAAGAAGAGGTAATGATTTCACCACCCTTTTCTAAGTTCATTTCTTCTTCCACTTCTTCTTCCTTTGTTCTTACCATTCTGAAATAATAACTCCATTATCTCACATATACTGTGATGTTATTATAAATATGGTACAATCATATTCAGTATTCTATCCACCCTTTGAATAACATGTCACCATACGTGCGTACGTACGGCTTACCGTCTCCACGTCGTGGTGTAATTGTTATTCAATATAATATTATTTGGATGGGTATAATAATGATGTGTAACTCATGTAAATAATAAATATAACATGTTAATGATTCTGTATATATGATATACCATCCATTTATATATTATTTTAATATCAAAAGAATGATATTGTCGCTCGTGCATACGTACGGACTACCGTCTCCACGAACGCGATGAGATTCATTCTCCATCGTATCCATTCTAGTATAATTATCATTTGATGATTTAAAAATGATGTTTAAGGACTGTATATCATTCTGGATATGAATAAGATACAACAACCATGGCTTATGTAACAAAACATATAAAAGAAAATGAGTAAGTTAACTCCCGAAACGACGATAATTCTAAGATATTATTAACAAATCAATGTTAAAAGATCATATATGATATCATATTAATATATATGATTCTTGTATAATTTAATAACAACTATTTCACCATTATACAAGAGGTTAACCTACCCCAACCAAAGAAAAGTACAAGGTAAGGGTTATTTCACAATCTCTTCATTATCCGAGGTTGTTTATATGTAATAATCTACTGGGATCTCTTTATCATCCACATCCATGTTTCTTAAAAATGTATTTCAAAACATTTTTACTATTTACAAGAATATGGGTTAAAGTCATTTATACCTTTTTTTGACTTTTTATAAGAGGTTTATAAAGGAATCTTTCCGTCGTTTTCAAAACAAGGTCCTTTTTAACCTTTTCGACAGAATTGAGGTAAGAATGTTTTTTTTAACTTATACGGCGGGTGCGGTTATTTTACGCCGTTATAAAATCTTCAAAGCTTTCCTTACAAGCTTATAAGAATATTTTCAAAGAAAATGTTTTATTTTATATGGATCTTAAATGATTTCAAAATAAAAGGAGATATTTCTTTAAAAAGAATTTTGATTTCATCTATGTCAACATCCTTTGATGGATTTTAAGATTATTTGAAGTTGATTTATTATGATACAAAACTTCTATATTGTATTGAAGGTTTTGTGATATGTTTGACTGTGGATGTGCTATTTTTATACCATTCATAGTTTATTGTGAAAGTATTGACATTTCGTATGCTAGTTTTAATACGAATGTTTATGTTATGTTTAAACCTTTTCATATGGGAATGCATTGGACTTAATAAGTGACGGGTGGAGCCCGCTATAGCTCCTCGATGCATCGGTAGGTCTCATGAGACAAACTAGTGTCTTGGCACAAGGCCTTGACAAAATCTTATTTGTAGTCTTGGCACGAGGCCTTGGCTATGTGGTTATGATAGTCTGGCATTATGCATTCCAACATTATGAAAGTGGTTATTGATTTTTGCATGTGATTATTCGATTAGTAGAATATCCATGTGAATAAGTAAATGGCATTATTTCATTTTACTTTTGCCATACCATGTTGAAGTTCAATTTTAAAAGGCTTTTGTTTTTAGTAATGCATTGCCTTAAATGTTTATTCTTATTTATGAAAGTTTCCGCTATATTGTTATCCTTACTGGGCATTTGAGCTCACCCCTTTTCTATGTTTTATTTTTCCCCAGGATGTGAAGAAGTAAATTATGAATGACCTGCAGGGATATTATGAGGGGATAGTAGTGTGGATTATGGAGACATTATGTTGTTGTAGTAGTTTTTCATTTTATGATGTAATGTAAAACTTATGAATATATCTAGTGTTTCCAAGGCTACTAAACCAATCGGTCTTTCGAGATTTGATCTTTCTTGTGATCATGCCAATGTTATGTAATAATGCACCGACTCTGGGTAACTGGGGTCGGGGCGTTACAGTTGGTATCAGAGGAAGTTTAGTACAAACCTTGGAAACTAGATTTAGATAAACTCTGATTAGAGCACGTAGACCTAAGATGAACTTTGAGGATTAGTATAGAAGAACTTCCTAGAATTTTGGTATTGTAGAGATTTTGTGAGTTTTCCGAGCAATACATCCCTGTCTGGATACGAGCAGGTAGAGGCGGTCCTGGCACAGATGTACCTAGCGGTAAAACCCGAAAACACCGCTTTGAGCTAGACTCGAACGGGAACTGGTGCACGACAACGGGCCTTGCTGCACTCTTGGTTACGACACTCCCGGGGGATATGCTTAGGATAACTCTCACTATCTTTACAAATCATTATGAAGGGTTTATGAGTATATACTTCCTCAAAGAAAAACATTTTTATGATTATGGATTATATCCATAAATAGTTCAATTTATGTTAAGTGTTTTATAAGTATGGGATTATGTATTTTGATTCATAAACTGATCTAGTTTATGCCATTGTTTAGAAATGGCGCCTAGTGGAAGAAATGGAAACCGTATCAATGTGCGCACTCCATGTAGGGATTGCCCTCCTGCTCAAGATAATTATAGTGGGGCTGGTGATGCAACTGGTGCTGATCAACTAATCACCATACCGGGACAACTTACTCAGGTTATGAATAATAACCTTACCCGTATGGAGCACCCTGATCCGCAGCGTGGAGGATCAATGTTAGATCGATTCATGAGACAACAACCACCAACGTTCAATGGGAGTACAAATCCCTTAGTAGCTGAGCAATGGATATTTTCCCTAGAGAAAATATTTCAGGCTTTGGGGAGTAGTGAAAGGGAAAAAGTTACCATGGCAGTTTACCGCCTCACTGGAGATGCTGATCAATGGTGGTCATTGATTCAAAACATGAAGGAAGATGATGAAGTATCAAACATGGAATGGAGGGAGTTCAAAGATCTGTTTTTAGAAAAATACTTTCCTCGTGACCATCGAGCAGATATGGAAAGGCAATTTCTGAGTCTGAGACAAAAGGAGGATGAGAATGTCACAAAGTATGAGGCTAACTTTACAAGGTTAGCGAGGTATGCTGGAGATTATATTCGCAACCCAAGAAGTAAGATTGATCGTTTCTTTGATGGGTTAAAACCATTTCTCCGTCGAGCATTAGTCTCACAATCCTTTTCATCGTACGAAGACATTGTCTCATGTGCTATCAAGACCGAAAAGGAATTCTCTAAGTCTTATGACTTTAAAGAAAAGCAAGAGAAGAAGAGACCTGCTGATCAATCTGGGAATGGAAATAAGGGGAAGAAGGGAAAGGTTGAATATCCATCTTGTGGTAAGTGCGGGAAGAAACACCCCGGTGCTTGCCTGAAGGGAATGGGAGTCTGTTACAAGTGTGGTGAAAAAGGCCACCAAGCTCATGATTGCAAGGGGGAGAAGGAAGCTACCAATGTTCAGTGCTACAATTGCAGGGAGATGGGGCATTATGCAAATGCATGTCCTAAGCGTCAGGAGAACTTACCTCAGAAAAGGCCAAGGGATCAAGGCCAGGCTTATGCTATCACTACTGATGAGGTAGAAACTCCGAAAGACGTGGTGGCAGGTAATTTAATGGTTTCCTCAAGTTTAGCAAATGCATTATTTGATTCTGGATCATCGCATTGTTTCATATCTTCCCAGTTTGCTAAGAAAATTAGATATTTCCAATTTGATTTAATAAGGGAGTTGTCAGTTAAAACTCCTAAGGGAAGTATCGTTGCAACAAAGTTTTGTGAATCAGTCCCCATTAGAGCACATAAATTTTCTTTATCTGCTGATTTCATCGTCATACCTATGATTGAGTTTGATATAATCCTCGGTATGGACTGGCTTTCGGACTATGATGCGAAGATTTATTGTAAGAAGAAAGAGGTTACGATTCTTGATGATAATGATAAGGAACACCTTATTTTTAGAGCAGAATCGTCACCACCTAATTCTTATTTAGACCCACCCCCAGTAGCTCAACTTAATTCAATTATTGGGGAGGAAGAGAATGAAGTAACTATCGGTGAGGAAAGGAATGTTCAAATAGAGGGTGTACCTGTTGTGAAAGAATTTGTAGATGTATTTCCGGAAGATTTACCTGGACATCCTCCAGAACGAGAAGTTGAGTTTTCCATTGATTTGATTCCTGGATCAAGGCCTATATCGAAGACCCCTTATAGAATGGCCACTGTAGAGTTAGTCGAACTAAAGAAACAACTAGAGGAATTGAGTAATAAGGGATTTATTCGCCCTAGTGTTTCTCCATGGGGAGCCCCTGTTCTTTTTGTTAAAAAGAAAGATGGATCTATGAGGTTATGTATCGATTACAGGGAGATCAATGCTATAACGATAAAGAACAAGTATCCCCTACCTCGTATTGATGATTTATTTGACCAACTACATGGAGCTCAATACTTTTCAAAGATTGACCTTCGATCTGGATACCATCAGTTGTGTGTAAAGAAGGAAGACATTCCGAAGACAGCATTTCGAACCAGGTACGGGCATTACGAGTTTACTGTAATGCCGTTTGGATTGACTAATGCACCCTCTGTATTCATGGATCTGATGAATAGAGTTTTCAAGGAGTATCTCGATGAATTTTTGGTGGTATTTATTGATGATATCTTGGTATACTCCAAAACCTACAAAGATCATGAAAATCACTTGCACATTATCTTGAAGACTCTGAGGAGGCATGAATTATATGGAAAGTTTAGCAAGTGTGAATTCTGGCTTCAGGAGATTTCTTTTCTTGGCCATATTGTCTCTAAAGATGGAATCTCTGTTGATCCTTCTAAGACCAAGGCAATCCAAGAATGGCCAGCACCTACGAGTATAACTGAGGTACGTAGTTTTATTGGCTTGGCAGGTTATTATCGACGTTTCGTCCAGAATTTTGCCCGATTGGCTAACCCATTAACGAAGCTCACACGTAAAGGGGTTAAATTTGTTTGGACAAAAGAGTGTGAAGAATGTTTCGAAGAACTGAAGAGAAGATTAGTCAATGCTCCTATATTGACTCTACCATCGGGGAATGATGGGTTCGTTATTTATAGTGATGCATCAAAGAAAGGACTTGGCTGTGTCCTTATGCAGAATGATAGAGTTATTGCCTATGCATCACGACAGTTGAAAATTCATGAACAAAACTATCCTACTCATGATCTTGAGTTAGCAGCTGTGATCTTTGCTTTGAAGATATGGAGGCACTACCTCTATGGTGAAAAATGTGAGATTTATACTGATCACAAGAGTTTGAAGTATATTTTCTCACAAAAAGAACTCAACATGAGGCAAAGGAGATGGCTTGAATTACTCAAGGATTATGATTGTACGATACACTACCACCCGGGGAAGGCAAACAAGGTGGCAGATGCTTTGAGTAGAAAAGACCATGGAGTTTTGAACAATATGAGAATTGAAAGGGATCCAATTTTCATGGATCTAGTGAAAATAGACATGGGAATAACCAGGGAAGGTGAAACATCAATGCTTTTTCAAATGGTTGCCAAACCATCTTTACTAGAAAGGATTAAGAGTTCTCAGACCGATGATGACGAATTCCAAAAGAAGATTAAAGCTGTGAATGATGGGAGATTGAGAGACTTTGTGTATGAAGATGGAATTTTGAAATTCGGGAAGAGACTTTGTGTTCCCAATATACCTGATCTAAAAAGGGAATTGCTGGATGATGCTCATAGTTCCAATTTCTCTATACACCCTGGGAGCACCAAAATGTATAGAGATTTGAAGGAACATTTTTTGGTGGGACAACATGAAGAGGGAGATTGCTGATTTTGTGTCAAGATGTATGGTTTGTCAACAAGTGAAAGTTGGAAGGCAACAGCCTGGAGGAGTCATGCAACCTCTTCCCATACCGGAGTGGAAATGGGACAATATTACAATGGACTTTGTCATGGGGCTACCAAAGACTCCTAGAAGGAACGATGCAATATGGGTTATTGTTGATCGTCTTACCAAGTCAGCACATTTTCTTGCTATAAGAGAAGATCTACCCCTGGAACGTCTAGCAAGACTATATATTAATGAAGTTGTGAGACTTCATGGAGTACCCCTATCGATTGTTTCTGATCGTGATCCCCGTTTTACTTCAAGATTTTGGAAAAGTCTTCAGAAATCCCTGGATACTGAACTTCATTTGAGCACTGCTTACCACCCTCAGACAGACGGACAATCAGAACGGACTATTCAAACCTTAGAAGACATGTTGAGATCTTGCTCACTTGACTTTCAGGGTATGTGGGATCAATATTTACCACTGGTAGAATTTTCCTATAACAATAGCTTCCATTCGAGTATTCAGATGGCACCATATGAAGCGTTATACAGAAAGAGATGTCGTACACCAACCTGTTGGGATGACGTCGGTGAAAGAAAACTTGTAGGTCTAGAACTGGTGGAGGAAACGATGGAAAAGGTAAAGGTAATCCAAAATCACATCAAAGCAGCTCAAAGTAGGCAGAAGAGCTATGCCGATAATCGAAGGAAGGATTTGGAATTTCAAGTCGGTGATCATGTTTTCCTAAAGGTATCTCCGTGGAAGGGAGTCATACATTTTGGTAAGAAAGGTAAATTGAGTCCCAGGTACATCGGACCTTTCGAAATTCTAGAACGAATTGGGGCTGTAGCTTACCGATTGGCAATGCCGCCAAGTCTCTCCAAAGTTCACGATGTGTTCCACGTATCTCTGTTGAGAAAATACATGCCTGACCCAACGCATGTACTCACCTTTGAGGAATTAGAACTGGAACCCGATCTGTCTTATTGCGAAGAGCCCGTCAGGATTCTTGATACAAGAGAACAAGTACTGAGAAACCGGACGACGCGTCTGGTAAAAGTTTTGTGGAGAAATCATAAGATGGAAGAGGCAACGTGGGAACCCGAGGAACTTATGATGAAGAACCACCCGAGTCTTTTTATGCAGTAATACCCTAGAAATTGCGAGGACGCAATTATTTGAAGGAGGGGAGAATGTAACACCCCAAGCTTCTACGGTACGTTTCCCTTCGAATAATGCGATAGCGTGTGTTGTACGCAACCTCGAGTTCTAACACACACCACAACTAATTAAACTAGCCGTTGTGAATAGTAATACCTACTTTTTGAAATCATATATATTCTATATTTCAAAATGGACTTCATTTTTGGATTCGGAATATCAAAATTAGCCTAGGGTGAAATTTTGGTACATTTCGGATAACTTTCATATTTTGATGAATAGTGAAAATTACTAAATTTTAATTAAAAACAACTTTTTTAATCAAAATAATTAATAGTGATAAATTGTGAATTTGAGTGGTTTTAAAGTATATTTAGAATATATTTTTACCATTTAATATAATCTCGGTCATTGGACATAATTTTACAATTAAACCGAACATAAACAAGTGTCAATCTTTTGATAGTTATTATCTCTTAAAAACACGCTTTTTGTTTTGACAGCGGGAATTAATTTTAAATTAATTTCTGCCACTTCTGTGTTTTGAATTTAGAAAAATGGATTCCATATTTGGAATCAGGATGTTCAAATTGTGTAAATAGGTAACTTTTATTTTTAGACATTTTGAATAATTACTGCGGTAAATATTTTATTTACCATGGTTAAGGGTAAATCCGGTAAATAAGGGTTAAAGAAAATAATATTATAATAATACTAAATTACCCTAAAACGTGTCTCAACCCTATTGGTTGATACATGGTCGACCATGGGCATCTTTGGGTCTATTTTGGGACCCCATGGATCCACTTGTAAGTGATAATGACACTTTATTTTAATCAAGTCAAAATGAATACAAAAATGACACAAGCATATATCTTTTAGAACAACAATTTTTACATAGGGTTATACATGTTGGATTTTCGATTATAAATATTCATTAGAAAGATAAAAAGATTTCCTACATAATGATATTTTATTTATAATTTGTAGACATTAAATAAGTTATTTTATATATGACACAATGATGATACAGTAATTAATATAATAGTGAAAAATTAAAATAATTGATATTATAAATACCCAAATAAATAAAATATGAAACTTTTAATGAATTAAACTAATTTTCTAGGCTGATATGATATATTAGGATTGATTTAATGGACTTTGTTCGAAGTAATCAATCTGTTATGAGTTTCACAAAAATCAACTATTGAATAGTGTCAAAATTGACATAAAAGTGTTCTTAAAACAAATATTATATTATTAATTGATATTAAATTCCTAAAAATCTAAGGTTCGGCCAAGAGACTTATATTATGATAGGTTAATCATTAATGGACCACTTGGGGGTCGCTTGGATGTATATAGTAAGTTTATTAACCATAATATATAAAATACAAAGAGACATTGTAAAAGTGAAACTAATTAACTTAGAGTTAATACTTAAAGATAAGGTTAATATAAGTACCCAACCCTGTCTAAATTCTATTGGATGAGTTGTTATCGACCTATCCCCACCTCATCCTTTGAATAGTCAACTTTGGAGCCTTTAGAAACCGAATATGAATTTATTATAAATTAATATTTCTAGCTTTTCCAAAGGTGCCCCTCACCCCTCTTATAAAAGGGCACTCCTCCTTCTCATTTCTTCACACCTTCAAAGCCTTTTGGTTCGGCCAAACTCTGCCCAAATACTCTCCCAACATCCCTCAATACAACCTAGAGGCCTTAGTTTGATCAGAAAGCCAACCTAAGGAGCCCTTTTGATCAAATCAAAAGGAAGAACCCGAAGAAGAGGTAATGATTTCACCACCCTTTTCTAAGTTCATTTCTTCTTCCACTTCTTCTTCCTTTGTTCTTACCATTCTGAAATAATAACTCCAGTATCTCACATATACTGTGATGTTATTATAAATATGGTACAATCATATTCAGTATTCTATCCACCCTTTGAATAACATGTCACCATACGTGCGTACGTACGGCTTACCGTCTCCACGTCGTGGTGTAATTGTTATTCAATATAATATTATTTGGATGGGTATAATAATGATGTGTAACTCATGTAAATAATAAATATAACATGTTAATGATTCTTTATATATGATATACCATCCATTTATATATTATTTTAATATCAAAAGAATGATATTGTCGCTCGTGCGTACGTACGGACTACCGTCTCCACGAACGCGATGAGATTCATTCTCCATCGTATCCATTCAAGTATAATTATCATTTGATGATTTAAAAATGATGTTTAAGGACTGTATATCATTCTGGATATGAATAAGATACAACAACCATGGCTTATGTAACAAAACATATAAAAGAAAATGAGTAAGTTAACTCCCGAAACGACGATAATTCTAAGATATTATTAACAAATCAATGTTAAAAGATCATATATGATATCATATTAATATATATGATTCTTGTATAATTTAATAACAACTATTTCACCATTATACAGGAGGTTAACCTACCCCAACCAAGGAAAAGTACAAGGTAAGGGTTATTTCACAATCTCTTCATTATCCGAGGTTGTTTATATGTAATAATCTACTGGGATCTCTTTATCATCCACATCCATGTTTCTTAAAAATGTATTTCAAAACATTTTTACTATTTACAAGAATATGGGTTAAAGTCATTTATACCTTTTTTTGACTTTTTATAAGAGGTTTATAAAGGAATCTTTCCGTCGTTTTCAAAACAAGGTCCTTTTTAACCTTTTCGACAGAATTGAGGTAAGAATGTTTTTTTTAACTTATACGGCGGGTGCGGTTATTTTACGCCGTTATAAAATCTTCAAAGCTTTCCTTACAAGCTTATAAGAATATTTTCAAAGAAAATGTTTTATTTTATATGGATCTTAAATGATTTCAAAATAAAAGGAGATATTTCTTTAAAAAGAATTTTGATTTCATCTATGTCAACATCCTTTGATGGATTTTAAGATTATTTGAAGTTGATTTATTATGATACAAAACTTCTATATTGTATTGAAGGTTTTGTGATATGTTTGACTGTGGATGTGCTATTTTTATACCATTCATAGTTTATTGTGAAATTATTGACATTTCGTATGCTAGTTTTAATACGAATGTTTATGTTATGTTTAAACCTTTTCATATGGGAATGCATTGGACTTAATAAGTGACGGGTGGAGCCCGCTATAGCTCCTCGATGCATCGGTAGGTCTCATGAGACAAACTAGTGTCTTGGAACAAGGCCTTGACAAAATCTTATTTGTAGTCTTGGCACGAGGCCTTGGCTATGTGGTTATGATAGTCTGGCATTATGCATTCCAACATTATGAAAGTGGTTATTGATTTTTGCATGTGATTATTCGATTAGTAGAATATCCATGTGAATAAGTAAATGGCATTATTTCATTTTACTTTTGCCATACCATGTTGAAGTTCAATTTTAAAAGGCTTTTGTTTTTAGTAATGCATTGCCTTAAATGTTTATTCTTATTTATGAAAGTTTCCGCTATATTGTTATCCTTACTGGGCATTTGAGCTCACCCCTTTTCTATGTTTTATTTTTCCCCAGGATGTGAAGAAGTAAATTATGAATGACCTGCAGGGATATTATGAGGGGATAGTAGTGTGGATTATGGAGGCATTATGTTGTTGTAGTAGTTTTTCATTTTATGATGTAATGTAATACTTATGAATATATCTAGTGTTTCCAAGGCTACTAAACCAATCGGTCTTTCGAGATTTGATCTTTCTTGTGATCATGCCAATGTTATGTAATAATGCACCGACTCTGGGTAACTGGGGTCGGGGCGTTACACATTTAATTGTGACCACACAATACTTCCCCATAGTGTTATACATTCATCAAATAATTAAATAATGATAATTTTATTCAAAATCCATATATAAATCAATATATTTTTATTCATAACTGATGAAATCGTGTAGGAATATATGGATGAATTCATGCGTACGACATCACATATCACATGACCATCTGATAATGTAATATATGTGAAATTAATGCTATAATAGGTTTATACAAATACCACAATACCTAGATATGATTTAGGTATTTTATGAAATATGATATCAACAATATCTTTTCACTTCAAAAAATATACAACTTTAACATAAATCATATTAGACTTTGTTTAAAACTTTAAAACTCTTTTTGAATCCATCCAAACTATTTGGATAAGTTTTTTCAAACTCTCATAATTTTTGAATAAAAGATTTTTCAAAAAATTAACCCATATCCAAAGGCTTAACTGCATGACCCTGAAATATTTTTTAGCATTGACAACAAATATAAAATCCTAATTTCATAGATGTATGAAAAGAACATACTGTAGAAAATAATCAAGGATACTCAAGATAAAATGGGGTCTAGTGTGACGTAGAAACAAAATACTCAAATCTCAATATGAACATGTAATCCTGAAGATGTATCATATACACCACATGTATACCTATATAGTCATAATTTCCATGATACAGAGTGACAAATTGAGGCGAAACATGTCAATATAGTATATGTTATCTCATCCATTCATGATTTTATGAAATAGATTTTCCTTGTCAAGTGATACATATCATGTCATTATTTTATTAGATGAGGTAATCACATGACCATCATCCCAGTAGATGACTATGCCGCGTGTAACTCAATTTATCATGGTCATGCATTTCCTCAGTCTAATTCAATCAAGATCCTAGATGTCTTTTCTTATCATATGGGTTGATAAAACCTATCTTGGTTATGATCGAACCAAAAAAATGATCGAAAACATACCAAACCATAACTAAATAATCTAAGCCTAAACTATTGTATAATAAATGTATATATGTTTGATGTTCTCATTATAGGTATCTCACAAACATCATGTAATTTAGACTAATAGTAAGCATACACCTCTATGCATATCGATGAATACATGACATTACAAGAGATATACTTTGGTAGGTTAGTCTATGTAATAATTCTCAACTTATTATCTCATGAGGCTATTATTCATTTATCTTATATTATTTTCTTGTATCGAGTATATTATTTACTCATTAAAATAATTACATATCTTCCCTACCCATAATACTTCATGTTGATAATTAATTAGGGAAAAATCAATGTTATATATTGAGGGGATATTATCTTTCCACTAATAATATAAGATAAATTAAAACAAAAATTGATGAATATAAAAAAGAGAAATTTTTTATTATAAAACAATAATATAATAAAAAACTATTATAATAAATATTTAATGTATATTATACTAAGTGTTTCAAAATAACCCTCATGATTATACTATGTTAATGGTTTCATCAATTGAAAAACAAAATTATGCCTTGTATCTAACCAAGAGATCCTGATATCTCCCCTCAAAAGAATCTATTACTTGAAATGCTATTTGTGAAGGATGTGTTTAGTCATTTTGTGAGACTGAGGTTACTTTTCCTAAGTAGTGGTTTCATTTTTTTCATTGTAAATATTGATTTATCCCTTTATTCTAGTAACTAGGAGAAGTTCATAAATGATTTTTCTGATCCAAACAACATCACTCAGTGCATCTGATGCAATAAAATACTCTGCCTATATTATTGATAATTCTATGGTTTCCTATTTGGAACTCTTCCTATCGATATCGCCACTATTCCAGAAAAACCTGAAACTGAATTTATATCCCAGGTCATATGTTTCAGAACAGAAAATATCATCAGTTGAACCGCTTACATAGATCTCATCCTCTCCCCTAGAGAGTAAGAACATATCCATATTTTTTCTTAAGTACTGAAATATTTTCTTAACAGAAATCCAGTGCTCCCACTAGGATTAATTCGATATCTACTTGATATACTGAGAGCATAAGTGACATCAGTTTGAGTAAACAACATGGAATACATGATAGATAACCTGAAACATGAATATAAAATTTTATCTTCCCTTTCAAACTAATTATATGGATATTGAATCATTCTATGATTCATACCATGAAACACTCATAAAGACCCATTTTTGAGTTCTCAATACTAAACCACTTTATCAATTTACCAATATATGTGTTCTAACTATATCCAAGAAACATATTATTTATATATCTATAGATATTTATACTTATCATTTAGGCTTCTTCAAGTCTTTCTTTCCTAGAGAAGAAATTTTCCAAACAATTTTTTATAGTGTGAAAAGTCATAACATCATTTATGATAAGAATTTCACACATATAAAACATCAAAAATACTAAAAAATTCCCACTAATACACTAATATACATAATCATAGTATATTCTTTTCTATAAAACCAAACTCATTGATTACATAATAAAACTAGATATTATAACTAAAATAAGTTTACTCCAATCCACAAATAGAGTGATGTATCTTACAGACATTTGTAGACACATCTGGAACTTGAAAACATTCGAGATGTATCATATAAAAATAATCCACTAGATTTTGTTTATGGAAAATAGATTTTATATCCATTTTATATATTTCAAAATCATTATGAGATACTAAGGAAGGAATTATTTGAATGCACTTTATCATCATAACTGGTGAAATGGTTTCTTCATAGTAAATACTATGAATTTTTATGTAAAATTTTTTTACCTGGCATGATTTATATGTAAACACTATACCAACTACGTTAGTTTTATTTTGGAAAACCCAATATTACCTTATGCGTATGAACCCTTTGGGTGTATCCACAAAGTTCCAAAAATGTTCAGTGTATTTTGAGTTCATTTAAAATTCCATTTATTTTAACTATTACTTAGAATAAAAACTCCCAACAACCTCTTGGTAGGTACTAGATTCACCTCCTATGAACATTAATTTTTCATCATTTTCTATATGAAATCCACATATTTTGGGGTCCAAATGAATTCTATCATTCCTTTAATTTTCTTATTTAACTTTAGTTTTTTCTTTTATCACAACTCTTCATTGAAGCAGATTAACTTCCATCTCAAGGAAACTTCTTGTTTGTTAGTATTGAACTTCTACTAGTTCCATTTTTCTACAACAAAATCCATGTGTCATGTTATACTTCGTAATAAAAAAACCATATTGATCTATAAACACTTTTTACTGGGTATAAATATATAAAAAATTTATTTTTGGAGGTTTTATGATAAATAAGATACAAGAGTGGGTGAAATGTAGTTTTAAAATAAACATATAGTTTATTTTCTCTTTAAGTATTAATATCATCATTTTTTGATATTATTAAAGAAATTAAAGATTATAGTAGTGTAAATATAAAATATATGAATTTTTTTAGTATAGTAGAAATAAAATTATTGGAATTACAAACTAATCATGGGAGATTTAACACATCAAAAATTTAAAAAAAAATTGAGCATTGTTTAGTAAAATACATACTCTTTTAGAAGCATATTATTTAATTCAGACATTAAAAAAAGTGAATGGAATATATTTAAACCAGATATAAGGTATCAATTTCTTTAAACCTATTATAAGGAATCCCAACTTTTATACCCATCATATGGTATATCTTCCAATCCCCATATTCCCTTGACTAAACCTATCAGAAACTTCTTAATTAAAACACCCAAATAACATGATCTCTGTATAGATTTCCATATAATACCCCAATAAAATGTTCAAAAATTATTCTATCTTCCTAATCCTGGAATCCCTCGATATCGCATGATCAAAAGTAGAATAAGTACAACTGAAATAACAAGATATTTACAAGGTAAACCTCATACAATGTTAGATATTAACTAAAACACTCAGAAACATATAATAAAACCGATCAGAAGAACTCTTATCAAACAAACATCAAAATGGTTAAAAAAATTAAGAATTATTATTCCAGATGATCATTCATATAATTTTGACATTTGAGGTTTGTCTTTATTTATAATCATTATTGAAGAAACTAAAATGTTATATTTTGAAAATTTCAATGCTATAACTACATCAAAAGAAACTTCTTCATCTACCAAGGAAGAAGGAATGTTTCTTCATCTACCGATGAGTTGAATTATCATAACTATAATTCTTCAAAATACAGTCGATGTAATATTAATTGTAAATTTAAAATCATAGATTTTTATAAAAAAGTTTTAGTTCTCCGGTACTTTAGTTATTAGAAGTTCATTTTTCATAATCATAAAAAATTAAACAAAAACATCGTGTTAGATCATTTTTATATAAAGTTATTGTGATTTATGAAATAAATAATGAACTGAGCCATTGACTTAATAATCATTCCAACAATAATATCTCACTATTTACTTGGGATATACAACAAAAATAATTTATCTGACTTAGGGATAATCTTATCCGAATATAGTCACCATATGAGTGCTTCTTGGCCCTTAATACTTATAAAATTAAAACTAAGACATTTCCCAAACCATATATTATGTAGTTTATTTATGAAATATTTAGATGGAATGATGTTAAGTAGGAATGAAATAGTTTCCAAAATATAACCCTAGGATGAAATAAAAATATATCATTAACTCATCATTAATTGAACTACGTCCAATAGGTTATGATTCATCCTCTTACACATAGTATTACACTATATTAATCCAAATGGTTTGTCTTGTTGAAAAATTTCAAAGTCTCTCATATGATTAGTGAATTACTATATTAAGTATTCATCATATTAATATAATCATATAATCCCAATGCCTTTAACCACTTGATTTTGTAATTAGTTCAAAAACTCATTGCACCTTTTAAAATTTTTATAATTTTGTTTCATTAGAAACACACAATCAATCTAAATAAATTCATTGTAAAAACTACTAAAATACCTAAAACCACTACTTTATTGAGTATTCATTGGTCCACATACATCACTATGCGTGATATCTAAGAGACCACTTGACCATTAACCTTTTACAAAAAAGGTTATTTGTACATATCTCTTAATAAATAATATTTTCATGTATCAAATTAGACATAATGGATGAGTGTAAAAATCCAAATATATATAGAGTATTTGAATGAATTTATAATTTATATGTCCAAGTTGAAAATTCCAAAGGTATGTGGTATAATAATCAACCTGGAACTTCTTATTATAAATGTTATAGACAAGATTATCCATATTGGGAATGTATAAACTGTTTACTATATTACCAATACTATAAAATATTTCATTCATATATGTACAAAAAATATTTTTCATAATAATGAATAAAAATCCACTCTTATCCAAATAAGATACAAGAATAAAATTTCTATTTATGTTAGGAACATAATTATAGTTCTATAATTAAAAAACTCATCCCCTAGGTAGACTTAAATTATAAGTGTCATCTTCTAATTCAGTAAATCTTGCTCCATTACCATCATAAAGATAAACATTAACCCTCATTAGTTCTTATAAGTATTTGAGTCTTTTGTTATTAGAAAAAATGTGTAATGTACACCAGATATATAATAACCATAATTAAATGTTAGGGAAATTGATCTCTATAACATTCATGTTTAAATTTTTTGAATTATTCTATTTAATAGAAATTCTCAACCTCAGTTATGAATCTAGTACTGTTTAATAGGCTATACTTGTAAGAGATCTCAAAATTATTAACATGATATATTTCATAATAAAAAACATATCCATGGGTGATTACCATGTTTTATATCATTTCATCGATGAATTTTAATGAAATTAAACCACCTAATAATGAAAAACCTAAAAATTATACTCTTTTAGTAAAAAAACCCTTATTTCACTATGTCTTGAGCCCAATATAGTATTCCTATCAAATCATAGAAATTTAGGTCTTCTAAAATTCCTATCTTAATAGTTATGATTCTTGTATAGTTGAGAAAACAAATCTTTGAATGAATCCATAATTTAGATATAAACTCAAATTTATTCCCCTGGTATCCAATCACTTATAGTTTCATTTATTTGTGTCACCCAAATCTCATAATAATATTTGTTCACCAACCTTTTTAAGAATAACTATTTCTCCCATTAATTATACAAGATAATCCATAGACATCGAGCTATAACATGAACATACTGGGTTAGATGATTGAGGATTTGGAATTTGTTTTCTTTTTAAGTAATCAAACACTTAGTATATTATGGGTTTTCTTTATAGTTTCACTAATTTTATATTCATCATATTTATATTAAATTTATAATGTTTTCATCTCATTTAATATTTTTTATCTCGTTTTTTATTCATTTATGTATTCATAATTTTAATAATTTAGTTTTTGAATCCCTATTATATCCACCAAGTTAATATTTTCACGTCATATTAATGTGTAACATTTTACACAACCCAAAATTTGTGTTACTCGCTAAAAAATAAAATCCAAACATATTTATACATATCCAAATACATCTTATGCATAAGTTACCTAAACAATTCATATACATGTTCTGGATTATGTGAGATTTAAAATCATCACATGAGTATGATTAGAGACATAAATAGATAATCCCCACATTTCTTGAAAAAATGCATAAACCATTTTGAAAGTTGGAGTTATGAGCCAAATCCCCTCTACCCTGGGATACTTTAATTAATGGAGAATCTGGTTCATAATAATTCTATAACTAATATATATAAACTATATTCAATTATTAAATTCATGTTAATAACATTAATTGTAAACCAAGTTCAAGGTAGATGAAAAATATATCTTATGTTTCTTATGTAGTAGGAAATACACGGATAATCAGTTTTTTATGATGAAATTTATCCTTGAAATTAAATAATACAAAATATTTATATTTTTAGAATAGTTTATGAATGTTAATATTATAAAGGAATAAAAAAATAAACACTTTATTTATTTTCCATAACATGAGGCATAAATATGAAAATATAATATTTAACATAGGCATTAAAATTATCATTTTACAATTTATATTTCTTATAATTAATAATTTTTTTATAAAATATAATAAATTCAAGAAAAATATTATATTTTTTATATTTTAATTCACTATGATATTTTATGATTGAGAATGAGATTATCAATGTCATATGTTATTGATATAGATGTTTAAGATTAATGTATTCATAAGGATCCTTTCATATTTAATGATATCACCTACATCATCTATATGACATGATGATATGTTTTTTGAAAAACTTGGACTAAATAAAAATTATGATATTAGATATGGTATCTTTGGGTTTATTAAAAATTTACATATTTTTTGTAAATACCACATTAAAATATACAATAATCATAAATTATAACTAAGAAAAATAGAAGAAAATATAAATATTGTACACTAATATATGACATCGAAAAACTAATGGTATGAATTTTATTTAAATAATAGTTGTGAAGACATATTGATGTGTTAAATATTAAATATCTAATACCACTTCTGGGATTGGGGTGTTATTATAATTAATATGATAGCGGAACAATACAATAAAATAACCCAATATAATAATAACCATATCAATGTGAATAAAATGATGAACAAAAAACTAGAGTAACTTTACTATTTGAAGCTCTACCTTTTACTCTTGGACATAGTACACCTGATAGGTATCTACATATCAATAACCAAAGGAATATTACCTCTCATAGTATTATAATATCCTCTGGATCATCATTCATAATGAAAGGAACCCAAATCACAAAGGAGTGATTATGATTTATTTTTCAGGACAAATGACTTTCTAGGACAAATAGAGCTTCACCTTATAGCTTACATGAATCATGCTATAAATAATAGTAGGGATCACATACCATTTATAGGAACTCTTCATTAAGTGAATAGTGTTGGAGTACCAAATAGCATCTCATGGAAGCTACACATTACTTCCCAATAGTGTTATACATTCATTTAATACATTAATTATTTTAATTTTATTTAAAATCCATAAATGAATCAATATTATTTATATACAATTAATTAAACTTTATAGGAATACATGAATAGATTCAAGAGTGTGATATCTTTTATCTCATTCCAATCAAATTCTATGATAAAATAGAATTGTATGATATCATATGTGAATATGAATTCCTCAATAACCATAAAAATTTGAGGATATCATAAAATATTATATCCCTAATTTTTTTTGGCATTTACAATATCTTATTTATTACTGCTCATCCTCCATGATTAAATTGTTCACAAAAATTTAGATACCTCATCTAAATGTTTCCCCCTCAATCCTTTATTTGACATTACTTATTATTGATTCTAGTGGTTAATTGGTATACGTTATATTTTTCATTGTCATCAGTCGATACACTTCACCATGTATAGGGGTCCTCAATATTGGCAATGGATAGAGGATATTCATGACACTGTATGGGGTCATAAATTCTTGTCTTTATTGATAGTGTATAATGTTATTATTTCAGTGATAATATATGATAAAATTGGGTGAAGAATATCCATGAAGAGTGGAGTTCCTCCTTGATATAAATTTTTTCAAAATATCCATGTTTACTGGGGGTAAATCATGGTGGTATTGACTTGGATTATCAAGGATTAGTAGTGGAACACCCATTTTTATTCAATAAAGATTACATTAGGTGGAGAGCCTCTTTGATTGGGGATTATTCGTGTGAAATATTATTGGATAATCTCCATAATGAGGGAGGATTCTTGCGCACACACACATACACACCACACCAGGGTCTAACCACACTTATGTAAGCCCCACCACCCCTTATGAACTAAGAAACCCAAAGTCACCCATAAACCACATTTAACATGTCAATTGATATCCCTAACACACATTCCCATGACCCTCATTGGATAGCTCATACCAGAACCACAACATTCTAGATGTGATCCTTAGAGAATCTCAATAATGATTGGTGTCCCACCCATTTTTCTTCAAGAATGATGACATTAGGTAGATAATCTCCACAAAGAGTTTGGGCCGTCCATGTTAGATGTAAGTAGATCACCTTCATAACGAGTGAGGACGAATACACACACACACACTAGTATTTTTATTAGGGAAACATGGGTATTAGTTATTTTATTAACTTAGACCCCACAACAAGTTCCATCCCTACTTATGTATGCCCACCCATATGAATTTATACACAAAAAGTCATCCATACCTCATGAATCATGTAAAATGATATCCAAACCCACACATTCCCATATCATGTGTGGCTTAGTTTTTTCTTAGCCTATGAAACACTAGAATAAATCCCTAAATAATCTCGATATTGAGTGGTGGCAAGCCCATTTTTCTTCAACAATGATGACATTGGGTTGAGGATCTCCATGGTTAGTGGGGATCCTCCATGTGAGACATGATTATAAAATCTATATAATTAGTGCATATGGACACACAAAAAAATATTTATTTTTATTTTTATTAGGTAATAGTTGGTAAATTATTTTTTTTACCCCACACCCTACACCAGGATCCAAAACAACATACATATGCCTTACCCTCACCCCTATGAACCAACATGACCAAATTCACCCATAACCATCTTGAAACATTATGAAACCCCAATAAAAATGAGACATAAAGGATAAATGTTACTAAACTTGTTAAAAAGGAAGTCGTTTCTTTTTTCGATCCTTCCTGATTAGAAATCCATAGTTAAGAATGCTTGACTTGGAGTTGTGTGAGTATGGGTAACCTCTTATAAATTTTCCTAGGGTGTGTGTGTGAGAGAGAGGGAAAAGAACACTGAAAGAACATGTTTTGTCTTCTAGTTATTTTCATTAGTTTGATAAGTGACCATGATGTGTAATAACCTATGATGTGTTGGGATGGAAATAAAAAGTGTTACTGGAGACCTATGGGGTCATATGATCCGATTTATGGATCATGGAATTTGGTTCATGAAAATGGTATCAGAGCTAATAACCATATAAAAGTGTAGTGTAATAGCCTATGTTTGAGATGTGGGGTCCATAGTGAGGTAATTATTCTTTAAGGGGGAGAGTATAAGTCCCATGTAAATTGATACTTAAAAGACTAAATGTTACTTCCCTTGTTAACAAGGTGAAAATTTCATTTTGGAAGTTTACTTGATTAGAAATCCATATTTAAGAATGTTTGTTCGAGAGTAGTGTTATGATGGATGAACTCTTTGGAAGTTTCTTAGTGTTTGTGTGAGTTAGGACAAAATGGAAAATGTGTTGGCCTTTGGGGATAGTCATTAGTTTGATAGGTGACCACAGTGGGTAATGTATTGTGGTGTGTTGGGAAGGAAACCAAAATTATTAATGGATACTCATGGGGTCAGATGATGAGGTTCATATACCGAGGTGGTTGGGTCATGAAAAACATTTCTAAAGAGATCCATACCCACCCATGCCCAAAATAACACAACCCAACTCCTTCATGGACCATGGAATTCTGGAGGAGATCTCTATGAACCCTTTCTTACCACCCACCCACCAACCCACCCAAACCTCTATGTGTGTGCGGGTAAGCATGAGTGGGGTTCCTCTATATGAGACATGAGAGGATAATCTTCATAATCTATGAGGATACACATATACACACACATAGAGAAACACACACATATAAATACAGACACTCCCATATATATATATAAGAGAACACATGATAAAGTTTTTTTGTTATAAATAAGAAAACATGGGTAATTTTTTTGGGCGCCACACACCCTGCACTAGGCTCCATCCCCACCTATATGTAGCATCCCACCCTAGAATACACATAGAGGTTCCCCGAAATGGTTGTCCATAAGACCTCAAGTGTGCCTCCCTGAATGCCAGAGGCTTTAGACAACCAATAAGGGAATAGGGTGTGTTTTTGGGTAGACTATTCCCTCATTGATTAGAGTGTAGCATTGAGATAACCAATATACATAAACAATGAAAATAGATAAAACCATTTATAAGTGGAATAACAAATGAACATCTTAGATAAATAGAAAACTAGAACCTAAATAAATAATAAATAAAAAAATGATGATGATGATAATATGTCTATACAAAAATGTGTACACAGGGAACATTGAATATATACATTTACCCCATGCTACATAGAAATACAAAAAGGGAAAAATGCAACTACTAGCATCGTGAGAATATGCTCAATCGTCTTATCCCACACTCCATCCTAGTATTGGTGATCAGGAATTAGAGGCTCTCTACTTCCTTTTAAATATAACTTCAATCATAATGTCATCTTGGGAACCAAAGGGGAACCCATAATTGTGTGAGATATAATTTGCAGGCCACCCCAAATGGTTTCCAGATCAAACCAGTTCATTTTATATAAAATGAAAAGTGTTCCAATTATAATAGTAAATGAATGATAGAAATAATTAAATAAAATGAATCATACAGGGTTCCATTTGGAAAAACCATCTGACTCTACCTACTTTGACCTAAGATGGATATATCTAAACTACTATATCCTTGAAAATAAAGGGATAGTTTACAAAGTAATAAGGGAAATGTTGAATCAATTATAAAAGGGTAAAACTTCCCTAACCATTTGATTTATCTTGACAGATGCATCCCTAGAATTCCAATTACACTATTCCGGTTCTTTAATTTAAAATTATATCTTCATAATTTTATGAAGATGCACCCTAATACCATCCAAGGTGGTAAATTAGGGAATCCATGTAATTCTCCATGGGATCTATACACACACAGACACACACACACACACACACACACACATATATATATATATATATATATATCCAAGGCTATGGGATTCTGTCCACATCAGACCCTAAATGATGTCTTGAGTATGACTATCAACATGGTGTTGGAACATTAAAGAAAATACCAATGAGAGTGTCCCTAGAATCTTATGTAGAGGTCTGAGTCTCTCTTGTGGCATGGTAAACACATCATTCCCTCGAGCCTATCAATATCTTCTCCCCTAGGGAACTAGTTTCAGTTTTTTGGAGGTAAAATTACAAATTAATGGTGTGCACATCCCAAACACATCTAGTCTCACACCTAACATATTAACAATTCATTAACATACTAACTATAAGGCACGATGATCCCATATAGTATTTCATTAAGTTTATACCCTTGTATCACCCTCATCATAATGTGAGGCTATGATTGGACCATCAAAATCATTATATTTACTAAGGAAAAGCATTAATAACATAATTGAAAATTCACTATTTCATTTAATTCAAGATTCCAATCTGGGAATATGGAAAAGCATGTGGAAATAGTTCATAAGGCCCAAAGAATAAGGTATAATGGACTAAAAACTCATTCAATTATTTCCATTAGGTCATGAAAATTTATTATTAGTCCAAGTCACACCTTAATAATGATTTGGCAAGCTAGGAAGGAAGGGAAACTAGGCAATAAAGTAAGGCACACCAAAGGGGTGTCTTGGGTCAAGGATACCAACCCAATGGAGATTTACCACCCACAAGATTCATAATAGGCATGTTATGACATTAAATTTAATTCATTTAACAATACATAGTCTTTTCTGGAAAGGTTTTCTACATTGAAAAATGATGCATAATATAAAAGCGATGAACTTGAGGGTAAGAAACTAGACCTCATACCTTAGGGTCATAGTGCTATCCTCATCCAGTATCTATACTTGAATCAAGAAAGAATGAATGACATTATAAGAATCTAAAAATTTCCTGAAAATAGGGAAAAAGTGGTCATAACTAAACAAAGTAGAAAAGAAGAATAGGAACTTGATGAAGAAGGAGGATCGATGATCTTACCAAGAAGAGTACAATACATCTAGCTTTGAGGGATTTAGAGATGGTATGAGGGAAAAAAACCTATCTTTTCATTAGAGGGGATACCACATAGAGGCTCTTAGAGAAGAATGAAGAAGGAGGAAGTATTAAAGGATTAAAAACATTTTATTGAAAAATTATCATATCCCCTTTATTTATTGGGTCATTTGGTTTGGCAGCAATGATGGACAAACCATGCACCAACCGTGAACCAAGTTTGGATTAATGTGGAATCCTATCATGGTCTAGGAACCCAGTTTGGGTAATTGTGTATAAGGCATATAGGGGCCACTGTAAAAAATGACAGCACCACCCACATGGGCATGCGACCCTCTTTTCAAAGTTTTAGAGAAGCCATGTGGCCCCTTAATCCCTTTTTCACACTCCCACATGGTTACAGAAACCATGTGGGATAGGATATAAAGTTTCTCATAACCATGTTTCACAGTATTACTCTCTAATTTCTTGGGATCGAGGCTCAGAACATGCCTGAAAACCCTTATAACCTCATTGAATCCATTTGGTAACATTTCAAGGGATAAACTATGGAATTTAAACTAAAAAACAATGGTCTATACCTTCTAGAAAAACCCAAGACATTACAACCAAACTTCTTCAATATAACTTTTCCTTGAGTTTCCCATCTAGGGGAGGCAGTACGTATTTTGAAAAATGTTATAGCCACTATTCTCACACTTCATTGTCCCATGTTTGGGTCCCATCCTGCACACGTCTATGATTCCATAGCACCTAGAAAAGTGGAACTGAGATTCCTTAGAGAGCCTTTGTGCTATGATCAATGATGCATATTAGATACTCCTAAAATGAGGAATCTTACTCTAGTTCTATATCAATGGGGTCAAATGAATGAGACAAGTCAGGATTATAATTACAATGTTGTGATATGTATAAGATGTTGTTCATGACATTATAACTCTGAGATAACTACAACTGATAGGATACCGTTTTGACTCTCTCTATAATCTCAAAAGGCCCAACATATCAAAGAGATAAATTTCCATGTCTTTGATTTCTTCTCTGACCCATCCAAGGTGACACACATAGGAAGAACTGATATCCCACCTCAAAATATAGAGGTCGACAGTGATGATTTGTATAAGACTTCTTCCTCGATTGAGCTGTAGCGATATGCTTTTGAATCAACTAGACATCCTGTAAATTATCCTAATCAAGATGAGGACCCAGTAGTGCTACCTCAACAATCTCTATCTATCATAATGGTGAATTAAATGACCTACCATAAAGGGCCTCAAATGGAACTATATGAATCCTTTCATGAAAACTTTTACTGTAGGATAACTCAATAATAGAAATATTTTTCTCCCATTAACCTCCAAAATAAAGGATACATGACCAAAGCATTTCCACCTGTGTCGTCTGATCATATTACTTATCAGTCTGAGGGGTATATTGTGAACTCAAGATCACTTGTGAACATAGTGTCTTCTTAAACCCTTTCCATGACCATGAGGAAAACCAGAAATGTCAATATAATATGATAGAGTAGGGAAGACTAGGAAGGCACACTATCAACCCATTATAATGCATCCCAAGCTCATAATATGATGAGGTCTCTTATATAGGTAGAAATTGTGTTACCTTGGTCAAATTTTCATTAATCGTCCATACCACATCACTTCCTTAAGGTGATCTCAGCAAGACCATAATGAAATCTATGGTGAAATCATTCCATTTAATCTTTGGAATAAATAGAGACTGTATAATTCCAACAAGTCGTTGGTGCTCTGATTTCACCTGTTTACAGGTGGAACATCTCTTGATTAAACCTACAACCTACCACTTCATACTAGACTAAAAATATTGACGACATATGTCAATGTACATTTTGTAAAGACCATGATAAACTAATTAAATAGATGCATGAGATTCCATCACCTATCCTCAATGGCTAAGGCCTAACCACCTCCGTAGGGTTAACATCTCCCATATCTTTTTGTATGTTGTGAGGATGTCACGATGGAATAAATCTACAATTTCCAAGATCACACCTAATATAATATTTATATCATATAAGAAAAGTGATAAAAATAAAGAACAAGTACAAAGCCTTTCTATACGAATTACACACCTCTATGACTGATCTTTAGGCCATTTATATGGGTTAAGTGTAACACCCCAATATTTCATAGTACGTTATTTCTTCAAAGTAATTCAATAAATTGCACTACACGCAACACCGAGTTCAAGCGCAACACAAGATTATCAAACTAGCTGTTGAAAAGCGGTTATAAATAGTATTAACTGAATTTTGAACATTATATAATCCTTATAATTTTAGAATCCATATTATGAGTTTCTTAGACATTATTTAAGAACTAATTCATTTTTTTTCAGATAAAAGAAGTATTTTTAAAAAAATGCACTTTTACCGTCTTTTAATGGTGAACCAATTTTAAATCCAATTTTTGAAACGTTTATATATTCAATTTGAAATAATAAACTTCTTATTCATAATCAGGTCATAAGAAATTAGTTTCAATAAATTTTTGGTGTTTTCTTATAACTTTCATATTTGGGTGAATAGTGAAAAAATACTATATTTTAATTAAAAACAACTTTTTTAATCAAAATAATTTATACTGTTAAGTTATACATTTTAATGGTTTGGAATTATAAATAGATTATATTTTTACCATTTAATCGAATGCTGGACAATGTAAGTAATTTCACATTGAAATTGGACATAAACAAGTGTCAATCTTTTGATAGTTATTATTTCTTAAAAATATGCATTTTTGTTTTGACAACAGGAATTAATTTTGAATTAATAAATTCAACTTCTATTTTTTGAATTTGGTAAAATAGACTTCATTTTTGAATTTGGAATATCAAAATTAGCTTAGGGTGAATTTTCTATATTTTTCTGAGAACTTTCAATTTTTGATGAATAGTGAAAAACATTGAGTTATAGTTTCAAACCGAATTTTGATTTAAATAATTATTTATTTTATTTAAAATTAATCAAGGTCAAAATAGATACATAATACCTATATAAGTTCAATGTAATTCATTGGAGTTAGTTTAGAATAATTTTAGATATATAAAAATTTTATTAAACTTTTCACCGTCTTTTACCCACCTCCTAGGAGAATTTGCAAATTCACATAAAACTTAATTTTACTGCTTCTATGAGTTTAATTCTGAAAATCCGAGAGAAAAAGTTGATATCAAGGAGTAAAATGTGGTTCAATAAGATAAAAACAATTTTTGGTGAATTGTAACTTTTTACTTTTATTTACCGCGGTTAAAGGTAAATAGGGTAACTTAAGGTAAAAAGAATATTGTAAAAATTAAAAATTACCTTAACACATGTCCTAACCTTATTGGATGAGTAATGGACGACCGTGGGCATCATTGGGACGATTTTGGGACCCCATGGAGCCACTTATGAAGGATAATGACACTCTAGATTAATTAATTTAATGTAAAGGCAAAATTGACAAACCAAAAACCATTTAGTAATTAATTTTTATATGGTGTTATATAAGTAATATTTTTGACTATAAATATTAATTGGTAGGCTCAAATGGTTTCCAACATCATGGTATTTTTTTATAATTTTTAGACATTGAATAAAGTAATTTATTTAGGACAATATAATGATGCAGTATTAACCTCATTAATAAATGATTTAAATAAATTAGATTATAAATATTAAAATAACATTCCAAACAAGTCCAATTATTATTGGATGATTTTATTTAGACCATGAGTCATCTTATATTTGACTCTAATTATTTTTGTACCTTTAGAAACCGAATAAGAATATATAATAAAATAATATTTTCACACTTTTCTAAAGAGCCCCTCCTCCCCCTTATAAATGGAGGCAACTTATATCCAATTCCTCACACCTCTCAAGCCTTTAGGCTCATCCAAACTCTGCCCAATTAAGCTCCCTACATCCCTATCCTCATCCTAGAGGCCTTACCTTAGGCATAAGTCACTTCAAGGAGTCCTTTTGCTTCAAACCAAAGAAAGTTACCCAAATTAAAGGTAACAATTCCTCTTAATTTCGTTTCTTTTATTTTAATCCTCCAACCCCTAAACTCTTTTTATTACTTTATTTTATAACAACACCAGTTTCCTAAATATACCAGGATGTTGTTATGATATGTATTTTAATTAAACCTACACACACCTCCATCTAATGGGTGAAGAACATAATGTTTTTGTGGATCGAAAACTAACGCCTCACGAAATGATGATTGTTCAATTACCTCCTACTGCCTCTCATGGTGGCCATTATGATGGAACTATTTTTATATATTATATATATTATGTTTTTTTCTTCATGATTCTGTATTTTTCTTTTATAAAATACCATAATGGTTTCCGTTATGAGTAAATGCGATAATTTCATTTGAGGAAGTGCGGACTACCGCCCCCTCAAAGTGATATGACTCATTAATACCATATGTGGGACCTATAATGGATGGTGTTAATGATATTATATATGATATTATACTATAATTATAATATACATATGTATCATTATGTTTTATGTCCATTAGAATACGAAATAGAAATGAATGTAGCGTTCATGCGTATGTACGACTTACCGTCTCCATGGACAGTACATTTCATTCTTACCCCAAAATGATATGTACTATTATAAATACATGTATATATATGATATATATGATATATATGATATATAAATCATTAATATAATTCTGGATATAATAATATTTTGACCATGTGAACAACTTGTAACTATAAGGTGTTCATTTTTGACTCAAGTGCCAAATATCGACAAAACAAACATTATTAACTTAATTGATTACATAATGTTTATAACATGGTAATAAGTGATATAAAAGGAATAATAAACTTGAAAAAGGTTCTTAATCAAGTAGAAATTAACTTTAGTTTATTATTCAGGATGTTAAAGAATGAATGAGTCAAGTCGGACACAAGGTAAGGGGTTTTCATCTCACTCCTTATTCCCGTGAGATTCATGCCATATTGCCACTATTACATTTTATGTGGTGTGTGTACTGCCCATAATTGTATTCTTTGTGTAATACACCTTAATTTATGTGTATTTATATATTCATTGTATGATACATCTTTAATGGGGTGTATGTTTCGTATGTTACCAAATTGGTAAGTGTTTATTTCACAATCTCTTCATTATCCGAGGTTGTTTATACGTAATTGTCTACTTGGACCTATTTATCATCCACACCCATATTTCTTAAAAATGTATTTCAAAAAATTGTTACTATTTTACAGAATATGGTTTAAAGTCATTTATACAGTTGTTTTAATTTTTATAAGATGTTTATAAAGGAATATTTCTGTCGTTTTCCAAACAAGGTCCTTTTAACCTTTTCGACAAACTAAGGTAAGAATGTCTTATTTTTTAACTTATACGGAGGGTGCGGCTATTTTCAACCGTTGTAAAATCTTAGAAGCATCCATTAAAATCTTATACAAATATTTTCAAAGTTAATTTTTTATTTTATAATTATGTGACTTTTAAATGATTTCAAAAAAAGATATATTTCTCTGAAATAGTTTTTAATTTCATCTATGTCAACATACTTTGATGGATTTTAAGCTTATTTGAAGTTTATTTATTATGATACAAAACATTCATATAGTATTGAAGGTTTTTTGATATGTTTGACTGTTGATGTGTTATTTTTATACAATTCATGGTTTATGGAGAGATTATTGATATTTCGTATGCTATTTTAAATACGAATGTTTATGTTATGTTGAAACCTGTTCATATGAGGAATGCATTGGACAAAATAAGTGATGGGTGGAGCCCGCAATATCTCCTCGATGCATCGGTAGGTCTCATGAGACAAAATAGTGTCTTGACATAAGGCCTTGACAAAATCTTATTTGTAGTCTTGGCAGGAGACCTTGGCTACGTGGTTATGATAGTCTGACATTATGTATTCCATCATTATGAAAGTGGTTACTGATAATGCATGTGATTATTCGATTAGAAGAATATAAATGTGAATAAGTAAATGGAATTATTTTATTTTATATTTTCCATATTATTCTGAAGTTAAAGTTTAAAAAGCTTTTGTTTTAGTTATACATTGCCTTACGTGTTTATGCTTATTTATGAATGTTTCCTCTATATTGTTATCCTTACTGAGCATCTGAGCTCACACCTTTCTATGTTTTATTTTTCCTAGGATTCCAAGAAGTTTGTTGTGATTGATAATAAGGGTTAAGACATGGGAATAATGGCATTCATAAAGGATTATTTATGTTGTTTTGTATGTTATGAAGTGTAATGTAATATTCATGTATGTAATCTATTTTCCAAGACTGATAAACTGATCGGTCCTTCGGGGCTTAATTCCTTATAATCATGCCAATGTTTTAAAATAATTCACTGACTCTAGGTAACTGGGGTTGGGGCCTTACAGTTGGTATCATAGGATGTTTAGCAATAACCTTGGAAGCTAGATTTAGATAAACTCTGATTAGAGAACATAGACTTAAGATAGACTTTGAGGATTAGTATAGTAGAACTTCCTAAAATTTTGGTAATGTATAGATTTTTGTGAGTTTTCCAAGAAAATACATCCCTGTCTGGATACAAGTAGGTAGAGGTGGTTCTGGAACAGATTCACCTAGGGGTAAAACCTAAAAACACTTCTTTGAGCTAGACTCGAACGGGAACTGGTGCACGAAAATGGGCTTTGCTGCACTCTTGGTTACGACACTCCTGGGGGATATTCTTAGCATAATTCTTAGTTTCTTTACAAACCACTATGAAGGGTTTATGATTATATACCTCCTCAAAGAAAACATTTTTTAGATTATGGATTATATCCATAAACTATTAAATTTATGTTAGGTATTTTACATGTTTGGAATTATGAATTGCAATTCATAAACTGACCTAGTGTACGCCATTGATTAGAAATGGCACCCAGTAGAAGGAATGAGAACTCCAACAATATGTATGATCCAAAGAGTAAGAAGGGTCATATCATTCATGGTATTAAGACATAATTTAGAAAGGAAATAGACTCCCACATATTATCATCATATGAATAAATATTATCATAAGTTCAGTAAATAATTCTCTGAATCCTATGGCTTTGAAGATAATCAAGAGAAGAAAAGGATGGTAGAAAGAAATATGGATAAAGGGAATAAGGGAAAAAAGGATTTTCCAATATGTGATAAATGTGGAATGAAGAACCTTGGTAAATACATAAAGGGAATGAGAGTTTTTTATAAGTGTAGAGAAAAAGGACACCAAGTACATTATTGCAAGAGTAAGATTTTTTTTTCAAATGTTTATTGCTTCATCTGCAAGGCGTTAGGACACTACACGAATCAATGTCTCATTCATAAGAGAATACTGCAAATGATGTTATTGGATAATAATCATGTTATGATACTACCTCAGATGAAGAGTAATGATTAGAGTTCTTATGTTGTTATTAAATAATTATGTCATCTGAGTGTCGTATCGAAGATGTACTGTTTATAATAATTATGGAGTATATAAGGATTGTACTACAGTACTATTTCATTAAGGACTTGAGATTGTGTGGAACCAAGAAAAGTGACTCAATATCAGGTTAAATTTTTAGAAAATATATGGTTGAGAGAAAGATAAACCATAATAAGTTTTTGATACTTAGGTAGTGATTTTGGAATAATACAAGATTGATTTGGATAAATTATATTGGATATTCTTCACTACCTTGAAACTGATTAATGATTTGTATATATTCCACCATTGTTTGAGTTTAAAACATTTTTGGATAGAAGGAGTATATCCAGTATTCTATAATGAATTAGGGAGCATGAATGTAATCAATAAGGTTTTATGGTAATTCAATATGTTGCAGTGTCTTAAAAGAATACACGATGAAGGTGTTCACATGTTATTACGCAGCATAAAGGATCTTCATTGTGTTTAACTTCCCAATTAATTTTGGACTGTGAGTTTGGAAAGAAGTATTTTGGATAAGTCTAGTTTGAGATTATTTTTGGATTTCCATAAAAAGGACAACCCAAAGGTCGGGCGATAACCCATCACGTTCAGCAAGGCTGCGGGACTTGAACCCGCAACCGAAGGGTGACAAGGGTGTATCACCTACCACTGACCCACGTGATGTCCTGGATTTAATAATGTAGTTTTAAAAAAAAGGGTCTAGTAGATGAATTATGAATTCATTATAAAACCTATATGAATAGGATAAATAGAATATTTTTTAGTGCTATTATCCTTTAGAATGAAAGATGAGTTTTTTGTAGGAATTAGTTAATGGATGGAACTCTACTTGTAAAGTATATATATATATATACATATTTATTTATTTATTCTCTTATTCTATGAAGAAATTAATTCTCAAACTTTAGTTAAGGGATATTAAAACTAAAAATGTGTTATCCTAATACCGAATGTTTTGTGGAACTGGTGATATTTTAAATCATCATAGATTGATGGATTTGAGGCCCTCAATTCTACAATTTTTTGTGATTGATGACCTCAATCACTCCCTATAAATATTTACGTTTTTTTCCTCCAATTTCATGTCTCTAATTTCCACTAATGTTCTTCTAATTGAGATCATAATTTGGTAGTGACTTCTTCATTCCCCTATCCTCTTATTAAGACTAAGTTTTATTCACCCAATTTCCGATGTGGGTTTCACCACAAAGGTATATTCTATTTCCAACCTTTTATTTTCGAAGAAAAATTTCAAATTGTGAGGACACAATTTATTAAAGGAGGGAAGAATTTACATCCCAATATTTCATAGTACGTTATTTTTTCAAAGTAATTCAATAAATTGCACTACACACAACACCGAGTTCAAGCGCACCACAAGATTACCAAACTAGATATTCGAAAGAGTTTATGAATAGTATTAAATGAATTTTGAACATTTTATAATCCTTATAATTTTAGAATCCATAATATGAGCTTCTTATACATAATGTAAGAACTCATTCGTTTTTTCAGATAAAAGAAGTATTTTTCAAAAAATGCACTTTTACAATCTTTTAATGGTGAACCATTTTTAAATCCAATATTTGAAACATTTATATATTAAATTTGACAAAATAAACTTATTCTTTAGAATCAAGACATAATAATTTAGTTTCAATAAATTTTTGGTGTTTTTCTGATAACTTTCATATTTGTGTGAATAGTTAAAAATACTATATTTTAATTGAAAACAACTTTTTTAATCAAAATAATTTATAGTGTTAAATTATAAATTTTAATGGTTTGGAAGTATAAATAGATTATATATTTACGATTTAATCCAATTCTGGTTATTGTAAGTAATTTCACTTTGAAATTGGACGTAAACAAGTGTCAATCTTTTGATAGTAATTATTTCTTAAACATACGCCTTTTGGTTTTCACAATGGGAATTAATTTTATATTAATAAATGAAACTTATATGTTTTGAATTTGGTAAAATAGGTTTTATTTTTGAATTTTTAATATCAAAATTATCTTAGGTTGAATTTTCAATATTTTTATAAAAACATTAAATTTTTTATGAATAGTGAAAAACACTTAGTTATAGTTTAAAACCGAATTTTTATTTAAATAATTATTTATTTTATTTAATATTAATTAAGGTCAAAATAGATAGATAATACCTATATATGTTCAATGTAATTCATTGGAGTTAGTTTAGAATAATTTTAGATATGTAAAAATTTTATTGAACTTTTCACCGTCTTTTGCACACCCCTTAGGAGAATTTGCAAATTCACATAAAACATAATTTTACCGCTTCTGTGAGTTAAATTTTTAAAATCCTAGAGACAAGGTTAATATCAAGGTGTAAAATGTGGTTCAATAAGATAAAAGTAAATTTTGGTGTATAGTATCTTTTTACTTTTATTTACCGAGGTTAAAGGTAAATAGGGTAACTCAAGGTAAAAATAGTTTTGTAAAAATTCAAAATTACCTTAACACGTGTCATAAATTTATTTTCTGAGTAATGACCGAATATGGGAATCTTTGGGTAAATTTTAGGACCCCATGGAGCCACTTATTAATGATAATGACACTTTAACTTAATTAATTTAATGTAAAGGAAAAATTGACAAAACCAAAATCCTTTTAGTAATTAATTTTTATATGGTGTTATATAAGTAATATTTTTTACTATAAATTTTTATTGGAAATATAAAAATATTTCCCGCATCATGTTATTTTTTTATAATTTTTAGACATCTAATAAAGTAAATTATTTTGGACAATATAATGATGCAGTATTTACCTCATTAATAAATGATTTAAATAAATTAGATTATAAATATTAAAATAATATCCAAAACATGTCCAATTATTATTGGATGATTTTATTTCTACCATGAGTCATCTTATCATCGACTCTAATAATTTTTGGACTTTTTTAAACCGAATTTCATTATATAATAAATTAATATTTTCACACTTTCCTAAAGAGCCCCTCCTCCCCCTTATAAAAGGAGACAACTTCTATCCAATTCCTCAAACATCTCAAGCATTTAGGATTGTAAAAAGTCTGCCCAATTAATCTCCCTACATCACTCTACGCCTCCTAGAAGCCTTACCTTAGGCATAAGGCACTTCAAGGAGTCCTTTTGGTTCAAACCAAAGGAAGTTACCCAAATTAAAGGTACCAATTCCTCTTAATTTCTTTTCTTTTATTCTAATCATCCAACCCCTAAACTATTTTTATTACTTTATTTTATTTCAAAAAAAGTATCCTAAATATACTAGGATGTTTTATGATATTTATTTTAATTACACTTACAGACAACTCCATCTAATGGGTGAAGAACATAATGATTCTGTGGCTGACAAACTAATGCCTCACGAAACGATGATTGTTCAATTACCTCCTACCACCTATCATGGTGGACATTATGATGGAACTGTATTTATATATGATATATATTATGTTTTTTCTTTTCTTATTAATTATTTATTTTTCTTTTATATCATACCTTAATAGTTTCCATTATGAGTAAACGCAAAAATATCATTTGAGGAAGTGCGGACTACCGCCCCCTCAAAGTGATATGACTCGTTAATACCATATGTGGGATGTATAAAGGATGGAGTTAATGATATTATATATTATATTATACTGGAATTATAATATAACTATGTATATTTTTTTTAAGTCCATTAAAATAAGAAATAGAAATGAATGCAACGTTCATGCGTACGTACGGTTTACCGTCTCCATGAACGGTACATCTCATTCTTACCCAAAAATGATATGTACTATTATAAATACATGTATATATAGGATATATATGATATATATGATATATAAATCATGAATATCATTTTGGATATAATTATCTTTTGACCATTTGAACAAATTGTAACTATAAGGTGTTCATTTTTGACTCAAGTGCCAAATATCGACAAAACGAACTTTATTAACTTAAATGATTACTAATGTTTATAACATGGTAACAAGTGATATAAAAGGAATAATAAACTTGAAAAGGGTTCTTTATAAAATATAAATTAACTTTATTTTATTATTCAGGATTTTAAATAACGAATGGGTCATGTCGGACATGAGGTAAGGGGTTTTCATCTCACTCGTTATTCCCGTGAGATTCATGCCATATTGCCACTATTACCTTTTATGTGGTGTATGTACTGCCCATAATTGTATTCTTTGTGTAATTAAGATTAATTTATGTGTATTTACATATTAATTGTATGATACCACTTTCATGGGGAGTATGTTTCGTAAGATACCAAATTGGTAAAGGTTTATTTCACAATCTCTTCATTATCTGAGACTGTTTATACGTAATTATCTTCTGGGACCACTTTATCATCCACATCCGTGTTTCTTAAAATTGTATTTCAAAACATTCTTACTATTTTACAGAATATGGGTCAATGTCATTTATACCCTTGTTTTACTTTTTATAAGATGTTTATAAAGGAATCTTTCTGTCCTCTTCGAAACAAGATCCTTTTTAACCTTTTCGACAAATTAAGTTAAGAATGTCTTCTTTTTTAACTTATATGGCAGGGTGTGACTATTTTCCACCTTTGTAAAATCTTTAAAGCTTACCTTAAAATATTATAAGAATATTTTCAAACTAAATGTTTTATTTTATAATTATGTGACTTTTAAATGATTTCAAAAAAATAGATATTTCTCTCAAATAGTTTTTATTTTCAACTATGTCAACATCCTTTGATGGATTTTAAGCTTATTTGAACTTGATTTAGTATGATAAAAACATTCATATAGTATTGAAGGTTTTTTGATATGTTTGACTATGGATGTGTCATTTTTATACCATTCATGGTTTATGGATAAATTATTGACATTTCGTATGCTAGTTTAAATATGAATGTTTATGTTATTTTTAAACTTGTTCATATGAGGAATGCATTGGACTTAATAAGTTACGGGTGGAGCCCACTATAGCTCCTCAATGCATCGGTAGGTCTCATGAGACAAACTAGTGTCTTGGCATGAGGCCTTGACAAAATATTATTTGTAGTCTTGGAACGAGGCCTTGGCTACGTGGTTATGATAGTATGACAGTATGCATTCCATCATTATGAAACTGGTTATTGATATTACATGTGATTATTCGATTAGTAAAATATCCATGTGAATAAGTAAATGACATTATTTCATTTTAACTTTTCCATATTATGCTGAAGTTCATGTTTAAAAGGTTTTTGTTTTAGTTATACATTTCCTTAAACGTTTATAATTATTTATGAATGTATCTGCGGTATTGTTATCCTTACTGAGCATATGAGCTCACCCCTTTCTATGTTTTATTTTTACAAGGATTCCACAAAGTGTATTGTGATTGATATTCAGGGTTAAGACAAGGGAATAATGGCGTTCGTAATGGATTATTTATGTTGTTTGGTATGTTATGAAGTGTAATGTAACATTCATGTATGTAATCTATTTTCCAAGACTGATAAGATGATCGGTCCTTCGAGACGTGATTCCTTGTAATCATGCCAATGTATTAAAATACTGCATCGACTATGGGTAACTGGGGTCAGGGCTTTATAGTTGATATATGAGGAATTTTAGCAATATCCTTGGAAGCTAGATTTTAATAAACATTGATTAGAGCACATAGACCTAAGATAGATGTTGAGGATTAGTATAGAAGAACTTCCTAGAATTTTGGTAATGTATAGATTTTTGTGAGTTTTCCAAGAAAATACATCCCTGTCTAGATACGATCAGGTAGAGGTGGATCTAGCAGACATGTACCTAGGGGTAAAACCCAAAAAAACCACTTTGATGTAGACTCGAATGGGAACTGGTGCACGACAACGGGACTTGCTGCACTCTTGGTTACGACACTACCGGGGGATATTCTTAGGATAATTCTCATTTTTTTACAAACCACTATGAAGGGTTTATGAGTATATACCTCCTCAAAGAATTTTTTTTGTGATTATGGATTATATCCATAAACTATTCAATTTATGTTAGGTATTTTACATGTTTGGAATTATGAATTGTGATTCATAAACTGACCTAGTGTATGCCATTGTTTAGAAATGGAACCCAGTAGAAGGAATGAGAACTCCATCAATACGTATGATCCAAAGAGTAAGAAGGGTCATATCATTAATGGTATTAAGCCAACATGTATAAAGGAAATATTCTCCCATGTATTATCATCATATCAATAAATAGTATCATAAGATCTGTAAAGAATTCTATGAATCCTATGTCTTTGAAGAGAAGCAAGTGAAGAAAAGGGTGGTAGAAAGAAATATGGATAAAGGGAATATGGGAAAGTTGGATATTCCCATATGTGATAAATGTGAAATAAAGAACCTTGGTAAATACTTGATGTGAATGTGAGTTTGTTATAAATGTAGAGAGAAAGGACACCAAGTACGTGATTGCAAGGGTAAGATTTTTTTTTCAAATGTACAATGCTTTATCTACATGGCATTAGGACACTACACGAATCAATGTACCATTCATAAGAGTATACCACAAATGATGTTATTGGATAATAATAAAGTTATGATACTACCTCAGATGAAGAAGAAAGATTAGAGTTCTTATGTTGTTATTAAATAATTATGTGATTTGAGTGTTGTATCAACGATGTACTGGTTATAATAATTATAGAGTATATAAATATTGCACTATAGTACTATTTCATTAAGGGCATGAGATTGTGTGGAACCAAGAAAAGTGACTTAATAGCAGGTTAAATTATTGGAAAATATATGGTTGAGAGAAAGATAAACCATAATATGGTTTTGATACAGAGGTGGTGATTTTGGAATAATACATGATTTATTTGGATAAATTATATTGGATATTATTCACTACCTTGAAACTGATTAATGATTTCAATATATTCCATTATTGTTTAAGTTTATGACATTTTTGGATAGAAGGAGTATATACAGTATTTTATAATGAATAAGGGAACATGAATGTAATCAATAAGGTTTAATGGTAATTCAAGATGTTATAGTGTTTTAAAAGAATACATGATGAAGGTGTTCCCATGTTATTACATGGAAAAAGAATCTTCATTGTGTTTAACTTCACTATAAATTTTGGACTGTGAGTTTGGACAGAATTATTTTGGATAAGTATAGTTTGAGATTATTTTTGTATTTCCATAAAATGGAAAACCTGGAGGTCGGGCGGCAACCCGTCACGTCTGGAAGGGTTGCGGGACTTGAACCCGCAACCGAAGGGCGGCAAGGGTGTATCACCTTCCAATGACCCACGTGATGTCCTGGATTGAATAATGCAGTGTTTTTTAAAAGGGTGTGGTAGATTAATTAAGAATTCATTATAAACCTGATACGAATAGGATAAATAGAATATTTTTTAGTTCTTTTATCTTTTAGAGTGAAAGATTAGTTTTTGGTAGGAATTAGTTAAAGGATGGAAGTCCACTTATCAAGTATATATATATATATATGTATATATTCTTCTCCTATTCTATGAAGAAATTAATTCTTAAACTTTAGGTAAGGGATATTAAAACTAAAAATGTGTTATCATAATACATTATGTTTTTTTGGAACTGATGATATTTTGAATCATCATAGATTGATGGCTTTGAGGCCCTCAATTCTACAATTTTTTGTGATTGATGACCTCAATAACTCCCTATAAATATTTAAGATTTTTCCTCCAATTCCATGTCTCTAATAGCCACCAATTTTCTCCTAATCGAGATCATAATTTGGTGGTGACTTCTTTATTCCCCATTCCTCTTATTAAGACTAAATTTTATTAACCCAATTGTGCGATGTGGGTTTCCCCACAAAGGTATTTTCTATTTTCAACCTTTTATTTTCAAAGAACAATTTAAAATTGAGAGGATGCAATTTATTGAAGGAGGGAAGAATGTAACACCCCAATATTTCATAGTACATTATTTATTCAAAGTAATTCAATAAATTGCACTACACGCAACATCGAGTTCAAGCGCACCACAATATTACCAAACTAGCCATTCAAAAGAGGTTATGAATAGTATTAACTAAAATTTGAACATTATATAATCCTTATAATTTTAGAATCCATATTATGAGTTTCTTAGACATAATTTAAGAACTAATTCATCTTTTTCAGATAAAAGATGTATTTTTCAAAAAATGCACTTTTACCGTCTTTTAATGGTGAAACCTTTTTCATTCTAATATTTGAAACATTTATATATTAAATTTGACAAAATAAACTTATTCTTTAGAATCAGGACACAATAATTTAGTTTCAATAAATTTTTGGTGTTTTTCTGATAAGTTTCATATTTGGGTGAATAGTGAAAAATACTATATTTTAATTTAAAAAAACTTTTTTAATAGAAATAATTTATAGTGGTAAATTATAAATTTTAATGGTTTTTAAGTAGTAATAGATTATATTTTTACCATTTAATCAAATTATGGTCATTGTATGTAATTTCACATTGAAATTGGACATAAACAAGTGTCAATATTTTGATAGTTATTATTTTTTAAAAATATGCCTTTTGGTTTTGACAACGGGAATTAATTTTAAATTAATAAATGCAACTTATATGATTTGAATTTCGTAAAATAGACTTCATTTTTTAATTTTTAATATCAAAATTATCTTAGGGTTAATTTTCTGTATTTTTCTAAAAACTTTCAATTTTTGATGAATAGTGAAAACATTATGTTATTGTTTACAACCGAATTTTTATTTAAATAAATATTTATTTTATTTAAAATTAATTAAGGTAAAAATAGATACATAATACCTATATAATTTCAATGTAATTAATTGGAGTTAGTTTAGAATAATTTTAGATATATAAATATTTTATTGAACTTTTCACCGTCTTTTACCCACCTCCTAGGAGAATTTGAAAATTCACATAAAAAATAATTTTATCGCTTGTGTGAGTTGAATTTTGAAAATCCGAGAGACAAGGTTAATATCAAGGAGTAAAATGTGGTTCAGTAAGATAAAAATAATTTTTCGTAAATAGTAGCTTTTTACTTTTATTTACCGCGGTTAAAGGTAAATAGGGTAACTCAAGGTAAAAAGAATATTGTAAAAATTCCAAATAACCTTAACACTTGTCTTAAATTTATTGGACGAGTAATGGCCGACCATGTCCATCTTTGGGTCTATTTTGGGACCTCATGGATCCACTTATGAATGATAATGACACTTTAGATTAATTAATTTAATGTAAAGTCAAAATTGACAAAAACAAATACCTTTTAGTAATTAATTTTTATATAGTGTTATATAAGTAATATTTTTGACTATAAATAATCATTGGGAATATAAAAAGATTTCCTACATCATTGTAGTTTTTTTATAATTTTTAGACTTTGAATAAATTAAATTATTTAGGTCAATATAATGATGTAGTATTTACCACAATAATAAATGATTTAAATAAATTAGATTATAAATATTAAAATAATTTCCAAAACATGTCCAATTCTTATTGGATGATTTTATTTCGACCTTCAGTCATCTTATATTGGACTATAATGATTTTTTTACATTTATAAAAGTAATATCATTATATAATAAAATAATATTTCCACACTTTCCTAAAGAGCCCATCCTCCCCCTTATAAAAAGAAGACAACTTCTATCCAATTCCTCACACCTCTCAAGCCTTTAGGCTCATCCAAACACTGCCCAATTAATCTCCCTACATCTCTCTACTCCTTCTAGAAGCCTTACCTTAGGAAGAAGGCACTTCAAGGAGTCCTTTTTGTTCAAACCAAAGGAAGTTACCCAAATTAAAGGTAACAATTCCTCTTAATTTCATTTCTTTTTTTTACTCCTCCAACCCCTAAACTCTTTTTATTAATTTATTTTATAACAACGATAGTATACTAAATATACTTGGATGTTGTTATGAAATGTTTTTTAATTACACTTACACACACCTCCATCTAATGGGTGAAGGACATAATGTTTCTGTGGATGGAAAACTAACGTCTCACGAAACGATGATTGTTCAATTACCGTCTACCGCTCTCATGGTGGCCCTTATGATGGCACTGTATCTATATATGAAATATATTATGTTTTTTTCTTCATTTTTCTTTATTTTTCTTTGATATCATACCTTAATGGTTTCCATTATGAGTAAACGAGAAAATTTCATTTGAGGAAGTGTGGACTACCGCCCCCCTCATAGTGATATAACTCGTTAATACCATATTTGGGAGGTATAAAGGATGAATTTAATGATATTATATATGATATTAATCTGGAATTATAATATAACTATGTATCATTATGTTTTGAGTCCATTAAAATAAGAAATAGAAATGAATGCAGCATTCATCCGTACGTACGACTTATCGTCTCTACAGACAGTACATTTCATTCTTACCCAAAAATGATATATAACATTATAAATAAATGTATATATCTGATATATATGATATATGTGATATGTAAATCATTAATATCATTCTGGATATAATGATCTTTTGACCATGTGAACAACTTGTAACTATAAGGTGTTCATTTTTGACTCAAGTGCCAAATATCGACAAAACAAACGTTATTAACTTAAATGATTACATAATGTTTACAACATGGTAATAAGTGATATAAAAGGAATAATAAACATGAAAAAGGTTCTTAATAAAGTATAAATTAACATTCATTTATTATTTATGATGTTAAATAATGAACATTTCAAGTTGGACACGAGGTAAGGGGTTTTCATCTCACTCCTTATTCCCGTGAGATTCATGCCATATTGCCACCGTTACCTTTTCTGTGGTGTATGTACTGCACATAATTTTATTATTTTTGTAATACACTTTAATTTATGTGTATTTAAATATTCATTGTATGATAACTCTTTCATGGGGTGTATGTTTCATAAGTTACCAAATTGGTAAGGGTTTATTTCACAATCTCTTCATTATCAGAGGTTGTTTATACGCAATTATCTACTGGGACCTCTTTATCATGCACATCCATGTTTCTTAAAAATGTATTTCAAAACATTCTTACTATTTTATTGAATATGGGTTAAATTCATTTATACCCTTGTTTTACTTTTCATAAGATGTTTATAATGGAATCTTTTCGTCGTTTTCCAAACAAGGTCCTTTTTAACCTTTTTGACAAATTAAGGTAAGAATGTCTTATTTTTTAACTTATACGGCGGGTATGGCTATTTTCCACCATTGTAAAATCTTCGAAGCTTCCCTTAAAATATTATAAGAATATTTTCAAATGAAATGTTTTATTTTATAATTATGTGAATTTTAAATGATTTCATAAAAAGAGATATTTCTCTCAAATAGTTTTTATTTTGATCTATGTCAACATCATTTTATAGATTTTAAGCTTATTTGAATTTGATTTATTATGATACAAAACATTCATTTATTATTGAAGTTTTTGTGATATGTTTTACTGTAGATGTGTTATTTTTATACCATTCATGGTTTATGGAGAAAGTATTGACATTTCGTATGCTAGTTTAAATATGATTGTTTATGTTATGTTTAAACCTGTTCATATGAGGAATGCATTGGACATAATAAGTGATGGGTGGAGCCCGCTATAGCTCCTCGATGCATCAGTAGGTCTCATGAGACAAAACAGTGTCTTGGCACGAGGCCTTGACAAAATCTTATTTGTAGTATGGCACGAGGCCTTGGATACGTGGTTATGATAGTATGACATTATGCATTCTATCATTATCAAAGTGGTTATTGATATTGCATGTGATTATTCGATTAGTATAATATCCATGTGAATAAGTAAATGGAATTATTTCAATTTATATTTTCCATATTATGATGAAGTTCATGTTTAAAAGGGTTTTTTTATTTATACGTTACCTTAAATGTTTGTGCTTATTTATGAATGTTTCCGCTATATTGTTACCCTTACTGAGAATCTGAGCTCACCCCTTTCTTTGTTTTATTTTTCCCAGGATTCCAAGAAGTGTATTGTGAATGATATGTAGGGTTAAGACAAGGGAATAATGGCATTAATAAAGGATTATTTATGTTGGTTTGTATGTTATGATGTTTAATGTAACATTCATGTATGTAATCTATTTTACAATACTGCTAAATTAATCGGTCATTCAGGACTTGATTCCTTGTAATCATGTCTATGTATTAAAATAAGGCACCGAATCTAGGTAACCGGGGTCGGGGCATTACATTAATAAAGGTTACACAAGGATCTAGAGTCATATACTACTACCCACTACGAAGGCCAAGTTAGGGTTATGGTCTAACATAACTTAGAAGAGGTTTGGATATTTGGAATTCCAAATGCCCGGAATAGAGAAAAACCCTATTTAATTTGGCATTTGGAATCCCATTTAGATGTAACAATTTTATTTTAAGACATTAATTTCTTTATGTTCATTTTTTATTTTGTTACAGATATCTTAATCCAACTAATTTCATCACCAATTCCAAATTTATAAATCCCTATACTCTTTATAAAATAAAATTGGCACATCAAGTAACCAGGACATGGATTGTATGTCTTGTATGAGGAGATAACTGGCCATGGAAACTATTTTTATTTAATTAAATACCCATTCTAATTTACATAATAACCTTACCATTAAAATTTTATGGTCATTCATCAATCAAATCAACCAAAAAGCATTATTGGTTAATTAAGGTGTCACCATTAATCTATATAGGAAAACTGTATTTAGATTGATATTTGAACATTTATTCATCCAATTATGTCATTACTATAATAATATCTAAAACACTAAAGTATATAACTCACAAGGCACCAAAAAAAGCACACATAATACATGATATTCACATTGAAATATTGATATGGAATGGAATAATTGATGAAATTTAAGTCCCATAGTGCCTTGTATTATGAATTAATTTCTATTCCCTAATATCATCAAGCCATGGTTGAATAAATACCCTCAAAACAGTATCAACAATAGTAATGGCACAAAATAAGTATCTCATCCAATGTTTAAATCCATAAAAATGTAACAAGTTCAACCAATAAAAGCATTTACCCATCCCATGTATTTTGGGTTTCCCTAGTACATGGGTTTCCTACTTTCAAGAATAGGCTCAATGGAAAATTATATTTTCCCATGTCTCTAATTTAACACCCAAATAGTAATAAAAAGAGAAAAATATGGCTCTGATATATCTTTGTAGCATCCCCTCCCCGTAATCCGCTTAGCGGTGTCCCGATACATTGGTCCACAGGACCTCAAGCATGCCTCCCAAAATTCATGAGGCTACCGACTAGCAATAGGGGTATAGGGTGTGTCCATGGGGAGACTATTACCTCATTAATTAGAGTATAGCACAATGATAACTAATATAGATAAATAGAGGAATCATATAATATCAAACAACAACAGAATAAAAAATATACATCACAGATAAATAGAAAACTGTTACATGAATAAATAATAGGTAAAAAATAATGATGATGTTAATATGTATATATAAAAATTAGTACATGGGGAACCTGCAATATATGAATATACCACATTAAATGACTATTTCTATATAATAATTATAAAATTATTAATTAATATTAATTTTTAATTATTTGTAAATATATTTCAACTAAATATCTTATATATTAATTGTAAATGCTTATTTAGTCTTATGTAAATCATATTTAATAACATAAATTATATTTATATTAATATAAGTATATTTACATATTAATATATTATTTTTAATGTTATATAAATTTTTAATGTTATATAAATTTTTAATGTTATAAATTTTTTTAATGAAATTTACCTTTCATAATTTCTAAAATAGTTCTTGTAAGGGTAACCTTTTATCAATGCTAAATTACACTTATAAAGGTAATTTTTATCATTACTAAAAAAACCAATAACAAATGTGAACATTTTTTAGTGCTTTTTATAACACTAATAAAGGTTCTTTTTATCAACACTTTTACCTATTTCTGATAGAGAAAACCCTATTTATAATTGTTTTAGCACTGATAATGGGTATCATTTAATATTTCCTAATCTATAGTAGTGGACCCACACCTACTAATAGACACCCCCAATGTCACACAAACCCCGCCCACAGCATTCCAAAGGAGACCCAAACCCACTTATTCTAACAGCGTATATGATCCTGCTCCATCCTGGACCATTACATGTCTAAAGAGATTCACAACCACCCATACTTATGGCCCTACTATTTATTTCCCACCCTCCCATATGAATATACACAACCATGGTGACCCATACCCAACTAGAAATAAGACAATGGAGATCCCAACCCACCCATACAAAATGAGATCCCCATGAACACATGTTTTTAGACCACGCACTCACACATGCGCATGAGTGCACACACACAGATATGGGGTCCTCTATGTGAGATATAAGTGTAGCATCTTCAATGAATCAGGAGGCACACACACAATATTTACAATAGTCAATAGTCCCATCAATGTATGCACTGCTCTTGGCCTAGTGACCTGGAAAACCTAAAGTCACCCATACCCTTCCCCAACAACTAAGAAATGATCCCTTCCCACCCAATCTTGTGAACCACACCAATCTTAATACAACTATTGTGACAGAATCCCCTTGAAAATTAGTCATTATTTTTAATGTTCGAGATTTGATCCTAAATCCTTTGTGGTGCAAGTAACATATGAAGCATTGGTTTGAGAAGTTTTTATAAGTATAAGTCAATAAATTGTTTTTTATATATTTATTTATAGTCATATATATTTGTGCATATCTATATATATATTGTGAATATATATTACATGGATATATACATATATATGTGTGCAGATGTATAAATTACTTGTTTATATTTTTAAATTTAAATATTTAAGTATACATTGTATATATATATATATTTATATATTGGTATATATTATTGAATTCTACACAGAAACATATATATATATTGGTAAATATATTAAATATACATTGTTTTTAATATTATATTATATTATTATAATATATATACATATTTAATGTATATTATTTTTTATATTATATAATACTATTATTATATATATTGATTTATTTATTTTTTCTAATTAATGTGTGTGTGTGTCTATATAAACACCCATACACAAATATATATATATATATATACATATAATTTATATTAAATATCCATGTAAAATTAAGCATTGTTATTATTTTTTATATTACAAATTATATATGAATACTTATTAAAATATAATCATAATATAAAAAAATTATTTTAGATATCAGCATTAAATTTATTTTTCATTATTATCAATTGTAAACATTAGTTATATATATATATATATATTTGAGAATGTGTGAGGTTTACTTCAGTTTAATGAAGTAATTTGATATAAATGATTGTTTCTGAAAGATATCATATTCACTAGAGTTGTGGCGGAAACAATTTTTCTTCAACATGTCTAGAAGGAGGTTTTGAAGGATGGTTTGTAAGGAGGTTCATCTAACGATCTCAGTTGGAGGTGGTCTTGTTCTGGATGTTTTACTAGGACTTTCTGAAGATGGAAATTTTTTAGTGTGTAGTTAAGATATTTATAATGTATCAGTGGTGGAAGTCATGTTATGGTTTACTATAAGAGATTGATAGTGAGAACAGCGGAACTGATGAACACTTGCATTTTTAAGAGGCCGATTCAACCAGATGACTTGGTGGAACTCTCAATAAATAAAAGGGTGGGGAAATGTTTTTTAGTATGCGGGTAAGAACCTTATCATTACTTTGTCTTAAGTAATATTAATGTCTCAATATATTTTCCTTCCAAAAATAAAATATTGGAGTGATTAGACCATGGAAATATGACTCTTTGTTAGAACCACATAAATCACAAATTTTATTTCTTGTTTTATTTTACATTAATTGTATAAATGTTATATGTATGTTATAGTGACCATGATTAAATCGGTTTCATCTTAGCTTGGTAATTTGGATAAATATCATTTATTCCATATTTCAAGCCATCAAGATAAGAGATTTTCGTATAGAATCTGTTTTGTCATGGTGGTTCTAGACTTATCGTATCTAGTGTTTTATCGAAAGGACGCCTTAGGAGGTTGAACTCTCATGATGTGGTATCTAAGGGTTTTCCATAAGAGGCTCAACAGTTTTCTTGAAAAATTAGGTAACATTCCATTAGGAATTTTTAATATTTTAGTGGGATTTGTTGTTTTTTGAAAGGATGGTGTCCGAGGATAGAAATTTCATGATTGAAAGATTATGTGGAATAGATTTTGAGTATTTGAGAAAAAATATGGAAGAATAACTCATTAATAAAGATATGTATATTCCATTTAAGAGTATCAAGTTATAAGAAATGGATAAAGGTGAATGAGAAAAGCTATATGAAAAGGAACTTGGTGTGGTATGAATGTATTTAGTCCAAAATTTTGATTAGAACATTTTGGAGAAGAAATTCATAATATAGTTAATGGATAGACTTATATATATGTAGATGAAACCTACATCATTAAATAATGTGTGTTGGACAAGAAGGATATTCAGCATGATGTTATCAGAATGAAGATATGCATCATATCTATTGAATGATTTCAATTTAATATAAAGTAAGATGGAGTCTATGAAATTTACTTTCATAGATAATGTTATGATAATTTTGTGGTTTTTATCCATAAAAAAATATTGGGAGGCCATAGTGATGGCTATGAGTGGTTCAAGTGGAAAGAATTAATTGGTGTTCATTGATGTTCAAACCCTGATTCTCAATGAGGAGATCCATAGACGAGAGATATTATCTTATTTTAGTAATGTATTAAATATAAAAGGAAGGGGAATGTATCCTCAATATACTAATCAAATGAAATTATATAGAAAATACTACGTGAGAAGTAGAGGAATGTCTTGCAGAACGAGACCTATTTTTTTCATTGTGGAAAGATGTGAAACCTTAAGAAATAATGTCATGACATAAAGGTACCCTCTTGAAGGAATGTATTTGGAGAACTATGTTCTGTATAAGAGAATCGTGTCGATCTACTTTTGGTGTTTCTACTCAAATTGAATCTTAAATCATAAATTATTGATCTTTTTTACATTACACAACAAAAAAAGGATACATTTCAAATTATGTATTTGGAAATTTTAGGTGAGTGCATCTTGTTGTTGATAAAGATCTTGACATTGTTTGTAACACATTAAATTTTTATGAATTAATTTTCTATGAATCAATGTAATTTATTTGATGGAGTGCATACAACACTACACCAAGTTATCCTTTCTTTATAAACCACTCAAATTTATGATTTCACTACACACAATACAAAGGTATGCTTTTAGTACATGCAACACTATGTTTGGCCTATGTTACTCATAATGATGAGTTCCTTCAATAGATAGCATAACACGCAAGCCCACTTTTTACTAAAATATATATTCTATTAATAATATTATTAAAATATTATATGATTTATCAGCTAGACATTAAAATGGAATATATTAATAAGATTACACTTCTATAAAATAATTCTATATCCCCGGGTTGAAACCATGGATATAGGTCCAAAAGCTGTGGATATAGGTTATAAAAACAATTTAAGGAGACATGGTTGGTGTTGGAAAAACTATTGGGTTAAGCCTATATCCATGGTTTAAACTGTGGCTATATCCCTATTGCCACAGATTTAACTGTGGGAACATCCCTATAACTTCAATTTATAAACTGTGGAAGTATGTTAAGTAATTAAAGACCTATATCCATGGTTCCAAACCATAGAAACATCATACCCATTCTATAAAAAATGCATGGTTCACCACCTTTGACCCCCTGCACACCCCCTTGCACTTGCTTCCCTCTTAGACCCCCCCCTGCACACCCCATGTACACCTGCACCCCCTGCACACCCCCACTACACACCCCCATTGAACACCCATTACCCCTTGAACCCCCCTTGAACAGATGCCTTGCACACTCTATCCCCTTGCACAGACCCCTGCAAACCTACACCCCCATGCACACCCCCACTGCACCACCCCCGCACCTTGCACAACCCCATGCAACCCCCCCTAGACCACCCTTGCACCATGCACATCCCCCCTACAACCCCTAAAAACCCCTCGCACCTCCCCTGCACCTTTCACAACTCCTACAATCCCCCTGTACACCCCTTGGACCACCCATGCACCTTGCACAACCCCCTAAACACCCCCCTGCACACCCCTTTCACCACCATTGCACCTTGAACAACCCCATTACCATCTCCCCTACACACCCCTTGATTCCCCCTAGACACCCCTTGCACCCCCTGCACACCCCTTTCACCACCCCTGAACCTTGCACAACCCCATGCAAACCCCCCATGCACACCCCTTACACCACCCCTACACCTGGAACGACCCCCTGCAAACCCCCTACCCCCAACGCAACCCATACCCCCTCCCCAGAACACCCATGCACACCCCATTCACCCCTCCCTTGTACACCCCTTTCACACCCCCCCATATACACCCCTTTCATAGCCCCCTACAAACCCCGCTGCACACCCCTTGCACCAACCCTGCACTATGCACAACCCCCCTATAACAACCCCCCACCCATTTCACCCCAACTCTCCCTTGCACACCCCCTTTCACCACCTCCCTTCCACACCCACATTTACCCTCCCCTACATTCTCTCCCTTGAAACAGAACCTATCACACCCCGCCCCTACACCCAACACACCGTAGCCCCTTGTATACCCCCAAACCCATGTACCCCGTGCACACCTCTGGAAAAAAGTAATTTGGAAACTGTTGATGCAACCAAATAAAAATATTTCCAACCATAATGGATAAATTTCATGACTTATTTCCCAATATATCTAGATTTCCACTTGAAGAAGAAGTAAAATTATGAAATGATATTCTACAAGATACCAACTCTATTTCACTTCCATCATATAGGTTGGAACCCACAAAAATAATAAAATTCAATTTGTGAAGCATTGATTATAAAATCATATTGTTAGTTTGATATAGAATCTTTAAATAATTTGTAATTGATAATAATTATATGTTATATACATCAATATTGTGTTGAGGAATGTGATGTTGTGGTTTTATTTCTTATTTCTCTTGTACGTAATTTGATTGAGCAGGTTAAAGATTCATATACAAATCATCCTAAATCTCTAACCATGATGTTTAAAATCAATTTTTGGGAGACCATTGAGGGATAGGAACTATATGGGAGATCTTTGTTTTGTTTTAGATATCAGATTCTGTTTCATCTATCTTTTAAAGAAGAACACATTTTTCAAACTACCATTTGAGATGGGTTATTTATCCAAGAATTAAGAATATGATTAAGGTTATGAGGGCATATTTATTGTGGGATGGAATGAAAAAAAGGGTGGTGGACTAAATGTTTAGATTCCTCACATGTCAACGGGATAAGGTGGATAACCAATGACAAGTTGTATGTTTTAAACCTAACCTACATCCATGTAGAAATTGAAGAAAATGACTATCAATTTTTTCATAGGTTGACTAATAATGGTTTGAAAATAGGATTTCTTATGGGGGATTGTATATTTGATCTCAAAGTTTTCCCACTTTATTCTTATTCATGAATCCAATATGGTGAAAGAATTAACGAACAGTTCAATGAAATTGTGTAGTTCATAGGTTGATATCCAGTGTTATGCACATGATTAGCACATAATTTGTTAAACTGTGAAGTGTAACCATGTGATGTGCATTATATGCTCTAAGAATTAAGTTTTAACTTGGTTTTACTTCTTGAAACTCTCATTTTTTCCATGTTATTCCATTATCTTAAACTCTTCTACTTCCCTAAGAATCCCTTGTTGATTCTGTTTAGTTCATAATGTGGTTTTGAATGATCAATTTGTGTTGGATCTACAAAATAGATGGTAATCCCTTTTTACTACATGTTCTCACTACATCTAATCATATCCTCTCTCACTGAGACAATGATCTCATCATTCATAGGACCAAGAGTGTTGAAGCATCATGATGGGGACATGGATCATGAGATATGGTCAAGGTCAGAGGAGACTTCAGGTAGTGACTTTAATAATGGGTGATGAAGGGAGGATGGTATTAATAGGATGAGATTAGGATGGGTTTGGAAGGACTTATTTACATATTGTTAGGTAATATAATACATGTTGTGAAAAAGGGGTAGGTCTCGAGTGACTAGTAATATGGGATGATTTCGAGAGATGTGTGACATGTGGATTTTTTAATGGAACTAGTATATGAGTGATCAAGTGTTATGGTATCCGGGTTAACACATGGACATCTCAGGTGTAGGGAGTTATATTGGCCTAGGTGTGCATGCATGCCTTATTGATTTCTTTAAGTTTAATATTGATATATAGATCCCAATACTAAATAACATGATCATTAATAAAGGATTTTTGTTCAAAATATATCTAATTCCATTCAATAACTACACCATAGAGTGGTGTGATGAATCACCAGACAACACAAACCATAACATGATGGATTTTAGTAAATAATGTCGTATACTTTGGTACATATTTACAATAATCTAAAACATTAACCTATACATCATAAGTTTTATTCAAATCATTGAAAATCATTGTGAAATGATACTTAGAATTTTGTAAATGATCTTCATATAATCATTCTCAAACATTGGGAGAAAACATTTTACCAAAATTGCGAGGAACTTGAAGCCCTCTACGGGCATTTTGGTGGACATATTAGAGTTGTGAAAGATGAGAATATATTTTTAGTAGGTGGATGGCTAAATAGTGATGTGGCCATAGAGATGATTGTTTTTCCTGATGATTAACTACTCAATGATAGGATGTTAATAAGAAGGGTATTTCATTGGGAGTGAATTATCGAGAAGTACTCAAAATGATATGGAAATTGTGGTTATGTTATACAACATTGATGATCGTATGACATATAATGTCATATGAAAATGTTGTGCACAATTCATTCCTAAAAGTATTAAAATATCTAAAATATGATGTTGTCTGACAATGTGATCAAAGAAGATATGACAATATAGTTTCATAGGTGGGATTAACCCTACCCCCTAAACACCCCATGCACCCCTGTAGACCCCCCTTCACACAACTGTAACCCTACCCTTCCCCATGAAACATAACCTAGCACCCCCTCCCCCTGCCCCCATCACACCCCCTTCCCCCTGCCCCTCCCTGGTACACCCCCTTCCCACCTCATGCCACCCACACCAACAATACACACCCCTCCCCCCATCACACCCCCTACCCCTTCCCTGCACACCTCCCTTTCCTATGGCATGCACCCCCCTTCACAGCCACCTGCACACCCCTTCCACACCCAATTCCCCTAGTACACCCCTCCCCCTCCCCTGCTCCTACAGACCCACCTGCACATCCCTTTCACACCAACTTCCCCCAGCACACCCCCTCCCCCTCCCCCTCCCCTACACACCCCCTGCCCACCCCCAACCCACCCCCACACCCATCATTCCACCCACCACATTTCATTCCACATCAATCACTTAATGTAGGGAAAATAATAGAAAAACACTCAGATACATGTCATTAAATTCAAGTAACCATAACTATATATTTTATTCTAACAAGGTTCTCTCAATTTAAACACTCAAGGAAAGGATTTCTTCTATGACAAGCCATTACATCCAAATCATGTTGGTTACTTTATCAAAACAAGGCGATTGGATTTAAAGTATCAAAAAAACACTTTGAATTTACAATGATCTTTACGGAAATTACCTACTTGGGAAATTCCTTATACAAAAAAATTGAAACACTTAAGAGGTGTTTGGTTATAATTGGAAATTTACAAATTTCCATTAATACATTTCAAAAGTGGAGTGAAAGTCTCCCTGAATAATCCACTCTATTTATTTAATGCCATCAAATTAATCTTTAGTAAGGAGGCATAACCATTACATAATTCAATACATGAGGCATTACCTTTCATGTGCCAAGTTAACCTTTTTATGTTCAATTTAATGCATTCAAATCAATAAAACATGGAAATTCCATTTATAAGATCAAAGGGGGGTCACATAGTGGTGACTTAGTCATTACACCACTTCCCTACATGTGCAATTCCATCTTTAAGGTCCAATAGAACTAAAAGGCTATTTTGGTCCTAACAACCATTTTAATAAAAATATGGAAATCCCCTACATGGATATAAAAAGCGTCCAAAATGATCTGTGATATACGAATAACAATGAAATAAATTTTAAGGAAAACACTAATGCAATAATGTAAAGAATGGTATACCACTGTGAGTTTTTGCAAACACCACTCCTCTATTGGAGGGGTTTTTTACAAAACCATGACTTGTTTATCTAACAAAATAATTATCTTAACTAACACTTTTTACACAATTGAAAAATAATATAAAAAAGAATAATTAAGAAGGAATCTAAATGTAATTTAAAACATTCATGAATTAAAGAGGCTAGGAGAGAGACCCAACCTCAAAGGGGCTAAGCCACACACGACACTTGACACTTTTATCAATGACAACTCTAAGTTGCTTCATCCATCCTCTAGGAATATGCGATGTTTCATATATATAAGGACACCCTAACCCCTATGTACGTGTCCACATAGCCTTGAACATGAAAAATAGGGTTTTTATATATATATATGCTCACAAGAATAAGCCCATTATTGACCACACACATTTGAATTTTCTATATATATACATAAGCACACCTAGCCCCTTATATGTAATCATTCTTCCATGGGATGATATAAATATAAATGGAGAACTTATTTTATATATGCTTATATATGCATACACGGGGAGTCACCTTTGACTCTGGTTTCCGCAACACACATGAACGGGTCCCAAGAGACTTTAACAAAATTCTAGCGATCTAATGAATCATCATTAATTAATCCTAAAAATTGAATTGGGAGGAGCATGATTAGTGAGAAAGGAAATAATGGAGCAGGTGATGATGAAGAAAATATCAACCTGAGACATCATCAGCAAGATTAAGAAATCAGGAAAATAATATCTTGTTTAATTCAATATAGTGTCACACAAACGCATGGGTTAAATGAGAGATTAACATAAAATAATAGAACTGAAGAACAACTAATTATATGGTAGAATTCAATTTATAAACCAAGAATAAAATCTGAATCAAAAATGTAACTCAATATCAGTATCACCTAAACCATCACGTCCCTCATAATCTCCTTCGGAAACACCAATATCATTATCTCCTCCTCTTAGACCACCACCATCTTCAACATCCACATTGGCATATGCACCTAATTCAAGGGCAGGATTAGAAGAATACTCACAAGCTGAAAGAAAATAAATGAGAAAACATTTAATTAATGAAAAAATGAAAATATTATCACTAAAATCAACAAATCAACCGAGATTTATTTTACTCATAGAAAACCATAAAAAATGTGAAAATATAGAAATTATAAGGATTTTAATGGAATTTTAGGGAATAAAATAGTGGATTTACATATAAATATTTATGAAATTTCAAGTTCGATCACTCCCCCACACTTAGTTTATTGAACTACAAGGTAATAAATTGTCTATTGGAATTCCTAAAAATGAGAAACACCTCGTGAATATGAATTTCATAGCCCTATCATCTCATCCATTAAAAAAAGCAGATAGTTTAAGTTGTATAAACCAACATCGTCATTTTTCTATTATAATTACTATTAATATAGAGACTATAGTCAACAAATATAATAAACCTAAATAAATTGATCGTTTTCATGCCATGAGTTCCAAGCTATGTGTACTTGTTTTAACCCACAAAAATAATTCTTAAACAATAACAATATATTATAATCATAATTTATTTTAAATGCACATAGTTGTCCAATTTAAACTTCCTTAAGAAACACCAATGAGAAAAGAATAATTTTTATTATACATTAGATATACGTTGATATTCCCGATACAATTATGGTAGGAAAAAATACGATAACCTCAATACAATCAATTGGTGACAATATTTTATCTACAACAACCCTATCAATCAAGGAACATCCCTTTAAAAAATTCGGATTATGAATTTTATAACATACCTATTTTCATTAAGCATATTTATGAATACTTGTTCAGTGAATATGATAATTTCATATATCTTTTGTGGAAAAAAATTCTATGTGTCATTATTTTTTATCTAATTTAACTCTCCATTCATATCTTTAATCCAATTTTAATCATTGGATTCTTAATGAAATATTTTTTACTCAAATAAATATAAGAGGTCATTTATTTAATTCTATACATACTCCTAGTCTATACTACATCATATTTTTCTCCCAAAATGTTATCTTCATCAATATGTTTATTTCTAGTAAATATTTTAGGTGTAACTGGAATATTTATGTCTTTTTCTTTCTCATATTCATTAAAAAATTAAATTATGGAGTCCTCACTACCACTAAGATACACTCTAGGCTCTTGTAAGGATTCACTTTCCTATACATTAACTTCAATGCTCTAGTCATAGATTATTTCTTCTTTCCTATCCAATATTACTTATTTTGTTACCAAAATTATAATGATAATCTTATTAAAATATGGGTAAACCTTGTTTCATAAATAATATATATGAAATATTACTTCATCATGTTATTTCTATAATTTCCTTGATCCCCTTCAATATTAAGGATATATAACTTACTACAAAAGAATCATAAATACTTCAATATTTCTATATATGAGAATCATAAATATTTCCTTTTATACCTTATTTCTGAAGGAAACTTTTTTTCCTATGTAGTGTAGAACTCCATTTTAAATATATATATTTTAGTTTGAACCATCTCTCTCTAGTGGTACCTTTTAATACAAATAGATATCACCATATATTGTGTTATATTATTGACGGTTCTACTTTGCCTCTCAGCCAGCCCATTCTTTTATGGTGTCTACATTATAGTAGCTTATTGAACAATATCATACTTCTCTAGATAATTATTAACTAAATAATAACTGAATTCAATTCCATTATTATACCTTGGAACGTTGATATTAATTCCAAAAATTCTTTCCACTATCCTTTTATACCTCTAAATATAATCAAGTACTTTTATTTTTTTATACATAGGAATAATATAGCCAAAATAATTATATCCATCCCAAAATAAAAGATATTATAATCAGAATTTTATTTCATTCTACTTAATTAGTCCACATGAATTAGTATAATATATGTATAATAAATGGATATGTATTATTCTATTAGGTTTATAATATTTACATATGACATTTCCATTTCTGAATACTTGAAAATCATTTTTTCTATCACTTTTTTGGTATGAAATATTAAAATTATTTTTCTACTGAACAAGTTTCTCCATGATTCCTTGATTGAGAGAACGAAATTATTTATTCCATATGTTGACTCCATCATTCATAGATAGAGATAAATTACATTAATCCCCATAAAATTATAGATATTTATTAGATTAAATGATTAACTATGCTTGTGAAATTGATATTTTCTACACCACCATTACTAAACTTAAATTTTTCATTAACATTAGAATTTATATTTGTCAACAGATTAATGTTTTCATATCTATGTGAGGAAAATAAATCATCAAATATCTATGTTCCCTCACCAAAATTATTTATAATCCTCTTCAAAAAATATTCTTTTATTCAACTTTTTCAAAAGAAACTCACTACTTATGGGTTTTTCAATCAAAATTCAAAAATTTCTTTCATATCAAGTGTATAAATATTTCTTTTGAACATAAAAATGATTAAAAATATTCACATGGTTACCAAATTTATTTCTCAATTGACTTATTAGTGAAAAATATCTTCCACAAAATATTATTCCAAACCCTCTTAAATAATGAATTTTCTTAAGTTTATGTCCACTATATATAGAAAAGTATCTAGAAAATATTTGAACTATATCTTTTGATTTTTGATGATGCATGATAACTTTTCAATATCCCAGTTTCTCTGAACACTATCATAAACTTCCAATAAATTCCTTAACATAAACAGATTTTTATATTTAAAATAGACTACATAACAACTTAATGTATTTTCTAATCAACTTTAACCTCTTGTTTCTTCACTAATTTAATTTCAGTTGTATTATTATTGTATTGATCAGTATAAGGTTCATATCATAAACATTTTTCCTAATTACATTGGAGATTTTATTTTTAAATATCCATCCAACCAATTTAAATATTCTCTTATACTTTCATGTTTCTGTTTATTTGAAACACTTCTAAAAATTCGATACATTTTATTAATTAGTGACTCTCCCTTACATTCCATATCCATTATATTTTAAAAATGTTTAAAATCATCTAATCTAATATTTATTCCTTATGATATACTATTCAATACAATGTTAAAGTGATTGTGTAAGTGTAGAAAATAGTATGTATAATATTGTGTAATGCATAGTGTAAAAAGTGTATTTATAAAACTACACAGAACATTGTATAAATTGAAATAAAATCATAAGAAATTTTTTCCAATAACAGAAAATAGATAAAATTATATTTTTTTAAATTTTATCCTCACCACTGCAAATAATAATACATAATTAATAATTCATATCAACAATGAAACTGACATCGGTTTGGATGATCCAAACATCTTCAAAGGAATGGATTAAACAGTTTGGAAGACAATGATTTGAGGTATTTTAATCATACCCTATAATCATGGGATCCCAGGTGACATGATAATGACTGGGGAGATTTAAATCTAGATAATTTTCATCCCAAATATCTAGAGAATGTGATGGAAGAAATTGATGGATTTAAAGGATATAAGCTGAGAATGGCATCAAAAGAGCCCATATGAATGATTCTATATTCAATGTAGGTCAATGAAAAATCCAAGTGGGTGTAAATAAATCCATACCACAAATATATAAAAAATGTAGATTAAAATAAATATTAGGATAAATTCATCCACCGATCTGGAGAAGGGGAATAGTGAGACCTAAATACTATGTTGGAGCCGAAAATCAGAAGATACCCAGAGAGGTAAGGAGCAGAATAGACAAAGATTTCACATGAGAAATTGAATAAGGGTGGATATCTATAGGGTCCCCTTAGTGGGGTCAGTGATAAATCCTGTGAGGAGGAGGATCAAGAGGGTAGGACTTGGTTCGAGTAAGAAATTAGAAAGGTGGGACAGTTGCGTCAGAGAAGAAGAATCAGGGGTCAGTGTGTAGAAGAAGGAGGATCCCGAGAGGTGGAGTGGTCGTGTCAGAGCCGCGTCAGGGCCATTTCAAAGCCATATTGGAGCCACGTCAAATAAAGAGAATCATAGTGAAGTGGGGTGGTCACATCAGAGGCACATCTGAGGAGGAGGTGGGGAGTCAACATCGGTGTAGCGATGCCAGGGAAGTGGAGTGGCCGCACCAACGGAGGAAAATCATGGGGAGGTTGGGTGTCCTGTCAGAGGAGAAGGATCACATCAATATTTGGGAGAATAGTCACGAGGAGGATGAGGGTATTTAGGAGTAGGGGCATGAGTTTTAGGGTAAATTGGGAGTGGGGGTGGGATAATTGCCATGATTAGTGAATTTATTGTGGAAGTAAATTGGATATAACCACATTTTTATTATCTGTCGATGTAGATCTCTGGTTATAGCCCTGAATTCTATTTATGTTAACTCAATTATGAAAATATGGATAATTTTTTTTATAAAATTAATTTTTTGGATATCAATTAATTATAAGTGAACATAAAAACCTATTGAATATAATGTAAGTGATTTTATAAAAAAAATATTTTAATGCACGAAATTTTTTTTTATCAAGATAAATTAAATAAATTTCTATTATTGATGGATATTAATAAAATTTATATATTTTAAATTCAACCAAATGTTTTTAAATTAATCCAATATGTTTGATAGGAAAAAAAATCCAATTTTTGGCATAAATGCTACATTTTTCTAAAAGGAAACTTTTCCACCTTTTGATGGTAGACTTGTTGTAAAAATAATTTTTGACACTTTTTAAATTTTAATATGAAATAATAAATTTTATTTTTGAAATACTAATATCAAAATTTACTTTTGATAAATTTGTTTTATTTTTCAGGGAATTTTAATTTTTTGATTAATTGTTAACAATAGAGAATTTTATTTTTAAATGGAGTTTTCTTTTAATTTATTTATATAGTAAATTTTTTTTATTTTGGTTTTATAGAATATTTCTATCAATTATACATATATTAATCCAATTTAGTTTATTTTAATCAAATTCTCAATTAAATTGTATATAAACACCGTTCAAATATTTGAACATTTTCACTATAAAAATCTGATGTCTCATCCCGTCTGCGAGATTAATTTTAAATTAATTTCCACCACTTATATGTTTTTAATTTGAAAAAAATGGATTAAATATTTTTAATCATCAGAAATTATAATTTCTAGTATATTAAACTTAGTTACTTACCAAAAATATTAGTTAAATTAATTTAAATTAGTTACATCGATCAAGGTAAACATGAGTTTACTTTACAGTTAAACATTAACATAAGGGAAAAAATAACTTATAAACATTTACAAAATTAATTTAATGGAAATATTTCCACCATATCCACCATTGAATAATAAATGGACCATTATTTTATAAAATTGATTGAAAGCATACCTCTCTATAGTGTTTTCCTTTCGGTATTTACAAGAATTCCACTCCTCTTCCACAATAAAAGGGAACTAACCCCCTCACTTATTCACAACTATAAAGACCTTTGTATCTTCAAAATCCTACCCAAATAATATCCTAAATTACCTACCTTCATCCAAGTATCCTCCTCTTGGGAATAAATCCAACCAAGGAATTCTTTGGGTGGAAACCAAAAAGGAGTTACCCAAAGAAGAGGTAACATCCTTCAATAAACACTTTTGTATTATTTATTTCTCCACCCACTAAATTATTTTTATTAAATTAGTATATAATAAACACATTGTAATAAATATAATGAGATTTTTTATGTTAAGGGTATAAACTACACTGACAAACACTTCCATTAAATGGGATATGTAATCACAATTTGTGTGTATGACGGACTATCGCCTTGCGAACCGATGTTATCTATTATTCCATTACCAACATTAAAGGTTTGTAATAATGATGGAATTTAGGTATTTATATGATATATATGATATTTAAAATTTATATATTATTATATATTTATTATATAACAAATAACATCATAATTTATATTTTTTAGGAATAAGATAATTTCATTTTTGGACGTGTGGACTACCACGTCCTGAAATCGATCAGATTCATTCACACTTTACATAGAATTTATTAAGGTTGGGTTTAGTAAAAATATATATAATATATGAAATAATAATTATATAGAAATGATAATATATATATATAGATGGAATTTACTTTATTTCTTTCAATACAATAATAAAACAGAAACAACATTCTTGCGTACGTACAACCTGCCGTCTCAATGAATGATGTATTCATATTAATATTTCCATATTTTATATATTATTATAAATAATTATATACATAATATATATAATATTTAAATAATTTTTTAAATTATTTAAATAAGTAAATCATGATCTAATAAAGAGGATCAAGAATAACAAGTAAAAACATATATAAAAAACAAAGCGATTTTTACCTGAAACAAAACATTAACATGAAATTGTTAATAAATGGGTAATATAAAGTCACAATAATATTATATATGTTATGGTATATAAATATGAATATGTTTCTGTGGTATATATATAATAAAATTATATTTATTTTACAATATTTTTTCATGTGTATGAATAAATTCAAGAATTAATGTAAGGGTTTTCTCGTTTGAATTTTATTTCTGTGAGATATATACTATATTCAGAAATTATTCTTATTTTTTGGGGTACATAATACCCTATGACATGTTATATCATGAATTCATTTTATATCATGATACTGGAAGATTCAATTGGTGTTATTATTTCATGTATCTCATGATCTAAAAGTTACTCAAGTAGTGAGGGCATTTTTAGTCTCACTTTTATTTCTGTGAGACTTATTCGATATTCACCCATAGTTTCTTTTTTTACTATATATAATGAAAAAGAATGTATTATATGATAATTTTCTATACATTTATGAAAATTTACTTATCCATTTTATGATATATCTTTTATGGGTTATATGGTTCATAAATTATAAAATCAGTACAATAATTTTGTCTCAATTTTTCTTCCTTGAGACACATACCATTTTATGCACCTATAATATTATAAGAGGTGAATATAATTCCCTTTGACATGTTATATAATTAATAAACTTATTTTAATGATATTTATATTATTCATATAATTTTATTATTTAATGGGTATTATGATTCAATGTTACTAAAGTGGTAATATTTTATTACTATAATCCAATTGTTTATCAGGATTGGTTTTGATTATTTTTACACTGATGAAATATTGTGAGACATATCTAAAAAAATCTCATGATTTTTATTCTCATATGGTAATTCATGGTATATTCAATTAATATTACTATTTTTTATTCTCTTTGGTACTTAATATAATTCAAAAAGTATTTTTATGAAAATTTGAACTTATTTCTCTCTTTCGACGGAAATATTTTTTATTAAAAAACCATGTTTTCAAAGGTTATTTTCAAATAAAATGATTCAATTAATTTAAAATATTACTTTATATTTTTTCGAAGCTATTTTCAAAGAAAATGGTTTCCAAAAGGGTTTATATTCTAAAAATCATTTAAAAAGAGATATTTTCCTCGGGAAATATTTTAAATGATTGTAAAGATTAATTCATAAGTTTTCAAAGTGTTTTTAAAGAAATAATTTTGAAAATGGTTTATATTTTAAAAATGTACTTTCAATGAAAGGAAATTTTCCCTTAAGAAATTATCTATTTGCTATTTCAAAATCCTTCTCCAACTAATATGATATCCTTTTATATAGTTTATGAATTTCAAGGGATATTATACAAGTACACCATTACTATTCTTTCTTTTAATAGATTTTAATTAAGATAATAGGGTGTTTTCAAAAACTATTTCTCTTCCATGGGTTATACCATGATAAAACGCTTATGAAAGACACTTCATTTCATGGGTTGTTCTATGATTATGAAACATATCTCTTTTCCCTAGGTTATGATACAATGAAATGTTTACAATACCCATTTTGTTTCATTGGTTATGATATGATGTTTATAAAACCCATATCTTTTTATTGGCAAATACATCATTGATGACTTATTAACTTATGTCACACATATGTAAGATTTAATTATGTAAAAGGTGGGACCTATATCTCCCTCCAATGAATTGGGTAAATATTTATATATCATGAGATAAATAAGGCTGAAATGGGGAGTGAACTCATTTCAGTATGACAGGGATGAAATGGGTAGTGAGTCCGGTTCAATAATACAGTGATGGAATAATGAGTAAACTAGGTTTAATAATACATGGATGGAATAAAGAGTGAAATAAATTCAGTAATATTGGTTTGGAAAAAAGATGTGAACTTGGATTTGTAATATAGGGTTAGAATGAGATATGAACTGAGTTCTGTAATGCAAGGTTGGAACATGATGTAATCCCAGTTCAGTAATATAGGGCAGGAATTTGGAGTGAACCGAATTAAATAAAAGACTTTGTCTGCTAAGGTGGTCTTGGGAGTGAACCTTGAATATTAATATGTCTTGGTTAGTGAACCTATTCCACTAATACAAACTTGGAAAAATTCCTTTTCTAATATGGAATTATTTTTTTGTGTCTTTCACAATTCCAAGCCTTGTTGCACTATTATGATTTCATGGATTATGCACTCAATTACCTAATGATTAATGTCTTATGAAATTCCAATATTTATAATTTCAAACTTAATTATTATCTTTAATATGTAGGGTACGATATTCTAATGACACATTCATGTTATTATACCCTTATTCAAATGTTATGCTTACATATCTCCCTTTTTTACCCTTACTGAGCATCTAAGCTCACCCCTTTCTTATGTTTCACTTCCCTATGTCATGAGGAATGGTTTAAAGTAAAATTACTAAATGGGAATATCATTAAGGTATATGTTGAATATCATTCACCATGATAGAAGATTATGTTTAAAGGTTTCCAAATACACAAAACTATTATGGTCCTTGGGCTTGTACACATGTAATGAGCTAAATATTCATCTAAAATGATGTAATATACATGTATGTTAAGACTAGGTCTCTGTAGTTGACATCAAAGGAAAGGTATAATCATCCTTTCAAAATTATGATGATAAAACTTTAGTGATATCCATAGGGATATTTCTAAGAATATTTCTAGGAATGACTCTAAGGAAAAGCCTATGATGTCATTGATTTTAAATAAGTTTAATGATTTATACATACTATGAGTAATTATTCATGATCATGTGGTTTTTTCATATGATAAGTTTTTACCAAACTATGCTTTCCTATCTTCATAAATATATACAACTATAAGAAACTTGTTAAACATTGAATGTTTTAGATGTGTAAAGTGTGGGCATTATGAAAATCAATGTCCAAATTGGAAATCTCATAAAGATAATTAATAAGGTGGAATGTGTATTTGTTATACCACAGAAGATAAAGATACCATGAAGGACATGTGAAATGTACGATATTTTTAATAGTGTTTTTTACATTAAACATAATAAGAATGTTTAAATGAAGGTTTAGGAACCTTAATCCATGATTAAAATTACATATTCTCGGAACGAAGTATTAATGAATAAGATGATGAAACCTCAGTAATGGTATAAGAATAAGTTTTTATGATTAAAGTGTATATGTACTAGAATTAAAGAATTATGTTATATGAATCATGAAGTATATTTTTTACATTAAGTGTTTTCAAAAATATATTGAATGGTGATTGTGACATAGAAAAGTTATTTAATGGAATGGTGATATTTTATTTAAGGGAAGGGAGTCCTTAATGTGTTAATGATGTTGAGAAAATTGTTTTTTACATGGATAAAGAGAAGAATATGGATAAAGTAAATGGGATAGTACCGATTACCATTGAAATAATTATTGATTTATTGAAAAAGTGTTATATGTTATCATGGATTATGTTTATAACTTTTTTTATATTTAAAAAATATATCCAATAATCTTTGGAATAAAAAAGAATGGATTTTTTTAATAAGTTTTCATGATAATTCAGGTTATTTAAATGTTTCAAGAGAAAAAATAATGAAGGTATTCACATTATTGGTATGTGACAACCAAGAGATACTTTATGAAATATGGGGGATCAATGCCAATATGATTTTGATAAATTTAGTGACCATATTTCTAATGTTGTGGAATTTTTATTTTGTAATGGTTATAGGGTTAACCATTTATGGAATTGTTAATTTTAAACCTTAAATGGGGTTTTAGAGATTAATTTATTATCTCCCCACATGAATATTTATGAATACAGGATAACATATTATGACAATTGTTTTGTGATAAAGAGAGATAGAATTACCTATCACTCTATTTATGGATCTCATGATATTCTAATGCTTTATGAATGAAAAATTCCCCTTTATTTTTTAGAAATAGAGATGAAGTGGAAATTTATCATGAAAAAATGGTGACATAATTCAGAAATAAATTATGTGTATCTTCTCATGAAAATTATTGAACTTTAGGAAAAGGGAGTTGAAATATAATTTTGTCCTGTTATCATCATTCTTGATAATATCAATGATATTTTTTCAAGCCACTTTGATTTATGGATTTATGATCGTTAAATTTCTATGAACCATGTTCTATATCACTTTCCACAAAAAAATTATACTTATATTTCTCATCCATGTCCATGTATTCCACTTCCACTTTTGTTCACCTATGTGGAATCCATGTTATGTGTTACTTTGGGTGACCGTAATGTTTCCAACTTTCCCTTTTTAAAGGAATTTTTTGTATTAATTTTTATGATGTGGGTTTCTATGAAAGGAACATTCAAGTATTAAACCATTGACAAACCAGAAAAAAATTACAGGAGAAATTCATTTTACGGGGGGTTAAATGCAACACCTCTAGTTTTTATGAATTATTATTTTTTGAATAAATTAATTTTTTTGATAGATTTCATTACACGTTACACCAAGTTATACTTTATTTATACACAATAGAAAGTTATTATTGAAATAATAAAAACACTTAGATTGAATTTTAGTACACAAAACACTTTGTTTGGCTTCTGTTACACACAATTCTATGTTTGTTTGATAGCATTCATTACATGCATGATCATGTTTTACCAAACTACAACATGCTATTAATATTATTATTAAAATAATAAAATGGTTATCACCTAGCTCTTGGAATTAGATATATAAATAATATTAAATAAATTATAAATCTACCGTTTACATATGTTAATAAAATTAATTATTTTTTATCAATTAATTTGAAGTGAAAATTAAAAAAAAATTGATTATAAAGGAAGTTATTTTATAAAAAAAAGATTTGTATGCCCACAACATAATTTTATATTGATAAATTAAATAAATAAATATTATTAAGTTATATTAATGAAATTTATATATTATAAATTCAACCAAATATTTTTCACATTCATCTAATAAATTTTATAGGCATACAATAAGAAAAAAAACAAATTTTTGGCATAAAGAGTTATATTTTTCTAAAAAGAAATTTTTCTGTCATTCAATGGGAGACATGTTTTAAAACTATTTTTTTTTAATTTAATAATTCTTTTTTAAAAAAATTTAATTTTTTAAATTTTAATATTAATATTTACTTCGCCTATTTTTTTGCGTTTTTTGGAGAAGTTTCATTTTTCGATGAATAGTGAAAATACTGAATTTTATTTGGAAACTGACTTTTTTTTTCTAATTTATTTATATTGTGAAATTATATTTTTATTAATTATTAATGTTTATTTATATCAATTATAAATATATTAATATAATTTAGGTCATTATAATTATTTTCACATTGAATCTTGATACCAAAAAATTCAAACTTCTGTACATTTTCACTTTAAAAGCGCATTTGTCTCGTCCCATATGTGGGGTTAATTTTATATTAATTTCTTCCACTTATGTGTTTATAATTTGGTAAAACTTATTAAATATTTTTAATAAACATAACTTATAATTTCTATTATGGTAAAATTAGTTTTTTACCAAAAAATATTAGGGAATGTAATTACAATTAATTATAGATGTTATAATAAAAATGAGTATACTTAGTTGTGAAACATTAACTTTAGGTTATAAATAACCTATAAACAATAAAAAATACATTTAATGGAATATTTATACAATATACCCCCTTTTTTCTAAAATGGACCATTTTTGGTGACACATAATGTTATAGAGGCCTCTCAATACTATGTTCCTTTTTGTATTAACAAAAAATGCCACTCCTTTTCCACAATAAAAGGGAGACCACCCTCCTCGCTTATTCACAACTATAAATCCCTTTTTCTCATTCAAACCTGACTTAAATAATCTCAATAATTATCTAAATTCATCTTATAATAATACATTTGGGTATAATCCCAACCAAGGATGACCTTTGGTTCAAACAAAAAGGAGTTACCCAAAGAAGAGGTAACAACCCTCAACAAGTACTTTTGTTTTATTTATTTCTAAAAAAATTAAATAATAATTATTATATGATTATATAATAACATCATTATATAAAATATGATGATTTTTTGTGTTATGGGTGTGACCTAAACTCACACACACTTCCATCAAATGAGATACGCCATCATCATTCGTGTGTATAGAGGACTACCGCCTTGCAAACTATTGTCGTTCATTCTTCCATTACCATCTTTAAAGGTTGGTAATAAGGATGGACCTAATATTTTTATTTGATATATATGAAATTTATTATTTATTTATAATTTATAAATTATTATATAACACATATATTCATTATTTCTATTTTTTTGGAATTTGATAACTTTTTTTGTGGATGTGTTGATGACTTCCTCTTCAAAGTGATGTGATTTGTTCACACTTTACATGGAATGTATTAATTATGGGTTTAGTAAAATTATATGATATATATGAAATAATAATGATACTGGTATTATAATATATATATATATATATCATTTACTTTCCTTCTTTCAATACATTAAGAAAATAGATACAACTATGACCTATCGTCTATAGGAACTCTGTATTCCATTTCATATTTACATCTTTTATATATTATTATAAATAAATATATAATGAATATATATTATATTGAAATCATTTTTTACCTTATTTAAATTTTTAAATCATGATCTTGGTATGAGGATCAACAATAAAAATTCAAAACATATACAAAAAAATAAGTAGTTACTTCCTGAAACGTAACTTTAACCTGAAATTGTTAATAAATAGATAATATAAAGTCAAAATAAAATCATATATTGTATTTTATATAAGAATATGGTTTTTTATGATTTATAATAAACTTATATTTATTATACCAGTCATTTGACTGTGTAAGAAAAAAATTCAAGACTTAAGTTAAGGGTTTTCTCGTCTAACTTCTATTTTTGTGAGATATAGACTATATTAACCACTTAATCATGTTGTGTGATGTATATAATACCCTATGAAATTTTATATAATGAATTTAATTTATTTAATGATATTAAATATTTCTATTTATTATATTGTTTCATGGATCCCATTATTAAAAAGTTACTCAAGTAGAAAGGTGATTTCTAGTATCACTTTTATTTATGCGAGAGTTATGCAATATTCGCCACACGTTTATATTGTGTGGTGTAAATAATTATAAAGAATTTATTCTAGGATTATTAAACAAAAATTTATGGTAATTTACATATCCATTTGGTGATATATATTTCATGGGTATCATGAATCAAATGTTACCAAATAGCTAAAGTATTTTTTTTCTGAATTATCCTTCTTTGAGACACATACCATGTTAAGAACCTATATTTTTCTATGAAGTGTATAAAATAAAATTTTACATGTTATATCATGAATATAATTATTTTAATGATATTTTAATCTTCATTTAATGTTATTATTTCATGGGTATTATGATTCAATGTTACCAAAGTGTAATAGTTTATTCCTATAATTTTATCATTTATGAGGATTGTTTATGATTATGATTCCATTGATGAAATATTATGATCCATATCACAATAAATATCATGAATTTTATTATCATATGGTTATTCATGATATATTAATGTAATGGTACCATTTTCCCACTCATTTGTACTTAAGATAGTTAAAGAAGTATTTTTATGAAAATCCATCCTTATTTCTCTCTTCGATCAGAAAACATTTTTATTCAAAAATCATGTTTTCCAAAAAAAATTTAAAAAATTATTTTAACTAATAATTTAAAATAATTTTCATGGAAAAGTATTCAAAAAATATTTAATGTCTTAAATTTTATATAAATTTTTTTCAATCATTCCTTTTATGTTTTCAAATGTTATTTTAAAATAAAATGATTTTAATGATTTCAAATATTCTTTTATATGTTTTGAATCAATTTTCAATGAAAAAGGTTTTCAAAATTTATTATGATCTAAAAATAAATTTTTTAAATATAAAAGGATATTTTTTCTGAATAAATATTTTAATTTATTTTTAAATATTAATATGTATGTTTAAAAATTTGTTTTCAAAGAAAAGGATTTTGAAAATATTTTATTTTTAAAAAATTTATTTTCAAAGAAATTTTATTTTCTATTAAGAAATTCTCCATCTGATATTTCAAAATAATTCTCTATATATAATGATTTTATTTTATATAGTTTAAGATTTAGTTGGTATATCATTTAAGGGCACCATTCATATTTTTTCTTTGAATAGTTTTTGATTATGATGATAAATTATTTAAAAATACTATTTCTTTTCCATGGGTTATACCATGATAAACCACATACAAAACTTGGTTCCTTTAATGGGTCTTTTTATTATTATAAAAACTATATCTTTTCTATATTTTACTATATGATGAATTAGCTACGATCATCATTTCATTTCACGGGTTATGATATGATGTTTAAAAGACCCATATACTTTTATGGGTCATGATATGATGAATATTTTTTTTATCTTGTAGAACACATATGTATGATTTCATTTTGTGATGGGTAAGACCTATAACTCCCTCCAATGCATTGGTCAGAGATTTAAAACTTATGAGACAAACAATCCTGGAATGAGGAGTGAACTCGATTCAGAAATAAAGAGTTGGATCAAGGAGTGGACTCGGTTTAGTAATACAGGGATGAAATGAAAACAAAACTCAGGTCAGTAAAGGAATTTGGTCACTATGATGGTCATGGGAGTGAACCATGACTTCTAAGATGGTGTGGGGAGTGAAATTATTCCACTAATATGGCTTGGGAATAATCATTGACTACTATTGAAATAAATTTGATGGGTCTTCCACAATTCCATTCCAGATTACTATGTTATGATTTATGGATTATGCTCTTGATTACCTTGTAACTCATGTCTTATGAACTTATAATATTTATTCCATGACTCTTGATTATGATCTATTATATTAAGGTTATGATCTTATAATGATATAATCATGGTCTCAAACCCTTATTCCCATTATATGCCTATATATCTCCCATGGTTACCCTTACTAAGCATCTGGTATTATTTTTTCTTATGTTTACTTCCCCTTGGTTAGGAATAAAGATTTTAAGTAGAATCAATAAGGGGAAAATATTTATGGGAGATACTGAAGATCTTTCACAAAGATATAATATTAGGTTTCTATGTTTCTAGAGACTGTAAAATACTATGGTCTTTGAGCATGTACTCTTAAAATGTGATGAATATTCATATAAAATGATGTAATATCCATGCATGTAATGCCTGGGTAACTATATTTTGGGGAAGGGAGAAGTGAAATTTTAGTTTAAGAATGGAATTTTTATTGTACTATAGGAAGTGCGATATGTTCCAGGTATTTTGGAGAACCTAATTTTAGTTTCTAGATGGATCAAACAAGTTTAGGAACCATTTTTAAAGAAAGAGTAAAAAATAATAACCAAGGATCTCTTATCATATCCAGATGTATAAAACCTGGGTCATTGTATTTGACCAGAAGGGAAGTGGGAGCTATTCCTTCAAATATTTTTTTTGGAAGTTTATAACTTTTGAAGAATAATTTTGGAAACATCAATGTGAAATGTATGAATATTATACTAGAAAAAGGCATAATGAATCTAGGTCATTCATAATTCAGAAGAAATGAGATTTTTAAAATTAGGGAGCATTAAAATGTGACTATGAATAATTTTTTTAAAATAAAAAAATCATAGAAGTTGGAGTTAGTTCATTTAAATGTTTGGGAACCTAAACCAGTTCATTATCATGGAAATTATGTTTATTAAATTTATTGATGATTCCCTAAGAAAAGTGTTAGTATAATTTTTGAAACATAAAAGCGAAGTGTTTGTGTCAAAAACTAGGCTGTAATGCCATCCAACTCGACCCCCAATTCGTCCCAAGACATTGCTTAAAAGGCGTTCTTGATCCCCATTAGCTAGAAACCAGTTCCTAGGTATCAAAAATACACTTTTGGGAATAATTTTACCCATGAATTTAACAATTAATAATGAGAAAGGATATAACAACATCACATAATGGATAGCAAAGACCAAAACTGGATACAATTTTTTTAGATTCAACAGTTTATAACTTTATCCAAATCCAAAACACCATAACAAAAAGGAAAATGAATAATCTAGAAATCCAAAATCTCCATGGAATGAGAGACCTATTACCCTCAATACACCACTATCAACACTTATAAGAAGTGGGACACTAGAAACCGGATCCACCATCACCACCACAGAACATCTTAACTTTACTTGGGTTATACATAACAAAGTCTACAGACACCCAAAGGTGTGTGTAAGGTGTGAGGTAAAGCCTAGTAGGATGAAACCTAAAACAAATATTCCATTCTATAACATCAGATAACAAATCCCCATTCAATTTTTAAGAAAGAACATGAATTTTTTAAATAAAATAATTAAAATAAAAATTTTCTAATAAAAAAAGTCTCAAAATAAGATTGATTTTAAATTAAAATGTACACAAGGGCCATTGTATACTGATGGTTAACACCACATCAATAAAAATCACATCACTATAGAGAACCACATCACATGAAACCCATATAGTATTTAGCTCTAGTGGGACCTGAGGAACCTCGTACCTCAGTGAGAAGCTCCTCCAATAAAAACCCAAAGCATCATTGTGCATGAGACACTAGGGGGAACACATCATAAGGCCTTGTGGTCTTGAAATATAATCCAAAACCCATAAAATCCTCATGAAATATCCACTAGAGGGGAACACATCCCATGATCTTGTGATATCCCATCATATCACATTTTTAGGTAGTGTTGTGGCATCAATGTTTCTAGAAGAAATTGGGCCTTAGCACCACTGAATCAAAAAGTGTACTAGTTCTAGTCTACCCACCCAAATACCTATTATTCCCTTTTGGATCAATTTTCATTTAACATGAAACATAAAATCATCACTTTCACAAACACATTCCGAGCATCATGAATGGATAAGAAAACCCATTTCTTTTAGAAGCATGTTCACCAAGAAATCAAATCTCGTATGGAAACCACCATTTTTCATGATAAAACCCCCCTTTTAAATTCCTATGTACAAAAAATACATTTTAAAATGTTCTTTATATCACTTAAATAATGTATAACACACATTTATAAAACATAACAACAAATATCACATGCACAAAAATCGTTTCCTCCAGAAAACCAACTTTTATCACATAGATGCCTCAAAATATTTTTAAAACATAATTTTCACCTTCCCCACAATAAATTTAACACATTTATGGAGTAAAATAAAGAGGCACACATGAAACACAATTATCTTATTTTAGAAAATCAATATTTCAACCCATACACAATTTAAATCACATTGAAGACACATTTGGAACCGGATACATAATCCATCAAACACATTTATCAAACCAAGAAAGAACACTAAAATCATATAGTAATGAAAAAGCATGGAACAACCTACCCTATTCTTGAAAACTTTTGGAATCCACTGGAAAACCATGAATACACCACCAAAGAACCATATAATGGAAATATCGAACCAAATAAATCATGATTATAAAAAATAACTCAATATGAGACCTTCACTAGATCAATAAACTAGCCGAAACGAAGAACTCAATGAGGGAGGAAAAAGAACCCTAAAAAATAATAAATCAAGATAAAAGAGTTATACACGAAGACTTTAGAGATCCAATTACAAATCCACCCAAGATTGGAGAGTCCAAGGGAGCCAAGAGGGAGGAGGAGGTTCCTAGGATAAATAATCTCAAATCGGGAAGATAGGGGAATAAATAAGGTTAGAATCAAAGATGAAAAAAGAATAATTTTCAAATTTTAGATGAACTAGATAGGCAACACAGTTTGCCCACAATGTTTTCCAAGACATCTGGAAACTCTGTGGTCTCTTATGTACAATATAAAATCAGCCATACAGTTTCTTAGTGGAGGGAACATAACTGTGCCACTATTAGTGTGTCCATGATAGATCCACTAGTTTAGGGTGAAAAATTTTCCCTGGGATGGTGAAAATTTGCCTCCAACTATGCACAAAATGTACACTTCATTTTTTCTATCTAAAAAATACCATTATAATCCAAAAACTATTTATGAAACTAAGAAACCAAGATAAGGCCAAAAATAGAATAAATAATACCTCAAAATTAAATCACAGATGTGAAAATTCTCACAACCATGAAAAAATTTTCCCCTCAAAAATTTATTCCAAAGTCTGATCATACAAAAAAAAATGGATACCACTCCTCAACCTATGGTTTTCTCTTTCATGTCTCATGATCCTCACTATCGTGATTCCAAATGGCTCAGACCAATGGAATGGACATCCATTGAAGCACTTTCTCTAGAGAATCCACAATTCGCATTGGCTTCTCGAACATAGGCAGATCAGGCTCCAAATCCAATTCATCCCAATTGATCACATGGGACAGATATTGATTATACTTTTTTAGTTGTAATAAATTTTAAAAATCATTAATTTACATAAAATGAGACGGACAATCTAACTAGTATTACAACATACCAATATGCTCGATAATCTCAAATGTTCTGACATACCTCAGCGTTAGCTTCCCATGATAACTGAAACGACGACAACCCATGTAAGGTTTTACTTTCAGAAACACCAAGTCACCCTTAGAGAACATAAAATCTCAGTGCCTCTAGTTTGAGTAATATTTAGGATGACTCTATGCTGTCAAAAAACACTACTTAGTTAGGTTTACTTTATAATATGATTTCTACACAAGATTTAGTCCAAACAATGAGGTCTCACGACCTCATCCCAACACAATGGATACCGACATGGACAACCATAAAGCATCTCAAGGTGATCCATTTAAATAAATGATTGGTAATTGTTATTATATGAAAACTCAAACAACCCCAAATAAATATCCCACAAGACTTTGAAATCTATCATGTGTGCCTCGATCATGTCTTCAAAGATCTGATTCAACCACCAAACTTGACCATCCATTTGTGGGTGGTATCATACTCAATATAATCTGTGACCAATTAAATTTTGAATGTCTTCTCAAAAACATGAGGTAAATGGGGGTCTCTATTTGAAACAACTTCCGGTGACACACCATGAAGCCTAACTATTTCCTGAATATACAACCATCCCAACTCCTCTACATTGGATAAAATTAAAATCATAATGAAACGGTTTGACTTGGTTAGACTATCAATCCCTAATCCAATGGAATTCATCCCTTAGGGTGTATGAGGTAACCCAATAATAAAATCCATGGTGATGTCATCCCACATCCATGTATGAATAGGAAGTGGATGATGAAAACTGGAGGGACTTTCGTGATTTTCTTTAACCTACTAGAAAGTATAACACCATGATACAAATTCAGTTATATCCCACTGCATACCTGGACACAAAAACTACTGACACGCATCATAAAACTTATTGGTGGTAACAATATAAATTAACTATTGAGATTTGTGTCTATCTTGCATCACCACCTCCCTTAATGAACACAATACCAAGAAACGACCCTTGAATCAAAAAACATCTTCAGGAGAGAACAACCACTAATAAGGCACCTCCCCACCATTTCAAAACTACCTAGAATGTAGATACAACTCATCACTCGACTGCTCTTACTAAATAAAATTCATAAGGGAATGTGTTAGCTAAAAACTGTCCAAGAACACACCTCTAATGCATTCCTTGGTCTTGATATGAAATTGAAAAAAAAAAATCAAAGTACACTCGTTACTAGACTCTTTCAATGCTTGATCCAAAAATTTCCTACTCGAGTAATAAACAACAACATTTCCATTTCTTATAGTGTTAAAGATATAGAAATTGAATCCATTAAGGTACTCTACCCAACAACACTACCTAAAATTCAGATATTTCTAGGTGAATATGTAAGAAAAACTCTTATGATCCAAATAAACGACAAACCTCTCCCCAAAAAGGCAATGATGACGTGTCTTTAAGGAATTAATCACCCATAATAATTCCCAGTCATGTGTTAGGAAATTATAATCAAATGGTCAAAGTTGTCATGAACCATACATCACCACATGGTCATTATGAATCAACAAACACCAAAGGCCCATACCCAAGGCATCATAGTAGACAACACACCCTTTTCATGATTTCAGAAAGATCAAAACATGGGCAGTGGTTAACCACTGATTAAAATCCTCAATGGATTATTAACATTTTGAGATCCACTCAAAAATTACAAATTTTTGGTCAAGCCTAGTCATGGATGATTCAAGATGAGAGAAACCCAAGCAAAATTATTGGAAAAACCCTTCCCGGCTCAAAAATATCATGATTTCCAAAACATTCCCCAATTGTTCCCATGAAATCATAATATTGATCTTCATGGGGTCCACCAAAACCCCCTGTTCTAATACCACATGACAAATAAACTTCACCTCCTTGATACATAAGGTGCACATGGAAATATTTACCTAGATGTGATGATGGAAAAGAGTTCCCAACACAATACTCAAAATTTACTCATGCCCCTCCTTGGACCTGGAATAAACCATGATTTCATCTATAAATACTATGATAATGGAATCAAGTTATTTGAGGAACACCATATTCATGAGTTCAATAAAGGCTTATAGGGCATTCATCAACCTAAAAGCCATCACCAAATACTCAAAATGGTTGTACCTATTTTGAAAGGATATTTTCATAACACCCACTTCTCTAAATTTAACATGATGATACTCGGAACACAAATCAATTATAAAGAAAAACCTTTCTCCATTAAGATGATTGGAAATGTCATAAATAAGGGGAAATGGGTATATTTTATTAATTTACTCCTTTTTTAGCTTCCAGTAATCAATTCACAATAGGATATATCCATCTTCCTTTTTTGAAAATAGAACTGGGGTGTCCTAAGGCGAGACGCTTGGGAGAATGAGTCCTTTGGATTAAAAATCATCTAGTTATACTTTTAATTCCCTAAACTAGGAGGGGTCTATATAATATGTGAGAAGAGATATTTGTTATGTTCCTGGTGTTAAGTTTATGGTGAACTCTACATCCCACTCATTGGGTTAGCCTGTGAAATCCTATGAAACGTCTGTAGAAACTCATCCACCACAAGGGGGTAATCTAGCTTCTGGACCGCTATCACCATCCTAAAAAATGAGAGATGAGATCTGAAAACTAGTTCTACCCAATTACAGATGTTGAGGGAGATCACATATCAACTGAGGATCCCATTTACCTTGAAAAATATTGGTACTCCTATTAGGTTCCAAAAAACATACTCACCACTGATAAATGTTTATGTGAACCTACCGAGGGTTACATCAAATATGTCCATTTCCAAAACTAGGAAATCCCATTCCAACTTTACCCCTGACATGGGGAGAACACAATATGGACACCTGAAACCCTATTATCACTCTCTAAAAATCATCGTTACTAACTTGATTTCACATGGAATAACCTCATTTGAAAACTTTAACACATCTAAGAGACGAGAAGAAATAAAAGAAAAAATAAAAACCAATATCAAACTGAAAAAAAAACTAATGATTATACAATAAGAATGGTACCTCAAACTATTGTAGGCCCTATTTCTTATTCCATTTTTGCTTGATCCATAGTATGAAGATGCCTCATATCAATTTTTTATTAAATACTCCCGCTAACCTATAGCTAATCCCTAAACCGACACCACTTAGAAGAAGATCTAGTCTTGTCTCCACAACATATGAATTGAAAAACCAATGTCTTGAACTGTTCTAACTTGGCTTATATGCCAATGAAATCTACAGATCCTACATCACTCTAATATGGGCGTTCCACCTTGAAAAAACATTTCATGTACCCCATAGCTCCACATCGATGGTTGGGTCTGGGTGGAGCTGAAAAAAAGATAGGATGTTCCCCTCATTCCCACACTGATGGTACACAATAGACCCAACATTTGAAACCCATATAAAAAAAGAAAACTAGGAAGTATGGCTAGAACTACCACCTCTCCTCTTCACTTCCTCATTATACTTACTCTTCTTCTTAGTTGAGCTGCCACTACCCTATACCATTGGTGAAATTATCTACAGAAACTAGAATTGCCACTATGATCAATATCTACCATCAAAGCAGGATTATCCACCTTGATATAAGCCTTTAATTTGAACAAGAAGACTTGGGATATGATCTCTAGTTAAAACCCCATTTCAAAACTTTGAGCCTTCAACTACTCGTTGTATACTACCTCAGTTTTGAACCAAACCAATTATGCAAAGTTATTAGCATAATACATCATGGTCTGGTCTCCCTAGAATAGATCCAAAAACTCTTGGGACTTGGCTAAGGCCAAGATATCAGGTAAATATTGATCATTTAAGATGAACTTGACTCCTTCAACCCCATTTTTTCATTCTTCCAAAATATCACCATTGATTCCCACCACTTTTGACTGGGACCTTCCAACATGAACAAAGCACACATTACCCCAAATGCCTCCGATGTGTCAAGAAAATCAAACATCCTCCCAAGAGTCTCGATCAAATAAATAGATTCCTGGGGATTCGTTCTACACCAGATGTATAGAGGCTCATTCTTGAGTAAATCCTATGATTTTTCCCTTACAAGACTTGGTTCGGCTTCTCAAACCAAAGAATGACAAGAACCAACTCCATGAACCAAAGATTGGATAACCCTATATTTGGTTTCCACTAGTATCTGATTAATTAGTGATGTATAAATCTCTACAACCACTTCCTATGGCTACACATGAGGTATCTAGGGAGGCATCTTTATACATCAAGGAACAAAAAACAAGGGAAAACCATAAATGCACCGTCCTAATTTTTTTATCAACAATCACATATTTCAAACACATATATTAATCTTAATGAAGAGAAGTTAATCACAATAAAAAATCAGACCAAACTAATCCACTCCCACCAAGTGTCCAAATATAGTCTATAGCCTGTACATATCACCTAGAAGGAAATTATAACCAAATCCCAATGTCCCATGTAGAATCTAGATCTACCACGAGGTGTGTTTTCTAGACACCCCACTCAAAATTAGATTCTCAATCCCCAAGAATCCTAGATATGGAATATCCAAAATCCCCCAAATATAATGACCCAAATAAGAAGACAAACCTGCCTGTGATACCATTTTTTCAATATTGAGACTAGGGTTCCATCTATCTTGACACCAACCCAGAAAAGATAAGGCACAAATGGAGTTGCTGATCCCCACGGGTTTGATACCAGTGCATGGGTATCAATAATACACATTGGTAATGATTTCACCAATGCATTTAATAAAGAATAACCAACATGTACATGAAAAAAAATCTCATAACGGATAGCCAATACCAAAAAGGGATACAATAATTTTCAGATTCAACATTTTACAACTTTAACCAAAACCAAAATACCACAACAGAAAGGGAACCAAATAAACAACAACTAAAAAATCTCCATGAAATGAGAGGATCATATCCCCCAAGTCACCACCACCAACACCTACGAAAAGTGGAACATTAACAACCAGATCCACTATCACCACCATAGAACATATTTCCTTTACCTGGGTCATATATAACAAAGTCTAAATACACGTGAGGGTGTATGTATGGTGTGGGACAAAGGCTTATATATTTTCTCTAAAAAGAAAGTTTCCATGCTACAACATAATAATAAAAATCACCATGAAGGTTTTTTAAAAGAACTTGGAAACATTTTTAAATAAAAAATTTTATGGAAAACATTTCTAAGAAAATCATTCTCAAAATATGATTTCTTGGAAATTAAAATGTACAAAAATTCCACCATATATCTATGGGTAACACCACATCAAAAAAACATCACATCACAAGAGATAACCACATCACGTGAAATCCCCATAGAATCTAGCTCTAGTGGGATCCTAGGAACCTCTTGCCTCAGTGAAAATCTCATCAAACCAAAACCCACAGTGTCCTCATGGATGATCCACTAGAGGGAAACACATCCCAAGGTCTAGTGTTCTCCAAATATAATATAAAACCCTAAAATTCCTTGTGCATAAGAAAATATAGGGTAATAAATACCAATGTATAATGGTCTATGATCATATAACAAGTCTAGTTAGTGTTGTTTCATCAATCATTCTATAAGAAACCGGGCCTTAGCCCCACCGAATCAACTAGCGCACTAGTTCTAGTTCTCCCACCAAAATACTGTGAATTCTCTTTCTACTTAATTTCAATTTCACATGTCATAAAAAGTCATTACCTTCACATACACATTACATGAATAAGGAACACACAAGAAAAATAATTTCTTTCCCAATCATTCCCATCCCAAAATGTAAGAACACATGGAAACGAACATTTTCCATAATCAAAACCCCTTTTTAAATTCATAAAATCTATTTTAAAACGTGATTCACATCATTAACACAATTCGTACCACACATTTTAGAAACATAATAAATAAAATCACATAGAGAAATCTCATTTCATTTAGAAAACAATCTTTTATCACATAGGTTCCTCAATATATTTTTGAATCATATTTTAAACCTTCCCCACAACCCATTTAACACATTTATAGAGAACAACAAAGAGTAACACATGAAACACAATTATATTGTTTTATAAAAACCATATTTAAACCCATACACACTTCAAATCAATTTGAAGACATATTTTTTACCACACACATAAGCCATAGAACACATTTATGAGTTATTGAAAGAACACTAAAATCGTCTAATAATGTAAAATCATAGAACCACCCACCTCAATATTGGAAAATTTTGGAATTTGGTGGAAACCCACAACCACACCACCAAAGAACCCTATAAAGGAATTATCCAACCACAAACATCAACATTTTTCCCAAAAAAATCATGATTAGACATTCACTAGGTTAATCAACCTGCTGGAAAAGAATAACTCAATGTGGGAGGAAGAATAACCCTAAAAAAAGAAGAAATTGAGAGAAAACATACTTAAATGAAGATTATTGAAGATCCAAATCCAAATCCACCCAAGATTAAAGTGTCCATGGGAGCCAAGAGGGGTATATGAGGAACATAGGGTGAAGAATCCAAAATGTGGAAGATAAGTTTGGAAATATGGTTAAAATAAAAGAGGGAAAAGGTGTAATTTTATGATTTTTAATTATATGGACAGAATGCATGGTTTTCCAAACTGTGCAGAAACCATGCGATTTCATCTGTCCAAGAGGATACTTGCTGCACAATTTCCTAGGGGAGGGAGGATGCCCATGAGGTTGGAAATGTGTCATGTATAGAGCCATTTTCTAGGGAATAAAAGTTTCCCTGGGCTGGAATATAGTTTCCCCTAACCATGCACAAACTGTACACCACTTTTTGTTTAGCCCAGAACTCCAATTTTCACTAAAAAATCATGGGGAAACTATAAAACCCAGATAAGTCAACATAATATACCAAATAGTGCATCAAGATCAAATCACATATTTGGAAGTATAGAATCATAGTTCAGTTGAAGGGTATAGTGAAGAGGGGAACTAGATATTGGAAAAAATTTCTAAGATTAGACAACATTGGCTAGTTTACTAGAAGAAGTTTCTTGCATTACTGCAGACCTAGAGGGTTCTTGTAATGAACTGACCCACTAGATCCCACCTGGGTAGCAGAAAGCTGATCCATTACATCCCTAAGACCCCCTCAAATAGTATAGGGGAGGGTGACAAGTGCTGAGAAGACATAATAAAATGGGATGCCTTTTCTTATAGTATCTGGGTGCAGACACCCAACCATATCCATGAAAAAAATCAGAGGAAGATAAATAAACACTGAAATATCTATATTTTAACTATGTGTGCAATAAACAATATGGAATAAATTAATCCATGTAAAACAGTATAATAATAATGATAAATGAGGAAAAATACATTCCCAAATTGAAATAGAATGTAACCCAAAAACTGACAACAACTGTAATGAGTAGAGTGGGGGAGATCCCAACTCTAGATCTCAGATTCCAACCACTGAATATGGTCAGTTCCATTAAGTAATGCTAAGCTTCATTTAACTAGGTCCACCATAGTCACCGCTAATCTGTCTATCATATGAATAAGACATGAAACATGTGTGAAATTCCCATACATGGGTGAGTATATACAAATAAAGTAGGACACCCTAAAATCACAAAACACAGGGCATCAAGAGAGAGTGGCCATATCATCAAAATGAAGGCATCCCAATAAGAATATAAGACAAAACCTGCAATGATAAAAACCATTATATGATAAAAAAATAAACCCAAATGAGATAAAAATGGTATATCCATTTCAAAACCATAAAAAACCAATCACATCTCATCCTAACACTTTGGCACCAAGAAACATCCCCCAGGCCTCTAAGCCACTACCACACCCTCTTGATTGGGCCACTCTAACACATGGAGCGCTGCTCCTATCACATTCCTCATATCTAATCCCTTACCACTGGACATACCATCCCATGGTAACACCACTACCTAGGCATCATCATACCCTCATTGTCATTAGTGACTAGATTCCGGCCACTCATTGCACGGAATCACCATCCACTACTTACCTAGAGAGATCTACTCAATCTGACTCGTAGATCCACAGTTTTCCGACCTGTTATTGGATTTCCATTATCATCACCAAAACTCTATCCCATATCCAAATCCCAAAACATAACACATATCCATGATCCATTGGGTAGAAGAATGAATGCATAATTATCGGTTTCCCAGTTATCATCAAATCACCATTCAACCAAAATACCATTGTAGAATACCAAGAATGGATGGAGAAAGGAACATAACACAAAATGAGCCTAGATCGATGAACGTTTTCATTTTTAAATCATTGATTGAATCCAATGAATACAGTTATAAAATATATAATAGAAAATAGGGATAAATCAAAATCAAATTCCTAGAACTGGGAAGAAAAAAACATTCATTGGAAAACCAATGAAGATTGATCCAAAAATTATTTTAGGTAGAATTATTTATATTTCATCTAAAATTATGAAATTAATTAATCAAAATAAATAAAACATCCTACGTTGTTTTTGATCAATCACTAGTGAAGAAAAAATCTGCATTACCATCATTGGTGAGATTTTATGAGTTATGATGGTGAATCAATCCTCAAACAACCGATCACAATCCTTGATCCATCATCTTTCGCTAATGATATACTCAAAAAACTTCTATACCAAACCTAGGGTTATGAATCAAACACTAGGGATTAGGAATAACCACATATTTAAAGGGGGAGGGTTTAGGTCATTAAGAATAAAGAAATAATTTAATTAATTAATTTATTTATTTATTAATCCACCCATGACTGCACCTGACCTAAACACCCAACACACTCAAAGGTTATGTAACACCTAGGGTAAAACCAGCATTTCAGACTCAATGGAGGTCTTAAATTTAAAATATTAGACGATATTAAGGATTTATTCAATTTATTTAGGAAAACTATGAACACATGATATAAATATATTTAATCTTTTTATAATATCAATTTAGGGCCCATCGGACCCAAAATCTCACACTATCTTAGCGGCTAACATTGAAATTATTACTATAAATATTCCAAAGTCTTACATGGAGAAAAAAAATTATTTCACTCTCTAAAAATTAAGGATTTTCATAACAAACTTTAAAATCTATACCCAAGAGAGGATACCATGATCTTAATTGAGTTTCCCACTTTTTTGAGCTCTCCATAATGTTCTCATACTTTCAAAAAACATGCACCCATGGGAACCACTTTCATATGAAGGATGTTCTTTGGTTAGTTATAAAATTACCCTTAGATCCTCAAACCAATTGTAAAAGGAACCCGACCCTCACTATATTTCTCATCGGGGTCAACATGTTGTGAATCAAGTCATGCACATGTCTTCTCAAATGAGACACATGGAATAAATTGTGTGCCTGGTCTAACTATAGTAGTAGGTCCAAGTGGAATGTCACCTCGCTAAAACACCACAATTACTATAAAATGTCCCCAGATCCCTAGAGATATATTTTCTCCCTGGGAAAATCCCCATGATCCTAGATGGAGTCTGATATCTCAGAACAAATGATCACTTCACAAAACTCCAAAGGCTACAAAATCTGGTATGCAAAGAACTCATGATAGCTATGGGAAGTCCTCATCCACCCTAGGATGAGCTGTATCTTTCAGAACCATTGGTAGCACCAACTCTAGTATGGATAATGTTGTATTATAGTAGCATAGAGTTGGATAGTGGTGACCTATACAGTCTCTTTTACATGACCATAAAATGGTTCTACACCAATGGTGGAGTGGAACCTACTGTTATACTCAAACTCCATCGATGGTGGGTGATCCCTCCTTCCATGTTCCTGAACCAACATGAAAACCCAAATCATGCCCACTAGAACATGAATAGTTTATTTTACATGGCCATATATCTAGGGTAGAAACACTATGCTCAACCGTGATAGATTCCTGAAGGCCTCTTACACCCTCTCCATAATTGTGATGTGATGTGAGCATTATAGAATGAAATGATAATAAAAAAATTCCATAAAGCTAGACTACATACCACATAAAAATGCATCCCAAACTCTCAATTAACCTCTACTCTCATATGGTTAGGAGGTGGTCCAACATAGAAATTCAGTCTATGATCACTCATATATCATCTTGACCACTCAATAATCATGGAAACTACATAAAAAATCAACAAGAAGCCTCACCACCACCATTTGGTCACCTTAGCCTTCATCTATAGACAAGTGAGACAACAATAGTTTATATTAGCAACATGCTACAATATCATTAGACAATAATCATGACGCCAAAAGATCTTGGTATAACCACACCTCTAACAAGTGTACAACTAAGGGAAAACAACCTCATTAACATATCTTATCACAAAAATTATGGAATCATCATCTATCAAAAAACATGGATAATCTTCTCCCCACCATAAGAAAACCCAACAAGAACATGTCCAGTTGATCTTTGGTCATGAAAGATCTCCATAGTCGATATCCAAAATTTGTGCCTCCTTGACTCACTAGAAAAGCATAGGGGTGAAAATCTTCGACTAGTGATACATGGCATCATCCTCACCCTCATGAGATAACTATAAAGTGGTCAACTTCTCCATCATATGTCTCTTCAAAATCTAATGAATAAAAATCATTTTTGGAATCTTCTACAATGACCACACTCTCAGGTGGTAATAAAGATAGCACTACCCAAACCTTTAAGCTGTTTATGATTACTCCCATATCCGAGAAGACATATCCCAAGAGGTAATGGACCCTAGACCACCCTGAGAGGGGGGGGGGATGAATCTGGTTGTCAAATTTTTCTCTTCTTTATTGGATCTTCTTACCACATTGGTGGGAACTTATTTAAACCTATATGATCGATATGTGTAGTAACTAAAACATACAGAAGGACAACACAATACATTTTACTTGGTTCACCACTAAGGTATATGTCCAAGGAGAATACACCTCTAGGTTTCTAGTCATACCAAATTCCAATAATCCTCACTAGATATGGATTACAAAGGTTCTGGCATAAGCACTCTGTCCTAGGTACACTACCATTACAAAGGTTCAGGGATAACCCACTGCTTCCCTCGGATCACTTCCCTTGACTCCCCCGGGCTCACTACCTTGGGAGGGGTCTCACTCAGTTTATCGACTTGAATGTCTCTTCAACAGATTGGCATGAAATGTATTTTTATTTATTCATCATGAGACACTAATTTCATCGAAGCCCCGAATTGACACTCTTTTATATTCAATTTTTTCCTTTAGTACAATTACTTAATAAACTAGAACTTATTCCCTTTTTATTATCTTGAATCAAAAACTCCGTTTATGATGTTTTTTCCATGAACTATCACTAATTCTGCAGACTGTCTCTGATCTACGTACAACACCTATTCTGCATACCACACCTAGTCTGTGTACCATTCCTATTCTGCATCTTGCCCCTACTTGGTATCCTTTGTATGTTCCATGTACCATCCCTACTCAGCATATCGTGCCTGCTCTGCATACTGCATCTGCTCCACGTACCGCCTCTGCACTACATACCACGCCTGCTCCACATACTGCAACTACTCTACACACTGCATATTCTCCTCTAATAGTGCATGCTCCACACACCACCTCTGCTCTATGCGCACTGCCTTTGCATACCACCTCCACGTACCACCTTCGCGTACAACCATCACGTACCACCTCTGCATACCGCTGTCACGTACCACCTTCTTGTACCACCTTCACGTACCACCTCTGCATACCGCCTTTGTGTACCTCCTTGGTGTACATTTTCTTCCTTTTGTGAATTTCTTCGTCAAATTATAAAAATTATTTCATCTCCCACTTACCATTTTGTTCCCTTTCAAAAAATATCTTCCACGGACTACTCCTTCCAATTATGTGAACTGTATTATCTTTCACATACCAATTCACTCTATACAGAGAGTCTCATGTGTACCACTTTTAGACTTAGCCAATATCTTCCTAAGTGATGATATTTTATTATCGAATTGAATCTTCTTTTAATGATGGTCTTAACACTCCTTATATAGGCAAATAACTCCACAAATTTCTCTAATCCATTTTACCCAAATTTTCAATATGGGTAAAAATTCACGGCATACTAACCTCCATCTGCGTACAGTGAGCCTCCACTGCATATTGTGACCCTCCGGTGAACTACGAACCTTCACCGCGTACCATGTGTCTATCGGTCCACGTACTGCTTCTCTTCTTCCAATGATGATCCATTCCTCATACCACAACTCCATTCATAGAAAACCATTTTCAGTACCGCAACCCATTCCACGAACCATTCCACATACCATTCCCACTTAACGCACGACTTCACCACCTACCATCACTACAAACATTTTCAATTTTGTGCACCGCACCATATACCATATTAAATTCTAAGTACACGATGGGGAACCATTCCCAAAACATGGTACGCAGTCCATGTTCTAAGGTATGTGGATTACTGCCTTTTCCGATTTCCTTCTTCATTCCACATATTTTTCACTCCTATACAAAAATACTTCCATTTACAAAAACAAAATCTTGATTTTGAGTTCCCACAATTTGGGAAATAGTGGGAAACATAACCTCCTTAAATATATGCTTCTTCAAGAACACCCACACCAATTAACTGTCATATTTATTCTTCAACAGTCAGTGGATTTCATCACGAACTCCTTCCAATGTGATATATTCTCTTTGAACGATCAATTCTAGCATCATCATATTCTTTTAGGGAAAGTACTACAACTTACCAACTTACATGTCTTCTAGAAAAATCATTCATTCCAGTCAACACTAAATATGGCTGGCATCATCTTCTTACCATTGTATGATCATTATTAAATATTCAAATCTCCACATGATCCATTATGCAAAAATTCATGTCACTCAATAACTTTGATGTTATTCTTCATCTCCTTTTTCATTTTGATCTTCATTTTCAACTGTTGACAAATATTACATCCTTATACACAAAGTAGTCCCAAAAATTTCTCCATTTGTATTTTTTTGTCAATACCTTAATGTTCACCTCAATTGAATGTTTCAATATCAAAATGAGAATCTTCTCTCTCCCCTTATTTTCATTTCACTTCTACGCCCCTTATTGAAAATAAATACAATGTTCATGGGAAAAGGGGTATCAATCTATACTTAAGAAATTTTCAATCAATAATTTTACTCTAATAATACATGATCAATGCTCTGTATTGAAAACAATTGGATTTGATTTAGACCACAAGGCTATACATTATTCACTAATCACGATACCACCTAAGATGAGAACTCATCTACTTTTTCTTCAAGGGTTTTGTACTTTCATTCCAAGTTGATGAAATTGAATGTGATAGGGAATAATCAACATGAAACTCCTACACTCACTTTAATAAATAGATCAAAAACATTCAAGTGAAATTGGAAGGATATGTGGCCTTGGAGAACTTTCATTCTTCTTATGTCACTGATTAATTCAGTTAATTACCCTTCATGAAATTATAATAATTTTGAGTAACCAAGGATGAAACATTGAGAAATGACATACCTTTTCCAAAGACATGTTCATCATGAAATGTATTGAGTAATTTCATTTAATACAAACTGATGTTGATACGGATTTAAATAATAATTCTGGAAGCTTCTTCATTTTTATCCCCCTCAAGGAAAACACTCCTCATCATCTTCATCAAGGGTGATCCTTCATCTATTTAATAATTGAATATCAATTGTATAATATTCCAAGGATGATAACTTCTTCAACATAGCTATAAAGAGTTAATAGCATTCACTACTTCTTAGGTCCTCCCCCTAAGAGCATGCTTCACATTCAATTCCTTGTATTATTAGAACAAATACAATACACAAATGATTATGGGAATAAGGTGGCTCTCCCTTGCTTTTTGAATGTTATTTGTAAGGATGAGATGGTTATCTCAACCAAGATGATCTATTTTCTCTATTTTTCATTCTCGCACATCTGAACATATTTTCTGATCAATGTTGATGTGGAATCGTTCTCTTCACATTATCTTTTTCATTGTGTGGAGAGTTGTTCTTCTTAATAGCCATCATGAATGATACATTCTTAATCCTTTTAAGTAATGATTCTTTCTCTGGTATTATGGTTATACAACCTTTTGAAATGTGACCATATTTCATACATCTCTCACATAGAACTTCTTTAACACATGTTTTTCTTTTGGTTTTCATTATCTAATGTACTTTATCTTCATCACGTGAAATTTTTCCTCTTCCTTTATCACCATCTGTGGCCTTTTCATATTCAAGTTTCCATATTATTTTCCAACCTTCTGGATAGATGACCAACATATCATATGGGACTCTTGAAGTAGGTTTGGATCTTCTACATGGGTACATGTGAGTGTCATCTCTCTTAGTTTCTCTTTTGGATGAATTTCCCTTCAATTTAATGGATCCAAAATCTAGGGTCTCATCAGCTTCCCTACTTGAGATCTTCTTGGGGAAGTTTTTCTTCACAATATTCTTCTGATTGATTACTAAGGTAGATTCTTTATAGTTAGCTAGAATTAGATGTCTTGTTTTCTTATTAATAGTGAATGGATGTTGAGATGGGAATATACCAGCCTTGTGACCACTGTCATTGCATACATCACATATGTTATCACGCATTCCAAATCTGGTTCGGCAAATAGATGCTTCTAGACCAGCGGATGTTGATTCTTCTTCTATGGATTTATTACCATTGATATATGCTTCCTCTGTTCTTATTTAGTTTAAGGGATTATACCAACAATCCAGTGCACAATGCCCAAATCTATTATAGTACCAACATTGACTCACCAATATTGTCTTCTTTATATCTTATGTATATGGTTGTTGGTCCTTCTTCTTAATGTGTTGTTCTCTCTATGGGGAAACATTATCCAACTTTTTCTTCCTATCCACCCTAGTCAAGGTGGTTGGTTTCATCACATAACCTTTCCTCATCTATACTTGTTTATAATTTTTCTTCCAACCTACAGTTTTTATAGAAACACATTTAGAAGTACAAGTACAAGATGGTTTGGATGGTACCTTATTCTTCTCATATACTTATGATAGATCAAAGAGTGAAGCCATAGTCTTCTTATCACATGTTGGAGGTCTTTTGACAGTAGAATCCTCTAATAATCCTTGATTAAAAATAGACAATGTTTCTAGAGATAGATCATCAAGAGTTATCACAATCTTCTTGTCACATATTGGAGGTATTTCAGCTTTAGATTCCTTCAGTGAGAATTGAGTACTAGTTGTGACTATTTCATTCTTTCGTGAAGTCTAAATATGTGAATTCACAAGATTAATCAACTAAGCATTAAAATATAGACATTTTTTATTAAGGATGACCTTATGATCTTTAATCATTGTAATATTCTCTCCACTAGCCTTCTTTATTCTAAAAACTTCTTCCTCATGCAACAGATTTAGATTCTGAATCAAAGAGTCATATTCCTTGATCTTTATGAATATCCCTTCCAATTATAGACCCTTGAAATCAGTTCATTTTTACAGTTTCCCTTCAATCACATAGATCTTTTCTTCAAGATACTTTATGATTCTCTCTTGCACATAAACTTATTTGAACCATATTAATATATTTATTTAATATTTACTCTTTCTTTCATAAAAGGATTCAATCTATCTAGATATCTTATAACATTCTGATACTTTCTTTACCAAAAATGCCTCTATATTATTAGCATATATTCCAAATCAGGTGACCTCAACCTGCATACATTGAAATATTCTACAAATAGAAGAAATTATTTATTCAGGAATATCATGAAGATAAGTTCTTAATTGATCCTGATGACTTGAAAATGATATAGAAGTGTCTTCCTTTCCTATTGTAGGAAACTGATCCTCATGATCTTTACATTCCAAGACTGATATTTATTCATTATTGGAAGGTCATGTGGAACCAGTCACCACATTTTTTTTGGACATGAGGGACTTCATCAAATATCTCTTCTATTTATTTTTACTGTTTATCATGGTCTTGCTAGATGTAGACTTCTGCTCAGAGATGACTGAATATTAATCAGGACTACACTTCATTGTTGACTTTAGGAAAGAAACTCAATTCTTCTTTTAATAGAATTACTATAGAGTATCAAACATACGTGAAATTTTTTTCATCTGATACAAATTGAAGAACCCTAGACCACCCTGATGGGGGGGGGGTGAATCAGGGTGTCAAATTTTTCTCTTCTTTACTATATTGTGTTCCCACATTGGTAGGATTTTTTTTAAACATGTATGATGGACACGTGTAGTAATTAAATCTTTTAGAAGGAAAACACAACAATTTTTACTTGGTTCACCACTAAGGGATACATCAAAGGACCATACGCTGATAGGTTTCTGGTCATACCAAATTCGACTAATCTTAACTAGATGTGGATTACAAAGGTATTGGCATAACCACTCTATCCCAGGAACAAAAACATTACAAAGGTTCATGGAAATCCCACTTCTTCCCTCAGATCACTTTCATTGTCTCCCCCTAGCTCACTACCTTGGGAGAGGTCTCACTTAGTTTATCGACTTGAAGGTCACATCAATAGATTGGAATGAAAAGTATTTGTCTCTGTTACACATTTGACACTGCTTTCATCAAAGTAAAAAATTTATGCTCTTTTATATTCAACGTTCTCCTTTAGTTAAATTAATGAATGCACTAGAACATATTCCCTTTTTATTTGCTATAATTAAAAACTCCCTTTATGATGTTTTCGTTTCCGTGAAATGACCCCGATTCTGCGGACTGTCTCTAATCTGCATACCACTCAAGTTCTACGTACCACACCTGGTCTACGTACCATTCCTATTATGTGTACTACACCTGATCGGTGTACCGTGCTTGTTCCATGTACCTCCCCTTCTCGGCATACCATACATGCTCCACATACCACCTCTACTCTGCGTACTGCCTATGATTAGCATACCACCTCTGCTCCACATACCACATCAGCTCCACGTACTGTGCCTTCTCCATGTACAACACCTGCTCCATGAATCGCGTCTGCTCCACGCACCGCCTCTGCTCTGCGTACCGTGCCTACTACATGCATTGCCTCTAATTACCACCTCCAAACACCACCTTTGCATACCGCCTTCATGTACCGCCTCTACGTACCACTGTCATGTACCTCCTTGTCGTACCACCTTCCCATACCACCTTCATGTAACGCCTCCATGTACCGCCTCTGCCTACCAGCTATGCGTACCACCTCTGTGTACAGCCTCCGTATACCACCTCTAGGTACTGCCTATGTGTACCGCCTCCGCGTACCGCCTCCGCGTACCACATCCGCGTACCGCCTCCCCATACCGCCTCCCCGTACCGCCTCTGCGTACCACCTCCACGTACCACCTCCGACTACCACCTCCGTGTACCGCCTCCACATACGGCCTCTGTGTACCGCCTCCGCTTACTGCATTGGCATACCATTTCTTCTTTTTGTGCACTTGTTCTTGAAATTCTACGAATTATTTCATCTCTTGCATACCATTTTTTTCTTTATAAAAAAACTCTTCCTAGGACTAATCCTTCCAATTTCACAAACTGTATTATATTTCGTGTACCACTTCATCCTATAAATAATCTCACCTACGTACCACTTTCAGACATAGCCCTGATCTTCCACAATGATGACATCTTCTTATCAAATTTTTACTTCCATTAAAGATGGGATTATCACACCTTTTATAGGAAAATAACTCTACAAATTTCGCTAATCCATTTTACCCAAATTTTCATTGTAGGAAAAACATCACCGCATACTGAATTCCATCCGCATACAGTGAGTCTCCACCGCATATTGTGACCCTTTGGTGAACTGAAAACCTTCACCATTTACCATGTGTTTTCCATTCCGTGTACTGCATCTCTTCTGCCAACAACGAGCCATTCCACGTACCACAACTCCTTTCACGACGAACATTTTTCGGTACCACGAACTGTTCCAAGCACTATTCTATATACCCATACTGCTTACTGCACACCTTTACCATGTACTGTTGCTGCAATCCATTTTCGATTTTGTGCACCACTCCCCATATCATATTAGTTTCCAGGTATGTGGTCGCGAGCCATTCTCTAAACATGGTATGCGTCTATGTTCTGAGTTATGATATTTGATTCCTTTGCACATTTCCATTTACATTCTATATCTCGTTCACTCCTATACAAAAATCCTTAAATTTATAGAAACACAATCATGATATTGTTGTCCAAAAATTTGGGAAACACTGGGAAACTACATCTCCTTAAATATCTACTTCGGCAAGAACACCCATGCTAATTCACTGCCATATTTCTTCTTCAATGGTCAGTGGATTTCATCATGAACTCCATATATTGTGATATATACTCTTTGAATGATTAGTTCTAGCATTGTCAGATTCTTCCAAGGAAAGTGTTGTAACTTACCAACTTCCCTGTCTTCTAGAAACATCAGTCATTCTAGTCAACACTAAATATGACTGGTATTATCTTCCCAGATTGGTATGATCATTCTTAAATCTTCAAATCTTCACATGATACCTTATGCAATAATGAATGTCTCTCAATAAATCTAGATTTCTTCTTCATCTCCTTCTTCATTTTAATATTCATTGACAACTGTTTACAACAAATACAACCTTATACAAAATGTGGTCCCAACAAGAAGTGGACTTCCCAAATACCAAACTCTCTATATGAAAACTATCCACAATTCTGATAGTCTCAGATTATATTCTAAACCATTTTCAAGTGTATAATGTGCTCCACCTTTGACACTGAGTAAAAAACGATGTCACAGAAGAATAATATTATGAACTGATACAATAAGGGTTAAGGATCTAGTTCATAAGGATCAAAAAAATACTGGTGCATCCAACACATTGAAAGGTATCACCATGGACTCAAAGAAATCATAGTATCATTATAAATACACCTTCAATATAACCTCTTCCCAAACCTAGATGTGGTGATAACCCATCCTCAAGTCAAATTATGAGAACTAATTCACATCTTACCACTGGGTGAAGAATTAATTGAATAGAAGGTGTGGATATTCCTCCCCGAAAGCCACCTAGTTTAGGTTATTTCAATCCAAACCTAACCTAAATCTTTCATCAACCTCCTAGTAAATCATCACTGGGTTCCCTAGAAAACACACTCGGTCTTATGAATCCCCACCACTAAAAATCCTCAAATTATACCTTTTCATCTTGCAGCTCTATATAGTCATATGATATGTTGTAAAAAATATCAGGCTATCCTTAGGTGTAGTTCTATGCAAAAAACAAACTCTCAATGAGAGACCAACCCAAAACATCCTCAAGAAGGTCGTCTACATACACCACCCCATCATAGAAATCTATAATATCATAGAATATAATTTTCCAAGGGCCATTCAAGATAATTAATATAATTAGTTGTATCCTCTTAAACATGAGCTCATCATACCCTTCTAGAGGTTCCTTCTCACCCATGAATAAAAAATATCATACCACCACCTCGGGTACACTGTGACCCTCACTAGTGATAGTCATTTGGGAATTGTCAATAGAAAACTAATCCACACTAAAGAAAACATCATATGGCCTCACACCCATTTATAAAAATATTTTACAAAAGGATCTCAGTCCTCCATGAGTTAGGTAACCCTTGCAGAAGTACATGATCATTTATCCTCCCTATGTGAGATTCTTAACACATGTGTTGAGAAAAAAGGATATATTGTTATCACCTAACCTCAAACAAGGGATTCATCCTTAGAAACCTGTCTTGCAACCGCATACCAAAATTGAAACTATAGAAGATATTGAACCTTCTATACCTCGATCACCCCAAGAGTCTCAAGGTTACAATCACATACTATATGAAGTAATCATTCCCCTTGACCACCAGTACTAATTAACTGGTGCTCTCTCTAATAACTTATCTCATTAGAACTACCTCAAACATAAAATTTGATGGAAGTCATCCCCCACACATTGACACTACCCACTTTGGGTGGCAATGAATCTCCTACAGGGTTTTAAGTCATGTCACAAGGATACATCACGATGGGCGAGGTGAAAATATTCCTTTCATTCCCAAAGACAAATTAAATATCTATAAAATAGGGATATGAAGATGCACCATTTTATTCAGGAGATGTCACACCACTTGTACCTTCATCGAGAGGGGTCATTGACAAGAAAGACACTCAAATCACAAGCTCATTCTTGTCCCCAAATACCTGAGAAGGGGGTTCTGTTTCACCTTGAACCCTATAAAATATCTAACTCTAGAACATGTGATGCACAATTAATATAGGTGAATCATTTTTCGATACAACTAGAACCAACTATTGATCCTCTAAGAAGGCTAGTTTTGATCACACCCATCCGATTAGTTAGGGTCCAAACAAGCTGGAAAACCCATACAACTACCTTGAGTGAATCCTCCATTACCGGAGGGTTTGGCTCAATAATAAACCTAAAATCTCCCTATCACTAAAACTTTCATAATGTGCTCAACCTATGCTTTCCATCATCATATTAAACATGATCCATCCAATTCTCAACATTCATATGATCAATTTCCTGGACAACCAGAGGAGGGTTCATGTGATACCCAATAGGTGGTATAACTACTCTCTCCCCTAGAGGAAATACCTCATGAAAGGGGTCCCAAAATTGAGACCACATGAATCAAGGGGTTTTCGTCACGACACTATCACAAAATCCTTAATGGATGTCATTTCAGTTTCATTAATAAAATTACCTAGATGTACCATAGTTAAGAAGAATAACCGGGGAGATGAATTAAGAAGGAAAATCAAAGGAAACAATCCTATATTCCGAATGAACCTTTCTTCCATGGTACTGATGAATCTTTGTGCTGAGTGAACAAGTAGGTAGTCAGAGTCTTGGTGTATGGATACATCAGCCACCACAACATCATTGGATTCCCTATCCAAAAATCCACCCTCGAGGAACTCCGACATAGTTTCCCTAAGTCTAATTTTTTTCAAAAGGGGGAATCTCTAAAAAAAACATCCCAAGGAATGAAATACTCTGATACCACTATGTAACAACATGACCCACTGGGCCCCACTTGGCTAGTGGAAATGCATTCCATAGAAACCCCAACCCCACCTCTAATAGGATAAGGTATGGTGACAAGCACTGAGAATGCATGATGAAATGGGAGGACTTCTCTTAAAGCACCTATATGCATACACCCAACCGTCCCCATAATAAAGTGTAGAGGAATATAAATAATGACTACAATATCTAGAGTATAACCATACAAGCATAAAATCTTGGGAATATATAAAATAGAATTAAATAGTATAATATGAATGATAAATGGGGAAAATATTGTCCCAACCAAAAATATAAGGGGGGAAACCCAAAATAAAAACAACTTTAAAGAGTAAAGTGGGTGGAGATACCAGCTCTAGCTTCTAAAGTCTCACAACCGAACATAGTTAGCTACATTGCGTACTACTAAGAATCCCTATACCAGTCAAAGATAGTCACTAATAATCTATCTATTGGTTTCATAAGACAAGACACATGGGGGAAAATTGAATGAAGGGGTGATTATATTCATACCCAGTAGGAAAATATGAAATCATAAAACACAAAGGATCAAGAGAGAGTACTCATCTCATCAAAATGAAGGTATTTCAATCTGAATTTTTGAAAAAACCATAATGATAACAATAAAAATATTCTCATTAAGGGAGTTAAATTAGATAGAAAGGGGATCTCTATCTACACACCACACACATCACCAATAATTCCTCTTCCACACTCTCCAACTGCGAGTAGTAGTCCTCACACCTATCAGCCACTGTTAAACCCTCTTTTATAGATTTTATCAACACACAATGTTCACCCCCCCATCAAAAACCTCACCATCACATTCTGAACTACTGTACATACCATCTCATGGGAACTCCACTTCCTGTGCCTCATCATAAACTTCTTATCATCAATTGCTAGATTTTGATGATCCATTACATGGAATCACCATCCATTGATCCTCAGAGAGATCCACCTTATTTTTCATAAAGATCCATTATTTCCTGGCCTGTCATTGGATTTTAGTCATCATCAACAAGACTCCATTTTATCTCCAAAACCCAAAAATCAAACCCATAACCACAATCTTTTTTGTAAATATATGATCACAAAATGACTGGTTTTACTGGTTATCATCGAATCTCTGGCCAACCAAAATACTAAGGATGAACGTGAAGAATGGAGGGAGAAAGGCACATAACAAAACATTATAATCAATCAATTACCATTTTTATTTGTGCATCACAGACTAAATACAAAGAATAGTGTTATCAAATCAATAAGAGTCAAGGAGTATTAATCGATATCAAATTCCATGAACATGGAAGAGAAAACCATCATTATAAAACCAATAATGAGGGATACACTAATTAATTTTGGATGGATTAATTCAAATTCTTATAGAATTATTAAAATTAATTAAACAAAAAATAAAACAACCCACTTCAATTTTGATTGACTTATAGTGAATAAATATCTTCAATGTAGTCATTAGTGGGATCCATGATATCTTTGGGTGAATTGATCCTTAGGAAACTGATCACAAGCCACAATCCATCATCATCCACCAACTATCTCATCCAATGGTTCCTATATAAATCCTAGGGTTTCAAAACTAACTCTTTGGATTAGTCATATCCATTTATTTACAGGGTTTAGTAATTAGTCATTAAAATTAAATGAATACATTAATTAATTAATTTATTAATCTTCCTTCATAGTGCCCAACCTAAATGTGTGATGCACTCCAAGGTTTCATCGCACCTAGGGTAAAACCTACATTATATACACAATGATATCAAATTATTTATAATTTGATAATTTATTCTAGATTTATTCCACTCTTTCAGGAAAATTGTGGCCACGTGATATAAATATATTTAACAATTTTATAATATCAATTCCAAGATCACAGGGCCCGAAAATCTCACACCTTCTCAGTGCTTGGATTAAAAATATTCCTATAACTATTCCAAATATTTACTTAGTTAAAATGGAGTATAATGAACCAGGATTAACATAGATGGATATTACATTATTTTAGATGAATGTTCATCACGTTACAAAAATACATTCCCGAGCAACATAATAGTTTAGTGTGTTTGGAAACCTAGAAAACAATATTATAACTTGATGAATGATATTAATTTTTTTAAAAATAGATATTTCCATTTATTGATTTTACATAAAACTTTTCTTCATAACTTGGGGAAATAAGACATAAGAAATGGGGTGATCAGATGCCCAGTAAGGGTAAATAAAGAGAATATGTAGGTGTAACATGATCATAATGGTATGAGAACATTTGAATACAATTTAAAGATCATACCATGCATATAAAAGATCATATACATGATTCATGGAATAAATATTATCATTTTATAAGACATGAATCATAATGGAATAAATATAATAATTCATGAGAGCATAATATGGGAATAAGGCATTAAATTATGGAGGACATATATATATATAAAATTATTTCCATGGTCTTTAAGGCTTACTTTAAATCCCATATTAGTAAATGGGTTCAATCCAAAACCATATTAGTAGTTAAGGTTCACTCCTAATAATATATGAATGGAAAAATCCCTTTAAAAACTGAGTTCATTCTCCATTCCATCCCTATATTAGTGAAATAGGTTCACTTCCCATTCAAGACCTGTATTTTTTAATGAATTTCACTCACCATTTGAGCCATATATTACTAAACTGAGTTCACTCCTCATTCCAGCAATATTATTTTATACAAAGTTCACTTATCGTTCCAACCCTATCATATTGAACCGATTTCACTCCTCATTCCATCCATGTCATACTAAACCCATTTCACTCATCTTTCCATCCCTGTCACACTGATCTTAGTTTACTCCTCATTCCAAACCTATCTATCTCATGAGATATAAATATTTACCTAAGGAATTTGTGGGAGATATAGGTCCAACCCATTACATAATGAAAAATAAATACATATTTCCACAAGATAATAAAAAATTCATCATTATATGACCCATAAAAGGAAATGGGAACCTTGAACATATCATCATTTCATAACCAATGTAAGTGAGAATTGATTCATAATTATAGAATAAAATATGAATGAATCTAGGTTCAAAAAGTATTTTTTCATGGTATAACCAATGGAGTAGAAATGAGTTTCATAAAAAACAATCAATTTTAAAAAAATTCAAATAAATAGAAAAAATTGTGTCCTTAGATCCTATCCCTCGAAAAGAATAAACTATATTAAAGGAATTTATCTTAGATGGTGAAGGATTTTGAATGATCACATGGAGAACTTCTTAAGGAGAATAAAATTTATTTAAAAATCATTTTAAATAAGACATAATACATTTTAAAAATCTTTTTATTTTAAATCAACATTGAAAACTTATGAGGTAATATTTAAAAATAATTTAAAATAATTCTTGATGAAAATATGATTTCCAATTTTAAAAATTATTTTTAAATTATAAAACATTTTGAATACCTTTTTTCATTTAATATATCATTGAAAACATATAAATTAAACTTTTAAAATCCTTTTAAACACTTCTTTAATAGAAAATGTTTTTTTATAACTTTTTCTTTAAAAACCACTCAAAAACAATGATTTTAAAGAAGAATTGGAGAAAAAATTTCATAAAAAAATTATTCATATAAAATTTAAAATGCACATTCAATTAAATTATATTTATGATGACACATAAATCCATACAATCCAAAAATTAAATTTTCACATTAATTTTTTTCCAGAAAAGTGCATCGATCAGAAAACGAAAAGAGGCTTCGTTTTTGAAAAACCCATTTTATTAAAAAAAATAAAACATGGGTAAAAATTTCTTTTAAATATAATAGGATAATATTATTGAATTTGAGAAGTCATTTTTAGGAATAATGGTTTTGAAACAAAGTAAATTTTTTACTAAAGTGATAAATAATGTCAGATGTTCAAAAAAACATTTTCTGGATTACCTGAAATACCAGAGTGGATAAAATGGCACCATTAAAAAAATATATAATGAATAAAAAAAGTATAAGAATTTTCATGATATTTTTTATTATATTTATCATAATATATCATAAATGGAAGTATAATTATAAACAATCTTGATAAATGATGATATTGTAGCAATAAAATATTACAACTTTCGTAACCTTGAATCCTAAGAACCACAAAGGAATAACATAAAATGATACTAAAACTATCATAAGGATGAATAAATTCACTAAATTACATGTAATATTTTAGTATATACAACTCATTAATAATATAGGTGTAAGATATAACATGTGTCTCAAAGAAGGATAAAGTGATAAATAATTACTTTACCGATTTGGTACCATTTTAACTGTAAACCCCATGAAAGATAGATCGTTAAATGGATATTTCAATTCCCATAAAATTAATTATAATAAGCCTATAATAAATTCATGGTTATTATATATACCACAAAAAATAAATGGGTGGTGATTAAGGCATAATCCTCACACAAATACATGCGAGAATATAAATACTCTTACTACTTGAGTAACTTTTGAATCTTGAGATAAATGATTGAAAAAACATCAAATTTAACTTTTATAATCCTGAGAAAAATGAAATATAAGCAATAAATATTCATAGGTCACTATATATAGCACATAATAATAATAAGTAGTGAATATATCATATATTTCATAGAAATAAAAGTGAGATAATAAAACCCTTACCTCGAGTCTTGGCATTCTTCGTACATGTTAGAAACTATTGTATAATGAATATAAGTTTAATATAGATATTATGAATAACCATATTCTAATATTACATAACATATATACTTTTATTATGAATTTATATTACATGTTTTTTTACAATTCCATGTTAATGTTATGTTTTTGGTAATAGTCACTTTTTTGTATTTGTTTTGACTTGTTATTATTGATCATATTACTTAGATCATGATATAATTATTTAAAAAATATAAAAAATGATATAAATATAGTATATATTCATGATATAAGTATTTATAAAAATCTAAAAAACAGTAAAATATGAAATAAAATACCCCATTCATGAAGACATAAACTATATGTACACATGAACACTATTTCTATTTCCTTATCATATTGAAAGAAAGAAAATAAATGAAATATATGTATATATATTATAATTATAGTAGAATTATTATTTCATAAATATCAAATAAATTTACAAAAAAATATTTAATACATTCCATGTAGAGTAGGAATGAATCACATCTCTTTGAGGAGACGGTAGTCCTCCCATCCACAAATGATATTATCATATTCCCATAAAATAAAGAGGATGAAGGTATGAGTTATATAATAATTGATTAATAATAAATAAATAAAAAATATTATATATACCATGTAAAATAGTAATTATATCATTATTAACAACTATTAAATGTGGTAATGAAAGAATGAACGACATCGATTATTGAGGTAGTATTATGCCGTACAAACAAATGACAATTGTCTGTCCCATTTGATGGAAGTGTGTGTAGGTGTTGGTTAAAAAATAAAATTAAAAACATACTAGTATATTTATTATACTTATTTTGTTATATAATCATTTAATAATAATAATTTATGTGGTGAATAAATAAAAAAAATTGTTTAAGGGTGTTACCTCTTCTTTGTGTAAATCCTTTTGGTTTGCACCAAAGGAATAAATTTGTTTGATTTATGACAAATGTGTGGCTTCTATGATTTTATAAGGGTTATTGGTAGATTATTTGGGACGTTTTTTTATGATAAAAATCTCTTTATATGTGTTAATAAATGTGTGTGGCGGGGGGGGGTGTGATTTCTCTTTTATATTGGTGGATGAGAGGCATTCTTGTAAATATAAAAAGGTACACAATATTGAGAGGTCTCCCTCACATAATGTGCCTCCAAAAATTGATCATTCTATATAAAATGGAGTATATTTTAGAAATATTATCATAAAATGACTTTTGGAAATGTTTCTAGGTTATTTGTCCCCTTAGAGTTAAACTGTTAAGTAAACTCATTTTTACCTTAATCACTACAATTAATTTTTATTACCTTTAATAATATTTTTGAAAAAAAATTAATTTAAAATTAATATAAATTAAAAATTATGTTGAATATAAATATTGAATAATTTTTTATAAATTCTTAAAAAATTAGTTATTGAAGTTAATTTAAAACTAATCTCATAGATGAGATGATATTATAGATTTTTAAGTGAAAATAATCAAAATCATGAAAAGTTTTTATATCCAATTTCGATATGGAATTGATTCCATTATACAAAATTTTATTAATAAATTTATAATTTATATATATATAATTTAAAACCAATTTAAAATATAATTTAACAATTAAAATAAATTTAATCAAAAAATAGTTTTCAATTAAAATTCTGTGTTTTTCACTATAAATCAAAAAAATGAAGCCTCTTTGAAAAATATCAAAAAATCACCCATTATAAATTTTGATGTTATTAATTCAAAACGTAATTCAATTTTTTAAAATAAAAATTATAAATTCTTTAAAAAGAATATTTGAAATAGGTGCTCCATTAAAAGATGGTAAAATTATCATTTTGATAAATACTTGTTTTATTCATAAAATTGAATTATTATTATATTATTATTATAAAATCTATTGAATGAGTGTAAAAAATTATGATTGATTATATAATATATAAATTTTATTAAAAAAAATTAATTTTTTGTGTAATTTATTGAGATAAAATTGTGTTTTTACAGAGAAAAATAGTTTTCTTAGAAAAGGAATTTCGTTATTTTCAAATGGTTCTTAGTTTCATTTATAACTAATTTATAACCCAAGGATATATTTTACAAACTTGTGTAATCCATTATATCAGAATTTAGTTAATTTAATTCATATCTTCCATTCTAATTTCTGGGTGATAACTATAACAATATTTTAATAATAATATTAATAGTATATTTTAGTTCAGTAAAACTCAGCCTTACATATAATGAATACTATCGAGGAAACTTAACATTGTTTTCACAACAACAAAAACATAATGTTCCATGTATTGCAATCCAATTAAAGTGTTTCATATAGTGAAATCTAAACTTGGTTTTGTGTGAAATAAAATCAAAACATAGTGCTTTTCTTATAACAACAAAAAATATGCAGTGTTGTGTGAAATGAAAAATATTTAAAATATTAAATTAATTTGAAAAAAAAATATTTCCAAATAACTCAGGGTGTTACATTATATCATATATAAAATTAAATTTTCCCTCTAAATTCATTTGTATCATCAATGGTTTAATACTTGAAAATTCATTTCAAAGAAAACCAAATTTTAAAAATGAATAATAAAACATACTTTAAAAAGGGAAAGTTGGCAACATAATGGTTAACCAAATTAACTCATAACCAGGTTTTAACATAAGAGAACATATATGCATGTGAAAAAGTAGAAACTGAAGAGAAATATAACTATCAAGTTCTGATGGAGAATGAGATAGTACATGGCCAGGAAAAAGTTAATGATAATAAATCCATAAAACAAAGAGTCTTGAAAAAAATCCATTGATATAATAAAAAATGATTATAACGGGACAACATTTTATTTCAAGACTATTTTCCTTAATGTTGAATAATTTTCACAAGGGAATTTACTTACTTGATTTCATTACATTTGATATTCTAAATATCACCCTTTGGTTGTGTCTTGACCAATTTCCACTTCATCTATTACTCTAAAAATGATGGTGAATTTGTTATTCCTAAATCACTAATAGATCATAAGATCAATATATAGAATGATAAGTCATTAAATCTATCTTTAGTTATCATCAAAACAAAAATGTTATCACAAGTTATCCAATATTAATAAATCCTATTATGGTGAGATAATAATTTAATCTCTATAACCTAAATATAAGTTTCACTTAAACCACTCCAAAAAGGGTTAACCATATAAACATCAGAAAATATAAAAATCGAAAAACATTAGAAACAAGTTCACAATTTTTCTAAATAATTTTAATAACATGAATTACCATTAACTAACTCTTTGTTATCACATTCCAAACACATGAATACCTTTATCACGTTTTCAATTAAATCATTGTAATAACATGTTCTACATTAAATCATTATTAAATATTTGAATGATTTCTTATTCTAAATATAATTGGATATTTTACTTAAATAAAAAAATTCCTTAAATCCATATATGAAAACATAAGGAACTTTTTCAAAAAAAATCCTTTATCCGTTCTGAGGACAAAAAATATATCAAATTTAATTTGTTTATATCATAATCTCTTTATCCAAATAAAATATCATTATATCATCCTCCCAACCATGTCCAGGTTACCTTCATTTAATTTAACCTGACTAATAAATCACTTTCTAGGTCATCCTTATCATTTAACAAATTCTTGATAATACTTAAAGAAAAACTTCTATAAAATATCCTTATTTACTTCATGATTCATATAACATAATCATCAAATTTTAAAAGATATAAACTTCAATCATTAATCATAATTTTTAAACCATTAGTCATGCTTCATAATCATATTCCTTAATACCCCTTTATTAGAATATGAAATATTAATCTTGACACAATGTTCCGCAAACTCAATTTAATCATTCCTTTTACATTTAATGTAAAAAATTCTATTAAAATACCCTATAATTACACATATAGTCTATGAACTTTTCATCATCATCAATATTACCAATAATCAAGCCAATTTATTTATTAATTTCACAAGATTCCAACATAGGAAAACAATTTGTATAATTTCCATACATTACTAATATGAAACATTTAATATTATCCTAGTTCATTCTAGTTCCTGCTATTGAACAATACCAAAAAAATTGAGAATCACTTATCATAGAAGAAAACCACACAATAATGAAAGATTACTTATAGGATTTTTAAATCATGAAACATACATTTAAATATATGAATCCTTAGGTTTATCCTTGTTGAAATACCTAGACATACCCCTATAAATATCCCAGGGCTTCTCACAAAATATTTCTTATCTTAGTTTCCAATGGTTGACAAAACATTTCATTTGATACCAATTATAGTGACCCAGGCTTAACATACAGGGATATTACATCATTTTAGATGAATATTCACCATATTAAAATAGTACATTTCATAAGGACGTAATATATTTGTGTATTTATAATCTTTAAAAATAGTATTCTAACATGGGTAAATTTCTTTAATGTTTCTCACAAAAATATTCCCATTTAGTACTTATATTTAAAACCTTTATTAACAACTCAGTGAAAGGAAACATAAGAAATAGTGAGATCAGATGCACAGAAAGGGTATATAAAGGATATATATAGGCATAACAGTAGAATAAGATCATGAGAACCTGAGAATAACATTTGAAGATCATTCCATACATATCAAAGATGATACACATAAGTCATGGAATTTAGATTATCAATTCATAAGATATGAATCAAAAGGGAATTAAGAGCATAATACATGGGGTATAACATAGGAATAAGACATGAAATTTTAGAAGACACATAAACATATAAAATAATTTCCATAGTTCTAAAGGATTACTATCAAGTCTATCTTAGGGGAATATTTTCACTCCAAAAACTATCTAAATAGTCATGGTTAACTCCCAAGACCATGTTAGTGAATGAAGTCCTTTCCCAAACGTGGTTCACTCCCCTTTCTAGCCTGGTACTAATGAACTTGATCCATTTCCCATTCCATCCCTATATTAGTAAACAGATTTCACTCCCTATTATAGCCCTATATTACTAAACTGATATCACTCATTTTTCTACCCCCATCACAATGAACCGATTTCACTCCTCTCTTCATCCTTGTCATATTGAACTGATTTCACACCCTATTCAAGCCCTATCATACTGAACCAGGTTAACTCCTTGTTCTATCCCCATCATACTAAACACAATTTACTCAATTTACAGCCCTGTCTATATCATGAGATATAAATATTTAACCAATGAATTTGTGGGAGATATAGGTCCCACCCATCATGTAATGAAATCAAACGTACGTGCTCCATAAGATAATAGAACATTCATCATATCATTATCCATAAAAAGACATGGGTATCATGAACATGTTGTCATATCATAACCTATTGAAGAGAGACAGGTTTTACAATTATATAATAACCCACGAAAGGATGTGGTATTCATAATCATTTTATCATGGTATAAATTATGGTATAGAAATGGGATACATAAAAAACATTTCAATTTAAACATAAACTATTAAAATAAAGAAAAATAATTGATTCCTAGGATCCTATCCCTAATAAATCATAAAATTTATCAAATGATGTCATCGTATATATAGAAGGATCTTGAAAAATCATTTGGATAATTCCTTAATGAAAATAACCTTTATTTTAAAGTAATTTAAAATAACATATAAAATATTTCAAAAATCCCTTTCTTCGAAAACTATATTGAAAACTTATGAAGTAAAATTTATAAATAATTTAAATCATATTTTGATAAAAATATATTTTCCACATTGAAAAAATTTATTTAAATAATAAAACATTTTAAAACCTTTTTATTTTAATATAACATTGAAAACATATAAAGGATACTTTGAAAATCATTTAAAACTATTCTTGAACATAATTTTTTTCAAAAACCTTATTCTATGAAAACCACTTTAAAAACAATGAATTTACAGAATATTCCTAAAAAACATATTCTTAAAAAAATATAATATTTTAAACATGCAATGAAAGTTTCAAATAAATTATGGTTATGATAGTGGATAAATTTTATCATGTCGAACATTTGTTTCTCTATGTTTAAAGTTTAGAAAAGTGAATCGATCATAAAATGGCTAGAAGATACATTATTTTTAAAAACCATTTTGTTAAAAAGTTAAAACAATCGTAATTGTCTTTAAATATCATTGGGGAATAGTATAACTTTTTTTATTAATGTTTTAGAAATCTTGGTATTGAAGGAATATTGATTTTCGACTAAAGAGATAGATAATTTGGGGTTTTGAAAAAAATATTTTCTTAATTATCAAAAGTAAAAAAGAGTGAAAATGGTAATATTACATGAAGATATCATGACTAAATATATTATATGAATTTTTATTATATTTATTTATATACTGATTATAAAATTTAATCAATGGAAGTATAATCCAAAAAAATCATTATAAATGATGAGATTGTAGTAATAATATCTTACTACTTTGGTAACATTGAATGCTATTAACTATAAAGAAATAACATAAAATGAAACAAAAAATATCATGAGTATGAATAAATTCATAATATCAAATATCAAATGGAAATATATACACCTCATCAGTGCATGACATAACATGTTTCTAAGAGAAATAAAATTGAGACAAAATTAATTTACCGGTTTGGTACCTTTTTAACCGTAAACCCCATGAAAGATATATCATAAAATATAAATGTTTATATCCACTAATTTAAGGATAATAAAAATATAATATATACATTGGATGTATCTATATACGACACAAAATAAACAAGCAGATATTATTGCATAATTCTCATAGAAATAAAAGTGAGACTTGAAATCCCCTTTCTACTTGAGTATCTTTTGAATCATGATATCCATGAAATAAAAGAATAAATTGAAAAATTTAATATCATTAAATAAATTAAATTAGTTATATAACATGTCATAGGTAATTATATACACCACAAAATAATAATAAGTGGGGAATATATCATATATCTCAAAGAAATAACAGTTAGACGAGAAAAACCTTACCTTCAGTCATGAATTTATTCATAAACATCCAAAAATCACATCTAATAAATATAAGTTTGTTATAAATATACCACATAACCATATTATTATATATATCACACCATATATGATTTTATTATGACTTTATATTACCTGTTTCTTATCAATTCCATTTTAATGTTATTCTTCGGTTAATAACCTCTTTGTTTTTCATATTTGTTGTGACATGTAATTCTTGATCCTCTTACTTATATGATGATTTCTTTATTTAGAGAATGGAAAACTGATATAGATATCATATATATTCAGTATATCATTATTTATAAAAATATATAAAAATAAAAATTTGAAATGGAATAAACTATTCATGGAGATGGTAGGTTGTGCATACGCATGAATGATGTTTCTGTCTCCTTACCGTATTTAAAGAATTAAAGTAAATGAAATATATGTACATATATATATATAATAATTAAATTAGAAATTTTATTTCATATATATCATATAATTTAACTACACCCACTCTTATTACATACGATGTAGAATGTGAATGAATCGCATTACTTTGAGGAGGTGTTAGTCCATAGGTCCACAAACAAAGTTACCGTATTCTCACAAAATGGAAAGAATGAAGTTATCTAATATATAATATTTCAAAATAATAAATATATCATAAATAATATATATATCATATATAAATTTTAATTACATCATTATTACCAACCATGAATGGTTGTAATGGAAGAACAAATAACACCAGTTCGATGTGTGCGTCTCGAGGCGTCGGTGAAAGCAGCGTGGGTTTACAACTTTTTTATTTTCAAATTATGAAATGGTTATTTTGGTGGTGGTATCATTGAGTTTATATAGGGTTTTCATGTTGGTATCTTTGAATTTTGAAACAGGTTGCATCTGATGGTTAAGGTGCGGTGAATGGTTGTGTTTTTCATTTTGAAATTTATCTCTGTAATGGGTGTTTTATGAGTTTGTGTCTAAATGCTGGATGAATGTTCTTTAGGTTCCCAGTTACCCTTAAAGTGTATTTTCCATAAAATTTAAAAATTTATTATGTTGTGTGTGTGATAATATCAATAATTTACATGGTGGAGAAATAAATATAATAAGAGTGTTTGTTGAAGGATGTTACCTCTTCTTTATGTAATTCCTTTTCGTTTGCACCAAAGGACTAATTTGGTTATCTTTCGTCCCAATGTGTGAATTATATGATGATATTTGGTAACGTGGGATATTATATGGTCAGGTTTTAGATGATAAAATTTTCTTGAGACGTGTGACTATGTGGGAGGGGGGGTGAGTGTCCTCTTGCAGTGGAGGTAGAGTGGCATTCTTATAAATATTAAAAGGTAAACACTATTGAGAGGTCTCCCTTAAATAATATTCCTAAAATAAAGATTAATATTTTTATAAAAGGAATTATATGGTCTAAATTTGTTCAAAAAAAATATTTTGGACATTTTTGTAGGTTATTTGGCTCCTTATGGTAATGTTTAAAGACTAAGTAAACTCATTTTTTCCTTAATCACTCTAAATAATTTTGATTACATTCACTAATATTTTTGGTTAAAAATAAGTTTAAATTATTAGAAATTATAATTTATTTTGATTCAAAATATTGAATCCCTTTTCCCACATTCTAAACACATAATTGGTATAAATTAATTTTAAATTAACCATACAGGTGGGAAGAGACAAAGAGGTTTTAATATAAAAATGTACAAATGTTTGAAATGTTTTTATATCCAATTTCAATGTTAAATTTATTATAATGAAGAAAATTTTATTAATAGATGCGTAATTTATCTAAATATACTTTAAAACCAATTTAAAATATAATATAACTATATATATAAGTTAGATGAAAAAGTAGTTTATAATTAAAATTCAATGTTTTTCATTATTCATCAAAAAATGAAACTATTCATAAAAATAGTAAAATGTCACCCAAAGAAATGTTTGATATTATTATTTAAAAAAAGAAGTTAATTTATTCAAATAATAATTATAAAAGTTTCAAAATTTATATTTAAAATTTGTGCCCCGTTAAAAGGTAGTAAAGTTGCCTTTTTGAAAAATACATCTTTTTATTCATTAAATTAGGTTTATTCTTATCTTATACCAAGAAAATATATTGGATTGGTATTAAAAAATATTATGAAATATATAAGATACAAATTTTATTAGAGAAAAATTTCATTTTTTACTTTATTGAGATAAAATTGTGTTTGTACATAGTAAAATAATTTTCATAGAAAAGGAATTTATTTATTTTCAAATAGTTCTTACTTTCATTTCAAACTAATTGATAATTAATGGATTAATTTTATAAAAATGTGTTAAACATAGTTTCATAATTTAGTTAATATCATTCATATCTTCCATTCTAATAGCTCGGTGATAACTGTAATAATATTTTATTAGTAATATTATTAATATATTGTATTTCATTAAAACTCATCCTAGCGTGTAATGAAAGATATAGAAGGAACTCAAAAAAAAATTCAACAAAATCCAAATATATTTATGTGTGTACCACAATAAAATATAAGTTTTCTGTTTATTGGAGGCTTAACTATATTCTGTGTGAAAAACATGCCAAACATAGTGCTTTCATATAACACAATCTATATTCATTGTTACATGAAAGGAAAAATATTAAAAATATTAAATTAATTTTTAAAAATATTTCACAAAATATTGTGGTGTTACAAATTTTTTTATAGATCTAACATGAAGTGAATATTCTAGATAAACCTAAATAAAACAGTATATCTAATTGAATGAATCAGACATTGATGGATAGAATAATAAATACAATTTAACATTCTAGAATTTGTAATGTGTTTTGGGTTGAATTAATGGGTACAACATCTTAATGAATAGAAGTCCATATATAACCATGGTAAAATGGTTATCATATTAGTATGGTCAAGTAATGTAATTGCATTTTCACGTCTTAGTGTCTTTATATGCATATACCACATGCTTGTGGATGAAAAATAAGGAGACAATCTTGAAGGAAAATGTTAGGAATGTTTCTTCATCAGCTATGAAGATGAAAAATTTGGATTTCAGGTTTGGGAAAATTATAAGGATAATTTTTTATGAAGTTGAAATATTCTCTTTAATGAGAAGATCTTATAGAATGATAGGAAGTTGATGAAAAATATGTTTAAGGATAATGATGCAACTTTAATCAAAGTTGATTTGAATGGTTCTTCTAAAATATATCAGTTTCAAAAAAATTAAAATCTCTATGAGTTTATATTATGATCAATTATTACATAAATATTAAAGAGTAGTATAAGTAGTTCAGTTATTCATCTAGAAGAAGGAATACCAAAATGATTAGGAACTATGGATTCTCGATCTAATGTTCTAAAAGGTGAATATTCTAAAGTTTTAGTTCCAAAAGAATAAGAATTGATGGACATTGTATAAATATCATCAAGGGTTAAATGGTCAGTATAGAGGTATGAATGATATATTAGTTTCTGGCTTTTAAAAAATTTGAGAAAATATAAAATTCTAGAATAATCAGATTCTCATGGTGATTTTGGAATGTTTGATTGGACAATATTTTGGAGTTGGATTCACTACATGTGTATCCCAAATTGAGTAGGCCATGGTTGGTAAAAAACACTATGGGTATTAAAATATATATATTATAAAATGTGTTAACCTTAAAAATAATTAGGATCAACAGATAGGATGTATCAACCACCAAAAGAACATGTCAACTAATATAAAAAAGGAATCCAAATGATCCTATAATGCATGAAAAATGTACACATTTACTAATAAAAGTATCTAAATAATACCAAAATAAAATACAAGGATTCAAATACACAATATATATAATCACAAAGCTAATAATGCAAAGATCAATCACCATCACCCGATTAGTACCTAATAATAAGTTTATATATATTGGGTGACCATAATAGGTATACTCAGTAGGATCATACCTAAGGCATAACATCCCAATGTTTACATTGAGGTGTCTTATTATGTTTACCTTGTATTCTGTTTGGAATTCAATTGGTTTATCTTGCATTTAGAATTGTCGGAGGTTTTTGGTGTCTTAATTTTTTATTGGAATTTTATAGTGAAAAATGGGCTAGGCCGTGCCTTGGTAAAAATTGTTTTGTACCTCAATATCTATTATCTAAAATGTGCATGACCACCATGTCTAGAGTAGGGTATGGTCCAGGGGGTAGATATTTATTGGTCACCATTTCCAACACAAATATCAAGGCTCCAGCAAGTCATTACCATTATAATAAAAACATACAAATTTTCACAAATATGTGAACAATGGTGTGGTAATGGGGGTTTCAAAATTCAAAACGCTCAAAAGAACACTCAAAATTGTAAAATGGATACTCCATCCATGTTATATATTAATGGAGGGATTCAATGAATCTATCAAATAATTTTAACTCTATATAACTAGTAATTTTCCTTCATTTGTCACATATTTTAGATTTAATGTGTTCTTGGAATGGGGTTTTGGTTGTTTCAACTTTTTTAGAGGGGGGTTTTCCCTCTCCACTAAGATATTATTCTTACATCCTAAGAGATCAATGTATAGAATATAAAGGTTGGTTTTCAATGATTATTTTGTGTGGACTTCCTCTACATGCTAAAGGATCCTTCTGTCTTGTAGATTTGGATTCCCTTATTTAGTGTTTGATGATACATTAATTAAGCTAGGTGTTTTGATTATTCCATTTCTATTGATTGAAACTATTTTTTCTTGCTTGAATTGAAATGAATTCTTAATTATTATTTGAGGTAAGGATTGGAATCCGTGAGACATGTTTTCAAAATAGCATGTGCGTGTTAATCCAATGTTATTATGAATTTTCAAATTATGTGATGATTTCCAAAAAATGGATTTAAAATTAATGAACAATTTGATTAAATAATTTCGGGATGATTTCATTTGAAAAGATGAAATGAAATGATTTATGGTTTAAAGTGAATTACATTATTTTTAATGGAATATATTTTGATGAAAACCATTTAATGATTGTTTTTTTTAATTTTTTGGAATGTTTTGAAAATTTAACATGGTGCCATTTTGAGATGACTGGTTTAAATTATTTGAAATTTATTAAAATGAATAATTTCCCCATGTATGATTGATTTCCTTAAAGCACATTAGATACTAAGTCATTATGTGATTAGTACAAGAAGCGTATTCTAGGAATTTGTTAGCTCTACCTATCCATTGATGGATGATGAAAATAATACTTAATTGTAATGAGGGAAGGGAGTTCATTTATAATGGGTATAATCTTATTCCCCACTAGTTTTAGATATATGGAATTGTACAAAAATGGTGACATATTTCACTGAGTTGTGTGAGGATCCTTGAGCCTTAAACAAAATAAATCAGAGATTATATCCTTGGTTCTATAATTTAAAATGATTAAAAATTATTTATTCAGGCCAATTATTTATAAAATACTTATTGTTTGTTGATTTGAGAGAAATGTTTAATGATCCCTATTTTTATATAAATTATCATTTGTATTTATTTTATAAATTCCACTTAGTAGTTTTTAAAATCATGTTTTGTTACGAAGTATGAAAAGATTATAATGTAATTTCTCAGTTAAAAGTAATATTATTAGGATAATTAAATATATATTTAAAAAGGAATAAATAGTGGGATCTTACTAGGTTAGTGTTTCTCACACCCTAATTTTTTCCTTTAAGTATTTTTGGACGTTCTTATGCCATGTCTAAGAAAAAAGGAAAGAACCACTCAAAGGTGGTCAGTGTTCTAGATTATCAAGAACATAAGAGTTGGAATTGACTAATGGAGTATGAGATCCACTTAATACAAGGACATCATATGATTATTTCATTGATGGTTTATGTGTCTACTTGGGTTGACTCACCTTATTTGGGACTTTTTTATCTACTTTTCGTACTTTTATTTTGATGAGGGTTTTGTCATTCAGATTATTTTTTGATTATTAACTAATAATTTTGTATTATTATGTTAATTTTGTGGATAAACAATCTCCTCTAGATTAGTTTGATGCCAATTCACTAATCATCATCCCTTGGGGATCGAGATTTCACTTCGGGACATTTTAAGATCGATTCAAGAACCAGTCTAGCGAGTTATCTAGGCATTATTCATGATAAATTGGTATCTAAGGGTATATTTAGTTTATTCTTGAATGTATATATATAGTATGGGATATATTGGTAGAAATGATATAGTATTATCCCGACCAAAGTGGTAGTTTATGTGGGAGTTCTTGGATAGGTCTGATTGCAATAAGCCTTAAGATACCAGGGGTTGTTGGGAAAAAAGTGTCTTTGAGGAGTTGTTCGATCTGTTTCCAAAATTTTCCAAAACATTGATATGAGTTTTTTGAATCAAATATATTTCTTTTGAATAATATAGTTTATGTTCAAGTGTCCCTTGATTGATTTTTTTGTTATCTATTTATTTTTTATAGTACATGACCCTAAGAATACATCCAATAAGACTTTAGAAGAGATCAGCTGATTATCAATAATAAAAAACTATAAAGTGATATAGAACCACATTGATGTTCTAATTAATGTAGATATATATCTAGGATAAAGAGACACACCTCTCCTTGTTCATGCTATTGAGTTGTAACATCAAATGGATGATAGAATACATCGATCCCATGAGTTTCTTCATAAGAAAAAACAATGTTTCCAGGGAATGAATAATACTGCAGAGGTATAGGATTAATTGTGAATGATTTAGTGACTCTTTGAGTTCTTGGAGATCCCATATTATATTAAGTTGAAATGTGTCACCTTCAATCTTGAGGGGCCTAGAAGAAATTGGTGGGATGATACAATTCTAGAAAATAAGAATGATGGTTTGGAGCTTAAATACTTCAAGGAATTTTTTATGGAGAAATAATAACTATACTATGTGATTTTGGCTATGTTTATGGAGTTTCTCAACATTTATCCTTATGATAGAATAGTTTCTCAGTATGTGATCTATTTTTATGAAATTTCTCAATTCTCAGATGAGGTAGTGTTAAATGACAAGCTGATGGATCAAATTTTTCAGAAGGGTCTTCAATTATATATTGAGTCTCAGGTCATCATACTAAAGATAAAAACTTATTTTAACGTTCTATAGAGGGATATTATGGTTGAAATTATGTTGTATGGAAATTTCGGGTTAATGGGAGTTCCTCCCACTCAATGTGGAAGCTGTAGAAATTCCATTAAATGGAAGAGAAATCAGTATGAATATCATGGTGTAAAAAGTGGTGGTGGTCCTCAATTTAAAAATTTATCTTAATAATATATAATATATTGTAAAGGACCACTAACTTATATCCAATTAGTTATGCTTGGTATCTTGAAGTTTTCTTGCACAGAGAAACCAGTGATTTGTAGCTCTTATGGATATTCAGGAAACCTATAATGTTTTTCCAAGTTTTTACCGAATTTTTATAGTGGTACATCCTCAACAGTATAAAGAGGATCTATGGTGATGTTTGATTATTCAAGAACAATGGGTTTGCATTAACAGGAATGAGAAACAAATATTATTTATGTAGTTGATGAGAATCTAGTGGGGAATGATGTAGGTCATGCAATAGTGAGAGGTACCATTACTACTGCCTCATCATTAATGAATACTTTATTTAATACGGATGCCACTCATCCCTTCATATCATCCCATAATGTGTACTTTCAAAATATTTCTAAATATCTCATTCCTTTTGTGATGGAAATTTCAATGCCACACCGGGAAGAGATAAAGTGGGGTCTCTGAAGCCCCTCACATTATTTCCCTATATCATAAATCAATCCCTTCAAATTTTTCTAGTTCCTGATATGAAACCCCTAGACATCATTAATAGGATCAATATTTTGGTTTCTCATAAATCTCAAATTGACTATTATCTTTAGTGGGTCTTATTTACTTCCCCCAATTGTGATTTACAAGTTTCATAGTGAGAATGGGACCTGAGGTATATCTGATCCTAAATTCATGTTCTAAATCATAGTAGGATGATATCCATCTATGGTTTGGAACTGGAGTAGAAACATTCATCTATTGATATTATTCCTATATCTTTTGAGTTTCCATAAGTTTACTTATCATAATTTAATTGTTTTACAACAAAAATGGAGTTATAGTTTTATATCAACATGGTTCTAGGATCTTAGATAAAATTTATTACTTCATACTATATAGAACCAAATGAAATTTATGTGCTGAAGGATTGGTTGGATGAATTTATCTCTAAAGGATTCATTCGACCCGATGTGTTTACATGGAAAGAACATGTTTTTTCACCAAGAAGTGTGATGGAACCCTTCACTTATGGGTTTATTATTGAAAGATCACTAGAGTTAAAATTAATAAAAAGAATCTATTGACATTTATTTATTTTTTTATTGATCATTTAAAAGTAGAAATTTGATTCTCTAAGATTGATCTTTATTGTGGTTATCACCATCTTAGGATAAAGGAGTTTGATATCACAAAGTCCACTTTCAAGAGTATATATGGCCACTATTAGTATCTTTTTATGGAATTCGTTATGAAAAATTCTATACATATTCTTATGACTATCATAAACACTATTTTACATAAGTACTTCAATTATTTCATTATGGTATTTTGGTGTGAGTTTTTGTTTACTCTAAAATTGAGGTGGATCTTGTAATATATTTGAGATAAGTTTTAGACATATTGAGGAATCATTAATTTTATTTCAAGATGTAAAAGTGCCAATTATAAATTTGAGAGTTAATGTTTATGGGGAAAGTGGTCTCAAAACATGGTATCTTAGTTAATCCCAGATATTTAATGGATTAATTTCATTGGAAGAACCAAAAATGTCCTTGATATTCAAAGATTCTTCGGCTTAGTGGGGGTATTTCCACTATTTCGTAAAATATTTTTCAATGTATGAATCTCCTTCAACATATTTCACATGAAAGAGAGTGAAGATCGTTTGGTAATCATAATTTTAGTCTCCCTTTGTTGAGTTGAAGCATCAATTGAATTTGGCTTCAGTGTTGATGCTTTTAGAAGCTTGATGGGGATGTGCGGTCTCTTGTGATGCATCAGGTTCAGGTTTGGGTTGTGTTCTCATGAAGGGTGATCATGTGATGGCTTATGTTTTTCATCAAATTTGGATTTAGGAGAATAAATATACCAAAAATGATGTTTAACACAAATTTGTGATTCAAACTCCTAAAATTTGGAAACACTACATTTTTAAAGATAGGTTTACCATTTACCCCGATCAGAAAAGATTAAATTATATATTCTCACAAAAATATCCAAATCATCATTAGAGTAAATGGGTGGAGTACCTATAATCATCTGACTCTAATATTTTCTACACCCCTAGGATGGGGAATGTATTTGCTGATGTTTTGATAAGGAAACTAGCATACAAGGCTATGAAAGAGTCATTAGAGGCTTGGAATATCATAGATCTGTTTTCTCACATGCATTTGGGATTCTAGTAGGATGAGACTGAGGTTCTTTGGATAGAATCTAGTTAACATAATTTATTATCGAGAAAATAATCTATGAACAACATCTTGATGATTAGTTCCATGGAATTTGATATTTTTTATATGATGAGGAGACCATCAATGAATAGTATCGATATTTATAAAGTGCCTTATGATTCAGGAACCACTTTTTTCATTCCATCACCAATGAGGAAGTTTATGTCGTGGGATTGTCATTATTTCCATTTTATGATATAACCATTCATGATAAATATGTTTTATGATATGAGGAATCATTTCTGGTGGTCAGGAATGAAATGTGACAATAGTGATTGTATTTCTAATTTTTATACATGTCAATAGGTCAATTAAAGTATCAAAAACGTTAGGTTTGGTTCAACCCATACTTATATAGACTTGGAAGTGGGATGATATCACAAAGGACTTTGGGGATGGGTTTCTATGTACTCATTTAGAAAATAATTCAATTTGGTTAGTGATTGACTGATTGACCAAATAAACTCACTTTATTCCCATTCATGATATAAAAAATGTTTAGGACTTGGTTAATATGTATGTTTAGGTTATTTTATAATTTCATGGTGTTATTACTATCATTTCATTCCATAGAGAACCATGATTTACATATCAGTTTTGGAGAGGCCTCATGGAGGTAATGAAATCCCATATAAATTTGATCATGACATTCCATCTGTAAGAAGATGGTTAGATAGAATGGGATATTTAGATTCTAGAGGACATGCTTTATGATTTTGTATTCGAATTTAGAGTATATTGGGATTTACATTAGGGGATGGTCATGTTTTCCAACAATAACAGCTTCCAATCATCCATTATGATGGAACCCCTTGAGGACGTTTATGGTCATCCATTTATGTCCCCACCCTATTGGTAGGAGATTGGTGAAGCTTCCCTTATGGGACCTTGTTTATTCAAGGATGTAACAATAAAAATCTCGATGATTAGATAGAGGTTAGTGAAAATGTATCGATAGTAGACATCTTATATAGATCATCGTCGATGCCATTTGGATTTCTCAATTGGAGACCAGGTGTTTGAGAGCCTCACTTTAGTGGGGTCACCAATGTCTTGAGAAATAGGGAAAGTTGGCATCTAGATACAAGGAACTATTTGAGGTTGTTGGGTAGATCAGGAAGGTTCCTTAACAGTTTGATTTACGACCTCATATGAAATTGATCCATAATGTTTTTCATGTGTCAAAACTGAAGAAATATTTTATATAATCGTCTGATGTTTTATATTGGGAGGAACTTGATGTGGAACCTAATATAATTTTGAATGAGAAGTCTGTTTGGCTTGTTGATTCTGATATTAATATTCTCTATAGAATTATATTCCTTTGGTCCAGGTTCTATAGAATAACTTATTGGATTTTCATGATACTTGGTAGCATGATACATTGACAAGGGAGTAATGGAAACATCATTTAGTGGACTAGTCTTCTAGAAGAGGCTTTTTGCAGGTAGAAATCATTTACTTTGGGGATAATTTTAACATCCATCCCTCTTCATTAAGAAACATTCTTTAGTTTACCTTATTTCCTCTTTATTCATTAGTAGGTTAATTTTGGTTTAAGAAGTGTTGGAGGCATTTGGTAGATGAAAAGTTGTTTTTGGAATTTTAAAATAAAAAACAGGCTAGACCATTCCCCGGGCCAATACATTTTGTACCTGGGTGTCTCCGATGTAAAATAGGCATGAAAACCAGACCCAAAGTAGGGAGTGGTCAATGGAATGGTGATATATTATTCACCCTTTACACTATAGCAACCAAGTATCCACCAGGGGGTGGTGGAGGCCATGACCATTTCCAAAATAGCCTTTAAATTTTCACTACGGCATGGATGGGGGCATGTTGAGGGGGGTTTCAAAATTTGAAATGGATGAACAAACACTTAATATTTCTGAACAGTTAATCCATCCAAGTTATAATGACTAGTGTTTTATAATTGGATGGAAATCCAAAGGAATATCAATTTCTTCATTTGGTGGACATTATGTTTCTTAAACTAAGCATCCGAACATGATTATGAGTGTTAGAACACTTCAATGTGTTGTTTTTAGACTTGGGAAGAGTTTTAAGAGCTCCCTTGGGCGCATTGTTGATTTTTGGGAGCACCTAGCTCCAAAATATATATTATGGGTGCTCTGAATAAGACAATTTTTTTTTCTATAACTGTGTGGCCCTCAACAGAAAACAGTGCAGCCTGTATCAGAGGAGCAGCAGTGCCCCTCATGGGTTAAACATGGTTCGACAAAATCGTGAGCCAATACCATAGGGTCAGTGCCACATATAAAGTTCTTTGACACTATTCATCACATGGTTGGTGCACAGTTAGGCTAAGCATTTAGACAAACTGAGTTAGGTGTGTTTCCAAGGTAGTGGGTGTCACACAGTTGCCGAATGGTTTAGAAAAACCATACGACAAAACAATGTTACCAAGTTTTAGGGGTGAGATGACTAAAATATCCTTACTGAGTTTTATTTTTCCATTCATTAATTTTTTCTTCTTCCTCCAACAGGTCCCTCCTCCACCTTGTGGTCCATGGGTCTCTCCAAAGTCTAACCAAGGAGTTCATGGATTTCTTCCACCCATCATCAGAATCAAATACCATAGATCTCTATGGATCTGCATCGGTAAGCTATCGATTGATTTTTAATATTTATTCATTTAATCTCCTCTCGATAGATTTATTAAGGTGCAATAATAGTTTCCATATTTTCAAGGAAAATATCTGTTTCGGCAATTTCTTCCAAACCAGACTGAACTAGATCTTGATATTGGATGAGTGATGTGTCCTAATTATAAGGTATGTGCTCTTTGGATTTTTCTATAAATTTTTGGTGAATTAAAAAAGGTTCCATTGTGCAACGTGCTGACGTTTTCTGAGTGTTAAAATTTAATTTAGTTCTTCATATTAAATTTATCAATGCATCTAGATACACTCCCTATAAATTTTTTAGTAGTTTAGAGTATGTATACCTCGATCAAAAACACCCCTTGGGCATTTCAGCTTGTTATGTCCCTTATTGACTGAATGATTAATTGACCAGTATGCATTCTAGGAATTCATCTTGGACTTTAAATATAATTTCTATTGTAGGAAATTTCCAAATTAATGATATCATCTCCTAAATTCCATGTTAATCCTTTATGAATTGAATTTCCATATTGGTTAGTTTCTATAAAATTATTATTTTATATGAATTGAGTTTATTTCCTTGAATATGAAACTTAATTGATTAAATTAATTTTTTATAAACAATTTCACACTTTTATAATAAAACCCCTTGGATGAGGTGCACTGTAATGGAAATTACAATGTGATGAATAGTGTTTCGAACCATTCTTGGATTAATGCTTTGATATTTCTCTATGATTTAATGTCATAGTGTGATATAAGGCATGTTTAGTACATAGACACTTATTATGTTCTAAATGGATGTGCCCCCATTTTTATATAAATGTTCATTTAACCAAGGAACCTCCAAAGTGCTTGGAAAATTACATTAATTGAATGGATAGACCTGCACCTATCAAAATGACTAATGGACCAAGATCCTCATATGGTATTACCTTTCTTTATAAATGGGATTTTACCAAGTAGTTAAATGACCACTTGATAATGAAACCTTCTAAGTGTATCTTTGATCTATAACAAATGAATTTCCATTTTATGTTTAGTTATATGGAATGTATTAAATAGAGTGGCATGTTCATGATGGATTTCCATACTTGAATGTGTTAAATGGTTTAATTAATGAGATTTATTTGGGTGGTACAACCACACATCTTGACTATATTAAACGGATTATATGAATTTTTATATTTTTCTCATTGATATAATGGATTAATAAATGTAGAAATTGAGAGGTAATGCCGCATGGATCTGGGTATCATTATTGTTATATGATTACACCTTGATATGTGTTGTGGAATGATGGTAAGGGGTCTGTTGACCATGGTAGAAAATAATTCCCACTTACATCAGGTGTTGAGTCATGGCGTCTCACACCATTGATACTCTATAGGATTTTTGGATGAGGTTCCACACACGCTGTTTAGGTGTTGACATGATGGCTCACTCACCACTATGAGTTTCATGCTTGGTATCTCAAAATATATTGGTATTTAGGGAATACACCATATTCTTTGAGCTTATATTATTATTTGTACTGGTTATGGATGACTGAGTTACACCCAGTCCATCTAGAAACTAGTATTCCAAGTATATGGAAACTTATGTCCCCATGTACTTGGTTCATATTGGTGGATGAAATATATAACTAAACTATATATATATTTATTAATATATATATCTATCTAAAGGCCATACATCTCTTTTCGACTGTGAGCCAAAATAGGTAGTGTTAGCAAGGTGTCCTTTTTGAACCTGACCCGAATGGTTTTTATTTATTGATTTAACACTGCTTATTGTTATTATATTCGTACCTATGAACTTCTTTGCCCTATATTCAAGAAATAGATTCAGTAGTTTACACCAGGGGTGGTTACTTAACAGGTTTATATCACACACCCCACTTGAGCTGCCATGGTACTAGGGTACCCGAGAAGGCCTTATGTTTGGATGACCATGGATGACTTTTTGTTCTATCTATATTTTACCAGGTAATTAGGAGCACATGGTTGATTTGGAGCTTAGGATGCTTGTGGAAATAACCCTTGTGGATTTTGTTTTCTTTCTTCATTTTTAACTATCTTGTATTGTATCTCTCATTTTTTGTATGACTATTGTTTTAGTTTATTTATCACCATCTGGATATGCATGAATTGTATACATTTGTGCTGGGCATATTTTATCATTCACTTAATAATATTCTTCTTTAGCTTTTATTCCTTTCATTTATTTTTCCTTCCATTGTTTCTTATTACTTATTCCTAATACACTACTATGCTACTTTGATCATGAGGGTACAGTCTACACACCATCCCCTCCATAGAACCCCGCTACTAGTCGGCATAATCTGGACTATAAGGAGGTGAGCCTAAGGCCATGTGATTACCTAGTCTGATGACCATCTTAGTGGTCAACTCGGTCATGAAGTTACAAAGTGGTATTATAGGTTTTTGGATTTACTTTTTCTTACTATTTTGGGATGATAGATAAGAGATTAGGAATGTGTCATCACTTGGTGAATCGCTATGTTTGGGACTGACCACCACACCCACGGAGAAAAGTACAAGTGGTCAGGGATGTGATTATTGATCCGAATGTTTTCAGTTACAATTGATTTTGATTTCACCTTGATTTAATGGTTTAAATTCTAATGCACATTGATTTATGAATTTTATAATAATTACACTAAACCTTGTATGGAAAGTATGCATAATTACATGAATCATTATAGATACATAAAAATTCACATGTTATACATATTCTATTCCATATAGTTTCATTTGTACAATCCTGTTGATTTTGATATTGTAGATTGAGTGATATGACATGCCTTTTTTCTTTATCCTGCCTTATTTTATAACATGATCATTTAATTATATGCCATGTTTTCTGAATAATTATCACGTATATCCTATGTATCATTCTTTTGTTATTCTTTGAATATTTTTTTTCTATTTTTGGCTTGTTATAGCATGCATAGTTTTGTTGTAAACATGTATTTTTTTTGCATGGGATTAGTTTATTGGTTTCAATTAAACAAGAATCTATTTTCATTTATAAGGTGTATGGGAATCATATAATTGGGAAAAGGTATCCCATATAATCGTACCATTTATTGATTCTTTGTGTATATATATATATGAAGAGACCATTGAAAAAATGTAAATGATGCTAAAGTTCATTTTTAAAGTGAATTGGTTCTAGTTTAATGGAAGGAAAATTCCAATCATTAAAGTGTATAGGCAATTTATTGATTGGTATGTGGCAACTGATATAATGGAACCATTATGTATGACCATGATATACTTTTAAATGACTATAGATATAAAAGATTATTAATTTTGACGTGAATTGAGTTGTTTTCATCTATAAAGGCTTATGAATCTATCATATGGGCTGGGTGATCATATATTTAGCTTCCTAATGCACAAATGAACCCAAGTATATCAGCTAGGGAATGTTTCTTATGAGACAAGCATCTACAGGTATTTTAAAAATTATATAACTAATAAAATTCTATTGGGTAGAATTCTGATGAACCCAAGTTGTTTTAATGGGACCCTCATAGGTCACCTTATCTTTTACAATCTAAAAGAAATTTGTATGATAAATTGATTAATTATGAGTGGTTTCCAATAAACGATTAATGTTTAAGAATGAAATTTGATAAGATAATCCTGTTAAGACTTAATGTTTTGGATTAAGTCCATTAAATGTTTAATGTTTGATTTTAAATCAATGTAATGACATAAAATTGAACCCTAGCCAGTCTCCTTCATTTTAACCCTCATGTAAGGGTAGTTTAAATATCTCTTTGTGTTTCCTTAGTGAAAAAACATGAAAGTTTTCTAGATCCATTTCTCATTTTTAGCAATGTATTAAATGATATGCATTAGACTTAGTGAAATCTGTTTTGCGTGTCCTAGTTATAGGATTGGTACTAATTATTTTATGAGGGGAGAGACTGAAGTAGGTACCACCCATAGAGATTAAATTCCTTACCAAATACAGTGAGTTTTTTGATTTTTTGTGTCGTTCATGTGTTGTTGTCCCTAGTAGGACTCATAGATTCTAAATCACACTCTTTTTTAAATGTATGGTCATGTTTTCCTTAAACATTGTTATTGGTGTGAGCATCAGGTAATGATCAGTCATAGTACATTAGACATTCCATGGGCATTATTGGATACTTCGTTTGACTTGAGACCCTATTTCTTTTTCCTAGGCATCATTGGAGGTTATTAGTCTATTTTATAGTTGTTTGAGACAATGAAACTTAGATCCTATTTTCTATGTGGTCCATTAGTTACATTAATGCATTGGGATGACAAGACCATGGGTAGTGTCCATGATGTTCTATTTTATCATATAAACTTAGGGTATTATTCATTAATATATGAAATGCATGTCATGTAGTTGAGTTATTTAATAAACTATTTGTGTTTAGTGAAATCATAATGTCTTGTGTTTTTTTGCACAATCTCATGTCTTCTTTGAATCAGAGTGACATAGGCATCTTATGGAATAAATTCATAATAATTATTTAGATGAATTTCCAAAGGATCAAGTGTTTTGACATGACAGTTAGGTTTGTTATGGATTTCATGCCAAAAAATAAAATTTAATGACATGATGATCGTGACTCGAAAGAGTGACACACGTATGTTCATGGTGGTTTTTATCTAGTGTTCTTATGAGCGGCTAGTATATTCATTCTTTTTATGACTAGAACACTCCAAAGGTTGGGAGTGTTGCATCAGTTCTAGTGTACGTGTGATTTCTTGAATGATATCATGACATTTATGTGGTTGGATGTGTATGCTACCCTTGAGAACCACTATTGGTTTTGGATGGACATCAGTGGTTAACCATTAATGATCATGAGATTCCTTGAATAGCAATGTAATTGTGGTTCAGTTGATGATGCATCGGTAGGGTGAATTCAATATTCATTCAAGAGGTCAACTAGTAGTGGTCCGACTATTCTGGTTTTGGTTTTATTTTTTTGTTAGAAACCATTATAATCCTCTTAGTGTTATCTTTTTTGAGAGATGAACATGTATCATATCTTGACATAATCCTTGACGCTCTTAGAGAGAAACAATATTACACCACACTAATGTTTTAAAATATGTTGGGATTGGTATGTAATATCTATCAGAGTTTCATTATGGATGAGTGGATTTCATTGAGGCATGGTTAGTCTTGAGTGATACATGGGTTCCAATTTAGGAACTCCTTAGATGGACTCTTGGACACCAATCGTCTTCCTTTTACAAGAACACGGGGCAGATGCTGCTCCAGTCTCATTCAATTATTGGATGTGGATGTCTTGGAATCATACCAATGTCTACTTTTTCACATGGAGTATGAAAATACCTTTTGTTAGTTACTTGGAATCTTGTTCATTGATTCCATGGTTATCCCAGACATGTGTCGGGCTCTATAGTGATGCTCAAAAGGGTGATGACTCTAGTGGGCTAGATCTGCGTTACACACTCATTCATACTGATGTATGACACATTAAATGAAAAAGTGATGGTTGGATCATGTAATGTCACTAGAATTTATATATGCGATTTACGGAACATGCTTGTGGGGAATGTGTGATTCCATAGAAAAGGTGTTACAATTCAATTTTTCATATTCTACCCATTTAAGTCATGCATTTTCGAGAAAAGTCAGTCATTATGTCTCAACGTTATTTTCTTCTTCTTCGATGCTTATGGTTGAATGGAACCATTTTAAAGCATATCGTTGGGTTAAGACGGGTGTGGTTTTATGGTCAGCTTTTCCTTTCATGGGATTCTTACCTGACCAGTTTCAGATTGGTCGATTGGGATATGCCAGATTGTTTAGAAATAGGACTTTGATATGACCTCACCTGTAATCGTGTTTTCACAGTTAAAGAAATCACTCCATGAGCATCATCAGAAATATAAGATCTACTTCGTAGGGAATTTTTATGGTGGATGTGTCATGGTTTAGAATTAGTCCCTTCTAATGTAAAATCCTAACTTGGGGAAAAGCTTCACAATTATTTTTAATGAGATAATTATGTGATTATGTCTCTATCTAGTCGAGCTTGGGTACGCTCCATTTCAGTGTTTCATATGGAATATGATCATTGGCTCACATTTATGAGGCATAAGTGTTGTGTGATTAAGGAAATCTCAGAGGTGTGTTGGGTGTTTGGAAATGAGATATGTCCATTGGAATTATACTCTACAACCCTTATATGTCGAGTGATTTTTTCATTATTCCCGAAGGCTTCTCAAGGCTGAAAATTTCTAAAGTGGGGAGGCTGCAATGATCCATGTTTTAGAACATGATGAAAATACCAAGGAATTTGAATTTTTTTATTTGGTGGACAAGTGATTTCATGAATAGACCTTCAGAACATGACTCAAAGAGTATGAACATGTCAATGTGTTTTCTTTAGACATCATTAGAGGTCCTAGGGGTCCTATAGGCATCTCACTAATTTTCAAGAGTGATGGGCTTCAAAATCTCAAGTTGGGTGATCTAAACAGGGCACATGGTTTGTCTAAAACCATGTGGCCCTCAACAGAAAATTGTGCATCCTATATTAGAGGATAAAAAGTTCACTAAATGGGCTGATCATGGTTTTACCAAACTGAGAACCTATCCAACACAGTTAGTGCCACTAAATTAGTAATTAAGAACTATTAATCACATAGTTGGGCTAATTGTTGAGGAAAAAATGTACGATCAATTGGGGGTTGGGGGTGAAATAACCAAAATTCCTTTAATGAGTTTTATTTATCCCTTTATTCATTATTTATTATTCCTCCAATGAGTTCCCCCACCCCCTTGCACTCTATGGGTCTCTCCCAAGCCGAACATAAGATTTCATAGTTCTTCTCCATAAGTCATTGAAATCGAATGCCACTAGTATATTTGGATCCACATTGGAAATCTATCAATTCATTTTGAATATTTCTTCATTTAATATCAAATTGAATGAGTTATTGAGGTGCAGGCTCATTTCCCCTATTTTAGGGAAAATGTCAGTTCTGTTGATTTGTTACAAAATAGTTTGAATTAGACTTTGATATTTTATTATTGAAGAATATGAAGAATAAGGAAGGTGGTGTATGTATGTTTACCCAAATTTTCATTAAATTATAAATGTTTCCTTTTTTTTCCATGTGGGACTTTGCTGAGAGTCACCTTTTAATTGATTTATGCATATTAAATTGATTTACAAATCTAGATACACTCCCTATGTTCGTTGTTTAGTAGTTTTGAGGATGTAGACCTCGATCACAGACACCCATTGGGTATGTTGACTTGTTCTTACACTTATTTAATAAATTATTAAATTTCTAGAATGTATTATAAGAATTTTTCTTGGACATTAAAGGGAATTTCCATTGTAGGAAATTTCCCAATTAATGATAACATCTCTAAAATTCCATGTTAAAACAATATAAATTAAATTTACATATTGGGAACATTCTACATACTGTTTCTATGAAGTAAATTGAGTTGAGATTCTTAAATGTAATGCGTATTTGATAAAATGAATTTTTTTATAAACAATGTCACGATTTTATAAAAACAACTCCTTGGATGAGGTGTACTATTTTCAAAATTACAAAGTTTTAAATGGTGTTTCAAAAGATGATTTTCATAATGATATGATGTTTTTCTATGATTTTATGTCAAAGTGTGATATATGTTATGTTTAATACATGGCCACTTATTATGTTCTAAATGGAGTTTCCCTCATTTTTATATAAATGTTAATTTGACCAAGGCACCTCCTAAATGCTTGGACCATTTCATAAATAGAATGGAATGACAAAAACTTATCTGAATAAGTAATGTAAAAAGATCATCATAAGGGAATTTATGGATTTATAAATAGAATTTTACCATGTAGGAAATTTTCCACTTGATAATGACACATTTGATGTGTATCTTTGAGCCATGAAAAATTAATTTCCTTGTTATGTTTTGTTAAATGGAATATATTGAATAGATTGGCATGTTCATGTTGGATTTAATTCCTTGAATTTATTAAATGGTTTAATTGATGAGATTGATTTGGGTGGTATAACCATGAATATTGATTATATTAAGAAACTTATATGAATTGTTATAACAGTTGTTACTTAATATAATGGCTTAATAAATGTTCATCCTGAGAGGTAATGCCTCATGTATCCTGTTATTGTTATTTTCACATGATTAGGACTTCATTTGGTATGTGGAATGATTCTAAGTGATCGATTAATAATGGAAGAAAATCATGCTCCCTTACATCAGGTGTTGAGTAGAGGTATCTCACGCCACTGATACTATGTAGGACATTGGGATGACTTTCCATGTTCCTGTTTAGAGTGTTGACATGATGGATCACTCATAATTCCGAGTTTCATGAATAATTTCTAATATTCTATTCGGATTTTGGGAATGTACCATATTTTTTGTTCTTATCGGCTTATTTAGACTAGTTATAGATGACTACATTACATCAATTCTAGCCAATAACTAGAATTCTAGGTATATGACCACTTACTTCCGCACATAATCGGTTCATATAGGTTGATGAAATATATAACTAAACTATATTTAAAATTTTTAATATATATATTCACAGATTAGTAATCTACTTCTGTCCATGAGCCAAAGTTGGTAGAGTCGGTAAGGTGTCCCTATAGATCGTGAGTCGATATGTTTTTATTTATTTATTCAGCACTTCTTATTTATATTTGTGTATACCTGCATAGTGATTTACTAAGTATTCACATACTGGATTTATTCATTGATACCATGGGTGGTAACCTACAAGGATTTATATTTCACACACTTTTTGGGTCATCATTGTACTGGGTTACCCTAGTAAACCTTATGTACACATGACCATGGATGATTTCATGTGTTTTCTTACTTATACATGGGAGTTTAAAGCAACAGAGCTAGAGCTCAGGATGATTGTAGAGATCTCCCTATGGGGATTTTGCGTTATTTTATTATTTTTTAGTATCTTGTATTATATCTATTGTTTGATGTATGAATATTTTTAAAGTTTATTTATCACAATTTGGAAAATCATATATTGGAAATGTTGGAGATAGAAATCTTTTATTATTAAATTATTATTCTTCTTCTTCTGCAGCTATGTCTATAATTTATTTATACTTTTTCTATTTTGTATTATTTATTCATGATACACCATTATTCCTCTCTGATCAGGTGGTTTTAATCTCCCCACTATCACCACCTTAGAACCTCACTACTAGTCAGAATCATCTGACATAAGGGGATGCACGCCTAAAGCCATGTGACCCACTAATCCAAAGATCATCTTAGTAGTCAGCTGAGTAGGGATCTTACATAAGTTTTATCTTAATGGATATTTTTAATGAATCTATTAATTTGTTATCCCTTGATTAGAAAAACATTTCTCCTTTAATTGGCTTGGATTTTATATTGAATATGTTCTTTTAAGGGGTTTTTTCCATTCCATATTTTTTATAGGTGATTCATTCCTCATAGTTGAGATATTGTTATTCTTTTCCAGGAGATGAGTTCCAATGAGAGAGGGGTTGTTTTTACTTGGTCATTATACATGAAATTATTTTATAGTCTAAGTATCCTTCTTTCTTATTGGTTGAGGTTATCTCATTTGGTGTCCGGTGACACCTTTATCGAAATAGGATATTTTATAATGAAATTATTATCAATTGAAACTGTTGTTTCTTGATTGGTTTAAAATATATTTCAAAATATTGTTTGAATAATGAATTGGAATACTTGGTAATGTTTTAAAATTTTCTTGGGTATATTGATCCTCTTTGATTATGGATTTTCAAATAAGTTATGATTTTTAAAAAATGGATATGAATCGACTAAATGATTTGATGAATGATTTCGATGATGATTTCATGAGAAAACATAACATCAAATAGATTATAGTCTAAAATTTAATGAATTAATTTTAAAGGAATGGTTTTTTATGAAAACCATATGATTTTAGTTTTTGAAATGATATGCCCCATTTTGATACTTGAATGTGGGAATGATTAGTATCAATTAATAGAAATGATTTGAGATGGGTTGAAATGAATGGTATCCCCATGTATGGTTGATTTCAGTGAAGCACATGAGAGCATGGGTAATTTGGTAGGTAGATTAGGAAAATCACACTAAAAATGTGTTATCTCTATCTAGACAAGTATTAATGATGAAAATGATACTAAAATATTTTGGTGTAAGGGAGTTCATTTATTTGGGTGGACTCCTATTACCACCAGGCTTGAGATATAATGAATTAATCCAACCTAGAGACATATTTCACCAAGTTGTGTGGGGATACTTGATCCTTAAACTAATTAGACTCATTAATTATAACTGTGGTGTTATGATTGAAAATGATTTAAAATTATGTATACATGAAAATGGTTATGAAATTATAATTCATGTTTTATTTGATAGGAATGTTTAATCATGACTATTTTGAAAAAAATGATCATTTATACATTTTTTTAACATTACATTTAAATGATTTGAGAATCATGTTTTGTTATGAAATTTGAAAATATTACAATTCCATTTGGTATTTAAAATTATGTTATTTGGTTAATTTGGTATGGAGTACTTATGGAACACTAATTGGGATCCTATTGGGATAGTGTTTCTCACATACATATTTTTCCTTTGGGAGTTTAATGAAATTATTATTCCAAGGGAAAGAAAAAGGAAAACACGACTTAGAGGCATTAGGTGTTCTTGACTAGAAGGACCTTGAGATTTGGTGGTTACTAGTGGGGTTTTTGATCCACTTTTTATAATAAGGTATTATGATGATGTATTTAATAGTTTTTGTGATGACATAGTTTTACATACTATTTTTGGAGCCTGTTTTTGCCTACTCGTGGTAATTTTCTATTGATGAGTATTTTGGAATAAAAAACTATTTATTGATTCTTATCAATTTCTTTTATTTTTTGAGTTATTATTTTGGATAAATCATTCCCAATTGATTTCTTTTTCCAAAGGTCTAGTCTCCAAAACTCTTGGATTTGGAACTCCCTTCATGACATGTTGGGATTGATCCAGGTAGCATTTTATTAGGTTATCTAATTTCTTTATAATGGAATGTCTCTTGTGAAAAATGTGAAAAGATAATACTAATGCACTAGTGAACAAAAGATAGATCAAAGAATCACCTATGAAGTCCACATATCCATATCAACCTCACCATGGCTCACTCACCAAGTCACACAGTCATGTAGTAATTTAATATTAGGAAAACATTGTTAAATTTCCCACACATCTACTTACCCACTAGTTTTTCTCTCGTATTACCTAATATAAAAAGTCTTATGATCCCATACCTTCCATTCCATCTCATCACCACATATCAAGACTCCTATAATGTTGGTCGATTCGTAACCATACCTAACATTTCTTCATGTAGGTCCTGACATCCCATGGTGTCATAAATGTCATCATGAGCCTCTCCTATGACACTATCACATCCCAACACATCCACATAAACTACTAATTATGGAACAAGAGAGAAGAGTGTCATTAATGTGAAGGAAATTAACCTCATAACCTCATTTTACCATGCATGACCCCACCACATAACATATCCTTTCATCAATAAGAATCACCACTGAATATTCCATCATCAAGGGTTAGGATCCTCCATCCACTACGCCATTGAATGATACTACTATAAATGTAAGTGCAGGTAAGGGGAGTTAATCATCCATATGTTCCCCACTAACTTAATTTTAATGAAAAAACCTCTAGAACATCTTGAGGTCAATACATATTTCTCAAAGGGGGGGGGGGGGTTAATATAAAAATAATTTCAAAATACAAGAATATATATATATAATACATAACCCTATCCTAATGTTTTAACTTCCATACATCCCCATCTTCACCTTATCATAAATACCATATAAATGTTATCACGTACTTCCACAAACTAGACGCAACCCATCCATAGAAATCCCCACATAGGCAACGATTATTTCTTCTAATTATATAGTAATTAGTTTCAAATTATCTTCTTTATTCAAAATTAGATAAAAACCCATTCTAACCATCACCTATAATAATTATTATTCAAGCTGGACACATCTATTATATTTCAGTTACAGATTCAACCACCTTTAATGACTGATATATTAATATCCAATTTTCCTAATTAATCAATTATTAATCTAGTTACAACATAAAATATTACATGCCATTTTTATGAGAAAAAACCTAGGTCTCACTATTTCTTGATATCATTAACAGTTCATATTCCATCACTACCAAACTACTATAACACGAAATAACACAATGAACAAAAATAAACCACTACATTTCCACTACCACAATATATACCGTATCAAGATTGATAAAACAACCTCCCACAAACACCCAAATCCTCCAAACTACAAATAAAAATACTAAATGTTTAGAAACACACCATAGTATATCTTTAGGTCATATATCTTACAACAATTCACTTACAGGGGGCTTTCACATTAAATCATCTTCTTGTGTGAGGGTACTTCCACATAATTTTCCAGATTCCCACACAACAACATCATTAGCCACATAGACAACCTTAATTTTTTATGAGCGAGGTGTTCAAAAATTAATAACAATAGGGGATCCTAATATAAAATAGTTAAAACATGTATATAACAAGAATTTTGTATATTGGGAAATATTTATTAAAAATGATATCATAAAAATTAGATAAATAACAAGATAAAAACATGCATCCCCTACAATTAAATTTAATCTTATTAATTACCATTATTAGTTAATATGTGTATCCCACCAACTAGAAAACAAATATTTTTTAGTTTCAAAAGTGAAAAGAAATAAAAGTGAAGAATTATCCACTACTTGGAATGTAATTTCACAAACACACTACACCAAAAACTAGGGGAAAAGAGACAATGTCATCACTAAGATATCTTGAAGGTAATGGATTAATAAAACATTTAAATTTTTTAGAAAATGGAAAATAACATTTAGAAACAGGACCCAACTTTAAGTGTGATACACTGTTACAGAAATTGAGTGGGAACCAAACTATTGAACACACCTGGAATTAGGAATATGGAAACTCTAAGTGGATTTCAACGAATCTTCAAGGTTAAAAAAATGTTTTGGTTTATTTGGACTCATAAAAAATATGAAAATACAATAATGGAAAAGTTATCTTAATTTTAAGACACTAAATATTATTTTCCAAGTCAAATTTCATATATAATTTTCATCTAATTTAGTTTTATTTAAAACATGTAGAACGAACATTTTCATAACTATGAGATTTAGTGAATTAAATTCCTAGATTTAATCCCCAAAAATATGATTTAGAAAAACATTTATTGATATTTACTTCATTATTTTACATTAAAAAATCCCGACTATTCTTAAAAGTTTGGGAATTTTGAGGAATGGGGAAATTTTTAAAACTATTGGATTGATCATGAAATTTTTTACCATGAAAAGGAATTTTGTTACTATAAGAATAAATTGTGAATATTACAATGGATTGTGTGGTCATGTGAAAAAACTGTAATTGTGAGAATGGATTTTGAAACTGTAATTACATAACTTTAATTGAAAGAAGGATTCTTGTAACAGTGTCACCAAAACTGTGACCGTAAGAAATGTTGCTACATCTTTATGAAACAAAATTCATATGTGGAAGGATTTATATGACTTTAAAGAAAAAATAAAATTTTTAGAGGGAATTAGATCCCAAACACACCCTTTGACACATATAGACCTTGAAAAAACATAATGGAATGGTTTTAGAAACTGGGGGAATTACACTACTATTGAATAAGACATTGGAGCTAATTAAATTACTAAAAATGGATAATGAAATTGAGAATAAGTGTATATTATAGTTGAAATAAGAAGCTAATGGGATGAAGTGTTATAAGAAAAGGATGGTTGTAAATGGGTTTCAATATAATTAGGGTATTGAATTTTTAAAAATATTATCTATGTTAGTTAAAAACACCACAACACAAACTATTTTGTTCATAGGTACTACCAAAAATCTGTACCCAGAACATATTGTTATGAAGAAAGTTTTTATTATATGTATATAAAAGAATAAATTTATTTTAAGTAACCAGTTAGTTTCACAAACAATCTGAATTAGTTCACGGTGTAAAACCTGGAGAGGGGTATTTATGATTTGTAATATGCACCACGGTGTTATAATTGAAAGATTGATTCCTTTCTAGAAGGGAATGTTTTCACACGAAGTAACTCTAATAATTGTCTTTTTCTAAAGTGGGTCATAAAAAACAAATTAATTATCTTAGTCTTATACTTGAATGATATGCTGCTAGTGGGTTTGAATGTTTTGTTTATTTGAATATTGAAGGAGGAAATGAACTAAATATTTGAGATAAAATATCTTTGTTAATAAAATAAGATCATGAGAAACTTGATTGAACAGGGCAGAAAAACTAAAATATTTGTTTTATCATGAAAGGAATACATATGGATATTTTTTGATTGAATTTCAATGAGTGAAAGAAAATCAGTTTTAACCCGTATCAATAATCACCATTAATAAAGTAATAAATGAAGTAAATGGATAAAATCCATTATTATTCAGTAGTTTTATGTTTGATGAATTATATAGTATAAATTAATCTTGATATTTCTCATACAATGTGAGTGGTAAGATGGTTCATGGAAAAACTAAGGAAAGATCAATGAAAATCTTAAAAGTGGATTATTTTATATCTCAAAGGAATTAATGGTAATAATTTTTTTAGAGATTATGATACATTAATTGGGTTTGTTGTTTTTGGTTGTAGGGGTGATTCTGATTATTATAAGAGAAAAACTAAATATATTTTAACTTTTGGTGAATCTAAGATTTGTTGGATGTACACTTTTCAACCAGTTACTGCAATTTCTATAATAGAAGTAGTGTATGTGGTTATGATGGAAGTTAGTAAGGATATGGTGTGTTTAAGGAATTTAGTTAAAGAACTCATATATAGTCAAGGTAAATAGATTTTCTACATTGATAGTTATAGTGGGATTTATTTGGCTATGAACTGTGTTTTTTTATTCAAGAACTGAACACATTGATTTGGAGTACCATTAAATCTGAGAGATGTTGGAAGATAGTGATTTGGAGTTATGAAAGATAGTTGGGAAAAATAATCCAACATACATGCTTTCTAAGAGTTAGGATATGTAAATACTGAAGAAACATAAAGAAAGAGTTGGTCTTGGGTGAATAGAAAATGTTGTAAAAGCATTGTATGTAGTGGGAGTATAAAAATGTTTTCCATAATAAAGATGATTACATTTTTTCTATAATGTAGTCTTAAAGTGGGATATTGTTTAGAATGTGTGAATCCTACTTTAGTTTAATGAATTTAGTCAACCAGAATGAGTGGTTATGAAAGATCTCAATTTCACTAGAGTTATAGAAGTGGTAGTTATCCATCATCATTTCAAGAATGAGTTCTGAAATAAGGATGGTTTTAAAGGAGGTTCTTTCGATGTTCTTGTATTTAGGTGGTATTGTTTCAAAAGTTTATCTAAGAATTATGAAATATGGAATATTTGAGTGTGTTTTTAATTTATTTTAAATATACTAAAAGTAGAAGTCATTATAAGGTATTATACAGGAGATAAAGAACGGAAATAATGGAACATATGAACTCTCACATTTATCACAGGTCAGTACAACTAGATCGCTGGGTGGAACTCTCTATAAATAAGTGGGTGGGGAAACATTTTTTATTTATATGAGAAAACCTTGTCACTATTTTGTTTTAGGTAATTTTCATAGATCAATATTCACAATGTTTAATTTTTTTTGTAGAAATCAAATGTCATAGTGCTTCACCCATAGACATGGGGAACTAAGTCTAAACCATGTAAAAAATCATTCATTTTTCTTCCATATAATATTATAGTATAGAAGTTTTGTGTATTTTGGAGGGAAATGTGATGATGTTGTTTTAAATTAGTGTGTTATTTTATGTTATCATTGTTTCTTCCAATTATTGAAACAATAAGCTCAAAGAGTTCCTTCCAGGATTACTTTCCACCTAGAGATTCTAGACTAACTGCTTCTGGTAGTTTATCAAAAGGACAATTGAGGAGGAGGAATTCTCATCACACACACAGACAAAAACATATATTATCATGATGATTTCCATTAATCTTGATATATATATTATTTAAATTAAATATTTTTCTAAATTTTCAAAATTTATTATGTTTTTATATACTACAAATTATACACATGAATACATATTACAATATATTTATATTCCAATAATTTGATCTTAAATATATATGAAATTTAATTTTTTAATACATTCATTACATATATAAAATTATTTTTTATATTATATAATATATTTTTTTTAATTTTATAATATATATATATATATATATATATTAAATTATATTTAAATATTTATATATAAAATAAACACTCTCACATATAATTATTATTTATAAATAATAATATTATAAATTTATTATCTAAAATATAATATATTTTCAAAATATTATTACAAAATTATATTATATATATTTATATTAAATGTATTTTCTGTTTAATATATTATGTATAGACACGAACATGCCTGTATATTATTAAAATAAAAAATATTATTAAATTTAATTTTACAATGATTTTATAAATTATAAATTATCTATATCTACATTATTGTGTGTGTGTGTCTATGTTAATTACAATAAAAGAAACATAGAAACACACATAATAACCATTTTTTTAAGAAAACAACACTAATTAGATTTTAGTTCTACAAAAAGAAGCTAATTATCCATGTTATCTAAAAAACGTAGGTAAGTTTCTTTATTTTTCTCACAAATAAAAAGTCATATTTTTGAAAAAGTTTGCTAAGTTATCCACATTTTTTAGAAACATGACTAATTGATGACATTTTATAGAAATCATAACTAATAAACAACTTAAATAAGTATGAATAAAAACATTACTATTTTCATGTTTTTTTGTTTCTTATACATGAAATAAATCTCATCATGTGCATAATATACTATTCTATGTAAGATATCTATTCAGATGAAGGTAATTAAGTATAGTTCTAAAACATTTTATTTTTATATGGTTTAGGATGCTACTGATTCCTTTTTGTAACATGAAGAGATGGAGAGGGATCAATAGAAACATCACAAACATTAGAGTTATGGACCAATTTAGATTTGGAATCAAAATATATAGTAGGTTTTTGTAATGAAATTATATAAAAAACATTTTTTTCCATTAAATATATAGACAAAGACTTAAAAAGGCATAGAGGAATCAAATTGAACATTGATTTAAGCAGTCGAATGGATTGTAACAAGAAGAGTATCTGAATAAATTTTAATTGGTTAACCAAGAGAATTACATATATCAATGAGTTTTTCATTGTTAGTGAGGTGTAGAATATGTTTTTTGAGTGATACCCAAATAGAAATTATTGATTATACACGATCAAAATGAAATTCCAAAGATCTTTTGAGATGTTTCTTCAGGAATGCATTGAATGTCATAGTTTTTCAGTTCTAGTATTTATAATAACCATATTAGAAGTAAAAATTAAGCAAAAAATGAAACAAATTAATTAATTATAAAAAAAAATATTTTATAAGGACCTGAACTTAAAAAATTATAAATAAAAAATTTAGAAAATAATTCACTCTCATTCATTTCAAGGATCGTATTAGGTTTAGAGTTTAAAATAATTAGGATAAAATCTATCATAAAAACATGGATTCACAAACAACTAGTATATATAATCAACCCCTTATCCCAAATTTTTTCACATCTAGTTACCTTCTTAGCAATACCATAGATAAAAACATTATTCTCAACCTAGGGAAAAGGAAACATAAGAAAGGTGAGATCAAATTATCCGTAAGGGTAAACATAAGCATTAACAATTCAAATTAATCAATTAGTATAAGATGAGAATAATAGTATAGTGACATAATCAAACCATATGAGTGTAAAAAAAGATAATTCATACCAATAAAAACATTTATCATAAATCATAAGACATGGGATAAATCATTAATATAAGAGAAGAGAAGTATAAAAATCAATAATCTTAAGCCATGTGATAACAATAATGATGAAATGGACCATTTGATAGTCATAGAATGCATAAATAAAACATTTTGGTATCCTAGGACATTATCTTAATAGAAACCTTATAATAACCCTTACATGTGAAAAAATGAATATGGCCAACTCCCAAAAAAATCTAGAAGAACATAATCATTTCCCAATGCATTTGAGATCTCTATTGGGCTCACCTATCATCATGAGATATACCAGTATCACCCATAATCATGAGCTACATAGGTCTCACCCATAATCAAAAACAATTTCAAATAACCATAACATAATCATAACACTTGAATTCCTATTTTTTCAACATAATAATTAATGTTGTTATTTCATAGTTTGTTTTACCCAGGGAAAGGAAAATTGTTCTCGGAAAATCTCGTAATACATCCAGTGAATGAATAAGGATGGTATCATAAAAACATATCCAAATAGAATTATTAGTAACATTAATGGTTATTATTTTGTGAATAAAAATGAAATTAAAAACCATTAAAAACATTCTCTAGGAAAACAACCTTTTTATTTTTGAAAATCACTTTTGAGAACTAAAAATAATCAGAATATATAGAAAATTATTTTCTTTGAGAAGAACCATGGAACCCTGAAATCGAAGATTCAAATCATTAATAAGTAATGGTGGTGTGAAATTTTATTCATTATATATTTTTTGAAACAAATATATTTTTCACGAATTTGGTAAAAAGTACCATGTTCAGAAAATGATATGGTGGTTCTTTTTAATCATTTTTTAAAAAGTCAAACGTGGGTAAAAATTAATTTACACAATAATTAGAGAGTATTCAAAAAAATTCTTGAATTTCATTTTATAAAAAATGGTCATGGAAAAAAATTCCTTAATGAAAAAGGAAAAATAATATTGACTTTTCTTAAAAAATAAAAAATAATTATTGTGGTGATAATTTGATTATTATGATAAATAAATTCATTCATCTTTATAATAACCATTTATAACTAAAAAATTTTATTTTTATTCATCTCAAAAATATTATTTATATTAAAAGAAAGAGAGTGACATTTATGACATTATCCTTTACTTAAATTTTATAAAAGGTCAAAATCAGAGGTAAATAAAAAAATTCATATATTCTAATTTTTGATGATTATGAATGAAAAAGATTCCTAAAATTAAAATATGGAAATTTTTAATGAATTTGATGCCTTATCACATTTTTTCTCAAATAAACTCATTTTACCTTTATTGGGGTAAGAAATATTTACTATTGTAACTATTAATAATGAAAAAATAAAAGGAAAATATTTACCAAAATTTGAACTTATGATTTAAAATACAGATTCAATTTTTCAAGATTCAATTTCTAAAAGTGGTGGAATTTAATTTAAAAATCAACCTGTAAAGCAAGATGAAAAATTTCCTTTTCAAAAAACAGCCTTTTTAAGTACAAAAATGTTTTTATACCAAATTCATGTATAAAACTAGCCGAAAATATAATTTTTCATTATAAAAATTTGAAATGAAAATACAATTTCCAATAAAAATTGGCATCTTCCACTATTCATTGAAAATCATACATTTTAGTAACTTTTCCAAAATTTATCATAAGATATTTTTTCTATGATTAATTCAAAAAGGATATACTTTTAAAAAATTAAAATTTATTACTATTCTATAAATTAAATATAATATTTAATAAAAATAAAAATAAAAACTTTTTTTTGAAGAAAACATATTTTTAAGAATAAAATGAATTTCTTAAATAATGAGTGCTAATTTCTGAAGAATTTATCAATATTTTTTTCTTGATTATGTATGGTGTATATATTTCATAATCTGATTACTTACATTCATACTTTCCAATTCAATTACTATGTTATAATGGTCAAAAAAATATATCATGGCTAGTTAATGCTTTGTGTTTTGTGTTGTATACAAAATTGAACATAGTTTTCTTTTGAAATATCAACATGTTACAATAGCAAATCCAATTTAAAAAATTTCATCATTGATAATTTAACTTTTTCTCAATAATCAGTTGTTTGATATTTAAAAATCCATTTGTTCAAATCCCACATCATAAAAAGGATTAATAATCCATTATCATGAAAAGATGGGAATCGAAACACTTAGATCATCTAGAATAACACATAATAGGTTTCCAAAAAGGATATCCTTAGTGGGAATTGAAAATAGAAGCATGTGGAGAAAACTTAATGTCTTAAAAATTATGGAGAGTGATGAAGAATGTTGATCACTAGAATGTTAACAACAACAATAACATAAACCAAGGTGGTGTGAAAAAGACCATCATTTAATAAAAAAATATGTTCATAGGATAACATTCTAATTTCAATATGTTTTTCCTAGAGTTTATGAATTCATTTACCATCTAGAATAGGAACATAAGGAAATATACTTACTTGAAATGTAAAATTTCATCCTTTAATAAATCTCCACCACACTCTCAGCTTTTGATCCAAATGATGAGTATTCAAGATGATTTTTTCATGAATAAAGCAATAACATAAATTTATAATGGATATCATATTCCAAAAAAGGATAACAAAATATTACTTTTGTCATTAGATATTAACCAACATTAATATTGTTATCATAATGTAAGATAATCACCAAAATGAATAAACCTTCATATGGAGAAATAGAAAATTAATCTCTAAAGTCTCAACAATGACAAAAAAAAGTGAAAAATAGATCATTCAATAAATAACTATCCTTAAAATTCTTAAAAATATTCCAGACCATGTTTGAAACCCAAAAATCATAAGGATTTAATCACATATTTTTCATACATTAATTTAATATTTATCTCCAATCAACATAATTTACTCATAAAGTCATATACCAAATTTTTATATTCCTTAATCATATAATATCCAAAATATACTAAAAATTTCATTAAATAATCTGAATCATCATAAATATGGATTGAAATCATAAGTGAATCCAAAAATGTAATTTAACAATTATTCATCAAATAAAATAACATTTGATCCAATAATATTTAAATTTATATTAATTTCATAAGGTTCCCAAAATAGTGAACATATTTCAAAATAACATTAATCCCTTAATCACTAAATCAATTATCAATATCATGGTTATATTTATGATAAAACATATGTTACAAATTGTAATGATCTATAATTACATCAATATCAATGATCATATAAACCCTAAAGATTATCAATAATGATAAACAATTTTCTAAAAAATGAAAAGGTATTATTCCTCAAATAAATATTTCACACATGTAAATTAATAGAAAAATAAACCTCAAACATATATAAAAACACAATAAGTGTCTCCCAAAATTTCATTAATCACTTTAAAATTCCCCCACTTAAAACCTCAAAATTGGTTTCTAGGACATTGAACTTATGACAGTCCTTAAACTTATAAACCTATGATGATATCCAAAACACATAAGTTAACATCTCCTGAAAAAATCATAATCTACAATGTTATCTAAACATTTACTCCAATAAAAACTATAAAGAACTGACCTTAAATAACATGTGAATTGAAAATTTTGAAAATAATTTACATTCATTAATTTCTTTGACCTTTTTAGGTTTTGAGTTTTAGAGAATTGGGACAAACTTTTACCGAATAAATTGGATACATAAAAAATGGAATATAAAATATACATCACATACTATAAAATAATTTACATCAAGTAACCGTAAAATACATAACATACTAAAAACCATTCTTAAAATATTGGGAAAAGGAAACATAAGAAATTAACATAATAATTAATAATTCAATGCCATCAGTGAGTATAACATGAGATTAAGGGTATGTTGACATAATAAAAGTGTATGAGCATAACATAAAATATTTCATACCCATCAAAACCTAGATAATAAATCATGATACATGGAATAATACTTTAACTTAAGAAATGATTCAACTAAGAATCAATAATCCTGAGCCATTTGATATTAATCTAGATAAAATGATCCATTTTAAACACATAGTAATCATAAAGAAAACATGTTGGTATCATAGAAAAATGTCTTCATAGAACTGGTGTCACAAACCAAGCCGAGTCGCAATCTGACACGGCATTCGACCCAATCCGTGGCATGGCCCGAAGGGCGTTCCTGATCCCCACAGGCTGGCACAAGTGCCTGTGTTTCAAAACCAACACCTGGGAACCATTTACCCAAAATAATAAACACAAAACAACTGGTAAGATAAATAAACTAAAACTAAAAACATAAAACCAAACATGGCCTTAAACAAAAAACAAATTTAGGGGTCTATAACTTGAAACGACATCCCGAATGTAACGAAAACAAAAGAAACTAGAACTCTAACTCAAACATCCAAGCAACAAGAGAGGCGTGACATCCACAAGCCACAAACACTAAACTATATGGAAAGTCCCTCAAAAACCAGAACTGCCATCACTGAGTATGATGTCACAACCTAGAAAACACAAGAAATAAGGTCTACATACACCCAAAAGTGTATGGATGGTGTGAGTGGGGGCCTAGTAAGATGTCACCCAACAAAAAGATTTCATGCCACAACACCTAAGAGATAATTTAACATGCTTATATAAAACCATACTTATAAAACAAAAGGTTTTTAAGGGAATCTTTTTACATGATAAAATTAATGAAAAGAAAACACTAAGAAAATCCATTTCATGAACATTATTTTAAATAAGAAAAGTAAATTTACAAAGAACACACAAACACACCCAAGTATTCCTCTATATGCCGATAGAGGGCACCACGTCATGTATAGTATAGAACTTTGGGAAAATCCCCTATGGTTTATATAGCCTGAGTGGGACCCAAGAACCTCGTGTCTTGGTGAATCTTGTCTTAGAAACCACCACCCTCTATAAACGTGGCTTAGAAACCACAACCCTCAGTAAACGTGGCTTAGAAACCACGACCCTCTGTCATTTATCAGCTTAGTTATTGTGGAAATCATCAATCCAGCGAAGTGAAATAGGGATGATACCACTCTGGATCACTAGCGCACTAGTTCTAGTCCACCCACCTAGATAACCAGGTTTTCCCTAATGCTCAAACAAGTTCCACATTCACATAATATATATCTCTTTAATATATCTCAAACCAAACAAGACATTTCCCACAAAAGTCACCACTTGATTTCCCAAACACCATTTCAAAGACACACGTACACCATAATGCCTTTCCAAAACATATTTGTCGTTACATTATCATTTTGCAAATCTGCATTTGGAAACAATCCAAGAGAAACATAAACAATTTTCATAACTTAGAAAATAATATTAAATTACACAACAAGGGTTGACATAATAAAACACCACCAAGTGACACAAAGAGGGCTTACACCAAGAAACCTATCTCATTTTATATAAACTTACTACTTTAAAAACAAACACATATTCAACTCTCTCCAAATACAACTCTTGCACCATCTAAATAAATTAATAAATAGTTTAAACTATTTATTAATTTATTTCAAGAAAAACTAAGAAGACTTTACACTAAAAACACTCGATTCCATATAGAGACGTCACATAAAGACCAAATACACAAGGTAACCATATCAGAACATGTTTTCCTTCATTAAACAATTTTAAATTCAGTTTCAAAAGTACACAACAAGGAAAACAGACCCAAGGTACCTTATTTTCCTTTTTAAAACCTCTAGTTAATTACACACACCTCCAGGACCTTGGAAACACATTTCGCAAAACCTATAAAGCACTACCCGACAACGCAATTTAATTTTATATAAAAAAACACCCCACTTCATGTAAACATGGTTCTTGAAAATCAAACACCCATCATAACCTTTCCAAGATATAATTCAAATAACTAACAGAATCTAATAAATTGCTACATAGTTGAAAAACAAAGTCGACACATCCAAAATGATTTGCTACTCATTGGAAAACCATTTTTTAACACATACACATATCAGATACCCTTGGAAATATAGTTTTCACCATCCAAAGGCTCCATAAAACCATTTCGAAAGCGTTGCACCAAAACAACACCAAAACAAACCAACCATTCCAAAAAAAAGATATTAATAAAATCACTCCAACCAAAATGAAACCCACTAACCAATCCAAAACAAGAACACCATTCGCACCACAATATCAAGTCAATGAATTCATTAATAAATTAAATTAGGCATATTAAAATCATCTAATTGTGTTATGGCACGGAACAACTTACCTCTCATGAAGAAAACCCCAAAATTTGGTGTGAATTTAAATTGCGCGAAAAATACTCCTTAAGAAGACCCTAAGGAGTAAAGATCCATCCAAAACCAAGAAAAAATCAACATGATGCCATCCTAAATCAAATACCCAACCAACTGGAAAAATAAACCACAAGATGAAATAAAGTAAACACTTACCCAAATGGAAAGGGCGTGACAGCAAGGTCACACAAGGAGAGGGCGCTGGTCGAGATCAACGATGTCAGAGGAGGGTGGCCTGGAGGTTTGATGGTTTGCGTGATGCAGGGGGATTTCCGGGGGTCAGTGTGATGATGTGAGCCAGCTATCCGGGGGAGATGAGGCAATGACATGAGCAGGAGGCTGGCAGGGGAGCTGTGGGGTTGTAGATGGTCTGGCGTCCGTCCAGGGAGTTGCGGTGCGATCTAGGTCGGCCGTGGAGGTAGGCGTGAGCCAGGGGAATACAGATGGATTCTAAGTAGGAGGGCAGCATGTCTGAGTGGGTCGTAGAGGGAGGAGGGCACCATGGGGGGGCAGCACGTGGGGGTCACTCGGTGATGGCTGGTCCGGTGCATGGTGCAGGTGAGGAGTACGCAAGGGGAGGCTGGCGGGTAGAGTCGGGCGGCGGCCTAGTGAAGCAGGGAAGGGGCGCGGTAGAAATTAGGGGGGAAGGGGGAGTCTGAACCCCAAGAAAAGAGAGGAAAAAAATAATTAAATTAATAAACAAAATAATTAAAATAATAACAATAAAAAAATGTAATAACAACACATACCATTACCAATAATATTTATTCTCACAAAATTGTTAACAATTTAATAAATTTTTATATCTTTAACACTATTAATAATGATATTATTATTATTATCAAACGATAATTTTATTATAATCATTAAAATTATTTTTTAAAGTTTATTGAACTTCATATTCTCATTTCACTTATATTTCATTATTCATTATTATTTCATTATACAGTTATGTTTTTAGTCATTTTGAAAGATGGGTAGACCATGCAGTTTTGGAACCATGCCCCACCCGTGCATCCGGTGAATCAAAACCCAACACACTCATAATAATAATAATAATAATAATAAACTAAAATATGAATAATGATGATAAAAATAATTAAACTCATTTGGTAATACCCAAATAAAATTAAAAGTTATATCAATTAAGATAATAATAATAATAATATCCACAAATAATAATATTATTATTACCATTAAGACAACACATTAAGTTAATTACATTTTTCTTATTTTATTTTTATTTTCACTTTATTATTCAGTTAATTTTATATCTTCATCATTAATTCATTTGATTTAATTAGTTGAACATCAAAGAATGCAGGAAACCGGGCGAGGCCACGCTGTGACCTATGCAAGGTCATGTTGCTTTGACAGCGGCGCGCTGAATGCCGTCAAGGCCAAAATGCTCATTTATCAGTACAGAAGCAAAAAACCCTAGTCGGGCTTTGCCCAAATTTTATATAATAATAATAATAATAATAATAAGTAGATAAAATTATAAGATAAAAATATAAATTATAAGCATGACGTTGTGCAAGGTCCGGGTGTAACAATTCTCCCCACCATAATGCTTTTCTTCCCCTGAAATCCTCAACTAAGGATGAGACTCAAAGAAGAATTTGATACCCCGCTAAAGAACAAAGAGGATCCCCACCATGAACAAGCGAAAAGAGGAAAAAGAATCGTGCTCATAGAATGTGATTCAAATACAACTTCAAGAAACACATAAAAAGACTTTCTTATATGTGTCACCCACCCAAAAGAGCTAGAACACCTTCATTTGGATGATCAAAGAAAGTAACATAACCAAAAGTCCATCATAGGGAAGTCCAAAGGGGCTCCTCACCCTTAAGAACCAACCAATGGCCAAGGCAAGACTGGAAAACTGACATGGGGAGGCCCGAGCAGAGTCCCCACCTTTATGACGATAGCCAACACTGATTCACTCCAGAGAAATTTGAGCGATACCCGCCGTTGGACTCCCCACCATTAGAACTGATGAAAGATATATGAACTTTAAAAATCATCCTGACAGTGACCAAACACCCCACCACAAGGTGCAGGGAGGGTCGAGCCCAACTACTGGGGTTTTAGAACCATGACCATGGTAAGAACAACATCGCTACATCCCTAGATGAGCACTATTCAACTTTGTGACTGATTTTCCCAACAGACCCCACAGTGACCCCTTAAAGAAATTACATTTGGTGAGACGCCACCCCTGGTAATTTAAGGTAACAAGATGACCAGAACTCCCCATATCCACGAGAATCCCCACACACCCAAATGGGTTGTTCAGAACATAACCACATGAAACAATTTAATCCTCGTTCACCTTCAATACCAATGATAAAAATAAGGTTGGGTTTCCCATACACTCCCAGGGATCCTAACCACGTACCAGCTTCACTCCAAGGCCTATTGTTAGAGCCCTGATGTTTGAAGCATCTCCTTCCTCACAGTCAGGTACTGAAGACTCCCGAACTAAGCTTCTCCTTTCAGTGTCGCACGCAACCACACCGCAACCGAGATAACACCATCAGACAAGACACACTCTGACATCCAACCACTCCCTCGAAACATGTCCACCAAAACATGGTTTTAGATGGTGCACATGCATCACCTGCTCACCTTAACCAAGAAACTTAAGAAGGAAAGATTCATGAAAATCAATCACCTTTGATCAGAAAAATTGGAACTCCCTAAGAGGACACACTCTTTTGAAACTGGGATTCCCAAAGAATTCTATTAAAGACATCGTTGCTCTTCAAGGAAAATCACACTACCAGACGTCTCCAAACATGAATCGTGCAAATTATGGAAGCACTAAAATCCATTCAAGACATTTTTCAGCATTGATGGCTCTGAACCGCCTTCACCCTTCCCACCTGGAATTCCTTTCTCCGTTTCCAGGGGAACCTTCTGATGTGATGGTGTGAAACATCACATCCAAAGACTCAGACGACTCAAAGAGACAAAAACACCCTTAGACTCCCCTCGCATCTATCACCCAGTTTCCAGAGGATCTGATTAACTAAAAAGTAAAGAGGGATAGTCTTAGCGCTATCAAAAAAGGGGGATAGTTCTCTTGTTATTCAACTGGAGGGTTGGCCAATGGAGAATTACCCATGGCCGCACTTCAATCGCATTCTAGTGCTTTATGGGGGGGGGGGGGGTGCACTAGTCAAGAAAGAAAACTACGGACCCAATAAAACTAGTCCAATGGCTAAGACATATCACAAGATAACACTAAACATGTAGGGGAACCACTGCAAGGGATTCCCGAATCACTTTTCAAAAGAATTCACTAACCACACACTTGCACACCAACTTACAAATAAAAAATCAAACTCAAGACACAAATCTCTCAAAAGGATTCTCGGCTCAAAACGCCTCACACCCAACATTTCCAAAACACAAGGACACACCACACAATACCTGGTTATTTAAAACACCGAATTTTCATTTAAGAGAACTTTTTGAAAATAAGAAAAGTTAGTAGGTTGCACAAACACCAATGGTGTCCCATGGGCCTCACACATGCATGTTCCGATGCCACACCGGCACCCACCGCATGACCATCCAGGCACTCATCCACTCGTACCATTAACCATCTATCCTTTCATATACACACATGCATGAGTTTTCCCACGATAACTCTAAGAATTAAAACCGGACCTTTTCATTTTTCAAAACAAAAAATTCAACCCATACTTTCAAACCTTACACCTCATTTTATTTTTTAAGCTCCTCATTTCAAAAAAAATCTCATGAACAAATCTTTTTTACTTAAAAACCAGATTCCCGTGTATCCAAAACAAATAAATGAGGAACAAGGTAAGAGGGAACTACTGTCAGCGGGTGACTGGGATGTACGGTTGGAGGCCATATGCCGATCATGCCACCCCCATGGAGGGTATTCTTGGATAGAGTCCCTGGCTCCACATTGTTTTCCGGACCCTGCGAGCACACTGAGACCACTGAACCTACTCCCTTTTCATTTCTCCTAAACAAGATCAATCTGAAGGACTAACAACTTAGACAAACTTTAACTTACTTTGGTAACTTGAGTCTTGGGACGAGTGTGCTAGCCAGGCACCTTGCTCGTAGCCAGGACGTTGAGTCCTGACAACCTTAACTCAAACCTATCGTGACTCTATGCCAAAAGAACAAGACCCAATAGGAAAAAAATTCCTTCGATACAATTTTGTGACGAACCATGCCATGTCACCATCCGACCCGGCATCCGACCCGGTCCACGACATTGCCCGAAGGGCGTTCCCGATCCCCAAGGGATGGCACAAGTGCCTGTGTATCAAAAATAACACATGGGAACGGTTTACTGAAAAAATAAACAAAAAACGGTTGGTAAGATAAATAAACTGAAATTGAAAACATAAAACTAAATATTGCCTTAAACTAAAATAAAATTTAGGGGTCTAAAACTTGAAATGACATCCAGAATGTAACAACAACAAAAGAAACTATAAATCAAACTCAAACCTCCAAGAAACAAGAGAGGTGTGACATCCATAAGCCAAAAACACTAACCTGCATTAAAATTCCATCAACTACCTGAACAACCATCACTGAACACGATGTCACAACCAGGAAAACATGGGAAATAAGGTCTACATAGACATGAAGCTCTATGAAGGGTGTGAACGAAAGGCCCAGTAAGGTGTCACCCAATAAAAATATTTCATTCCACAACACATAATAGATAATTTCACATGCTTATTTAAAACCATAATTATAAAATAATTTTTTAAGGGAAACCTTTTACAAGTTAAAATTAAGGAAAAGACAAAACTGTGAAAATCCATTTCACGAACATTATTTTAAACCGGAAAAGTAAATTTTCAAATAACACACACACAACCAAGTGTTCCTCTATATGTTGATGGAAGGCACCACACAATGAATAGTATATCATTGTGGGTAAATCCCCTAAGGTTTATCTAGCTCGAGTGGGACCCTAGAACCTCATGTCTCGGTGAAACGTGGATTAGAAACGATGACCCTCAATCATTCATATGTTTATTTAGTGTTCCAATCATCAATCCAACTAAGTGAAAGAGGGACGATACCACTCCAGATCACTAGGTCACTAGTTCTAGTCCGCCCACCTAGATACCCGAGTTTCCCCTTGTGCTCAAACATGTTCCACATTCACAAAATATATATTTCTTTTACATATCTCAAACCAAACAAGACATTGCCCACAAATGTCACCAGTCGCATACCCAAACACCATTTCAAAAACACACACACACACCAAAATACCTTTCCAAAACATATTTTTCATTACTTTATCATTTCACAAATCCCCATTTATAAACACTCAAAGAGAAACATTAACAATTTTCACAACATAGAAAATAATATTAAATTAAACAACAAGGGTTCACATAATAAAACGCCACCAAGTGATGAAAATAGGTCTTACACCAAGAAACTTGTCTTGTTTTATATAAACATACTACTTTAAAAAAATGAATATTCAACTCCCTCAAAATACAGCTCCCGCACCATTTAAATAAATTAATAAATCATTTAAACTATTTATTAAATCATTTCAAGAAAAACATAGAAGACTTCACACTAAAAAACACTCGATTCCATATAGAGACGTCACCTTAAGACCAAATACACAAGGTAACCATATAAGAACATGTTTTCCATTCTTCAAACAATTTTAAATTATGTTTCAAAAGTACACAACAAGAAAAACACACCCAAGGTGCCTCTTTTTCCTTTTTAAAATCTCTAGTTAATTACACACACCTCAAGGACCTTGGAAACGCATATCACAAAAAATATAAAGCACTACCCAGCGACGCAATGGGATTTTATATAAAAAACAAGCCCCATTTCATGTAAACATGGTTCTTTAAAATAAAAATCACATCCTAACCCTTACAATATATAATTCACATAACTAACACAATCTAATAAATTTCTACACAGTTGAAAAACAAAGCCGACACATCCAAAATGATTTGCTACTCATTAGAAAACCACTTTTTAACATATAAACATATCAGATACCCTTGGAAACATAGTTCGTACCATCCAAATTCTCCCGAAAACCATTTTTAAAGAGTTGATCAAAAACAACACCAAAACACACCAACCATTCCAAAACAAAAACATTAATAAAATAACACCAACCAAAATGAATCACACCAACCAATCCAAAAAAAACACCATTAACACCAAAAAATCAAGTTAAGAACACATTAATAAATTAAATTAAGCATATTAACTTCATATAATGGTGTTAGGGAACAGAACGACTTACCTCGCATGAATAAAGCCCCAAGAGTTGTTGAGAATTTCAATTGCGCACTAAACACAACCCAAGAAAACCCTAATGAGTCAAGTTCCATCCAAAACCAAGACAAAATCAACATGATGCCATCTTAAATCTAATACCCAACCAACATGAAAACTAAACCCCAAGATGAGAGGAAGGTATCCCTTACTCATATGGAAAGGGTGTGGTAGTAGGGTCGCTCAAGGAGGGGATGCTGGTCGGGATCAACACTACCGGAGGAGGGTGGCCTAGAGGTTAGATGGTGTGCGCCTGGTAGGGGGATGGCCGAGGGTCAGCGTGACGATGCGAGATGGTTGGACGGGGGAGTCGTGGCGACTATGCGAGTAGGAGGCTGGTTGGGGAGCTGCAGGGTGTAGCTGGTCTGACATCCAGCTAGGGAGCTACAGTGCGATCTAGGTCACCCTTGGAGGAAGGCGCAAACTAGGAGAATCTGGCTGGATTCCAAGCAGGAGGGCAGCTTGTCTGGGTGGGATGGTGTGGGTGTAGGGCACCATGGGTGTGGGGGTGGGGGGGGGGGGGTCGGTCGGGTGATGAATGGTCCGGTGGATGGTGCGAGTGAGGAGGAGCGCACAAGGGGAGGCATGCGGGTGGAGTCGGGTGGCGACCTGGTGAACAGGGAAGGGGAAAAACGGAAATTAGGGGGGAAGGTGGATTCTAAACCCCAAGCAAAGAGAGGGAAAAAAGTAATAAATCAAATAAACAAAATATGTAAAATAATAACAATAAAAAATGTAATAACAACACAAAACATTAATTATAATATTTATTCTGACAAATATTATTAACAATTTAATAAATTTTTATATCGATAACACTGTTAATAATGATATTATTTTATTATTCTCAAATGATAATCTCATTATCATAATTAAAACAATTTCTTAATGTTTACTACACTTATATTTTCATTACATTTTCATTTCATTATTCATTATTATATCATTATACCGCTATGTTTTTACTCATTTTGAAAGCTGGGCAGACAGTGCGGTTTCGGAACCACGCCCCCCCTGTGTGGCTGGTGATTCAAAAACCAACACACTCATAATAATAATAATAATAATAAAATAAAATATGAATAATGATGATAAAAATAATAAAACTCATTTGCTAATACCAAAATAAAATAAAAAGTTATATCAATTAAGATAATAATAATAATAATATCCTCAAATAATAATAATAATATTATTACCATTAAGACAATACATTAAGTTAATTACATTTTTCTTATTTTATTTTTATTTTCACACAATTATTCACTTATGTTTATTTCTTCATCATTAATTCATTTCATTTACTTAGTTGAACATCAATCAAGCATGCTAGGAACCGGGCGAGGCCACACGGTGACCTAGGTGAGGTCGTGCGGCTTCAAAAGCAGCACACTGAATGCAGTCAAGGCCAAAATCCTCTTTTATCAGTGAAAAAGCACAGAAACCAAGTCGGGATTGGCCCACACTTCATATACAAAGAATAATAATAATTATAAGCAGATAAAATTATAAGATAAACAAAAAAATTAGAAACATGACGATGCGCAAGGTCTTGGTGTGACAACCCATACAAGAACCATTATAAGTAGAATGACCAATATGGTTAACTTTCAATATAATTTTATGCAAAGAATAATCATTACCCAATGCATTGGAGAGCTATATTGGGCTCACTCGTCACCATGAGCTGCATTAGAATCACCCATCATCGTGATCTCTACCAGTGTCATCCAAAATTATAATCAATTCAAAAGAACAATAACATAATAATTATAAGGACCATTCTTTAAAACATTACATAATATTGAATTAAATGAATAATTCACATTGATGATCTTTTCAGGTTTAGAGTTTTAGAGAATTAGACCATAACTATTACATTCAATCTAAAAAATTACATACCAGACGCTTCTACTCAGTTTCCATTTTTTTCACAAAATAAAAACTCTTGAAATAATAGTCATGTCCAGTTCCATGTTTTAGACACCATGACTTTCCCTTGATCGCATCCTTGACCCTATTCCCTTTATGTCCTATGAAAAATATTTGAAAACATGGGATGAGCATAAAAAGCTCAGTAAAGGATATAAAAAAAAGAAAGAAAACACTAGCTCATTAATTCATACATAACATAAGCTCTCTAACATACCTCATGAAATCATAAGATTTATGAATAACAAAGAGAAATCAGAAATCATAAAGGTAACTTGTGGCAGCCATATCATACTTACATATAGCTATCACATCTAGGTAGGGAGTTACATTTGGAATACCCACCACAATATATTCACTAAATCTATTAGAAGAAACATTCACATTTACCTCTGTCATGTTAGCCAATACATTGGAGAGCTATCTTGGGCTCACCCGCCCTATGTTTATCACGAAACCACCCGTATAGGTAAACAATTCCAAAGGACCATAATATAATCATAACACATAACATAAGCATTAAAGAATGATAACATTCCCAAATTGCAATCAAAATATATATTTTCAAGATATTTAATAAGATATTGGAATAATAAATCCGAAAATCATTTTCAATACCAAAATATGTAAAAGAGTATATGGTATTTATTTTCCTTTAAAAAACATTACGGCTTGTTAAGGAAGCCAAAGATCAAATAATACTCGCAGTGGTGGAAAGGTCGTTGTCACTGCATACATTGAAAATAAATATTATTTTTGTCATTTAGTAAAATGCCTCATAGAAATAGATTCCCTTTGAATGAAATGAAAAGTCAAAGGTGTTTATATAGCATATAAATGAATGTAGTGTATAGAACAATATATTCTTGAATGAATGGAGATTGAGACGAAGTCCCTTACATCATGTCCGACTTGACCGGTTCATTCTTTAATCTCCTGAATAATTAACTAAAGATAACTTATACGTTCTTAAGAACATTTTCATGTTTATTATTCACTTTATATCTCTTATTACCATGTTATAAACCTTATATAATCATTTAAGTTAATAATGGTCGTTTTGTCGATATTTGGTAATTGAGTAAAAAATGAACTTATTATATTTACATGTTTTTTATGTGGTCAAAAGTCCATTATATCTAAAATGATATTAATTAGTTAGATATCATATATATAAAATATATCCAGTATATACATGTATTTATAACATTACATAACATTTAGTGGTAATAAATGAAATGCATAGTTCATGGAGACAGTAAGCCATATGTACGCATGAACGCTACTTCCATTTCTACTACATATTTAAATGGAATTAAAACATAAAGATATAATGGTATTTTATAATTAAAGTATAATATCATATATAATATCATTAAATCCATCCTTTATACATCCTATATATGGAATTAATGAGTCATATCTCTTTGAGGGGGTGGTAGTCCGCACTTCCCCATATGATATTATCGTGTTTACCCATAATGGAAACCATAAAGGTAAGACATAAATTGAAAATATAGAAGAATAAATAAAACATAAACATAATATATATCATATATAAAAATAATTTCATCATTATGCCCCCCATGAGAGGTGGTAGGGGATAATTGAACAATCATTGTTTCGTGAGGCGTTAGTTTTCCATCCACAGAAAAAGTATGTTCTTTACCAATTAGATGGAGGTGTGTGTAAGTGTAGTTCTAATAAATATCCTAAAAAATTACTAGTATATTGAGGTACTGGTTTTTTATAAAGTAAATGAATGAAAAGAGTTTAGGGGTTGGAGAAGTAAAATAAAAGAAAAGAATTCCAGAGAAACTGTTACCTTTAATTCTGGTAACTCCCTTTGGTTTAAACCAAAATGACCTCTTGAAGTGCCTTATGCCTAAGGCAAGGCTTCTAGGAGAAGTAGATAGATGTAAGGAGCTAAAAGGGGTAGATTTTGGATGATCCAAGGGGCCTTAGAGGTGTAAGGAATTGGTTATAAGTGAGAGCTTTTTATAAGGGGGAGGACGGGCTCTTTAGGAAAGTGTGAAAATATAATTTTATTGTATAATGATTTTCGGTTTCAAAAGGTCAAAAACTTATTAAAGTAAAAGATAAGATGAATCATGGTCGAAATAAAATCATCATATAATAATTGGATAGGTTTTGGATATTGTTTTAATATTCATAATTTTATTTATTTAAATCATTTATTAATTAGGTAAACACTACATCGTTATTATGTCATAAATAAGTTTATTTATTTGATGTCAAAAAACTATAGACAAAAAACATGATGTAGGAAATAATTTTATATTTCCAAATAATATTTATAGTCAAAAATAAAACTTATATAACCTTATGTAAAAATTAATTTCCTAAAAGATATTTTTTTGTGTCATTTTTGTATTTACTTTAAGTTAATTAAAACAAAGGGTCATTATCACTCTTAAGTGGCTCCATGGGGTCCCAAAATCGACCCAAGGAAGCCCATGGTCTGACATGACTCATCAAATAAAAATAGGACAAGTGTTAAGGTAATTTTTTATTATTATAATATTCTTCTTACCTTGAATTGCCCAATTTACCTTTAACTGTAGTAAATAATAGTCAAAAGTTACTATTCACCCAAAATGATTTTCATCTTATTGAACCAAATTTTACTTAATAATAACAACAATGTATGTAGTATTTTATGAATTCAATTAACAAAAGCGGTAAAAATTCATTTTAAAGAAAATGTTAGATTTTTAACTACTACTTAGTGGTTTCACTATTTTTTAAAAATTGAAGATTTTTAAAAAAATACAAAAAATCAGCCTAAGATTTATTTGATATGCTGAATTAAAAAATGATGTTTATTTTACAAAATTAAAAACATATAATTTGTATTAATTAATTTAAAATTAATTCCCCTTGTGAAAACAAAAAGTTCATTTTTACGAAATATTAACTATCAAAAGATTGACACTTGTTTATGTCCAATTTAAAGTAAAATTACTTAGAATGACCAAAATTGGAATAAATGGAAAAAATATATTATAATTACACTTTAAAACCAATTAAAAATACAATCTATCCCTATAAATAAATTTGATTAAATGGCATTCTTGAATTAAAATACAGTATTTTCACTATTCATTAAAAAATGAACTTTTTCAGAAAAATACCAAAACGTTACCCAAAGTAAATTTTGATGTCCCGATTCTAAAGAAGGATTTTATTTTGTAAAATAGAATATATAAAAGTGAAAAAAAAACTATATTTAAATAAGGTTCTCCATTAAAAGGCGTTAAATCGACCTTTTATAATAAATTATGCTTAAAATTATATTCATTCACATTTTAAGCCTCTAAAATTTATTGGATAAATGTAAAAACATTTGAAAACATATATAATAATATTTTAGTTAGTTATATTCATTCCCTCTAATACAATATCTAGGCATTAATTACCATTTAAAAAAATATTATTATATTGTTAGTGTGCAACGTAAGATTTCAAAGAAACTCGTTGTTGCATATCGAGTACGCCATTAAACATAGAAAGCCTTTTAAAGTAAAATTAATTTTCAATTCACAGGATATTAATTAAAATTAAAAAGTTATATATCTCTATTTATCTTGGATTTTATATCCTTCCCCTCTTTTGGGAATTTCACCCTCAAAATTTTATTCACTTATCAAATAAATGGGGGGTACTTATCCCTCATAGAATTTTCATATTCCAATGTTGCTTCTTTAACCATATGGTTTTCCATAAAACTTTTACCTAATGAATTACCTTATTCTTCAACACTTGATATCTTTGATCAAGAATCTGGACTGGTTGTTCCACATAAGAGAGATTCTCTTCCAACAGAACTAATTTTGGGCTCAAAACATGAGATGAATCCGGCATATACTTTCTGAACATTGAAACATGAAAAACATTGTGTACCTGGGATAAACATGGAGGTAAAACCACTCTGTAAGCAACTGATCTAACTTTCTCTAGGATTTCATAGGGTCTAATGAACCTCAGACTCAACTTTCCCTTCTTTAATAAATGCATCACAATTTTCCTTGAAGAAACCTTGAGAAAAACATGGTCACCTACCTTGAAAGAAAGATCCTTCCTCCTATTATCCACATAACTTTTTTTCTTACTCAGAACTGTTGTCATGTTCTTCTAGATCAACTGAAATTTCTTTGTTATCCATTCTACCAATTCTAGTCCCATCAGCTTCCTTTCCCATACTTCATCCCGAAAATCTGGAGTTCGATACCGCTTTCCATATAATGTCTCAAGCAGAGGAATCTGTATACTGGAATGAAAATTTTTATTATAATAAAATTCAACCAAATAAAGATTTAGCTCCCAAATTCCTTGGTAATCCATCAAGAAAGCACGTAACATATCCTCGAAAGTCTTAATTGTTCATTCTGGCAGCCCATATGATTGCTAATGAAAAGTTGTACTAAAATTTAATTCAGTACCCAACGACTTCTGAAGGCCTTTTCAAAAGATATAATTAAAACTGGGATCATGATCAGATACAATGGTGAGGGGAAAACCATGAAACCTGACTATCTATTTAACATACAAGTGAGAAAGTTGATCTAGAGACAAAGTATCTCGAATAGGAAAGAAAATCAGAAGATTTAGTAAACTGATCGATAATAACCGAGACTGCATTATTCCTTCATGTTGTCTTTAGTAATCCCACAAAAAAGTCCATGGATATATTTTTCCATTTACACTTTGGCACCAGTAAAGACTAAAGCACCCCTTTCGGTAACTATAGTTCTTCTTTAACCTATTGACAAGTCAAACATTTCATAGTAAAGTTATCAATATCTCTTTTTATTCCATCCCACTAGTAATACTCCTGAAGATCTCTGTATATCTCAGTACTTCCAGGATGAACTGAAAACGACGATCTATGAGCTTTAAATAACAACTCATTCTTCAACTGTGAATCACAAGACACACATAATCTCTTCCCAAACCTCACAACACAATCATTATCAACATAAAAATCCGGAGACTTTCCATTCTGAACCAACTCTACTTTTTTCTACAACTCACTGTCTTCCTTCTATGCTTGCTTAATTCTGTCTAAGAGAGATAATTTCATTGACACCTGAATAAAATAGGGGAATTTCCTGCACCAACAACTTATATTCCAATGTTCATCAAATCAAAAACCAAAGGATCTCATTCCTAATATAGCATGGTTAGTGAAGCATTACTCTTTTGACTCAAAGAATCAACCACTTTATTTTCTTTTCTTAGATGGTAATGAATTGTACAAAAATAATCCTTGATTAATTTTAGCCATATTCTCTATATCATGTTCAATTTCATCTAAGTGAATATATACTTTAAACTTTTTTTGTCAGTATATATTTCACATTTTACTCCATATAAATAATGCTTCGAAATTTTTAATACAAAAACAATAGCAACTAATTCCAAATAATGTGTAGGGTAATTTAATACTTGTGGTTTCATCTTATGTGAAGCATAACCAATTTCCGGATCATTTTTTAATAGAACACAACCATGTACTTTCAACGAAGCATCAATATAGATAATAAACTCACAATTTCGGGAAGTTAGTGCCAAAATTGGATTATTCACTAATCATATTTTCAATTCCTGAAAACAATCATCACATTCTTTTGTCCAAATGAACTTAACACCATTTCGAGTTAACATAGTCAATAAACTAGATAACTATGAAAAAGCTTCAACAAACCTCTGGTAATAACCTACTAAACTAAGAAAACTATGTTTCTCGGTTATATTTGTGGGTCTTCACCATTCTTCAACAACTTTTTTTAATAGTATCAACAATTATTTCATTTTTTGAAACAATGTGACCAAGGAAAGAAATTTGTTGTAACCAAAACTCATAGTTTCTGAATTTCTCAAATAGTTTCTTTTCATTTAAATTTTTCAAGATAACCCTTAAATAACTTTCATGTTCCTCTTTGCTTTTATAATAAACTAAAATATCATCAATGAACATATCCAAAAACTTATCCAAGAAATCCTGGAAAATTCTATTCATAAGATCCATGAATACAGCAGGTGAATTGATTAAACCAAAAGGCATAAATACAAATTCATAATGGCCATATATATTACGAAAAAAAGTCTTTTGAATGTTTTCATCCTTCACTTTCAACTGATGTTACCCCAACCTCAAATCAATCATCTAAAAATACTGATATCCCTAGAGCTGATCAAACAAATCACCGATATGAGACAAAGGGTTCTTGTTCCTAATGATGATGGTATTCAATGCTCTATAATCAATGAAAAGTCTCATTGTACCATCTTTGTTTTTAACAAGCAAGACAGGAACACCCCATGGTGATGTGCTAGGTCGAATTAAACCTTTATCTAATAACTCTTACAATTGATTCATTAACTCTAAAAGTTCAATTAGATCCATTCGATAAGGGGTTTTAGAAATTTTTTTAGCATTAAGAACTATGTCAACTGTAAATTCTACATCCCTATCAGGTATTATACCTGGAAACTCATCACGAAAAACATAAAGGTACTCATTTACAACAGGCACATCCTTAATATAAATAGTTCATTTTTTTCAACAATATGTGCAAGGTAACATTCATTTCCATCTTTTACTAGTTTCTTAGCTTCATGATATGTTATCAAAATTAAGGGTACATTCTTGTATAGAAACTAAAAATATTTATAAAAATAAACCTCTTTAGCTCTGCGATCAATCTTGGAATGATAAACTAAAATCCAATCCATACCCAAAATAACATCAATCTCTACTAGAGGCAAAACAATATGGTTTTCTGGTAGATTCTTTCCACACACAAGGACCATAAGGTTCTTATATTTTCCTTTTTTTCTCAGTATTTCCTCCATGTGTTTTTACCATAAGTTTAGGATTCATATCTTGAGAAGGAAATCCCAATTTACTAGAAAAATTTTCAGAAATTAATGAATGTGTAGAACCTAAATCAAACCACACATTGGCATAATCTGAACAAACAAGAAGTGTACCTGATACTACTTCATTTGATGGCCAAACATCTGCTGATGTAGTTGGAAATGATTTCACAACCCCTTTCTTCTTAAAGTCTGGCTAATTTCCTGTAGTTTAGTTATTCATTGGACACTCATTTTCATAATGACCCAATTCATTTCCCATAAAACATTTTTCCGATTGTAAATTAGATTTTTTTTACTATTTCCTAGCTCTTTTTCAGTGCAATTACGAGCCTTATGCCGCACTTTACCACATCAGTAGCTATTACCAGAATTCGAATGACAATCCTCAGTATGATTTTTACCACAATTTTCAAAAACTATAAACTTAAGTTTCTTACCATATGACTTTTTGAAGAGTTCTTACCTTTAGCCTTCCACCTTGACCTCTTATTCTGTTGTTTTTCAAAGAATACATGATCATAGGCCAACTCAGTTTCAACCTTCTCTGCACATCAAAAAAGTATTTCATAACTTTTGTACTCATGATAATCTAAGGCCCTTCAATAATTTGGCTTTAATCCTAAGTAAAAATGGTTTATTTTACTATCAATATCTCGTATGAAATTTAGAGCACACCATTCCAATTGAGTAAATTTTTCTTCATAAGCAGCCACTGAGTCATCCACCTACCTCAATTCTAGGAATTGTTTTTCTATCTGAAGACGAACCACCTTAGGAAAATATTTCTCAAGAAACATACCTTTGAATTCATCCCAATCAAGAGAATCAATCTCCTCACTATCCTTTATATTTTTCATCATCAACCACCACTAATCAGCTTCACCTTCAAAACGGTAAACAAAAATACTAACCTTTTGATGTTCTGAACACCCCATGACATCAAAAATCTTCTCCAGTGCTTTAATCCACCCTTCAGATTGCACATGGTTTAATCATCCTTTGAATTATGGGGGATGTTGCCTCATGTAATTCTCCACTACTGACATGTTCCTCTATAGTTGATCTGGCTAATCTCATGCATGGATACCACCACCATTTATACCCTAAGTCAACTATGCCATCACTGCAAAAAAATGTTCAGTTCCGATTTCGAAAATCTCAGTTTTCTGATTGGGAAGGTTTTCTTCCTCCTGATGTCATCCCAACATAGCTTCTCTGTTTCCTCTACGGAAAACCATTCTGAATACAGATATATCTTAGGCGATGCAACATGGAAATATATAAATGCTATCATTGCGATATTAACATAAATTAATTCATGGACTTTAATTTAACAATATTCTAACTCCTAAAGTTGTCTAAACCTACCTCTGCTTCCATATATAAAGACATGGCCTTAAAATATTACAAAATATTGAATTAAACAAAAAATTCACATTGATGATCTTTTCAGGTTTAGAGTTTTAGAGAATTAGGTCATAACTATTACATTAAATCTCAAAAATTACAATATAGACCCTTCTACTCAGTTTCCATTTTTTTGTAAAATAAAAACTCATGAAGAAAATATTCATGTCCAATTCAATGTTTTAGATAGCATGACTTTCCCTTGATCCCATCCTTGACCCTATTCCCTTTAAGTCCTGTAAAAAACATTTCAAAACATGGGATGAGCATAAAAATCTCAATAAGGGTTATAAAACAATGAAAGAAAACATTAGTTCATTAATACACACATAACATAATCTCTTTAACATACCTCATGAAATAAAAATATTTATGAATAACATAGAGAAATCATAAATCATAAAGGTAACTTGTGGCATCTATATCATACTTATATTGTAGCTATCACAGCTATGTAGGGAGTTACGTTTAGAATATCCATCACAATATATTACCTAAATATCTTAGGAGAAACATTCAAGTTTACCTCTGTCAGGTTACCCAATGCATTGGAGAGCTATCTCAGGCTCACCCTCCAAAGTTTTATCACATAACCACCCATATATGTAAACAATGCTGAAGGACCATAATATAATCATAACCAATAACATAAGAATAAAGGAAAGATAACATTCCAAAATAGAAATAACAATATATATTTTCTAGATATTGAAATAATAAATCCAAAAATCATTTTCAATACAAAAATATGTAAAAGAGTATATGTTATTTATTTTCCTTTTATAAACATTATGACTTGTTAAGGAATCCAAATAACAAATAATACTAATGGCAGCAGAAAGGTCGTTATCACCGCATACATTGAAAAAAAACATTCTTTCTGTCGTTTTGTAAAATTCCTCATAGAAAAAGAATCCATTTGAATGAAATGATAAGTCCAAGGTTTTTATACATCATATAAAAGAATGTCGCGTATAAAACAATATATGCCTCAATGAAAGGAGATTGAGACGAAGTCCCTTACCTCGTGTACGACTTGAGCCGTTCATTCTTTAATCACCAGAAAAATAAACTAAAGTTCATTTCTACATTCTTAAGAACATTTTTGAAGTATATTATTCCTTTTAAATCTATTATTACCATGTTATAAACATTATATAATTATTTATGCTAATAATGGTCCTTTGTCGATATTTGGTACTTGAGTCAAAAATGATCTTCTTATATTTACAAGTTTTCTATGTGGTCAAAATTCCATTATATCTAGAATTATATTCATGATTTAGATATCATATATATAATTTATATAAATTATATACATGTATTTCTAATAATACATAACATTTAGAGGTAATAAATTAAATGCACCGTTCATGGAGATGGTAAGCCGTACGTACGCAAGAATGCTACATCCATTTATATTTCACATTTAAATGGAATTAAAACATAATGATACATAGGTATATTATAATGAAAGTATAATATAATATATATTATCATTAACTCAATCCTTTATACATCCAATATATGGCATTAACAAGTCATATCAGTTTGAGTGGGCGATAGTCGGCACTTCCTCAAATAAAATTATCGCGTTTACCAATAATGGGAACCATAAAGGTATGCTATAAATGGAAAATAAAAAATCATAAAAAAACATGAACATAATATATATCATATATAAATATAGTTCCATCCTAATGGCCACCATGATAGATGGTATGAGATAATTGAACAATCATCGTTTCGTGCGGTGTTAGTTTGCCATCCATAGAAACAGTATGTTCATTAACGATTAGATAGATGTGTGTGTAAGTGTGGTTATAATTATCCTCATAAAAACATAATATTATATTGAGGATACTATTTTTGTTATAAAATAATGGAATAAAAATATTTTAGGGTTTGGAGAACTAAAATATAATAAAATAATTTAAGAGAAACAATTACCTTTAATTCGGGTAACTCATTTTGGATTGAACCAAAAGGACCTCTTAATGTTCCTTTTGCCTAAGGGAAGACTTCTTGAAGGATTATGGGGATGTAGGGAGATTAATTGGGCATAGGTTGGATGAGCCAGGGTTTTGAGAGGGGTGAGGAATTGGATAGAAGTGAGGGGTTTTTATAAGGGGGAGGAGGGGTACTTTAGGAAAGTGTGAAATATTATTTTATTATATAATTATTTTTGGTCTCTAATGGTCCAAAACTTATTAAAGTTGAATATAAGATGAATCTTGGTAGAAAAATAATCATCCAATATGAATTGGAATAGTTTTGGATATTTTTTAAATATTTATAATCATATTTACTTAAATCATTTATTAATGAGGTAAACGCTGCATCATTATTGTGTCATAAATAATTTTATTTATTTGATGTATAAAAATAAAAAAAATACTATGATGTAGAAAATATTTTTATCTTTCCAAAGAATATTTATAGTAAAAAATATTACATATATAACCTTATGTAAAAATTAATTTACAAAAGGATATGTGTTTGTGTCATTTTTGTCTTTACATTAAGTTAATTAAATTAAAGGGTCGTTATCACTTTTAAGTGGCTCCATGGGGTCCCAAAATCGACCCAAGGATTCCCATGGTTGGTCATGACTCATCCAATAAGGTTAGGACAAGTTTTAAGGTAATTTTACATTTTTTATACTATTCATTTTACCTTGAATTACCCTATTTACCTTTAACGACGATAAATAACAGTCAAAAGATACTATTCACCAACAATTATTTTCATCTTATTGAACCAAATTTTACTTAATAATTAAAACCCTGTATTTTTAATTTTCAAAATTCAATTCAAAGAAGCGATAAAATTTCATTTAAAAGAAAAAGTCAGATTTTTAACTACTACTTAGTTGTTTCACTATTCATAAAAAATTGATGTTTTTCAGAAAAATACAAAACATACAGCCTAAGATATATTTGATATTCCGAATTCAAAAATTATTTTCATTTTACCAATTTAAAAACAAAGAATTTGGATTAATTAATTCAAAATTAATTCCCATTTTCAAAACAAAAAGCGTGTTTTTAAGAAATATTAACTATCATAAGATTAACATTGGTTTATGTCCAATTTCAAAATGAAATTACCTGAAATGACCAAAATTGGATTAAATGGTAAAAATATATTATAATTAAACATTAAAACCAATTATAATGATAATCTAACCATATAAATAAATTTTATTAAATGGCATTTTTGAATTAAAATACAGGATTTTTCACAATTCATTAAAAATGAACTTTATCAGAAAAATACCAAAAAATTACCCAAAGTAAATTTTGATGTCCCAATTATAAAGACGGATTTTATTTTATAAAATAAAACATATAAAATAACAAAAACTAGATTTAAAGAGGGTTCTCCATTAAAAGGTGGTAAATTGACCTTTTAAAGTAAATTATGCTTAAAATTAGATTCATTCACATTTTAAGCCTCTAGCTTTTATTGGATAAAAGTAAAAACATTTAAAAACATATATAATCATAGTTTATTTGGTTATATTAATTAATGCTAATAAAATGTCTAGGTGTTAACTACCATTTAAAATAATAATATTATATTGGTAGAGTGCAATCTAAGAATTCAAAGAAACCCGTTGTTGCGTATCGGGTAGGCCATCGAACATAGAATCCCCTTTAAATTAAAATTAATATTTAATTCACAAAATATCAATTAAAATGAAAAGGTCATAATTATATATTTATCTGGGATGTTACAATAGTAGTAAGAATGTTGGGGTAAAACCCCTTAATAAAAAATAAAAAACACACAAACCCCTTCTGGGGGGAGAAGGGAAAACCCAATAGAAATCCAAACACCGAGGCCCAAAAGGCATAGGATACAGTGGCCTGAAAGCCCAATGGAACAAATCCATTACAAAAAAAAGAGTATCCTAAAGGCCTAGTGAGAAAAAAACCCATCACCAGATCAAGACCAAAAGGTAAAATGACTCAGTCCAAACATACCACAGCTGCCAGCCCAACCACCTATAGAACAGAGACCCCCACCCACCACACTAGAGAAGACCGAACCATCATGGCCCATAAAAGAATCACCTATATTATCAATCCAACTACACCCACCATGATATGTCATGAGGACACAGACCCCCCCCCCCATCCAAACCAATAGAGCTAATAAATCTGACCAGATCTGGATTGCCATCTTATCTCCGTTGAGCGTCCACCATGAACCTCTGACCGCGAAGCCACCGCCACACCGTATGTTATCCTTGCTCACACTCCACTACCGACTGATTCTATACCACCACCATCTATCACAATTTAAGAGGCCATGAAAAACTCTGGAGCCCACGCTGCCAGGACCATGATAAATCGGGATGACCCAGATCTGGCCACCACCCATTGAACGCCACACCCGCTGCAACCTGAATGCTACTGCCACCATCCCTCAACAATATATAGATAACCACGACATCCTACACAACATAAATAGTTTTTTTATTAATTAATAGAAATACTATTAAAATATCATTAGAAACATCTTGAGGAAAATAACATTTCCAATTTGAAAATGACTTTTAAAAACTAAAAAATTTCTATAATATTAGGAAAAAATGTTATTTGAAGAGAGAAATAGACTATTTTAATATAATTTTCTAATCATTGACTATTCCTGAGGGATGAAAATTCCATTCATGCTATAATTTTTAATACAAATATTTTTATCACACCATCGATAAAAAATAACTTATTTAGAAAATAACAAGTAGATTCTTTTTATTTTTTTTGTAAAAATTAAAAGATGGGAAAAAGACATTAAAAAATAATTTTATATTATTAGAAAACATTCTTGAAATAATTTTTATAAAACATGTATATGAAATATAAATAGATTCCGATGGAAATTGGGGAAATAATATCTACTTTTATTCAAAACCTTTTTTGAACCATTTTTAGTATAAAAGAGTGAAAAATTGTAATTATACATAAATATTCTATAAATATAAAGAGGTGAAGAAAAATTAATTGGGTTTTTCTAGAAAATATCTTATAATTTCATCTAAAAAATTCAAGCTTAAATAGTCTTGATTAAAAATTTAATTGAAACATTAACACCTTTTCACATTATTCACTTTTAAATCCTAAGATACGTGAATGAATGAATTCAAAAGAAACATTTAATATATTGAACATGAATATAGTCATAATATAACATGTAAAAGGAGTAGTATAAAAACCTCATAGAATAATATTGGTGCGTAAAAAAAATTCTCAAATATAGTGAATTTTTTATGAATAACGCTTACACAGATCATATCATTGAATTGAGTATTAATTAATCAGTGGATTATGTGTAAAAAATGGACATCCACACAAAATTAATGGAAATAAAAATTAAATAAAAAAATGTCATTTCACACATAATAAATTTTTCATAGAATAATCAATTAATTAAAAGTATAACCCATTGAATGAAAATTGAGTTATGAAACCCCTCATCTCTTTGTGGCACTCATGTAAAATCACGTCAGATAAATTTTTTTGAATTATAACATAAAATAAAATTAATTATGAAGGATTCATGATCTAATGTGTAAATAATAAATTGTATACACTATATTGAATGAATTAGGTGTATAACATTAAAACATGCCTCAAAAAATTAAAATTGAGATGTTACCTCTTACTTCATGTCTATATTTACCATGTTTGTCCTTTATCTCTTATATAATAACTTATATTAATTATTCATATGTTTGATAAAATTATACAACTTTATAAATCTATCATTTAAACATTTTCTTCATTTAACTTCCCCAAAATCCACAATTAGTAGTGGTTTAGGAAACTACCGCTCTTTTTTGACAAAATATAATAGTGTTCTTTTAATAACCACCACTAAAAAATATAAATTTTATTAAAACATGAAACTTATTCCATGAACCCTTAAAACTAGACACCCCCACACACTCACCCCTCGATTCCTTCAATCTCTAGACCCCCTCACCACCATGATTCTCTGGTGTCCATCACCAACAACCCCCTTCACACCCTACTCCCTTGAATCCCAGTACTGATTGTTGGACCCATTCTCCCTTATGCTCCCTGAGCCCTTGGTCGAGCCTTAGACCCCTATCTACCATGATACATCACTTCCACTGCTCCGCCTGGTTTCCACCCTACCACTACTCCAACTCATACCTAAACCCTCCCCATCACCACCACCCCTTCCCTCTCAATCGTGGATCCTCAACCCATATACCAATGTGAATAAGATGAAAAGAGGAAGAAAAAGTGTCCATGATGCTGGGAATTGAATCATTATCCATGATTACCTTTCTATTGTTTAATTGATTTATGTTGGGTATTTCTTATGTTGAAATTAAAAAAATCATGACGGACATTTTGGATATACATAACTAATGTGTCCCCTCTTTTTTAACATTTAATATTTCTAGTAATCATGCATTGTGTATGTTTATAACCATGTTAATGATTTTTTAAACTTTATTTGGTTGTGTGGTTGGGCTATTTCGAGGAGTGGGACTTGTGCTTTCTTAACAAGTATTGTTTTTTAATTTCATTTGTAAATTTTATACATTTTATTCTCTCTTAAATAGGACTAGGATATTTATTTTATTTGTCATCTAGTGTGAAAGTTAAATTAACCAATTCAGTTATACTAGTTAAATCATATACTAACAACATAATTTATTTTTAAACCAAAATTATTTTGTGGATTTCTAGGTTAATCTTCAATACTGAGGTATTCTCGAGTCAAAGTGTTAAATATTATAAAATAGTTATCTGTTTCCAGTTTTTTGAGGTGTCTTATGAATGGTTAATCAGGGAAACGATTATGAGAAATTTTAAAATTTCCAAACATGTTTTAGAAAGTGAATATCAAACATATCCTCTAGACACCATCTTGTTTACCTCTTTTATGTAGACATTGAGAATTATTTTAGCTTCACTTTTTTTCCATATGTGTCACTACTTAGACAACCCAGCTAAATCCTAATCTGAATTTGGGTGTTATTTTGGCTGATTCTTGTTGTCTACGGTTTGTGAGACCTGATTGGGGCCAACCCATACTTTTATAATTTAAGGTAATGAATTTCCATTTATTTTTAGGTCATTTTTTTGTTATTACATTTTGGATCAATTTTAGTTAGGGTTTTCTTGATTCTTCGGTGCCAATTTGTTCTATAGGATGTCTTATAACTTTTTAAGGTTGGATAGTTCCACCTTTTTCAAATAAAATGAGTTTCATGTAAGAGACCATTTGTTTTTTATATTTAAATCTTAGATTGTTTCTTAATTGTATTTTCAATAACTCATTTGGATATAAAATTAAAATAATTAATATTTTCAAATGTATTTTATGTGGAAATCATTTTTCATTTTATTTCCACTTTAGTTCTATGGTTTTTCCCAAAAATAAGGATTATTAAAATCCTAATTTAATTCTTTTCGCACACCGAATGTTTTGTAAATTCCCAAATAACCTTAATTAATAAGTTAAATTTTTTAATATAGGTTTTGGTTTTAAAATAGGGGGTTATATCTTGTCTTAAAAATGTTTATTAAAGTTATATGTTTTTAAAATTCCTTTTGATATATATATATATATAACTATTAGTTCAACACATATACATAAGTATAAATATATGTATATATGTGTACAAATTCACTTGAGAAAATGATAATTTGTGAAATACGATATATGTATATACATAAATGTGTAAATGTAAATGGGTATGATAATAAAAATAACGCCTCTTAACCTTTAGTTTGATTCATTATTTATTTTCTAAAATGATTATATGTACTGTAAAGAGACTTTTTCTTTTCAATGCTTAAAAAATATTTTATTTTATTGGTTGTTCTTGTTTGTTAAAACATAAGAGAAACCTAGGTTTCTTGGGTAGGATCACCTAGACAGGAAGAGGTCCTCCACCACTAGAAATGTTTGTGAAGCATTATGTGACACCTCTTCTAGATAGAGATGTCTTAGCACTCTAAATCCACTTCTATGATGATAGAGAATTACAATGTTCACCTAGACCTAGTGACCCTATGGTGTTTCTACCATGATGCCTATTTTCAATTAATGATTATATGGTCTTTATTTTTCCTCTATTTCACAAAATATTATCCATGATTGATTTCCTTTTTTTTAATTTTACTTTTTTAGTACTTATATGAATATTCTTATAACTACATGGGTTATATTTTGTTCCCATGAATATATCTCTTTTCTTTCATAGTTATAATTTTATGTTATAATTTTTTTTAATAATGTTTTGGCACAATGTGATATATATATATATATAATATGGATCCCATTATTGAGGAACACACCTCAATATGCTAAGGGTTTGGATGAGTTTTTAGATTTTTAATTTCCAATCGATTTTTTGATCGGAGAATAATATTTCAATGTACAAAATTTAAATTTATAATATAGTTGAATAGAGATGATGTTTAATAACACTTGATATTGAAGAAATTACCTTCTCAATATTTGTTTTGGATTTGGTAGGGATAATTATAAATTACAGAATTTTTGAGCACTAATGTCCATAGATAGAAAGGCATACCAACTTTATCAAAAATGGACAACCAAATTCAAAAACTTATAAATATTACATTCAAGATTTCAAGACACCATCACGAACATCAAAACATTTCATAATAACTAGTTGAGGGTTCTATAAATAGAAATAAGAAAAGTGATATTTTTGGGAGTCTAGGACAATGAGATCAAGATTGTAACATATAATTGGATCGTCCACTTGATTCTATGGAGACTAATATAAGAGAGAAATTCACCGAGGAGTCAAATGTGTTTCATGGTTTAATTGACAATGAAAATCATGATCTGTAAGGTGGATGTTTGAAATATTCAAAACCTTCTTTTTAGATGAGGTTGTACCATATCAAATGCCTATGTGTAATTACAAATAAGGCAATTCCCATGATATTGGAATTTTTTAATGTTGAATTTTTTGAAGTAAAGATCACAAATTATTTTTAAGGTATGAAAAAAGTTGTTAACAAGTTTGGTCTGAATTATGTAAAAAATACAAGAGTGTTCCAATGATTGTATGCATTATTGGGGAGAGGATTCAAGAAGACATGATTATAAAAAATTAGCTTCTTCTAGATGGAATTAAATTGGTGATACTGACTGTATGAATCCACATACTACTATGATGAAGAAGAAAACGAACACACCTGCAAAGGTGTAGCGTTACTTTCCATTAGAGCCTCAATTGCAATGATTATTTATGTCCTAAAAAAGGACTTAAATTGGATTTCTATAGATAATAATAATTATGGGTTAATATGAAATCCATGATATTCAAAATCATGGAATACATTTGATTATTTACATCCATATTTTTCATCTAATCCTAGGAATATGAGATTGGGATTGGATACCAAAAGATTCAACCCATTTGGGACATTGAGAACCAGTTATAGTATTTGGTCAGCTATTTTGATCACTTCATATAGGACTGCATGGATGTGTATGAAACATAGAACTTTTATCATTTTGATGATTATTTCTGGAAAAAAATTCAAAGAAATGATATTAATGTATAAATGAAAACTCTAGTGGAATAATTATCGGAGTTATGGATCACTGATGTTGATACATATGAATCGTATCATTGAACAATTATTGAAATTGAAGTTACTTTAATGTTGAAAATTTGTGACTTCCCCAAACTTGGGAAATTACCTGGTTAGAACAATTAAATGGGTATTTATTGTCCTATTTTTTACTTTTATTTTGAGCCTAGATGACGACCTCATAGTAAAAATTGGTTCTTCTTGTGTCATTTAATATTTCTCATTACATCTCATAGTTATCAATTAAAAAAGTCATAATTCGATGGTTCTATTGATCGTAAACCACCTCCAATGTTGTTGAAATGTTCTAATATATTGGAATAACTTGGAAATGTTGAAAAAGAATTTGGGAAGGTCAATAATTTAAATTATAGTGGGAAATTATTTTGACGAGTATTGTCAAGTGAAATCAGAATGCAACAATGGAAGAAAAATTTATATTCTTCAAACTACTATATTCAGAATTTAATTTATTACGGTATAATCGTTATTTTTTGTATATTGAGAAGAATTTTTGTGATAATTTTATAGTCACATCTCTTAATGTTCATGGAAAATGAAATGACCATCTCAATGCTCAGAAAGGCTTACAAACAATGAACATAAAGTTTGAACTCTGGCCAAATGAGAATGGAAAGTGTGATCTAGAAAAAAATTCAATGAAAAATAGGGATGAATATAACTTCATTAAAATTTTAATAAATATGAAGGTATCTCTTGGTTATTAAACTAACATCTCACAGAATGTTTACTTAAAGCATCATATGTTACATGGATTAAGAATTCATGATTCATAGATTTTGTTACAATAGTTACTACCATTTGAATTGGACACATTATTTCTTGAAAAGGATACATATATTGTTCTAAAAAATTTCAAATTCTTCATAAAACTATTTGAGAAAACTCCACAGCCATTTGGGCTTGACAACCTTGAGGATAAACTTTTATTGACACTTTTTTAAACGGAGATCATCTTTCCTCTATCGTTTTTTACTATCATGATGAATTTAATTATGCATTTGGTCAGGGAAGCTAAATTAGGAGTCCCCATACATTATTAATGGATGTATACAATTGAGAGGTACATTATTTGTATGTATTTCATATTATGTAAACACACTTTCAATTTCATTAAATACACAATTATGTTTTATTTATTTTATTTTACATATATCTTGGGTATTTGAAATCATATATGGGAAATAAAGGCCAACATAAAGGCTCTTTTTCTAAAGGGGATTTCGTAAAGGAGTGTCTTTAAATTTTTTCTAGATTCTCGGATGATATTGAGACAAGATTAAATCGAGTTGGAATTATTGAAAAAACATCAAATAAATCTCAACAAAATGGTAAATTTAAAATCATTCCTTCTATTGGATGTTCAATTGTGAGGTTTTCAAATGATATACTTATATAAATTGAATATTTATTGGCACATTGACATGTGATGTTGAATAGTGGAATTGAAGATCCATTTATTAAAGATCTCATGATACAAGCATATATAAAAATGAGAGAGTGAACGAAAAATGAGAGTGATATAACAAAAACTACTAATAAAGAGATTGTTGAATGGTTTTCATAACTTAAAAGTTCATAAATATTGTAATCAATATGGATATTTGGTTGACACATATATTTTGTATATATATAAATTTAAATTACTTTTTATTGATCATGGATATTGATACTCAAGCAGAGTTGTCTGAATATCTAAAGGTTCTTCCTTGAGGTCCTCTAAAATAGGCCAGACAGTTCGATGCTAACAATGTGAATGGATTTAAATTTCAGATAGTTGACTAGGAAGAGGGTTAGAAAACAAAGAATAATTGTATATTTATGTTTTTTGAAGTGGGTTACTATTTAATGTTGACTAATATTATCAAATTTAACCACCATAAGCATTTTTCAGGTTTTTTATTCAAATGTATGTGGGTCGATATTAGTATTGGTGTTAAAAGAGATTCCTTGTAATTTAATTATGCGAACTTCTCTCACTTGATTTATGTTAGTGACCACGAATTACATGATCTATATATCTTAACATCATCAAAAAAATGTATATTATGTGGAAGATTCCATGGATGAAGGGTGGAGTGTAGATGCTCACATAAAAAAAAAGACTTGTAAGATATGGGTGATGAAGTAGAAGATTTGACCTCTAAAATTGAATCCCATCAATATTAAGAAGCGAAGTTATTTTTACCTCGTGATATTGAATATATTTGTCTTTTCCGGGTGTTTAAAGTAGTGGCAGTAATGTTGCAGAAGCAAAATGACACGATTTAATTTCAAAATGATTATATATGCAGTCATACATTCATTTATCAAACACTTATATTATTTGTAATATAATTATTTATCATAGCTATGTATATTTTGATTTTCAATATTGTTTATATATTGTCATTTCTTTTTTTCCCTACATCATATCTTTGAAATAAATGTTCTAAAGTTATTTTTATTTGATTAAATGAAAGGAAATCCAAGGAGGAATCATTTTACCAATCCCAGTTGACTCTGAATCGATGTTCCCTCAACCATACCTACATATAATGATTCATCGATATCCCTCCCTATAAAATCTGAGACACCCTCCACTACCCCCCCTACACCATCTCTCATACCTTCCATTCTTTCATCTTCTAGCACACAATCCATTACCATCCCATCAGTGGCTCAGGAAACAACTCCCCTTTCAGCATTCTCAGTATCGAGGGAGTATGTTTTCACTCTTATTTCTTCACGAGGATATTGGAGGGTGATAGTTATAAGTAAAAATTTTAATATTAATAAATATATTTTACTTTTTTATACATCTAATTATTTTTCCATAAAAAAATAGAACAATTATACTATAAAGGGAAGTATGAGAAGGTTAAATGCCTATAATATGAAAGGACAAATGATAGTTCTCCCATTTAACTACTATGGGGTCCCAATAGATGATGCCACATGTTTATTTGGCCCGACTCTAGGATAGATGGTGGAGGAACCAGTTACCCTTCCAATTACAAATTCTGATTGGAGGCATATACATAGATCATGGAAAAATGAAGTTGTTGATTCACAGATAAATGTAATTTTAATACATTATGGTGTAATTGAATGTCATTATGTTATTAAATTCTAATATTTTAAAAATGAATCACTATGTATAGATGTTTTTCAACATTACCATTGCAGATCTTATAACACCATAGTGGACAATGAGAAATTTATATACGAAATAGAATTATTTTTAATAGAGATTATGGAACATATTAAATGATAATTCATTGAGAACCAAGCAACTGTATGATAAGGTATTCGATTGGGTACCTAGAGAGAAATGGAAGATTTTTTATTGTCCATTTGATGAGAAGCATGTGGTATTTAAATATATACTATTATATTAATCTCAATTTACATTTATACATTAATATGACAAGGATATGACATTGAATACATTACTATTAAATAAAATAAAATTTATTTCAGGTTGTTTCAAGGAAAAATGCATTGAGTCGAGCTATGAAAATCATCCCTCACACTACTAGGTCAAAGATATTTTCTAAAAACTGATCGACACTTGTAATATTTTCATTAGTTTAAATATTTATAAAATTATATTATCAGTTTCAGATATTAAATTTTTGATTTATATTTTTTTAATGAAATCACAGAATTTAGGCCACCATGTCTCTCGAATAGAACTATGGTTTGATGTTTATACAAAATATGATGGGAGATGTTAATTACCCTACTGAAGATTATGGGGTATGAATTCATTTTTCATTATAATAATTTATGGGCAGTAGTCACTAAGTTAACATGTATTTCTTCAAAAATGACTTATATTTGATTTATAGGTAAAAATTAAACAACAACGGGATTCCAATCCCATGTAGTCTTTCTCAGTCTCCCAGGATGAACCAGTTGGTAAAGTCATTGGGAATGAGAATCTTAGTCGAGTGTGCATGATGGGTTCGGGACCATTACCATATGAGGTCTTTGGCAGACCATCATGATTTTTAGATATATTTACTCATGGTTATAGTAACTCCCTAAATCGAGATTCTGTGAAGAATTTTTTTTCTATGCAATTCACAATTCAGGAACAGGGGGATCATATATCCGCTTTGTTGAAAGCATTGAGTGATTTATATCAGAAGATGATTGGATCTGTCCCTAGTGATATTTCATTGATGGACGGTGGTTTGAAGGTAAATAAAAAAACATCAAAATTATTTAGTTCACAATATTTTATTGGTTTTATGTTTAAATATTAACATACAATACTCTTTAATTTCAAATATAATTATCATGTATGTGCATGTAGCAAGAAGTGTAGATTAAGATGGAGTGGGTATCAAGAAAAGTTTAATGGGTAGTGATAAGTGTCCTTTTTGGATTCAAGGATGATGTAAACCTAAACATATGAAAAACTAACACTAATTTGGTGATTCAGAAACAATTTCATGTTTTCTAGTAGGGATATCTATATTTCCATTACATTCCCAAAAAGTATATTTCCATGTGCTTAATTAATTTCTAGAATATTAAGGGAATTGGTATAATTTGAATGTAATGATATAGTTATTCTTGAATTGTAAAATTAATATTGATATTGTTATTAATGGTGCTAAATTTCATTGGTAAATGGTATATATGCGATGTTTCCACTATGCATTATTTTTTGTTTTCTTCTAGGGTTGAGTGCTATTCTGGGGATATTGATTCTGTAGTAGCATTTTTTTTTAAAAGAAAAAATTTTTGGTGGTTTAAACCACTGCTAAAAATTCCATATTATTGTTTAGTGGTAGTTTTAATTACCACTATATAATTTTTTTTTTGTGGCGGTTAAAACCATCGCTATATAATGTCATTTCTATTTAGTGGTGGTTGTTTTTCGGTTTAGTAGTCGTTTTACCATAAAAAAATTTGGATTTAGTGATTATTTAAATCGACATGAAATTTTTAACTTTTTTTTCAGAAAACCATTACTAAATATATTTTTTGTGACTTTTACCTGAACTATATGCTAAATGAAAGGAACCACTATGGGTTAGATGCAGAAACTATCATCAGTAGTGGTTTTCAAAAAACCATCATAGAAACAATTAGTGGTGGATTAAACTATTCGGAAATTAAAAAACCACTACAAATGGGAGATTCTCTTATAGAGTTTGTCTCAATGACACATTTAACCACTAAATCGATTAATTCCACATTAGTTGTTTTGAGCACATTTGGTTCATAATTTCAAAAATAGATTCAATGTGTTGACTAGGGTTAAAGGGGTAGTTATTCCATTATCTAAAGAATAATAATAATAATATAATTATAATTATTATAAATCAATTACAAATTGGATACCAACCATGAAGGACTATTTTGAGAAATAAACTACATTAAAATAATTGAGATGGTAGGTCCCCCATACACATGAATAAAGATTTCATTTTTCAATGTTCAGGATTTAAAGAAGGAAAGTATGTTTTAATATTTAAATATTTATTATTATATCATAAATAGTAAATTATTTCCTTAAATTCACTTATATATAACATCCATGTGATGTTGTGATATAAAGTGAATCACATCGCTCCATGGAGGTGGTCATCCACACGTACACAAGAACAAAATTATATTTTTTTAAATAGATGGATATATAATATATTAGATAATTTATTATATTTAAATAATTATATATATGTCATGAATATCGTATATATACAATAAATCTATCATTATAATTATTCATGAGCGGTGGTGATGAAAAACATATTGTATTGATTCGTGAGGGGGTAGTCCACCATACACAAAAATGGTGGATTTATTTACTATTTGATTGAAGAATGAGATTTATATAGTTTATTCCATTAAAAAAATAAAATATCTGTATTTTGAAGATACATTTACTATTATATTATTATGGTTGAATAATATTTTTTGGAGTTAGAATAAGAAATACTATGAAAGTGCTCAGTCAAGAACTATATCTCTTCTTCAAAAGCCTCATGAAATTTACACAGTAAACCCAATAAGGTTGGTATTAGGATGAGACTAAGGACTCTAGAACATAAAAATATGTTTTATGAATTCATTTTGATTGGAATTGGGTGAAAGAAGGATCTTAAAGTATGTTGAAAAGTAAAGTGGAGGTTCTCTTTAATAAGTTAAGGGAGGGGAATTATTAGAATATCATAACGTACTAAATAAATGTAAAATTGTTTTCAAGTTCCATGTAACTGAAATGATATAAAAGATATGATGATGATGAGTCTAAATCCAAACATTCAATAAAATTTGGAAAATTTTAGATTATTTTTTCACCATAATGTCTTTATTTTAACCCTCATTAGGCTTTTTGACAATTACCGAAATATTAATGTTTTTTAATCAGTAGAGGTAAATAAAGTTAATATAAATTGAAAAAATGACACATAAATGGAAAATTAATTATATTTTAAACCATATATTATTATCTTAGTCGAAGAAAATATTTTTAGAAATTTTAAATCATTTAATAAAATATCTTTTATTATAAAAAGTCTTTAATTTCATTTGGAGAAATACATGATATATTATAAAATAATTTTTTATCTCATATAAAATGTTTTCAAAATGACATGGATCCATGAAAAATGATAATTTGGTCATAATATAATGATATGATAAAATTTTGCTATGTTTTGATATCATTTTAAAACTTTTCTTTTGGATTAACCGATTACTAATCCAATTTTAACATTAACCACAGTAATGAATTTTTCAATATTATGGGGTTATTATTTGGATTATATGGTGATAATTTGATAATAACTGGATAATGAATGTTATTTTAGATCATTAATAATAATAATTTTCCTATTTGAATAAATTTTTGATATTTATATAATTGAATAAAATGTAATTTAAATATACCATTAATGTAATTTGACACTATTCATTTAGTTTGACTTTGAAACCAACATAAAAAAATTAATTCAAATATATACCTTTCAAAAATACCTATTAAGTTATATTTATAAAAAAAATTAACGAGACACTATAAATAACTTCAAATAAAATTCATTTTAGTGTTTATAAAATCATTTAATTGATTAATCTACTCCTTCTACAAATACTATGTTGATGTTACGTAAGTATTTAAGATAATTATTTTATCAAAGAAAATTAAAAATATATTACCACGATAAAATAAATAAATTAATATTTAAAAAAACAATTTATTACCATACATTGGATATATTTATCCCTATAGAAATTATATATATATTTAACGGAATAGAATGACATTTTTGACTTTATCCTTTACTTAAATATTATAAAGGATAAAATCAATGAAAAATGCAATAAAATTCATATTTTCAAAGCTTGGATAATTAATGATGAAATATAATCATCCAATGAAATTATGGAATGTTTTTTAATGAATGTTAAGCCTCTTCACATTATTTCATACATAAATTAACTTATTTTACCATTATATTGGTCATTTTTTTACTATGGTTACTATTCATAATAAAGAAAAATAAAAAGATAATATTTAACGAACTTTTACCTCTTGATTCAAAATTGAGAATCAATTTTTCAAGATTCAATTTTTATAAGTGGAAGAATTTAATTAAATAATAATCCCATAAAACATGACAAAAAACTGTTTTTCAAGAAAATTTATTTTTATGTATAAAAATGTTTTTATACCATATTCAGGTATAGAATTAATTAAAAACACTATAATAGGATTATACATAATCAAAGGGATATAATTAAATTTTAAAACAAATCAAATATAGAAACTCACTTTGTAAATACCTGAGAATAAAATCAATTTCCATTAAAAATAAACATTTTCACTATTCAGTGAAAACCCATACTTTTCAAAAAATTATAAAAATATCATTCTAATAAAATATTTTCACATGTAAATTAAAAATAATATCTTTTTTTATCTATTAAAATTTCTAAAAATAATAGAAATAAATTATAAATTTCTCTTACAAAAAAATAAAAACCATTTTTGAAGAAAATGTATTTTTAAGAATAAAAATAATTTACTAAAAATTGAGTTTTTATTTCCAAATATTTTTTGTGTAAAAATTTATTGATTAACAACATTGTATATATTTGTTAATATAGTTACTTTTGTTCATACATTTCAATTCAATGACTCTATTATAATGGTCAGAAAATAATTATATTTCATGGCTTATTAAACATCAGTTTTTAATGTTGTATATGCTATTGAACATAGTGTTATTATAAAATCTAAAGGTGTTACAAATTTCTTGGTTTTTATATTATTATATGATTATTATGTAACATAAAAATTGTACCTATAAAGGTGTAATTAAATTTAGAAATAGTAACACTAACTTCTTTTTCATTAAAAAGTGATTAGAGCCAACCATCCATGTCAAAATGTATCTTAAAAGAAGAAGTGTTATCTTTCTTGGAGGTGAAATCATTATGATTCCTTCTTGATAATATTCACAAGAGGGCAGAACTTATTATATTAAGTAGAAATATTTTGATGGAATGATAGGTAATCGTTTCTTACTAATTCGGGTGGAAGGTAATGTGCATGAGTATGCTCGATATACTTTGATGTCATTATATATATTTATATATAACATTTTTCCAGATAAGTATTATTTTTTAAAATACAAATAATTACATGTGGAATTAATCTGAACTAATACATGTAATAAATTTCTTTATTTAAAGATGAATTATTACATGTTATATTTATCTTATATTACAAATAAGATAATGTTTATATTTTCAATGACTTATTATATAAATTTCATTTTTCAAAACCTATATAATTGTTTGTTAAATTATCTCATCAAGTGTTAGAAATAAATTACATTCATTAATTTATGTCTTATTAAAAATTTAATTTTATCTCAACAAATATGTGAGGTAAAATATGAACAATTTATTTAAATAAAATATTTAATTTAGTATAAAAATGATAATTATCTCTTTATATATTATTTTTTAAGACTTGTAAGAGAAAAATACTTCAAGAATTGGATTTAATAAAATATTTTTTTTATGAAATAAAAATGTGAAAAAATATATTTTATCCATTTTGAATTATATTTACATTTCAATAAAAAACTATCCTTACATCATGTAATAATATTTATGAATTTTTATATAAAATATTAAATTATTTTAGAAATATTTATTTTCGATTTTTTAGACCCATATTAATCTAAAAATAAAATAATTTTTTTGACATGTATTGAATGAATGCAATTTAATTCCAAAATATGAAGCATTATTATTATTATTTAGATTACTGGTGTCTTTAATATAATGTTATGTAATAAAAATAGTGTGATAAATTATATTTTATATTTAATATAATAAAATATAAAAGAATATCATTTTCACTTTCACAATTTTCATTCAATTTTATTATCTAGAAAATTTTAGTATAAAAATAGATTGAAAAAATGAATTTATATTTATATTTTTGAAACAGAATTTATCTTGTGTATTAAAATAAAAATAATTTTCTACAAAAATTTTGGAAAAATGAAAAAAAAAATATAATGCAAAAAAGTAATAAAATATGAGAAATATGTCTGAAAATTAAGATCTATAAATAAGTATAAATTAAAAATAAAATTAGTAAATAAAAATTAATTTGATTGAATGTTAACCTTAATTATAAAAAATAAATTAACAATAGAGATTGATGAAATTAAGAGAATACGGATTTTCATTGAGGATAGAGGTGTATTCTGGTAGTAAGAATATAAAAATAAATTGAATATTTTAAATTATTTCATTATATAATATCTGCCATAAAATTTTTTTTATATCCATTAAGAAAAGGTAGTAAAAAACTATATTATAGTCTTTTTCATATAAAAATTATTACAATAGAAAAATAATATATATTTCATGGAAAACTACATTATAAACCCATTAAGAAATAACATTATTAAACAAATTTAATTACATTATATGTGATGTAAAAAATAATTCAATTTAAAAAATATTTTATAAGAAAACTATATATATGTTAAAAAACTATAATTTAAAAAGTAAATTACATTTTTGTGATTAAAAAGAATTATTATAATAGAAAAATATATATTTCATAAAAAAATCACAATATATATCCATTAAAAAATTACATTACCACATACATTTTAAAAAACTAGTCTTATAATATTGGCTTGTTGAGCTCCACATTGATGTTGAATTTATTGATACTTTTTTACCTCAGTATTGCATATTTAAATGATCACACCAATGACCATAAGGGAGTTAACCACATATATGTTTTGTTAAGTATGATAATTACTGACTGATCATTATAAAAAGAGTATATTCATATAGAACTAAATAAATATGAACATCGAGGACATCATGAGTAATTATAGTTAGTACATTTCATATCGATTCAGAATATTTCCATCAATTTAAAATATTAAAATAACATTAATTATCTATCGAATGAGAGTCTAAATTTAATTACAGTTTATTTTTTCTCTTAATAAAATATTGATAATGTTGTTACTTTTTTTATTTACCAATTTACTTTCTAGTTCCACAAAAAGAATATTTAGGTGGTTTATTGGGCATACTAATATCAGTATGCATAATTAATTGTTATTCACTATATAATTGTGAAGAAAATAAAGAATACCCTTAAATTGACTATTATTTTAAACAATTATTTCAAATACCACAACAAATAAAATAATTGTATACTGTATATAATATTTTTTATTCAATAACTGATGGTTAAGAAAATTTATATGTCAATTATTAAATAAAAAATGAAAGTTATTTAATAGCAAATATTAAAAAACAAAATTTTATCAACATTCCATGTCCTTTAAAAAAATTTAAACACACGGTTTGTCCTATCATGGGTGAACATCTATTTGAAACCCTAAAAAGTGACATGAGTTCCTCCCATTACAACTGACGCTAATCTCCGACTACCTATTGTGCTGTTGAAGCTGCCACTCTGTAAATGTTTCTTCCACATCCTGATAATATCGCTACTAGATGGTTGTCATCACTACTCCACTGCTGATTCATTTCCACTCTTCCATCACTCCTTTACCATCATGAAAATTATGAGACCTCTATTTTATGAAGTTCCTTATTTCATTGATTTATTTATTAAAATTGATGATTTGTTGTATAAATCATAAGTTATTGTATTCACGCTATATATTTTATTGTTGATATATTTTCTACAAAAAGTTGGTATATTTTGATATATATTTTGATATCATGTTCAAATTATTGAATTTAAGTGACTTTTATTCTTTTTTTATTTAAATTTGTAGTTAGATTAGTTTTCTATATACTTATATTTTGATTTTACGCAAAGTAAGTTTTTTGGGGATTTTATGTGTTTATCGATTTGATATATATTTTAAGATTATATTGATTTGATATAAAAAATTTAATTATAATAAATATTAAATATGAAAAAGAAAATTAATTTTCTTTAAATTTTAAAGTATTTATTATTATTATATTTATATAGAGAACATAAAAATATGTAAATATATTATTATTAAAATTAAACGTAATATAATTTTTTATATTTTTGGACATAAAATACATATATATGTTTATTATCAATATCACACACACACATTAATAGAATTATTATACTAATAATTTATAACATAATACTTGTTATTTTTTTCTAAAATATCTATTTTATAAAACATAATTTTAATTCATGATTTCAAAAAGTTTCTAACATACATTATAAATTTTTATTCTTTCTGGAAATTACTAGATCATAATTGGATAACTAATTAATGAAAAATTTATAAATATGAGAAACGTGTTGTTAAGTTGTTTGAAATCATGGTATTAAATAAATAAAAGATCCAATTTTTATTAATCACGAGGGCCAAATACCATACCACCTAATAAGAAAATTTTATATTTTCCCATAATTCCACTTTTAAAGAATTTATTTATAAATTAAAATGATTCAAATAGGCTGATTTAACATGTATATAAGTGAATATCTAATGGAAAACTCTATCTACTAGTAGATTCCCCACTATAAATTATATTTGATCAATAATTTATTGATTTTTGTAATGATGTTAGAAATATTAGATTTTGATTGTGAACATACAGAATGAATATGTAGCATAGCTTCAATAGTAAACATAGTTAATGGATAGTTATGATTGTAGTTAACAAATTTTCCCCACATATGTTTTTGAATTGAAAGTACATTATGATGAGCGTAATGATTTCTGGGCCAAAATTGTTTGGAAATGATATTGACATTTACTTGTCAACATTGATTAATGATTAGGAATTAGTATAGGGGAAGCATTAAAAAATTTTAATGCATACAAAAAATAGTTTTTCATTCTCTATGATATATCAATTTTCACTATTATAGACTTAACTTCATATTTAAATTTTTCTAGATACAATATTCATGGAGATAAATGATGTCTATTTTTGGGAAAATATACTTTATTTCATCAACTATATCATGGGAGAATGATAGTATACTTGGGTCATCATAGCTTTTTTCTAAGTATTACTCTAATAAATGATTAAAAATGACATCTAACATTTTAAAGGAGTGATATTTTTCCCCATAACAACTTTTAAATAATTATTATCATGAAAAGGTGAATAACATCTATAAAACATTTGTAAGGAAAGAAAAATCAGGAAATGAAATAGATTTATAGAAGTAATATTCAATATTTTTTGACCTACCTTATTGAATATTTTTAGTGGTATAAAATAATAATGATGTAATTTATATTGATAAAAATAGATGTGAATGTCTGAATAGAAAATTTTTATATATAAAAGAAAAGAATAAATATATAATGAATGCAAGACTGGACTTAATTTCTATAAGAATATGTATTGATTAAACTCCCACTATAAATGGAAAAAGAATATAGTAAAATCCAAATTTTCATACATTATCAAAGAGATAAAAATTAATTTTTTTGACAATGTTCACATAATATTAAATTTTTTCTGGGGTATTCCTCAAATTTAAAAAAAGTTATTTCATCAACAGATCTGATGTTAATGAGAATGAAATTACATTATTTTCAGGTTTTGATATGGAAACTACAAGTAGTATTACTATATGACATACTATTAATCATGTTAGAAATAATATCATCAAGTTGTGTAACTTTTCAAATTATATTTCTTATAAATTTATAGATCCAAATTCATCAAATATGTTGGAAGATGAATCTATCATTATAATTTTCAATTAGAGATGTATTTTTCACCATAATTGTTATGATGTAATTGTATATTTAATGATCCACTTGGTTTTAGAGATAAGGTTATGTGTAGTTTTATATTTATATTGGAATAATATATGAAAATTTTAATGTGATATGTTAAGAATTCACATTTAATAAAGGTATGTATTGTTCAGAGATACATATATGAGGAGGTGGTTGAGTTATATACTAAATCCTATTTTAAACCATGGTACATTAGTCTGCCAACATGTCGCAATGTGGGAGTTAATAGAGGTAAGGGTTTCCATGGATTAAAATTAGAGTTGAGGGCACATGATGAATTAATATAGGCATGTTTACACATTTTGAACAACATAAGTGATGTTCAACATTCTATAAATGGATATATTATTGTAATGAAAGTATGATACTTGAAAAAGAATGATTTTGGATGATGAATTGTAATTAAAAAAATTTATTTATTGGGTTAAAGAGAATTTAAATAATAATTCTTCTTCATTAGGAGATTTGAAAAGGTTAGCTGGGGGACACAGTGTCAAAGAGACCACATTTTTTGGTTATGAAATTAATTTTTTCATATATTTTATAAAACATCATAACATAAAAAATAAATTCTAGAAATAGAATAGAATTGGATTCCTTCTATGTAATGAAATTTCAAGTGTAAATAATAAAATCCCAATTTTTTATCACCAATTACTTATTTTGGACTTGTTAAATATATATGAGAAATTGATTAAATTAAATTTTGAGTACCAATGTAAATGTTCAATTGGGATGACTATAAATGTGGTGTAAAATACAATGCTTTTATATTTACACTAGTTCAATTGAATATATTTGTATATAAAAAGGGAATATTTATCATGGAAACACATGAGAAATAAATTCCTATATATTTTTGGTCCATCAAAAAATCAATGGTATCGAATTTTCCAAGGAAAGAAACATATTTGTGCGATGTAAAATTTAATTATGTTGAAGACTTATATGATATGCCTCTATTTATTCCATGAATTAAAGAGGCTGATGAGGACTATGATTTATATACAACCCATACTTTATGAAATTTTCATGTCGAAGATATATGGGAAACAATTCATTATTCTCTTAATATTTCGGGTTAACATGTTAATTTTTTATGTTTTTAGTTAAATTTACACTTATAAATACAATTTATAATTCGTTTATTAACATTTATATCTAAACATGTTTATTTTTTATTCTATATTTATATTAATACAAATTTATTTATAATTTTATGTATTTTTTGTTCAATATTTTTTAGATTTAGTTTTTTTTCATTAATTGTTTATTTTAAGATCTATAGTCGAAAGGGAAATAAGATTTGATTTAATTTTTTTAATATTTATAATAATTTAAAATATTGGTTTGAATGATGAAAAAATATAAGATTCATTTTTATATAACAATACACCTCTTAAATAAAATATTAATGGTTATTTTTTTATTGAATAAAAATATAAATTAATATCAATTAATTCATAGTAGTTACATTTTATTTATTTGTATCTATTTTATAATGTTTTTTGGAGTTTGAAGACTAACCTAATATATATCTTAATGGTTAAACCCAATATACAAGTCATGAGATTAAATAATAAATTTTGAGTCATAAATAAATTGGGTTTACTATATTATATTCTAGATTCATTATAATGAAAGGTAAACATTTTAGTTTTGGTGAATCACCTTTGATAATAATGAATATAAAATGAAATATAGTTAAATGAGTCTTATTCTTTATAGAAATTTATTATTCCATCTCAGGAAAAAAAAATTGGGTTAAAGAACATATATATATATATATATATAATGTTAGAATTTATTACATAAAGAACAAAGTAAAATGGATATCTAAACATAAAATTTTATAATGTAGTATGTATTTATAAAAACAACTATATTATTTAAGAAGATATTACATTTCATTAGTTCATTTGGATACTAAATAGAGATATTTTTTTATTTTAAAATGTTAAATTCTTAAAAAAATTCATATTTATTTTTATCCTTGAGTATTTTTATATAACATAATATTTATATCATTATTTATTTTATGAAGAATCCAGTATTTACTTTTAACAATTATTTATTTAATTCCAATAACATATTAACAAAATTCTATAACATTGTCTTAAAATTAAATTATGAAATTAATAGAAAGTTTGTGATATAATTTACTATGTGTTTGAAATTTCATATAAATATACATGTGATAAATAAACTAATTCATTAAATTTTACTTATGTTCATTGAAATTATTTTCAACACTATAGAGCCTACTATCACCGAGCCTACTACTATTAAATCTTCATCTTCATCAGATAAAAAGACATCTAATGTTGGTATATGTGGGAGTACACCTTTGACAAAAAATTTACTTTCTCATGGGAATAATTATATTTTATATGTGGATTTCAGTGATAATGGTAATCCAATACATCCAAATTCAAATACATTTAAGAATTGTATGGAATATGAGGAACAATGTAATGTTAGTATATTAGTTTCTTATTTGAGGAGAGTCAACCCTGCAACATGAGATAAATTATGGGAGTCCAAAATGAATTAATTTCTCAACTATAAATTTTTCAATTAGTTAAATATTAACTACTTCCTCAAAATAATAATTTTTATATTCAAATACAGATGAAAATTGACATACTCGATGTGAATATAATTAGAATGTGGTGATTGTATTTTTTATAAAATGATACATAGATGATTTAAATCAACATCAAATTTAAATTATATTTTTAGGAATATAAAAGTGAAAATAAATTAATCAAATACATTATTTTAAATGAAGAGACATGAAATAATTTTATCCCTAATAGATATTAGGATGTATTTTTATTATGTAAATAGTTGATTGTAAAATTTATTTTCATCATTATTTGGAAATTATTTTATTATTTATTTGATTATTATTATTTAACAAGAATCTGAGAGATCTATAGAGGTTATCTAAATTAAGAATACATACCCTCATACATTGAAATAGCTTTTATAGAGATAAATGATATGAAATTTACTGGGGTGATAAATTATAATCATAAATCCAACTTACAATTTTTATCCCACATAAAAACATAAACTTATCAGAAGATATAATTTTTGTTCAATCATAATATGAAAGTAAAAATTTAGTAAGAAATAAAAATTAAAAATAATTAGAAGTTAAATTCTTAAATGATAAAAAAATTCACAGTGTAAAAAAACCCATCTATATATAAACACTTAATAGAAAATATCAATACAATTGTAAAAAAAATTAAAAACATGCGTCGAGTATCAGAAGAAAGTATGAATACCACTTAAAGGATATTATTAATAAAATTGTTATATTTTTAACCAAATAGTTAAGTAAATTGATATATTAAATCCAATGTTTCAAAAAGCATCAAAACTATAAACTTCATTGACTAATCCAGAAGAATGCTGGGATTTGTGCATAAGGAAAAAATTCAATTGAATCATCAAAAACACATACATCTATCCTTGAAAATATCTTTTATCACACTAATTAGAATAAATTAAATGTCTATTGGACATTATAAAACATGATATTTCATAAGATATAGACTCATAGATTTTGAGTCTCATCGATCCTAATGATCATGCTATGAAAAACTACAAAGAAAAACTAAGATATTTATAAGGAAACCTCACTAAAATATTTATGTTAGAAATAATTTAATACAAAATACAATCATGGAAATAAAAAATAGAGAGATAATGAAAAATCACATGATGTATTAAATCATAATATCTTCGATTCATTTGAGCCACAATTGAATTTATAAATTATATTACAAAAAATTTCAGTGGTCATATTCCACAAGCTTCAGGTTCAGTTGCAATAATATCATAATGTACACTATCACACAATGAGTGTATCTATATCTTCTAATAAACAATTCAACATTCCGTCAAAGTTATTTGGAATGTTCAAGTATTTATATGGTTTGGATTAGTTCATCAGAGCTTACAAATGAAAATTAATTCTTCATAAAACTAACATCGAATAAATTTTCATGTTATCTCAAAACAATTTAATGTGTATTTCTATTTAAAAAAATGACAAGAAGAGTCATTTAACTAAAAAATATATACCTTTTTGACCATCATAAGAACCAATTTTATAGTAAATATTTATTAGAAATTTAAAATGAATTTCCATATGTCATATGATAAATATCCTATTTATATAAAATGTGTGATATTGAAATCTCTCCTTTAATAAACATATATGGTTTTTAATAATAAATCTACCACATAACAAGAACTCTACCATTCTGAAAAATCTTATCATTAATAAATGAAAGGAAAACATACTATTCATTTCTGTAATATATCCCCTTTTATATTTTCAATGTGAACCACACAGATAATATTAATCAAAATTTAAGAAATAATTAGAGGGTATTGAAATAAAAAATTATATATTTCCCAATTATTTTTATAAATCCCACTTATTTTAAGATATGCAGGAAATTCATAATATTAAACTTTTCTTCTCATTAAAACTTCTATTTTTTCCCTATAAAATCAATTTATACCTCTTACTACAATATCGTAAGAAAATAGAAAAACTATTATCCCCCTTTGGGGATAACATAGAACATAATGAGAAATAGTATGTGAATCTTATGGAGTAAACTAAAAAAGTAAAAAATTAATTTCCTGGATTTTAGAATACTTTTATGCCACACAATAGATGCCTCATAGTTTTAGGTTAATTAACAAGTTATCAAAGACCTTGTTATTGGATACTTATGTTGTTTCACCAACACTAGGTTTCCTAGTTTGGAAACCAAACCTGAGACTCCTTGAAACCACAACACTAATTTCTGAAAAAGAATCATCACAAGACTCCTAACTCTATACTTTATCCTAGGGGCTGAAATGATCTAAAATTGCCCTAACACGAACCTACCCAATGGGACCCCACCTGGGCTAGAGTATTGGTCATGTATTCCACTCCAATCCCATATAATGTTGGCTAGAGACTGGTTGGTAACATTAAGTTGTCATATCACACAATATGAGAGGCCTTGAAACCAAGTTTCTATGCTCAACACATGTCTCTACATTGGATATATTAACAATGAAAGCTAAATACAAAAGTGGTTAATTTATATATATGTATGTGACACATTATAAATATACACACATCCTGAAAAATGAAATACCATAATACTGGGGGTCAACAAAATACAATCATCAGGAGAAAAAATTATCCTAAAATAGAAATGAAATAGGTAAATCCTTGAAAAACTCAATCCTAACATAAAATATATCCACAACCATCACCTTTGAGAATGAATAAGATCCTACTACACTATCTCAATGTGCAACACACTGACCTATAAACTATTTATCATCTTTTTAAGAAACACCATATATATTTGGAACACCCATTTATAGGTGAGTATAAACATACCTAGGGGGATTTAAAGAAAATGTAAAGGGAGGGATAAATTACCCATTATCTTAGAACTTACCATAAAGTAATTGAAACAAATATATTCTTTAAAGTATGATAAATAAAGTTATTGGAATTTACTAAACTTTATAGCCCTTCCAAATAAGATGATGTGTCATAAGTAATCCATGGAATTTAGAATTCAATGGTTTATAAAACCCATATCATTTCACAGAATATATAATGGGGGAATGAAAACTCATAGAAGTATCTGTGTCTATTGATGGAGTGAAAAGCCTATATGGAAAAACCAAGCCATGTCGGGTAGTTCCTGTTGAATGAGGGAGTACCTAACTCCAATTTAAGAATTATGAACTCTTTATGAGGGTGTTTTGTACTAAAATACAATATACATGACTCATGCCTTGTTAGAACCAAGGTAGCACTAAACCCATGCCAAAAATTAGAGGACACACACCATGAGTATGTGGGAGAGTTCCAAACAAAGATAATGTATAAGGATAGACCACTACCAATCATAAATATTTTTTAATAGGAGTACTAATCTATGATAAGATTATTGGGTACCCATGCCCTATCCATAACTAATCTCCAATGGAGTACCAAACCTGATGTCAACTCTAATCATCTTTATGGTATCTAGTCACTGTAATTACAAATATAATGAAGTAAAATTAACTAAAATTATTATCAAATAATTTTTGGTGTTCTAATGAATTTAACCATTATGTATTACATATAAAATTTTTGAAGAAATTCTACATGCTTTCGTAGAACCTACACTTGATCAGAAATGTGTGAATAAAATTAAAAAGGACACATAGTAAAAAATTTATATTTAGAGGGAAATGGTTTTTAAGCCTTGGTAGGTATTAAAGAATGAAAATTTTTAATTTTACTTGTGAAATTTTTCATATAGAACATTAATTTGAGGAGTACATTATAAGGATCCGACCATGACCATAAAGAAATCTTGAGATTTAGTCAAGAATTCAATATATTTTAATTCAATGATCTCTTTAGGATTAGAGTTTTAGAGAGTAATTTAATAACTCATACATTAAAAACCACATAATATAAAGTGGAAATTTTTTATTAGTATCCATTTTTCCCATAAGATTAAACTTTTAAAATAATGCATAATTTCTTTTCCTGGAAAATATTCAGGACTTTCAAATTGACTTCGTCCTTTATCTTACTAATCTTTAAACATTGTGATTTTTTTAAAATGTTGAATGAGATTAAAAACATCATTAAAGTATATAAAAATAAATAAAAACCATTAGCACAGTGATAAACACAAAAACCCTTGAAACTTTTTTACCTCTATTCTAATGGTCTTTGTGCGAAAGAAAAAAATATTTTTCCCCTAAAAAACAAACATTTTTTTCACAAATAATATCATTAAAACCAATATAAATTAAATCAAAAACCCCTTTTAGAAAAATAGAGAATCACAGTCATAACTAGTATTAACACCATGTTAGAAGTCACTGGAGCCTAGTTAAATCTATAGGAGAAACCCTTGGGTAACCCCATCTTTCTAACCTATTGAGACAAGGAACATTACCCAACGCACTAGAGCACTATATATGTGAAACCATCTTATAATCTATATCATGTTAACCCAATAATATTTAGGAAAACCATAATATAACCTATATCAGGAACACCAGATGCTATTAGGTTACACCCATCATATAAACTATATTGGGACAACCAATTTATCTAATAATGACCAAGTCCAATATCATTAAAAAAATAGTTATGCTTTTAAAATTTCATCATAAATAAAATTTAAAAGTCATTTAAACTCTTATGAAAATATTTTTCTGATATCAATGTACTCTTTAAAAAAACCCATTTTCAATATCATAATACCGTTTTCTTTTAAAAAATCATTTTCAATAAAAAATACATAGAAAAAGTGAAAGAGGGGTTTTCGTTGAATAAAACATATAAACTATTAAGGTAATTCCAAATTAAAATAATAGTTATGGTTATTGATGATGTTTTTTCACCTTATATGTTAAATTATTTTATTCATTTTTTATTTGTAATGAAATTCAATCATTCCATACGAAGATTCAATTATGAAAATATTGAAAAAATACTTAAATTTACTTTTATAAATCACGCATGTAAATATAATTTCATTAATAAAATCATTGAAAAATTACGAGGACACATAAGAAGAATATATTTTTAAGGAAATCATTAAAAGAATTGTTTTTTGAATAAATGAATACATTGGAAACACTTGAATCATAAACCCCATAAAAGAAAAAAAATTATCGTTTTTAAATATTGTGAGAATAGAGAAATTCATGAAATAAAATGTAAAATATGATTTATATACACCTTATAAAAAAATAGTTTCATAAAATCAAAATATTCCTCAACTAAGGGAATTTGAGATGAAGTCCATTACAATGAGTTTGACTTGTCATGTGTGTCTTTATCTTCCTCTTCATCTGAAAACCAATTTAGGTAAGCACCAAAATCCTTCTTAGGATGGATTTATTATCAAAATAATGGATATAGGTAATGGAAATGGAATTAAAAAAGTTATTTGGGTAGGTATTGTTTTCTCCCAAGGGATTTCAAGGTGTAAAGTGGAGAGTAGAGGGGGTGTCCTTTTATAATTGATGTGGGGGCACATTTGGAATTTTTTTAAAAGAAAAAAGTGGCCAAAAAAATTTCACAAGAAAAAATGCTCAAAAATGAACAACTTTCAATAATTATACATTATATGGTCAAAATATGAACATAAAATATATTTTAGACATAATTTTAGGTCATTTAAACCCTTAAATTTTTAGTTTAACCCCTGGTAAATCAGTTTTTACCTTAAACGTGGTAAATATTTTACTGTTTTTACCGTTAATTGTAGTAAAAAAGTAAGTTGACCTTAATGGATAATATAAATTATTTTGATTTCAAATATGGAATATATATTACTATGTTCAATTCATATAATTAAAAATACTTATTTTAAATTTTAACACGCATGCACGATGAGAAAATTTGTTTTCAAGGAGTGTATTTTTCATGTAAATGATGATTTTATATTAACTCTATGACTAGTAATTTTAATATTATGAAATTAAATTAATATTTATTAATATATAATATATAAATTTCATTAATATAATTCTTCATTATGTATTTTATTAAATAATTAAAATGGAGAAACATTATGCACTTTAAAACTATTTTTAGGAAAATCATTTTTCAAACCCAAAAATAAACTTATTCAATTAATAAAAAATAAAGTTGATAAAATATAATTTTGGAGGATTAAATATAAAAAATAATACTTATGTTACATTAATTCATATTAAAAACCTAATTATAATTTTAAATAACTTAATTTATTGAAAAGTAATGACATTTTTAGAAAAATTGGAATTTTGACTTTTCACTAAAAAATAAATATTTTATAAAAATACCACAATTATACACTAATTAAATTTTGATGTTATGGTTTAAAATTGGATATTAATTTTATCAAATTAGAATTATAAAATTTATATATTTATGTTTTAAATAAAACATTATTATAAACTATTTTAACTAAAACTATTTTTTTTTTCAAAATGTTTCTTAATATTTTTAATATGAATATAATAATTTAATTGATATTAATAATCTTGTAAATAATTTATTTTATAATTACCTAGGTTGTTAAATTCTTCCACCAGTTTTTAAATTGTGTCCTCCAAATATTATTCCCTTATTAAACAAGTGAGGATTTTTAACCCTCATAGGATTTTCAGATTCCCATGTTACCTCTTCAACAATATGGTTTTCCATAAAAACATAACCTGATGGATCACATTATCCAATAAAACATGATCTATATGGTCAAAATTATTAGTAAGTTGTTCCTCATAATAATGGTTCCTTCTAGATGAATTACATCAAGTCTCATAACATAAGATGAATATTACCCATATTTCCTTAACATTGAAAGATGAACTATATCGTTAACCAGCATTAAAATCCAGGAAAAATCCAATCAGTTAGAAACTATTATAAAATTATCTTGGATTTTACAAGGTCTAATGAATAATGGACATAGATTTTGATTTTTATCAAAAATTATAACACTTTTATATTGAGATAGTTTGAGAAATACTTGATCACCTACCAGGAAGAAAAGATCATTCCTTTGGTTATCTGCATAATTTTTCTACATACTCTAAGGCATCACCATATTTTTCTGAATAAACTACACCTTTTCATCCACTTCCTCTATTAAATATTTTCCCATCATCTTAGATTATATTTCTTCAGCCTAAAAATATATCATTTGAAAATACTTTTTTTAAAATTCCTCAAATTATTCCATATGAATACTGGAATAAAAAATATTATTATAGGAAATGTCAACTAATGAAATTGTAGAACTGAAATTCCCTTATAATCCATTAAAAATTAATGAATCATAACTTTCAAGGTTTGAATTTTTAAATTATCCTTTCAATAAATTTGAGGATGAAAATATTCAATAAAATTTAATAAATTAGCCAACAACTTCTAATGTCCTTTTAAATAAATTTATGTGAGACCGAGATCATGGTTTGATATAATAGAGAGGGAAGTACATCTAACATGACTATATCTTTTAGTTATAGTCAATAAAGTTTATCTTGATACATATTATCTAAAATAGGATTTACATGTAAAGATTTAGTTAATCCATTAGTAATAAGGAAAATTGTATTGTGACCTCGAGAAGCATTTGTTAATCCCCTAATGAAATCCATTGATATATTTTTCCATTTCCACTATGGCACTATCAAAAGTCGAAGGATTATTTTTAGTAATGTTAGTTCTACTTTAACATATTGATAATTAAAAAAATTCATAGTTGGGTAAGAAATACCTCTTTTCATACCATCTCACCAATAGTACACCCGAATGTCTTATTTCATCTTACTCATACACATGATGAATAGAAAATCGAGAACTATGAGCTTCAATCTATAACTATATCTTCAACTGGGAATCACATTACAAACACAATATTTTTCCAAATATAATGACACTATCTTTATAAATATTATACTCATGTAACATACCCTTATTAACAAATTCTACCTTTTTATACAACGCATGATCCTCATTATAAGCTTTCTTAATTATTTTCGAAAAAGTAGATTTCATTGAATCCTAAAACAAAATAAAGGATGTCCCTACATCCAAAACTTCTAGGTCAAAATTCATCAAATCATTAACAAAAGGGTCATGTTCCAAAGATAATGTGGCTAATGGTGCATTATTTTTATGAAATAAATAATCAAACATTTTTTTATTTTCCAGGATGGAAATTAATCATGAAGTCGTAATATTTGATTAGTTCTAGCTACCTTCTCTGCACCAAGTTCAATTCTTTTTTGAGTGAATATATATTTAAAATTTTCCTATCAATATATATTTCATGAATTACTCCATAAAAATGATTCCTATGAATTTTAAAATAAATATTGATTGAAGTTAATTCAAAATACATTTTGGGGTAATTTAACTAATTAGGTTTCAACTGACATGAAACATAAGCAATTGTGTGATCATTTGGAATTAGGACATAATCAAGTCCCTTAAATTAAGATTCAATATAGATGAAAAATATCAATTTGTAGAAGGCATGAATAAAAATTGATCATTAACCAATATTAATTTTAGTTAAAAAATAAATATTCACATTCTACTTTCTTAATGAATTTATCTCCTTTTTTAGTTAACTTACTCAGTGGGATAGACAACCATAAAAGGTTATCAATGAACTGCTACTAGTAACATAAAAATCCATTAAAAATATGAACCTAAAAGTTATTTATGTGTCTAAAATATTCTTTAGAAACTTTTTACATAGTGGGATAAATATTTAATCAATTTTTTTAAATAATATATCCAATGAAATAATTTTTTTGAAAAAAAAATTCACACCTAAAAAATTTCCCATATATTTTTTAATGTTTGAAAAAAATAATATAATGTCTTTCATGTTTCTATTGACTTTTATAATCTACCAAAATTCCATCAATAAAAAACCACTAACTTATAAAATAGTTCATGGAAAATTTTATTCATAATTTCAGTAAATACAAATGGTTCATTTGAAAACCCGAAGGGAATAAATAAATACATATAATGCATGTATCTAGTTTGAAATGTAGTGTTAGGAATGTTATACTCTAAGTTTATATAATGGTACCCATACCATTGATAAACCTTTAAAAAAATAATGATCTCCCTAGAGATAATGAATGAGTCATTGATATGAGGAAAATGTTACTTTTTCATAATAATGACTTTATTTGAATCTCTATAATTATTGAAAAGTCTCATTGAACCATATTTATTTTTAAAAAACAAAAGATTAGTAACCCATGGTGAAATTCTAGGTCAAATGAAACCTTTATCTAACATCACTTGTAATTACTTTTTCCATTCTAAAATTTTTACATAAGCCATTCGATAAGGGGTTTTGGAAATAGGATTATTATCAAGAACTATGTCAATAGTAAATTCATCCTCCTAATAAAGAATAACACAAAGAAAATTATTAGGAATTACATCCATTTAATCATTTACTACTGGAATATCACTAATATGACCAGTTTCTTTATTTTTTTTTAAACGAGCTAGGTATCTTTAACTACGGTATATAATAAATTTATCACCTTCTTGGTAAGTTGTAAAAGATATGAAATCATTGAACATAACTTTCATAGATCTGAAATAAATATTATATTGATAAAAAATAATACAAGAAATAAAATTAATGATATAAAAAACTACTCCAGCTAGTCCAACATGATTTACAATAAATACCATACCACTGATAAAAACTGGAAGATTCCTATAAGTATTGGTTTCATTAATATTTCCACCCAGATTTTTCACCAAAAATATATATCTTGTTTTATTGTAGTTATATTCCCATTTTATATGAAATTTCATAAAAATGAAATAATATAAAGATCCAGAGTAAAATAGGGAATTGGAATAATTGGAACAAACAAGTATCATAATTATCACCAATTTATTAAACGAACCAACAATTTTAGTAGCATAAAATGACTTTCCTACACCTTTCTGTTTCCATTCATGCTGATTTCCATCATATGATACTAACTTAAAACACATGTTATCATAATGAACAAAATCATTACAACTAAAAAACATCACCATGGTATGGCTATCAGTTACCCCATTATTTGATTGTCCAAGACTCTTTTCTTTATGGACAAGATCCCAATAACCAAACTAAACACACCATAAACACTTTCTATATCCAATCAAAATTCCTTAAATTGTCACAACCAGACATGGAGCATTTTGGTGGATTAATTATAGAATTATTATCTATATTTTTCAATATTTAATTCAACCTTAACCTTTTATTACTATTTTTATCTTGAGGAATAGAAATGTAAAAAAATACATCTTATCTTTCTTAGAACCATGAACCAAATTCTCATAAAATTTAAATTTTCGTAACTCTGAATATTTTTATAAAACAAATTTCAACCCTATGTAAAATGTATTAACACTATTATCAGCACCATGAATAAAATTCAGCACATACCTAGAGAATCTTATGATGTTATCTTCATATGAAGCTAAAAAATCTTCTTTTTTTAGCCTCAATTCCATGTTTCTTTATTTAGAGTAGAAAAACACTAGGGAAATATTTATCAAAGGAAACTATTATCAATTGTTTCAAATTACATGAAATCAATATCATATTTCTCAGTACTATAAATAACTGGACACCACCACTGATTAGCTTCACCTTTAAATTGATAAATGGAAAGAGATACCTTTTTTAATTCTAAACACCCCATGACATAAAATATATTCTCCATTGTATTGATCCATCCTTCCTCTACCACAGAGTTTATGGTTCCACTAATGGTTGGAGGATCTTTTCTCATGGAATACTAAACTATCAATCTTTTCCTCCATGGTAGATCAGTTTCCAATTTATCATGGATTCTGAAACCATATATATGTTCTTTAAAGTAATCAACCACCACAAAAAACTATTCTATTCCAATTATAACCATATCATAATGCTTATTTTTAGGATAATTTTCACTCAATGCCTTCCCACTATAGCTTCCCTATTTCCTATGTGGAAAACCGTTCTGAATAGTAATAGTTTAGATTAAGATACATGGTAATATTAAAATTATTATATCAATTGAACTTAACCACAAAGTAGAATCTTTAAAATTAGTTCTATTAAAATTATACTAATAGATAAAATTATATAATAATATCTCTGATACCAACTATAAGGACCTATCCTTAAGCATAACATAATCTTGAGTTTTAATCAAGAAATAATTTTCTTTCACTTTTTGGATATTTATTTGGTTTAGAATTTTAGAAAATTATGTCATAACTCATACATAAAAAAATCATATAATACGAAGTGGAAACTTCCAATTAGTATCTATTTTTCTAAAAATATATATTATTTAAATTTATCATGATTTATGTTGATGAAAAATATATATGACTTTCAAATTGACTTCTTCATTTCCATTACCCATATTTAAATCCTATGAAAAACATTTTAAAACATGGTATTGGGAGAAAAATGACCATTTGGTACATAAAAGGAATGAGAAATAGTTAGTCCATTGAAAAAAGTAAAAACCCATAAAATTTTTGACCTTTATCTCAATGTTTTTGAGCGAAGGAAATAAATAATTTTCATATAAAAACATACATTTTTCTCAATGAAAATAATTTAAACCCATATTAATAAAATAAACCACCCCCCATTTTGGAAACCTAGAGTGTAACATTCATATACCATTTTAAACCCATGTTAGAAGTAACTGTATCCTAGTTAAATCCATTGGATCTAGCCTTTGCTAACTCCTCATTTAATTTTAATAAAAGAATCATTTCCCAATTCATTCATGAAGTATCTGGGTGACCCCATCATATAATATATATCAAACTCACCAAATTCTATAAGGGTGTACCCATAATATATGATATACTGGGCTCACTTGATGCTATCGGGGAACACCCCTCACATAAGATATTTCATTCTCAACCTATTATCTTATTATTATTAAGTTCCACATCTTTAAAAAAATTGGTTAAAACTTTTCCATCAATTTTTTTTTAAAAAAATATTTTAAAATGTTATAATTTTTTATAGATATCAAAAATTATTTTCTTTTGAAAACCTATTTTAAATACCATAATAATTTTTTCTTTCAAAAAACAAATTTCAAAACTAAAATACGTATAAAAAGGGAAATATAATTTTTATTTGAATAAAATATTAAATATTATAAGAAAATCCAAACATCAAATAATAGTTAATATGATGGGAAATGTTGTTGTCACTGTATAAATTAAAAAACAATTTTTTTTTTCATTTTTCAAGAAAGTGAAACATCCCATAAAAAATCATTTTTTAAAAAATTGAATGAAATCCCTAAATATACTTTTATAAAAATCTCATGTCCGTATAGTTTAATTTATAAAATAATTTTTAAAAAATGTGCATGGAATAAAAAAAAAGTTTGAAGTAAGACCATAAAAAATTATTCTTTTTATTAAAAGAAATCCATAGAAACATTTGAATCGAAATCCCCATGAAAGAATGAAATTAAACAAAAATTTAAATATCCTGATAATTGATAAATTAATGTTATAACCTTTAAAATAAGATATAAATACCAATTATAAAATAATATATGTTCATAACAAAAAAATATACCTAAATGAAATATAATTTAAGTGAATTCCCCAACATTGAGTCCTACTTGTAACATATCTCTTTATCTTCCTTGTCTTCAGACAAACTCCTTTGGTAAGCACCAAAATAATTCATAGATTGGATTTATAATAAAACTAAGGTATTTAGGTCATGTGGAGGGAAAATAGTAATTTATTTTTAAAATTACTAGAAAAGGAAAATATCTTTTAATATGTGATGAGGAGAAAAGAGGCGGTGACCTTTTATAAGTGAGGTGAGTGGCACATTTGTAATATTTTCTTGGAAAGAAAACGGTGCACCCAAGTTTTTCACATGCCAAAAGGATTGAAAATGGGTCATTATCAATTATTATAAATTATAAGGTCATAATATTGATAGAAATATGTGTTTATACATGTTATTAGGAAATTTTAACCCTTATCCTTTTAGGTAAACCCTTGATAAATTTGTTTTTACTTTAATTGTGGTATTGTTTTTAATATTTTCAACTATTTATTATGGTAAAAATGTAAGTTGATATTATTATATAATATAAAAATATTATGATTAATAATATCATATAAATATTAAAAAATTAAATTCCCAAAATTTTTAAAATCTGATTTTAAACTAACCCCTCAGACTCGACGAAAAACAGGGTTTCCAAGGGGTGTATTTTTCAAGAGAAATATAATTTTATATAAACTCTATGACTAGTAATAATGACTATATTAATATAAATTATTTTGTATTGATATGAAATATATAAATTTAATTAAAATATTTACTCATTATGGGTTGTTTTAATTAATTAAATTTGAAAAACAATATGGCTGTTAAACAGTTTTTATAAAAATGCCATTTTTAAACCCAAAAATAAACTTATTATAAAATGAAATAACAATTTCATTAAAAATTATTTAAATTGATTAAATATAATTAAATTAAACCTATATTACATAAAATCATATTAAAAAATGGGAATTTCAAATAACATAATTATTTGATATGAATTTTTTTTTGAAAAATCGAAATTTTCACTATTCACTGAAAAATCAATATTTTATGAAAAATCCCATAATTTTACCCAAAGTAAATTTGTATATGATGATTTAAAAAATTATATTCATTTTTTCAAATTAATATTATAAAATTTTGAAATTTAAATTAAAAATAAACTTTTTAATTGATGATTTTAATTAAAAATAATTCCTTTTTGAAAAAAGAATTTAGTATTTTTATAATGAATATAACTATATAATTCATATTAAAAATAATGTAAATAATTTATCCTATCATTACCTAGTTTTTTACACACATGTTGTGTGGGACCCATGAGCCACTTGGGGTGTACTATTATCCACAAGGGTCTTGTGAATTTCAACCAATAGTATGTGTCCAAGGTCGGTAAATGAGGTATATAGCCTAAAAATGACTCAGTAATATATTATCAACATCTTGATTAATGTCAGATATCACTACAAGATATATTTCCTAGTTCACATGAAGTGTTTGGAAAGGGTACCTGATTTGCCTGTACTTTTGTACAAATTGATTTGTGTTACCTAATCATACATAGTGGGAGAAATAAAAGTAAACATCACGTGATATTTAATTCAGAAATGGAATTTAAAAAAACATATGTTTTAGATTTTTCAAGCAATATAATCATTATTTTGAGTTCTAGAAACCCTAAATTCTTAAAAATAATACTTCCACCACCGATTCCAACTTAAACCATTCCCAAAACACAATAATTGATCTACATAATCATCTCTATGCCTCTAGTGGCCATTTAAACCATTCATAGAAGCTACTTCTGTCTCATATCACAAGAAAATGGTACATGTTCCATTCCATTCATGTTCCTACATGCTACCATCCAATGAAACCCCACATCATCTTTCCTTGTCTCACCCTACTGACTCCATCAAAAGAAACAACCATTATGATGGTCCACGATCCTTGGATCATTAATATACCGTGACAATGGGAGATATAATGAAGTAAATAACTACATATAGATTTCTAACTATCCAAGAAATAACATTGAATAGATCTACTAGTCATCCTGATGTGTGATAGGGTACACAACACCCATTAGAGAATGGGGAGGGTTGAGGTGTGATGGCTAGGTTTGGCCATCCAATAATTATTTTATTCTTTAAATCCCTAATATATATGTTCATCCAACAAATGTGAACAACAAAAAGAATGATATTATCTTCACTAAGGATAGTTTTCATGGATCAATGTAAGTTCTCAACATAATATAATAATATTAATTCAAGTATTAAATTCATAAATAATGAAGCGATGAATCAGAATAAATAACCACATATTTGTTTATTTATTTCCAAGGATCCATTCATTGTTCCTATAATATCACCCACATTGTTCTAATAATTTTAAATATAGTCTTTTTAAATCTTAATTCCAATTCAACAAAAGAATTATTCTATTTGAGAAACAGTGAATTTAGTGATGGAGATAATGTAGGAAACTTTTATGGGTGCCAAATACAATTCATGAATCCACTCTCTAATTTTTATTCGCCCATATTATATGAAATAAATTACATAATAAATTACCCCATAAATTATCCACTCACTTATTTATAAATCACTCATTCAGTCAATAATTTTGAAATTACATTTAATTCCACTAAATTTAAAAATCACCTGAATTAATATATTTCTCCATAATATCTACTTATATTTGCATGCCATCGACTCCCTTGGAAACATCCCCCACACCAAATAAATCATATAAAAAACCCATAATTTTAAAAAATTGATTACATAAATAATAATAATCAAATTGTAACATCACTTTATATTTATGAAAAATAAAAAACTAAAAAATTACGAGATCACCCCCAAAGAAACAAATTTCATCCAAAATCCAAATATAGTTACTAATTTTCTATATGGGGCTCCGTTTACAAAATATCCCCACTCACATGTGTGGGAAAATTACAATTTTCTAGCGAAAATATTGGATGAGGGTAAATACTATATCCCATGATCAACAGAACATTATTTTTTATTTCCATGATTTTTTACCATTTTAAAATTATAATTATAACCTTTTAGTGATCCCAGCCTTCGAAATAGAAAAATGATCCATGTACCACCCAGGTAAAGTCCAAGGTTATTACACATCAAATTATTATAGATTAAAAATTATAATTTCAATATCAAATTACATTTAATAAATAAAAAAAATGTATAATAATAAATATATAAATTAGTGTGAGAAAATGATAAAGGGAACACATTTTCTAAACTAAAAAATGGTTGTTCGTAGAACATTGTATTTGGAAAATTTCTTGACATCATGGAAAAAATACTTAGAATGGTGAGTCAAAAAAACATAAATGATTATAATTTAAATATAAATGGATTTTTATACAAAAAAATTTATAGTAACAATCATGAAAAATTTATTTTTTTATTAAAATAATAAACAAAACAAATTTTATAATCCAAAAAATACTATTACACAGTACACATTACATTGAGAAATTCTTAAAACTCAAGAAAACACACTTAGTATGACTAGTCAAGAAACATTAACTAATTATAAAATTAAAATTAATACTTTAATCTAAAAAAATTTAAAATATAAAGAAAATGTATAAAAAAATAAAATAAAAAATAGAGTTTCATAAATATAATAAACAAAAAATAGTTAATAGGCTAAAGAAAATTACTTTTAATTAAAACATTCTACTTTTAAAATCTCATGAAATTATTGAAAGGACAATTATCATGGACGGTGAAATAATGTATAAATAATGAAAAATACTATTTCTTATATAAATTTACTAACATCACTTATTTTTCAAAATCAACTATAATAATCAATCAATATAAATAATTATCTGAAATATTTTTATACAGAAAAATGGGAGAATTCATAGTGTCAATTTCATCCAAACCATCAGAAAAAATATATATTCGCATTAAATTAATAATGACACCAAATTTTGGATTTAAAGGATCTTTTATATAAAACACTTATCTCACCATTAATACCATAATATATAGATAATCTGTATGGATGGAGTGATTTAAGTTAACTATTGTCACAAACCAATCTGGGATACAATCCAACCCGACATCTGACCTATTCCACGATATAGCCCGAAGGGTATTCCCGATCACTATGGGCTGAAAACTAGTGCCAAACATCAATGTAATCACAATGTAGATGATTTTTACTAAAAAATAAAGATCAAATAAATAAATCTAACACATATCATATGAAAAAATTAAATATCAAAAAATAAAAAACCGAATCTAGATACAACAACTACTGAATAAACCAAAATTGAATACAAACTAAGCCCGAACCATGAAATCTGATCTAGATGTGACCTCTTGGACACCACCAACCACAGGAAAAACCTACTCCCTAGGAAACTCAAAGAAAAAAAACATAACCTGATATAAAAACCACCAAAACATATTAGTTGTACTAACAACGAATGGAATAATAAAGGTGTGATCATACAATAGAAATATAGACACTCACGATAGAATACAAGAATTCTCTTTCCTTAAACCATCCAAAAACACTAGTTTGAATTAGATTTAAAAAATAGGCTATTAAATAATTTTAAACAAATAGTTACCACTTTCTAAAAACCTACCTTTTATGAATAAAAAAACATATACATCTTTCCCTTTCCAAAACACGGTTTCTCTTTAAAAAAATACATTTTCATGATAAAAACCCCATTATCAATCAAAAAAAATCCAAAAAAATATCTATTGATATAAAAGGAAACCAAATAAGAATTCAAAACCAGCGAAATAAAACATTCCCCAAGTTCCCCTTTTTAATAAAAAAACATATCTTTTAATTTAAAAAGGGTTTTCCATTTCTAAATCCTGCTCAGTGACCCAAAGACCAATCACAAATACATACCAAAGGGTAAAAAGAACCAAGATGAAAACAAAAAAAGAACAAAAAACAAGTATAACCAAACTTATCTAATAACCAACATGCAAAAAAAAGTAAACAAAACATACAAATAGTGATCTATGAGCATTTCCCTAACATCTCTTGGGTGATCCTTAGATGTACTCAGATCAGACTCACGTTTCATCATATAGTGTATCTCCAAAGTCAATAACCAATGGCCACCCCAAATATCATATCCAATTTCACATCCCACCTAGATCCTTCAAGTAAAGGGGGTACCAACCCATCTAATTGATGTCGACAATAAACCATCACTTGACCATCTAGTTGATTACCATAAATCCCATGATAATAATAATAATATTCAGTGAAACATGGTATGTAAACTATAAAAAATAGTGTCCTCATGCGCGATCCATTAGAGGGGATCCCATCCTAAGGTCTAATGGGCTCAATACATAAAACGTTCCCATGAATGAGCAACTAGAGGGTAAAACATCCCATGATCTAGTTATTTTATGAACATGATCCAAGCATCATGAACACACATGAAAAAATAATTTCATTCAAAATAATTTTCCTCTAATAATTAAAGATCACAGGAAAACCTTATTTCCCACAATCATATTCACATTAAAAATAATTTTTAAAAGAAAACCAACCAGGACATATTCTACCAGGGCATTCAATCCACATTTCAAAAAATATAAACATTCCCACCAGGACAATACATCACATGAGTTCCAAAACAAATTCACAAAACCTTAAAAGCTTCCAATCATGTATTCACATAAATTCACATAAAAACCAAATTTTTAAGAGAACATATGGTGCTAACCAAGACTTTAACATTTCAAATATAATCATATTCACAAATCCATTTCCACATAATTTTCTGAAGTAAACATAAATCACCACATTCACATATACAATTATAAAATAGAATTTATACCATTTAATAACCAAGATATATATGAAAACAAAAAATGGGACTTTATGCCAATAATTCAAAAAAAATATACCATAAAATTTCAATCATGCCATGCTTGAAGGAACGCATTTGAAATCACATTTTTAACTCACACGAAGCAAAAACACACCATTTAGAAGTAAAAGAGTTTATTTTAGAAAAAGGGGATCACTTTCAAGTGACATTATCTTTTGAATTCCCATCCATGTGTGCACCTCATGCACCCATGGATGTGACAAAATCCAATGACACAATTTGAGTGTATATGTAATCACCCAAAACCATGTTCAAGAAATAACACTTTCCTTTACACCAACACCACAAATCACATAATGATAAGCTCCCCAATAATATATTAAAATCCAAAAAAATATTTCCATAACATTTTCTAAATTTCCAAGCCATGGAGAGACATAAAAACCACACATAATGCCTAATATATCATTTAAACAAGCTATAGAAATTTTACCAGGCCAAATAACACCCAAAGTTCTCAATTTCACCTTTAGAAAACATAAGGCTGTTCATCAAACTCCTTGATGGATCAAAATAAAGTTAAAATTAATGAAACCCTTTGAAAACCCATTTCAAACCAACTTTCCATCATAAATAGAAAAATAAATTCATACTATTACATCACAAGAATTATCATAATATTTTGAAAGCATTAATGGAAGGCTCGAGCATCAATAGAATTTGCGGGAAAGGAAATGGAATGAAACACCAACATTAACAGTGTGCGAAAAGAAAAAATCTTCAATAGAGGAAAGAAATAAGAATTAGAGACAATCAATTCAACCTAAAATACAAGAAAACAATCTATACATCCACCCAAACACTTTGATTTTGGATAAAATAAAAACCCCCACACGTGAAACCGTGAACCAAGGAAAAAGGGGGAGAAGAGGATGAAATTAAAAAAAATCAACATAATAACACCTTGGGACCTTAAAAAAGCTTCAATGGTGGATGAAGAGTTCGGTAGGAGGATCTTGGAGACCCCCATAGAGATTCTAGCCGAAATAGGTGAGTAAAATCCTGATTTTGGGTTATAACCGAGGAGGGTAAAAAGAGAAATGCACACCTTCAATGAACTGGGTAGGTCAAATGGTTTGGCCGCCTGATTTTCCAAACCCTGTGCCAACCATGAACCCATAACTATCTGAAAGGGACATGATTAATAGATATAACACATGATTTTCCAAACCACACACCAACCATACAGTCACCACTTTCTAAATCGACAAAACCTCTCGCATGGTTTCCACATGATTTCCCAAAAAATGCACAAGACATATGACAATCCCAATACACCACCTCATAATACAAAACATTTCCAAGGAGAAGGTTCACGATTTCCCTTAACCATGCTCCAACCATGATCCACCTACTGTCATGCCTAAAATAATCATTTTAAAAAAAAATCACTCAAAAAATACCAACGATAAAAAATTCAAACCCATGCTCGACGCAAAACTCATCCAAAAGATCAGATATCAAGAAAAGAATAAATTAAAATAATTTCCATGTATTGAGTATGATAATTCCCCCCCATAAACTATTTCATCATCTAAAAAGTCACCAAACCAAAATTTAAACAAAAACCGATCTCAAAACTGAATAAATCTGAACAAAACCACGAACCTCATGGTGAACTTTCACCTCACAAGGCACACCTGAAAAATTCTATTAGAAACCTAAAAATAAAGAACAATCGGAGAACATTGTAGGGTTCCATTTTCAAAAATAACTATACTAACATCATGTTATGACTTCATATCAGCCCAATACAGGAACTCTCCAGAAAAATACCTCAGGAATACCGACACACGAATTTCTAAAGACACCACCCTAACCAAAGAGGTAACTCACAACGTGATCTGACCCAAATTGTATACAAAAGATGAAAAACACCTCCAATAGAATATTATAACATAAAAAACCCCCATAACAAGTTGTAACCCCTGAAATAATCCCAATCAAAGCTGAAAACTTGAGAACAATCTACAAACATCGATCCCCACAAGAATGAATATCTCCAAAAAAGCGTGGCATAACCTAAAAAACTATATAAAAGCCTAACCATTTTGAGTTCCACATCGAAAACACCAATACAAGATTATATGAAAATATTAAAACCAAGTCCCTTAAAAGTGTATAGGAAACTCATAACAAGAAAGAAACCATAATATGGAACTCAATCCATTTCCATTCGAACGCTAGAAAAAAATTAGTCCACACTTCCCCACATTCCCAGTGATTCCTAACTATGCGTAAGCTTCACTCTGGGGCGTATATATGGAGGCTTGATGTATGAATCATCCACTTCGACATAATTAGGAGATTTAATCCTTTTATCATCAATTATTATTTAAGAAACAATTCTTATAGAAATTCTCCAGATGTCCTAAATGAGTATAACAATGACTAGTATTTGGAGGATTGTGACCAGATGTCTTCGAAAATCCAAACCGACTGCAATGGAAACATATGAGTGAGTGGTCTGATGGATGAGAAGATAAAACCAATAATGGAAATCCCCCCAAGAAGAAGTTCCTTTGGTATAAACCTCTTTTCATATGGGGAACATTAATGGTTGTTAAGAGAAACTGGTTCATCAACCACCTCTGACACAACCCCATGAACTAACTCAGCTAAGAATGCATCATCTACCAACTTTGTGAACTGGACTTCACCAGAAAAAATGTCTCACTCCATTATCTCTAGATGAAGACCTCAAATGAAAGGAGGTTATTTCAATAGATTTTTCAGTTCCATCTCTGAAGAGAAAGAAAACTGCTCCTTGAAATGTTTAACATAAGCCTTTAATGACTACTGGACTTGCTAAATACTCAAGTCGGATTCCACCTACATCATCCTCACCACATTAGGTATGAACCATTAGATGAAATATGTCTTAAACACCTCCCATTCCCTCCCAACTTGCATCGATGACAGTTGAATCATCTTATACTAATCCAAATATGTGCCCTAAAAAAACCCCAAAACAACACACACTCTCATAGATTTGGGAGATCCCAAGGATATGATGAATATATCAACTTATTAAATCCATTCCAAATCCTATAAATGATATGAATCATCAAAAATGATGAAAAATCCAATAAGAACTAGAAACTTTATTAGACCCACTTGACACCTTGGGGACCTCTCTAGGGGACAAAATCTGATCAACACAAAAAACAAGAAACTGAAATCAACATCAACCCAAAACACATTTGAAAAAAACATCTCATGCCAAAATAATGGGATCACAAATAAAACACTATAAGAAAATTAAAAAACATTTCTTCAAAAACACCCTTTTAATCTTAATTTCAAAACTACCTTCTTCCAAGGACACATTCCTTATACCAAAATCATTTTTTTCACAAAAAAAGAACCCTATTATTATAGAGAAACCAACCCCAAAAATAATTTCCCTTTTTCAAACCATTTTGGAATCAAACCAAAACAAACCTTCGATTTCAAATACCCACCCATGGAATCCTATGAACCATCACATATGTGAACATTCCACTTTCTCTTATATAATCCATGCAAACAGGCCAACATGTATTTTCCACACATGCCCACACATATTCTGACATTCATATCGAACACCAAGGGTCATAATTACAACATTATCATCAAACCCATGAATTTACACAGTTTTCAATCCCAATGAATTTATATTTTAAAAATTATTTTACCTTTAAATCTGAAACCAATTAAAGTAAATCATTTCCATTTCAAAAAGTGTTTTCATTTTAAAATCCCACTTACACCAACCAAATACAAAACAATGCAAAAGTGAGATCAAACTATATGGATGAGGAACTATTGGCCATGAATAGATTGGAGAAATGTTTAGTTGTCCATGGATAGCTTAGAATCATTGTTAGTGGTACATGCCCTATGTAAGGATGAAAATATAAGAGGACATAGAACCATTCACTCAGACTCCATATGGGTCACCACTCCATGTGATATCATCAAATAAAACTAGCTCACGTTCATTATTATTCCTCATCCACATAATCCAAAAAAAATCAATGAATAAAATCCCATAGTACCCCTGGAAACATGAGGATTTGAATGAGTAAGGGTTCATGAAATTATTTCTGTACATACCTCTCGAGACCTGACATTCGTAATCTCTAACTAAATGACACCCAAAATAACAAGAACCATCTCTGATAACATTTTTCCACGAACCAACCTGGGATGCCATCCATCCTGACATTTTACCCGATCTAAGACACGGCCTGAAGGATGTTCTCGATCACCATGGATTGAAAACTAGTGTCGAGCATCAATGTAATCACAATGGGAATTATTTTACCCAATAAATAAGATCATTTAAATAAAATAAACAAATAACATAGACAACAATAACTGAATATCAAAACATACAAAACTGAATCTATATACAAAAACTACTGAACCAAATAAAAATGAATACAAAATGAGACCGAACCATGAATCCCTATCTCCACATGACCTCCTAGTCACTAACAACTACAAGACCATCCTACTCCCAAGGAAACTCTAACTAGAATTCATATCCTGAAACTTGTTCCTGCAAAATAACTCGGGCCTATTAACACCAAATGGTAAATGTAGGTTGTGAGCATAAAACTTATCAGTTGGAAATCACCATAGAATCCATGGACTTCCATACCCAAAACAATCCACAAACACAAGTTTTAAATACATTTAGAAAATATGATTAAAAATCATTTTAAAGAAATTAATAGAACTTTATAAAAACATCAATTTTTAATAATAAACCCATATAAAGAATTTAAGTTTACCAAACATGGTTCCACTTTATAACATGCCGGTTTCATAAGCAAAAAACCAATTATTAATCCCAATTAGAAAAGACAAAAATCATAACTAATAAAAAAGGAGACAAAAAAAGAATTCATAACTAGAAAAAAACATTCCACAAGTTCCCTTTTTTAAAACAACAAAAATATCTTTTCATTCAAAAAGTTTTTCATTTTTTAAATCCAAACAATAACCCCCATTCCCAATACAAAAAAATACGAGAGGGTTAAAAGTATTAATGAGAAAATAAAAAAAGAACAAACAAGAAAGTATAAACTAGTAGATCTGATAACCAACACCCAAAAGAATTAAACATAAAATACATATAGTGATCCATGGGAATTACTTAAACATGTCTGATAGATCATTGGACATAATTACTTCATACCCATCTATTTATATATGGTGATTCTCCATAGTAAATAACCACCTGACACTCTAAACTAGTCAATTCGGTGGAATACCCCGCCTAACCCCATAATGTCAGGGGGGTACCAACCCTTATAATCAGGGTTGAAAAGCATCTATATCACAACAAATTAGATGATTCCCATGAATTTCATGTTAATAATAAAAATACTCAAAAAAAATGTAATAGAAACCTTAACTAATATCATCCATGTGAATAAGACATTAGAGGGGATCTCATCCTATGTTATTTTGACTTAATACCAACAATGTTATCAGGAATGATCCATTATAGTGGAATGAATCCCAATGACAAGGGGTTTTCTATACATTATCCATGCATCCAAAACACCCATGAAAATCCATTTCTTCCACTCAAATTTCCCCCAACAATGAAATATCACATGAAAACCACATTTCCCACAATCACATTCATCTTCCAAATCTTTTTTAAAAGAATACGAACATGGTCTTACTCTACCCATGTTTTCAATCCACTTTTCAAAACATGAAAACATTCCCATTGGGACCATACCTAACATGGATTGTAAAAAAATTCCCAAACATTACATACTGCAAACCAGGCATTCACATCACTTCACATCAAAACACACTTTTTAAGAGGATGTAATGGTATAACTAGGCCTTTAACATTAAAAATCCATGTTTTTAACAATTAAATTTCCAAATCATTTAATAAAGTTAACAAAAAACACCACTTTCACAAAAAAAATCCAAATAGGCCTTTACATAATTTAGAAACCAAGCTATATCTAAAAAAAGTATAATGAGACATTATTCCAATATTTCACAAAAACATACCTTAAAATTCCTAATGGGACAAGTTTAAAGGAAAAAATTTGAATCCACTTTTTTAAGCCACATAAAGAACCAACACACTATTTATAAATCAAGTGAATCATTTTAGAAAAGGGGGATCACGTTCAAGTGGAATCGTCATTTGAATTCCCATCTATGCATGCACCCCATGAACCCATGGATGTTCCAACATAAAATGACACACATCGAGTGTATAGCAAAGCACCAAAAATCATTTTCATGGAAGACCAATTTCTATTAAACCAATAAATAAATCAACGAATTTAAAGATCACTAATAAGCTTTTAAACACCAGAAAAACCGTTCCATAATATTTGGAATAAATTACCATGCCATAGAGAGACATCCAGACTACACATCATGCCCCATTTTTCATTTCAACAAGATATGAAAATGAAACCAAGGCCAAATAATACCCTAATTGGTCAATTTCATTTTTAGAAAAGATAAGGAATCTCATAAAACACCATACATGCATTAAAATAAAGGATCAATTAATGAAACAATTTAGAAAACCATTTCACATCCATTTTCTATCATTAAATCATCAAATTAATTCATAATATATCAGCATGAGAATGATTATATTATTTTGAAATCATCAAAGGAAATTTAAAGCATCAGAAAAATGGTTTATAAAATAAATGGATGAAATAAACTACCTCAATGGTGCGCGAATAGAAAAAAACATAGAGAGAAGGTAGAATCATGATTGAGGGAAACTCTTCACACAAAAACATCCAATAAAACTAAATACACATCAACCCTAACCCTTAGGGTTATGAAAAAATAGAATCCCCAACAATAGAAACCATAAAACATGGGAGAAGGGAAATAAGATGAGGAAATTGACCAAAAATCCAAGGAATCTCACCTTGTGACCTTCAAGAATCATTAATGGTGGAAGGAGATTAAGGGAGGTGGATCTTGGCGATCCCCATGGTTGTTCTAGGTCGAATGGGGGAGAAAAATCCCAAATTGGGGTAAAAACAATGGAGGGTAAAAAGGGGAATTTCACAAATTTAATGATTTGGGTAACTCACATGGTTTTCCAAACAATGCAACAAATGTGCACCCCTCACTATCAAAAAGGGACATGCTTCATGGTTAGGCCGAAATGTTTTCTAAAATATTTTCTAAATGTATTTTTTCTACTATCTGAATGGATAGATACTATTTTATTTATTCTGTCTAGTTTCCAAAACATTGTATAAGCCACACACCCTACGCCATGCCCCATAAACCAACTCACATACCATACAATTTCCTAGGTGAAGGATCACAGTTTCTCGTAATTGTCTCCTAACAATTCCCCACCTATTGTTAATCCAAAAATCTCCATTTAAAAAAATTCACATAAAAACATCTAAAGATCAAAAAATTAAACCAGGACTCAACCCAAACCTGAACTAGAGGATGTAATATCAAAAAAGAATATAATAAAATAATTTTCTAGGTCGGGGTGTGAAAAATACTTAAAATATAAATTTTTTATGATAAAAATCCCTTAAGGTATTTCAAAATATTATTTTTATTTTTCTATTTATATTGTTTAAAAATAATCAAAGGAAGTTAATGGAATAAGCGAAAGATGCAAGATGAGCATATATGACTCATTCCAAGGACCTCATTACCTAGAAACACCAACCAGTTGATAGATGACCACCCTGTAGCTGGTATATGACCAACAACCATATGATAGAATAAAAAAAGAACAGGAATCACTTTGAAGTCCCCCAACATTCTAGTTGATCTAACTAGCCAACCGATGGAGTCTATAACGACCAAGAGAGACACATGAGGCTCACTGGATAAATGGTGGGATTGTCTAAATAACTAGAGTAGATCTAGAATATTCAAAAGGTTATTAAAAGTTTATCTAAAATATTTTTATCAACTCTTTAATGGATTGAATCCAACCATGGCTACTCAAATACTTATAAAGGTTATAAATAGACATCAAGTTTGTCCTGGATCTCAACCAGGAATAAAAATTTCTATAAATCAATCATTGATCGACACATGATGAATAATTATAAAATATTCTTAAGTGAACATAAATTCCTAATAAAAAAGGAACCCAGGATTAAATATAAGGACCCAACCTTAAAAATTACATAATCGTGTATTTAAGTCAAATAGTTTTCTTTATTTCACTTTGAGGATCCTTCCAGGTATATATTTTTAGAGAAATGGGTGACAACTCATACATAGAAAAACTATATAATATAAAGACTACACTTATGATCAGTATAAATTTTTTCCACCATATAAATATTTTAAAATAAAACATTATTAATTTTCATGAAAACTATTCTGGGAATGCAACTTCACAACTTCCTTTCCCTTAACCATCATTAAATGCTATGGAAAACATATTCAAAAAATTAGATGGGAAATGAAAGATCAGTGAGAAATATTAAATAAATAAAACTATCAGTCATGTGAAAACATAAAAACCCAAGAAAACCCTTTTCTGAAAAACATAACATAACATTTTTAACCGAAAAGGTAATTTTCATTCATTTAAGAAGAACATTTATTTCAGCTATTGAAAACAAATAAATTCCATGAAAACTCATTAGAAAGAATATAAAATTATATAGATAACATAGGACATCATCTCATAGGACTATTACATAGCCCTTAACAATTGGAATAACCATATAGAAAAACTATAATATAATTATCTTGAGAAAATAATCGTTACCAAATTCATTAGAGCACAATATGGGTGCACCGATCATTTAATCTATAATGGGCTACTTAAGGATATCTGGGCACACCCATCATATATAATTTCAAAGAACCACAAAATTAATAAAAAAAATTATCATTTGAAAAAATATTTTAAACTTTTATTCAAATCATATTCACATATTAAAATAACATTTTCATTAAAAATAACATTTTCAATATAAAATAAACTTTTCTTTTGAGAAAATCATTTCAATACCAAAATAACTAAAAAAGGGGAGGTTGATTTTTAATTTAATAATATAGGAAATATTTGAAAGTAATCTTGAAATAAAATAACATCCATGGTGGTAAATTTTTTTATCACCACGTACATTAAGATTAGAACATTCAATTTTTCATTTTTCAAAATTTTCTGTTTAATACACATAAAAAAGACACCTTTTAAAAACCATTGATATAAAATAAAATGAAATTTTTAAATATTTTATTTCCATATAAAAAACTTTCAATTTTTTAAGAACACAAACATGGAAGGGAAATAGGGTTTGATGTAAGACATTAAAAATGGAATAATTTAGAGTAATATTCCCATAATACATTGTAAATATTGAATCATAAGACCATAAAAGAATAAAATTAAATAAAACATCAAATTACAAGACAATATATATGTTTTTTAAATAAAATGTCAAACTGGATTTTTAGAAACATAATAAAATAATATAAATTCATAAAATCAAAGTATGCCATAATGAAAAGAAATTGAGATAAAATCCCTTAGCTTGGGCTTGACATGTCACATGTATCATTATATTCTTAAATAATAAAATTATGTCAAATATTTACTTACATGAGAACCTATTTTACATTTATTTTTACGTTTATTTCAATTAATAAAAATTTATATACAATTACATAATCATTAATTTAAGTCAGATGTTTTTACCATATTTAATGAATGTATAAAAAATGACTTCGGTAGGTTGAATATGGTCAAAAAAATATTTTGGTAAACATATAAAGAGTAATAATAAACAAATAATTTTCTTATTTATACATAAATTATATATTTAAGTCAAATCATTAATTATGGTTATGAAAAATGAGAGAACGTTATGACCATGTAGACGGTAGGAGGTAAATACGCATGAGTAACATTCCCATTTTTTTAATAATAAATATGGAAATAAGTAATGTAATATTTTATCCTCACATAATGATAATTATATAATAAATTAAATATAATTTAATTATATATACTTATATATGTCTCTATTTTGTTGTATTGATGAAAATAATATCATGACTCTTTTTTGAAGGTGGTAGTCCATATGTACACGAATGACATTATCACCTTTTTTAGTGAGTGAAAAGGTAAGATAGAAAATGATATATTATACATTAATAATGATGAATATTCCATGAATGTAGAAATTGTGTAATTTATATCAAATATATTCATTATATTTACCCTTATTATCTTCATTGTAACACATTAGTGAAAAATGAATCACATTGCTTTGTGAGGTGGTAGTCCACCTTAAAGATGAGAAACATTATTGTAACATCCCAGATAAATAAAGAATATGTCATTTTAAAATTTAATAATAATTTTAAATTAATAATTAATTTTACTTTAAAGGGGATGTTATGATTGATGGCGTACTCGATACAAAACAATGGGTTTCTTTGAAATCTTACGTTGCACACAATGTTGGGTCATACTGAAAAATAATAATATAATATTATTTAAAATGGTAGTTAACGCCTAGTCATTGTAATGGTGGGAATGAATAGAAGTAACTAAAAAATTATCTTCCTAGTTTTTTCTATGTTTTTACATTTAACCAATAAAATTTACAGGCTTAAATTGTGAAAGAACCTAATTTTAAGCATAATTTACTTTAAAAGGTTGATTCACCTCCTTTTGATGGTGAACCCTCTTTAAATTTATTTTTGGTCGGTTTTATATTTTATATTTGATAAAATAAAATTATTATTTATAATCAGGACATCAAAATTCACTTTGGGTACAATTTTGGTACTTTTCTAATAAAATTCATTTTTTAATGAATAGTGAAAAATACTGTATTTTAATTCAAAACTGCCATTAGTATAATTTATTTATATGGTTACATTATCCTTTTAATAGGTTTTTATTTTTAAACAGATTATATTTTTACCATTAAATCCAATTTTGGCCATTAAAAGCAATTTTACTTTGAAATTGGACATAATCAACTGTCTATCTTTTGATAGTTATTATTTTTTTTTCAAAAAAAGTTATTTTATTTTGACAATGAGAATTAATTTTAAATTAATTAATCAAACTTCTAAATTTAGAATTTGGTGAAAAAATAAATCATTTTTGAATGTGGAATATCAAATATAGTTTAGGCTGAATTTTTGCTATTTTTCTGAAAAACATCAATTTTTGATGAATTGTGAATCCCCTAAGTATTAGTTAAAAATCCGACCTTTTCATTTAAATGAAATTTTACTGCTTCAGTGAATTGAATTTATAAAATCCAACAAACATGGGTATTATTAATAAATAAAATTTGGTTTAATAAGATGAAAATAATTTTTGGTGAATAGTAACTTTTTAATTTTATATACCCTGGTTAAGGGAAAATAAAGTAATTCAATGTAAAAATAATATTAAATTAATATAAAATTACCTTAACACTTGTCCTAAACTTATTTGATGAGTAATTTTCAACCAATAATATCCTTGGGTGAGACTTTTGGCCTTTTAAATCCATTTGGGTAAGAAAATGATATTAATAACTATTTTTATAGTAAAAAATAAAAATATCATAAACATGTAATGTTTTGATAAAACAATTTTAATATGGTGTTATATAATTGATATATTTGAATATAAATATTTCTTATAAATCTAAAAATATATCATACATCATGGTATGTTTTTATAATTTTTATACATCAAATAAATTAAATTATTTATGACACAATAATTATGTTGTATTTACCTCATTAATAAATGATTTAAATAAATGAGATTATAAAGAATAAAACATTATCCAAAACCTGTCCAATTCTTATTAGATGATTTTATTTCGACCATGAGTCATCTTATCTTAGAATTTAATTAATTTTGGACATTTAGAAACTGAAAATCATGATATAATAAATTGATATTTTTCACACTTTCCTAAAGAGCCCCTCCCCCTTATGAAAAGCCCTCTCTTCTAACCAATTCCTCACACCTCTCAAGCCCCTTGGCTCATTCAAACTCTGCTTATATAATCTCTCAAGATCCATATCTTCCTTTTAGAAGCCTTACCTTAGGCATAAGGCACTTTAAGAAGTCTTTTTGGTTCAAACCAAAGGGAGTTACCCGAATTAAAGGTAACAGTTTCTCTTAAATTATTTTCTTTTATTTTACTTATACAACTGATAAAATCTTTTTATTCCATTATTTTATAAAAAAAAAGTATCCTAAATATACTATGATGTTTTAATGAGTAGTAATATAACTACACTTACACAGACCACCATCTAATAGGTAAAAACAGACTGTTTCTTTGGATGGCGAACTACAACCTCACGAAACGATGATTGTTCAAATATCTCCAACCACCTCTCATGGTGGCCATTAATATGAAATTTTATTTATATATGATACATATTATGTTTATTTTTTCTTTATTTTTCTGTATTTTACATTTATAGCATACCTTTATGGTTTCAATTATGGGTAAACGCGATAATTTCATTTGAAGAAAGTGCAGACTACCGCCCCCTCAAAATGATATGACTCATTCATGCCTTACATGGAATGTATAAATGATGGTTCTAATGATATTATATATGATATTATAATTTAGTTATAATATCCCTATGTATCATTATGTTTCAATTCAATTTAAATAAGAAATGAAATGAAAGCAGCGTTCATGCGTACGTACGACTTACCATCTCCATGAATGATGCATTTCATTTCATACCGCTAAATGTTATGTAATATTATAAATAAATATATATAGTGGATATATAAGATATATATTATATCTAAATAATTAATAACATTCTTTAGATAATGTAATTTTGACCACATAGACAACTGGTAAATATAAGAAGTTCATTTTTGACTCAAGTACCAATTCTCGACAAAATGACCATTATTAACTTAAATGATTACAAAATGTTTTTATCATGGTAATAAGTGCTTTAAAAGGAATAATAATATTGAAAAAGGTTCTTAAGAAAGTTTAAATTAACTTTATTTTATTATTTAGGAGATTAAATGTTGAACGGGTCAGGTCGGACACGAGGTAAGGGATTTCTTATATCACTTTTATTTTCGTGAGTTTTCCATTGTTCATCACTTATTTTTTGAATGTGGGGAAATGTATACTACCATTTATATTTATTATCACGATTCTTTTTATATTCTTGGTATTGTGTGATTCATTTGGTGGTTATTAACTTTTGGTTTTACGACTCGATTGATTACAACGTGGTAAGGGGTTTTCAAATCACTTTTATTCCCGTGGGATTCCTGCTGTATTTGACACTATTTCATTTTGTGCGGTGTATGTACTTACAATGATTGTATTCATTGTGTAATATAATTTAATTTATGGTTAATTAAATCCTCATTGTGTGATCCTCTTTTCATGTGGTGTATGTTTCGAAAGTTACCAAATCAGTGAGGGAACCTTTCACCCTCCACTTTTTAAAAGACTTTTTTTTGTTATGTATTTTAATTTAATCCTTCATTTGTTGGGATATGTTCTTATATATCCTTATTTCTGTAAATATTTTGTCCATGTGATGATATACCCTTTTATCTATCATAAAATCATTTTCTGAATCTTTAATGTGATGACGTTAGGCTGTCAAATTTCTGTAGAGCAACTTCTTTACCCAATTTAAATTCTTTGGGTTAAACCTCTACTTCTAGATTATGTCATGGTGTGAATATGATTGAATTAACATTGATTGTTTTACTCTTAATATCCAATTATATTGAGTGTATTTATATTTTTCACACATAATTACATAATTGATTTATCATTAATCAAAGGATATCATCTTTATAACGGATTTCGTCTCAATTTACATTCCATTGAGACATCAATTGTTGTTATGCACTGAATCACTTTTATATTGTGTATACACTATCCTTTAGAATATCATATCATAAATAACTTTATTCACATGATATTATAATGTTTTGATTAAGTGTTATTCCTCAATCATTTTTATTCAAGCATCTACTATTTGGTTAAGAACTCCTTAACAAAAATATTGTTTTAATGATTTATTCTTCTAAATCATTCTCATTAATTACCATGTTTTAAAAAATGGTTTTATGGATTTATTTATATGAAAATTACTATTTTAAAAATGTTAGTTCCATTAAAAAAATTAAAGTGGTATGGGATTATATGATTCAAAAATATCTTTATTAAATTTTTTAAATGGTTTGATAAAGCATTGATTATGTCAATATCTTGAAATGATATATTGTGATTGGAATTTGGGAATGTTATATTTCCTTTATGCTTATGTTATGTGTTATGATTATATTATGGTCCTTTGGAACTGTTTACATATACGGGTGGTTCCATGATAAACCTAGGGCAGGTGAGCCCAGAATAGCTCTCCAATTCATTGGGTAATGTGATGGAGGTAAAATGTTAATGTTTTCACCTCAAAGATTTAGGGAATATATTGTGATGGGTATTAAAAATGTGAATCCCTATATAAATGTGATATCTATTATGTAAGTATGTTATGAATTCCATAATTTACATTTGTGATTTGTGATTTCTGTGCGTTATTCATAAATCTTATGATTTTTTAAGGTATGATATGATTAAAAATTATTAGTTTCATTCATTTGTATTTATTTATGGGATAATGTTATCCTTCCTTGTTTTATAACCCATACTGAGATTTTTATGCTCATCCCATGTATTTGAAATTTTTTCCACAGGACTTAAAGATGAATTTGTTCAAGGATGGGATCATGGAAAAGTGATGCTGTCTAAAACATGAAACTAGACATGTTTCTTTTTAGGAGTTTTTATATTATGAAAAATGGATACTGTGTAGTAGTTTCTATATGTAATATTCAAGTTGATATGTAATACTTATGACTTAATTCTCTAAAACTCTAAACCTGAAAAGATCCTCAATGTGAATTCTTGACAAAATTCAAGATTACGTAATGATTAAGTCTGAGTCCTTATAGTTATCATATCCCATATAGGGTAGAATATAAATAGGTATATATGATATAATGAATAAATAGGTATAATTATGTTATAAATATCATATATAGACTTTATATCCACAATAATACCCAACCGTTAGAGGTGGTAATGAAAAAATGAATGACATTGGTTTGTGAGGCATAGTTCTCCAAACACACAAATGTTGATTTCATAACCCATTTGATAGAAGTGTAGATGGTATTCGGTAATTAAAATTTAATAAAAACATCACATTATATGTAAGATACATATTTTATTATTTTATAATGTTTCAATAAAAATTTTATAGGGTGGATAAAGAAATAAATTAAAATTTCTCATTAAAGAATGTTACCTATTCATTGGGTCTCCTCTACAGGTTTTAGCCAAAATCAATCATATGATGGGTTTCTACCAAATATAAGGATTCTAGTTTGCTTTTTTGGGAGTTGTCATTTTATTTTGGTAGGGATTTTTCAAACCAAAGTCATTTAGGAGAGGAGAGGGGGTGACCGTTTATAAATGAGGTGACTAGAAAACTTGTAATGTTTTGAAATTATTTAATCATAGCCATAGTATTACCAAGTATAAATCTTTAAAAATAGATCATTATAGAAAAAAGAATATTTATGTTCTAAATTTTTCCATCAGATGGGTTTTGGACAAGTTTTATTTCATTTAACAATTATCTTTTTAGTTTAACCCCTGGTAAAACCATTTTTCCCTTAACTGCAGTAATTAATTTTTACTATTTTAATATTAATTCTAGTTAAAAATAGTATTGAACTTATTAGAAAATAGAAATTTTCCTTATTGTAATAATAAATAATTTTTAAAAAACAAATTCACATATATTGAAATTTTTATTTAATGTTAACCCCATAGACGTGGAGAGAAAGTGATTTTTTATAAGAGTATTTTTATGTAAAAAATGATTCTATTTAAACTCTATGATTAATAATAATCATTTTATGAAACCAAGTTAATAATAAATTATATATAATATATAAAGTTAATTTAAAACATTACCTATTTGGTATTATTTATTTTAATTAATAAGGAGAAACATTATTCATTTTAAAACAGTTTTTAAAAAAACCCATTTTAAAAGCCAAAAACAAATTTATACAAAAAAACCAATATAACATAGATTAAAAATTAATTAAGTAGATTAAATATTTAAAATAATACTTAAAATACATTAAAAAATTTTAAAAACACATTGGTTATTTTAAATTACTTAATTAATTGAAAATAAGACTTATTACAAATATGAGTATTTTTCACTATTCACTTAAAAAATCAATATTTTCTAAAAAATCCCAAAAATTTACCCTAATTTAATTTTGATATGATTATTTGAAAAATGAAAATAATTTTATAAAATAAAAATTAATTAATATTGAAATTAATTTTTTTAATAAAACCTCATAAGGAAATGGTTTAGTTATAACTATTTTTTTTGATTAAAAGTTATTAAATATTTTTATAACTAATATAGCTGTCTAATTAAAATTAATAAATATGAATATTATTTATTATAACATTAATCATGTTTTTAAATTAAACTTCTTCAATCATTTATATTTTCCTCCTCTTTTAGATACTTTTTTTTATTATATTTTATAAGGCTCTTCTTATGTCTCCTTTATCAGTTCCTCTCAATCACTCTTTATATTTAATATTCATCATGTATTTTGAGGAGAGTTGAGTTATTTGTAATGGGTTTGAAAAAAACATCAATATTCTGCATCCTCATCTTCAAATTATAATCAGCATTAAAGTGTGGGTTTTAGTTCCCTTATTTCTATAACTGTAATAACCTACCAATTATCATTGGATTGAGAGAACAATAAGTCATTACTAGGCCTTAAGAAACATCCCCAAGATGCACAAGGCTGAAAATATATGCGGATGGGTTTCAAATACATGTGGGGGATGATTTACCATTTAATAAATAAACCCATAAACCTAACAAGCATAACCAAACATTCACTATATGATGCATGAACAAATGAAAGAGAAATGACCAATTTCATGTATCTCACAACCACATAAAATTCAGAGAAAGAGGAAGAATAACCACATATCAAAGTACAAGGAGATAAACAACACATGACTCTCCGAAGCTCTCAAGACTCCAAGATCCAGAAGCTCCAAGCTCCAAAATTTCCAAACAACCCATACATCATGATGTTGTGCTAAACACGTGTGAAACATTACCTTTTCCCTTGTCCTAGAAGATAACATCTGAAAAATCACCAAAGTGCCAAAGTAGGGGTGATATAAAACTCAGTTTGTTTTCCCCAATGACACCCCTACTCATGCCACTATGATAGAAGAGTTGGAGACAATTATATAAAATATTTTGTGTAAAACAACTTCTCAAAAACATTTAATAACTAAATATAAACGAGTTTCCAAAACCATTCATTACCAAAACCATACAAGTTAAATTGAAACAAATTTTACCAGTAAGTTGTTTTTCTAGAAAAATAACTAAACAATATTTACCACTATTTCACAATATTCCTTTATCAGCATACCCAAACATTTCTCAAACCAATGCCACCAACCATGCATGATACGTTATGACAGTTCTATACTCATGAGTAGTTTCCCATCGATCTACCATGTTGTCACAAAGTAATTGTGTTCCATGTGCCATTAACCCTTTGGCACTGAGCACAAGGTCATATTTCAACCAATCCCCATGTATGAAATTACCATGTTCCATTAAACATTTGACCCTGAGAACAAGGTCATATTTCAAACAAGGCCTATATATGCAACCTAAAAACACACCACATATTCTCAAAGATCATGCCAAAACAACCCTTTTAATAAAAACACCTTCTTATTGAAAACCATTTTCGTCAAAATCATTTTAATGCCAAACCGTATTAATTACAAACCATTTCAATAAAACTCTATTGTTATTGACAACCAATTCTATGGAAATCCCCATTTTCACCAACCATTAATCAATTCCATAAAATCAATAATATAAAATAATCATTTTAATTTTGTGAAACTAAACCCCCTTTGCACAACTATTCACAAAGATCACGCAATTTCACAAAAACCATAAATCATCACCAATGAAGATTTTTCCATAAATCTTATAGTCAATAAACCAATTTGAATCTAAGACAATTAATTTTATCAAGAGAAGATGAGAGTGAAGCCACCTACCTCGAAGGTTTTGATGAATCTTTGACAATAGACGAAGAACGCACAAGAATGTGGGTCCATTCTGTAGGAACAACATTAGTTTTCTTATCCTAGAAAGATCATGAATTAAAATTGAATTATTTGGCATAAAAAATTTATATCTACCCACTATAGGTTTAGATATAAGAAATAATGGAGATCAGAGAAGTAGATCTTTGAAAACATGAAAAATACGAAAAGAATGGTGACATGCCTTAAGAATCAGACTCGAAAACACCAAGGGAAGGCTCTGGGATGGCTACAACTCATTAGGGGTGGGTTCTCCAGACTTCTAGGGAGAGTAATCTAGACATAGGGTATTTTTGAAGCGAAAAATAAATATATAGAGCAAAACGAGTATGCTCCTAAAAAATGGATCATGATTTGACCTCTACGCAAGGTTTGACCACACGGTTTGGGCTAACCTTGTATGTATTGTGTGACCTTCCTTTTGGTTGCAACAGTACTTATAAAACCCCCAAACTCTCCCATACTTCACATTTACCCTTTTTACAGAAACATAATTTTTATGGAAACATCCCACTTTATAGAAACAACCCACTTTATAGAAACACCCCAATTTATGGAAACAACCCACATTATGGAAACACCCAACTTAACAGAAACTCTCTATATTATGGAAAATATCTATTTTATAGAAACTCTATATTTTATGGAAAATCTCTATTTTATGGAAACTCAATATTTTATACACACCAAATTAAAAAAAAATGTGAGGAAAGGGGTTATGTACCCGAAACAGGGGGCACTACAATAATAATCCAATGTATTTTATTCTTCTTTAGTATCTTAGTTTCCAATATAACTAAGGTATTTAATCACTCTTTAGTGACACGAATACCATTAATTTCAGAAGATAAATATAACCTTCTCATGAATTATTGATGGCAGTGGACACAAGGTCCCATCAGTGATTTATTGTTGAACTCCTTTATTTAATTGTTCTTTTTAATTTAGGCAATTTATTTTTCACTGTACTTAATGTTTTAATATTTAAAATGTTTTCTTTAATATTATTTTATTATACTAAAATTTATTATTTTTGGGATAATAAATTTTATTTTATAACCTCATTTTATTTTTTAAAATTAAAATCACCCCTCTTTCATATTACATCTGATCAACATTTGTTATTAGAGGGTAGTTTTTTTATTTTATATATAACATAATTTTTGTGTTTTATTTTTTATTCAACCTTATTTTTTAAAATCATAACTTATTTAAATGTTTTATATTTTTAGGAAGGTACATTTCTCAAATAAACATGGTGGTATTAACGGACACTTTATGGGTTATGAATAGTTCTTTTATTAAACTAAATATTATTTTCAGAAAACATGTATGTCAACCTTTATTATACTTATTGGTTATCTCATATAGATGAATGTTATGAATGTGCATACACGAACGGATAAAATAATAATAAAACTAACTTCTTTATGATATTTATGTTTTTTAATTAGAGGGTAACGCTATAAATGAATTTCATTATGGATTAGAAAAAAATTAATTTAATCAAATTTCTATATGAAAAACTGATAATTGAATATGGAAATTTTTAGAAGTAATATACAAAAGAATGAACAAAGTAAAAATAATTGACTTGACATGAGTAGAAAATATTTTTAATGTTTTAGTATTCTTTCTAAATAATCTATTAATTGGATATTTACAAGATTAATTAACATATTAAATGGAAGAAACTCTCATAGTGACACCATTATAGTAGAAACACATGTGAAGAAATCATTTTAGTACTACTAAGTACTTGGTAACCCTATATAACAAAAATCCATGAATCCAAAGATATAAAGTGAATACCAGTCAAGGAGATAATAAGATATCTCATGACTTATGAGATCCCAATGAAGTGATAATATGATAAGTAAGACACAAAATTTAGATAGGAAAATTTTATTACTTTTAAATCATTTAAAATAACCATTACAATGGTGATGAAATGTCTCATCTAGCCAATAAAATTATAAAATTATTCAATTGAAATAAATCATACCAATGTGAAAAAATTAGAATGAAAAAATTGAATAATAAGAAATGTGAATAAAATGAAAAAATAAGGGACACCTAGGGGTGAAATTCACCTTGATCAAAAATAAAAACGAGGTGAAGAAGAATAAAAGAAAGAAATAATTCAAGGATTCAAATAGGTGTGTAAGTGATGATTCCCTCCACTCGAGAGAGTCAAATGATGAAAGCACCAAGTATCTCAAGGATGATGTTTAAGAAATGTGTCAAAAGAGTAAATACCAAAATGAAAATGGGTACATGTATAATGGATTCTCTTGAAACATGTGTTGTAAGCACTTTTAATTTAATCACCCTAAAAAAAATTAATAAGTGGATAAATGGATTTCAATGAAAATTTAAGAATAAAAATCGTTAATATAGGTACAATGATTTTTATCAATACCCAAAATAAAATATATTTTATTTTTTTAGGATTTAACACAAAATATACTAATCAGTATCCAAAATTTCATCATGGAGTTTAAAATATATTTTTAAAATGATCCACCCATTATTTTTAATTTCAAAGGAATAATTTTGTTTACCTCTTTTTGTTTTCAAATTATTTCTCTTATCAATTTAAAATATATTACTTCTAAAAATGTTAAATTTTTAATCCTTCAGGATAGTGATTTCTAGATTTTACATAAACTCATTGGTCACTACATAACACACACACACACACGTAATGGTTATATGAAATTATCTAGTATGAAATTTACCAAAATTATATTTCAATGGTAATGTTGTTTGTGATCCTTGAAAACATAGTAATAAACTTAAAAGTTAATTTAAACATAAAAAAGTAACATGAACCTATAAATCCATTGATCATGTTCACCTTGATATTTTTTGAACAATTATATTTCAAAGTATAAGAGTAAAATCATATTCCTTTTCGATTATCGATGATTATACAAGATTCAGTTGGGCATTTTTCTTAACACACAAAAATGAGTCTTGTGAGTTGTTTATAAGAATTACAAATAATGTTGATAATGAAAATGAGAAAAAAATAATTTCCATTCAGAGTAATCAATGTTGATAATTTTATAAAAAATATTTTGATGAACTTTATTTTTACATGGTTTTAATCATTATTTTTTTCTCCTAGAACACCTCAAAAAAATAGGCTGGTCTAATGATAGAGTTGAGCCCTTTAAGAAATATCCTGATACAACTTGAATTATTTTAAATGTTCATATTAATTAAAGGCTATGATATTCAATACCAATTATTATTTCATAAATCATGTTCTATTAATACACATCCTAAAAAAGGTCCCTTTTGAACTTTTGGAAAAATAAAATTCCAGAAGTTGGACTTTTTAATGTGTTTGGATGTAAATGTTTTATTATTAAGAATAAGGACTAAATATATAAATATGATCCAAAATAAGATGAATTAATATTTATTAGGGTTTCTAATTTAAGTAAATCCTTTTGAGACTTCAATAAAATCACAAAAATATTGAATAATCAATCCATATCAATTTTTATGAAAATATTCCTACACATTCATCCCTATTAGAAGATATTGTGTATAGCCCTAAAACAATTACTTTTAATATAACATATTATCCTAAAGATACATTGAAGGATGAATCTATTTCCATTAAATTTAATAAATCATTTAAAAAAATCCAAACACCTTCCCATGGAAAATATTAATGGTGATATATAAGGTGGTACTCATACTAAATGTTTAATCTTAAATGAATTTGAGCATAAATCTTCTATGAATTTTATAGAATCTCAAAATAGTGGAGATGATATTAATGATTAAAATTGTGTTTTTTCTTTTTAATATGATAAAAAAAATTTCCAGTAGAATAATTTCTAGAATCTTATTGAATATCTTAACAATAGTCCAATTATTGATAAAAAATGATTTTTAGAAATAAATTAACTGATCAAGGAAACATCACACACACCAATGTTACAATCATAGCAAAATTATATAATCAAGAAGAAGGCATTGATTATTGTAAATCCTTCACACATATTTCTCAGCTAGAATAAATTAAAATATTTTTGTATTTTTCATATAATTTAAATTTCATATTTTTTAAATTGATGTTAAAATTTATTTTTCAAATAATTTATTTCGATAAAAAAAATTTGTTGAAAAACCACCCAATTTTTAAAATCCCTAAATTCCCAAATTCTATTTTCATGTCAAACAAGTATTAATATAGTATAAAATAAAACCCTTGAGATTTATATGAATGATTAAAAAATTTTCCTTTATTAATTGATTTCAATATTGGAAAATTATGTTAAATATTATTTCAAAAAAATGTTTCAAATTATCTTTTTGTAATTCAAATATATGTCGATGATGTAATTTTTGAATCAAAAAATTAATCACTTTGAAATGATTTTTCAAATATTATGTGAAAATAATTTTAAATGAATTTCATAGATGAGTTAACATTATTTCTTAGTTTTATTTCTATTAAAATGTGGATGAAACTTTTTAAGGAATGGAAAACATACAAATGAACATATAAAGTGTTTTGGAAAGGATCAAGCAAAGGAAGTTAACATGACTTTAGTTATTTCCTATAATCTCACATTGGATGAAGCTTATAAAGTAGTTGAAAACAAGATTTATAGAAACATTACATGGTGTATCATTTACCTTATTACAACTCCATTTTTTTAGGGATTTATTTTTTTCTCATTTTTTATTATAACCTAAATAAATGAATTTAAAAGATATAAAATGAATTTTTATTTTTTAAAAGGATAAAAAAATATGGTTTATTTTTTCCTAAAAGAAAGTACATAAATATTTTATGTTTTTATCATATATTTTGGAGGACATAAACTAGATAAGAAAATTATAAGTGGTTCTTGTCACCTTCAAAGATATTCCATATTCTCTTGGAGTAGTATAAATAAAAATCTAGTTTCTATTTTTATATACAAAGTTTAACATATATCTACAAAGAGTTATTCTCCAAAATTTTGTGTATGAGACTCTTAGATTGTGTTCCATAATTTAATTAAAATTATAACAAATTTTATAGTTCATGTACTATAATAATATCTATAAATGATGTTAAACATGCTCACACTAAGAACATTAATATTTCATATCACTTATTGAGATAATACTTTAAAAATGATGATATAATATTTTAATATATTAGAATATATCTTTAATTATCTGATATCTTCACAAAAACCCTTGATTTAGAAGCTTTAATTTAATTATGGACGATTTTGGAATGGTATACTTGTAATTATTTATTTATCTCTTCAAGTATCCATTTTCAATTTTCAAATATTAATTATTTTGAAAATATTTTATTTTCTTTTAAAAAACACATATTGTTCAGTTTTAAAAAATTACTTTTTATGATCACATTGATCATATTATGCATGCTTTATCACTATTATAACTAACCATTTTGGTTTATATTCTTTAGTTATAGTCATAAAGGGAAATAAAATTCTTATTTATACCAGAAAGTAAAATTTAAATGAAAATAAAAAAATATATATTTTTTTATTTAAATCAGAAAAACATCATCATTAAATTGGAAATAAGATTTATGAAACGGTGGGTGATATCATATAGTGGGAACATATAAACTTTAAAATGAAATATTTTCAAATGAAGATAAAGATGTTGAATCAAGGGGGATACATTTTCTATCATGGAATAATTATTTATAAATATTTTTTCCATTGGCTCTATTATATAATGTTCTTTTATATTTCTTCTTAACCTCATTATTAAATTTTATTTTAATCTTAATTGATTGTTTTTTATCATAAAAAATGAGAGTATTATTAAACCTTTAATTTTATTTTATCTTCACAATAACTTATTGTAATTATAATTTTTTGTGTGTATTTTAGTTATTTTATTTTAACATAACCAATAGAAGTTAATGGAACATGAAAAGTAATAAAAATAAGCATTGATGACTCATTTTAGGTTCCTAACTCCCTATAGGAACAAAATCTCCAGTAGAAGACCTCATGCAATCTGATTTAATAAATTGATGTACTTGCAGCACTTTAAATCCCATAGGCTAGCTGGTGGAGTTTATTGCCTAGGCAGTTGAGTTTGCAGCCATCGGAAGAGAAATGAGAGTCTATCCGAAAGGCTAATGGGAACATCTTGATAGATAATGGCTTTAATACAGAATAATAAAAAGGGAATTAAATGTTATTCTAAAATCTTTTACCCCACAATATAATTGTTTGACTCTACCCAAGTGTCCTCCAGAACATTTGAGGGATATATGTAGACATCAAGGCTAGTTTGGATCTTAGCTACAAAACCAATTTCTATCATGCAATCCATTATCGATCCCAGGAAAAATAATTTGATGATATTTTCAATTGAATATGAATTACCAATTACCAAAGGTAAACAAGATTCAAATTATTCCATCCTTTCTCTTTTTCCTCTCCACTTTGATCCTTTTTACCCCTTGATTGAATTTCATAAAGTCCTTATTCTATCTTATATATCATTTACTATCTATTAATATTTCATATTATTTATATATTTTAATGAGATATGATTTATTTTTAATGGTTTTTTAAGAAGAACCTCACTCTTATTTGTCTTCTTCTTTAGGATCTCACTATTGTTATGGTGATATTTTTTGTTTCTTTATTTTCGTTTAAACCAGGGGTGTCATTTATCTTTTCTCTCTTTGTTTCCATTTAAACCACTGGATTTCATCCTTCTTTAGTCTTTTGACTACCATTACTATCAAGGTATCAATATAAAACTATGAAGATTTATTTTAGTGAGGAGACATTGGGGATCATTCTTGAGATATTTTTAACCTTATTTATCAAATTGTTTATTTTAATTTCATAAATTTATTTAATATTGCACTTAAATATTTAATACCTTACACACCCATATTACTTTGATTATTTTAAAAATGAAACAATTTCTTTCATGATAATAACTTTTATTTTATTACAACATTTTTATTTTTTAAAGGAAACTCACCCTCTTTGCATCTTACCTATGAAAAAGGATTAACAAACCTAAATCCACAATTGTCTATATATGTTCACAAATTTTTTTCATTAAATCAAAACAATTTAATTTCATTATAGTGACATGACCATAAGATTTATAATCCAATATGTATATTTTAACCTCAAATTAATAATAAGATACATTTTTATGTCAAGACAACATATCTACTATACTAACATTGTAGTATGTCACCCAATTAACAGAATATTATCATGTTGTGTTCTCATAGTCACTAAAAGGATAGTTATAAAAAATGTATACCTTTTCATGACCATTGATTTAAATTAACAAACCAAATTATTTATATGAAAACTAAACATTGTTGTTTATAGAGAGACATCATCTATTAGATAAATTTATTAATTGAATATTTGAAAATATCAAGATTAAGAATGAGTATTAAATATTTATTTTGTAAAAGTAATGGTCTTACAATAAATTTCAGCAAATAAGGAAACTATTTACTATGAAAAAATATCTCTCCTTATCAAAGGTAACTAACAATGACTTATATTTATATTTTATTATGTTCCCTATACAATATGGGAGTAAAAATTTAAGATATATGTAAAATTACACAAGAGATAACATATAGATATTCAAATTAATAACTTTATGTAAACATAGAACACATTACACTTGAACAAAATTATGTGATATGCCATCTTCATCTCTTTAATGATCAAATTACCTAATATATGTGACCCTATAATTACTCTTATTTGATAAAGTGATGGAAATGAGGGATTAATAGTATCATATTTCTAATCTTCAATTATCATTGCACTGTTACATATTATTCTAACGTAACCAAAATACACTAAGGGGAAATCCAATCATTCTAGAGATAAATAACATTTCAGAATGGAGCCTTGATTATTATTCATTTTCTTGAAATATGATTTTATTTTTGACATATTTAATTTTATTATATACATCCAATAATAAGAAAAATGAACCATAATAATACCTTTAGTAGAAAGGTTGATAGTCAAATGCAGCATGAAACTGAAAAACAATTGAGGGAATAATTTCTCTAATTCAAAAATAATTATTGGTGAATATTGATTCATTTTTTTTAATAAATTCTTGATCAAAGGTTTAGCACATATATAAATATAAGTGGATTAATTTAATCAATAACATCCTAATATTTTTTAACAGTAAATTTCACATGCATATTAGAATCAACTCATGCAGAAGGATTTGATAATCATGGTTTTTCTGAGATATCAGCTTCACATTACTTCTATTGAACCATTTTAGTATATTTCTTAAACAATTAGTCTCTGTTAATTCTAGAAATTATTTGTTATATAGAATTATAATAATAGAAGAATCACATAGAGCGGTCTAGTTATTATTACTGATATACCAAGGATGTAGTTCTGGTCTGAAACCATAATCTATCATATAATATTAAGATCATAAATCATAATTTATCTTTCCCTAGAAATTTTAAATAACAAAAAAATTTCACAGATAAATTTTTTCATTAGTCCCTACATTTGAGAAATGAATCAACAAATCGACTAAATAATATGGGAAACCAAAGAAGATAATTTTTTCTCCATATATAATAGGATTTAGTAAAAAATCCTCTCTAATTTATATTTTTAATAATATTTCACAAGTAAAAAACTAATATATTTTAAATAATTTAGTATATCAGTTCACAACACATAGAGTGGTGGCTTCTTAAACTAAAAATTTTGTCAAAACATTAATTATTTTTAATATATAAGTGATTCAATTGATATATTAATTGATATTCAATGAAACTAAAACAAAAATGAAATCAATTACTTTTGAATAATGTTTTATTTATACAAATAAAAAATTTTAATATCCCCTTTGTAGTCAAATAAGAAATCATTCCATACTATAAAATATAACTTACTGTCCACATATGTACAACATTAATTTGAAATGTATCTTTCATAAAAGAACTATTTTTATGTACACCTACCTGAAAAATATGATTTAACTCATTTATTGAAGGTTTTATGTATAGATGTATACCATTTGTAGAATTATAAGGTCAAGATATGACTATTTGCATGAAGTTAAATGGGGTTTTCAAACACATACAAGGGGGTAGGTTGAAATTGAGAATGGAATATGTTCTATGTGAAGTAATTATCTACCCAAATACATTACAACAACACATGATAAACCTAATATGAAAATACATTCATTATTCTCTCATATATTTGTTTACATTTCACCAGACATGAAATTATATTGAATTATATGAATTAATGGAAGGTTAAAATTTTAATTTTATAGTATATGAGGTCTTGTCCCATCTACACTAGATTTCATTAAGATTTACCAAATTCTTTACACCCAATTAGGACCATAATATCATATTAAAATAACTTGAAATATCTTAAGAAATCATTAATTTTGGAAGTTAAAAATCTATTCGAATCAACTAACTTTGATTCCATTAAATTTTTATATGAATATCTTCATTATCATGAATTAATTCCCTTTTAAAAGTTAATAATATAATCAATAATAGTATTAAAAATTACTTATAGGATTTCCCATTATACATTTTCATTAAAATTTTAGATCCTTAACTTTACCAAATTTATGATATATAGGTGTAATTTCATCTTCCATAAATTTTTTCAGTCTCTCAACACCATCATTTTCATTAGTTTTATATTGTTTACTATTACCAATATATTCCTTCATTGGCCTATATTAATTCTTGTGTTGATGACTAAATAGAAACTTGTCAAGGGTAAAAAAAATTATTCCACTCATTTAATTTATTTCAAGAACATTATTCTCACCATTTCTCCCTCCAATGTAAAACAATAGATAATATTTAGTTTGAAAACAAACTTTTGGATTTGATAGCTTAATATTTAACAACATAACCATGGCCTAAAAAATTAATCAAAATAAGGGTAGTGAATAATGCCTCCCTAAAAATAATTACTAAATATAGATTAATAAAACCTAACCCATTCTCAAAATCAGTTGATATCTGATTAGTACAGTGAAAAATTTGTTTCCTGTAATTTGATATGAAAATGATTTATTTAATAAATTATGATAGTAGACTAAAATTTTATAATTATCCTCAACCATGAATCATTAGAATAAAAATAAGGACAATAAAATATTTCAAAAATTTAATATATATATCTGTGTGTTTATGTGTGTGTGTCTGTTTTTGTGTGTGTATATTTGGTTTCTAAGAATGATTATATATTTATAGTTCACTTTATGAGTTAGAGACACCATTAATTTATATAAATTTTTTTATAGGAAAAATTAATAATTATCGTATATACAAAGAAGAATAAATGATGAAAATTATTTTATTAATAATGTGGTATAGAATTTATTATATTCGATTGATAATATATTTTTGGAAATAATTTTAAAGGGGAAAAATGTTGTTGTGATAATTTTTTGACATTCCAGTGTATTGTATAAAACACTCATGTGACACCAATACATTCCCGTTAACATTTAAATAACCACACCACCATTAAGGAATTTCTCTTTATATACCAAAGAAAAATTTGTTTTTATATTTCTCAAAAAATTTCAAGTGTGAACAAAATAATTATATAAATATATAATCTATTTTTAATTCCCCAAAAAAATCATTCACTTCATCATGATTTAAAAATTATAACATTCATTTTAAAAAAAAAATTAATAACAAAAATACATTTAAATATAATAAAATACTTTTGGAAACATGTTTCCCCAATTATTCTAATTTTTATAAGCTACATAATTAACACATAAAATATTTCAAACAATATAACTATATTAAAACAAACTTTTAATGATCTCAACAACTTAAACAGTTTAAATATCATGTATATTCCAACATGATAATCAGTAGAATAAATAAAATTTAACCAAAATTTTAACCCATATTTCATATTTATATCAACATTAATTTAAAAAATTTATTCACATAATGATTACATAGAAACTAAATACAAAATTGAAATAAAAATATAGATAGACCAAGATTCCATTGTTTTAAATCATCATGTTAACATTATAATTAAAAAATATCATGTATAAAATGAATAATTAAAATATTTAAATATAAAATGATTTATTACAAAACAAAAACATACACTCGCATCATAATTCTCATTAAAACAATTGAAAAGGTATCTATTTATGTTAAAAATTTAACACATGTAATAATATTTCATTACACCTCTTCCTCAAAATCTCTATTCCATTTAACCACATGTCCCAAAAAAATATCTTCCAATCTTTCATGAAAATTATCATCATGGTTAAAAAATGGTAAATCAATATAGAAAAAATTCATATATATCATCATTTTTAATTTAACATCCTTTCAATTAATATATTTATAATTACCAACATTCTTCATCAAACATTTCTTACCACTTTAGATTGAAACTAATTATACAATTTTTAAATAATTAATTAATTAATTTAAAAATATTTGTTGAGTAATTTTATAAACCCCAAAAATATTAACAAAAAGTAAATTTCTAAAAACAATATTTCCATAAATAATAATATATATTAAATATATTTTTTACACTTGATTTTGTTATAGGAATGAAGTAATTATTATAACGTCCAAGGTTTTTGGAGTGGGTCAAAAACCTCTATTGTTTTGAATTTTTGGAATCTTTGTGTATGCTGATATATTTTTCAATCATCAGAAGATAATTATGAGTTTTTCGTCAACCCAATGTATTTTTTAATGGGTTTTGATTTTTCCAGAGTGGATCAAGTTTTTGGAAGGGGTTCGATTGCATCGGAGGCCTAAAGGTGCTGTTTTGGAGGTTACGGGTTAAGGCACACGATTTAGTTAAACCAAAGGGCCTCTCCCAACAAACAATGCAGCCCAATTTTGTAGTACCATACTGTTTTGAATACCATTATGGTTGGGTCGCATGGATATGCATGAAACTCTACAGTTTTTCAAAGTGAAAACATTCAAGAGGTAATATTATCAAACAATATCTTTTTAGATTATATTATTATTCTACCTCATCATAACCTATCTCATAAAACATGGAATAATAATAATACTATAATATATAATTTAATTTTATAGTGATAATTGAATATCTACCTTCCATCCTCTTCTCTTCTCCACTTATTCAAAAAACAAACCTATTTTCTACATTATGTCGGTTCACCGCATCAAGGGATGCTGAGTTTCTATTTTCTATTACCACCTTCAAGGATAGTCATAAAAATATTTTTATGGATAAAAATGATTATAATAATTATATAATAAATTATTTCATGTTTTTAAATGAATATATCTGCATAATATTAAATAAAATGTTACTTGTGTGTGATGTCCAGAAAAACTACCAAAATTAACTAACCACATTACGATAACGTTTTTAAAAAGTGAATCATCCATATGTCAGAAAAAAAAGATATTTGGAATGATTTCGATTTATGTAAGGTTATGAATAAAATTTCATTTCAATTATTTATATTTAGTTTAGTTTGAAAATAACTTTCATAATTATACACATGTGATCTAACCATGGAACCATGTAAAAAAGCCCTTAGAAAAGAAAAACTAAACATTATATTACATTTAAATGGATATATTTGAACATAATAAAATCTTAAAAAATAAAATATTTTTGTAAATGAATTTTAATTAAACAATTAATTTATTTTATTCTATTTTTCAAGACATTAATTGTATGTGTGGAATTATTATGGAATATAAGGTATGAGATCTCTCCAAACCACCCTTTAACTTTGGGTTATGAACGTTATCTATCTAAAATTATTTATATATATAATTAATGTCATTAAATTATTATAAATTATGTATATATATCTTATAAATATACAATATTCTATTATGCCTTCCTTTGATAGGCCAATATATTCTTTCTGATCATTTCCTAAAATGTATTCTTTAAAATCAAACTAGATTAACTGTATCTTTTATTTACCACAATATTTTGTTAGTAATGATAATTTAAAGTCTTTGTTACCATTAATGATTTCATTGAATAATGTATTTATTAGGTACCACCATTTTAGTTTACATACAGGTTTGATGGAATATTCTTTATTTATTCATTCTATAAAATTCTATATCCAATTCCATAAAACTCCATTTTGGAAGTTCATTTCTATACCCAATTCTCTACCAATTATCATGAAATTATTTCTAAATGGACACCATATTTTGAGACATATGCCTATTTAATTGTAAATGAACAATTAAAATTTTAATTTATTCTTCATTATAGAATATTTATGAATTATCCATTGATTATTATGTGAGGGATGATTATGGAACCCATTAATTCTCATGGGGAATTATTATGTTTATTCCTTATGATTTATTTCATTTAGTTAAACAAATAAGATTATACATGTTTTTATTAGTGAACTTAGATATCATTACAATACATTGGGTAATGTTTATTTCTCATGAGAGGATATGTATGGGAGTTGGGATGAAAAATAATACCTGATGGGACTCCAACCACCATATGATGTTGTCTTGGTGATTAGTCTTGACTTATGCTTATATCATGTTTTATATTCTATAAAGATTCCAATGTTTCCTTTATTTATGATAATATATTATTTATGTTATACTCTTATGTGATTATTCATGATCCTACTCTTTTTGGATATCATGTTATGCTATTTGACTCACATGTTATGATTTTTTATCATGTTTATTCCCTTTCTAGACTTTATAGCTCATCCCATTTGACTATATATTCACTTGGATATCCTATTAAATTTTAGGATATCAATTTAGTTTAGGGGGTTATTATAGAGATTAAGATAAACATGTTTTATTTTTGTTTAATTTTGTTGTTTTATGTACCTACTCTCTTGAAGAAAACATGCCTCTCAATCTTTCAGTTATATTGAATATATATATAAATATGTTAAAAATCATTTACTGATATCTTTTAAAGGGTTGGTTCTCTAAAAATGTTATTAGAGGATGGTATTGTAATTTTTGGGACTATAAATAGCATAATTTATCGGGAACCACTATGATAAGACTAATTATAAGAAAATATTCCTTAATTTTGGTGATGTATAAAGTAATAAGTTTCTATGAAATTACATCCATTTTTGGATTCTATTGGTGGATGTGGATCAGGATCAATTATTACTAGGGTTAATAACCCAAAAAATGGTTCATTGGGTGTTAACCTGATCATCCCAAGGTTCATGAAAAGGGGCTTCACTGCACTATTATTCTGAAACTCCTAGGGGATATGCGTTGTAAAATTAAAAAACTCTTTAAAAATCATTATGAAGGATTGAATAAATTTGTATGGTAGAAAGACTAATAGGAAAATTAACATGGATAATATAGATTAAAACCTAGAGAATCAGAAGTTAAGATTTATTTGTAATTTATATTTTCATTACTCTATGTTCATAGTTTCACTTTTTATATTCATGTTATTTTAAGTATTCTCATTCAAAATTTCCCTTTTTTTAGTTAATGGGGGGAAAAGGAACTGTGATAAAAACCAATAAAATAGTCATTGTAATGAATTCCATAATAATATTCCTAAAATTATGGGAGTAAGACCTGATAAATTAAAGGAAGTAATATCTCACTAGACTCGTGTTATGAATAATAACATAAATCAGATGGAACAACATCCTTATCCAAAGGAAGAGAATTTTTAGTAGAGTCCATTTTATGAAAAATTCTAAATTCATTTACTAGGTATTTTGATCCCATCATCAGATAACAGTTGATTACATCCATTTTAAATACATTGCATTTCCTCTAATTATTGAAATAAGAAAAAGTTGTGATGGAAATTTTTCATGTGTAGGGGGATGCTGATCAATGGTGTAAATTGAACATGAACACAAAGTACAATGAGTAAATTGATTCCACGTAATGGGAATGATTAAATAAAATATATTTAAACAAATATTTTCCCCAAAGTCTTCCTTTTAAAATGGATTGGCGGTTCTTCAGGATGAAGAAAAAGTAAAATTATTCAATCAGGCAGTACGTGGAAAAACTCACAAGGCTTGCATGATATATCTCTAACTTTGTAATCAATAATGAAAGTAAGGTGGAACATTTATAGTTGGTTAAATCTGAGTCTGTAAAAATATTTAGTGAATATAGAAATTGATAACTATGAATAGATTATCCATTCTGACATTATGGATGATATTGATATTGAAGAATCTCAGTTTTATCATTTAAGTAGACATAAAAAGTTTAAAATATTGTTTTTAGGAGGATCTTTGGTAAATGTCATGGTGTAATGAAAATCCAACATAACACGTGTCAAAAACTTTACAAGAATCATCAATAAAATTATCACAAAGGACGTTTGTGATAAATAAAATGTGGAAACAAGGAGCCTCATTATAATAAATAATGAATGGAGATAAAGAATCCCACTTATTTCATGGATTAAAAAAAAATTATATTAACAAATTTCCTATATTATAGTGTTTCAACTACAAGGAGGATGATAATTATGTAAACTAATGCTGTAAGAGAAGGGTTTATAGATAAAATCTATGAGATCAACCTCCACGTCCAAAAGATCAAGGAAGATAAAATACTTCCACTATTGCTGAATAGGATCCCTAAAATGATGTATTCATATGAACACTAGTCATTCATTCAAGATTAGAGATCATGGTATTTTACTTTCATTCTACGCATTACATTATTTTTTGGAAGTTTAGTAGAACTATTCAAACACCACCTCCAAACATGTTGGTTGAGCTATGTAAGAGAACAACTAACATATAAATGTTTTCATCCCAAATATATAACTCCTCCCTAAAAAATGTTTGTGGGATGAACATCTTATAAAATATTATCCTACTTACTTTTGTTGAGTTTGATACTATATTGGGAATGGATTATCTAATCTTATAAAAAATCATTGTTCAGGAGAGGGATATCAATATTCACACCCCAAGTCATCCTCATTTATGTATACATATATGGAAAAGGATTAATGTCTATTGTAATCTTTATATAATTTTTACATATTATTACATTGGGAGAAATCATATCTAGAAAAAATTATCGAGGAAAAGAAGAGAATCACAATTCAATGAATTTCTATTGTGAGGGACTACACTGATGTATTCCCTGAATATTTTAATAATATTATTAATTCCTAAAAGGTTGAGTTCTCAAATGAACATTTACTTAGTTCACTACCTACATCTAAGACTCATTATATAATTATCACCATTAATTTGGAAGAACTAAAGAAGTAGTTACAAGATAATTTTGGAAATGATTTTATATGCATGATTCATTCATCATGGGGTGAATTGCTTCCCATCATCATGAAGAAATATGCGTCAATGGGCCTCAACATTGATTATACTAAACTAAAAAAATCACAATGAATAAAAATTATCCAATTTCATGGAGAAATTACTTGTTGGATCAACTACATAGGGCCCAACATTTCTTTATGTCGGACCTTCAGACATGATATCTACAATACAATCTGAAGAAGGGAGATATTCCTAAAACTACATTTTGAACAAGTTATAGACATTATAAATTCTTAGAGAATCTATTTAGAATAAATATTCTCTATAAATATTTTTGGAGATAATTAATAGAGTCTTTAGAGATTACCCTAAGATATTTGTATTAGTCTTTATAGATAATACTGTGATATACTCAAAAAATGAGGAGTATAGGGAGCATTTGAATACTATGCTAATGAATTTATGAAAGGAGAAGAAATGTGAAAATTATAGTAAATGTGTGTTCTTGATATAGGAAGTGTTTATTAGGTAGGTTTTCATTAGAAAAGGGATATCAGTGGACCCTTCCAAAATAATGTAAATTGAGGAGTAACCTATGTGAATATTTTTAATGGAGATATGTAGTTTCATTGGACTAGATGGGTATTACTAATGACTTGTCAAATTTTTTTTCCTGATTATAAAACCGGCTATCTAGGATCTCTCAAAAGGGAGCTGAGTTTTTATACCCAAGTGAATGTGAAGAATTATTTAAGAAATTAAAAAATATGCTCATCATATTAACATTCCTAACACTATCCTTATGTGGTGAAATTTTAATTCTATATAGAGGTGATTGAAATAAGTCCATAAGATGTGTAATGATTCAAAATGAAAAAGTGAAAACTTATACCCCAAAAGTCGTTGAAATTTCATGATAAACAATAACCAATCCATGATCTGGAGTTAGTTGTAGTAATATTTGTGTTGAAATCTGGTAAAATTATTTCTATTGGAAAAGGTGGAAGATATGTATATATTATAAGGGCCTCAAATATATATTCACATAGAATGAGATTAATACACACCGAGGTAGATTGTTAGAGCTAATCATGGACTATGAGTGTGTGTTCCATTCACAACCACAATGGGAAGGAAAATAAAGTGGTAGATTCTATATGTATAAAGGATATTGAAACATTTTAAATGATGTGAATTGTGATGGATAAAATATTCTTATACTTAAAAATGATAGGAAATAGGATCATAAAGGAAGGAACATCATCATTCCTTTCATAAATTATTAATCAACCATCCATTTTAGAGAAGACAAGGATTCTCTAAGAGATAATGTGGAAATATAAAAATAGGTGGAATCTATAAGAAAAAGGAAATCCTAAAAGTAAAAAAATTGATGAAAAATGAGTTTTAAGATTTTATTCATGACTATGTGTACCAAAAATAATATTATAATGAATTAAAAGTTGAATAATTCATATTAGAAAACCGTCTCCATCCCCTAGAGAGAATGAAGATGTGTCAAGTCCTTAGGGAGAACTATTGGTGGGACAAAATGAAGAAGTAGACCACTGAATATACAACAGAATATATGGTATTTAAAATGGTTATGGTTGAATGGAAAAAGACCAAGGGGATAATGGAATAACTAACCATACATATATGAAAATGGGAAAACATCACCGTCGACTTTTTAACTAGTCTTCTAAAGAAATAAAGTGGAAATAATGCTATATGGGTTGTGGTGGATCACCATAAAAATAATAACCATTTCATTTCAATTTGAGAGGACTTATCAATTAATTATATTACAATAAAATATATTAGATAAGTGGAAAAACTATATAAAAAAGAACTATCGATTATATCTGAACATGTTATGAGATTTACCATTATGTTTTTTAAAATTATACAACATTATCTAAACAATCAATTGAACTTATGTAAATATTATCACCCCCAAAACAATGGTCAATACTAGTATACTATATATACACTTGATGAATCATTAAGAGTATGATCAATATACTTTATAGAAGGATTATATCAACACATTCATTAAGATGAGTTATCATATGCTATTATTTTACCATAATGCATCTAAATTGATCCCTATGGAATATTTTATGGAATGATATATAGAATACTAGTTTGATAGAATGAAGTAGGTGAACACATTATATTTGGACATTAAATGGTTCAGGAAATGGTTTAAAAGTTAAAGTCCATTCAAAATCACATCATGTCTTCTAAAAGTATTAAGAAAATATATTTAGATAATTGTCAATAAGGCACAATGTTTGATTTTTTAGATAAATTTGTCCTCTGCATATCATCATGGGAGAGAGTCTTGAGATTTGGAAAAAAGTTAATCTCTCTCTAAGATACACCGACCCCTTTGTGATTCCCAAATTCATCATAGTTTTTCTTTATAGACAAGAACTCCCTCAAAAATTTTCCTAATTACACGACATATTCCATGTATACCTCTTATGAAAGTACATACCCGATGCCTCACATGAATTGAATTCAAAGTTGGTACAACTCAAAAATGAGCTATCTTATGAGGAGAATATGGTGAAGATATTAGACCATGTATATAATGTTCTATGTAATAAAACATGTCACCTACTCAATGTAGTACGGTGAAACCCTAATTACAAATAAAGAAGTTGGGGACCAACGGATTAAATAAATCACAAATAATATTAAATGATTTCACCTTAGTTTATAAAAGGAAATTTAAATAAAATCTTAAGGGATGGAGAACGTAATGAACCATGATTTCCTCAATGTAATTTACATTCGAATATATAATTTTTCCATATTTAGAAATAAAATATTCAATAACACACACACACACCATATGATAAAACTAAAAACATTTTATTAATAAAATTTTAAAATTAAATTTAGAGAATAAAAATGGCCATAATAATTGAATTTATTATGATGGGACACAAAATATAAAATTAGATAACAATTATAGAAAATTTTGGATATACTAGATACCCTATAATAATTTCACTCTTGAACAAGTAGAAATAAAGTTGAATATTAGTAATCTGATCTTCATTTCAAAAAAGAAAATATATATAATATTGATATAAAATAGAGTTTAATGAATAATGAATAAAATATGATGTGTTTATATGAAGTAGAGATCCCATATGGCCACTACAAATATGACTATAACCCTAATAATCTGATAGTTGGAATAGAAATCTGACCATTAATAGTAGTAAAATGAATATTTGAATAGTATCCTAGCCAATGGGAGTGTGAAATAATACTTATTAATCCTATAAAATGAAAATATGGCATATTTATGTCATGGTATATGTATATTAATGTTTTAAAAATTTTAAAACAAGTGTTCATATTTTCATAAGACAGATATGTTTTATTTGCATTTTATATGAAATTTAAGGATTTAAAATTAAGTTAATTAACATAAAATGGTTTATAAATTAATATTAATCTTCATTATAATGGTAATATAACTTAATGAGACAACAATTAATTGTTAAAATGTTTTGAAAATTTATTAGAATATTAAAATTGGTATTTTAAATAAAAATGATGATTTTCATTAAAAATTAAATCTTTCATAATTAAAAAATTATTTTCTTAAATGAATTTTATTTTTGGAATCTATGCATTAAAAAATAATAGGATGATTTTTTTCATTTATGTAAAATAAATAATTTTTTAAATGAATAGTGAAATATGAAATAATACAATATATAACAATATAAGAAAAATACATGTATTTTTGAGTCACAGATGATGAGAGAATCCAATAGTCTGAACTCACATGCACCATTTAACTTATATAGTCATAATAATAAATTATATTGGTATTATTGAGCCAGAATAAAAAACTAATGAATATAATATTCAAAACCACCCCTCTCTTCCCCATATAAATACCATCCCTTACATCCACTTCTCCACATTCTAAGTCAATTTACTTGAATTTCCCCCAATTATATTCCAAATCCTCTACCCCACATCACAGTCCTAATGGACTCACCAAAAAACTAATTACAAGTTCATTAAATATTTTTTTTGAAAGATATGACATTCAAGAGGTAATATTCTTAAACATCAACTTTTATATTATTTTCTTCTTCTACCTTATCCTAACCTCCATCATACAATATGGAATACTAAATCCAATATCATATATATATATATATATATTAATCTTATAGTTATCTTTTAATATCTACTATCCACCCTGTTCACTTCTCAACTTATTTTAAATATGAATTAATTGTCCATATTATGTCGGTTCACTGCCTCCGTGGATAGTGAGTTATGACATTTATGCCTGGCCATATAAACATTATTATTAATAAATAATGTGATAAAAATTATATTATAACTTATTCCATGTTTTTTAATGAATATATAGTCATAATATTAAATAAAATGAAACTATTTTATGATTTTCTATAAAAATGGACAGATGAACTACCACACAACATTAACTTTTTGACCAAATGAATTATCCCTATATCGAAACAAAAAAGTTTATTTGAGAATATTTAATTTTATATCGGGAAATGAATAAAATATCATTTCACTTCTAGAGTTGTAGTCCCATTTTACATGAACTTCCATAATCATACAGAGGTGATCAAACCATGGAACCATGAAATGAACACCCTCAAAAAAGAGAAACTAAAAATTAAATCTTATTGAACTGGTTATATTTTAACATGATGAAATTATAATAAATATATTGTATATTTAACATTTTATGAATTAATTAATATGTTAACTTAATTGGATTATTCAAGACATTATATGCAATTGAAAAATGACTATCTATCCTAAGGTAAGGGATCTTTCTGAACCACCCTTTTACATTGGGTGATAAACTTTCTCGCTCTAACTTAATTTATATCTATATTTGCTGTCAGATTATTCTTATAAAGTTTATATATTTTTATCCTAGATATATAATTATATTATTCTATATTCATTTAATTTTTAAATACATGTCCTATGTTGATTTATTAAAATACATTTTTTAAAATCAAACCCGATTAATGGGAAAATAAGCATCACTTAAACCTTTAATTGAACTCTAATTTAAATTATTTATTCCCATTAATGATTTAATTAATTAAAGGAATATTTTATTTATAATTATCGTATTTTACCTCTGTTTTACAATGAAAATTCTATATTTATTCTTTCCTTAAAAGTCATTAACCGATTATTTAAAACACCATTTTGGAAGTTCTATTATATAGACAATTATCTATACATTATCCTGAAATTATTTCCAAATGGACACCATATTTTTATACATGTGCTTATATAATCATATATAAACTTCTAAAATATTTAATTCCTTCTTATGCTTTGAATATTTATGAAATATCCTTTTATTATGATATGAGCTTAGATCATGCAACCAATTTCTTACTCTGGGAAATTATTATGTTTAGGACTTATGATTGATTTTCTTTTGGGGAACACATAATCATAAAAAAGATATTTTTGGTGAATCCAGATAGTTCTAAAATTAATTGGATAATTTTATGTCTCATTAGATGACATGTATGGGATTAAGAAGTTAATATAATCTATGATGGGACACTATCCACCATGTAATGTTGTCTTGGAGTTTAGAATTGGCTTTTGCTTATATATTATTTTGCATTTCCATTGTATTCTAATTATTCACTGATATAATAATATAATTTTCATTATGTTATTCTAATATGTGATTATTATATATCCCTCTATTTTATGATATCATTTTATCCCTTTTGACTCACATGTTATGCTTCATTATCAAATATTTCACTTACTAGGATTTATAGATTAACAATTTTGCTTTTCTATTCCCTAGGATATTCTATTTATATTTAGTATCTCAAACAGATTTAGGATATTTGGAGAAAAAAATAAATATGTTTTATTTAATTTTGGTGTTGTCGTTTTGTGTAACTAATATTCCAAAGAATTTATGACTATAAATCTTTTGGTTGTATTTGATGGATATTTATTTCAAAAAATATTTTTATAATATTTGGGAAAGACTTGGGTCTCTATAAAATAAAATGAAATTAATTCTTAACGTAACAGATGATGAATCATTAAAAATTTATTCCGATGACGAAGGGTAAAAAAATGAAAAAGAATAGGACTGGGGAGAGGGTGTAATGGGATGATCTATGGAGGGGAGGGGAGGCTATTTGATGGGGGTATTATGGATCTAATGGGGGGGAGGCGGTGTTGGGGGTTTATTAGTTATAAGATATACTAATATCATTAAAAAAATTATATATCCTACTATATACCTATGAATTTTTTTAAAATTGGTTCTATAGTTTAATGGTTTTTATTCTATACCAAGTGTTTGTGAAAACTATTTGTACAACGTTCTGTATAACTATGGTTATAAGAAACTATGGGTATATATGTGTGACTATAGATTATATTTCCCATAATTATTTAATAACCCATTTCATTTCACATAAATTATTAAGTTGTTTAATTTTTTAATATCATTATCATCAATGTTGAACTAAAATATATTGATGGATATATGAAGCATCACTTGAATATTAGTTTTCAAAATGGTTTAGATTGAATTGAGAATATGAATGAGTATAATGGATTTAGAACATGAACAATCCAAAATAACCAAAACTAGTGAATTATCACAAAATTATGTTTACTTTACTTGTTTTTGATAATAAAACCAAATATGCACATTTTATTTGATATAAAACTATATTCATACTATAGACTGAGTAGTATAATACACATAATCTGATGAAATTAGAAATCATGTAAGTAATGAAAAATGGTGTGTGTTTAAAAATTTTCATCAATATCTTGATAAATAACAAACAAATACCATAATAAAATAACCACACCTAATTTGTTATTAATTATTTAAAAAAATCACCTTAGTGGATTTCTCCCAATTTAATTTATAGTCATTATTAGCATATTGAATTTTATATCTAGCTCTCTTGATGTTTTCACTATTTACCGAATCAAATAAATAATTACTCAGGAAACATTCACAAATATTACCTAAAACTCTGAAAAATGATCTTTATATCTTTGGTGTTAGTGAAAGGAAATAAATATCTTTATAATGTCTGATTAATATTATATGATATTATATATTTTATTATATTAATAGATGATAAGAGAATATTGAAAAATTCTCAGCAAATCTATTTCTTAATCTTGAGAGGAGAGTTAAAAATTTAAGAACCCCTTTATAATGATTTTATGTATTTTTCTATATATAATTAAGTTTATGTTTAATAAATTTTACAAAATTCATTTAATTAACTTAAACTAATTTATATCCCAAAGCCACTTTTTTAAATAATAAATTCAATTAATAATATTTTTTTGGTGACATAGATATCCATTATCACTTCTTAAAATATATAAATAATTATTTGAAGTGTTATTAAAATATTTCATTTTGATCATTACCTCATATCAAACTCTCGAATAAATTATTTAACCCATAACCATAAAATAAAACAATATGTTAAATTATAATTATTTTTTATACTTATCCAAACAATGATAACTCTTGAATAAATAAAAAATAATGTCTTATCCACTTATTCGAATATTTAATAACTTGTAATTAGATTATGATCAATTTAAACTAAAATATACATTAAATTATAAAACATAATTGATTCTATACCTATATATATATTACACCAATTATAATAAGACAATGGATAAAATTTTAATGAGATACCATTTCACATTTTCTTATTTGTATTAGTTACACCTCATATATTAAGATGATATATAGCTATACATCATAACCCTCATTGAAAAGTGATATACCATAACTATAATAATGAAAATAATTATTTTAATTCTACTTTGTAATATAAATTCTTTTTATATTTATATATCACCCATAAGGATACTTATATATGTTTTCACCCATACTATTAGATATATATATCTTTTAATGAACAATTTAATCCTTTTATTAAGCACCATATACAAATATTTCTGGTTAAAGCCTTCCATATCAATCAAATAGACATAGATATATTCTTCCACACATTGCAGGGAAAAAATATATCTTCATTTTTCAATAAATTTCAGACACAATTTATCTCTCTATGAATGAAAAAATCAAATTTTGAAACATAAATTTATGTATGTCAATCATGATACACAATGATTACAATCACAAGTCTTAGGATGAATGTACATTATTTTTTATAGGAACATACAATGATACCTAAAAATGTGGATATCCTATTATTTAGTTTTTCCTCATGACCAGTTATCATGGATATCAACCAATGTAAACATAATGAGAAAACCTATCAGTTCATATGATCTCCAAACACCTAATATTCAAACATCATTTGTGTTTTATCATACTGATCTATCTAGAACATATGAAATAATTTAATAATATCATTATAGCATCTCTATTTTCTCATTATTGTATGAACTTTATATAACATATTGATGTGATAAATACACTATGGATATTACCACATATAGTATATGAAGGAAAAAATAACAGGTGATATGAATGAACATGGATATACAAAATTCAATATATTATTTGGTACAAAAAATTATATGTCAACATTGGTTCTATTACACCAACCCTACCATCATTAATGTGGTCATTTGCAGCATAATAAAACATAATTAATCTAAATATACATATTCATCCAAAATATATATGTATCCCATTTAAAAGACCAAATATGTAACCTATGAGGGAATTATCATTTCAAGACAAGAACATTTCCATGGGAAGAAGGAAGTATCAAAATCAAATCTATATTTTTTAATCACCTATATTATAATACCCTTATCTCTATGAAATCATTATGTATTTATTATTATAGAAAAACAAAAAGAATATATTCTTTTTTACTCTAATTATTTCCAAAATATTTAAAATACTATTTATGATATGTAATATTATACAATATAAAAAAATCAACATTTTATGTTAAAGATAAATCATTGTTAACAGAAAAGAGTATCGAAATGGTGTATATGAGTCCAATCATAAGGACTGTGAATTCGTGATGCAAACTAATGATATTCAAGTATTATTTTTCATGAAACTAATCTTTTTTCCATAATTTCACATATATTTATAGCAGGGTTATAATAATAATACTTTTTAAAAACAAATTTTTTATAAACATATATATTAATTCAAATTTTAATATATGTCTGAGGACATAAATTTATAGTTTCATTGAATATTAAACTCCAATTACACAGATTTTACATAGAACTTATTAAAAAATTATGCAATCATTCGTAATTATATTTCAAAAAAATTCATCATACAATTCATAATACATATGGTGTATTGGGAATATATATCTGAAGAAATGTAGTGAGTAAATAATTTTATAAATTTATAGGAATTCTATAACATGATGATGTAAATAAACATGATATACATTGAGATCCAATGACTCGTCATTAAAACAAGATCCCATGAGAATAATAAATCATGTCACTGGAATATGTCATAAATATAATAAATATACATGATATGTATAGGTTGATTCTCATTATCATGAAATAATAACATACTAGGTAGTCACGTTTCTCAAGCTCTATTTATGAGATCCCATAACATATAAATATTACATTATTCTTTACGGGGATATATAAATTTGGAACCAATTTCCTATACACCCATAGAAATTATTTCCATAAATATATAAAGACATAAAAATGATTATACTTCAAAAAAAATCATGAGATTATTAATCCATGAAAAGAAAATAATATATATAAAAATATCATAATTTTTGAACTAATCATCATTCATAGAGTGGAAAAATAAAAAGGTATGAAAGTATTTATAAATATAGAGAAATATCATAATATATATTAATTTTTGGAGATATAAAAACATATAATAAAATTGAAAAATAACAATACATTTCAAAAAATAATTTAAGCAATTTATAAGAAGTTGAGAAGAAGTAGAGATGGAATCCCCTTACCTTAAATCATCACATGAGTAAATATACATATACCATACTAAAAAACCAATATTGCTAAATATATTATTTATTTCATAAAATTATTATGTTTTTTTAATAATTATTATTAATAATTTTATCAATATTATTTATTTATTAAAAAAAAATTCCTCCTTAGTAAATGGGGGATATTATTTTTAAGGGTTCATTGATTGTTTTAGTATCACAGTCTCAATATTTTTTCATTATCTATAGTTCTTTTTCTCCATGATTAAAAAATTAATATGTTCTTTAATCTCATATTACTCATGAAGATTATAGTTTGGCACATCAGAGATATATTCTATGTTTTAAAATTATTTAGTTTAGATACCATCCATTTGATTCATTTTTACTATCCCTAAATAGTTATTTTATATATTAAGGACAACATAAATTTTAATAATTTAATAACCATAAATATAACTTTAATATGTTCTCAATATTATATTTAAATAAAAATAATAATATATATACAATCCATGAATGTAGTTTATAAAATAATGTTTTCTTAATAGGTGGTTAAACCATCCATGTAATGGATGTGCTAGAAAGATGGAGAATGAAAGATAAATTATCCTCTGATGTTTCTAGTAATCATTTATTAGTCATAGATATTTTAATTTATTTTACTCTAATGATGAATTAGAATTATTAAAAATAAAAATTTCGATGGAAAAAATATTTGAAATATAAAATGTTACCAATTTTACAATGAAAATCTTTCAACTCTGGGATTCTATGTTTTGTATATTTATAAATTATTATGGTAAAAAACTATCGAATACGAATAATATTTTTAAAAGGGATAATAAAATATAATATAATTTCTAAAAATTAATTTTATGTGAGAGATAGAATGATTAGGGGAAGGATTTTTTTAGGTGATGGATGAAGATATTTTTAAAAATAAATAGAATAAAATTTAATTTTTTCTCTATAAGAATATTAATATATATTCCAGTAAAAAACAGTAGTCATGTAATTAGATCTGATCATAATTACTTATTAAATTCCCAACAATTTCAATTTTTCCTATATTTATCTTATTTGACCCAATATCATATTTTACATCACTTACTATTCACCTCCTTATTTAACTCTATGAAAAATTTCAAAAAATAAAAAATAACTTTTTAAAGAATAAATTAGGAAAATACAAACCATTTTAATAGAAATAAATGTATGAATTTGAAAAATTGAATAATTAAATTAATTAAAAAAATTATGCTTTCTTGGAAAATATGAAAAAACATTACATGATAAATTTCACCACTTTTGTGAGTTATATAAATCCTCGTATCTTCATGGTTTTTAAATTCAAAAGGAATTTGAATTTTTCACCATGATATAGGGGTTATTTTGAGAACTAGGATCCAGATCATAATTATATATATTAGAGAATACCAAGGATATATTTTTTGATATGGATTGATGCCAGGTCGGTGTCTTGATTGATCAAATTAAAATTAGGAGGTTCAAGTTGGATTTTGAATTTTGTAAAATGGTTTTTCTTATGTTTAGTGTGATAAAAATTTGGGAAACTCAAGGGGAAAACTTGAATATTGGGTTTTATATTGGGTTTGAGCTAAAAAATTTCATAGAAATAAATGTAGGATTTTGAAAAATTGAATAATTAAATTAATTATAAAAATTACGGTTTCCTGGAAAATATGAAAAAACATTACATGAGAAATTTCCCCACTTTTGGTGAGTTATATAAATCCCCATATCTTCAGGGTTTTTAAATTCAAAAGGAATTTGTATTTTTCACCATGATGTAGGGGTTATTTTGAGAATTAGGATCCAGATCATAATTATATAAATGAGAGAATACCAAGGATATATTTTTTGATATGGATTGAGGCCAGGTCGGTGTCTTGATTGATCAGATGAAAATTAGGAGGATCAAGTTGGATTTTGAATTTTGTAAAATAGTTTTCCTATGTTTAGTGTGATAAAAATTTGGAAAACACAAGGGTAAACCTTGAATGGTGGGTTTTAGATTGGGTTTGAGCTAAAACATTGCATAGAATCATGTTGGAAAACCATGTGTCATGATACAAATTATAAAATTGAGCCTCATGGTTGTTAAATTATATGGTAAACATTGTGGACAAAACATGATAGATGTGTGACTTGAGTTAGTATAATGAAAAAAGTTGGCAGATTATTTGTCCCACTATGTAGAACAAATATAAAAACACACACATTTGATTAAAATGTGAAATTTACAATTTCACAATTGATTTACTAAAATGTTTTGGCCTCTTTATTATCTGTCACACACAACCAATCTATGAGGTGTCTCTCCCATTCTTCTTCTCTTCCCCCTGTTGAAATTTGGTGTTTTATAATTTTTTTATAGAAATTAAAACAAATTTCATTCCTCCCGTCCCTCGATTATTCTTCATCATTCAATGGCCACAAATTTTTGTTTCTATAACTAGGTTTTATTTAATTACTCCACTAGGGTATTGTCTAATCATATTGTAATGATGGGGATTTTTCTCAATGTGGATAGAGGGAATTTGAAGAGGATGAATATTTTTTGATTCCTTCCATTTTGTGGTAGGTAAATGAATATACAAATTTTCTAGGATATTTTATTAAATTGGATGAAATGTTATATTGATTGAGTGTTAGATTTTAGGTATTTTTCTTGGGATAGTGTTAGAGGTATAAAATAGACCTTCCATGTGATGTTAGGTTTATTTTGTATGTCATTATTAAATATTTATGATTTTAAGAAATTATTACTATTTAAATTAAATTTCATAAATAAATATAAATTTTTATAGTTAGTTTATTTAAATATCATGGATTAGGATAGGAGGTTGTGGGTTTATATGAGTTTTTATGAGGTTTGGATGACCTTAAGTGAAGGTGTCATAGATTTGATTAAATTTAATGAATTTTTATGACACATGTGGTCCTTGAATATACTCATGTAGTTTATGAAAGTTGTGATATGAATGTTATATGAAATTTTAACATTTTAGGCTATTAAAATATTATTTAAATAAATTATTTTATCAAAATTAAAATTTATATGGACAAAATATAGTATTAAGGGCCATAATTGACCCTTATGAACTATTTTGATGCCTCGACTATTGATGGTAGATAGATTTATCTTATAGATGTGGCATGTGGCATGGGGAATCAAGAAGAATATAAATGTTGTTAGAAAAACATAATGGTATTGAGATAGGTTCTCTATATCCCTTAAGAAAGGGATATTGATGGACAAGTAATGTTTTCCTAAGAGATATTTCATGTGAGGGGATTGAGATAGCATATAGAATTTAAGCTAGTTAATTAGAGAGTGGGGTGGTTGTACCCCCACACAGATATGTGAATAACCTTGTGTGAATATCCGAGGTGATATTATAGATATTTTGTGTGTGATAGGACTAACCTAGCTAGACCGTAGGAGTGAGATGGGATCCATGAAATATATTTGGTGAGGCATAAGTAAAATATTACATATAATGCATGTGATTCCATGATATAATTATGATAATGATGAGGGATTTTATTCCTAGTGAGTGATAATATTGTCTTAAGAGATGGGGATGGAATAGAGGATTTTATTTAGGGTGTTTGTACTATGGTGAGACCTAGGGAACCATGGTGGGTTCCTTCAAATTAGATTGACCCTATTGAGGGTTAGTATTTGGAGGATTATTTGGTTGAATTTAGGTGTTAACCTAGAACCCAAAGGTTGATAGTGTGAGCCCTCCAAGGATACGGTGGTGGTCATAGGTTGTGTGCTTGACATACCAAAATAGGATATGTGTGACCGGTTTTGGTAGGTGGAAAACCCATTTAATGTCAATAATTGTGTGATATATAACTGGGTGAAAGTTAAACCCCATGAATTATAAGATATATTTCTTGGTAGATGCGAGACTACAATGATAGTATGATATATTTTCATGTGGTTGTTGACCTTAATTGACAATATGGGCTATTTATGGGTGGGTCCTAGAAATTGGCGATTATATTATATATCTTCATATGTATTATATACCCCAATTATTGTAGAAGATATTTCTAGATAAATACGACCCCTTGATGATTGTATGAGGAATTTTTAGGTGGATGGTATTCCTTGAAGATTGTGTGAGATATTATTGGGTGGGAACTATACCTCAATTATTGTATGATATATTGCATAGTGGATACTACACCTCAAGGACTATATGAAATTTTACTATGTGTAATCCGACCATTGATGTTTATTTAATATATTACTAGGTTGACAATAGCTCTTAATGTCTATATTTTATATATTATCAGGTGGATTCCATCCACCAATAAGGTGTGAGATATTATGGGGTGGGTTCCTTTACCATTGAGTTATTTATTTACAAGATAATCCAGGTGAAATTCCCTTCCCATGAGTGATATTATATTCTTAGATATATACTAATAAAATTTTAATGATGGAGATGTGTTCACTCATGTTTACGTTTGAGACTGGATGAAGTAGGTATGGTCAATTCAATGTGACCACATTTAATTATAGGATCAATGATATTTATTTTATTGTGTTCATATATTTATTTTTTGATCACATCACATGTTAATACACAATATTTACTAGTTATAAGAGGGACACTAGGGGTGGTGTCCAACTGAGTTGTACTCACACCCTGCTCAGGTTTCCTTGTAACTTTTGGTACTTGCGAAAACTTAATTATTCAAATGTTCAAGTAGGTATAAGTCCAAGAGTTTAATGACCACGATAGATAAGATATATGGTAATTTTCAAATTGGTATTTGAATATTATCAAATTTTTAGTAAACCCTCCTAGCGTGTTTAATTCTTTATTTATTGTATCTTCGATTTTCCCAGTTGGTGATCAATGGTATGCATTCTTCTTTGATTCTAATTTCATTTCGTATAACATGGTTATGTTAATTTTTTATGAAAATATTAATTAATTATTGTGATGGATTTTTATTGGTTTTTTTCAATTATTTTACTATAATATAGGGGTATAGTTAGCCCACCGTATCAATAATGAGTCTACCATCTTGTCAGTAGCCTATAAAATATGTGGATGTGTGATTGAGGTCATGTAATACCAATAGTAAAAATACAAGATAGTGGTGCAGGGTTAGTGGTATTTAGAAATTTTTATCAAAGTATACTTTTATTTGTATCACTATTTAGGATATACTAGATAGGAAATAGGGATGTGTCATAGCTTATGATGGACCATGGACTAGTACATCACGAAGAACTTTCCGGGTGGGAAGTCTAGGTTTCCAAAGATATTGGACTTCTTTTATTGGTTTTTAATTTTATAAGTGGTATATTTATTCAAATATGTTGTGGGTATTTGTGTATTTTATTGTAGTTTTAGATATTTTATTGTAGTTTAAAAATGCTTCTATACATGCATCATTTTAATGTATAAGATTAACATGAAATTTGTGTTCTTGTATGTTATTGATATCACTAATGATAGAGGGTTTAAATATTTAGAATGTAAAAAAAACATATATGGTGTTTTATTATATAATATATTTGTGGAATTATACTTAGCTGAACCAATGTATATTTTCATTGATGATTGGTTATGTGATCCTATGGATGGATATTTCTTGATGATGACTATATAATCCCTCTATGTAAGGGACGTATAGTGACCCTAGTGGGATAATATAGGAACACAATTATTTTGTAATAAACCCCTCTTGTGTGAATATTATATCAGTTATGTTACTTAAAATTTCAACAAAAACCTATATGGTGTATTCCTCTATGGATTCTTGTTGAAATTCTGTATTACTAGGCCTTATGACTATGGTTTTCTTCAAACAAATCATCTTAGGATGATGTAATTATATTTCATGGATGAGACCATGATCTTTGAGTAGATATTATGGTTTATAGATTCCTAGTGAGCATTGGTTCCCTAGTGTAGGAGGTGATTTTGAATGTGGTGAAAAATATAAGTATCTAATAACATTATATGGTTTTTTTGGCATGTGAGTTTCCTTGAGATATTTGATAAAGGAGTAGAGATATTTCCCCATGAGTTCTGGACTATGATAGGATTCTATTATATTATATTTTAGAGAACCTAGTTTCCTAATGATTTATGAGGGTAACCTAAGAGAGGGGTTAACCTTGGCTTGTGAGTGCTCTTAGTGGAAGTAAGAAAGGGAAGATCCTTTAGGTTTGATATTGATGCATAGTAGTTGATATGTACATGGTAGAATAGGTATGAAGATGACTTGTACTATCATGATATAAATAACTTGGTGAACTTTTAGTATCATGGTTTGGTATTGTGGGTTAGATTGGTTGGTCACCTAGATCTACGGATTCCAATCCTGGATGGATGAATCTAGGATGATTAGAATGAAAATAAATGATTTTTCTTTTGAGATAACACATGAGTGATGGGTGATCATGTGGTTACCCTAAAATTTAGTGGGAGGCAGGTCTTGTTAGAAGGAAATAATCTAGTATGCCTATAGTAGAATGTGATTGACATGTGAGAGACACACAGTCAGTTTTCTAGGTAGGTGATCCTAGTCTTGATGTTGTGCGACTATTAGGATCATTAATTGAGTTGTGATAACATGTGGAATGGGAGAATACACCAATTACATTTCATTGATATTGAATTATTACACACTAGTTATACACTATAACCAATGTTTGTTGATTGGTGAGTGGTCATGTGTGGGATGTGGACCAATAGGTTTTATTAAATGTTTGTAGGCATGGTTTCTTAGTATTTGGAATAGTGTAATAGGTGTTGACTTTATAATATATAGTGATGAAATTGATGGATTATGTCAGGTGTTGAGAGGATAGGAGACTCTGGCTCATAAATTATGACACATGTGACGATGGAACCTATTGACATTGTGCTTGAGGAGTGTTATAATATAATCCATATATCGATGAGTGTGAAATTATTTATTGGAGGGTGTTAAACTTTTTACAAATTGAATTTTGGAATATTATAATAATAAAATTCACAATAAGTTAGAAATAAACAATGATTACTAATTTTCATTGCTACTTAGGTATAATTGGGATGACCACATCCTATAACTGTGTATGGCAACTAATGGAGTATATAACAAAGATATTTTAGTGTTTTGGTTCCTCAAAAGGATGGTAAATATTCTCATGAAGTGGATAGCATCATTTTGGTCATGGAGGTACGAACCTCATGTTAGTATGGTCCTTGATATGCTGAGACTAATCACTAGATGGTGGACATAGTACGACACTATCAATGGGTTTATGGAACTAATTAATATTGTTACTCAATGAATAATAAATTTTATATTTAGAAGTGGGAATGGATAGATTCCATGTGTTAGTGAATGAATTGATATCAAATTGATCTAATTTAAAGTTCAGTAAGATCATAGGTTCCCTAGTTCATGTGGTTAGAGGAAGATGACTGTTGAAAATGGTGTAGGATCCAACCATGGAATCACATCAAGAGCTTGGTTTGGACTTAAATATGGGTTTTTTGATGGTCACATAGTTCCTTTATGTTCGGAAAATCATGGTTTGGTGATGTTATAGTGTGTTACTGGCTGTGGATGAACATTTTTATAAAAAGGAAAACTATAGGAGGATTATATAGTGTTTTTGAAAAATTAGAGGTGGTGTGGTGGAAACTACACCGATAATGTTAATAGGCCACTAGAAATTAATTTTTATAGTTAATTATTATGGTGGGGAGCACTATTATATTTAATTTTCCTTTATGAGAATATCCTTGTGGGGGAGTGCACTATAGGATTATGTATTAATTGGTTGATGAATATTTAGTTATGGAAAAGACATATCTTTGTGTTTAGTGTAAGTGATGAGTATGTAGATATATTTTGATGAATTATGCTCCTTATATTTGGAATTTTGTAGTGGCAGTTCATCCAATGAATAGGGATAGAAAATAAGTGGTTAGATATGAATTTACAATTATGGAAGGATATGATTGATGGATAGAGGACCGTTATGACATATTGGGGATGATAGGTTTTATTTTATGGATTTTGTAAAACCCTTTTACCTTATGCTATTGTAATTTCTAAAGGAATTTTAATTTTTGGTCATGGAGCACTATTTATTTTGAGAACCCCTATTCAGATCAGAATTCCAAGATTTAGAGTATCCCAAAGAGATATTTTATAATATATATTGAGACTTTTAGGGTGTATCAGGTGCTTGGATGAATATTTGGAGATTTTGGTTGGCGTTAGAATTTTAAAAAAAAAGTATTTTCCTTGTATATGGTTATTGTAAGATTTATGAATACTATTCCAAATTCCAGGGTTTATTGTGTCTAGTTATTTTTGGTAGGGGTTCAAGGAAAAACATTATAACGTGGTTGTAGAGAATTGTGTGGGGAAACCTTATGCCAAGCTGTAACTTCTTAGAGTGATTCACATGGTCAATGCATGGTTTGATAAACTATGGAGACAAACCATGAGTGTAGTGTCGCTTGAATTAGTATTTGACACATGGTTGGTTGATAGTTTGACCAACTATGTCATCATACTATGTAAGATACCATATTAAATTAATAATTGGAATTTACCATTCCATATGAATTGTTAATGGTGGGTGGCCTCTTTCTTCTCCCCCATCCATGGTTGATCTGAGGGGGATTTCTGCCTATATTTTCCTCTATCACCCCTCAAATTTGGTTCTTATTATATATTTCTATGATGATTAAAGGTGAGTTATCTTCTTATGTTCTTTAATTTATTATTCGACATTCCATGACCACTAATTTGGGTTTCTCCGGAAAGGAATTATTTTATGATTACACCTGATCATCGTGGAATAATCATGTAATGATTTGGTTTTTTCTTTTTGTGGATATAGGGTTTACCATGAGGATGAATGAAGGTATTTTATCTCCATTTCATTAGTGCTACATCACCATAATAATTCATCTTTAGTTTTTGATTAAATTAGACGAAATTGACTATTATTTAGGATTCATATGTTAGTGATTTTTCCCAAGATAGTGTCAGGGGTATTCCATAGACCTTCCACATACTGTTGGATATGGTTTCAGTGTTGTTATTATTCTAAGTGAAATTTTATAAAATTATTCAAACATAAATTAAATTAAATAATTATTTATAAATTATTTTTATTATTTTATTGAAATTTTATGAATATAGATAGAATATTGGGTGTCAATATGAAAATAGACCAGGATTAGACAAGATCAAGGGAAGGTGGTCAGGATTATTATAAATAGAATAACTTCATATAAGGTCATTGGTCCCTTAACATACCCCTGTAGTTTATGAATGTTGTATTATGAAAGTGATATGAGGTATCCCTTATACGTGTGATCAAATTTTTTATATATAAATTTTCATTTAATAAATAAAATTTTGATGAGAAGAATATATATATAAAGGGACATTATAGACCCTTTGATAATATTTTGATGGGAAAACTTCCAACAGTTGTGGGATTTCTCAGAGAAATGTTCCATGAGGAGAAAAGATTTGATAGGGTTATATGTATAGTGGGAAATTTATATTGGTCCTAATAAAGGTTACAAAATTCTATTAAGTAAAGTTGATTTTTGTATTGGTAATAGTTGTTCAAGAGATATGGTATGTGATAACCTTGTGAAACCATATAGTTTACGATCTAGTCAATTTTAGAGTGAGGCAGGTGTTCCTCCTCTATAGATATTTGAGTAATAGTGTGGGTATAACCTAGTTGAGATTAAATAGTGGTCGGTTTTGATAGGATAATCCTAGCAAAATCATAGGAGGGAGAGGTTATTTTTGTTATCTCTTTAGTGGGGCATATTCATGACATTTCCTATGAGGCTAGTGAATCATTGATAGGATTAAATTGATTATGGGGGATGCTATTCCCTCTAGGTTTTGGGATTGGTTTGTGTGATATTAATATAATATAGGATCACATGTAGGGTATCTTAACTATGGTGGGACAAAGGGAACCTCAATTGGAACCCCAATATTATGTTACCCTATACAAGGGTTAATATAGGGAGGCCAGTATGGTCAACATCAGGTGCTAATGTAGAAATTGAAGGTTGAGAACGTAGTCTTTCCATGGATATAGTAGTGTTAATAGGTTTTTCACTTGAGTGTCAAACCTACGAGAAATTTGAAAGGTTCTAGTATGTTTCAAAACCATGCGAGGTTGGTGATTATTCAAGATATTATCAGGTGGATACTAGTCCAAAATGATTTTATGAGATATTGTTGGGTTGATTCTAGTCATTGATGATAGTAAGGGATATTTTCGGTGGACACTAGCCCCAAGTGATTTTATGCAATATTATCAGGTAGATACTACCCAACCATGATTGTATGAGATATTTTCATGGGAACAATACCCACTAATGATTATATTCAATATATTTAGTTAGAAACTATAACCTAATGATTGTATAATATATTTTTAGGTGGAAAGTTTTCCTCACATATTGTTTGAGATATTAAAATGTGGATGTTATACCTTGATGATTATATAATATATTACTAAGTATATTATTGACATTGATGGTTATATAAATTTTAATATGGTAGGAAATGGACTCTAATGATTATATGATATATTAATAGGGAAAGATATCCCCTGATGATTATATGGTATATATTATTGGGATGATATCTTCCCATGATGTGATGCGATATGTTATAGGGAATGCTCCCCCAAGAGTGTTCAATATATGAGATGATATGGGTGCATTGATATTCCCCTGAGTGATCATATAATCTTATTCATATACCTATGATATTATAATTATGGATATGTCCCCCATGTTGTTTTTGTGACTTTTTCAGATTCATTAGACACGAGATGAAAAAGTTAAGGTGGATCTAAGGTGTCACTTGAGAACACAAGGATCAATAATATTTATTTTATATTTTTCAATCATTTATTTATTTTACAAGCATCATATATGAAAAAACAATATTTAATAGTTATTTTAGGTACACCATTGGTGGTGGAATACTATGTTATACTAATACCTTACTCGAGTGGCCATGGAACTCTTATACCTACAAATATATCATTTTTTATTGGTTGAAGACAGTAAGTGGCCCTAAATTACATTATCCAGCTGGAGTAGATCAATGGAGATTTGGATACTAGAATTGGATGAGGATTCAGTATGCAATGATGCCTAATTATGTATTTTATTTCTTTACTTAATGTATATGTGATTAACCTAATATTTGATCAGTGTTAGGTATGAACTTATACATATAGATTTATCTAATAAAGCATTGTCTTATTTATTTTTTATGTGTAGTCTTATTATTATTTTTATGGATGGTTTCTTGTTATTTTAAGATATTATTTCAATATTTTATGAGGGTATATTCTCCCCATGATAACTCCTTAGACCCTCACATCTAATTGTTTTCCTATGAAGCACAGAATGATGATCTTGAGGTCACATAACACATATTGTATAGAAATTGGATATTGGTCGAGTTTTAGAAATTTTTTACAAGTGAAAATAATTCAAAAAATTATATTCATAATTTTGGGAATTTATATATTTTATTTTATTCTTAGGTTTACCTATTATATGCATAATATATATTATTAAAACTTCCAATCAAACATTCACCTATGATATATAACCCTAAAACTATTTTAAAATAAAAAATTATTTTAATCTAATGGATATCTTACATCTTTATAATTCTAACACAAAAATCACTTTATCTGTTTTAGATTCCTATATATTATATTAAATACATTTACCAAAATCATTCCTTCTATTCACCTAATTTTATCTTAAATATTAAGAATTATTACATAAATATCCATCCCATTAATAATATGTAAATATAAACATATTATTTGTACCTAGATCCTCATAAATATGATAAATGGGAGACTGAAAGGAATTTAGAACTCATTATCTTGATATTTATATTTATTTATTTATAATTTATGACTTTAAGTGTTTTTATGGATATATTCCTTTGAAATGTATTTTTAATTATAAACTAATATAATGAAATTTGTTTTGTCTTGTATTTTGGTTATGGTGGTGTGTTTCTATATGTAATTTCTCTTTATATTAGATCATATTAGTATAAATCTTAATTTCATTTAATGGTATAAAAATTAAAAAAACAATGTTATAATAAAACCAGATCATAGTGATAACTTAGTGAAAAGCCCTTAGAGACTAAAAAACATCAAGAAGTGAATTTAAAAAGTGGAATTTGTGAGGAACTCAATTGATAAATGGTTAATATTTTTTTATATTTATACAAATGATTATAGAAATATTATAAATGATATTCCATTAAATGGTGTGTAGTTTAGATATCTCTTACATTGAGATAAATCTATGATTTGTTTCTTGAGATGGTTAATCAAGAGTTTTATAAATATTTTCATGTTTTATATAATGTAAACATTATCATGGATTTTTTAAATATCTATTATAATTAAATATAATGAAAAAGAATTAAGGGATTTTATATTTAATAAATATTTTCATGTTTCTCAGAAAAAAGGTCTTGGTAAGTGTTTTGGGGAAAAGCCAGTGCACTGTGAAAAATAACCATGGTGGGGATCTTGGTATTTAAAAGGTTTTGTGGGTAGACATGCGATATAAAACAACATTGTGGTATATGACCTAATAATTTGGTTTATAAGGAAAATTTAAACTACTCTAGTGGACATGGTTCAATAAATTTAAATGGTGGAGTTTTTGAACAACCACGAGAAGTTAAAATATTAATGGTGATGCTACCATGTCAAGGTCTAAAGAAAAAACTAATTTAGTGGTTTAAATTGAAATTAAAATCTCATATTAATATACTCTAGAGAAAAAAATCTTTATTTATAACTATAGAGATAATTTTAGTGGAAATATCATGGTTTGTCGTGTGTGGTCCATGAAATTATGCATCAGGTAAAATGCAGATATAAAAACCTTGGATAGACATCTTTATCTCCCCTACAAAATTAGATATTTTTTCCTTTCCTAAATCTTATATTTTACTAACACCATGATGTGGTCACATAAAAAAATAATATGTGTTCTTCAGTATTAGACCCATTATTTAAATTCCTGAATATTTTCCTCTTTTGAATGATGATCCAAGATTTTCATCGAAACTACAGACACTAAAATTAGAATTTTCTTTACACCATGACATGGTAACTAAGTCACAATTATTTTAACAATTCGTGGTGCGTAAAAATACTATCATATATTTTTTCTAGAAAAATGGCCATTAACACCATGTGAATTTACTTCATAAACCATTACATAGTAGCCAAAACCATGATAGGGTTTCACTTACCAGGGAAACATTTTAGGCCAATATAAGACCATGATAACTACCATTGGAATTTTTTTTCACCTCTCCCTAGGTTTTTTATATAAAACTATAAAATAACATTTTTAGAGCTCCATTATTTTTTTTTTATATCAAAATTCATTTATTCTTTTGAAGTCCTTCAACTCCAATTGATTTCTAATCAATAAATGATAACTGTGATGCTAAATACAGTATGAAAGAATATTTAAATATCATAAATTACAATAAAACATTAATTATCATAGAAAATTACCTATGTTAGATATATCTAAAAACTAAACCATCACATAAAATAATGTTATTTGTGATTTTTCCAATCCCCGATATTGATATTAGTACATTATTGGAAATTTATTAATTGAGGTCATCAAAATTAAATCATTTTTAATTCACGTTACAAATATTATTAATATATAATGGATCTTTAATATACCCATAATTATTAGTTATAACATGTGATATTTCTTGAAAATTTTTCATGAAACACTCACATGATCTTATAACCAACTATAAAGAAAGTCCATTAGAATCTAATGGTTTTCTCATCGTTAATGGGTTAAAAAATAATATACATAGTGTTTTTAAAAATTATAACAATATTAATGAGTTTATTTTCTATAAGAATGGATATTTCATTAGGATTATGAAGTATTAAACTATCATTATTATGTGACAATTCACAAGTAAAAATCTATTCCAAAATTAGAATGATTATAATATTTACTACATTAACATGTTGGAAGGGAAAATTCCTTAGAATAAAAGAAATATCTAATTAGGATAAAATAAAATGAGAAAAATATAAAATATTAATAGTTTAGAAGTAATATAAATCTTAATCCTGAGATGAGAAATTATGGAGATGTTTGTTATAAAAATAATTAGGGAAATAAATAGTTATAAAAAGGTAGAGATAAAATCAAGGAGCCTAATTGAATTGGTTCATCCATATGTGTGTGTTGAAATGAGATTGAATTGAAATGATTAGGATAACATTTTTATTAATTTTTTAATGATTTTAATAATATGTGTTACTTTTATTTCTTTTCAGAAAAACTGTAATGTGGTGAGTAGTATGAATATTTTCATTGATGTGATGAGAAAAAATTGATATATATTAACAAAATGTTTTAGTCCAATAATGTATTTAATTACACTAATTATTATTTTAAGTCATATTATGAGAAACATAGAATAATACGTGAATATAAAACATCATATGTACTTAAAATACATGAATTAGTGGGAAAAAATAATTAGAGTATGATCGATTTGTGGAGAACCATTTAATCAGAACATAACACATAAATATTTTTGGTGACAAGAAAAAAAATTTTCCTAGACACTTAGCTGGGGACTAAATCTTCCAAATTCATTTAAAAAGTATTATAAGATATGTTTTAGGAAGAATATCATCTCTAAGGTCCTCATGGATTTGGATAGGCTTACTACATTAATATTAATGGGAGGCATTTAGGAATGTTGTATGGGGGAGCTGATGAAGGAATATTTCTTGGATATATGACTAGTTAGAGGAGTTACCTATGTTATACTAAATATAGAAGAAAAATAATTATCAATATTTATTTGATATACATGGTATATCAAGATATATATATATATATATAATATCAATACTCATCATGATAAAGCTAAAGAAGATTACAGTGAAGATAATGGAAAATGTGGTTAAAAATTATTGGATACTTAATGATTAAATAATGGGAAAATAACTATATATTTTATAATGATAAGGAAGTATTGATCAAAAAACATGTGTATATTGAATAAAATCATATAGATAGTATAAATTATATTCTAACACATTTGAGTTTGACAAATTCTTGTAAAAAAAGCATGAATTTCTTGTTGACCTGAAAACATCTAAAAATAATTACAAAATGAGTATTGATTTTAAAATATAAAATCAAAGTTATGTAAAAGTGAGTAGAATAATATTTAGGTAATTTTTCACATCCCAATGATATTAATATGATAGAAAAAAATGCAGTTTCAATAATAAACTCATTGATAATGGAGAAGTAGCATGAAAAAAGTTCATCTTGTTTATAAAGGTTACTCATAATTATAGGGTATAGACTTTGGTGAAAATTTTTCTACAGTCATAGCGATTAAAATGATACTCAAATTTCTTATTACATATTCTAAAAAAATTAAAAAAAAAAATTAAATAGGGTAATGTCAACATTGTTGAATATAGAACTCAAGTAAGAGGTTTACATTGAACAACTAGAAGTAATTATTCATTATAGTGATGGTAATCAATTATAGAAGTTGAAGAATGAGTTATATCTACTAAAAAATGTTCCCTAATATTGGAATTGAAAATTTTATAGCATTTGGGAGATATTAATTTGAAGAAATAAATGGTGGATATTAATATCTATGTCAAGAAATGTAAAATATGAGATTCAATATTATTAAGTAAGTTTTTCTTCCTTAAGAAACAATATTACAAAGACCAAAATGTTATTCAAGAATGTTATTAAAAACTAAATTATAAAATATTATAAATTGAATTTAAGTAAATTAATTTCATTTTTGAATTCCACGTGTAATAATTATCATAGGAATAATTTTTGAGATATTTCATAAATAGATCATCATAAAATATGATTTTAATCAATTAAAAAATGATAAGGGCCCAAAAAATCATGTAGGTATGAAATAATGAAACCCAAGGTCATTATACCTAACAAGATCAACACACCTTTAAGGAAGGCACATAATTCATGTAAAAGAAATAAATTATTTGTCATCTTAGTACTAAGAAACTAGAATATCAGAACACTTATTACCTTATTTCCATGTGTGATTAAAATATAACCGATTATCAATAAGAATCATGCATTTTTGGATGAGGTAAATGATGGACCATGGAGTGTAAGAGTTATATTAGAGAGGGGTAAAATGGTGTAAGAATAAGTTTAAATATTTTTTAGTTCTAGGAATTTCATGTTTTAAATTTCAATCCCATTGAAATTGGTGTTTTATTTTTGAGGAAAGCAGTCTCCATGCTGAAATAAGGCACTAGAAGCAAGGGAAACATATCCAATTAGGGAATTAATGATACCTCCCCAAAATGGAAGCCATGGATTCATGACCCATCATAAAAATTTAATTTAAGACAAATAAAGGGGGGGTCCAAAAAACTCAATAATGAATGTAGAAAATAATATAAACATTTTTAAAGGTTAACTTGCCTATCCTAAAATTTCATAGGAAGTGAAAGAGATCCCAATAGTTCAAAAAAGAGTCCTGGTCCGTTGCCATGATTCTAGATCTGGTCACCAACTCTATCCTTATACTGCATGATCCATAAAGCCATTCATTATTCCTCACATTCTAAATGCACGAGAAGATAACCAAAAGTATGATTGATCTCCAATTTTTATAATGCTGGTTACTACCCATTCCACAAAACTGGTGGTGTAGAATGTCCCTAAATGAATGATACTGTGAGGGAAGGTTGGTGAACTCGATATGTGAGTGATAATTAGATAATACCCAATCAAATTGTATTTTACCATCCATTTTGATTTCTTGGTTCAACAGGAAACAATAAAAGTTCAATTTCGTTGGGATATCATTGAACTAGAGGGACCCTCCCCATTCATTCTAAATCTATCAGCTTTCATGCATCACATGAAGGTATCCTATGGCTGAAGAAATCCCCAATGAGTATCCTATGATGATTCAAATTTCTTGATCATCTAAAATCATAATATTTTTAAATAACTCAAATTGTTTCTAGTCTATGATAGCATAAAATAATGTTGGATACATGATCACTTATGTGAATGATAAATTGAGAGTTGGGTACCATAGGAAGTTGAGAGTAGTTCCCAACTAGTTGTGTGTCCAGAAATTAAATTCACATACTCCAACTATCGAGTGAAAGTGATGTTGAATACTGGGGATATATCTTTGCGGAATCAACAATAATTTGGTGACACTCCATTTAAGCTTATTTAAATCCCTCCTGTACTTGAACATGATGAATATTATGAAAAGGTACTTACCTTCCACGACCTCCAATGCTATATTTTCATAATGTTAGTTCATGGTGATCGAAACACTTCTCAAGTTGACCCATCATCTAACAAGAATAGAAATCATTTGCCATAAATATTAATGGACTCTCCCATATATATGACATTCTCATATGAAAGGATACATTATATTCTCATTTTTGGACTCTATTTGGATACTTGAGGGTATACAACAAATGGATGGGGATTGGCATGAGAACACAATTTATAAGATTAGTTATACAATTGAATGATAGAAACCAATTCATATAGTTTTCTTTGTGACTAGGGATATTTTCATCCACTCTATCAAGATGATGGATTAAAAGTATTCTAGGATAGATCAATACTCCCTGGTAGTCCATGGGGAAACTCCTCCAGTGAATCCCCTGTTTGGAATTTATCATTCCTGTACACCTTTCGGCACATAGTATCAAGATATAAACCCTAATATTGTCATAATTGATCATATGATCACTCTATTTATAGCATTATTCAATAGTTTTGTTTATCTAATGAAAGGATTTACCGCTTCCTATAATAAGGAACTCATATCATCCACAAAGAGGGTATGAGACATTCCAATGAAGAGAGGCCTGTATGGGATGTGGAGAATGGTCCCATTATTCAAATATCCATTGACATGTCTGAATAATGAATTTTGAACCATAATAAATATAATTGGTGAAATAATGTCTCCCTACCTTAATCCCACACTCGATTAGAAGAATCCACAATTATTACTCATAAAAAAAAAATAGCTTAGTAGAGTTGAATCATATGAAGAGAAGGTTAGACACCTATATTGAAAAATGCTTTCAGGTCATCACCATGAAGATAGATCCCCATTACATCCTATCATATTTTTTATCTATGTCAACCATAATGGAAATATTGGAACCTAGTATTTCCATATCTATTTCCTGAAATCTTCTCTTAAGAAATGATAATGAAATATTCAGTGGACAGACCCTTGACAAAGTCACATTTCTATATGGAAAACCTGTTCAAGAAATGTGGGTAGTGTCTTCTATTTATGAAACATTCAATGATCCTTAGATAGATTTTTTACATACTGATGGGGAGTAAATTATTCTGTGAGGATGGATCTTTCAACATAATGATGAGGATTAAGTTGGTTTCATAGGCCCATTAATGGATGCCAACCCCTCAAAATATGTCATGAACGGACTCCATGAGATACCCATTAACTAGGTATTAATATTTCATATAAAATGATCTTGTAAAACCATTGATGCATAAAGAGTTATCATGGTTGAGATAATGACCAACTTTTCGTATATCCCATTCATCTGGATTAATCCCCATGAAATTGTTGATGAGATCCAAAACTATGTGGGGAAGAGAGTTAAAAAGTCATGAATGAACCCTAAAAAATCCATCATGCATGTTTGGATTAGTGCCAAATAAGAAATATTTTAAGTGATACTCGACCATACCACCGACCACTATTGAATTTTTTAATAATGAACGGTCTTGCATTAAGATGTTTGGTACATTATTCCTCTTCCTTTCCTTAGGCATGAAAGAACATGGTATTCCTGTAAACTTCTCTGATCCACATAACCATAGAAGAATCCCACACCAATATATCATATTCCAGTAACATATTTTCTATATATTTTTTAAATTCAAGTGGGAAAATAATCTATTAATCCCACACTTTTCTAGTCTTTTCTCATCATGCTCAATACCATATTTTGGGCTATAAAACTTTTGAAAGAGGGAGGGATGGTTAAAGATCCATGGTTGATGAACCCCCTTTAGGTGTCTGAGATTGTTATTAAGCCCAACCTATAAATTCCCCATCATGGGTTTAATCCAAGATGTTCACAATGCATGATGGTAGTTGGGATTAGAGGAACACTCTTTTTGAAAGGAATAAGAGTCATATACTTACTCTTCTAGGTAAAAATTAAATTAGAAGAGGTCAGTGATCAAATATGTCTTAGAATTGGCCATATAACCTCATATTAAGATAGGAATATAAGGAATAGAGGTTTTTTAACAATTATTTATGACAAAACAGGTATGATTCTGACCATTCTGATTTTTTCATGATGAGGATTTATCACCTGAGAAGCTTAATTCCATCAGTCCATTATAGGATGTGAAGGAGAAAAAAATGTTATCTTTCTTTAATTGGGTGAACCACTCCTCTATTCTTCTTTGATTCATCTACCATGGTGTTGAATCCACCATCGATGATCCATGTGGAGTCTCTTTCATTAAACGACCCAATTCCATTCCACAATTCTTCTCTAGGAACCAAATCACATTTTACATAAACAAAATAGATGAACCATGTGCAAGTACTGGATTATAACTTATAATTGATATGTTAGTGGAATGATTTGCTCATCTCCACTATAACACTATTTTTTCAAAAGATCCAAATGTGTTGATTGATGATATCACCATGCATGAAGTCACTTAATCCAATACTAGAAATGAAATACATAATCTCGAAAGAGTGATTTATGGGATCAAGCAACACCACAAGGGATAATTCACTGACAAGAATCTCATTAGAGAGGAAGTTATTTATCATGTAGGATCCCAAGCCGTGGGTGATCCAAACTATCTATGATATCATTAATGAATGATATACTAGTATTTTATTCTCATTTATAAAGTGTTATTTAAATTAGAATAAGTTAGAATATCCTCTCACTAGGAAAGAGATTTTGTATAAAAATCACATGTCGATCAATGGTATCTAAGGTGACTAGGTCTATCAGGGTTGGAATGTTAACTGATAATGAAATTAAACCATCTGAAAGAGGGATTGGTGAACACTATTAAGGGCCCGGATTTGAACTCTGGTTAACTTGAGTAGATAAATAGATTAGGAAATACCAATATACCATGATGAGGGGACCTACTAAGAAGAGATGGTGGATTTAGAGAGTGGACATCCGAGATACTAGTCTTCTGTATCAGCTTATAAGGAACCATATCAAGGTTGGGCTACCCCTTGATTGGGGACAGACGACTAAGATCCATGAACACTTTCAGAGGAGATAGGTGGGATATGATAACATAAGAGGGGATAATCCATAAACCTTAAGGGTTTGGAAAACCTATTGGGAATAATAACTTTATATTTCATCCTTTAACATCAAGAAAGATGAGCCAAAGGGTGGGTGTGGGAGAGACTCGATTCCAACTCGGAATCTTGAGAAATGAGTTAATTTTTATACAAGATCATAGGGAATGAACATGGAGAAGAAATTATGAGGAAAACTGAGATGGATAGATGAAGATGAAGGGATTACACCAGGTGATATCATCGCTATCATGGAGAAAAACATGTGATGGAAGGGGTTTTAATAAATCCATCTCAACACAATGATGTTCCACTGAGGTATTAAGTAGACATAAAATGCATACATCTATATAAAGGATTTGTTGGGGAGACTCTAGTAATTGAGTTTTATATGTTCTCAATGTAGTCAATAAATGTCAATGATGGTTACAAAAACTCTCCTAAGTGAAATAGATAATGTAAATTTTAAATTGATGTGCTGCTCCTATGTTCAAATAACTTGTATCATGTGTGATACATTGTTTACAACATTGAAGTTTCAACCTCATAAAGATGATTGAATTTATCATTGTAATTCAACTTCCAAAAAGAAATGGGGAAGAAGGGGATACATGGGATTTTAATTTCAAGAAGAAGAGGGTTGGACTTTGAGGTGTCCATGCACATATTTTAATATGGAAATGCATTTCACTTAGAATTTTTATTTTTGGATTACAAAAATTTGGCCAACCATGGAGGCTAGCTGAGGACCTCACCTCAAGCTCATGCGGGACCTCAGGGTCAACTGCACTCGAGGTAAGCCCTCTAGGCTAGCCCCGCTAGAGGTAGGGGCATGCAGGCCGTGTATTATCTGGTTGGAGTGCGCACATAGTGATCAACTCATGTGCAGGGATGTATAGTGGGATATAGGATCACACCCGTAAGAGGCATGGGTGGGCGTAGAATCACGCCTGCAGAGAACTTGTGCAGGGCGACACTGGAGGGGGGAAAAGAGAATTCTGAGTAGTTGTCAGGAGGAGTTTATTGATAAAAAATGCCTCTCCCACATGTCCATTTCGATGTGGGACAACATTTTAACACCGTAGATGTAATCTCAGCCGCTCATCTCATCCTGCGTCTCAGTCGACCATCCAATCAGTCACAACATCTGATCATCTAATATTCACTGCTCATCTAATCTCACACCATGTTTGTTTTAACTAGGAACATCTGATCCTCCCATGTATTTGAACCAGTTGCACCATCATCTTCAACCTCAAGAACTTTCCAGCACTTCCGTATCTCACCGGAGAAGATGCTCAATCACCATGGATGACCTATGACTATTATATAGGGGTCATTTCAGCACCATGAAAGCTGCTGGATCAAAATGAGACTATACCTGAAATCTATGTCTTCCATGCATGCGATATCATGTATAAGAAGGATCGGCCGAGGAAAACAGAGTTGTTGAGGCCACATGGGTTCGTGTGATATTCATGCATGAAAATTGTGCACGTGATCTTGACTCTATGTATGAAGATAGGATCCCATGTATGAAAAAGGAAACACCCAGGACGTACATCTTATCCTTGAACCGAAGCTTATAAATCATAAAGACAAAGATCTCAGGAATTCAAATCCCCAAACTTAATATTAGAAATGTAGATTTTGAACACAGAAGAGGAAGTATCCCTTGCCTATAAAAAGAGGAGCCTGAGATGAGAAGAAGTGCTGCTCGAAAATACCCAATGTGTTTCTTTTCAAAAAATACAGCACACTCTTTGAATAAGTAAGTCATATCCCGTGGACTATATAAAAGTTCCATGCACTCTTGAAGAGCCTCCTGTAGAAAAAGAGTATCCAAACTCCCTTGTACGATGTAGAAACCACAAAACATGTGATAATTTTACACAAACCCTCGCGGTGTTTTTCTCAACGGAGTCCCGCTATCTCTCTTCTCTGTGAAGAAGAGTTCCCCCAAGCCTTTGATAGGTGCTACACACCCTCAAACAACTTTTTTAAGAACCTTCACCAACGAACACCCTATAGGTTTTCTAAAATAACTCGGTGTTTTTTGTGATTATGTTCCCACGAATACACAACTGGTGCAACCACCCCCTTGTTGTACACTGTGAAAAGGATATAACCATGATCCTTATGCATGAAGAAGATCTATGAATCTCACAGCCTTCCCAAAGGTGAGCACCATCCTATTTACATTTTTATCCCATTGTTTCCAAGGGTAATAGTTTTTGTGAAGAAGGATGGGGTATTACATGTTTCATGCACCTGTGTGCATTTTTTGAAGAAGCACGTGACCTTGAAAAAGTAGTTTTCACAAAGGAAGGGTCATATCCATTTAGGTTTGAAGAAGAGAACACATGAAAAACATAAAATTTAGTGTATGATTTAAAGATACATGAACCTTGTACAAAGAGAAGGATATAAAAGGAAGAAGATAAAGTAAATAAGAGGAGAAGAGATATTGTGTGTTTTCTAAAAGAATCATACCTATTAGGGTTCTCACACAAGAAGAGGAAGAGGTGAATGAATTCATGCATTCATAAACATGAACACATGAAGTTACATAAATAAAGAATCAAAAATAGGTGTGTGCACGTGTACAATTAAGAAGAAGAATGAAAGGGAAGAAAAGGTTCAACTTAAATACCACATGCATGTTCAAATTCATTCATGAAAAAGCGTGAAGAATTAATTCAGATGATTCCAGGTGAAAAGATATTAATTTCATAAAGAATCACATTGGAGTATGTGATTCTATCCAATAAGAGATAAGATTTTTTAGTGTAGTTGGTTGTTTCACTGAAAATAATAAAGAAGATGTATAGTGCAGTTGGTGTTGCACTATAGAAGAAGAGAAAGAAAGAAAAAAAGATTTTCATGCCTACTTCATTACAAGTAATAATGTGAAAAGCACTAAAGAATACAAAGAGTAGAACCTATCTTATCAACAAGGAAGAAGAATGACTCAATTGGTAGTATAAAGAACCAACTAAATGAATGAAGTTGGATTATGCTATCACTAGTCTAGGGAAGAGGATTTTTCCCACCCCCTTTAAAGTGTAGGGACTCACACTATCTAGAGGATTGTTTTCCTATCCACTCCACTGTAACATCATATCACATCATAGTGTAGAATCCATGAACTGTTCATATTCAACAATGGGAAGGACGTAACTAATCTAATTTTGTGGTGAAACATGTAAAAATTATATTTACATATTTCTAATAACTTCTATTATTTCAGACGAAATGGAATAGATAATAAGAGAATCCAGATCCTAATTAGTCAAGAGGTATAAGGATAAAAAGATGGAATTGGTTCCATAAGTTCCCAACATAGATTCACCCACCCACTCAGTGTTAGGTATATCCCAAATTGGTCCTCTAATTTGGTATTAGAGTCAGGTTCACCTCTTTTGGATACTTTATAATGAATTTATTCTCTTTTTAAGATCTGATCTTTTTCCCAAGTTATCAATGAAGTGAAATTTCATTGAATATTATGTTATTCTGAGAAAGAAGGCTTTATCTACTAATACAAAGATGAATAGGATAAAGAAGGAGAAGATAATGTTGAAGAATAGTCCCTATTATCTATAGAATAGAAAGCATTTGGTTCTCTGTATATGACTAACATTGAAGACACTCCATACCAAGATAGTAATGATAAGGTGGCTCAAGTTCGCACTTGGAATATGGAAAACCTTCCTACCTCAACCAATCAAGAGGTGTGTGTTAGTACATTTGGAAATTATTCTCATGATGTAAATTTTAGCACAAGTTGTGATGATAAATCTATACCATCTCAAGAAATATCAGTTGATATATTAAGAATGATTCTGCATGGTATTCCAGAAGAAAGGACATCCCAGGTTTGTGGAGTATTTCAATGCTTGTAGGAAAATATAACTCAGCTAGAAGAAGAAACTGATGTTTTGGATAAAGGCATACAAGATATTTTTTTTGAATTTTTAAATCTCTCCAGACAGGTTGGATCCTTTGAAGAAACAAATAGGGGATTTGAATCATGTTCTTCAAAGTGGCTCAAAGATGTTAAATAAAAAGAGGGAGTCAACAAGACTCTATAAAATTAGATCCGTGCAGTTGAAGATGAGCTGAAAAAGAGCACTAAAGTCAAGGAGGTATATTTGGAAGAAGACTCCAAGAAGATCAAAGAACATGAGTCTTTGTTATACAATAAATTAAGGAATTATGAAGATGAAGTTTAATGATTAAAGAAGTCTTTTGAAAAGAATATTACTATGATTGAAGAATAGTAAGTCACCCTCAATATGATATGTCTAGAATTTGAAGCTCATTTGACCAATCTTGAGTAGAAACATATTGAGTATCCACAAATGAAAGAAACAGTTTCTTTTAGTACTCAATGCTCACTAGAGGATTATACTATCAAAGACCTCCAACATGTGACAAGAAGATCATTGCTTCACTCATTGATCTATCACAAACAACTAACACAACTGGAAATTTAAGGTATAATAACAGTTGAAAACCATTGGTATAAATTATACCAAAAGTTTTAGAAACCGTAGCCCAGGAATCCGTGACAATAGACATATACCAACGGTTTGAGATAAACCGTTGGTATATGTGAAGAAATCTACTATATACCAACGGTTTTATAAACCTGTTGGCATATATTTCTTATACAACACATATGCCAACAGTTTCAAAACCATTTTCATATCTTTTTTAGTCTTACATTCAACCCTATACCAATGGTTTAAACCATTGGTAAATTTTTTGTACCAACGGTTCAGAACTGTTGGTAGAAAAAATACATACAGAACCTATACCAATAGTTTAAAATCTTTGGTATAGGCTTTTCTATACAATTCACACAGTATACTGCTCTGTGTGCTGTTGTGTGAATTGTACATAATATATACAATGAAATACATAACAAGGATACATAATTAAAAACTTATAATTAGAAGGATACATAATTTAATAATCAATTTTGAATACAATACATTAAAAACTAAATATGTAATTATATGTGATCTAGAATTCACAATACATAAAAAATTGCATTTATTATAAAACATGCATGATTGAATTCATAAATTAGAAGTTAATAACCCAAAAAAGGAAATTAATAAATGAATTCAACCAAACACAAATATAATGTCATGGTTTGGGGTGAGTGTTTTTTAACTTAGTGATGATGATAATGGGTGTGTATCAATGAGCTTGTGTGACTTAGGGAATATAGTTTCCCTTAGCGTATTAAATTCCATGTGTTTTAGAATAGGGTTAAGAGTTCCTCACATGAGAAGTGGATTGTGTGTGGCTGGGCCATGGATCGTTGTACTAAAGTATCAACACAATCCGAATACGTTTGGTCGGTTTTCTATATGCCAGTTGTTTTTACTTAAAACGATGTTCATTTTAAAAAAATGATAGACAATTAGAGTGATACCGGACACATTGTGCCTCGGGTTGAGGCGGGGTTGACTTGTACATGTCTCCTATGACCCATGGACCGTTTTCATAATGTATTAATACAATCTGAATGTGTTTGGTTGGTTTTCCATATGCCATTTGTAGTTTTTACTTAAAATGTTGTCCATTTCAAATAAAAGTGAGATACTTTGAGTGGTACAGGCCACATCGGGCCTCGTATTGAGGCTCGGTTGACTCTTAAAAGACATAAATGACCAATGTATTGTTGAGATAAAGTATCAACATAATCTGAATACGTCTGGTCGGTTTTCTATATGTCAGTTGATTTTACTTAATATAGTGTCCATTTTAATGAAAAGAGAGACACTTAGAGTGCTACCGACCTCACCGTGCCTCAGATTGAGGCGGGGTTGACTCATACACGTAACAAATGACCAATTTATCATTGTACTAATGTATCAACCCAATCCGAATGGTTTTGGTCTGTTTTCCGTATGACAATTGTTGTTTTCATTTAAAATGTTGATCATTTCAAATAAAGGTGAGACACTTTGAGTGGTACCGGCCACACCACACCTCGGATTGAGGGGGGTTGACTCATACACATCCAAAATGACCCATGGATCATTGTCATAATGTACCAACAGAATCCGAATACATTTGGTGCATTTTATGTATGCCAGTTGTTGTTTTCTGTAACACCCAAAGCTTCCACGGTACGTTTCCCTTTGAACAATGCAATGACGTGCATTGTACGCAACTTCGAGATTCTAACACACCACAACCAATCAAACTAGCCGTTATGAATAGTAATACCTAATTTTTTAAATTTTATAAATTTTATCTTTTGAAATGGACTTCATTTTTGGATTCTTAATATCGAAATTAGATTAGGGTGATATTTTGGTAATTTTCGGATAACTTTCATATTTTGGTGATTAGTGAAAATTACAATATTTTAATTAAAAACAAATTTTTTAATAGAAATAATTAATAGTGATAAATTAATAATTTGAGTGGTTTTAAAGTATATTTAGAATAAATATTTACCATTTAATACAATGTTGGTCATTGGATGTAATTTCACATTTAAACCAGACATAAACAATTGTCAATCTTTTGATAGTTATTATCTTTTAAAAACATGCTATTTGTTTTGACGACGGGAATTAATTTTTAAATTAATTAATGCAACTGATATGTTTTGAATTTGGTAAAATAGACATCATTTTTGAATTCATAATATCAAATATAGCTTAGGCGTAATTTTTAGTATTTTTCTGTAAACATTCATTTTTTGATGAATAGTAAAACCACTAAGTGGTAGTTAAAAAACTGAATTTGTTGTAAAACATAATTTTACCGCTTATGTGAGTGGAATATCAAAAATTCGAGACACACGGTTAATATCAAGAAGTAAAATGTGGTTCAATTAGATGAAAATAATATTTGGTGAATAGTAACTTTTTTACTTTAATTTAACACGGTTAAAAGTAAATAGGGTAATTAAGGGTAAAAATGATATAAATATTACCCTAACACATGTACTAATTCTATTGGACTAGTTTATCCTGACCAAAAACAACCTTAGGAGTAAAATATTATCATTTAGGTCCACTTGTATTAGATTAGGACATTTATTATTATTTAATGCAAAGAAGAGTTAAAAGAGTTAAAATCAATGTTTATTTACTAAAACATTTTTAATATGGGGTTATACATAAGATAAATTCGATTGTAAATATTAATTAAAAATATAAAAAGGCTTCATACATAATGGTACTTTATTTATAATTTTTAGACATTAAATAATTTAATTTATTTATGACACAATGGTGATACAATAATTACCTAATTAATGAAATAATAAAATAATTGATATTATAAATATCAAAATAAATGTAATTTGAGACTTTTTATGCATTCCACTAATATGATAAGTTAATATGAAATATTAGGATTGATTATATAAATTGTCTTCGGAGTAATAATGCTGTTATGAATTTATCAAAAACCAAATACCCAATAGTGTCAAAATTGATATAAAAGAGTTTTTAAAACAAATATTGTATTATTAATTTACATTCAGTTCCTAAAAATCTAAGGTCTAGCCAAGAGACTTATATCATGATATTTTTATCATTAATGGACCACTATGGGGTCTTTTAGATGTATATAGTATGTTTATTAACCATTTACTATGAAAATACAAAGAGACATTGTAAAAGTGAAGCTAATTAACTGAGAGTTAATTCTTAATAATAAGGTTAATATAATGACCCAAACCTGTCTAAATTCTATTGGTTGAGTGGTTTTCTACCCATCCCCACCATAACCATTAAATAATCCACTTTTATCCATTATAAACGGAATATGAATTTATTATAAAATAATATTTTTATCTTTTCCAAAGGTGCCCCTCACCCTTCTTATAAAAGGGCACTCCACCTTCTCACTAATTCACACATTCAAAGCCTTTTGGCTCGGCCAAACACTACCCAAATGCTCTATAAACTTCCCTCACTACAACTTAGAGGCCTTAGTTCGATCAGAAATCCAACTTAAGGAGACCTTTTGAACAAATCAAAAGGAAGAACCCGAAAAAGAGGTAATGTTCTCACCACCCTCTTTCAAGTTCCTTTCTTCTTCAACTTCTTCTTTCTTTGTTATTTCTATTCTAAAATAATAACTCCAGTATCTTCTATATACTGTGATTTTATTATAAATATGGTACAACCATATTCAGTATTCTATCCATCCTTTGAATGGCATGTCACCATACATGCGTACGTACGACTTACCGTCTCAAAGTTGTGGTGTAATTGTCATTCAATAAATTATTATTTGGATGGGTATAATAATGATGTATAATTCCTGTAAATAAAAAATATAACATGATAATTATTCTGTCTATATGATATACCATCCAATTATATATTATTTTAACATCAAAAGAATGATATTGTTGCTCGTGTGTATGTACGGACTACCGTCTCCGCGAACCCGATGAGATTCATTCTCCCTCGTATCCATTCAAGTATAATTATCATTTGATGATTAAAAAAATGATTAAGGACTTTTTATAATTCTTTATATTAATACGATACAACCTATCCATAAAAAACACGGCTTACATAACAAAGAATATAAAGGAAAACAAGTAAGTTAACACCTGAAATGACGATAATACTAAAATATTATTTACAAATAAATGTTAAAAGATCAAATATGATATCATATTAATGTAAATGATTCTTGTATAATTCAATAACAATTATTTCACCATTATATAGGAGGTTAAGCTACCATCGACCAAGGAAAAAGAACAAAGTAAGGGGTTTCTTATCTCACTTTTAATTCCGTGAGATTTTCATTGTTCACCACTTATTTATTGCAAGTGGTTTGTGTACTGCCCATGATTGTATTCATTGTGTAATAAACTTTAAATTATGTATATTTGCATCATCATTGTATTATACTTCTTTCATGGGTGTATGTTTTGTAAGTTACCAATTTGATAAGGGAATTTTAAATTTCAATTTCCATTTATTCGGCTTTACGCATACTTCATTGATTATTTTACTCCTAGATTATTTGTGGAATCACTATTTATTTGATTATGTCATATTTACACTCCCCTTTCTGTGGATATAATTTTGATACACATAATCACTCCATTGATAAATTCTCAAGTCTTTGATATGAACTGCATAAGAGTAATTTTAACTCAATCTTCATTTGTTGAGTTAAATATTCAATTCGTCGGTGTTGTTTTTACAAGTATATGTGTGAATGTCCTCTGATTGATTTACACTGAATATCCAATCATATTGAGTGTATTTATATTTGTCACACATAATTATGTCGTTGATTTATCCTTAACCAAAGGATACAGTCTTTATAAGATATTTCATCTCAATTTACATTTAATTGAGACTTCTTTGTTGTTATACACCAAATCACTTTTATATGGTGTATATAATGTACTTTGACATAGTATATCACGAATCCCTTTATACTCATGATATTACAATGTTTTGATTACCTCAATTATTTGTATTCATGTTTCTCTCTTTTGGTTAGAAACTCTTACTAAAATACCATTTTTAAATGTTTTGAAGACTTATTCTTCTACATCTTGCTCATTAATACCCATGTTTTAAAAATGGTTTTAAGGATTTATTTATATTGAAATTAATGTTTTAAAATTAAAATTCCTTTTAAAACTTTCAAAGTGTTATGGGACACTTTGATTCTAAAATCTATTTTAAATGGATTCTTGACAAACAGTGTGACTTTTAAATGATTTCAAGAAAAAGGGGGATATTTCACTCAAATAGTTTTGATTATTATTTTCATCTATGTCAATATACTTCATTATTCTTGATTGAGTTTAATCTGATACAATACAATCTTCTATATTGTATCGAATGAGTTATGTTTGACCGTGGATGTGCTATTTTCATATCATTCATGGTTTGTGGATAAAGTTTTGACATTTCGTATGCTAGTTTTAATACGAATGTTTATGTTATGTTAAACCTGTTCATATGAGGAATGCATTAAACTTAGTAAGTGACGGGTGGATACCGCTATAGCTCCTCGATGCATCGGTAGGTCTCATGAGACAAACTAGTGTCTTGGCACAAGGCCTTGACAAAATCTTATTTGTAGTCTTGTCACAAGGCCTTGGCTATGTGGTTATGATAGTCTAGCATTATGCATTTCGTCATTACGAAAGTGGTTTTTAATATTTTCATGTGATTATTAGACTAGTAGAATATCCATGGGAATAAGTAAATGGAATTAATTCATTTTATCCTTGCCATATTATGCTGATGTTCACGTTTAAAAGGATTTTGTTTTAGCTATACATTTCCTTAAATTTTTATGTTTATTTATGAAAGTGTCCGCTATATTGTAATCATTACTGAGCATCTAAGCTCACCCCTTTCAATGTTTTATTTTTCCCAGGATGTGAAGAAGTATTTTATGAATGACATGTAGGGATAGTATGAGGGGATATGAAGACAATATGTTTTTGTAGTTTTTCACTTATTGATGTAATGTAAACTTTATGAATATATCTAGTGTTTCCAAGGCTACTAAACCAATAGGTCTTCTGAGACTTGATCTTTCTTGCGATCATGAAAATGTTATATAATAAGGCACCGACTCTGGGTATCTAGGGTCAGGGCGTTACATTTTCACTTAAAAGGATTTTCATTTTAGACAAATCCGAGACATTTAGAGTTATACCGGCCACACCGTGCCTCAGATTGATGTGGGGTTTACGCGTAAACATCAAAAATGTCCCATGGATCATTTTCCTAATGTATAAACACAGTCAGAATGCGTTTTGTTGATTTTCCGTATGCAAGATATAGTTTTCACTTAAAATGTTGTATATTTCAAATAAAAGTGAGACACTTTGAGTGGTACTGGACACACTGTGTCTCAGATTGATGCGGGGTTGAGTCTTACATGTCACATATGACCAATGGATCATTTTCCTAAAGTATAAACACAATCCAAATACGGTTGGTTTCCATATGACAGTTGTTTTTTATTTAAAACAGTGTCCATTTTAAACAAAGGAGAGGCACTTTGAGTGATACCGTCCACACCATGCCTTTGATTGAGGCGAGGTTGACTCGTACACATCACATATGACTCATGGATCATTTTCCTAATGTATCAACACAAGACGAATGCGTTTGGTCGGTTTTTTGTATGCCAGTTGTTGTTTTCACATAAAATGATGTCCCTTTTAAACAAAAGACATACATTTTGAGTTGTACCAGCCACACCGTGCCTTATATTGATGAGAGGTTGACTCATACATGTCAAAAATGTCCCATGGATTATTTTCCTAAAGTATCAACACAATCTGAATGTGTTTGGTTGGTTTTCCTTTTTCCAGTTGTTGTTTTCACTTAAAATGATGCCCATTTTAAAAAAAAGAGAGACATTTAGAGTGGTACTGGCCACACCGCACCTCATATTGATGTAGGGTTGACTCCTACATGTCCAAAATATCCCATGGATAATTTTATTAAAGTATCAACATAATCCAAATACGTTTGGTCAGTTTTCCATATTCCAATTGTTTTTACTTAAAACATTGTCCATTTTAAACAAAAGGGAAACACTTAAAGTGGTTCTAGCCACACCATGCCTATGATTTATACAGGGTTGACTTGTAAATGTCTAAAATGTTCCATGGATCGTTGTTCTAAAGTATCAACAACCTCTGATTGTGTTGGGTTGGTTTTACGTATGCCAGTTGTTGTTTTCACTTAAAATATTGATCATTTCAAATAAAGATGAGACACTTTAAGTGGTACCGGCCACAACGTGTCTCGGATTGATGCGGGGTTGACTCTTACTTGTCAAAAATGTCCCGTGGATCATTTTCTTAAAGTTTAAATAGAATCTGAATATGTTTGGTCCATTTTTCACATGTTAATTATTGTTTTCACTTAAAAAGATGTCCATTTCAAATAAAAGTGAGACACTTTGAGTGGTATAGGCCACTCCGTGCCTCAGATTGAGGCGGGGTTGATTTTTACACACCACATATAACCCATGTATCGTTTGACTAAATTATCAACTCAATCCAAATACATTTGGTCATTTTTCCGTATGCCAGTTGTTTTTACATAAAAAGGTGTCCATTTTAAACAAAAGAGAGACACTTTGAGTGATACCGGCCACACCGTGCCTCATATTGAGGAGGGGTTGACTCGTACACGTCACATATGAATCATGGATCGTTTTCTTAAAGTATCAACACAATCCGAATACGTTTGGTTGGTTTTCTGTATGCCAGATAGAAAAATCGTGCAACAATAGTGATAATATCTTATACTAAAACTATATAAATTGTTCATGACGTGCATCCCCTAGTGCACGGTTAGGTAAAATCATTCACATTTCTTCTAATATGTATCCCTATATGGTTGGTAGATACCTTGTGGGATGGACTTAAATTTTTTACTAACCATCAGGGATTGTGTTTTTCTATGTCGACCGGTGTTCCGAGCTCCGAACAAGCCCCATAAGCCCCATACACCAATATAACATCATTAGGCTTCCAAATTTGGTCAAAAATAAAGAGTTATACTAAATTCAAAAATGTAATGGATCAATATGCTCTTGATCACCATCACCACCACCATCACCACTGTCATCATCAGCCTCATCCTCGCCGCCATCTATGTCTTTGTCGTCATCCTTGTCATCGTCCCCATTCTCATCCTTGGCCCTATCCTCGCTCTTGGCCCCATCCTCGCCCTCATCCTTATCCTCATCCATGCCCTCATCCTCTTCAGCATCCTCGTCATCAACATGAACGTCATCATCTCAACTCCCACTAGAACTATCGCTTGGTGAATTGGATAATGCACCCATCGGTGACATATATGTTTGACAAGCCACGATGACCTCTGGTGGATGTGATGAAGATAAAGCTTTGATCAGTTTCATAAATTCATTCTCCCTCATTTGAACCTGTTCTTCCAACTCTGTGACTCTTTTATCAGACTACCTTTCATGCTTTTTGACCTGTTCCAACATGGTGGCACTAGAATGGATACCTGAAGAGGACCAATACCTCGTCGGGACTATATTCTTACCAGGTCGGCAGCGTACTCGACCAGAGTGGTCGTCTCCCAAAACCTGATATAAATGATCAAGTGGCCCTAAATTTTTAGGCTCTTGAGCATCAAGGGCCTCCAAAGAAGCTTGTTAAAAATATTTATATATTAATAAATTTCAAAATAGATATTAAACATTGAACTAAACAAATTAAAACTTACAATCTTTTCTTGTGTCGGTTCATTAACCGCAGTTCCATCTTTTTTCCTTCTACTCGAGCAAAACGATTTTTCTCGAGGGATACGTCCTTCAATATTCAATTTTTTCTTCTGTAATGACATTGAAACAATATAATGTGCAAGTTCAATCATATATTCAATATTTAATAAAGTGCATAATTGTAGTAGGAAACAATAAAAAGGGATAGTCCTAAAGAAAAATTACAAACAAATATATTGTACCAGTTGCCTCTCATGATCGGACATAGTAGTGAGCCCTGATGTGTGGTGGTATTGCTTTGAATCAATGTTTTTTGTTTTTATCAGAATATTCTTAAATAATGTTTAATAATAAATAAGATAATATTAATTAAAAATATGAAAAATGTCATTTAAATACCTGAAATGTGATTAACAACTTAAATTTTTCAGTCACCCAATGGGTAATCATTTAGAGATATGTCTCTATCGGGCATTCATCCACGATAGGTAATTTCTCCAACTCCATGCACACTCTATCACATCATCTAACATACAACTCATGATTATAAGCTCTCCAGAGCTCTACTAGCTTCTTTAAACATGCTAGTCATGCACCTTCTCCATCATGGAAGTTAAACTGAAGCTGACACCCAATAGATTAATTGATATAAATACAAAAAAATACTACATTAAATCCAATAGATTTTTTACCATTTTTGTGGCCATGAATTATCCTTGACTTCGTGTGGCCGATGTCTGTAATGGAGAGGGCTGACCGGATTGATGTCGGAGTATTTGGCATGCATCCCCAAAAAACCCTGACATTCCTACCCAGGTTTATCAATCATTTGCCCATCATTATTGTATTCAACCATAAACTGTGTCTGGCGGTTCTATACTGCATGAAAGTGAGTATGCCCCCTCCCCGCCTCCTATTAGTAGATGAATCTGTTATTAAATAAAAAAAATATCAGTACAAGTTATAAAAAAAATTTCTAAAAATTTTTTTTAGAGTTATATAAATATACCTATTGTAGTCTGATCAATGGGCGCCATTGGATGTGAAGAAGCTGAAGGAATATCCTATACAGGTGGTCTGTTTCTCAGTGTATGCTCCTCAGCCACATACTGTGTCGGAGCAGGAGTCGAAGAAGGTGGAATACAATATCTCGGAGATAATGAACTAGAAGAAAAAGATGATGGCACAGACGTCTGGCCAACTGGTAGTGTAAACATCGGAGGCCTAAATATCCCGTGTGTCCCTAATGACACACTAGTATCAAAATGGGGCGTAGAAGATACATCTGTGGTAGGGGCATAGTCCAATTGGGTACGACCCGTGGATTGTCTAACACTCGCACCAAGAGCCCTCGTACCACTAGCCTCAGTACCGGGACAACTAGAAGATCATCTAACTCTGAAACCACTCCCCTCCTACCACCAGCCTCTATACTAGGAGAAATATCAGGCTCCTCGTCAGATATCTCTCGTCTAGGGGGTGGATCCTAAAAAAAAGTTTACCAAAAAAGTAAACACATGATATTATAAGTTATTGAAATATATATATTTGAAATAAAATACTCACAACAGGGATGAGTGGAGTAATGCCCATCTGTGTCGTGCGACGATTATTTTTTGTCATCTTTTTCGGTCGTATGTCTTTAATGGGTGTCATTTCCTACAATGATAAAAAATATGGAAGTAATTAGAAATAGATAACTAATGTGTAACCCAGAAAACAAAATATAGAAAAACCATTCTGATAAAAAAACATAAGGAAACAGAAGATTTATGGTGGTTTGATGGTAAGTACTGGGATACACACTCTGAATGATATAGGTGAAACATGTAGGTGAGAACACAACTGTATGATTTTATATATTTCCCACCACAACAACGGGTTCACAATCAACTCTGAAAATTGAGTTATTCGAGTCATCATAAGTAATAAACGGATTGCTTCCAATTGTAGTAGGGAGAGTGTCAACTTCGTCATCACCATTATCAAAAACATGTCCGGGATTTACATCAATAATTATACAGAATTTAGGATGACAATGATCTTTGACATAAAAAACTTGTTTCACCATTGATTCCAATACATATGGTTCATCAGTGGAAAGATTGCGAGTCATGTCAATAACTCAAAATCCACAATCATTAAAAAGGTTCCTTGCCTCGTCATTGAATCAAACCATTGACATTTCATCATCGTGACTCGACCATGTGAGTAATAATCCAAAATAATTATTATCTCCACGACTCCATAAAAGCTACAATTTCAGAACAAGGTCTATTATTCGATGAACCAACATAATAGTCTATTGTGGTAGTTAGCATAACACCATCATGTTGTGTTCTCATGTTTCGTGCTCGTTCAGTGATAATAAATTTGTATCCATTGATCCCAAGTGAATTACAAGAACAAACCATGGTATTAAGACACAAAGCCAAAGCTCTTATTGTAACACCCCGATATTTTATGAGAAATATTATTTTTAATATTATTGATTTCTTGTGTTGTACGCTACACCAAAATTAGCTTGTGCTATACACAATACCGTATTAGCTGGAAGTATACACAACACTATTCTTGGCTCGTGTTACACACAATTTCAAGTTCATTTTGTGGAAATTATTCTACACAACATTAAGTATAGATTTTGTTTAATGTATAAATGAAATAAGTTTTGATTATGTTATACGCAGCACAAAACAGAGCTTTCACTACATGCAAACTTGTCTTGGCTTTCATTACACACAATCGAGACCTTCCTCGACAGCGTGTGTAGTACGCAATACCGAGTTTCACTAAACGATATATTATTATAATATTATTATGAACTAGCCGTAATGAATAGTAATACCCACTTTTTGAAATTTTATAAATTTTACATTCAAAATGGATTTCATTTTTGGATTTGGAATATCGAAATTATCCTAGGGTGAATTTTTGGTAATTTTCTGAAAACTTTCGATTTTCGATGAATAGTGAAAACACTAGGTGACTATTTAAAAACCGACTTTTTATTTAAATAATTATTTATTTTATTTAAATTTATTTCAGGTCAAAATTGATACATAATACCTATATAAGTTAAATATAATTCATTGGAGTCATTTTATTTAAATTTTGGATATATAAAAATTTAATTGAACTTCTCACCGTCTTTTACCCACCTCCTAGTAGAATTTAAAAATTTACATAAAACGTAATTTTACCGCTTCTGTTAGTGGAATTTTGAAAATCCGAGAGACACGGTTAATATCATGGAGTAAAATGTGGTTCAATAAGATAAAAATATTTTTTTGGTGAATAGTAACTTTTTACTTTTATTTACCACGGTTAAAAGTAAATAGGGTAATTAAGGGTAAAAATGATATTATTATTACCGTAACACATGTCCTAATTCAATTGAAAAAGTATAATTCGACAAATAACATCCTTAGGAATTTAATATTATCATTTAGGTCCACTTGGATTAGATTAGGACATTTATTATTATTTAATTCAAAGAAGAGTTAAAACAGTTAAAATCAAAGTTTAATAACTAAAAATTATTAATATAGGGTTATACATAAGATAAATTAGACTATAAATATTAATTAAGAATATAAAAAGAGTTCCTACATAATATTAATTTATTTATAATTTTTAGACATTAAATAATTTAATTTATTTATGACACAATGATGATGCAGTAATTACCTTATTAATGAAATATTAACATAATTGATGTTTTAAATACCCAAATAAATGTAATTTGAGACTTTTTTTAAATTAAAATAATATTTTAGGTTAATATGACATTATAGTATTGATTTAATTTACTTTTCTCGAACTAATCATGCTGTTATGATAATCACATAAATCAATTACCAAATAGTGTCAAAATTGACATAAAATAGTTTTCAAAACAAATATTATATTATTAATTGTTATTCTATTCTTAAAAATCTAAGGTTCGTAAAAGTGACATATATAAGTTTATATATATTAATAATGAACCACTTGAGGTTTTTTTGTCTTGTTATAGTATGTTTATTAACCATATAGTGTATGAAAACAAGAAGACATGGTAAAAGGTAAATTATTAAATTAGAGTTAAATCTAAATGATAAGGTTAAAATAGTAACCTAAACTTCTCTAAAACCTATTGTTTGAGAGTATTTAGACCCATACGAGCTTTATCTTCTAAATAAATCAATTTGGAGCTAATATAAACCGAATAATACTTTATTATAAAATAATATTTTATGTTTTTTCTAAAGTGCCCCTCTCCTCCCTTATAAAAAGGAACCTCTTCCCTCTTCTCTTTACACAATTTTGAGCTTTCAAGATCAGAACAAACCTGCCCATTTACCTTGTCAACTTCCCTAGAAACATTATAGAGGTTCTGGTCTCCACAAAATACCAACTCTAGTGCCTTATGAAGAAGCATAAAAGAGGTGCGTCGAAGGAGAGGTAATCTCTTCTTCCGATTCTTTCAAGTTTTCCTTCTAGTTAAACTTCTTATTCTTTAGTTGTTTCATTATAAAGTAATAACATCAGAATCACTAATATAGTGATATGTTATTATAAATATGAAACCACCCAATTTCACCTTATATCCATCTTACAAAAAATGAAATCATCGCGCGTGCGTACGTACGGAATATCGTCTCCACGCCATGGTGTAATCTATTTTTCCACCACCACCTTACCTGGTTGGGTATAATGGTGTAAATAATAACTATATATGGTTATTATAACATCATAACAATTATGAGATATTATATAATCCACTCCAATTCAATTCAATAATTATGGGAACTATATCATCACTCGTGCGTATGTACGGATTAACGTCTCCATGACGCGATGAGATTCATTCTCCATTTTTTCAACGGTTGGGGCCGAAGCCTCATATTTATTATTAAATCAAAGCAAAGACCACTCAAGAATGATTATAAAGTATATATAATAAATAATAATGAAATATATGACATGATAAAGCAACTGGATTTATGTATATATATATATATGTCATCAACTTACTTACATTCAAGTCAATAAGGAAAGGAAAACAACGTTCATGCGTACGTACGGCCTACCGTCTCCATGAACGGTGTATTTAATTTCATTTATCTATATTATATATATATATATATAATATATATGATATATAAATCATGATTTACATTCTATAAGTAATTAAATCATGATATAATTAATAATAATATCCATAATAACAAGTCCAAACACGTACGATAAATAAGACGATTTTACCCAAAACACTGCTTTAACATGGATTTTTCAAACGAATGGGTAATATAAATTCATAAGTGAACCATATATGATATCATAAAAATGAATATTATTATGTAATAAGTCAATGAAATTATTTAAACCATTATACATGAGGTTCAGATACGTACGAAGCATATCGGACCTAAGGTAAGAGATAACCTTTCCAATCTCGTTCTTATTCGAGATTGTTTATTCATATGTATTTACTGGGGTTATTGTTATCATCCATGTCCTTGTTTTCTAAAAGTGTTTTTATGTATTTTTAAAGTCCTTTTTACCCATTTTTTACTTTTACGACATGTTATGAAACGAATATTTCTTTTGTTTACCATACGAGGAACTTTTTGACTTTTCCAACAAAAGTACAAGGAGAATTTTTTTTAACTTATATGGCATGAACGGATTTTTATGGTTTCATAACACCTTATTTTCATGAAGAATACTTTACAAGATTTCATGAATATTTTCAACAAAATCCCATTCTTTTAAAATTGCATGGAATTTTGTGAAAAGAAAATGATTTTGTATAAGAAAGGATATTTTCCTGAAAAATTTATTTCAAGTGATTTATCAAAACCATTTTCCATCGAAGATGACATTATTTCATTTGTGTATGTTTCAAGTATAATGTCTCTATTTTTTACATGGTTTCACTTCTCTTATGATGAAATGATATCCATTTATTTTATATGGATTATGTTATGATAGGATGCTGTTTATGAAACCCATTTTATTCTTTGGGTTATGATGAATGATTTATGGTTATGTTGTGGAACATGTAAGAATGATTTCATTAAGAGACAGGTGGGACCTATATCTACCTCCAATGAACTGGGTAAAGATTTATATCTAATGAGATAGACATGGATGGAGCAGTAAGTTAATTTGGTTCAGTGATACAGGACTGGAACGAGGAGTGAACTCGATTCAGAATGGGACTTTGTCCACTAAGATTGTCATGGCAGAAATGCCTTGGCTACTATGTAAATCATAACAGGTGCTTAATGTTTTCCATAATTACATGTTTTATTCCCATGAAATTTTATCATGATTGATGTTACTTTGTTATATATGCCTTACTTACTTCCAAGATTTATGTCATTGCTCAAGATTTTGATGTTTAGATTTTAGGTTCAAGTTTTTTCAGTCAAATGTTTATGGATTGTTTTATGTTCTCTATGTTTACCCTTACTGAGCATCTGAGCTCACCCTTTTTATGATTTCCTTTCCCCAGGAATTAAAGAATGGTTTTAGGTAAGAAAACAAAAGGGGAAGATCTTTGTGGGAGATGTTGAAGATATTTCACCACTATTAGAAGATTATATTCCATGTTTACAAAGACACTAAACTATTACAGTCCTTGTGTGTCTATTTTTTTATGTATTAAGTATTTTTCAAAAGTAATGTATTGTCCATGTACGTCAAGATTTGGGTATCTACAATTTTTTCCTAAGAAACAGTGTCTGTAGGAAAACTCGATACCTGAAATATAAACAAATAGTAAACTTAATTAAATATTATTTTTATTTAGTTATTAAAGAAATATTTTTACCTTCAATTTCAACCAAGCAGAAAACCCTTTGATAAGAAAAGTCTCTTTCCTTCTCAAAGATAAATAATGATGCTTTCTATATATCAATTCATTATTTTACCTATAGATAAAAATAATAATAGATTAAAAAATATTTAAAATTACAAGATATAATATAAGAGATACATGTACAATTTACTTACATGATATACTCATCGAACAAATCACAATTGAAAAACATTGTGTGATGTGCCATATCTCGCTATTCAAGGCTTAATTTCGTCAATGTATATGATCCCATAATTCCTCCTATCTGAGGAAGTGATAGACATCTATAATCAATTTCCTCATACTGTTCTTATTCATTTCTCATTGGTCTGTTTATTTTCATAGTAAGATAAGAGAAATACATTGAGCAGAAATCCATAAATTCTTGAGCCAAGTAACCGTTCACAATAGAACCTTCGGGATAATTCATGTACCAAACATATGATATCAATGTGTACATGTTTCTTTTAGTTGGATACATTCAATAGAAAGCAACTGGTCCTCTAAGAAGTATTTCAGCAGGATGATGGATAGTCAGGTGCAACATGCATGTAAAAAATGATGTAGCGAATATTTTCTCTAACTCACACAAAATTAACGGTGTCTCTACCAACAGTTTTTGCAAGAATGATTTGGACAACTTCTTAGAACAATGATCTCTAAACAAATAGCACAACCAAATAACTGATACTCATACATTATTGGACAAGATATGACAGATTACTACTGGAATCAACTCACACAAAAGGATGTGAAAATCATGAGTCCTCAAAGACTTCAGTTTCAACTCTTTTCTATTGACCCATTTTGATATTTTTCTTGAATATCCATCAAGAAATTTAATAGTCTCTAGTACTTCCAGAAATTGATTTTTTTTAGTAGGTTTCATCACATAAGAAGCACATGGAACTTGCCATTTATTTTCACTGATACAGATAGGATGCAATTCTGGTCTGATCCCCAAATCTACCAAGTCACGACGAGATCGTAAATCATCTTTTTTCTTCCCCTTGAAATTCAGATGAATCGAAAAAAAATTCACATATATTCTTTTCAATGTGAATTACATCTCATAAATGACGTAACAAGTTGGTTGACCAATACGACAAATCAAAGAATATACTCTTATTCTTCCAATTGTAACAGGTATCATTGGAAACATTTTTCCCCTTTCAAGATTTCATTACATCCTTCCCAAATGAATAACTGAAATATTTCAATTCATTAAGAACATTCCTTATATATATACGTTGAGGTGGATCGTCAGTCTCCATGGTATTGTCAAATATTCGGCGATTGTTTCTACATGGATAGTTCATTGGCAAGAATCATTGATGTCTCAGTAAACTAAAACTAAGACAATATTTCAGTCTTCTCGATCGAGTATTCTTCATACAAACAGGACATGACATTTTTTTTTGCTCTATCCAGACATCATTTCATAAGTAGAAAAATCATTAATCATCCACATAAGTGCAACACACATCTGAAATATGTCATCCGAACATGCATCGTATGTGGGAACACCCACATCCCAAAGAATTTTCTACTCTTTTATTAAAGGTTTCATGTATACATCTATATCATTTCTGGGATCAGAAGGGCCATATATCAGTATACTCAAGAAAGTGTTAGGATTTTTCATACACAACCATGGGGGAAGGTTATAAACTTGTTTGAAAACTGGCCATGTGGTGTACGGAATATGCATATTCCCAAATGGATTAGAACCATCAAATGAAAGACCCAGTCTCAAATTATGCACGTCGGCTACAAATTCAGGATATAGAGCATCAAATCTCTTCCATGAAAATCCATCTACAGGGTGAACCAACTCTTCATTATTCTTTTTTATCTTGGTGTCATGCCATCACATTTTTACTGATATTTCATCAGGAAAGAAAAGGTTTTGTAATATGGGGATCAATGGAAAGTGCCACATTACTTTCTAGGGAACACGATATGGTGTTCCATCATTTTTTGGCTTCCATCTAGATAATCCACATTTGATACAATCATTTCTTTCAGAAGTTTCCTCCCAAAATAAGCTGCAACCATTCGGGAAAGCATAATTTTTTTGAGAATCCAAGTTCATCAACTAACTTCCATGCCATATAGTGGATTGAGGGAATATCTACATAATCTTGAAGTAAGTCCTTCAAGTAGGTAAGAATGTAATCGATTAAAGTATTTGAAATCCCACACATAGTTTTCCATGAAACAATCGGATTAAAAATTCAAACCTTTTCATTTTAAAACATTGCCAATATACTGGAGTTGTCACATCATCACTCAATTTTTTCACCCTATCAACATCATCATTTTTATTAGACACATCATGTGTGCTTTAATCAAAATCTTTTAGTTGAACATCCTTTCCTTCTCATGATGTCGAATAAATGGAAACCTATCACATATCAAACTCTTCAATTCAATCTTATCAATTGGATCATCAACATTTTGAGATTCCATTTTCTCTTAACTATGATACAACACATAATAGTTTGTTTGGAAAGCATATTTGGTTGTATGATAGAAAACTGCTTCATGACTTAACTAAGGTCTTCCAACACAATTAGAACATGGGCAGTGTATCCGACCAATATCTAAAGCCTTGTCAAATGAAAAATCAAAAAATATGTTCAAATTATTTTGAAAATATGTTGAAATCCAATCAGTTTCGTACAAGAAACTTTTATCCATTATGTAAAAAAATTCAATAAGTCATTTCAAAGCAATTCAATAATATTTTAGTTCAAACAAAAAAATATTTAAGTAAATGACAATTGTTTACTTTACATAAAAGCATAACTGACACATTACTCTATATGATAATCATATTAAGAAACACAACAAAATACATTGTATATAAGAAAATAAGATGCAGAATTCCTAATGCCTATATTAAAGGATTGCCCAGTAATATATTGGAAGTGGATCAAGGAATAGATAAACCTTTAGGGTCATGTTCGGATTACATGTGTTTTATACTTTTAAATTATTCACAGATATTAGGATGAGGAGTATGATGAGGATCACATCAAAAGTAGTTATGGCCTCATCATGTTTCACCTTAACCATGGATTAAAGGATCCTAGGTCTGGGGCCATAGATCAAAGGTTGGTAGGGTGTTTTCATTGAATCATGTCGCAATTGATTTCGGGAAGGGACCTTCAATAGTTATAGGTATAGATTAGATTAGAAACACCTATAAAAAGGATATCCATGAATTTTGACGTCCCAAACCAGGATGCAACTCATTAGTGACCCGAACCCAGATGGCCACATGGCCTCAAGCACATCTACCGAAATTCCAAATTTTAATGACTAATAGTAAGAGATTTTGGTCTTTCTGGGAGAGACTATTCCCTCATTACCTAATTTGAACAATTTAAATATTATCAGTTAAAAATTAGAAGAAATATAACAATGGGAAAATATTGGATATGGATGAAAATAACCAAATCAGTAATTCCAACTAATAATAGAATCATAAACCGAATGATGGGAATGTATGTCATGTATCAAGAAGAAAAACATAGTTACAACTAGTAGGAATAAGTACTATGCAAGAGGATCAATAAATTATAAAATTAAACATAGATTCTTGAGCTACAACCCAATCATCTGCTATATGCTCCATACTATGTCATGTGAGTAGTCATGCATTTGTAAAATGGTGATTCCCCTTATCTAAACATAAAATCATGTAGTTTATCTGGGTACCCAATGGAATCTCGAACAATGTGTGAGATACAATTCATATAGGTGACCATAGAGAGGTCTATAAATATCTAGTATATTTATATAACATTTTAATATAATGATATGATAAATTAAAGTGACAAATAAAAAAATCTAAAAGGGTTTTCTATGGTTCCGGAGACAGAATCTAAAAGGATTTTCTAGGTTAAATCAAAATATAAAAAAATAGATACACATCAAAATAAAAGCTTAAAACTGTAATATTAGATAGATAACAATGAAAATAAGGTACCACTTAAAAAAATACCTAATTTGGGATGGTTTGGATGAAGATTCAGTAGCTTGGATGGGGAAAGCCGAGATGACAACCGTTCGGATGGAGGAACCGAGATGAACTCGAGAGAGGTGTTGTCCGAATGTGGGAGAGGTTCTCTAATCGCGGGGGAGAGGTGTTGCCCAAATGGGGGAGAGGCGCTCTGATCACGGGGGAGAGGTGCTGTCAAATTAGGGTTCTGTCTAAATGGGGGAGAGGATAAGGGACACGTGGGGTTATTGGGGAAAACTATTACTAATAGTTTTTTAAAACCATTGGTAAAGGTACACTTTACCAACGGTTTTCAAGAACCGTTGGTAAGGGGGGAAATTTAGACCCATTTACCAACGGTTCTAGTGAATTGTTGGTAAAGGCAATCCTACACTAGTTTTTACCAACGGTTTAAGCAAACAGTTAGTAAAAGTCTTATATACCAACAGTTTAAGAAAACTGTTGGTATATAAGTGTTTGGAAAACCCCTTATTCCATCCATACCAACATGTACTAATGATTCTAAAATTGTTTCGACTAAATGTGCATGTTGGAAGAAAAATTCTAAACCAGTATGGATGAGGAAAATTGAGAATAAACCTATCACCATGGATAGAAGGGATCATGGAAATAGTGTAGAAAATATCTCTCCACAGAAAGCATAACAATTCAAGAAGAAGATTTAGAAACCTTATAATGAAACTATGAAGAAATCAAGTTTTGTTGGTCAATGTTGGTGATGTAATAGATTTGGGAATTGTGCACATGATTGTTGGTACAACCCCTTAGACGTAAAAGTACAGAGAAAGCCAATCTAATAGGGGAGAAATCCTGAGAAGAAGAAGAAACATCCATAGATCCAGAATCATTTGTATACTACAACCATAATTGTATTGTTAGATAGCATCTGTGATGTATGCAATAGGAGTGGTCACATGAATGGTGCATGTTCATTTCAACTGGTACCCAAATATGATAAGAAAAGAAGAACACAAAAGCTCAGTAAGATTGAAGAAGCACCCTTGGGAAAAAATCAGATGAATAATGTGAAAACAAATTCTCCCAAAAAGATTTCAATAATGAATGATGATATGTCCTTGGATTCTAAATCCAAGATGGTGAAATGTGGTGCATCAGAAAGAACTACCAATAAAAATTCCACTCAGAATAATCCATGTATAAGATCCAATCTTGCTGCCTTAGTCCCTAATGATATATTGGTGGTTTGGCCAAAAGATTTAGAAAGAATGAAAAAGATGAAAGAAACACATGCTAGGGCCAGTGCTAAAAACCAAAAGAAGATTCTACATGATGACAAAGAAGTTCCATGTGTGAGGTGTAACAATGATTTTCATACTATTATAAGATATTTTGAATTTACATTAGCCCAACAAGAATTCCACCAATAGATGAATGTTGCACCAGGAGATTCTAGTGCTTTGAAATCCCTTGAAGAATGAATATTCACACACAATGAAATAGAATAAATATTAATATCCACAAAATTTCAGTAAGAATTGAAGATCAATTGTGAATGTGTGAAGAATAGAGTATCTTGGTTGAGAAAATCATCTCAACCTTTTTGTTCAGATTGATGGAGAAATAAGGATCCACCCAATTCCCTTAAATCATTGTGTATTTTATTTGTTATTATATTTCATGGAATTGAAGGTGAAGAAATATCTTAGGGGGAGAACCTGAGAGTCAGTGATAAGTATTGTTCCCTTGAGGGGGAGAAAAATGAATAAGATAGAGTTATTATTCTAATTAGTTTCAACTTTAGTAGATAACAAAATTCAATTACTCAGAAGATTTTTTGAGGACCATCTCATTGGAAAATGTATTTAATTTCCCAATATCTCATACATGGTTACTCAAAGTAACATTTTTTTTCTCAAAGGTGGAGTAACAAAATTACTCAGTGACATAAGAAGAATGTAAGTGTTCCATGGTAACTTATCCTACCTGTTGCACTTGACTATTTTTGATCCATTTGTTAAAGTGAGTGTAGAAGTTTCAGGTTGATTATTTCGTACACAATTATTATAAACATTTTGGAATGAAAGTGAAAACCTCTTGAAGACAAAGTAAATGAGTTATCGTCTCATGAGGTATCATGATTAGGGAAGAATGGAAAACCTTGTTTTCTAAATAAAATCCACTTGTTTTATACACTAAGAATTGCTCAAGTAGACTTAGAGTGAAATTATTCATGTCATATTGCTTAGAAATGATTGATACTCATCTTCCCATGAACATTGAATTTCTTGTCAATAAGGGGGAGAGAAGTGAAATGAATGATTAAGGGAGAGAATGAATTAATGACCCACAACTCACATTGACATATTCATTTAGTAGAAAAACATTGGCTACTTCCAACAAATACCAAGGGGTAGATTGTTGGGACCACTATACTAATTGAGTTGTATTTGTATTCAATGTGGTCAATGAATGAGAAAGATGGTTACAGACAATATCCTAAGTGAAATGGAGAATGTAAATCGGAAGATTAATGTGATGCTTCTAAGTTCAATGTACTTGTATCATGTGTGATACATTGTCTAGAACAATGAAGTTGTGTCCCCATAAGGATAATTGAAGAGATCTTTGGAATTCAGGTTCAAAAAAGAAATGGTGAATAAGGGGATACATGGGATTGGAATTTGAAGAAGAAGAGGATTGGAATTTTAGGTCGCCATGAAAATATTTCAATAAGGCTATGCATTTCATATAGAAGTTTATTTTAAGCTTAAATAAATTTGGCATACCATGGATGCCAGTCGAGGACCTCACCTCAAGAACATGCGGGACCTGATGGTCAACTACGCTCAGGGGAAGCCCTCAAGGGCAGCCCCGCATGAGGCAGGGGAATGCAGGATGTGTATAATCCCATATGAGTGCATCCATGGTGATCAACTCGTTCGTAGGGATACATAGTGGGCGTTAGGTGTGCCCCTGCAAGAGGAATAGGTGGGTGCAGAAGTGTGCCCGAAGAGAATCTTTGCGGGGTGGCACCAGAAGGGGGAGAGGATAATTCTGAGTGGTGTTGGGAGGAGTTGGTTGATAAACAGCGCCTCTCCCGCAGGTCCATTTTTATGTGGGACAACATTTTAATAACGCAGATGTAATCTCAGCAGCTCATCTTATCCCGCATCTCGGTCGACCATCGGATCTACTGCAACATCTGATCATCTAATTTTCACCGCTCATCTGAACTTGCTCCGCGTGTGTTTGAACTAGGACCATCCAATCCTGCCATGGATTTGATATATATGTACCATCGTCTTCAAACTCCAGCACATTCCATCACTGCTGTATCTCACCGGAGAAGATGCTCAATCACCATAGATGACCTCTGACTATCAAAAAAGGATAATTTCAGCACCATGAAAGCTAATGGATCGAAATGAGACAATGCATGCAATATTCATATTTCATTCATGTGATATATCAAATAATAATAGTTGGATATGGAAAATGGGGTTTTTGAGGCCAAGTGGGTTCGAGAGAGATTCATGCGCCAAATTTATGCACACGATCTTGACTCCATGCACGAAGATAGAATCCCCTGTATTAAAAAGGAAACACCCAAGTATTGCAGCTTATGCTTCACCCGCGACTAACAAATCTTGAAGCCAAAAATCACAAACATTCAAAGAACCAATCTTAATGTTAGATATGATGATTTTGAATGAAAAAGAGGAAGTATTCATCACCTATAAAAGGAGGATCCCGAGATGAGAAGAAGTGCTACTCACAAATACCCGAAGTGCTTCTGTTCTAAAAACATATCACACTCTTTGAAGAAGTAAGACATGTCTTTTAGACCTTAAATAACTTCATTGCACTCTTGAAGAGCCTCACGAAGAAGTAGAGGATCCTCACTCATTTATCTGAAGTAAAAAAAACATGCTATAGGTTTACCCAAACCCTCGTGGTGTTGTTGTAAAGGGATTCTGGTGGGATATCCACTCTGAAAAGAAGAGTTCCAGCAAGCCTTCGATTGGTTATAAGAACCCTCGAATAGCATTGGGAAGAACCAGAACCTGCGAACACTTGATAGGTTTTCTAAAAATCCTCAGTGTGTTTCATGAGGAAGTTCCCATGGGTAGACAAATGATGCAACCATAACATTGTTGTACTCTGTGAAAGGGATAAAATCATGCTCCTTATGCACGGAGAAGAACCATGAATCTCATAGCCATACCAAAGTTTAACACCATCATATTATCACGTTTATCCCAATGTTTTCAGGGGTTCAAGTTTGGTGTAGAAGGATGTGGCAGTATATGTTGCGTACACCTATTTGAACTGTTTGAATATTCCCGACGCATTGAAGAAGTAGTTTTCACAACGGAAGGGTCATACCCATTCGAGTTTGAAGAAGAGCATACATGAAACACATACACTTATGAGTATGATGTAAAGACACCCGAACCTAGTACAAATAGAATGAGTGAAAAGGAAGAATATGTTCAACCTAAATACCATAGGCATGGTCATTGGTATTCATGAACAAGAGAGAAGAATTAATTCAGATGATGCCAAGTGAACTGATCTTCATTACATTAATAATCACATTGGTGTATGTGATTCTAGCTAAGAAGAGAGAAGAAGTTTTATTGCAGTTGGTTTTCTCCCTAAGAAGAAGAAAGAAGAAGTCTAGTGTAGTTTGTGTTCCACTAAAGAAGAATAGAAATAAAGAAGGAAGAATTGTCTGCCTACTAATTTTCAAGTAATCAAGTGAAGAGCACTATAGAAGACTGAGAGCAGAACCTACCTTATCAAGAAGGATGAGGAATGTCTCTATTGGTAGTATAAATAACCAGTTAGATGCTGCAAGTTGGACTAGGATATCACCAGTCTAGTGAAGAGGATTTTTTCCCACTCACCTCTAATGTGTAGGGACTCATACTGGCAAGAATATTGTTTTCCTTGCCACTCCACGGTAACAGCATATCACATCATAGTGGGGGAATCCATGCACTGGTCATATCCATGCATGGAAAGGATGTAGCTACTCTTATTGAGTGGTGAACCTTGTAAAAATATTGTGTAAATATTTTTACTTATTTCTATTATTTCATGTGATAAAGATAAGAGAATAAGATATTCAAGATCCTAACTGGCCAAGAGGTACATGGATAAAAAGATGGAATTCATTTCAAATGTCCCTAACACTAATTTACCCACCCCCTATCAGTGTTATGTATATCCTAAATTGGTCCTCTTAGGATGGACTGAAATGATTATAAAATGATCTAAATGAAAGGTATATTGTCAATGGGGAGTGGAAGACCTAGAATACTAATCCACATTGTCACTTGTAGGAAATCATGGCTCTAGTGAACATCAATCGACTAAATGAATAGGGGGAACCATCATTTTCTTATCGACGGAGAGGGACAAGACCAATCCACCATAAATTCATTGTGGGAGAATGGGATGACATATATTGCATTTAGATTCCACATAAAGACCCTAACTATAGAAGATAACCTCCATGATTAAATGAAGTTTTGAAACAACATGAGGGGAGGTTTTTCCATGTTGAATTTGTCCACTTGGGTCCCCCGATGAAGGGAAACCACTACATTAAAAGTCTATTTGAAAAATTAAGCACAAGGGAGATCTCCACCAAACCAAAAAAAAATTTACCAGTGGTACATTGAGGAGATGGGGAGGCTTACAAACTAGTGGGGTTGGGGATATAGAAGAATGTCTTTGAGAAAAGGTCCATTATGGATGAGAAAGTCATCCATATTAAGGGACCAAATCACCTTCCGATGAATGAAATGGGGAGATCAGGAGAGATCAGATGTCCATAATAAACATAAAATCTAGTTGTTTCAGTTTAGACCGAAGTATTTTAATGTAAAAAACATTATAGAAATGTGCGAGCATGTGTGGGTCATTCTTGAGAGACAAAACAAAATCCATATAACCTTCAAAAATAGTTTTTTAGGTAAATAGTGAAAAACACAATTTTTTAAAAACTATCACACTCATGGTGTATTAATGATACAAGAATATTTTAGAAGATTATGAAACGTTATCTTAAGAAAAAAATATATACTAATTACGTAATATAATGAATATAAAAATATTGTGTTGAAATTTAAAATATATGCTTTACATTTTGGATATCTAAATAATGTGTTTGTTCAAATAAAAAGATTTTTTAGTTATGTTCACTCAATAAGGTATATACAAGGTTCCATTAAGTTATGGTTTTTTTTAAGGAAAAATAATACTCCTTTTATTTAACATAATCTAGTGAATTGCATCAGAATCCACCCAATACTTTATTTTTCTATAAAATCATTTTTATTCTTAAGACACATTTTTTTTATAAAAATAGTTTTTATTTCATTTTTCTTTTTTATATATAAATTATTTTCATAAAATTATAAAAATTTAATCTTTTGAAATGTATTCTATATTTTAAACTTGAATAATTGATATTAGTTAATAATTTTAACATAATTTTGGTCATAATGAATAGTAAAAAAAGTAAAAAAAAATTATTATTGTTCTGGTTAAAAAGATGTTTGCTATGGGATTAAAATAAGGTATAAGGATGTGAATGCAAAAAAATAATCTATTTATTATTATTTAAGATATTTAAAACCTATAATATATTCCTTATAATACTTGGGAAATTCAACCAAGTATACTTGTGAAAGACATTAATTATATTTAAATCTTTTATGTAATTAAATGTGTCTCCTCTTCCTCATTTATAAAATGGGACCTCTAATTCCCACTTATTCACAATGTTTAATCCTTATATATTAGAAAATAAAAACCCTAACACCATTCTATATTCCTCCCTTGATACTATTTCCCATGTTCTTCTCCTGAGGTAAATCTTTTAAGGATTAAGTTTTAAGACAAAGGTTGTCTCTCAAAGTAGAGGTACTAACCTTTTCCAAATATTTTAACATTATTTATTCTAAATTTTCTCTAAATATAATATTACCATACAAAAAAAATCAATCATGAATCTTCAATATAAAAATATTCTATTATGATTATTGTACAACAATTTTTCACCTCTTTTCCATTCTATAAAAAAACAAAACATCACTCATGTGTACATATGGCTTACTTTCTCGACAAAGTGGTGTAATTATTATTTATATAAATATAATATATCATTTACCTCCTTACACATCCACCTTTTTAAAAATTATGACAACACTCAAGCATACGAGTGGACTGTCACCTCCACAAAGCGGCAAGATTTATTTTTATGTACGACTATCATTGATGATTAAAAATATGTCTATAATGAATATATATTTCATTTATATCATGATTAAAATTATTATTATTATATAAATATAAGAATTATCATATGATGAAAACTAATAAATATAAACCTACAAGAAAAGTGAAATAGTTCATGCTCATAAACAATGATTTTCATATAGAATTTTTAATAAAAGGGGTTTGAAATATTATAGGTGTGATAACCAAGGTAATTTTAGTAAAAAAAATTAAAATATTAATTAATTATTTTTTATATAGTTTTATTCATTATAATATTATAAGGGTTTTTCAATCAAAAGGAATCAAGCTTTATTTCTAAACAAATTGGGTCTTCATGAATTATATGGTTTTATTTAAAAGCATGATTTTTAAATTATATAATATTAGATTAATAAAATTTACTAAATTTTTTATCCCTATGATTAAAATTATCTTAAGTTTAATTTTTTATAATTTTCTGAAATGTTTGGATTTTTAATGAATAGTGAAAATTTCAGATTTTTTAAAAAATTGTATTATCTTTTCAAGTATTTTCAAAGTGAAATTTTATTCTAGATTATTTTTAGAATTTTAAAAATTAATTTTGATTAAATATAATCCAGTTATATTCTTTGAATTAAATTTTATTCTTTAATATGGTATAAAAACATTGTTATACATAAAATCATTTTATTTAAAAAACTATTTTTATCTCATTTTGCAAGTTTAATTTTATGTTAAATTCAAACAGTTATATAATTTTAATATTGAAAAACAGATTCCATATTATTAATAATAAGTTCAAATGTTGATAAATTGGTTAATTTTTTCATTATGAATAGTAACCATAGTAAACTTCTATTAACATGTTAAAGGTAAAATCAGTTAATTTAGGTTAAAAGTAGTGTGTTAATGGTTGAAATTCCTTAGAAAACATTAATTTATTTCATTTTATGATTAAATTTATTATATAATAATCCAAAATTTTAAAATATGACTTTTCATATCCATTTATCTTTTATTTAGAAAATTATATTAGTTAATTAATGGGTTAAGTAAAAAATGTAACTTTATTATTTTTAAAAATTATAATCTTTTGTGAGAGTGATAAAAACAAAAAAAAATTAGTTATATAAAGGAATATTATATATGAATAATTTTTTTATCATTGTAATATATTTAAAATCATTAGTGATTATATAATTACCTTAAATGCTTACGTAACACCAACACAGTGGTCGCAAAATAAGAAGTAAATTCAAGTAAATGTCATTAAAAACACTAAAATTAATATTTTAGGGGCATGTTATAGTATCCCATGAATTTTATAAAACAATATTATATATTTAGGATTTTTTAATATTTTATATTCAAATTAAATTAATATATATTTGTCACTAATTTTAAATTAAACAAATAGTTCAAAAATAACATTAACGATATTTTGTAATAAAAAATAATTTATTTAATAATTTGAAATTCATAACAGTCCTATATGTGTAAGTTAATAGTATATGGTTTGAAATATCAAACATGGTCCGTTTATTGGTCATTTTTTCTTTTATTATAACTTTCTTTATCTGTAAAGTTTAATAATCATTGATATCACTGTATTCTCCAAGAGGGTTAACAAGGGGTTAAAACAAAGAGATGAGGGTAAAAAGAAAATATAAAATTTTCATAATTTTATTGGATAATATTTTTTTGAAAATAATCATAATATAACAAAACTATATAAAATTATATACATACATATATATATATATATATATATATTAATTTATATTAATTTAATACTTTACGTTTTGCTAAGAGTGCCCTCCCCTCACTTAGAAAAGAGAACATCATATCTTCTCTTCCTCACACCTTTAGAGAATTATATCTTAGAAAATACCAAATAAACCCCCATAAATATATCCATAACCATGTCATAGTTTCCTTGTTTTTATTAGAAAACTATCCTAGGAATGATTTAGTCATAAACATATATAGGATGTTTGAAGAAGTTGTGTATTTCTTAACCGAGAATTTTCATTTTATTTCTTCTAATATATCATAAAAATATTCATCAACCATGATTAAGTAATAATGAATATCATCAATATACACAGATGTTATTATAATGTTGGAATAACTTAGATCCACATCCGCTTCCATTAAATGTGAAATGAAACAATTTTTCATGTATACAATGAACTACCACCTTGCGAACTGATGTAATTATTTTTCCGTCGCCAGATCTCACAGCTAGTTATAGTTATATATTTAATATATATATATGTGACATTAATAAAATATTTATTATCCTATAATGATAACATATCTTCTAATTTCTCACCATTCCATCCATTGAAGATTGATAACATCCCACATGTGTATGTGTGGATTACCACCTCCATGAAGCGATGTGATTCTTTTTTTTTATTACCACGACACATGGATTATATATATAAGAATATATAAATAAATAATATGATATTTATAATATAATAATATTTCTATAAATATAAAATATTTCTTACCTTCTTTTTATAAAATTCATTGAAATATTAAAATGCTACATATGTGTACGTATGACCTACCATCTCCATGATTATAATGTAGTTGTAACACCCCAAGATTTTATGAGAAATAATTTTTTTTAATTTCTTAGTTGTCTTGTGTTGTATGCTACACCAATATTATCTTGCACAATATGCAACATTGTATTAGATTGTAGTATATGCAAACACTATTCTTGGCTTATGTTGCACGCAAGAGCGACCTTCCTCAATAGCGTGTGTTGTACGCAATACCGAGTTTCACTAAACAATGATATATTGTTATTATGAACTAGAATTTATGAATCATATTAACAAAATTTTTAATTTTATAACAATATCATTCATCTTATACATATTCTAGAACATGGTATGAGAATAAAATAAAATTTTCAGGTCAAATAAGTATTTTTCAAAAAAATGCAGTTTTGCAACCTTTTGATTGAGAACCCACTTTAAATCTAGTTTTTGACAAGTTTATAAGTTAAATTTTACAAATTAAACATATTAATTTGAATCAAGATATAAAAATTTACTTTGGATAAATTTTTGATATTTTTCTGATAAGTTTCTTATTTTGATGAATATTAAAAATATGATAAAATTTAATTAAAAACAACTTTTTTCATAAAGATAATTTTTATGGTTAAATTATAATATTGAATGGTTTTTAAGTATAAATACAATATAATTTTTCTATTTAATATAATTAATTTCATTATCATAAATTTTTCATTGAATTCATATCTAAAATCTTTTCAATCTTTGAAATGTTTTAACTTTTAAAACCTGATTTCTCAATAGTGGGGTTAATTTTAAATTAAAAAATTCCAGTTATGTGTATTGAATTTGAAAAAATTGATTTCATATTTTGAATCAGTGGGTCCAAATTATGTTAATAGGCTACTTTTTATTTTTGGGCATTATGAATAGTAACTACGGTAAATTTTATTTACCACAGTTAAATGTAAATCCGGTAATTAAGGTTATAAATAATATTATATAATTAACCTAAAACTTGTATTTATATAATTTTATGCTTATATTTCATCCTAAAACATACATGGGTTGAAATGGAATCTATTAGAACCCACTTGTTCGTGATTAAGACCAATAATTTATTTTATTTAAAGAAAGTGAAATATGTCTCACTCAAAACTTTAATAATTAATGTATTTTTAATATAAGGTTATACAAAATATAAATTCGATTATAAATAATTATTTTAAAGATAAATTTTTTACTTTATTATGGTAATTTATTTGTGATTTTTAAGAAATATATAATTACCTTAATAGATTATACATTAATAATGCATAAATTACTTATTTAGTGGTAAATCAATAATATAGTTTTTATTAAAATAATAATACCAATAAAAAGACAAGAAACTTGTCCAAACCTTATTTTTCGAGTATATATATACCCTAAGAATCTAAGGGTCGACTTGTGGTCAAATTTAAGGCTTATAAAATAGATTATGGCATTAATATTATATTATTTTAAATGATGTCAAAGTTGTCACCTTCATACTTTAATAAAGATAACATTTGAAAAGTTTTCTGTTTTAAGAGATAAATTCGACTTATAATATTCTTATGAAATCGATTATATTTATCTTCCTCATTGTATTTTAGTTTTAAATTTTATTAAAAAAAATAAGTATATTAAATAATCTTACAAAAATGTTGTAGTAATTATTTTATTAAGAGAAATATCAAAAAAATATTTTTGAAAAATATTAAAATAAATATTACATAAACTAATTAATGCCCTCCAAAAAATTTATAGATGAATATGACATGTTAGGAATCTATTTAATATTTTTTTTTAATATATCCTTTGTGTGGATTTTAATTAAATTGAAATAACTGAATAGTGTCAAAATTGATCCTATTGATATTTTAAAAATATAACATATTATTAAATAGTTTAAAAATCACAAAGGTATTTAAAATTTACAAATTGAAATTTATATGGTCTAAAAGTATAAAATTATGGATAATTCACAACAGATAAGTAAGTATTTATAACAATTTAAAATTTTTGAATATTATTTCCACAAATAAGATTAAATAGATTAAATAAGGGTAAATCAAATTGATAAGGTTTAGAATAATTTCCCAACATGTCTAAATTTTATTGGGTGATGAGATTACAACCCTATCTCATTTAATATTTTAATTGAAGTAATTTTGGAGGTTTTGGGTGGGTTTTGAGTTTATTATAAATTAATATTTTTGTGGTTTCTAAAAGTGCCACTACTGGAAATCTGACCTTTCCCAACGCTTCTATACCAACGTTTCGTAAAAACTGTTGGTATAGGTTCCCTTTCCCAATGGTTTGGCCAAACACATGGAAAATCCTACTTTCATACCACCTTTCCCAAAGTTTTGGCCAATCCATTGGGAAAGGGTATGGATTCCTTTCCCAACGGTTTGGCAAAACCCTTGGGAAAAGTCCAATCTTCTTATCCCAATGGTTTGCCCAAACAGTTGGGGAAGGGTATACCTATCCCAACGGTTTGCCCAAACCGTTGGAAAAGGTCCCCCACAAATCAACCTTCCACCCCAAATCAAAATCCATAATCAAAATCTATACCAACGGTTATGAAAACCGTTGGTAATGGTTTATACCAATGGTTTTGACAACCGTTGGTATAGATCCTTTGATTTTTTTATCATTTCTTTTTACCCAGAACATTATATAAATCAAAATTTAAAATAATTATGAGAATAAACATATATATTTATGTAATTTTATTCACAAAAGTCAAGTTATGTTAGTGGTTAAGTAATTCAATAATAAACTAGGGGTCCTGGGATCAAATCCCTGCGAATGTTTTTTTTTTTGAAATACATATACCAACGGTTCCATAACCGTTGGTATAGATTTTCATATTAATTATACCAACGGTTTCCAAAACCATTGGGATAGGTCTATACCAACGGTTTTGGGAAAACCGTTGGTATAGACCTATCCCAACGGCTTACTTGGCAACGGTTCTCCAAACCGTTGGTATAGGCTATACCAATGGTTTGGAGGCCTATACCAACAGTTCCAAACCATTGGTATAGATTAGTTTTCTTGTAGTGTGCCCCTCTGCTCTCTTATAAAAGGGGACCTCCTCCCTATTATCTTCACTCCATTTTAAGACTTCAATCTCGTCCAACCCCTACCAATTCTTCTTCTAAACCACTATAGTTATATGATAGAGGTTCTGGTGTTCTCAAAAGACCAACTCTAGTGCCCTAAGAGGATGTTTAAAAGAGGCACGTTGAGGAAGAGGTAATATCCTCTACCAATTCAGTCAAGTTTATTTCTTATTATTCTTCATATTCTTTAGTTGTTTCATTATAAAGTAATAACATCAGTATCACTAATATACTTATGTGTTATTATGATTATGTTACTGCCCTATTTCACCTTATATCCATCCTACGAAAAACGAAATCACTGCACGTGCGTACGTACGACTTACCGTCTCCACGCCGTGGTGTAATCTACTTTTCCACCACCACCATACTTGGATGGGTATAATGGTGGAAATAATTACTATATATTATTATTATAAAATCATATATATTTTGAGATATTATATCATCCACTCCAATTATATTCAATAATTATGAGAACGATTTAATCACTTGTGCGTACGTACAGATGACCATCTCCACGACGTGATGAGATTAATTCTCCATGTTAACCATTAAAGAATGATTATAAAGTATATATAATAAATTATCATGAAATATTGGAAATAATAATGATACTTTATATGTGTATATTTTATTTACTTACTTCTATTCTATAAGGAAACAAAAACGACATTCATTCGTACGTACGACCTACTGTCTCCATGAATGGTGTATTTCATTCCATTTGTCGATCTATTATATATATTATATATTATATATAAATCATTTTTTACATTCTGGATGTAATAAATCATTATATATGTAATCATATGAATAATTATAATTCAAAATATGTACGATAAATGAAACGATTTTACCCAAAAACTACTTTAACAAGGAATTGACAAATGAACAGGTAATATAAAGTCGTAAGTGAATCATATATGATATCATAAATATTATTATGGTTCTGTTACAAGTTAATAATATTTTTAAACACACTATATATGAGTCTTAGACACATATGGAAGAAATTGGACATAATGTAAGGGATAATTATTCCAATCTCGTTATAATCCAAGATTGTTTATTCATAAGTATTTACTGGGGTTATGTTTATCATCCATGTCCATGTTTTCTCAAAATATTTTCATAAATTTTTTAAAATTCTTCCATGTATGTTTAAATTCATCTTTACCATTTTTTTTGACTTTTACCTGATCATATTTAAGGAATATTTCTTTTGTTTACTATACGAGGTATGTTTTTACTTTTCTGGAAAAAGTACTAGAAGCATGTTTTTTTAACTTATACAGCATGAATGGATTTTTATGGTTTCATAATGCCTTATTTTTTTGAAGCTTCCTCTACAATATTTCATGCTTATTTTCAACAAATTTCGTTTATTTTAAAATTTCACGTCATTTTGAGAAAATAAAATGATTTGAAAGAAGAAAGCATATTTTCCTCAAAAATTAATCTCAAGTGTTTTATCAAAACTATTTTCCATATATGATGACATTCATTAATATGGTTATGTCTCAAGTATAGTGAATCTATTATTTAAATGGATTTATTTTCTTTATGGTGAAATTATATCCATTATTTTATATGTATTATGTAATGATGGGATGGTGTTTATAAAACCCATTTTATTCGTTGGGTTGTGATGAATGATTTATGCTTAATTTGTGGCAAACAAAAGAATGATTTGATTATGAGATGGGTGGGACCTATATCTCCATCCAATGTATTGGGTAATGATTCATATCTCATGATATAGATATGGTTGGAATGACAAGAAAGATCTGGTTCAGTAATATAGGCCTGGAACGGGTGGTAATCCCGGTTCAGAAATGGACTTCGTACACTCACTAGTGCAGAAAACGTTTTTTACGTCGGTTATTTTTTATTATTTACGTCGGTTTTTAGGCGACGTTAATACGGACGACGTTATAAATAACGTTTTTTACGTCGGTTATTTAAAACCGACGTAATATCCCTAACATCACGGTGGTTATCACGTCGGTTCATATAATAACCGACGTGATAAATATGCGCGGGGGGCTTTATCATGTCGGTTATTCCCTAAACCGACGTGATAAAACGCCTGGGATATCGTTTATCACGTCGGTTATGTCATAACCGACGTGATAAACCCTTCCCCTGGCCTATTATCACGTCGGTTATTTAGGAAACCGACGTGATAAAAAGGCCTGGGAAACGTTTTAGCACGTCGGTTATCCAATAACCGACGTGGTAAATCGATTCCCAGGACTTTTAGCACGTCGGTTATATTAAGAACCGACGTGATAAAATCCCCGGGAACGGTTTATCACGTCGGTTCTAGAAAAACCCGACGTGAAAGAAATTTTTTTTTTTAAATAATTGCACTGCTCTCACCAAAAAGCAACCAGAAACCAAACAAAAATAACCATGCCAGCCCTCCCCCAAGCCCCAACTGAACCCCACCCTCATCTATACCCACCTAACAACCTGGCCAGCCCTCCCCCACCACATTGGAGCCCCACCACAACCCTTGGACACCCCCGCACCCCTTGGACAGCCCCCCCACCCTCATTTACACCCCCACGACCCCTAGTACAGCCTCAAACACCCATTGGACACCCCTCCCATATCCCTTGGACACCCTCCACCCCTTGGACACCCCCCCCACCCCTTGGACAGCCCCCCCACCCTCATTTACACCCCCAAGACCCCTAGTACAGCCTCAAACACCCATTAGACACCCCCCCACACCTTGACAGCCCTCCCAGACCCCTTGGACACCCCCCCCCCCCCTCATTTACACCCAACCGGCCCCTTGGACAGAACTCCCAGACACCTTGGACACCCCCCACCCCTTGGACACCCCCCCCCCCACCCCCTTCGACAGCCCCCCCACCCTCATTTACACCCCCCGAACACTAGGACATCCCCAAACACCCCTTGGACACCCCTCCCATATCCCTTGGACACCCCCCACCCCTTGGACACCCCCCACCCCTTGGACAGCCCCCCACCCCCTGGACACCCCCCCGACCCCTTGGAAACCCCCCCTACCCCTTGGAAACCCCCTCATCCCCTTGGACAGCCCCAAACACCCCTTGGACACCCCTCCTATATCCCTTGGACACCCCCCCACCACTTGGACACCCCCCCACCCCTTGGACAGCCCCCCCCCCCCCCACCCTCATTTACACCCAACCGACTCCTTGGACAGCCCCAAACACACCTTGGACACCCCTCCCATATCCCTTGGACACCCCCCACCCCTTGGACACCCCCCCACCCTCATTTACACCCCCCCCCCCCCCCGACCCCTAGGACAGCCCCAAACACACCTTGGACACCCCTCCCATATCCCTTGGACACCCCCCAAACACCCACCCACCCCCTTGGAACCTCTCCCCCCATACCAAAATCCAGACCAGAAAAACCATCAACAGTAGACCAAAACAAGAAGTAGAGAAAAATTAAACATTCACTTATATAACATTCAAAACTTACACTGTCAACTTCAAAAAAAACTAAATCCAACCTAAACGACTACGAAATACACAATTACATTGACAATATTCAAAATTACATTTTACATTACAAACAACTAAAAGTCAATCAAACCTGTAAAATAATTTGACCACTCCACTTGTAAGTGTTTGATATCTTCAGCAGTAAAGGGTTGAGGGTCATCAAAAAACTACAAAGAAAAAGGATAGTAGTCAACGTGTATAATGAATAAATCAAATTGAAATATTATGAGAAAGAGGAAATCTTACCAGGTCAAAACTCAGAACTGTCCCAGTTGTTATTATTTCATACATAAATCTTAACATGTAATATCCGCATTCGATGATGCCTTGTTGCTCATGACATTTCTGTATGAATGAGTGTAAATTCAATATATTATTTTTATGTAATAAATCAAAATGTACTAATTATAAATGGATATTTACCTTCGCATGTACATATTTGATCTTGTAATTCCTTTTCTTTGCGCTTTTTCGAAAGTGGACCCATGCCCTGTTAGAAAATAATACGAATGGGGTAAATTTAAAATTCATTATAATATATAAAACTATTGTGAAATTGAAACTTACGTTTCCAATATATTCTTAAAACTTTCTCGCACATCATCATGGAGAGAGAATATCCAATAAAGTGTTTTCTCCCTAGGGCAAAAAACCCCTAACATCCAATGATCCCTGAGAAAAGGAAATTTAACGTTAGTGGTTTTTTATGTTAAAAGATAATTAACTCTTTGAGAGGGATGTGTTTCATACCTCTCACAAAAAGGCATCATCCAACACTGTGTGATTACATTCTTTTCAAATCTATCAGCAATATAAAGCATTCTTTGTTCCTCATCCAATGCACATGCTTCAGGGGAAATCAATTGTGGGTCCACGAATCCATATACATCTGTCAGCTCATTCCTCTCACAAATTTTATACATATACCTAATACAAAGCAGACATAAGTATACATTTTTAATAAATATAACGCAAGGAAAATGTGTTAAGACTTACATGATAAAAATTTGCACCACGTTGATGCCCAACTTATCTCCAGTGACAAACTCCATGATATCAGTTTTCATAATCCCCACACATAGTTCACGTCCACAGACATGAGCTTCCATTGTAAAGTCATAATGATCCGCCAACAAATTTGAATATCTTGACAATTTGTCAAGACTGCTAGTATCTGCATCTGATGTCATAGCTATCTGTCTTTGTTGTTGTCTATACAGTATTTCTTTACCTTTGAAGTATTCCTGTAAAAATAAATTGAAAAATATATTAGTTTTCAAATGATAAAACATTAATAAAAATATAAAATAAAAGATATAACATCCATACCTCTATGGTAATGAGTCGAAGAAGTCTGGATGGCCAAAGTAAAAAATGGCCGATACTATGTCCAACTGTCGTCACCTCATCTGTAGGTAATGGTATCCGAGATGATCTATCTATAATATCCTGTACAGTGACCCTCTGATTCTCTACCTCTAACTGTTGATGATGAACTGTATCTCCTATACAATATACCATCCCATATGCAACTATATGATGTTGAGGATCATCAACATACAACTCACAATAAGTAGGTAGCTGCGGCGGAGGGGGAGGATCAAAAATGGGGTCCGCAGGCTGAGGTGGGGGAGTGGGAGCTACTGGGAGAGGCGGAGTGGGAGCTGCACCCTGAAATTGTCTTTGCAAGTCTGCAAATATTAACTGCACCGATGCTCTAATCTTGTCCTCCATTGTCGCATTAATATTATGGACTTCAGCCTCCAAGGATTCTATTTTTTTTTATAAACTCCCTCAACGTTAGAAGTTGAGGAACGTGGCAACACTTTTCTTACCGATACACCTGCCGGATATCCTCTTACACGGCCAGGATGTTCGGGCTTTCCCAATGCCACAGATAAAATATCTTTCCTCCCAGATGGTGTAAATGTCCCCTGTGAACTCTGCTCCTCAAGAGAGTCCTATAATAATTAATTGAACATTTCTATAATGATTGGAAATATATGACGAAAATAGTAAACTTAAATAAATAAAATAGATATCTTACAATCCTCTCAACTACGAGTCTCGATTCTTCCGAAAGATATTGTCCTTTTTTGCCCTTCCGAGCTCTTTTCCATTTCTCATGTCTAGATGGAGGGGATGGAGGGGCCACCTCTCCAGAGCTTGAAGACTCAGCTCTTAGTTGTTGAAATTTTTCTGCCATCATTTGTTCTTCCAATAATGCATACCCTCCCCGAGATAAACTATGAGGGTATATATTTTTAGATTGGATCTCTTGATGAGCTTTCCTTGTTTGCTGTAAATTAAGAATAAGTAATCATTAACAAAACAATAATAAGATCATTTATATAAGAAAGCTTATAAAAGTTTACATTGCCCTTACCAAAAATGATTCTTTTCTTCTACTTTCAAAAAATTATCTCCATGTGTCTTCATCTATAAAAGGATATATACGACATGGATTCTCACGACTCCTATGACCATAAATGAAATCAGATGAGAGGGTTGATTTGAAATCCCTCCATCTCCTAGCAGCCAACGATAAGCATTTCTTCCTAACTCCTCCAGTGTCAGGAATATCAAATGTCATCTGATAAAAAAGAGGTTAAAAATATTATATATACTAGAAACATTTAAAGAACAGTCAAACAATAGCAAAAGATCTTACCAAAATGGTCTCCCACAGCTGAGAAATTATCGCCTTATCCACACTTCTCCAATCATCATAGAGAATGCTTACTTTGCTCTTATCCTGAGTTGCTACAAAACCCTTAAAATCTTTAGCATTTGGACCTCTAGGAAGATCATCATCATCAAACTCCACGACTATCCTCTCCTCCTTCGTACGGGCAAGTGATAATTTTGGTAAACGTGTGCACCCACGCTTACCAACCTTTGAACTCTTTTTCGTAATAGGAGCATGTGAATGTTCCTCCCCATATGTATGACCAATATGCTCATCTCCAGAATCATGTGGCTGATCAACTGATTGATCTGTCATTTTCCTTCAAATCAAAAAAACAAACATTAGTTCACAAATAAAAAAGTGTACTAAATTACATAATAGTAAACATTGGTAATATGGTAAGCATGTTAAACAATGATAAACATGGTAAACACAGGCAAAAGGTTTCCAAGGAGTTGGCCCAAGAAAGCTGAAAAGTGGACTCACTGATGCCACCGGCCGGCCGCTGGCTCACCACCGGCCGGCCGGTGGACCAGACAGCCTTCCTCTGTCTGGACCACCGGTCGGCCGCTGGATCACCACCGGCCGGCCGGTGGACCAGACAGAGAGCCTTCCTCTCTGTCTAAACCACCGGCCGGCCGCTGGCTCCTCACCGGCCGGCCGCTGGTGATCCAGACAGAGAGGAAGGCTCTCTGTCTGGTCCACCGGGCGGCCGGTGGTGATCCAGCGGCCGGCCGGTGGACCAGACAGAGAGCCTTCCTCTCTGTCTGAACCACCGGCCGGCCGCTGGTGATCCAGACAGAGAAGAAGGCTTTGTCTGGTCCACCGGTCGGCCGCTGGCTCAGCACCGGCCGGCCGGTGGACCAGACAGAGCTTTGTTCTGGACCACCGGCCAACCGGTGATCCACCACCGGCCAGCCGGTGCGCCCAGGACTTCTCCTCTTTACGGTTTTTATTGTTTTATCGTTTTGGTTTGATACATATTTTAATAAGTAAAAAATTTACAGTATCTAACATTATATGAAAAAACTAAATGTAAACAAGAAATAAACTTGTGTTACCTGTAATTTTAGGAATGTACAGTTGGATTGTTTTCCCAAATTCCTTCGTCGTGATCATTCCTTATGGCACAAACCATGTCTTCAACATACTCATCATTATGTTCTGTTAATCTTTCCATGGAAGTAGGGATCTCACATAAATCAGCATCTTCATCAAATTCATCCTCACGAACATATTGGTTTTTCCCTTGTAAAACAACAGCCCACTGCATATCTGATTGATCTACTACATAGAAAATTTGTTTGGCATGTGTTGCCATTATAAAAGAATCAGCTGTGTCTTCCAATCTATTCAGATTAACAAGTGTCATTCCAAATTCATCGTGTCTGACACTGTTGTTACTGATAAACCATTTACAGTTAAAAACGGGAACTTTAATTTTAAAGTAATCAGCCTCCCATATGTCTTCAATCACTCCATAATATGCACTTGATGCCGAAATTGGGTTTCTGTCCTTAGCACTCGAAAAATGCATTGCTTCTGCAAACACCAATACACCACTATTCTGAACTGCACTTCTGTTGTCCTGAGCTTTCATATGAAATGTATAGCCATTAATGTCATAAGTGGACCATGTTATCACATTTAAAGATGGACCACCCACTATCCATTTTAATGTCTCTGATACATCTGATCTACCAAGCAAGGTCTTTTTAAACCATGGAAAAAAAGTTTTGTTGTGCTCATTCAAAATCCACATTTCTTTCTTCTTTGGATGACATTGTTTCAACTCATTAATATGCAATGTGATATACGGTTGAACATCAGCTATGTTATTCAAGATGTATGATTCTAACTTCTTCATATGTTCAGCTGACAGTGATTTGACTTTCAAGCCACGAATCCCCTTTCCCTCATTATTAACCCGTTCATGGCGAGATGGAGGCAAACCTATGTGTTGCGCCGTAGCCAAGTAGCTCGTACAAAACTCTGCTACCTCCTCAGAAATATACTTTTCAATAATGGAGGCTTCAGGTCGATATGGATTTTTAACATATCCCTTTAATATTTTCATATACCTTTCAAAATGATACATCCAACGAAGATATACAGGTCCACAAAGCCTTATTTCTCGAACCAGATGAATCAGTAAATGCACCATCATATCAAAAAAAGTTGGAGGAAAATACATTTCCAAATGACAAAGTATAAAAATTGCATCCTTTTCCAAAATGTTCAAAGCATTCACATCAATCGCCTTGTTGCAAATTGAATTGAAAAAATAACACAACCTCATTATAGTCTTTCTGACACGGATGGGCAATATTCCACGCAGTGCAACTGGTAGAATTTGTTGCATCATGACATGACAATCATGTGATTTCATACCTATCAACTTCAAGTCTTTCAATGAGACAAAATTTTTTACATTTGAAGAATAACCTTGAGGCACTTTGATATCATGAAGACACTGACAGAAGCTACTTTTCTCCCTCTTCGATAATGTATGACAAACCGGGGGAAGAAATGTTCATCTTCCTTTAGGAGTGGGAGCTAACTCCAAACGTATTCCCATTGACAGTAGGTCTAACCTTGCATTCAACCCATCTTTTGTCTTTCCTTTAATATCTAGCAATGTTCCGATCAAAGAATCACATATATTCTTCTCCACGTGCATGACATCAATATTATGTTTGACTTCATGATACCTCCAATATGGTAGCTCAAAAAATATTGACCTTTTCTTCCAAATATGTCTATCATTACCAGATTTCTGTGTCTTTCCCAATGTCACATCAAGGTTTTTCACCCTCTCAAAATACAATTCTGGGGATAAAGGTTGAGGAGCAGTATCAAATTCTTGTGAGCCATTGAATGCCTTTTTTAGTCTTCTATAAGGGTGATCCATAGGCAAAAACGTTCGATGACCCATGTACACTGTTTTCCTCCCATGATGCAATTGACAATATGACGTCTGTTGTTCGCAAATTGGACATGCTTTATGCCCTTTAACACTGTATCCAGACAAATTTCCATATGCTGGGAAGTCATTTATAGTGAATAGAAGCACTGCATGCAGTTGAAAATATTCCATTTTATAAGAATCATACACCCTAATACCATCAGCCCATAACAGTTTCAAATCATCAATCAGCGGTGACAAGTATACATCAATATCATTGCCGGGTTGCTTTGGACCAGAGATCATGATACTCAACATGACATATTTGTGCTTCATACAAACTTCAGAAGAGAGGTTGTAAATTACCAATAAAACAGGCCATGAACTATGTGTGCTACTGAGGGTTCGGTATGGATTCATTCCATCTGTGCACAAGCCTAGTCTCAGATTTCTAATTTCATTTCCAAATGTAGGGTACTGGGCATCAATTTTCTTCCATTGTGGACAATCAGCTGGATGACGTATTTTTCCATCACATACCCGCTCATCAGCATGCCATCTTAACCTTTTTGCATCATGTGAATTAGCAAATAAACGTTTGAAACGAGGAATTATAGAAAGATACCAAAATACCTTTGAAGGGAGCTTTGTAATCTCTACATCAGCTTGTGATTTTTCTTTCACCTTATACCGTGATGTCCCACATTTAGGACACTCTTTCAGAAATTCATATTCCTTCCTATATATAATGCAGTCATTCGGACAGGCATGTATTTTCCTGTATCCCAATCCCATCGGGCATAATATTTTTTTGGCCTTATAATGTGAATCTGGAAGATCGTTATCTTTTGGAAGAATGTCTTTCATCAATTGTAGCAGCTCTGTAAAAATTCTGTCACTCCATCCATGTTTCGCCTTCAGGTTAATCAATCTTAACACCGCCGACAAAACCGTAAAATCTGTACAACCAGGATATAATGGTTTTTCGGCATCACCATATAGACGTGAAACTCTCGGTTCTATCTCAATTTGTTCTGCTACAATATCGCGAATCATTTCTTCAATTCCATCGGAGTTACCATCTTGCGATTCATTATCATCAGTGACATTCTGTCCAGTTTCGCCATGCCAAATCCAAGGGTTGTAACTCGGATTGAAACCATGACAAATCAGATGATCTTTTATCTCTCTACTTTTCAACTTCTTCATATTCAGACATTTCAGGCATGGACAGAAAAAAATGTCACTACTTGGAACATTTCGTTTAGCAAATTCCAAAAAGGCATCAACACCTTCCTCATATTCATTGCTCATTCGATGTGCCGTAATCCAACTTCGACTCATTATTACCTATAACAAATAGCAAAAATATATATATTTTTTAGATAAGACAAATATATGTTTATATGAAAAAAATCATAATTTGAATATAAAAATTTTGAAATATAAAACAAATCGATGTGTAAACCCCCCTGGACACCCCCCGACCCCTCTGGACAGCCCCCCACCCCTCCTGGACACAACCCCCCACCCCCGACCTGCTTGGACACCCCCCTGGACACCCCCCAACCCTCTGGACAGCCCCCCCACCCCTCCTAAACACCACCCCCACCCCCTACCCCCTTGGACACCCCCCTGGACACCCCCCGACCCCTCTAGAAAGCACCCCCACCCCTCCTGGACATAACCACCCACCCCCGACCTGCTTGGACACCCCCCTGGACACCCCCCAACCCTCTGGACAGCCCCCCCACCCCTCCTAAACACCACCACCCACACCCTACCCCCTTGGACACCCCCCTGGACACCCCCCAACACCCACCCACACCCTTGGACAGCCCCCCACACCCACCCACCCCCTTGTAAACCCCCCTGGACACCCCCCGACCCCTCTGGACAGCCCCCCGCCCCTCCTGGACACCACCCCCCACCCCCTACCCCCTTGGACACCCCCCTGGACATCCCCCAACCCTCTGGACAGCCCCCCCACCCACCCGGACAACCCCAAATACCCTCTGGAGAGGCCTCCACCCACCTGGACAGCCCCCCACACCCATCCACCCCCTTGGACACCCCCCTGGACACCCCACCGACCCCTCTAGACAGGCCGCCACCCCCTTGGACAGCCCCCCACACCCACCCATCCCCTTGGACACCACCCTGGACACCCCCCGACCCCTCTGGACAGCCCCCGACCCCTCTAGAAAGCACCCCCACCCCTCCTGGACACAACCCCCCACCCCAGACCTGCTTGGACACCCCCCAACCCTCTGGACAGCCCCCCCACCCCTCCTAAACACCACCACCCACCCCCTACCCCCTTGGACACCCCCCTGGACACCCCCCAACACCCACCCACACCCTTGGACATCCCCCCACACCCACCCACCCCCTTGTAAACCCCCCTGGACACCCCCGACCCCTTTGGACAGCCCCCCGCCCCTCCTGGACACCACCCCCCACCCCCTACCCCCTTGGACACCCCCTGGACATCCCCCAACCCTCTGGACAGCCCCCCCCCCCCCCCACCCACCCGGACAACCCCAAATACCCTCTGGAGAGGCCGCCACCCACTTGGACAGCCCCCCACACCCATCCACCCCCTTGGACACCCCCCTGGACACCCCACCGACCCCTCTGGACAGGCCGCCACCCCCTTGGACAGCCCCCCACACCCACCCATCCCCTTGGACACCACCCTGGACACCCCCCGACCCCTCTGGACAGCCCCCGACCCCTCTAGAAAGCACCCCCACCCCTCCTGGACACAACCCCCCACCCCCGACCTGCTTGGACACCCCCCTGGACACCCCCCAACCCTCTGGACAGCCCCCCACCCCTCCTAAACACCACCCCCCACCCCCTACCCCCTTGGACACCCCCCTGGACACCCCCCAACACCCACCCACACCCTTGGACAGCCCCCCACACCCACCCACCCCCTTGTAAACCCCCCTGGACACCCCCCGACCCCAAATCCATGCACCTATGCCATGGTTGTGTGTGAATAAAGTAGTAACAACTGTAAAAGGGCAACCCATCCAAATGGACACGCCCCAACCCTCTCGGGGATTTATAGAAAATGATGAAAAATTAGTGAAATCATAAAATTACTCAATATTGCAAGTCGAACAAATAGATCTAGGGATGATAAATAAGATTATGGTGCCAAAACGAGTTAAAAGGGTTCGCAATCGAAGAATCTTAGCTAGTTTCAACAAAAAAATCACAACACATATATATTTACTATCCGCGAAAAAAAACGAATGAGTGGGAGGATTACCTGAGTGCTGCGAGTTTAGATGATTGATCCAAGGAGATTAAATATGAGAAACGATGATCGCAAAACGAATCTAAACCAACGAAATGGACGAGCCGATTCGGGTTTACGCGCGAGAGAGACGAGTCGCGACTGTCGAAGGTAAACTTGCGAATGACAATCCACGGGTCTGGGTAATTTTTAAATGAGTTATCACGTCGGTTATTCAATAACCGACGTGATAATTGTTTTAAAAACATTTATAACGTCGGTTATTTCAATAACCGACGTAAAAACCTTCCTCCGATTCATTTTTTACGTCGGTTTTTTTATAACCGACGTTATAAAGGGCTCAAAATCCGCGTTTTTTTACGTCGGTTATGGAATAACCGACGTCAAAAACATCTGCGGATTCTTTTTTTACGTCGGTTATTTTATAACCGACGTAAAAAAGCCTTCAAAAACCGCGTTTGTTACGTCGGTTATTCAATAACCGACGTCAAAGGGCCTTCGAAAACCGCGTTTTTTACGTCGGTTATAAAAATAACCGACGTAAAAAACGAAGCCGCGCGATTAATAACGTCGGTTATAAAAATAACCGACGTTAAATGTGTACCGAACACAGGTTTTTACGTCGGTTAAGAAATAACCGACGTAAAAAACTTCGTTTTACATATTATGACGTCGGTTTTATATAACCGACGTAAAAAATGGTGACGTAAAAAACGTTTTCTGCACTAGTGACTATGATGGTCTTGGAAGAAATTCCTTGGCTACTATGGAAATAATATCACATTCATAATGGTTTTCCACAATTACATGTTTTATTTTACCATGAATAATGTTCCTTTATGATCTATGGATTATGTACTGCCCAGATTAATGTCATTACTCATGATTTTGTTGTTTTCTGTTCATATTTTAATGTTCAAATGTTTATGGATTATTTTATGTTCTCCATGTTTACCCATACTGAGCATTTGAGCTCACACTTTTTATGTTTTCTTTTCCCCAGGATATAAATAAATGTTTTAGGTAATAAGGAAAAAGGGTATGTTCTTTTTGGGAGATGTTGAAGATCATTCAAAATGATTAGAAGTTTATGTTCCTAGTTCCAAATACACTAAAATTATACGGTCTTTGGGAGTCTATTTTTGTAATGTATTAAGTATTCCGGAAAAAGTAATGTAATTTCTATTTACGTCAAGATTTGGGTCTCTAAAGTTGGTATCTGAGCGAAGGTTTAGTCAACCTTTAGAAACTAGGATGCGAAAACTTTAGTGAGATCCCTAGAGATATTTCTAAGGTATGTCCAGGGATGTCCCTATGGTTTAGTATAACTATAGGTTACAGTCCTAGAATTAGGTTGAAGATCATGAATAACCTAGGGTGAACCTAAGGTGTCATGGATAAAATAATGTCTGATAAGTTAAACATCCCATAAGTGACTTTTTATGATGATGTGGTTCCTCATTATTTTAACTGTTTCATACACAATGGTTTCTGGTTTTATTTTATGGCAGGAACCAGAAGGAATTCGGTTAACATTGAATCCGATGAAAAAATTGGTGACTATGAGAAGTGAAATTGCGTAATGCCTAGAGAGAAAGGTATTGTGATTTTTCCAAATCAGTCATCATGATATTTTATTAACAATGTGACCTTTTGTGGTATTCCTAAGTCGTCAAATAAGAGGAGGATGGACTTTTATGCATGTTCTCATGGAGAGGAACATAGAGGAAGGAAGATGAAGCTTTCTACATATCAAGAAGAAGGGAAGAAGAACCTTGAGGAATAACTCAAATGGAGGGAAAGATGTTATCTGTGTGGGGAAAAGGGTCATAGAGTGACCGAATATTATGTAGTTAAATGTTTTGTCTATGGAGAACATGGTCATTACACAAGTTAATGCCCTGACCTAAGAGATTTTTTGTAAATCGAAGAAGGACCTATTCCAGGCCAATCATTGAAGAAGATGGATTGAAGGGCTTCTGTGTTGGAATTCAAAAATAATGTTTTTGAGGTACTTTTATGTTATATTGAAATATCTATGTATAGGTCCATTGTGGTTTTACATAAGAATATGGTACCAGTAACCATGAAAAGTGATTGAAATATTTTTGGAAAGTAGATGATATGCGCATAATAAAGGGATAAGGAGAAAATAATATGTTTGATAGTATTAATGATCTCATTATTGATATATGGACAAAGTGATATCATGGTTTGATGATAATGAATTTTTGGGATTTTGGTATGTGGAAAGACTTAACTTTTCAAAGAATTCATGTTTTCACAAAGGTTATATGGTTATTCATATTGCAAGAGAATACATGATTAAGGTATTCACTTGTTTGGAATGTAAGCAAAAAGATATAACATATGATATATGGGGGATATATGATGGTATTCCCATGCATGTTATAAGACCTTTCTGGCAATTTTTTTCTTTGTACTGTGAGCTTGGACAGAAGTAGTTTGGATAATCTTAAAGGTTGGAATATATTATGTTAGAAATTAGATAGTATTTTCTAAGGCTATAAAATTTAGATATTATTTATGAAATGTTATAATAGTATAGTTTTAGAAAAAGGAAAACCTGTAGGACGAGTGACAACCCATCGCGTCGGACATGTCTGTGGGAATCGAACCCACAACCGAAGTGTGACATGCCTTTATCGCCTACCATTGTCCTATATGAAGTCCCTGGTATGTAGAAATAAGTTTTATTGTATTAAGAGGTATAAAAGAAGATGTATAAGTCCATTTTAGGAACCAAATACGATTAATCTTAGAATATATGGACTTATGTACATATAATAACTTCTGTTACCCTTTATGTGATAGAGAAAGATGGAATGACCTATCATTCTATCGCATGATCTGATAACACTTCAAGAATGAAAAATTCAACATCATTTCTTTAAATAAGAGATGAAGTTGAAATTGTTCATGGAATGACCAATAAAGATATTACACAAAAATCAAGTAAGTATTTCGCCTTATGAAAAAATTCAACAACTTTAGGGAAATGATCGTCAAAACCAAAATTGTTGTCCTAGTAGCTTCATATACATTGAATCATATGGTACCTTAGATCATAAAAAATTTCGGGCTTTGTGATTTTTGGATTTTTCATAGCTATGTTCTCTACCACTCTACATAGATCATGATGGTTATATTTCTCTTCCATATCCGTATTTTCACCTATATTATCCTATGTGGAAACCCAACGCTAAGTTACATTGGTAGACCGTTCTGTTTCTAGCTTTCCTTTTTTAAAATTATATTTTAGTATTACTTTTTATGATGTGGGATTATATGTAAAAAACTATCAAGTACTTAACGATTTATAACGATGACAAATTTTGGGGGTGAAATTCATTTTAATGGGGGTAGGTTGTAACACCCCGAGATTTTATGAGAAATAATTTTTTTTAATTTCATTGATGTATTATGTTGTATGATACACCAAGATTATCTTGCGCTATACGCAATCTTTATTATCTTATAGTATATTCAAACATTAATCTAGGCCTGTGTTGCACACAAGAGCGACCTTCCACAATAGCACATGTTGTACGCAATATCGAGTTTCACTAAATATTGATATATTGTAATTACGAAGTAGCCGTTATGAATAGTAATAACCACATTTATAATTTTGTAATAATATCATTCATCATACACATATTCTAGAACATGGTAGGAGAAAAAAATAAATTTTTCGTGTAAATTAGTATTTTTAAAAAAATACAGTTTTTCCACCTTTTGATGGCACACCAACTTTAAATCTAGTTTTTGACATGATTATAAGTTCAGTGTGACAAAGTAAACTTCTTCCTTGGAATAATAATATAAAAACTTACTTTGGATAATTTTTTGTTATTTTCCTGATAAGTTTATTATTTTGATGAATATTAAAAATATGATAAAATTTAATTAAAAACATCATTTTTCATCAATATAATTTATATGGTTAAATTATAATATTTAATAGTTCTAAATAGAATATATTTTTACCATTTAATATAATGTATGTAATTATCATTAATATTACATTGAATTCATAGGTAAAAACATTTCAATCTTTTGCAATGTTTTAACTGTTAAAACCCATTTTCTCGATAGTGGGATTAATTTTAAATTAAATACTACCACTTATGTGTATTGAATTTGGAAAAATAGTTTCCATATTTTGAATCAGTGGGTTCAAATAATTTTAATAGGCTAATTTTTTTTGGCATTATGAATAGTAACTAAGGTAAAATTTATTTACCATAGTTAAATGTAAATCAGGTAATTAAGGGTAAAAATAATATTATAAAATTAACCTAACACTTGTATTAATATAATTGGATGATTATATTTCGTCCTAAAAAATACCTGGGTAGAAATGGAATTTATTAGAACCCACTTGTATGTGATTAAGACCTTTAATTTATTTTATTTAAAGAAAGTGAAATTTGACTCACCCAAACATTAATAATTAGTGTATTTTTAATATAAGGTTATATAGAATATAAATTCGTTTATAAATACTAATTTAAAATAAAAAATGTTTTTATTTGTTATGGTACTTTATTTTTGATTTTAATGAAATATATAATTACCTTAATAGCTTATACATTGATGATTCAAAAATTATTTATTTTGTAAATAATCAATAATATAGTTCTTATTAAAATAATAATATCCATCAAAAGGACCAGAAACATGACTAAACCATATTGGTTGAGTATATCTATACCCTAATCATCTGAGGGTCTACATTTTTACCATTTTGAGCCTTATAAAATAGATTATGACATTTATATTATATTATTTTAAATGATGTCAAAGGTGTCGCCTTCATACTTTAATAAAGATAACATTTTAAAAGATGGATGTTTTAGAAGATAAATTCGACTAAAAGAATTATAATGAAATCTATTAGATTTATATTCATCATAGTATTTTATTTTTAATTTTTATGCAACAAATAAGTATATTAAATAATCATACAAAAATTTTGTAGTAATTATTTTATTTAGAGAAATATCAAATAAATGTTAATAAAAAATATTAAAATAAATATTATATGAACTAATTAATGTTCTCCACATATCTCCCAGATTAATATGACATGTTAGGAATCTATTAAATATTTTTCTTTGAATATATCCTCTGTGTGGATTTTATTTAAATTCAAATATATGAATAGTTTCAAAATTGACACTATTGACATTTTATAAAAACAACATATTATTAAAGTGTTTAAAAATAAAAAACATATTTAAATATTATAAATTGAACTTTTTATGGTGTAAAAATTGTATAAATTATCATGTTATGGACAATTAAAAATACATAAGTAGGTATTTATAACAATTTAAAAATTTAGAATATTATTACCACAAATAATATTAAATATATTAAATAAGGATAAATCAAATTGATAAGGTTTAGAATAATTTCCCAACATGTATAAATTTTATAGACTGATTATATTAAAACTATATCTCATTTTATCTTTTAATTTGAGTAATATTTGAGGTTTTGGGTGGGTTTTGAGTTTATTATAAATTAATATTTTTGAGGTTTCAAAAAGTGCTCCTCTCCTCTCTTATAAACAGGCACCTCCACCCTCTTCTCTTCACTCCATTTTAATCCTTCAATCTCAGACAAACCCTACCAATTCATCTTTTCAACCTCTATATTTATATTATTGAGGTTATCCTTTTGTCAAATGACCATCTCCAGTGCCCTAAGAGGAAGTTTAAAAGAGGCATGTCAAGGGAGAGGTAATCTCTTCTTCCAATTCATTCAAGTTTATTTCTTATTAAAATTCCTCTTCTATAGTTGTTTCATTATAAAGTAAAAAAATCATTATCACTAATATAATAATGTGTTATTATAATTATTTAACAACCATATTTCACTGTATAACCATGCTACGAAAAATGAAATCACCGCGCGTGCGTACATATGGCTTACCATCTACATGCCGTGGTGAAATCTATTTTTACACCACCACCATACTCGGATGGGTATAATGGTGGAAATTATAACTATATAAGATTATTATAACATCATATAGATTCTTAGATATTATATCATCCACTTTAATTCCATTCAATAATTATGGGAATGATATCATCCCTTGTGCGTACGTACGGATTACCGTCTCAACAACACGATGAGATTCATTATCAATGTTAACCATTAAAAAATCATTATAAAGTACATCTAATAAATAATAATGAAATATATGACATAATAATGATACTGGATTTATGTATATGTTATTTACTTACTTATTCAATATGGAAATGAAAACAGCGTTCACGCATACGTACGACCTACCATCTCCATGAACAGTGCATTTCATTCCATTTATTGATATATTATATATATTATATATTATGAATATATATTATATATAAATAATGTTTTACATTCTAAAATTAAGTAATCATTATCTAATTAATCATATGAATAATTATAAGTCAAAACACATACGACAAATGAAACGATTTTACCCCAAAAACTGCTTTAACATGGAATTGACAAATTAATGGGTAATATAATGTCATAAGTGAATCATATATGATATCATAAATATTATTTTGGTTCTATGACAAGTTAATAATATTTTTAAACCCACTATACATGAGTCTCGGACATATATGGACGAAATTGGACATAAGGTAAGGGATAATTATTCCAATCTCGTTCTTATCCGAGATTATCCATTCGTAAGTATTTACTAGGGTTATGTTTATCATCCATGTCCATGTTTTCGCAAAATGTTTTCATAAAATCTTTACTATTCATCCATGTATGTTTAAAGTCAATTTTACACTTTTTTGAATTTTACCACATGGTATGGAAGGAATCTTTTTTTTTTGTTTACCATACGAGGTACTTTTTGACTTCTTTGGAAAAAGTACGAGAGGACTGTTTTCTAAACTTATACGGCATGAATGGATTTTTACGGTTTCATAATTACTTATTTATATGAATCTTCCTCTACAATATTTCATGATCAATTTCAATAGAATTAATTTCTAATAAAATGGCACGTCATTTTGAGAAAAGAAATTGATTTGAAAGAAGAAAGGATATTTTCCTCAAAAATTCATTTCAAGTGTTTTATCAAAACTATTTTCCATATTTGATGGAATTCATTAATATGGTTATGTTTCAAATATAATGTCTCTATAATTTACATGGTTTTATTTTTTTATGGTGAAATTATATCCATTATTATATAGGGATTATGTTATGATGGGATGATGTTTATGAAACCCATTTTATTAGTTTGGTTATGATGAATGATTTATGTTTATTTTGTGGCACATGAAATATTGATTTAATTATGAGATGGGTGGGACCGATATCTACCTCCAATTAATTGGATAATGATTCATATCTCATGATATATACATGGCTGGAATGGAATGTAAAATACGGTTCAATAATACAGGGCTAGAACGGCTCGTTAACCCGGTCCAGTAATAGACATTATCCACTATGACAGTCTTGGCAGCAATTCCTTGGATACTAGGGAAATCATAGCATGTTCTTAATGGTTTTCCACAATTACATGTTTTATTTTATCATGAATAAAGTTCCTTTATGATCTATGGATTATGTACTACCAAGAGTGATGACACTACTCATTATTTTGTTGTTTTATGTTCATGTTTTTACGTTCAAATGTTTATGAATTGTTTTCTGTTCTCCATGTTTACCCATACTGAGCATTTGAGCACACCCTTTTTATGTATTGTTTTCCCCAGGATATAATGAAAGGTTTTAGGTAAGAAAACAAAAGTTTAATATCTTTATGGGAGATGTTGATGATCTTTCACCATGATTAGAAGATTATGTTCCAAGATCCAATGACATTAAAACAAATACGATCTTTGGGCATCTGTTTTGGTCATGTATTAAGTATTCAAAAAAAGTAATGTAATGTCTATTTAGGCCAAGCTTTGGGTCTCTACACTTGTTATCAGAGCAAAGGTTTATTCATCCTTTGGAAACTAGGATGCAAAAACATTAGTGAGATCCCTAGACATATTTCTTTGGTATGTCTAGGGATGTCCCTAAGGATTAGAATAATTATAGGTTATAGTCCTAGAATTATGTTGACATTCATGAATAACCTAGGGTGAACCTAAGGTGTCATGGATTAAAGAATATTTGATAAGTTAGACATCCCATAAGTTATTTTTTATGAATATGTGGTTCCTCATTATTTTAATAGTTTCTTACACAATGGTTTCTGGTTTTAGTTAATGGAGGGAACCATAAGGAATTGTGTTAACATTCATTCCGACGGACAAGTTGGAGACTATGAGCAGTGAAATTGCATAATGCCTAGGGAGAAAGGTATTGTGATTATACCTAATTAGTCATCACGATATATTATTAACAAGGTGAACTTTAATGGTATTCTTAAGTCATCAAATAAGAGGAGGATGTAATTTTTTTCATCTTCTCATGGAGGGGAACATAGAGGAAGGAAGATGATTCTTTCTACATATCAAGAACAAGGGAATAAGAACCTTTCATAATACCTCAAATGGAGGGGAATATGTTATCTATGTGGGGAAAAGGGTTTTAGAGTGACATATTGTTATGGAGTTCGATTTATTGTATGTGGAGAACATGGGCATTAAACAACTCAATTTCCTGACCAAAGAGGTTTTTTCTAAATCGAGGAAGGACATATTCCTTGATAATCATTGAATAAGATGGATTGAAGGGCTTATTTATTGGAATTCATGAATAATGTTTTTGAGGTACTTTTAATTTTATATTGAAATATCTATGTATTGGTCTATTGTGGGTTTCCATAAGAATATGGTACCGGTAACCATGAAAAGTGATTGAAATATTTTTGGAAAGTAGATGATATGGGCATAATAATGGGATGAGGATAATTTATTTTTGATAGTATTAATGAGCTCATGATAGATGTAAGGACAAAGTGATATTATGGTTTGAGTATAAAGACTTTTTGGGATTTTGGTATGTGGAAACAGTTAACTTTTTACCACATTCATGTTTTCATGAAGGTTCTATGGTAATTCATTTTTCAAGAGAATACATGATTAAGGTATTCAAATGTTTGGAATGTATCCAAAAAGATATATCTTATGATATATGGAGGATAAATTATGGTATTCCCATGATTATTATATGACCTTTCTGGTAATTTGTTTCTTTGTACTGTGAGCTTGGACAGAAGTAGTTTGGATAATCCTAAAGGTTGGAATGGATAATGTTAGACATCAGATAGTATTGTTTAAATCTATAACATTTTGATATTATTTATGAAATGTTATAATAATATAGTTTTAGAAAAAGGAAAACCCATAGGATGAGTGACAACCTGTCGCGTCAGACTAGTTTGCTGGAATTTATCCCACAACCGAAGTGTGACAGGCCTTTATCACCTACCACTTGCCTATAGTAAGTCCCTGGTTTATAGAAATTATTTTTATTTTATTAAGTGATATGATAGAAGAAGTATAAGTCCATTTTAGGAACCATATATAATTAATCTCACCATATATGGACTTATGTATATTTAATAACTTGTGCTAACCTTTATGTGATTGAGAAAGATGGAATAACCTATCATTTTTTGCATGATCTGCTAACACTTCAAAAATGAAAAATTCAATATCATTTATTTAAATAAGAGATGAAGTGGAAATTGTTCATGGAATGAACAACAATGATATTACATAGAAATATAGTAAGTATTTCCCCTTTTGAAAAAAATCCATCAACTTTAGGAAAATGATCTTGAAAAGTAATAATGTTGTACTAGTACCCTCATATCTGATGAATCAGATGGTACCTTATATCATCACAAATTTATAGATTTGTGATTGTTGGGTTTTTCATAGTCATGTTATGTACCACTCTTCATTAGAACATGGTGGTTAAATTTCTCTCCCATATCTATATTTTCACCTATATTCTCCTATGTGGAAACACAACGCTGAGTTAATTTGGGTGACCATTATGTTTCTAAATTTTCTTTTTTAAAATTAAGTTTTAGTATTACTTTTTACGATGTGGTATTATTTGTAAGAAACATACAAGTAGTTAACAATTTATAACCCCGATGATTTACGAGGGAGAAATTCATTTTAAGGGGGGGTTGAATGTAACACCCTGAGATTTTATGAGAAATAATTTTTTTAATTTATTTTATGTCTTGTGTTGTATGCTACACCATGATTAGATTTAAATATATGAATCTCCGTATTAGCTTGTAGTATATCCCAACACTATTCTTGGCTTGTGTTGTACGCAAGAACGACCTTCCTCAATAGCATGTGTTGTATGCAATAATGAGTTTCACTAAACAATTATATATTGCTATTATGAACAAGAGGTTATGAATAGTATTAACCACATTTTGAATTTTATAATAATATCATTTATATTACACATATTCTATAACATGGTATGAGAACAAAATAAATTTTTCAGGTAAAATAAGTATTTTACAAAAAATGTAGTTTTGCTGCCTTTTCATGGAGAACCCACTTTAAATCTAGTTTTTGACATGTTTATAAGTTCAATATGACAAATCAATCTTCTTCCTTGGAATCAGGATATTAAAATTTACTTTGAATAAATTTTTTATATTTTTCTAACAGGTTTAATATTTTGATGAATAGTAAAAATAGGCTAAAATTTAATTAAAAAATACTTTTTCATCAAGATAATTTATATGGTTGAATTATAATATTGAATGGTTTTAAAGAATATTTAGAATATATTTTGGCCATTTAATATAATTTATGTCATTAGAATTAATTTTACATTGAATTAATAGGTAAAAACATTTCAATCTTTTGCAATGTTTTATCTTTTAAAACCCATTTTATCAATAGCGGGATTAATTTTAAATTAAATACTGCCACTTATTTGTATTGAATTTGGAAAAATGGATTCAATATTTTTAATCAGTGGGTTCAAATTATATTAATAGGCTAGTTTTTATTTTTGGGCATTATTAATAGTAAATATGGTAAATTTTGTTTACCACACTTAAAGGTAAATCAAGTAATTAAGGTTAAAATAATATTATAAAATTAACCTAACACTTGTATTAATATAATTGTATGATTATATTTCGTCCTAAAACGTACTTGGGTTGAAATGGAATCTATTAGAACACAATTTTATGTGATTATGACCTTTATTTTATTTTATTTAAAAGAAAGTGAAATATGTCTCACACAAACATTAATAATTAATGTATTTTTAATATAAGGTTATACAGAATATAAATTCGATTATAAATACTCATATAAAAGAAAAAAAAAATTTCTTTATTATGGTAACTTATTTGTGATTTTTATGAAATATACAGTTACCTTAATAGCTTATACATTAATGATGCATAAATGATTTATTTAGTGAAAAATCAATAATATAGTTTTAGTAAAATAATAATACCCATCAAAAGGACAGAAAACTTGACGAAACCTTATTTTTTGAGTATATCTATCCCTTAATCATCAAATGGCCTACTTGTGGACCATTCTGAGTCTTATAAAATAGATTAAGACATTTATATTATTTTATTTTAAATGATGACAAAGTAGTAACCTTCATACTTTAATAAAGATAACATTTTAAAAGTAGGTTTTTTTAGAATATAAATTAGTCTAAAAGTATTATTATGAAATATATTAGATTTATATTCATCATAGTATTTTAGTTTTTATTTTTATACAACAAATAATTATATTAAATAATTATACTAAAATGTTGTTGTAATTATTTTATTAAGAGAAATATCAAATAAATGCTTTTTAAAAATATTTAAATAAATATTATATGAACTAATTAATGTCTTCCACAAATATTAAATATTAATATGAAATTTTAGGAATCTATAAAATATATTTTTTCGAATATATCCTATGTGTGGATTTTATTTAAATTCAAATAAATGAATAGTGTCAAAATTGACACTAATGATATTTAAAAAAATAACATATTGTTAAATTATTTAAAAACAACAAAGATATTTAATAAATATAAATTGAAATTTATATGGTCTAAAATGTCACATTGTATCAAATTATAGACAATTCACAACACATAAGTATGAATTTAAAACAATTTAAAAAATTAGAATATTATTACCACAAAAAAGATTTAATAGATAAAATAAGGATAAATAAAATTAATAAGGTTTAGAATAATTTCCCAACATGTCTAAATTTTATTGGATGATTATATTATAACACTATCGCATCTAATATTTTAATTTGAGTCATTTTTGTGGTTTTTGGTTGGGGTTGGAGTTTATTATAAATTAATATTTTTGAGGTTTTTAAAAGTGTCCCTCTCTTCTCTTATAAAAGGGAACCTGATCCCTCTTCTCTTCACTCCATTTTAAGCATTCAATCTCAGAAAAACCCTATCAATTCCTCTTATCAACCTCTCTAGTTATATGATAGAGGTTATGGTCCTCTCAAAAGGCCAACTCTAGTGACCTAAGAGGATGTTTAAATGAGGTACGCCGAGGAAGATGTAATCTCATCTACCAATTCATTAAAGTTTATGTCTTCTTCTACTACATATTCATTAGTTGTTTAATTATAAAGTAATAACAAAAGTATCAATAATATACTTATGTGTTATTATAATTATGAAACAACCCTATTTCACCGTATATCCATCCTACAAAAAAATAAATCATCACGCGTGTGTATGTACTGTTTACCGTCTCCACGCTGTGGTGTAATCTATTTTTCCACCCCCACCATACTTGGATGGGAATCATGGTGGAAATAAAAACTATATATGATTATTATAACATCATACAGAATATTAGATATTATATCATTCACTCTAATTCCATTCAATAATTATGGTAATGATGTCATCGCTCATGCATACGTACGGATTACCATCTCCACGACGCGATGAGATTCATCCTCCATGTTAACCATTAAAGAATGATTATAAATTATATATAATAAATAATAATGAAATATATGAAATAATAATGATACTGGATTTATTTATATGTTATTTACTTACCTCCATTCAATAAGGAAATGAAAACAGCGTTCATGCCTACGTACGACCTAGTGTCTCTCTGAATAGTGTATTTAATTTCATTTATCAATTTATTATTTATATTATACATTCTGAATTTATATTATACATTCTGAATTTATATTATATATAAATCATGTTTTACGTTCTAGAATTAAGTAATAATTATCTAAGTAATCATATGAATAATTATAAGTCAAAACACGTATGAAAAATGAAACGATTTTACCCAAAAAAACTGCTTTAACATGGAATTGACAAATGAACGGGTAATATAATGTCATGAGTGAATCATATATGATATCATAAATATTATTATGGTTATGTTACAAGTTAATAATATGTTTAAACCCACTACACAATAGTGTCAGACACATATTGAAGAAATTGGAAATAAGGTAAGGGATAATTATTCCAATATCATTCTTTTCTGAGACTGTTTATTCATAAGTATTTACTAGGGTTATGTTTATCATCCATGTCAATGTTTTCTCAAAATGTTTTCATAAAATGTTTACAATTCTTACATGTATGTTTAATGTCATTTTTATCCGTTTTTGACTTTTACCAAATGGTATGAAAGGAACCTTTCTTTCATTTACCATATGAGGTACTTTTTAACTTTTCCGGCAAAAGTACGAGAAGAATGTTTTTTTAACTTATACGACATGAAAATATTTTTACGGTTTAATAATGCCTTATTTTAAAGAAGCTTCCTCTATAACATTTCATGATTATTTTCAACAAAATTATTTTCTTTTAAAATTTCACATCATTTTGAGAAAAGAAAATGATTTGAAAGAAGAAAGGATATTTTCCTCAAGAATTGATTTCAAGTTTTTTGTCAAAACTATTTTCCATATATGATGAAATTAATTAATATGGTTATTTTTCATTTATAATATTCCTATTATTTATATGGTTTTATTTTTTTACGGAGAAATTATATGCATTATTTTATATGGATTATGTCATGATGGGATGATGTTTTTGAAACCCATTTTATTCATTGGGTTATGATGAATGATTTATGTTTATTTTGTGTCACATAAAAGAATGATTTTGTTATGAGATGGGTCGGACCTAAATCTACATATAATGTATTGAGTAATGATTCATATCTCATGAGATATACATGCATAGAACGACAAGTAAAATCTGGTTCAGTAATACAGGGCTGGAACGGCTGGTAAACCGGGTTCAGTAATGGACTTTTTTTACTATGATGGTCTTGGAATAAATGCCTTGGATACTATGGAAATCATATCATGTGATTAATGGTTTTATATAATTACATGTTTTATTTTATCATGAATAATTTTCCTTTATGATCTATGCCTTATTTACTTCCAAGATTAATTATATTACTTATGATTTTGATGTTTTATGTTCATGTTCTTACATTCAAATGTTTATGGATTGTTTTATGTTATCCATATTTACCCTTACTATGCATTTGAGCTCACCCTTTTTGTGTTTTCTTTTCCCTGGATATAGATAAATGTTTTAGGTAAGAAAACAAAATGAGAAGATATTTATGGGAGATGTTGAAGATCTTTCACCATGATTAGAAGATTATGTTCCGTGTTCGAAAGACAATAATCTATTACAGTCTTTGGGCATTTGTTTTTTTCATGTATTAAGTAGTCCACCAAAGTAATGTAATGTATATTTATGTCAAGCTTCGGGTCTCTATAGTAGTTAATTTCTCATTACCACCATTTTTTTGGGTTTAAATGTATAATATATATATATATGTATTTAGGTCTTGATTAGTATCTTTTAGATGATGAGATAATGACCACTTTGAAAATTGTCAACCAATCAATGAAATTTTGGACACATGAACCAAATAACATTAATTCGTCTAATGTGGAATTAATTGATAATGTAATTGATTAAAAAAAACAAATAAAATAAAAGTAAAAATAATTATATATTTTTTCTCATGTATGTAAATAATTATAAAATATTTGTTATTCATGAAGATGAATAACAAACTTGATGATCCAGACCCAAGGTAAATGACACTCTACATTAAAAACATGTTTTTATTTTTTAAAATATATTTTTTTCTAAATATTTTTATTCCATGTCCAAATTCATAAAAAAAATTTTATAGATGTATATATGTGAAAATAAATGAATTTGAAATGAAATTCTATGTCACTTTTTATTTTCTTAAATTTTTTTCAACATGAGACCTTTTTGCGTATTTTATAAAGAATGTTTTGAAAAAAAAGGAAAATGGAATGTTATATTTTAATGAAAACAATTTTTTTTCACCACCACTATTACTATTATTTGATGTTTGGATTAATTTAAAATTTTCCATGATTAATTAAAAGAAAAACTCCCATCCATTTAATCTGGGTACTTTCAAAAATGGTTTGAAAAGGAATGTATATTTCAATATGTTGAATTGATTTCATATGAGTGAAAATATTATTTTTATGATTATAATAATGGAAATTAAAGATTTCATGTATTATTATTTTTTAATATATCATGGAAATTATTTATGATTAAAGGTTTATCTATTAAGAACTATGGTTGGGTGGTTTTGTTATATACCAAGGAGGGGTGTTAATATTATAAACCAAGGATAAATGGTTCTGTTACAAAATAAGAGGGATTGGTTCCATTATAAACCACGGATGGGTGGGTCCTTTATAGATCTCCAATGCATTAGGTATGGATTATGTTCTCTAGAGAATTATATTTGATGTTAACCGTATTGGTTATTCCACCTGTAAGGGTTTCATGAAGATAATGTCCCAAAATACCTAAATGATATATCTATGATTGCTGTGGGTTTTTTTGGTAATCTTAAGAATTCAAAATGTAAGCAACAAAGATTAAATTTTAATGTAAGTTAATGATACTTCTTTAGGAATAAACGTATAAATTCTTGATACGTTTTTTTAATGATTTCATAGAAATCATTATGGGTTTTATTTTGTTCATCTAATATATCTTATGAAATGCTTTTTAAAAATAATTCAATAGAAAAGTTCATTTCATGTGTATTAAAAAAAATTTAGAGCCCAAAGATTATTTTGAAAAGGAAAAATTCATATATGTATTCATGGACTAATCAATGTGTTTTATTATTTTTATATGTCTCTTATGTAGGATTCGGTAGTAATCCTATACTTTAAAACTATATTTCACAGGGTTTCAAGGTTGATCAGCAAAAAAGATGAAGGTTAAATAAAAATTGTGTAGATACTTTATGAAAATAAAAAATATTATATCACAATGGTTTTGTAATTTTGAAAAAATGGATTCTAAGGATATTTCTCTAGTTTTTTATGTAATATTTATTTATTTAATGGTGATGACCTAGTTTTCTAATACTCTAAATCATAAATATCCTAAAATTTTAAAAGGGTGAAATCTTGGAAATAAGTGGATCATATTTGATTAAGGATTGGTAATCATAGTAAGTAATTTATATATTCTATTACAAGTATGTATAATTATCTAGTATAAAATTATAATAAATTTTGATTTATTTTATAGGAAGTTAAAAACACTTACAAAGGATGTCATACATTAGGCAATGATTTATTTCACAATCTCAATTGTATTTGGGATTGTTTATGTTTAAATTTACATTGGGGGAATTATATTATCTTTCTATCATAAACCTAATATATTTTCTTCTCATATAATTATTTCTATTGTTTTCAATGACTAGTTCCATTTTTTAGTTTCTTGGGCACTAAAAAAGACAAAATGATTTCTTTTATAGAAAATATGTTTGGTTTTTACATTGGACCTATAATCCTTTTCTACCATGTAAATTTTGTTTTTAAAATGTTTTCGAGAATGTTTTTACTTGTATACAATGATTTATTAAGGTCTTTTTTAACCATTCTTGATTTTCTATAAAACGTTTTAAAGGTATTAATTATGTTGTTTTCCGAGAATGGTACTTTTAATCAGTAGTGTGAACATAATATTTTTTCTAAGACTAGCCGAATGAAAAAATTCCCCCGCCATGACTATTAATTTACATGAAGATTCATATATATGTTTTCTTGGTTCTTTGAAATGAGTTTCATTCCCAAATATTATATAAATTTTAGATTTTAAACAAATATTTTCGAAATGTAAAGGTTATTTTCCTCAACAAATGCTTTACTGATATTCTGAATGTATTTTTTTATCAATGTTTTTGTACATTTATGTAAATCATTATATAATAGGGTTATAATTTAAAATTTATATCCACCTTATTTATATGGATGAATTTTCATCACATTTTCATATTTATTAGTTGATGAAAATATTACCACATTATGGTAGTTTTTAAATATGAATGTTTATATTGGTCATCTATTGATTTATTATTCACCCCTTATATATGATGAAGGAATTAGACATAGTAAGTGATGGGAATGGCCTGTTATAGCCTAGTTATGATTTTTTGGGTTTCATGAGATAAACTTGTTTTGTTATTTAGTGTATGACATACCTATATACATATGATGTCTTAAAACAAGTCCTAGATAGTATGATTATGATATCTGACATTGTGAATTATGTCATTATAAATCTATTTTTTATCTATAATTATATTAGTTATATGGAATATTTATTATTGGTTATCTCTACCATATTAATCATGATTGTTTTAGTGATAGCTTCTACTATATTATTTCCCTTACTAAGAGTCCGAGCACACCCATTATTAAGTCTTAAATTCCCCATGATAACAAGAAGGGACCTTTGAATGATTATAGATATTTTCTATAAGAAATAATAACATTATCACTGTAATGTATATGTTTTATTTCATTTTTCTCTAAGTGATGTGTGAATCATGTATATATAAAGTCTCCTAATACTACTAACCAATTAGATCAATCAGATTTGATCCCTTGTATTTTTTTCCAATGTAGTAAAATGAACTCCAACTTCTGGTTATTGGAGATAGGGTGTCAAAGTTAGTATCAAAGTATGTTTAATTTAAACTTTGGGAACTAGATTTAGGAAAATATCTATTAGAGAACATAGCCCATTGAAAACTATTTGGATTAGTCTATGTATAGGAAAATATCATAATGTTTTTGTAAATTGGAGATTGTGTGGTTTTCTTAGAAAATACCTCCATGTTCAGATACTTAGAATGAGGAATATTGGGTATTAACTAGATCATCACAAATTTACAATTACTATGACTAATACTACCCAACTGGCTAGACACTCTTGATGGATGTTCTTTGGTTGATTTTGGTGATCTTTAAAAACCATTTTGGATGATTTGAAAATATTTTTACGAATTGAAGGAATTTCCAAAGATACTAATCTTATGAATATAAGATTATAAATGCATGAATTTTAAATTTTTGTTGAGTTTCAAACAATACTGAGAATCATATACTATGTCTTAAAATTTATATTTTTATTATCTATGTTAGAATATGCCATTTTTTTAGAAATTAAGCCTAGAGGAAGGAATAAAATTCTTCTCAATGTATGGATTTCCCTCATGGGAAAGGAATTTAAGTTGTTGTTAGATCTAGAATTGAATAAATTATTACTATATAGCGGTCAATGACTTAGGTAATAACTAAAAGCATTTCCAATATGAAGAATCATGATAATCCCAATCATTATCAAATAATATTTGACCTTTTTAGTTGTTATAAAACTCTATAATTTAGTTGGAGTACTAATCCATTATAAGATACATGATGGAACATGTCATTATAGAATATATATCTATCTTTGGGGTGTGGTGAAGGTGATAATGTAATCGTTGTTTCTTATCATCTTAAAGGGGATGCTGATCATTAGTGGTCATCAATCCAAAATATTAAGGAGTTAGAGGAAATAAACAATATTGTTTAGAAGAATATAAAGGATATATTTTTTAAAAATTTGATTCCTCATGAGTTGTGAGATGACATAAAGAATAAATTCCTCAATATAATGAAAAATAAAGGAGAAAATGTTTATGAATACTAATATATTTTTACAAGGCTATCAACTCATGCTGAGAATTATGTATGTAATCAAAATAGTAGGATTGGGCATTTTTATGGGAGTTCAAATGGAATTAATATCATAGAAATATTAAAAAAATAGGGATATATTATCATGTTCATCAAGAAAGTGAAATAACTATCCATGTATTATGTTTTCTATGAAAAAAAAAAGAAAAGAAGCGAGTGGATAGGAACTACAAAAAAGGAAATATGGGGAAAGGGAATATAAGAAAAATTGAATTTCTAATTGAAAAAAATGTGGGAGGAAACCCCATGGAATATTCATCATGGTATGGAATGTTTTATTAAATGAGGAGAAAAATTACATCAATATTATGATTTAAAGGGTAATAAAGAAGATACCAATATTTAATGTTTCAACTCTACGGAGATGGAGAACTATTAAAACGAATTCTCAAGATATTTAAACTATTTTATATATGTTCTCAAATAAAAATAGATATTTTTCTAACATCTCATGAAGGTAATTTTAAAAAAAAATACTCCTAGTGTAAATCCTACATCAATAAGGATATGTAAGTTAGTTTCCATTATGACACATAAATTTAACCTATTTGGAAACTTAATACTTATGGATTGGATTTCAACTCCAAGGAGATGTGGAACTATTCAAATGAATTATCCAGATCATTAAACTCTTCTCTATATGTTTTCAAAGAAAATTAGTTATTTTCCTAGCACCTGAAGAAAGTAATTGTCAAAAAATACAACTAGTGTAAATCCTACATCAATAAGGATATGCCAGTTAGTTTCCATTATGATACATAAATTTATCCTATTGAGAAACTTAATAATTATACCAGATGTTGACTTTAATATAATACTTGTTATGGATTTGATTTCAAATTATAATTTGAAAACATATTAAATATGGAATGATATTACATTTTTTGAAGGAGATATGGAATCCCTTATCTTTATAGGGGATACAACACAATATTAATAACTCATGAATCCACCTTTAGTATCTATCCATAATGAAATTCATCGAGTATAAGATAATACACAAACTGTGAATATAAATGGTACCAATAGAACTGTGGATATACATATTGTGTTAGAATTCAATGGTTTGTTTCTAAAAGAACTACCTCAACATCGTACTGATCATGAAGTTGTGTTTCCACTAATCTAATCCCTGATGAAAAACCAATATATAATACTCCATATAGGATTAATATAATAGAGATAGTGTAATTGAAGAAAAACTACTCGATTTGTGTTATAAGAGATTTAAACACCTGAGTTTTTCACTATGAGGAGCCCATGTTCTTTTTGTTAATAAGAAATATAGATCTATGAGGTTTTTCATCAATTATTGGTAAATGGATGAGATTAATATAAATATAAAATTCTTCTTCCCCACATTGATGAATTATTTGATCAACATCAAGGAGTTAAGTATCTTTTTAAAATTTAATCTTCATTCTCATTGATAATAACTGCATGTAATGAAGAGGATATTCTAAAGATGAAACATCATACAAGGTACAAACATTAATAATTTATAGTAACACCATTTGTATTGAAAAATGCTCTCTATTTTTATGGACTTGGTGAATAGAGTATTCAAGGATCATATTAGTTATTACAGTGAAGTATTTATCAATGATATCCTTATATACTCTAAAATATTTGATGAGCATAGGATTCATTTTAAAATCATTCTTAAATATCTTAGAGAAAAGGTTTTATATGTAATATTTCGAAAATATGAATTTTGGTATCATCATATTTCTTTTATAGGCCATATTTTCCCTAAGGATATAATATCATTTGATCCTTCAAAGAAAAAGGTAGTGATATAATGACCAATACAAATGAATATAACTGAGTTACATAATTTCCATTTATTAGTAGGTTACTGTATAATATTTATTCAAAATAAATTCTCAATTAGTTAACTAGTTATCCAATAAGACACTTAAAAGAGTCATGTTTATATAGTTATAAGAGTACATGTAACGTTTTTAATAATTAAAAAGGATATTGGTAAATGAATTGATATGGAATTTCCCATCGAGAAGGGATATATTTATGATATATTTTGATAAATCAAATATAGGAATTTTATGGGTTATTGTATAGATTTATTCATTTGTTTACTATGTATCATGGTAGTTATATATTAAAAAAAATTATACAACCCATGATACTGAGTTGGTACTATAATATTCCCATTAAAGATATGGACGCATTACCATTATGGTGAATGATGTGAAATATATACCTATAAACAATATTGAAATACACATTGTCATAGAAATAGCTCAACATAAGGCAATGGAAATAGTAAGAACTACTAATGTATGATGATTTATTAAAATAATACCTCCATCAGAAGGAATATAAGGTGGTTGATGCATTGAGTGGCAGTGATCCAGGAGACTTTAAGAAAATGAGGATTTAAAAAATATTCTATATTCATGAATTTATAAAAATTGGATATCAGAATAATGAATAAAGTTTAAACATCACATTTATTCCAAAATATTTCAAAACCATCCTTATTGAAGGAAATAAATAAGTTCACAACTTGATGAAAATAATTTTCAAAAGAAAATTGAAGCTGTGAATAATGATAATTTGGAAGTCATAATCTATGAAGATGGAATATATAAATTTAGAAAGGGGCTATGTCTTCCATAAAGCAATAAGCCAAAAATAATTATTATATGAATTTCTCAACTCAAATTTCTAGATACACCCTGTTAGCACTAAAAGATATATAGATTTGAAGGAATATTTTTGGCGAGATAATATGAAATGATCAATAAAATACTATGTATCTAGAAGCCTTGTTTATCAACAAATAAAGGATGAAATAAAATATCATAAAGGAGTCAAGAAATATGTACCTCTTCTCATGTGAAAATAAGATGATATTGCTATACAATTTATCACTACATTTCTAAAGATGTCTTAAAAAATGATTCAAAATGGTTTATTTTTTATTAAAATTCCATGTTCCCACATTTCCATGCTATAAGGTAAGATCTACATCTTGATAACCTCACATAACCTTATATTAATAAAGTTGTGATAATTAATGAAACACATCTTTGATTGTATATGATCATGATCCATGGTTTACATTAAAATTATTGAAGATTATTCATAAGGATCATGACACTAAACTATGTTTGAGAACCAGCCATCATCCTCAAACTGATGGTTAGTCATAAATGACTATTCTAGTATTAGGTGATATGTTGAGGTCAAGCTCAATTGAATTTCAATGTATGTGGGGTCAATATTTACCTTTGGTAGAATGTGTATATAGTAATTTTCTATATTCATGCATTCAAATTGAAGCATATGAGGCACTTTATTGAAAGAGGCTTCATAATATAACTATTTTAGATGAATTTGTTGAAAGGAAACATGTAATACTAGATCCCAGAGAAGAGACATTAGTGAAATCAATGATTATTCAGAACCATATTAAGGATGATCAAAGCAGAAAAAAGAGATGTACAGATAACTGAAAGAATGTTATGGAATTTCAAGTTGGAGATCATATTTTCATGAAGGTATCTATATGTAATGGTGTTATAAGTTAAAAGATGTAAGGGAAACAAGGCCCTAGGTACATTAGGTATTTAGAAATTCTATAAAGAATTAGAGATCCATCTTACTATTTGGAAATTCCACAAATCCTCTTTAATGTTCATGATGTATTCTATATCTATTTATTAAGGAATTATATTCCAAAAGAAAATAATTTTCTCATATATGTGGGAATTTTAATTATTTCCAGATATATCCTATAATAAAGAACTTATCCAATTTCATGACACTAGAGAATATGTGTTGAAGAAATAGATGACTTGGAAGATATTGTCTTTTTTGAAAAATCATAATATAAAAGAGAAAAAACTAGAAAATTAATATGTTATGATGAATAACTACTGACATATATTCATGAGGTGACATTCTATAAATTTGTAGGAGAAAAGTTTTATGGGGTAAGAATTTGACACCAATGATTCATTATGGTAAGTAATATTTTTCTTTTTAAAGAAACAATAGTATAATGCAGACAACTTTGTTCAAGAATGTGGTTAAAACAAAAATTCACAAATTTGAAAAATTTAATTGTAAGAAATTAATTTTAATTTTTAATTTGGTATTTCAAAATTTGAATAGGATTAATTTTTGATATATTAGATAAAGAGGTGATTTTTAGGTGAATAGTGAGAAATATTGATTTTACAAAATTTTCTCTTTTATGGTGTTATAATGAAATAATAATAAATTTAATGTATATGAAAGTAATTTTAATAGAAAAAATTAATATTATTTGATTAATATAATTCATATAATATATAATGTTGAACTTAAAAACAAGTATTTAACATTTGAGAAGTTTAAATAAAGATTTAGTACAAAAAAAATATTTTTAGTTCTTTTTTAATAATCTAGTATATTTAGACATCCTTTTAGTTTTGGTTTTCCTAAAAAAAATATACTTTTATATTACACAATACAATTAATTCCATTGGAACCAAAATTATATTTTATTTTTCTACAAAATGATTTTTATGCTCAAAATAAACATGTTTCTAAAAACAGATTTCGCTATGTTTTGTGCAATGATATGAAACTTAATTTAAAAAACTATATATAAATTGAATATTTTAAAAATGGATTCCATATTTGGAAATAGTATAATTAATATTGAGTAATAATTTCAACTTAATATCTGGTTATAATGATTCTTAAAAGTAGTAAAAAATCTCCAACAAGGTTAATCATAAAATAGGTTTACAGAGTGGTTTTAATAAGTGATAAGGGTAATAATTCAACATAAATGTTGATAAACCTTGTTTAATTAGTTTTCAATGATTCAATGTGTGTTATTGAGAGAATATTATGTGATTATGCTTGGATTGATGAAAGAAGGCATTGTATGTCATACTAGATAACACACCCATATAAATCAATTTTTTGGTTGAGTTACTATAATGTTATATTGAAAAAGAACTATATAATGCTACAAATTGAATAACTCATGCAGAGAAGTTAAATAAAATGTGTAAAATGAAAATGATTCTATCTCTGTGTTTGTAACACCCTGAGATTTTATATGATATATTCTTTTTAGTCTCTTTCATATCTTCTACTGCACGCTATACCAAGATTATCTTGCACTATACGCAACATCGTGTTAGCTTAAAGTATACGCAACACTATTCTTGGCTCGTGTTACACACAATTTAAAGTTCGTTTTGTAGAAATTATTCTATGAAAATTAAGTATATATTTTTTTTAATGTATAAATGAAATAATTTTTGAATTATGTTATATGCAACACCAAAGGGATATTTCACTACACGCAACACTGACCTGGCTTCCATTAAACGGAATCACGACCTTCCTAGATAGCGTGTGTTGTACGCAATATCGGGTTTCACTAAACAATGATATATGGTTATAATATTATCACGAAATATCCGTTATGAATAGTATTAATAAAATTTTAAATTTTATAACATTATTATTATTCTTACACATTTTTTAGAACATGGTATGAGAACAAAATAAATTTTTCGTGTAATATAAGTATTTCTGAAAAAATGCAGTTTTACCGCCTTTTGATGGCGCACCGACATTAAATCTAGTTTTTGACATGTTTATAACTTCAACTTTACAAAATTAAATTATAATTTTGAATCAGGATATAAAAATTTCCATTGGATAATGCTTTGATATTTTTCTGATAACTTTCATATTTTAATGAATAGTAAAAAATGATATATTTTAATTAAAAACTACTTTTTTCATCGTAATAATTTATATAGTTAAATTATAATATTTAATGGTTTTAAAGTAAAAATAGAATATATTTTTACCATTTAATATAATTTATGACATTAGTATTAATTTCAGATTGAATTCATAGGTAAAAATATTTCAATCATTGGCAATGTTTTAACTTCTAAAACTCGTTTTCTTAACAACAAGATTAATTTTAAAATAATTACTGCAAATTATGTGTTTTGAATTTTGAAAAATGGATTCCATATTTGGAATCAGTGGGTGCAAATTATGTTAATAGGATACTTTATATTTTTGGTCATTATGAATAGTAACTACGGTAAATTTTATTTACCATAGTTAAAGGTAAATCGGGTAATTAAGGGTAAATATAAGATTATAAAATTATCCTAACACCTGCCAAAATCTTATTGTATGACTAAAAGTAGATCCATATCAACTAAGGGTTGGATTATATTCATTTAATGGACTTTTTTCTATGAAAATAATTTTATTATTATTAAAACTAATGAAAGTGACAACATGTCACTTTATTAAATCTTATAAGTATAATAATTTTAATTTAGTGATAAAATTCATGAAACATTGGATATAAATTCACTCCAAAATTATAATAAAATTATATACATTATAAAAATTTATTTATAATTTTTAGGGATTAAATAATTATCATTAAAGGTGACATAATAGTGATGTTGAAATTATTTTATTAAGAGGAATATCAAATAAATGGATTTTAAAATTATAAAATAAATAATATATGAACTATTTAATGTGATCCACTAATTTTATAGATAAATATGACATTTTATGAATCTATTAAATCTTTTATTTAGAACATATCTTCTGTATATTGTTTTTTTAAATTCAAAAAAATGAATAGTGTCAAAATTGACACTATTGTTATTTTATAAAAATAACATATTATAAAATTGTTTAAAAATCACAAAAGTATTAAAAAATATAAATTTAAATTTATATGGTCGAAAATGTCATAAAGTGAAAAATTATGGAAAATTCACAATACATATGTAATTATTTATAATAATTTAAAATTTAGAATATTATTACCACAAATAAAATTAAATTGATAAATAAGGATAAATAAAGTTGATAATGTTTAAAATAAATTCCTAACATGTCTAAATTTTATTTGTTGACTAGATTACAAACCTATCTCATCTAATCTTCATATATGAGTCATTTAGAAGTTTTTATGTGGGTTTGGAATTTAATATAAACTAATATTTCTTATATTTCTAAAGGTGCCCCTCTCATCCCTTATAAAAGGACACCTCCTCCCTCTCTTCCTCACACCCCTTTGAGCCTTCAAGATCGGCCAACCCCTGAAAATTTCTCTTCTACACTTCCATAGAAACATCTAGAGGTTCTTTTCTTCTTAAAAGACCATCTTTAGTTCCTCAAGAGGAGGTTAAGAAGAGGCGCTTCAAAGAAGAGGTAATGTCTGTTACCGATTCTTTCAATTTTATTTCGTCTTCTACTTATTCTTCTTTAGTTGTTTCATTATGTAGTAATAACATAAGTGTCACTAATATAATTATATGTTATTATAAGTATGAAACAATCCTATTTCACCATCTATCCATCCTATGGAAAACGAAATCATGGCGTGTGCGTACGTACGGAATACCGTCTCCACGCCGTGGTGTAATCTGTTTTCGACCACCACCTTACTTGGATGGGTATAATGGTGTAAATAGATAAATATATATGATTATTTTAAAATGATATTGATTCTGAAATATTATACAAACACTTCAATACAATTCCACGATCATGGGAATGATATCATCGCTCGTGCGTACGTACGGACTACTGTCTCCACGACACGATGAGATTCATTCTCCATGTTAACCATTCATGAATGATTATAAAGTATATATAATGAATAATTATTAAATATATGACATAATAATGATACTGGATTTATGTATATATATATGTTTGTCATCAACATAATTCCATTAAATTCAATAAGGAAACGAAAACGTCGTTCATGCGTACTTACGGCCTACCGTCTCCATGAACGGTGTTTTTCATTGCTTTTATTGATCTATAATATATATGTGTATATGATGAATATATAATATATATAAATCATGTTTTACATTCTGTAATTATTTAAATCAGGATATAAGTCATAATATCAAGAACGACAAGTCGAAACACATATGATAAATGAAATGATTTTACCCAAAACGCTGCTTTAACATGGAATTTACAAAAGAACGGGTAATATGAAGTCATAAGTGAAACATATATGATATCATTACAATTAATATGATTATGTAATAATTCAATTACATTATTTAAATCATTATACAAGAGGTTCAGATCCATACGAAGAATATCAGACCTAAGGTAAGGGATAATTATTCCAATCTCATTCTTATCCGAGATAGTTTACATGTAAGTATTTACTGGGGGTTATGTTTATTATCCATGTCCATATGCTCTCAAATTTTTTTCATAAAATTTTTACTTTCCTTCCATGTATATTTAAGAAATTTTAACCCTTTTCTTACTTTTACCACATCGTATGGAAGGAATCTTTCTTTTGTTTACCATACGAGGTACTTTTTGACTTTTCCGACAAAAGTACGAGGAGATCGTTATTTTTAACTTATACGGTGTGAAAGGATTTTTATAGTTTTATAAAGCCTTATTTTCATGAAGCTTACTCCAAAATAAATCATGACTATTTTCAACAAAATCCTTTTCTTTTAAAATTTCATGACATTTTCTGAAAAGAAAATGATTTTTAAGAAGAAATGATATTTTCCTCAAGAATTCCTTTCAGGTGTTTTATCAAAACCATTTTCCATATAAGATGAAATTTTCATATGTGTATGTTTCATGTATAATGTCTCTATTATTTACATGGTTTCACTTTTCTTATGATTAAATATTCATTTGTTTTATATGGATTATGTGATGATGGGATGATGTTTATGAAACCCAATTAATTCTTTGGGTTATGATGAATGTTTTAAGTTTATTTTTTGGCACAAGTAAGAATGATTTCATTATGAGATGTGCGGGACCTATATCTTCCTCCAATTCATTAGGTAAATATTTATATCTCATGAGATAGACATGACTGGAATGGTAAGTTAATCCGGTTCAGTAATACAGGACTAGAACGAGGAGTGAACTCGATTCAGAAAGGGACTTTGTCCACTAAGATGGTCTTGGCAGCAATTCCTTGGCTACTATGGAAATCATATCATGTGCTTAATGGTTTCCACAATCACATGTTTTATTCCCATGCTATTTTATCATGATTAATGTTTCTTTATGATCTATGCCTTATGTACAACCATGTTTTATGACATTGCTCAAGATTTTGATGTTTAAACATTATATTCATGTTTTTAAGTTCAAATTTATATGATTTGTTTTATTTTATCCATGCTTACCCTTACTAAGAATTTTAGCTCACCCTTTATATGTTTTCTGTAACACCCCGAGCTTCCACGATACGCTTCTCATTCAATAATGCAATAGCTTGCATTGTACGCAACTTCGAGTTCTAAAACACCGCGACTAATCAAAGTAGCTGTTATGAATTGTAATAACCAATTTTTAAAATTATAGAAATTTTATATTTCAAAATGGGCTTCATTTTTGTATTCGTAATATCGAAATTATCCTATGTTGAATTTTTTATATTTTTCTGAGAACTTCTAATTTTTTATGAATAGTGAAAATTACTTAAAAACAACTTTTTAAATAAAAATAATTTATAGCGATAAATTATACTATTTAGTGGTTTTAAAGTATAATTAGAATATATTTTTACCATTTTACCCAATGGTGATCATTAGAATTAATTTAACATTGAAATTGGACATAAACAATTGCCAATCTTTTGATATAAATTGTTTCTTAAAAACATGCTATTTGTTGTGACAGCGGGAATTAATTATAAAATTAATCAATGCAACTTATATGTTTGGAATTTTGTAAAATAGACATCATTTTTGAATTCGGAATATCAATTATATCTTAGGGTGAAATTTTGGCATTGTTCTGATAAACTTCAATTTTTGATGAATAGTGAAACCACTAAGTGGTAGTTAAATAACTGATTTTTTCGTTTAAATGAAATATTACCACTTCTGTGATTTGATTTTCAAAAATCCGACATACATGGTTGTAATTAAGAAGTAAAATGTGGTTCAATGAGATTAAAATATTTTTTGGTGAATAGTAACTTTTAAGTTCTTAATCGCGATTAGAGGTAATTAGTGTAGTTTAAGATAAAAATAATGTTTTAATAATATGATATGAGCTTTCCACTTGTCCTACTCCTATTGGATGAGTCATGGACGACCAATACAACCCATGGGTCAACTTGGGGACCCCATGGAGCCACTTTGGTTGGAAAATGATATTAATATATATTTATTTAATGTTAAAATTAAATTGACACAAACATGAGTTGTTCTACTAAAACAATTTTTAAGTGGGGTTACACAAGTCCAAATTGTGACTATAAATATTAATTAGAAATATAAAAATATTTCCTACATCATAGTATTTTTTTTATAATTTTTAGGCATTAAATAAATTAAATTATTTATGACATCATGATGATGCAGCGATGACCTCATTATTTAATGATTTAAATAAAATGGAAAGATAATGTAATATCTAAGACCTAAACATGTCCAAAACCTATTGTATGAGGATATTTAGAACCCTTATCACCTTATCCTAGAATTATACAAGTGTGGGACCTTTAGAATCCGAAAAGCATTGTATAATAGAATAACATTTTATTACTTTCCAAAAGTGCCCCTCCTCTCCTCTTATAAAAGGCCCCCACCTCTACCACCTCATTCACACTTTCAAGCCATTTGGCTCGGCCAACCTCTACCCAAATACTCTCCCAACTTCCCCCTATTACTTCTAGAAGCCTCACTCTGGGCAGAACTCTTCCCAAGGAAGCCTTTGGCTCAAATCAAAAAGAGTTACCCAATTTTGAGGTAATGTCTTCTCTAATGTTGTTCTGTTTTATTTTTCTTCTCCAACCCCCTAAACTCTTTTTATTCATTTCTTTTGTAACAACACCAGTATCCTCAATATACTAGGATGTTTGTATAAGAATTATTCGAGCTACACTTACACACACCTACATCTAATGGTTAAAGATCATACAGTTTCTGTGGATGGCGAATTTCTGACTCACGAAACGATAATTGTTCAACACTCATATAACACCTTCAAAGGTGGCCATTAAGATGTCACTATATTTATATATGATATATATAATATGTTTATGTTTTACTTATGCTTCTTTATTTCTCATTTATGGCATACTTTATGATTTCCATTATGGGTAAAACGCGATAATTTCATTTTAGGAAGTGCGGACTACCGCCCCCTCAAAGAGATTTGAATCGTTAATGCCATATGTGGGATGTATAAAGGATGGAGTAAATGGTATTATACACTATATTATACTGGAATTATATTATACATTTATATCATTATTATTTCATTCCATTAAATACGAAATAGAAATGAAAGTAGCGTTCATGCGTACGTACGGCTTACCGTCTCCATGAACGGTGCATTTCATTTCTTACCTCTAAATGTTACGTAATATTATAAATGAATGTATATACTAGATATATATGATATATATGACATCTAAATCATGAATATAATTCTGGAGATAATGTATATTCTACCACACAAACAACTTGTAATTATAAGAAGTTTATTGTTGACTCAAGTACCAAAGATCGACAAAACGACCGTTATTAACTTAAATAATTACATAATGTTCATAACATTGTAATAAGTGATATAAAAACGATAATGAAATTAAAAATGGTTCTTAATAAGGTATATATTAACTCTAGTTTATTATTCAGGAGGTTAAATAACGGTTGAGTCAAGTCAGACACGAGGTAAGGGAATTTCTTAACCCAACTTGCATTCTTTGGGTTAATCTCCTAATTTCAAATTATGTCATGATATTATTATGTCATATCTTGTATTTGTACTTTCTTTATGTGTACCTATAGTGAATACACATAATAGATCTATTTTATTTTAAAAATTATCTTTTTAAGGACTTCGTCTCAATCTCCTTTCATTGAGGCATATTTTGTTTTATACACAACTTTCTTTTATACGGTGTATAAACCCCTTTGACTTTTAAGTTTATTCAAAAGGAATCTTTTTTATACGAAGCGTTTTGATAAACGAAAAAAGGGAATTTTTTTCTTTCCGTACTTATGCGGTGACAACGACTTCTCCGCCGTCGTGACCATTATTTGAGTTTCGGCTTCCTCTACAAGCCATCATTTTTTTTAATGAAAAATAAATACAAAGTTTTAACTATCTTTTATTTTTGTATTGAAAATGGTTTTGAAAACGTTTTTATTATATCAATGTGTTGTATTTATATCTTGTTATTGAAATGTGGAAATGTTATGTTTCCTTTATGCATGTTTTATGTGATACGATTATGTTATGGTTTATGTTATGTTTAAACCTATTCATATGAGGAATGTATTGGACTTAATAAGTGACGGGTGGAGCCTGCTATAGCTCCTCGATGCATCGGTAGGTCTCATGAGACAACTAGATGTGGAATTGGCCGAGGCCCTTTCCCAATTTGATTTATGGTTTTGGCCGAGGCCTTAATCATTTTAGACGTCTTGGCTGAGGCCTTGACAAAATGTTTCAGAATGTCTGGCATTATACATTCCCTCATTATGAAAGTGGTTATTGATATTTCATGTGATTATTCGACTAGTAGAATATCCATGTGAGTAGGTAAATGGCATTATTTAATTTTATTTTTTCCATATTATGCTGAAGTTCAAGTTTAAAAAGGCTTTTTTTTAGTTATACATTTCCTTAAATGTTAATTTTTATTTATGAAAGCTTCTGCAATATTGTTATCCTTACCGAGCATCTGATCTCACCCCTTTCAATGTTTTAATATTTTCTAGGATGTGATGAAGTATTTTATGAATGACCTGCAGGGATTGTCAGAAGAGGATATGAGTGTGGACTATGAAGACTTTATTATTAGTTTTTCACTTTATGATGTAATGTAACATTTATGAATGTATCTAGTGTTTCCAAGGCTACTAAACTAATCGTTCTTTCGAGACTTGATCTTTTGTGGTCATGCCAATGTTACGAAGTAACGCACCGACTCTGGGTAGCTGGGGTCGGGGCGTTACAGTTGGTATCAGAGGCAGTTTAGTACTAACCTTGGAAGCTAGATTTAGATAAACTCTGATTAGAGCACATAGCCCGAAGATAGACTTTGAGGATTAGTATAGAAAAACTTCCTTGAATTTTGGTATTATAGAGATTTTGTGAGTTTTCCGAGCAATACATCCATGTCTGGATACGAGCAGGTAGAGGCGGCTCTGGCGCAGATGTACCTAGGGGTAAAACTCGAAAACACCGCTTTGAGCTAGACTCGAACGGGAACTGGTGCACGACAACGGGCCTTGCTGCACTCTTGGTTACGACACTCCCGGGGGATATACTTAGGATAATTCTCATTTTCTTTACAAACCACTATGAAGGGTTATGAGTATATACTTCCTCAAAGGAAACATTTCTTTTTATGATTATGGATTATATCCATAAAAAGTTCAATTTATGTTAAGTATTTTACAAGTATGGAATTATGTATTTTGATTCATAAACTAATCTAGTTTATGCCATTGTTTAGAAATGGCGCCTAGTGGAAGGAATTGAAACCGTATCAATGCACGCACTCTGTGTAGGGATTTCCCTCCTGCTCAAGTTAATTATTGTGGATCTGGAGATACAAGTGGTGATGATCAACTTATTACCATACTGGGACAACTCACTCAAGTTATGAATAATAACCTTACTCGTATGGATCACCCTGATACACAACGTGGAGGATCAATGTTAGACCGATTCATGAGGAAACAACCACCAATATTTAATGGGGGTACAAATCCATTAGTATCTGAGCAATGGATAAACTCCTTAGAGAAAATATTCCATGCCTTGGGGAGTAGTGAAAGGGAGAAAGTTGTCATGGCAGTTTACCGCCTCACTGGAGATGTTGATCAATGGTGGTCACTAATTCAAAACACAAATGAAGACGATGAATTAACAAACATGGAATGGAAGGAGTTCAAAGAGATTTTCTTAGAAAAATACTTTCCTCATGACCATCGAGCAGATATGGAAAGGCAATTTCTGAGTCTGAGACAAAAGGAGGATGAGAATGTCACAAAGTATGAGGCTAACTTTACAAGGATGGCGAGGTATGTTGCGGATTATATACGTAAACCAAGAAGTAAGATTGATCGTTTCTTTGATGGGTTAAAACCTTTTCTCCGTCGAGCTTTAGTATCACAATCTTTCTCAACATACGAGGATATAGTCTCATGTGCTATCAAGACAGAAAAGGAATTCTCTAAGTCTTATGACAACAAAGTAAAGCAAGAGAAGAAGAGAATGGTGGAACAAGAGACAGATAAAGGGAAAAAGGGAAAGAAGGATTTTCCATTATGTGATAATTGTGGGAAGAATCACCCTGGTACTTGCCTAAAAGGATTGGGAGTTTGTTATAAATGTGGGGAAAAAGGTCACCAGGTGCGTGATTTCAAGGGAAAGAAAGAGGCTATCAATGTTGAATGCTACAAATGTAGGGAAATGGGGCATTATGCAAATGAATGTCCTAAGTGTTAGGGAAACTTACCTCAGAAAAGGCCAAGGGATCAAGGACAATCTTGTGTTGTTACTGCAGTTGAAGCGGAATAATTAATGTATTGGTGCTTTTGGACTCATGGATTATATTCTGGTTATTAGAATAATGTGATATATATATAAGGATTGTACTGCAGTACTTTTTGTTTCGGTAAGGTTTTAATATGATGAAGGTAATTATATTTTTAGTATGTGACAATAAGAGAAACTTTACTTTGTTTGGGGAATCTGAGTTTACTATTGTTTTTGGAATTAAGAGACCTTTTAGAGAAAGTCTGGACAGAGGTATTTTGGATAACTATAAAGGTTGGAGTGGATTAAGTTGATCTTTGGATAGTATTGTTTAAGGTTAAAAAATTTATGAAGATTATTTTTGGAATATTATGATACTATAGTTTTAGGAAAAGGACAACCTGTAGGGTGGGGCATAACCCGTCGCGTCGGACAAATCTGCAGGAATCGAACCCACAACCATAGTGCGACAGGCTTTTATTTCCTACCACTAGCCTACAGGAAGTCCCTGGTTATTACAAAATAATTTTACTAATCTAAATGGTATGTGTTAATATTTGGAACCTTATAAAATTAGGATAAGTATAATATTTTTGAGTTCTATTATCTTTTTGAGTGAAAGATGAGTTGAAGGTTGAAACTCTAATTGTAAAGCATAAATATATATATACCTATCTCTTATTCAATGAATAAATTAATTCTTAAACTTTAGTAAAGGGATATTAAAACAAAAAAATGTGTTATCCTAATACCTTATGTCTTGTTGAACTGATGATATTTTAAATCAACATAGATTGAAGGCTTTGAGGCCCTCAATTTGACAGTTGATTGTGATTGATGACCTTAATCACTCCCAACAAATATTTACGTTTTTCCTCCAATTATATGTCTCTAATTTCCACCAATGTTCTCCTTATCGAGATCATAATTTGGTGGTGACTTTTTCATTTCCCTTTCCCTCTTATTAAGGCTATATTTTATTAATCTTATTTCCGATGTGGGTTTTCCTCAAAGGTATTTTCTCTTTTCAACCTTTTATTTTCAAAGAAAAATTTCAAATTGCGAGGATGCAATTTATTGAAGGAGGGGAGAATGTACCACCCCGAGCTTCCACGATACGCTTCTCATTCAATAATGCAATAGCTTGCATTGTACGCAACTTCGAGTTCTAAAACACCGCGACTAATCAAAGTAGCCGTTATGAATAGTAATAACCACTTTTTAAAATTATAGAAATTTTATATTTCAAAATGGACTTCATTTTTGTATTCTTAATATCGAAATTAGCCTATGTTGAATTTTTGGTATTTTTCTGAGAACTTCTAATTTTTTATGAATAGTGAAAATTACATAAAAACAACTTTTTAAATCAAAATAATTTATAGTGATAAATTATACTATTTAGTGGTTTTAAAGTTTAATTAGAATATATTTTTACCATTTTATCCAATGGTGGTCATTATAATTAATTTAACATTGAAATTGGACATAAACAATTGCCAATCTTTTGATATAAATTGTTTCTTAAAAACACGCTATTTGTTGTGACAGCGAGAATTAATTATAAAATTAATCAATGCAACTTATATGTTTGGAATTTTGTAAAATAGACATCATTTTTGAATTCGGAATATCAATTATAGCTTAGGGTGAAATTTTGGCATTGTTCTGAAAAACTTCAATTTTTGATTAATAGTGAAACCACTAAGTGGTTGTTAAATAACTGATTTTTTCGTTTAAATGAAATATTACCACTTCTGTGATTTGATTTTCAAAAATCCGACATACATGGTTGTAATTAAGAAGTAAAATGTGGTTCAATGAGATTAAAATAATTTTTGGTGAATAGTAACTTTTAAGTTCTTAATCGCGATTAGAGGTAATTAGTGTAGTTTAAGGTAAAAATAATGTTTTAATAATATGAGATGAGCTTGACACTTGTCCTACTCCTATTTGATGAGTCATGTACGACCAAGACAACCCATGGGTCAACTTGGGGACCCCATGGAGCCACTTTGGTTCGAAAATGACATTAATATATATTTATTTAATGTTAAAATTAACTTGACACAAACATGAGTTGTTCTACTAAAACAGTTTTTAAGTGGGGTCACACAAGTCCAAATTTTGACTATAAATATTCATTAGAAAGATAAAAATATTTCCTACATCATAGTATTTTTTTTATAATTTTTAGAAATTAAATAAATTAAATTATTTATGACATCATGATGATGCAGCGATGACCTCATTATTTAATGATTTAAATAAAATGGAAAGATAATGTAATATCTAAGACATACACATTTCCAAAACCTATTGGATGAGGAGATTTCTAACCCTTATCACCATAGACTAGAATTATACAAGTTTGGGACATTTAGAATCCGAAAAGCATTGTATAATATAATAACATTTTATTACTTTCCAAAAGTGCCCCTCCTCTCCTCTTATAAAAGGCCCCCAACTCTACCACCTCATTCACACATTCAAGCCATTTGGCTCGTCCAACCTCTGACCAAATACTCTCCCAACTTCCCCCTCTTACTCCTAGAAGCCTCACTCTTGGCAGAACTCTTCTCAAGGAATCCTTTGGCTCAAATCAAAAAGAGTTACCCAATTTTGAGGTAATGTCTTCTCTAATGTTGTTCTATTTTATTTTTCTTCTCCAACCCCCTAAACTATTTTTATTCATTTCTTTTGTAACAACACCAGTATCCTCAATATAATAGTATGTTTTTATAAGAAGGATTCGATCTACACTTACACACACCTACATCTAATGGTTAAAGAACATACGGTTTTTGTGGATGGCGAATTTCTGCCTCACGAAACGATGATTGTTCAACACTCATATAACACCTTCAAAGATGGCCATTAAGATGTCACTATATTTATATATGATATATATAATATGTTTATGTTTTACTTATGCTTCTGTATTTCTCATTTATGGCATACTTTATGATTTCCATTGTGGGTAAAACGCGATAATTTCATTTTAGGAAGTGCGGACTACCGCCCCCTCAAAGTGATTTGAATCGTTAATGCCATATGTGGGATGTATAAAGGATGGATTAAATGGTATTATACAATATATTATACTAGAATTATATTATACATTTATATCATTATGATTTCATTCCATTAAATACGAAATAGAAATGAAAGTAGCGTTCATGCGTACGTACGGCTTACCATCTCCATGAACGGTGCATTTCACTTCTTACCTCTAAATGTTACGTAATATTATAAATGAATGTATATACTGGATATATATTATATATATGACATCTAAATCATGAATATAATTCTGGAGATAATGGATATTCTACCACACAAACAACTTGTAATTATAAGAAGTTTATTGTTGACTCAAGTACCAAAGATCGACAAAACGACCGTTATTAACTTAAATAATTACATAATGTTCATAACATTGTAATAAGTGATATAAAAATGATAATGAAATTAAAAATGGTTCTTAATAAGTTATATATTAACTCTATTTTATTATTCAGGAGGTTAAAGAACGGTTGAGTCAAGTCAGACATGAGGTAAGGGAATTTCTTAACCCAACTTCCATTCTTTGGGTTAATCTCCTACATTCAAATTATGTCATGATATTATTATGTCCTATCTTGTATTTGTACTTTCTTTATGTGTACCTACAGTGAATACACATAATAGATCTATTTTATTTTAAAAATTATCTTTTTAAGTACTTCGTCTCAATCTCCTTTCATTGAGGCATATTTTGTTTTATACACAACTTTCTTTTATACGGTGTATAAACCCCTTTGACTTTTAAGTTTATTCAAAAGGAATCTTTTTTATACGAAGCGTTTTGCTAAACGACAAAAGGGAATGTTTTTCTTTCTGTACTTATGCGGCGACAACGAATTCTCCGCCGTCGTGACCATTATTTGAGTTTCGGCTTCCTCTACAAGCCATCATTTTTTTTAATGAAAAATAAATACAAAGTTTTAACTATCTTTTATTTTGGTATTGAAAATGGTTTTGAAAACGTTTTTATTATATCAATGTGTTGTATTGATATCTTGTGATTGAAATGTGGAAATGTTATGTTTCCTTTATGCATGTTTTATGTGATACGATTATGTTATGGTTTATGTTATGTTTAAACCTATTCATATGAGGAATGTATTGGACTTAATAAGTGATGGGTGGAGCCCGCTATAGCTCCTCGATGCATCGGTAGGTCTCATGAGACAACTAGACGTGGAATTGGCCGAGGCCCTTTCCCAATTTGATTTATGGTTTTGGCAGAGGCCTTAATCATTTTAGATGTCTTGGCTGAGGCCTTGACAAAATGTTTCAGAATGTCTGGAATTATACATTTCCTCATTATGAAAGTGGTTATTGATATTGCATGTGATTATTCGACTAGTAGAATATCCATGTGAGTAGGTAAATGACATTATTTAATTTTATTTTTGCCATATTATGCTGAAGTTCAAGTTTAAAAAGGCTTTTTTTTAGTTATACATTGCCTTAAATGTTAATTTTTATTTATGAAAGCTTCTGCAATATTGTTATCCTTACCGAGCATCTGATCTCACGCCTTTCAATGTTTTAATATTTTCCAGGATGTGATGAAGTATTTTATGAATGACCTGCAGGGATTGTCAAAAAGGGATATGAGTGTGGACTATGAAGACTTTATTATTAGTTTTTCACTTTATGATGTAATGTAACATTTATGAATGTATCTAGTGTTTCCAAGGCTACTAAACTAATCGGTCTTTCGAGACTTGATCTTTTGTGATCATGCCAATGTTACGAAGTAACGCACCGACTCTGGGTAGCTGGGGTCGGGGCGTTACATTTTCTCTTCCCCAGGATTTAAAGAAAGGTTTTAGGTAAGAAAACAAAAGGGGAAGATCTTTAAGGGAGATGTTGAAGATCTTTCACCACGATTAGAAGATTATTTTCCGAGTTTCCAAAGACACTAAACTATTACGGTCCTTGTGTGTCTATTTTCGTACTGTATTACGTATTCTGCAAAAGTAATGTAATGTACATGTACATCAAGCTTAAGGTCTCTATAGTTGGTATCATAGGAAAGGTTTAGTCAACTTTTGGAAACTCAGATGCGAAAACTTTACTGAGATCCCTAGAGATATTTATAAGGTATGTCTAGGGATGTCCCTAAGGATAAGTTTACGTATAAGATATTGTCCTATAACTATGGTAACGATATTAGAATTTAACCTAAGATGTTAGATATTGAGGGTACTCCCCCTTTACTATGTTGTTTTTCCCTATCATGATTTTTTCCTCTCACACTATTTTTTTGGGTTTTAGAAAATGGATGGAAACAGGAAGATTCACAATAATGGAGGATATGACGGACAATGGAATGATATTCTTCATGAGAAACCAAATTAAATGGGATTTGGGAGTCCAAATATCGTTATTATGCCTAATCAGCAATCTCATAATATGATCAATAATCTCAACTTTGGTAAGTTTCCCGACTTAGATAATAAGAGAAATATGGAGTTTCATGATGATCATAGAGGAAAGAAAATTAAATTTCCCTCATGTAAATCATGTGGGAAGAGGCATCGGGGAGATTGTTTCAATGGAACTGGAAGATGCTTTGGGTGTGGAAAAGAAGGACACAAATCCAGTAAGTGCAAAGGAAAATGTTCAGTTAACACCATGGACAAGGATAATGGTATTTCTACGACATAAAAAATGATTAGATGTTTTAAATGTGGAATGTATGGGCATTATGCAAACCAATGCCCTAAGGGAAAATCTCATGAAGAGAATCAGCATGGTCATATGAGTAGTATTTATGTGGATGATGATGAAGAGACTACAAATGAAATATGATATGAAAGAAAGGATGAAGCTCAGCAAGTGGTTAAGAAGTTAGTTGAATGATTGTTTGTTTATCAAGAATAATGTATGGTACTATGGAATAAATAATCATCTAAGGATTTTTACACTATTGTTTTTCGAAAATTATTTGAAAGTATATATTGAATGGTACTGGTAACCATGAATGGTTATTCAGATATTTTTGGAATGAAGATGATATGCACATAATGAAGGGATAAGGGGAAAATAATATTTTTGATAGTATTCATGACCTCATGACTGAAATAAGGACTAAGTGATATTATGGTTTGATTATATAGATTTTTTTGGGATTTTGGAATGTGGAAAGAGTTACCTTTTGACAGTATTCATGTTTTCACTAAGGTTCTATGGTAATTAATGTTTCAAGAGAATATATGACTAAGGTATTGATGTGTTTGGAATGCAACAAACAAGATATATCTTATGATATATGTGGGATAAATGCTTGTATTCACATTCTTGGTAGATAACCTTTCTAGTAATTGTTTACATTATACTATGAGCTTGGACCAAAGTATTTTAGATAAGCCTAAAGATTGGAATGGATTATGTTGGACATAAGTTAGTATTTTTTAAGGATAGAACTTTTTTTTCGATATTATTGATGGGATGTTATAGTAATATAGTTTTAGGAAAAGGACAACCTGCAGGATGGGCGACAACCCATCACGTCGGACAAGGCCGTGGGAATCGAACCCACAACCAAAGTGCGATATGCCTTTATTTCAAACCATTGGCCTACATGAAGTCCCTGGTTAGTAGAAATGAGTTTTGTTTCATTAAGCGGTATGATAGAAGAAGTATAAGTCCATTTTTGGAATCATATACGATTAAACTCACCATAGAAAGACTTATGTATATTTTATAACTTTTTCTATCCTTTTGTTTCAGACAGAGAGAATGACCAATCATTCTATCGCATGATCTGCTAACTCTTCACGAATAACAAATTCTACTTCATTTCTTTAAGAGATGATGTACAAATTGTTCAAGGCATGAACAATAGTGAGATTGTACCAAAATCAAGTAAGTATTTCTTTTAATTCTATAATTCTTAGACTTTAGGGAACTGATCGTGGAAACCAAAAATGTTGTCCTAGTGCCCTTATATCTAATGAATCCGATTGTACCTTAGATCATCACAAATTTATGGCTTTGTGATTGTTGTCTTTTTCATAGCCATGTTCTTTACCACTCTCCATCAGAAATTAATGGTTAGATTTTTCTTCCATATCCATATTTTCACCTATGTTGTCCTATGTGGAAACCCAGTGCTAAGTTACTTTGGGTGACCGTTATGATTCTAACTTCTCTTTCTAAAATGAAGTTTTAGTATTCTTTTTTTAGGATGTGGGTTTCTATGAATAGTTAATGATTTATAACCCCGACGAATTTTGGGGATGAAATTCATTTTAAGGGGGGTAGAATGTAATACCCTGAGATTTTATAAGATATATTATTTTTAATCTCTTTCATATCTTCTACTGTACGCTACAACAATATTATCTTTCACTATACGATACACCATATTATCTTGCAGTATACGCAACACTATTCATGGCTTGTGTTACACACAATTTCATGTTCGTTTTGTAGAAATTATTATATGCAACATTAATTATAGATTTTGTTTATTTTATAAATGAAATAAGTTTTGAATTATGTTATAAGCAACACCAAAGGGATATTTCACTACACGCAACACTAACATGGCGTGCATTACACGCAATCGCGACCTTCCTCGATAGCGTGTGTTGTACGCAATATCGGGTTTCACTGAAAAATGATATATGGTTATAATATTATCACGAACTATCCGTTATGAATATTATTAACTAAATTTTTAATTTTATAACATTATTATTCATCTTATACATTTTCTATAACATGGTATGAGAACAAAATAAATTTTTTTTTGGTAAAATAAGTAGTTTTCAAAAAATGCAGTTTTGCCACCTTTTGATGGCGCACCCACATTAAATCTAGTTTTTGACATTTTTATAAGTTCAATTTTACAAAATAAAATTATAATTTTGAATCAGGATATAAAAATTTACATTGGATAAAGTTTTTATATTTTTTCTGATAACTTTCATATTTTAATGAATAGTAAAAACACTCTATATTTTAATTAAAAACAACTTTTTTTCATCATAATAATTTATATAGTTAAATTATAATATTGAATGGTTTTAAAGTATAAATAAAATATATTTTTACCATTTAATATAATGTGGGTCATTAGCATTAATTTCAAATTTAATTCATACGTAAAAACATTTCAATCTTTGGCAATGTTTTAACTTCTAAAACCCATTTTCTTAACAACGAGATTAATTTTAAATTAATTACTACAACTTATGTGTTTTGAATTTTAAAAAACTAATTCCATATTTGGAATAAGTGGGTCCAAATTATGTTAATAGGCTACATTTTATTTTTGGGCATTATGAATAGTAACTACAGTAAATTTTATTTACCATAGTTAAAGGTAAACTGGGTAATTAAGGGTAAATATAAGATTATAAAATTACCCTAACACCTACCAAAATCTTATTGGATGACTAAAAGTATAACCATATCACCTAAGGGTTGGATTAGATTCATTTAATGGACTGTTTTCCATGAAAATAATTTTATTATTATTAAAATCAGTGAAAGTGACAACATGTCAATTTCTTAAATCTTATAAGTATAATAATTTTAATTTAGTGAAAAACTTCATGAAACATCAGATATAAATAGTATCTAGAAATATAATAAAATTAGATACAACATATGAATTTATTTAGAATTTTTAGGGATTATATAGTTATCATTAATGATGACATAATAGTAATGATGAAATTATTTTATTGAGAGAAATATCAAATAAATGGTTTAAAAATATTAAAATAAATATTATATGAACTATTTAATGTGATAAGCTAATTTTATAGATATATATGACATCTTATGAATCTATTAAATCTTTTAGTTCGAACATATCTTCTGTATATTGTTTATTTAAATTCAAATAAATGAATAGTGTCAAAATTGACACAATTGTTATTTTATAAAAATAACATATTATAAAATTGTTTAAAAATAAAAAAAATATTTAAAAATTATAAATTTATATTTATATGGTCAAAATTGTTATAAAGTTTCAAATTATGGAAAATTCACGACACATATGTAATTATTTATAATAATTTTAAATTTAGAATATTATTACCACAAATAAAATTAAATTGATAAATAAGGATAAATCATGTTGATAATGTTTAAAATAAATTTATAACATGTCTAAATTCTATTGGTTGATGATATTACAACCCCATATAATCTTATCTTCGTATATGAGTCATTTTGGATGGTTTTATGTGGGGTTGGGATTTAATATAAACTAATATTTCTTATATTTCCAAAGGTGCCCCTCTCCTCCCTTATAAAAGGGAACCTCCTCCTTCTCTTCCTCACACCACATTGAGCCTTCAAGCTGAGCCAAACCCTTCCAGTTTCTCTTCTCCACTTCCATAGAAACATACTAAAGGTTCTAGTATTCTTAAAAGACCATATTTAGTTCCATTAGAGGAGGTTAAGAAGAGGCGCTTCAAAGAAGAGGTAATGTCTGTTACCGATTCTTTCAACTTTATTTCTTCTTATACTTCTTCTTCATTATTTTTTTCATTATGAAGTAATAACATAAGTGTCACTAATATACTTATATGTTATTATAAGTATGAAACAACCCAATTTTACCATATATCCATCCTACGAAAAATGAAATCACTGCGCGTGCGTACGTACGGAATACCGTCTCCACGTCGTGGTGTAATCTGTTTTCGACAACCACCTTACATGGATGGGTATAATGGTGTAAATAGATAACTATATATGATTATTGTAAAATGATATTGATTCTGAAATATTATACATACACTTCAATACAATTCCATGATCATGGGAATGATATCATCGCTCGTGCGTACGTACGGACTACCTTCTCCACAACGCGATGAAATTCATTCTCCATGTTAACCATTCATGAATGATTATAAAGTATATATAATGAATAATTATGAAATATATGAAATAATAATGATACTGGATTTATCTATATATATATGTCTTTCATCTACCTAATTCCATTCAATTCAATAAGGAAATGAAAACAGCGTTCATGCGTACGTACGGCCTACCGTTTCCATGAACGGTATATTTCATTCCTTTTATCGATCTATAATATATATGTGTATACGATAAATATATATTATATATAAATCATTTTTTACATTATGGAATTATGTAAATCTGGATATAAGTAATAATATCAAGAACGACAAGTCGAAACACATACGGCAAATGAAATGATTTTACCCAAAACGCTGCTTTAACATGGAATTTACAAAATAATGGGTAATATAAAGTCATAATTGAAACATATATGATATAATAACAATGAATATTATTATTTAATAAGTCAATGGCATTATTTAAATCATTATATAGAAGTTTTTGATCCATACGAAGCATATCGGATCTAAGTTAAGGGATAATTATTCCAATCTCATTTTTATCCGAGATTGTTTACTCGTAAGTATTTACTAGGGGTTATGTTTATTATCCATGTCCAGATGCTCTCAAAATGTTTTCATAAAATGTTTAATTTCCTTCCATGTATGTTTAAGACATTTTACTATTTTCTTAATTTTACCACATCGTATGGAAGGAATCATTCTTTTGTTTAATATACGAGGTACTTTTTAACTTTTTCGACAAAAGTACGAGGAGATTGTTATTTTTAATTTATATGGCATGAACAGATTTTTACAGTTTTATAAAGCCTTATTTTCATGAAGCATCCTCTAAAATATTTCATGACTATTTTCAACAAAATCCTTTTATTTTAAAATTTCATGACATTTTGTGAAAAGAAAATGATTTTGAAGAAGAAAGGATATTTTCCTCAAGAATTCATTTCAAGTGTTTTATCAAAACCATTTTCCATATAAGATGAAATTATTTCATATGTTTATGTTTCAAGTATAATGTCTCTATGATTTACATGGTTTTACATTTCTTGTGTTGAAATAACTATTTGTTTTATATGGATTATGTGATGATGGGATGATGTTTATGAAACCCATTTCATTCTTTGGGTTATGATGAATGTTTTAAGATTATTTTGTGGAAAAAGTAAGAATGATTTCATTATAAGATGGGTGGGACCTATATCTACCCCCAATGCATTGGGTAAAGATTTATATCTCATGAGATAGACATGTCTAGAATGGTAAGTTAATCCAATTCAATAACATAGGACTGTAAAGAGGAGTGAACTCGATTCAGAAAGGGACTTTGTCCACTAATATGGTCTTGGTAGCAATGCCTTGGCTACTATGGAAATAATATCATGTGATTAATTGTTTCCACAATCACATGTTTTATTCCAATGCTATTTTATCGTGATTAATGTTTCTTCAGGATCTATGCCTTATGTACTTCCATGTTTTATGTCAATGCTCAAGATTTTGATGTTTAAACATTATGTTCATGTTTTTAAGTTCAAATGTATATGATTTGTTTTATTTTATCCATGCTTACCCTTATTGAGAATTTGATCTCACATTTTATATGTTTTCTTTTCCCCAGGATTTAAAGAAAGGTTTTAGGTAAGATAACAAAAGGGGAAGATCTTTATCGGAGATGTTGAAGATCTTTCACCACGATTAGAAGATTATTTTCCTAGTTTCCAAAGACACTAAAATATTACGGTCCTTGTGTGTCTATTTTCATTATGTATTAAGTATTCTTCAAAAGTAATGTAATGTCCATGTACGTCAAGCTTCGGGACTCTACAGTGTTCTTGTACGAGAATTTTACCATTCAATTCTACCCTCACGTGCTGTCAACATGTGCTACCACAAGGTGATACCATTGGCTTACTACAAGCATGTACTAACCTACGATGATACCAATTATATATTTTTTCAGTTTCTACCATTAAAGTTCTACAGTTGAGGTTCTACAATTAGGATTCTTCGTTGAGATCCTACTATTGTAATTCTACTGTTGGGGTGCTAAAGTAAAACACTACCATTAGGTAGAGACTGTAGGGCTGCTACCCTGAGATGTGATTTCATGATGAAGAATAGAAAATATATGATTGGGTAATTACAATATGGTGACACACACATGCGACTTCACTATTTATAGATGTATATTTTTAGATAAATATAAATGTGGTGTCTACAGATTCACAGTAGACCCTGAGGGAAAAATGATTCATACTATATGAATACACTACCATGAACGATATATGGGGTTAATTGAATGCCTTAATATAAATTGATTCCATATATTCTAGATGAACCATGGTTATTCACCCCATGTGAAAATAAATACAAGATTCCATGTGGTATTTAATTAATGATTTGATGAATTAAAGTGTGAAGATGCAATTAAGTATTGATTTATTGAATAATGATATGGTACATTAAACATGTTTCATTCCCCATTCAAGAGGAATGATTTTAGGATATTAAAAATAAATTAATACCCATAATTAGTGGGGAGATAATTGGCTTAAATTGATCACTTTAAATGAGAAATCACTATTTTCACTTATATGTAGTTATGATGATGAAATCATGGGAGACTATTGGTAATCATGGAATAATGCAGTTAAGATCATTATATCATGGGAGGCTTGAACCAAATATTCTCATTTTCAATGAAATATTTTGTAACTAATTTTATTTTATAATAATGTCATATAAAGGAGATTGATATATTCTTATCGAAAATGAATATTTTTGTGAGAATGATTTATGAATTGAAAATATACTAACAATTCAAAGAGTATGAAAATTTATATTATCAAATTAAGAGAAGATCCAAATCCCCAAGTCCCTAAAGATGACATTCCTTAGTATTAAAATATTATGAGGAGAGTATAGATCACAACAGATCTATAAAAGATTCTGAAGAACAATATTGAATAATTTCTTAATGAGGTACACATGAAGATATGTTAATTCACATAATCATGGAGGAAGATCCCATATATGTATGGTGCAGAATCAACTACGGAGAGGAATTATATTTTTTAATCTGGTATCCTCATCGAAGAAGAGATTTTCATCTTATGGTTGGTGATGGATGTAGAGGAATATAGTTAGACTCTTTATTGATCAGATAGGGATTGTCTATGGTATTAATTACTTGTTTGATAGTAATGAATCTATATTTGGGGGTTTATTCAACATATTAAGGAGTGCGATTTTATGAAAAACCCTGTAAATACTATGTTATTCTCTTCTTTATTACGTCACATGAAGTTGGGACTATGAGAAATATTTGAGTGTATTGTGAACTTTTAAAGGTGGAAGTGGTTTAATTAAAATGAATGATAATATATAAAAGTCAACTAATTCAACCTCCATCTCAGTGGCCCATTCGATATGAGACTCTTTAAGTGGTATCATAGCGAGGTTCCCTAAAAAGATCTAAAAAGTAATATAATAGATGAATAATCATAAAACTATCAATAGCTGATATGTTCCCACATTTTAGGGAAGAATTTTTCTTATATAAAGGAATATGATTCTACTATATATTTTATCACATGACTAAAAATTGATAGATGCTACTATAGTGGGTTTTCCACTTATTGTTGAAGGAGCTCCAATGACTCAATATGATCAGAGAAATATGAATTATGATTTTAAGGCTAAAAATTCTGTTTTGATGCCTCTTTATATAAAAAATTTCATGGGTCTCTATACTACTAACGAAATTTGGGAAAAGGTGAGAATCATATATAAAGGGAATTTCAAAGTAAAGGACTAAAAACATCATATTTGGGGATCCAAATTGAAAATATAAAAATGGATGATGATGAGACCACCGATTACTACTTTACCCAAGTAAATGAAATATTGAGCAATATTTGTCAATTTGGGAGGATGTTAAATGATTCCACAATTGTAAAAAAACTGATGAGGATCTTTATATATTATTTTTATTAAATAACATCAACCATGTAAGAGAGAGAATAATTGAAAATTGATGAGCTACACAACATACTGATAGATTATGAGATTGTAAATTTGCATATTTTCAATTATAAGGTAAAATATAGAATGTATTTGGAATCCATGAATAACAAAAAAATCCCGAGTCGACCCTACATCGGTCACCTAAGTCGGTCCATGGCATGGACGAAAGGTTGTTCCTGATCCCCACGGTCTGGAAGCTAGTTCCGAGCATCATCCGAGTACACGAGGGAACAATTGCTCCCTATAAAAAGAACAATAAAATAAATAGTTGAAAGAAATAGACATCCCAATATACAAATATTAAATTGAACTGAACATTGTTTATACAATATTTTGAAAGTACAATAGAACAATACACCTAAACCAACAAAACATGACAACTAAATTAAATCCATGTGACACCCCTGGTCAGTCTCCAACACAGTGATCACATGTCAGTCAAGTTGATAGAAATCGAGTTGCATCTTATCAATAGGATAAAAACAAAAAATAACTATAGGTTTGAGTATTAGATCTAACTAGGATAATCCAATAATCAATTACCAATGAAATTACTTTAAAATAATTAAAATATCCATTTTCAATTTTGAAAAACATTATATAAATGTATTATTTTCTATACGTTTACTGAAAAATAAATTAATACTCCGTACCCTTATCCATTTCCAAAAAACTAATTTCATTCATTTAGGGTGAGGTAGAAATTTCTGAATGGGAAGTGATGCTTTTATTTTAAATGGAATGAAATAATTTAAAAAACATTCACTTTAAAACAAATTTTTATAAATTTTTGGAAACTAACACATCACATTCATGAAAACACGACACAAAAAGTCCCACAATATTCACATAATAAGGGCAATGGAAATCTACATACAAGTATAACAATATTCACTATAAGAAAATATGATCTTATAGACACAGGTGAACCCATGAGATCAAGAACAATATAGAACATAATAATACATGAGACTTCATCCCCATTAACATGTCACACATGATGAAAATAAAAATCCCAAAACACTTAGCCACCATAACTAAAGACAGAATGAGGGGCCCAATCCCATATTAATATTCCCAAATATTTCCACCTACTATGGGACATTGGTTATTACGTGAACTACCAGTGAAACAATCTTTCTAGAAAATTCTCTTAGTATTCCTGGTTCCCATGTCTCATGTAGAAAGTGGGTGATCCAACTGATTCCAATTGAGTTTTCAATAAAATGCGTATAAAATAATATTTCAAAAATAGACCTTAAGTCAGGCCACCACAAGGACCGATCTCATGCCACAAAATAGACTGAACACAAGATTCCAGAGTAAGTCATTATCATAATGGATCACAAGGATTCCACATATAGGACCTTGAATCCATTATCTACACTAACAAGGCATGAGAAATATAAATGGAGGTTTTCATAATATACAATTTCAACATTTACACAAAGATTCCAAATAAGCATTTAAATACTCTTTAAAAAAAATTTATAAAAAAAATCCCCCAATCTTAAAGAGGAGTAAACACACCATTTCCACATCAAAACATTTATAAATTCCCCTAAAATATTCATATATCTTATCAAAGTCATGAACAATTTTTTTTAAATGCTAAATGGGTCATTTATTAACTACATGTTCCAAAGAACCTTAAAACCCAATAAATATTCTTCATAAAACCCGAAAAATATTTTCCAACCCATCCAATGAGTTAAAAATTTCATTTCTCATTCTTCCTAAAGTTTAATAAATTCAATAAATTCATTTAATATCACAATTAAATAATAAAATCTAACCAGGCAATTCATTTATCACAAGTCATGCAATTTTTAATAAAAAAATTATTATTCGACATTCAAAAAGGCATAAAACACTCATTTCATGCCATAAATTTATCAAATTTGCTAAAACATATTTAAAATACCACAACCCATGTGTGAAATGTCATCGAACATTTTATAAAACATGTGCTGTGCACTACTTTAGCAAAACAACACTATTTAACATGAAACAAAGAATAAACTACCATTTTTCACACAAATAAATTATCGAAGGGTTGAAAAACAAAACTCATCATATATATAAGGTGGTAAATGAAATAAAAATATTATACATAAATTTTAAAGGCATGTTCATGGGATATCATACCAAAAATCCAAGGCGGAATGGAAACACACACACGAAAACACCACCTGAGGGTTTCAAACCCCAAAAACTATGAAGAACATACCTAAATGAACAAAAAATCCATAAAAAAACCATGGAAAAATAGAACATTTGGTCAATCATGATCAGGAGAGAAGATAAAACCATGAAATACAAGAAGAAGGAGGAGGGAATAGAGGAGAAGAGGAATGGGAAGGGTATTAGGAATAATCACTGACCTTTGGTATGAAATCTCATGAAATATGGCCCATGATGATGGAGAACGAAGGGGGGGTCCCTATGGTAAATTCATAATTGTAATGGCTTAAAATGAGAGGTGGAAACAACTATATTCGATTTATTAGTTTAAAATCTATTTAACCGATAATGGGATGCACAATTTGGTAGCACTGTTTTGTAAACCTTGTGCCAACTGAGTGAATGCAATTAGAAAAATTCTGAATATTTAAAGTTTTTTGATTTAGGATTTTAGAAAACCATTATCAAACCATGAGAACCTAAAAATTGTCTATAAAATATAAAATGACATCCCAAACACTGGGGAATCCAACCCAATTATCCTTGAATTATTTAAACACAATATAATTACACTGTGGGTGTCAAAAACTCTCCAACATGCAATTTTAACTTAACACGAACAAAGAGAAAAACAAGAGGGAAAGATTTGACAAAGAATACACTTCAAAACTGAACTCCCATCATAACCAGAACCCAAGAAAATTACCGGGATTCCCAATGAACTGGCTCATAAACCATAACTTGAAAAACTGGGTGCGAAAATTCTCCACACCATTGACGCTTTACAGCCATGAAAATCTATAACACATTCCAATTTATTGACAAATTTCTAAGGATTTAATATCAAAACGATCCAACCTATTAAACCATGAACAATTTACCCACCATTAATAGAACATAAGCCTCTTGTCCCAATAAAACAAAAACAAGAAACTACTTCTTGTGAATCAATGGAAAAGATCAAGCCACCACCACAACCACACCAAGGACTAGATTGTTGGGAGTTCTCCCAATAAACCCAATAATCACCCAAACCAAATAGAACTCATGAAAGATGACAATTTTAGGGGAGGATGGAACTAACTCCACACCATTAGGAAACTACTAAAATCTGAAAAATCCTTCAATGAAATCTCTATGAGACCCGTGATGGGTCTCCCCATCATTATGAATAACATCCAACAACCAAAGGGGAATTCAAAATGAACTATAATTGGACCTCTACAACACTAGGACACCAAAAATCTTCAACTAATACATTTCAAAATATAATAATGAAATGAGTTTAGGAGAACACATTATGTGCATTTAAATTACCCAATCTCAAATGGAGGGGACAAGAACTGATCCACAACATCCCATACAGCCAAAAAACCTCCACCACACTAGGTGGGGAGGGAAGGGGACCAATGATTGGACCACCCAAGCTGCAACCAAAAACTACAAAACACACTTCTCCTGTGAATAGATAAAAATACGAATATACCTAATTCACATGGGTGGTCCACACAAGGACATTGATCAGAAACCCGCATTATAGAAGGCTTAAGGGAAATCAACATACAAGTATCACAACTATCAATGCAAGCAACCAAGAACTAAAATACATTGGTGATCCCAAGAGATCAAGAACAATCTTGAATTTACTAATACATGAGACTTCATCCCAATTGGCATGTTACACATGACTAAAATAAAAATACCCAAACACCCGGACACCCTAACTTAGGACCGACCGAGGATCCCAATCCCCTATTAATACACCCAATTATATCCAACTAATATAGGACACTGGTCAATACGTGAACTAACAGTGAAGAAATCATTCTATAATAATATCTTAATATGCTAGATTCCTGATCCTAATGAATAAAGGGGGTGAGCCATCCAATTCCAACCGAGCATAAAATCACTAGGGTATATAATAATAATTCAAAAATAGGCCTCACCTCAAGCCACCACAAGGACCGATCTCATGCCATAAAATAAACCGAACAAAATCGTCCAAACCAAGGAACTATCATAATGGATCACAAGGATTTCATAGAGAGAAAATCCATTCCTTTATATAAACTTACACGACATAAGAAATATTCAAGTTGGCTTTCATAATAAACACATTAAACATTTACAAAAAGATACCAAATGAGCCTTTAAACACAATTAAAAAAACCAACATTTATCAGTAAAAGAAAAATAAAACTTTCCTAAGAGGTGTAAACACACCATTTTCTAAATCAAGACATTGATAAATTCCCCCCAAATATTCATATTTCATATCCAAGGCACATACTGTTTTATAAAAATGCCACATGGGCCATTTATCAGCAAGACATGCCCAAAAAAATAAACACCCAATACATCTTCTTTATAAAAACAAAAAATTCTTTTCAAACCCATCAAATGAACTCAAAATGTCATTTATCTTTCTTGGAACACTTTTATAAATTCAAACAGTCATTTCATATAATAATTAAACTACAACAGCAAACCGGGAAATTTATTCAATATTAGGCTTGGAAATTTTAATATAACAATTTCTATCCAAGACTAAACAAGAAATAAAACAATCATTGCATTCTATAAATTTATCCAAGACACAAAACCATATTTAATATATGACATACCATGTGAAAAATATCATGGAAAATTTTATTAAATATGTTGTGTGCCCAATTTTAATCAAACAACACTATTTCACACAAAACAAGGCCTAAACATCCATTTTTCACACCAAAGTAATTATCCAATGGTAGAACATAAATAATTAGTAAACATATAAGGTGTGAAATAAAGAAAAATATGAAATTTAAATTATAATTTTATGTTAATGAGAGAACATACTTCAAATCCCTTGCAGAATGGAAATGCACTCCTAAAAAATACACATGATGGTTTCCAAACCCTAAAACTATGAATACCAACACTAAATGAACAAAACTCTATAAAAACCATGGAAAAATAAAATCCCAGGTCGAGTATGACCATGGGAGAAGATAAAACCATGAAATAATGGAAGGAGGTGGAGGGAAGAGAGGATAAGAGGAAAGGGAAGGATTTTTGGAAGAATCACTATCCTTTGATGGGAAATAACCGAAAGTGGCCCAAGATGATAGAGAATGACGGGGGGGATCTGGTCAATACCCAATAGGTTTGTCTTCAAATGAGTGGTTAAAACACCTAAATTGGATTTTTTATGTTAAATGTTATTTAGCACATAATGGATTTCACTGTTTTTCTATAGAGTTTTCCAAATCGTGTCAAAACTGTGTGAATGAAACATGAAACATTCTATAACTTTTAAGGATTAAGTTGCTCTGTTTGGGAAAACTATTCTCATACCATGAGACCCCAAAAATAGGATATAACCCTCAAATGACACCCCAAACACTAGGGAGTCCCACCAAAAGATCCATGAATTATTTAAAGAAAATATAGTGATACAATGGGTGTCACAAACTCTCTACTATGAAATTTTATCCCAACATGAACCAAGGTCCAAACAAGAGAAAAATATCAAAAAAATAAAACAATTCAAAACTAAACACTCATCACACCAAGAACCTGAGAAAAAGACCTGGACACCCAAAGAATAGAATCATAAACCAAAAGATAAAAAATTGGGTGTGACACCATAAAGAAATGAAAAACCCAAAAAGAAGAGAATACAAAATCAAAAGACTATGTTGATGTGGATGAAAAAGACTATAATAAAATTATTGATCTTATATAAAATGGTACAATTGTAATTGTAATTTTTAGGAACCACTAAATTCCTTCAACTATGGTTACTCTATTTATTTTATATGAATTTTAAAATGAATAATGTTGAAAAATTAGAATCGAAATCAAAATTAGATGATGTGATTCCTTAGAAACACAAGTGTGGTAAGAAGAAGAAGAAACACTTCAATAAAAAGTTAATAAATTTTAAGAGTAATAAAAATAATGATTCATCATTAATTTTTTCTCCATATAATTAAATTTAGTAATTTTCTAATGTAAATAAAAAATATGACTCATTAATTAGTAGTGATAATAGAGAAAAAAGTAATGAACTTGAGTGGGATCTCAGAGAATAATTAGAATTCTTCATTGGATAGATTCAATACCCCATGAATGGAATGTAGAATGCTAAGAAGGAAAATAAAATTGTCTCTTTTAATAATAAAGAGTTGGGAAAGAAGGAATATCCAAATTTTATGATATCAAGAATCTCACTAGAGAAGAAACAAATGGAAATGTTATCACATATCGTACAAAGCAACCGACTACAAATGATAAAGAACTAGATGAAACACAATCCATATGTCTCGTAGTACAACATGATTTGAACAAATATAGAGAATAAATCATTAAATATATTAAGAGTAAATAGAGAATCTAATCACCTTAATTATAATAAAGGTACATGTGAACATGGTATTTCTAAAGTAAATCATTTTCAAAATATACCTATTTGATTTTACAGTACTAATATGAAAACAAAACAAGAGAACATGTGGGTCAAGAAAACTATGTGGTAATATTTGACATCAAATAATGAGAAGAATACCCCAAGGAGGTCACAACCTCCATGAAATGTGAGGTTCAGTTTTCGAAGACATAAAAAAAATTAAATATTTATATATCTAGATCCAATATGGATGAATAATGTTTCATTTTATTTATTGGTGTGGTGGTAAGACTAGACACAAATCGTAATCTTGCTGGTTTAATATGTCTTTACAAAAAATGAGTTAAGAACCCATGGGGAGGTTTAATGAGCATATGAGGAAAAAGCGATGAAATCATTATATGAACATATATCACAATAACTATCTACATAAACATATTTTAGAATTTGGATGAAGTTTTTGGAAGATGTGGTTTGGAATGACATAAGGTTGAGGTACACATGAGAAGGTTTTAAGGAGAGGTCCAATATTCATTGGAAGGGAGTATGTTTCTAAATAAAATTAATGGAATAACATATGAATATTTTTATAAGGCTAGGAAATTCAAGAAACAGTGCCTAGTTGTTTGAATAAATCAATTGAATTTGAAACAACCCGACCCACTGGGGCCCTTCTGGCCTATGGTAGAATGTTCCTCCACAACCCCAAGACCACAACCATAGGAAAATGTTTTTTAAAATTCCTCGAGATTAAATAAATAAAAACATATGACTTTTCCTAAAGTTCCTTTATACACATCCTAACCATCTCCATGCTGATGTGCAGAGGAATAATAAAATAAAACAAGATACGGAGTAAAAACCAAGCATGTAATAACCTCTATGGAATACAAAGTTGTACGATAATGAACTATGAAAATTAAATGAAAAAATATGTATCCACCCCAGAAATATGTCACAAAATTAAAATAATTGGAATAATATAATGCTATGAGAGATTGACACCTGATCTTTAAGCCCCGACCACCTTACATGGTTAAATGCACCTAAGTATCCTTAAGCTCTACTTAGTCCACCACCAACCTGTCCATCATATACATAAGATATGACACATGTAAAAAAATACAATTCAGGGGTGAGTATATACATACCCATTAGGACACCCAAGAAAACTGAAGAGGGGGTAATAGAAAAATTTACTGAAGTAGTCATCTCATCCAAATGAAAGAGGGGAATAAAACCCAATGACACGACACATAAAAAAATATATTTTCTCGTATAAGAAACCCTAATGAGAGTGAAATTGGATCCCCATCACTCAAGAAAACCTAGGATGATGATTCTACATAGAGATCTACAGGTGTATCATTGGTAGCCAATATCTAGTGTTAATGTTTGAATAAGTCATGAGAAGGGTCGACACCTCACAAATACTCCATAGTCAAAGGGAGTGTAATATCGCAAATTTAGAGGAACCATTCCCTAGAATAATTCGGAGATGCCACTCAGTAGATAGAGGAACCAATCCCATACATGAGAGCACCATCCCAATATCTATGTATAGAATATGGGGGACCAACACCTTAGGGCGACAGGGGTGTACCATCCCCATCGATGTAGGATCTACACGTGTGTAAGGGAGTACCATATCTATATCTGGAATAACATGTATGGAGGATCCAGAACCATGTAGGGAAGTACCACCTAGTATTATATAAAGAGTATGGGAGACCTCTTCCCTTATGATATAAGGGAGTTCCATACCCATAGATAGAGGACTCACACCCCGGCGTGATAGAGGAGTAACACCTCTACCTAAAATATTGAGTATGGAAGACCCACACCCTAGTAAGATAGGGGAGTAAAGTATCTATGTATAGAGACCCAAAACCACATAGGGGAGTACTACCTCTTGATGTAATAATGAATATAGAGGAGCCCCACCCAGGATGAAATTGGGAGTACTATTTCCATGGATAGAGTAAATTCACCCTGGTACAATATGGGATTACAGCCTCTACCTAGAATATCTCTGATGATCCTACCTGATCCCAGAATTCATCACGTGTCTCCTAAGGAATCATCCAAATATGAACAAATAAAACCATATCTCAATATCCATTATAATGAGTACTATCATGTTATATGTCAAAAAATTATAAGGATATGATACTCGTAGGAAAAAATCTGTGTCCAAAAGGAGGAGATAATAGAACAGAAGATGTTGAGGGAAGTACATGGACTTGGTGGGGGCCACATGGAATGTTACCACACATCATAGCCTAGTCATCTCTCCCCTGAACACGGCTCAGTTTCCATTTCACCTTACACATTGTGTACATGTACAACAGGGCATGTCTCATTCCCCCAAGGCCTACCCATGTGCTCTTGGACATGCCCATGTACATCAGTCCATTTTTTATACCTCGCTAAGCCTGAGTACTGACACATGCCCATTTACTCCCATAGTACGTGGTGTGTCCTCCCACATGGAGTCCTAGGAATCCACAGTTGGCACCGTGCTTAGATGCCGATGGAGAGTCACATAGCGTGTGGCCAAGACACACGAAGTGTGATACCCATATTTTTCGTAAAACTGAAGCTGTCATAGCTGGGTGACTATATGATGAATGTTCAAACCAATATATATTGTGTAGTCAGGATTTTTGATGTAATTTAGATCTATCATCTTTCATTTTGATATATAGAGACTTCCATGATTTTTTCATTTTATCCACCTAAAATTATTGGGGAAGGCCTTCAATAATCGATATCGGGTCTCGAATGGCCAAAAAATTGGAATCCGATTGTCCAATTAAAGACCATAACACATAAATTTACTACATTAACTCATTACTTTATCTGTCGCTACTTCAGATCCATGATTCATGAAGTATCACCCAAAATCCATCCCAATCTACAGAAAAATCATGGATCTCATCATTTTTCACAAATCCAGTGTGAATCAGAAAATCCAATTGCACTCTAACCCACATGAAAATGTTGAACTATGGCCCCATAACTCAATAGTGAAGTACATAAATAACATATGGGGAAAAGACACATGAAATTGATTTATCAATATTTTTCCAATACTTCTAGTCCAACAATCACATATCATGGTTATTTAAGTAGATAAACATGTATTAATCATGAATAAATATAATAAACAATTTTATTAGACAAATGGGATCATATGGAGGATAAAATAATCATAGATCAGAAGATAACAGATAAGAATATGCACAATATATTAATAAAATAATGAAACTAAAATTTATGAGACCTAAATCGAATATGGACTTATCATTGGTGAAGAATGATTTTTCCTGTGAAGGGGATGATCTGATGCATCCGTTTTCTACCAATCCAATAACTGGTCATCATTGGATCTCAATCTGATAGTGAATAACATTTAAACCTCTTCTAAAAAATCATAGTGTTATACGACTAACCACAGTGATTTTCCATAATAGTAAATATAAAGAGGAAAATAAGTAATTCACATTAAATTAATTAATTAATCTACATAACATAACCTCCAATTAATACATCATCTAAAAATCCAGTAAAAACAACTTTACGTCACACCTTGGGTAAACGTCTCACTTCAGAATCAACCATGGTATCATATTTTTTATTTGTTAATTTTTTTAGGATATATTCCATTATTTATGAAAAAAATACATGCATGTGATATAAAATATATTAAATATTTTCATAAAAATAATTCCGGGGACATTGGGCCTCAAAAAATTCTCATGTCTTTGCACATGGATTCAAAAATATTCCTTGAAATACTTGTAAGTATTACAAGACAAAAACAGAGTCTCTATAGGATTTCTTTCTTAAAATATTTTCATCCTTGGAAATCAAAAACTAATAAAAATGGTGGATATATTGTGTCCTCGTCAAGTTATCACACTCCTAGTATCTATCCTCTATGTTCCCATGCTTCCACACCACATGAACCAAGGGAATAGTCCATCATCATAGGATCCACCAACTGATCCTCAATCACTGCCGGGTAATCCATGACAGTAGCTCCATCCTCAATGTTAAACTCACCCCATCAATAATGTGCATAGGATCATGCACGTATCTCCTCAGCTATGACGCATTGCAGACCTCTGGTATGCTATCCAACTGTGGGGTAAAGATAGACATTAATAATCCTCACCAACACTCTAACGGACCTTTAATGGCCCAAAAAACTTTAAGATACCTTTCCTCTTGGACTGAATATCCATAATCCTCATCGTGGGGAGACTCTCAAAAAAATAGGGTCTCCATGATCGATCTCTAAGGGCCTACGATATCGATTGTTATAAGATTTATATCAGATAGAGGATATCTTCTTCCACTCAAAGATCACCTGGGACTTCTATATCATCTCTCACACAATCTCTTCCCTAACAATGGTGCCTCACCAATCTCAGTCCAACATAAGGATTAATCACAAGGTCTCTCATATAAGTCCTCAAACAATTCCATTCCGATAGTAGAGTAACATATATTATTATATGAAAACCATACCAACATTATGTGATCCTCTCAGCTTCAATCGAAGTCTAACATGTAATCCATTAGTATATCCTGCAATACCATGATAGTGTGCTTGGTCTTCCTATTCATATGGAGATGAAAATATGTAATCATCCTCATCTAGATCACGAATTCATCCTATAGGCATCTCCAAAACCAAAATGTGAACAACACGTCACATTCAGAAAAAATCGTTGAGGACCACCATTGGAGGAATATTTTATCCTACACATAAACCTATCCCAAACTATCCACCTAACTCTGATTCATGAATGAAAGGTTGAGCACTGAATTAATAATTCTATAAACTATCACATATATGGAATCATGGCCTCTCAATATCCATATAATCCTTATTATAAAGTCCATGGATTTTCTATCCCACATCCATTATGGGATCTGGAGAGGTTTTCAATAATCCCACTGAGTCTTTATTTTCAACCATCACACACTAAAATGTAAGACATTGAGAGTTGAACTTAGCCACTCTCCACCTCATTATAGACCACCAAATAAATCTAAAGGTATATATAAATTTCTTTTAACTGTGATGAATGACAAAAAGAGATGTGTAAAACTCCCTCATCACATCTTCTCACAAGATGACTAAAAATACCATATATACATGGAAAAGGATGATATGATTTCATCCTTAAAAGAATCCATATGGTGAAACTATTGAAGATATACAGTCACATAGGTCCTCATAATCAATTTAACATAATTAATCTTCCCGAAAAAAATGATTCAACATCATCTATTGAAGATAAGCTACACCCACATTCTATACTAGGGTTAGCTACAAAAAAACAATTTTGAAACCTCCTCTACTAGAGGAGAAGGATACCTCATATTAAGGGGAACTACCACTAGGTTTTCCATCCAATGATTATAGAATATATCAATTTCATTTTCCTGTAGTAACTCTAACTAGTACCTCTATCAAAGGTTCATATTTCTCTTCCTGAAGACATACTTGATACTATGATGGTCTGAATAAAAAAATGCACCCTCCCAGAAGATAGTGCCTCCACATCCTCTGAGTAAAGACCCTGACATCGATATCCATGTTGTGAGTTTTTTAGTTATACTCATGGGGTATCAACTCCCTCAACCCATATCCACTCACTTCCATCCTCTTGATCATAAAGTATCCAAGAACAACTCCATATGAATATTAATATAGAACACACTCCATACCCTCCTTTAGAAGTATCAAAATAAGAGAAACAACTAGCCTCAACCCCTAATGCTCCAATTATCTCTATGAATACTAATTCTGGGTAAAATGATTCCATTTTCTTATCATAATGGTCAAAGGGGATTCAATCCTAGTGAATTTCTCTATGAACATCTTTTATAACACATTAAAGATAAGAAAACTCCACACCCATGACATTCTCTTAGGTGGATCCCAAGAAATAATAGAACAAATATTCACCGAGTCCATAGATAATATATGATCAGAGATGAAATATCCAAGCAATTGAAACTTCTCGATCTACAAATATAACTTCAAGAGCTTACCATAATGCTGGTGCTATCGAAGAAATTATAGCACCATCCCCAAATGCACTGAATTTTCCTCCCCTGATGCAGAGTAAATGATTGTGTTGTCAATGAATACAATAAAACACCATTCCAAGTACATGGTTTAATTTATTAGATCCATAAACATTTAAGGTTAATTTTTCACACTGAAAGGAATAACAAAGAAACTCATTGTGTCCATAGAAACATCTGAATTCCAAATTAAGAATATCTACCTCAAGAACACTCACATCGTGTTAGTCGAACCTAAGATCGATATCATAGAACCCTCTAACACATCTCAAATAATCTAAGGGGACAGAAATATTAGTAATTGGTTACTTTTTCTTTATCATGGACTATATTAGGTGTGTATAATCAACACACATACATATGCTCCATTCCTACTTTTTCCCAAAAAAAGCTGGAGCTGCCTAGGCGGACATAATAGTTCTGATAAAACCATTCCCTAGATGGTCCTATAACTACACCCTTATCTCCTAGAGCATAGTAGGTGCCATACGATATACCATATCATATATAAATTTGAGTGGTACTAGGGTGAAAGTACATGTGAAAATAAACCTCCCACCTCAAATGCAGTCCTTGAAAATCCTTGTGGATGATTCCCAAATAATCCTCTATGACTGAATGTACCTAGATTCCTAAAAAGGCCACTACTCCAATAGATATACATTCCAATTAATGGGATATGGGTTAAAACTTATTTCTTGTAGGGACCACATTCTCCCCCATAATATCCCCCTCACACACAAAGTAGAATCTCATCCCATTTGTACAAAGGAATCTGACTCAGCTATAGTGATAGTTTATATGGTCTTAGGATATGGAAAAATAGTCCATAACCATGATAAATCCATATTTTATTTTCTTGAAAACCAATAGGACAAATAGGGAACTACCTCCACTAAGAGATAACTCACACTACCGAAATATATAGGATATCTAAGAATTATTACTTATAGTAACCTCAATCCAATGATGCAGAATAATTTCTCAAATGAGAGATAAAGATATAACACCAAGAGTAAGAAAATGAAGAAATGAATCACACTTGTTTAAACTAAAACAAAATAAATAGAATAATAAACATATATCATACCTATGATCATGTCATGAGCTACCACGTTATAAGCCTCTCTGTCCCCCACCTACCCATGGACCTGAATTCCAGCTCCCTAAGCCCGACATAAGACTTCTGGTGGTAGTGGTGGAATTAGATCATAATTTCATACACCAATATATTCTCCTCCTACGAGATCCCCAACTACTCCTACGCTAGGTCAGCCTATTTCGGGGCCACTATGGACTCTTATAAAGGATCTATGATCATGGATTTTCCTCTATCATGGTAGTGTAGCCCCTATTTTCTGGCCCTCTTCATTACATCAAGTCAGGAAATCACATTACATGTGACCTCACCCATCACAAGATTTGAATCATCCCACTCCGGGATGCCTTTTCCCACTTTGATATCCCTAATCCACATGACCATGTTTCTGAGTCTGAGTATTATTAAACCAACTGTGCCTTGACACATTTCATTTTCTAGCAGCTGCCAATGACTACTCAGTGTGATGTATACTGATGGATTTAACTACATGTCATACTTCATATAGGAAAATATCCATCACCATTCCCCAGTCTAGAACTCCAATATATTTTTGGAATGCATTGGGGTACCACACAAGATAAAATGTATCTATAGAGAGTCTACTCAAACATATGCATCCAGAAGTAACCATATCTAATCATGTTGGGGGAGGACTAAGTATGGTCAATGAACATTATGTAATACTCAACAACTATTATCCCTCTATTATGAACTCCAAAAACTGATGAATCCATACTGAGTGAAACAATGATGGGTAGTACTCTTCATGAAACAAATTATAGATATTCTACTGATCTTACATCTATGTGACTAGACCCCACCACCACCCAACTATTCTGATAAAAATATTAGCTTCTAGTGAAACCATTTGATATGTTGGGGTATGCACAAGTGTAAAATATAGGATCAATAACTCAATCCAGTACTCCATTGCTAGGGTATCTGGCTCACAGTGGAACCATAGTTTCTTTTAAACCTAGAGCTCATGTAGTTCACTAATCTTACAAATTTCCTCAGGCTTCTCTATTGGTATAATCCACTGCTCGATAGGAGAGGGTGCAACAGTAATTATTTAATACTAAGAGATTCTAACTCATAATCCCCAATACCTAACCACCTTATGTATTAAAATGCAACCTAGTATCCCTAAGCTCCGCTAGTTCCACTACTGACCTGTCTATCATCTACATAAGAAACAAAATGTGTGGGTAAATCCAATGTAGGGGTGAGTTTTTTCAAACCAAGAAGAACACCATGTAAAATGAAGATAGAGTAATAAAAGAGATTAAATAATTTTTCCTCTCAAGAAAATGTAGGATGGATATAAAACTTAATTATATATATATATATTCACATATAGGAAAACTAAATGACTAAAAAATGAAATTACTATCTCACAACCAAATAAAGGAAGACTAGTCTCCCTGGAGCTCCAAAGGTTTGTCATATATTCCCAACATTTCACATGTCTACCTGAAGAAGTAATGATATGGGAACATACCTCGATTATACTGCATGAATTGAGGGAGTGTAATACCCAAAAGTTAGAGGATTCACACCCAAGCATAACATGCTGATTCCACAATGTAGTTAGAGGACCCATGCCCATGTAGGGGAGAACCATATCTTTATCTGTGTACTAAACAAGGAGGAACTACACTCTATTTCATAAGGGGACTAACATCCACATATATAGAGTCCCCGCTCCTGTATAAGGGTGTACCATCTCTATATATAGAGTAAAATTTAGTGAAGTCCCATTCCCATGTAGGGGATTACCATATTTTCTTGTATAAAGAGTATGGGGGACCCAAGACATGGTGCTATAGGGATGTACCACCTCCGTGTATATAGAACCCACACCTTGGTATGATAGGGGAGTACCTTCTATTCATATATTAATGAGTATATAGGAACAACACCTTGGTACGATAGGAGAGTATCATTTCCAATGATAGAGAACCCAAACTTGTGTTAGGGATTAATATCTCTGCATGTGATAAGGAATATATGGGAACTAGAACCTAGTTTAATAGTGATGTATCATCTCAATTGATAGAGGACCCAAACCCTAGTATAATAGTGGAGTGAGACCTCTATCTAAAATCTATTTTATGATCCAAACCAATCACTTCCATTATCAAGTATCTCTGAGGGATGAATCCTACTGTAAAAATATCATAATATCCAAAAATTCACTAAAAATGGTAATATTGTGTTTTAGGTAGAATAAAACTAAGGATAGGGTACTCATGGGAAGTGATCTGATTCCAAATGAAAGAGAAATGTTAGAGAGAAGATTTATATTGAAGCACCAAATAGGTATGGACGTCCACATGATATGTTACCCAAATTCATCACCTATATGTGCCTCCTATAGACATGTATCAATTGATATTTCACTATATATGGAATTTATTGGGGCCCCATGGAATCTCTAGGCCAATTGATGTGTGCCTGTGTACTTATGGCTATGCCCTTGTCTATCACGCCATGCCGGGAACCTAGAACTGCTCAGGTAAAAAAAGACTCCCTCGCACATGAATAGTACATGAAATGTCCTCTAACAAGGGTTCATGGGTGTTTGCAACAGGCACACATACTGGCTTCTTGAGGAGGGTCACATGACATGTGGACCAACAACACAACATGTGGCCTAGACCTAAAACATGTGCTAACTATCTTTTTCCTAAAACCCTATCCAGCATAGATGGGTGACTAAATGGCGTGTCTTATTTTAAGTACATTCAATGTAGTTAGTATTCATGCTTGTTGAACACTAAAAATCAGTGGGGAAGGCCATTGGTCACTGATTTTATCCCTTATGAAGATGGAAAATCTAAAGCCGATGTTCCCCTTGAAGACTGTAACACCTCTATCACCCATAGATCATCTATTCACCATATTTTTCCACTTAAGATCTATGATCCAAAAAGGAACACCCAAAATCCTTCATGATCTATCCAAGAATCACTTATCTAGTCATTGTTCACACATCCACCTTGAATCTGGTGGTTTCATCACTATTGGATCCACCCAACAATGTCCAACCATGGACCCTTAGGCCAGTGGTGAAGAACGAGATGAAAAATTAAGGTACCTGAATAAGAACAAAGGTGCATCAATAATTGAAAAGGATTCTTGGAAAAAGATAATAAATTAGATACATTAGGGGTGAGAAACATGGAATAATATATAATAAATAAAATATACTATTTAATTCAATAAATCGGCTCATGATAAGGATCAACTAATCATAGATCAAACGATGAAAAATAAGAAAAAGATCCATATTTTAATAAATGTAGGGAAATAAAATTTATGAGACCTACCTTTTTATGGAAAGATATTCAGTGAATAATGAATTCACTGGTATTGAAGATGATCCACTACATCCACTGTCTGTCGATCCACCTCAATCCAATCACTGGTCACTCTCTAGTCTCAATCTACTGATGAAGAATGATGAAACCTCCTTTAAAGAATCACAGGGTAATATGAAAAACCATGCTGATTTTCCATAATAGGATATTTATACAAGGAAATAGGTTTGGGGTATTAAATAAATTAATGAAATAAATAAATAAATAAATCCACATAACATACCTGCCAATCGATTCCTCATCCAAATGATTAGAGCCTACCTACTTTTGGTCGCACCTAGGTTATATCCAACATTATGGGTACAATCATTTTCTGGTTTTATGATTTGAGACCCCTTTTATAAGTTATTTAATTATATATATATAACTATAGATTTGTGATATAAAACATATTTAATATTTTATAAAAATAATTTCTGTCTCATCGTGCCTCAAAATTTCACGCTGTATTAGTGCTTGGCCAAAAAAAATCTCTGATATATTTCAAAGTATTACTAGGAATGAAAATATTACCTAAATAAATAGGATAAAAAATTATAGGAATCTAAATATATTTTTGAGTCTATATGAAATAATGTGGATTCAAAAAATTTGTTAAGAGGTGATGTGAAGTTATCCAAAAATAGAAACATGGAGATCCCGAGGATTGAGATAAATAAAATTTATTCCACACACATAAGAAATACATCGGAATATAGATGATAATAAAATAAATGAGACTATAAATAGAAACAATATACTAAAGAAATATTCCCATGATAATATTGGATCCACATAATAGACTAGGTTGTGTGGAATCACTCAGCTTGAATTCTATTTCTAAAAGAATCAAGTCGCACCTCCATAATCCCAATTCTTTTATGTTTTTTTCTTACATGTATCGAATTTGAGGAGATTTTTGATGGTATAACTTTTTCATATCATAAATAGATTTACCAGCATGAAGTATATCGACTACCCTAAAATATAAAAAGAAGAGTTCATACCTTAAGGGGGAGAATCTTTTAGAAGAATCCATTATAACTGAATTCTAATAAATCTAAAAACACTAAATATATTTCATAACTGGATGATTTAGGTATTCCAATCATTGTAAGAATCCCCTCCATTATTTTTTTCAAACATATTTTTTAGGGAGAGTGTTGGTTGACGAAAATGATGGAAAATGGGAATTACACGACTTTAACTTGATCATTTTGATGTGTTTTATAAAGCTTATATAATTATATGTTTCTCGATAAATCAATTTTATACATCCCAAATTTGAGAAATAATTATGTTATATGCATGATATCACATGCATAGTAATTAGTGGAAAAAATATCCATCCTTGGTTATCTCTCTCTTGTTTTCTACAATGGATTTGACCATATAGACTTAGGGTAGAGCAAATAAAGTTTCTTTGATATGAGATACATATGGTATCATTATTATCTCAAAATGGGTAATATTATTATATATGACTTTAAATGACGTAAGAAGAGATTAAAAGACCCTAAAATAGAATTATCATTTGTTTATCAATAAAGGGGAGAAATAGAGAATTCCTCCAATGATGTTTATTAACAATAAATTAAAATGAGGAGATTAAGGAGACAAATTATTTAATTTGTAGTTAATGAGTAAATATGTGTTGGTGATTTAAGATGAAGTGATAATGCTTGAATTCGTAGAATAATTAATTGGATGTCATGTCTATTAATAAATACATGTTACTCTATTAATTGGTTGGGTTACAACCATGATAGATATTAAAGGAACTATGTGAGGGTATAATTTTAAGAACTCAAGTGGAGAAGTTCAAGACAATATGGAAAAGGAAAAGGAGATACCATAATGTTCTTCCATTAGCATGCTACCATCTGGGGCAACCTCTAAGTGCTGCCATCTCTTTCTACAACCTAGTTTTTTCATTGGTGTACTACCTAAAGGTACTGCCATTTTGTGCTACAACAATGTGAAACCATATAGGTGCTACTATTGGAGGGATATGGTGATATGATATCACTAGGGTGCTATAGTAAGATGCTACCATTGGGTTGAGAATGTAAGGGTGATACTGTGAGATGAAATTACATGATTAAAGAGAGTGAAACTATGATTGGGTAAGTAAAATATGGTGCCACATTCATGTAGAATTTATTTTTATGCATGTGTTTTGATTAAGAACAAGAAATGTGGTATCCCAATGTTTAGAGTTGACCTTGGGGGAAAACATATGCATGATACATGAATAAACTTCCAAAAAAGATCTACAGTATTCATAAAATGAGTTATTGTATTTTTTATTGCATTCCAGATTAATCATGGGTACTCATTCCATGTGAAAATAAATAACCGATTCCCTGTGGTATTTAATTGATTATTTGATGAATAAAATTGTGATGATGCAATTAATCTCCGTTATAATTAAAGAAAGTCACAACACAAGAATCGTGATTTATGATACATTTAGGAGGAATAATTTTGGGTTATTGAATATAAATTAATATCCTAAGTTAATGAAGAATGTTTTAGGTTATCATTACTCTATTTAAAATAGAAATAAATTCTTGTAGTTATATGTTGTTATGATGAATAAATCTTGGGAGACTGCAGGAAATCATGGAAGACTCCATTTATGATCAAGAAATCATGAGAGAATTGATCCCAATATTATTTATTTTGTTGGAACATTTATAAACATTTTTATATTATAATAACCACATATATATGTATATAATATTTATTTATTACTATAGAAAATGATGATGTGTGTGAGAAATATTTGAGACTTGAGAATGTACTATGAATTCACAGAGTAAGATAATTTTTATAGTCAATTTAAGAGATGAGATTAATCTTGGAGTACCATATGGGAAAAAATGGTGTATTCAAAGAATATAAGAATAATAAAGATCATACTAGATATAGAGAAACGTATCATGTGATGTTGTGCTAAAGTTATTAAATAGGTACACATCTAGACCTGTTGAACTATCTACTCATAGAGGAAGATCCAATTTCCAAGTGGTGTAGAAGAAGAAAATGATAGGAAGAAGTTATTTATATGTAATATCCTAAATAAGGAAGATAATTTTATCTTCCAATTGGTTATAGAAGTGGAGGATCATAGATGGACTCTCTGCTTATTAGGATGGGATTTTCTATGGATGTAACCACTTATTTGATTGTGAAGAATCTATGTTGGGGGGGGGGGCTAACTAACATAAAAGGAGTAGGATTAATAACAAAAAAATTTAATGACATGAAATTATATTATTTATTAGTTTATAAAAAGGTGATTATATGATAAATCATTGATAATGTTGGGAAATTTAACCAGTTCAAGAGGTTGAATTCAAAATAATGTGAATTTATAAAAAGAGTCTACTGATTCACCCATTCTCAGTCGTCTATCCAACCTATTACTCTATAATAAATTATTATAATTTTTATTGTTAAATATAATTATACCTTATTTTATCTTCCATTTATTACTTTTAAATTTTTAATTATTTTACATAAGGAGGACATTAATTATATTTAAATCGCCTATGTAATTCCCTGTGTGTCATCTCCCCCACTTATAAAAGGACATGTCCTCTTATACCTTATTCAGAAAGTATGATCCTTCAAGATAAACCAATACATACCGTAATACATTTTTATATTAATTCCTTTAATCCTAGATCCCCTTTTGTTCTCCTAATAAAAATATTTCAAGGCTTATAGTGTAATCTGAGGGAGATCTCTCAAAGAATTGGTAATTGTCTTTATCGACTCTTTCAAGATTATTTCTTCTTATACATCCTCTAAATATATTTTAGAAATTATAATATAATGAATAAAATATCATCAATATAATAATATATTATTATATTTATGGTATAATCATTTTCCACCCTTTCTAATCCTATGGAAAGAAGAAAACATTACTCATGTATATGTACATCCCACCATCTCCATTTAGCAGTATAATTCATTTTTCACAACTACTTTACAAGGATGGTTATAAAGATTGAACTAATGAATATATATGATATTTATGAAATAATATTTATTACGGTAAAATAATATACTATCTACCTCCCTAATCTTCCACCCATGATATCATCACTCATGCATACGTGTGGATTACCACCTCCGTGAAGAGATATGCTTCATTTTTTACGCCCAACATTAAAGGACAATAATAAATATCTATATAATGAATATATATTCTATTTATATCATGATTAATATTTTTGAGATGATGTAACCATGGTTAATATATGAGGACCAAAACTACAATACCAAAACTTATATGAAAAAGACAACAATTAGCACTTAGAAACAATGATTTTGATAAATAATTATTAATAAATTGGTGTTTAAATGATACAAGTGGATCATCTATGAAATTATAATTATTTATATGGTTCTGGTGTGGAATTATAATAAATTTATTTTTATTATAATATAGGTTAAAATGACATACGAATAGAGTCAGTCATGTGGTGAGGGTTAATTTCATAATCTCATCTTAATATAAGATTTTTTATACAAAAGTTTATGATAGGGGAATTATATGATTTTTTTTCTTAAAAATATATATTTTATTATCCTATAGTTATTTATCATTTTGTAATTATTATTTCAATTTTTACCTTATTTGGAACTCAAAATGACAAAATTAATGTTTTGAGGAATCCAACATTATTTTTCAATTAGGTTGGGAATATGTTTCATCCATTTATATATTGTCTTTAAAAAATAATCATGAATTTTTTACAAATCTCCAATGAATTATTAAGGTCATTTTAACTAATTTTTTACTATATATTTTTTTAATGGATTAATATTTTTATTTTTTGAATAAGATGATTTTTACTAAAGGTGTGAAAAGAATCAATTATTGAATGCTCAATACATGAACTACTTTTCTAACTATAATGAAAATTATTTTCCTCTAATATTCAATTAAGTGCTTTAATGGTTATTTTAAATTAATATTTTCCTTAATATCTTGGAAATTTTTATATTTCAAACAAGAGAAATCTAAATGAATATGGTATTTTCCATAATAAATTTTCTAGCTATCTTTTAAAATTATTTTCACCTATGTAAACATCCTTTGATGAGTGTTTTGATTTATCGGGGATATAATATAATGTTTACATCCAATTTAGTTTCCCTAGATGGATTATGATTATAATGTTATATCTATTGATTGTGGAAAATATTAACATTTCCATTACTATTTTTTCAATATGCATGTTTATGTTGAATACGTATTTATTTTTTTTACCCTTTTCATATGAGAAATTCGTTCGACCTAGTATGTGATGGAAATTGTTAGTTATATCCCGTATATGCATTGATGGGTTTATTTGGATATTATGTATTCATATAAGGCATCTATGGTTAGGTTATAGTGATCAAAATTTTTAATTTTATCTTTATTAAACTAGTTTTTCTTATCCATGTGATTATTTATGTTTTTATTTTCATCCATGGATTTATCCCCTTATATTATATTATTTATATTTGATATATGATTATTTTTTCTCTCTTACATATTATTCAGGAATTATTTATTTTATGATATATTCTATTGTATGATTTCCCTTACTAAGAATTTTATCTCACACTTTATTATGATTTTTCTCACCACATTATACCATAACAGATCGTATGAATGATTTTATGGATTTAAATGAATTAATAATAAATCTATGAATATAACTTTTAAGTTGTATTTCATGTTTTTTGATATAATGGTAGAATAATCTATATATCTATTTTTAGAGACTGTAAAACTAATAAATCCATGTAATCCATTTTAATTTTTTCCAATTCATAAAAAGAACCACCAGTTCCAGATTATTGGAGGTTGGGTGTTATAAGGGATATGAGGCAAAATCACTTATAATGGTTTGATATGTTTATAAAATTATTTTTAACTCTAATTAAGTTAATACTTGTGAATAATTTACCCGTCAAATGAAAAATATTTTTGAAATTTTAATGATTAGTGGAATAAAATTATATTAGGATTTAAATGTTATGAGTATATTAGTTTCTATATATATATATATCTCTCTTATAAGGAATATATGTGCAAGAGTTCATAAGAAGGATTGTTATAGATTTATTGATATATGTTTTGTCTCCTATGACACTTGAGACTAATTTTTACTTCCAGAAAAAAGAAAATATATTTATCAAAAAGTGTTTCAAAGGATAATTTAAATTTTTATTTATTTAAACCCATCAAAACCAAATATTTCCTTTTGTATTACATTTTTTGATTGATTCTAGAGTAACCTGAAAATGTTTCATCTTATAGATTCACAATACATCACGTGCTATGTATATGTAACACTTGACTATGGATTTATATAGGACAATGACAAAAAATTTATAGCTTTATTATTTTTATTCTAATTGGGAATGTAAAGTTAGAGATCTAAAGTAAACATTTAGAGGTTCATTTCTTATCGAAGGAGGATGTGTTTATTGATACAATAGGTTGAAAAACTCATTAAAATTAAGTGATATAGATGCTGATTATGTTAAGGTGTGTGATTTCACAACTCAAATAATATGAACTGATTCATAACATGAATTCATGGGGGTGGACGTTACAAACAAATTAATGAATGGTTATGAAAACCATATTGTAATAAATTTATAAAATAATCTAGTGAAATATTCAAGGAAAGGCATATTTATATCAAGTACCATATCATAAAGTATAATTTAGAATGTAGATATATCAACATTGAGTATATTTTAATTATTATTAAGGAAGAATGTCAATTATTGAATTCCTTAAAAAATATACCTCCTAGATCTTTATAGTGTTATTGGTAGTGAACTCTCTCTAAAAATCATAATGAGTAAATTTATTTATTTTCCCTCTTTCACACCATTTATTTTTTTGATAGAGAGGGAGAGTTTTTTCATAGATCATATAGTAAAGGGGAAAATACTATTTATTATAGGTGAATAAAATGGAGGAGAAGTTAATTTGGGAGAGTTTCATTCTATTGGGATACATGAGATCTTGTTTCTGTTTCTTGAATAATTTTAATGAAATATATCATGTTTTAAATAAGTAAAAGGGGTAGATTTAAGAGCTCTTAAATATTGATAACCCTCATTACATAGACTAAAAAATAGGGAGATTTTATTACCTTAATTGATAATTGGTTAATATAGTATTGGTATTTACACAATAGTTTTTATAACACTTAAAAAGCATTAATACAAAAATTTTGTGTTTAAATATCTATCAAATTAGGATATTTCAATGATTATTTTCTTGAGATGATTATTCCTGGGCTTATCATTTGTTTTAATATTTTATATAATGTCAACATACTAATGGATTGATTATATATTAGTTAGTGTAAAATATAATACAATGTAATGATAGAATTTTGAGATTGAATAAGCAATTTTTTGGTAATAATTGAAAATTTTCATGGTTATTTTTTCATGAAAATGACCTATAAAAGGTTGAATATAAATGGTTATGGTGGTGATCACAATCTTCTGCATGTTTTGAAAGTTTCCTTGGGATTTAACCCAAAGTCTTTGGGTTGACCAATGCAACATATTTTATTAATAAAATTACAATGGTTCTAGTTGTTGTTATTATAAAAATTAAAAGGTGTGGTTTTTGAACCCCCATGAGGAGCTAAAAATATCATTATTTTAATACCATGTTATGGTCAAAAGGAATTATGAATTACAAAGGGAAAAGTTTAGAGGAATATATCATATCACCATGATCAAAATGAAAACACTTATTTTTTTTTTTTATCATGGATATGACACTAAATAAACCATACCAGGATTATATGACACCATGTCATGTTTTTAGTAAATTTTTTGACTGTGGGATGAAAAATGGCATCTAATATATATGGAGAGATAAAAATTTCTAGTCATGGTTTTTGGATATTTTCTTGACCAAAACCACCATGGCAGGGACCAAACTCGCTTTACTATGGGTTAAAGGTTATATTTTTCTTTGAAAAGGGTGATGAAACATTGATATAGTTATAGATAATTTTAGGGGATAATTTTGAGATAATATTTTCCAAATTTGTGTTGACGATAAAGAGGGAAAACATGATCCAAACCTTGTGTAACTAAATGATTATTATAAAAGATTTATTGAATCATTAAGAGTTATTTTTTATCTCTTCTATACTAGAGTTTATGACTATATTTTTTTCAAATACTATGTTCCTTATTTGTATTAATATAAGCACATATGATGCAAGATCACAATTGATAAATCCTAAGGAATAACTAGTTGAGTTATTTTTTTCATGAATCATGTAAAAACACTTTTGGAATATTAAATTTAATTCTCACTCTATATCCATTTTGAATATCATTCTTCTAAACATGCTACAATCCAAAGATATAATATTAAAGATAACACTAGTGATATTTTATTTTTTTGGTCAAAATAATTCAATTCCTCTCTTAATACTTCTTATTATGATTTCCGATGGAATATCCCACAAATAAGGTACTCGTGAATCCTTTTAAAAAATTCAAGATTTATAAACAACTCTTGTAGATAAAACATTTACTATTTACTTATGGGATAAATATATATTCCCTATCACTAGACTTGTGTTGGTAAAATTTTTGGTTCCTTAACAAAGGTTGGATGTAACACCAAGAGATGTTGGGAGGGGGGGTAATCATTATAGATTAAATTTTACCATATTTTTTTAAAAATAAACCTTACTAGTTATAATAAAAATATTTAATCATTATTTTATGTTCACACACCGCCCTTATGAAATGAGTTTAGCAAAAGGGAAATTAATTTTTTACAATGTTCTCCTAGAAGGTGGGTGATGACATCCTTACCATGATTACTTCATGTATAAATCAAATATTTTTCAAAAATATCACATAGTAAAAATTTGAGATATCTGGCAGGGAATCACCCAAAAATCGCATGAACTGTCACCCACAATTTAACTTGTATCCATCTAATCTCAAATTATTTGTTTAAAAAAATGAAAACAATATTCAAATATCTTTTGGATGAACCTATATTAATCACAAAGAATCATTTATTTTTATTGATAATTCCAAATATAGAATCCAAGTAATCAAATAGTAAATGAAAAAAGTTCTTTGAAACATATTATCCTCACAAACATTTAGTTCTCAATGCTTTATATATTCTTTATCTCACACTCTCCGATTCATAATATCACTATTTTATGAATTGTGAATCTAAATTAATCAATTTATTCCTTGTTTTAAATTCATTATAAAATATAATATTCAAATTGTCCCCATTTATTTTAATTTTGGAAATAATAGTTTTTAAAATTAAAATCATAAAATCCATGGTCAGTAATGATTCACTAGACCACTACACAATAACGATAGACAAAAAAATAGTCTCCAAACATCTTTTTTTCCTTTCTGAAACATAAATGGCCATTTTACACATTATACATCTAGATTCATGATACCTTCTATTGATATTTTTATATTTTTCATGTGTAAAATTTCTTATTTTAATGTATAAACATCACAAGAAGAATTTATTCATGGATAGTTTATTACTTATTATATTTCTAAAAAACAATTTTTTTTCATTAATGGTAATATCTCACAATACTTTATTTACTTATCTTAATTTTACATTTTCTCTTATTAACATAGATTATAGTGTCATTATATTCATTGAAAACTCATTACTACCAAAACATTATTATCATAATTTAATTTCATTAAGTTCCATACACATAAGTTCCAAATATTTTCACATTATATGTTCTTTTAGTATGTTAAAAATTACTATTTAATAATATTTGTTGGCTATGAAAAAACATCTTTTTTAGTTACAATTCTTATCCATAATAAAATAATAAAAAAATATTCTATTTAAGAATTATTATTTAATTAAGTAACCTTAATTTCATTATAGAACAATGTAAGAAAATTCTCTATGAAAGATATTTAATCTTTTTCTCCAATAAAAAAGTATTATATGATACATTTTATGAATATCCCATGGTTTAATAATACCTATAACTCTAATTTACTTCAAGAAGACATTAATTTCAATTATAAAAAATTTTATTAATTAATATATTTTAAATTTTTTTAATAATTTGTTTTTCATTTTCTATAATGTTTTTCGTGAAATATTTTTTGTGTGAAAAGAAATGAATTAAAATATACATGTTTTGTGTATAAAATAGTGAAATATACTTATACATGAAACTCTAATATTCTATTATACTTCCAATATATTCCGCATACATCATTTATAATGTAATATAAAAATGTTCTGTGAAATTAACATGTTTTATTTATTGTATATAGAACCAATTTCATGTCAATATAGTTTTTTTGTATGTTATTTCTCATGGAGTTTTCCTATCTTGTGTTGACACGAAATATAACATAATGAAATTAAGGGGGTTTTAGAACAAATTACCATTATATCTTATTTTTAAAAAATAATTTAACTAACCTAAATCAAAACCTTTGTGGAGTGGATGAACATGATTTTGAGTGGAGTTACTTTGTAACATGTCTCAGTTGTCACCACCCACTACATCCCAATGAAATAATCTTAAAAACCCAATGTTCAAAACAATTAAGGGCATATTTTAATTCAAATTTGAGCATAGTGATCACTTGGATAAATAATTTATGACTCAAATGAAAAACATTAATGCCCCATACATACTATTAATATTCAAAAAGAAAATTTATCAATTATATAATATAATTACATTTGAAATATAAAATTGATTGGGCAATTTTATCCTTCATTATGTTTAAAATTTTGAAAAATATGGTTAATAAAAATATTTGGGACCAATAAGATTAACGGACGTTTTATTCTTTTAGTTGGGTAATATATCACTCTAAAATTATAAAATAATTCAATTAATAAAGAAATATGAAAATTGAGGATAATTATTTATTGAAAATTTTAATTTTCATTATCAAACAAGAAATATTTCTTGAAAAAATAGTCGTAATTAATGATACCCTTATGTTAATTTTCTGATGATCCAAGGATTTAGTAAAAAATATTATCAAATTATCAATAAAATTTTAAAATAATAAATTTTATTTTTTAAATTTCATAGATATTATATAATATATATTCAATGGTATATTAACATTAAGATGATAGTAGGGTACACTCACAGTTATATCTACCACTCGATCCTGACCACCACCACCCCCTAACTCTCATCAATATTATTACATAATTTATCCATGCTTCATAGATAATGATTATTTGGATTTTTTAATTCATCCCCTACTAATACCACACCCAAATGGGGTCATGGTTCTGTCAAATATATAGTGCTTCTAGTTAAGAATAACCATCATCTATACATTTAGTGAGTATATGCATTATAAGAATATTCTTATTTCTCTCTTCCAAACTTCATACCCTTTACCTCATCATTTGAAATATGTTTGCTTTATTTTTAGGGTTTAATTAAATATTCAACTTTTTAAAACTCTCATCGAGGTGATTTTTTTAAATATTTATCCTTTTATGAAAGGTAAATTTCTTATAAGAATATCACATTGAATATATGTTACAAAAAAATTACTTTGATATTTTTTCAATAATTATTATCATGGTGTAAGTATCAGGTGTATATTTCAATTATTATTATTTTTATAACCATAAAATAATTGTGAATACATCTCACATAGATTCTTATATAGACTGAATCAATGAATTTGGTGATAAATAGTTTTTCAACTGGATGAATTTCACAACCGAATTTCTGAAATACCTTATATCACACTTTAATATAATTTGGGGGTTATTTAATGTGTCACATGAAGGTAGTACTTACATGAAATTTTAATTTTGTAAATATGATCATCTATCTAATTTTTATTTATTCCCAAAGTCCCATGTAACATATCTTGAGGCTTATACAACGGATCATAAGCACCAATTAATCTTGAATCCACTAAAAATCTATGAACCCTTTTTTATAATCTGGTATGGATCCTTTAAATTTCTGTCAAATTTTATTTTATGGACCTACTAAGAAAGACTAATGAGTTAGTGAAGGTATCAAGGGTTTCCAGGGCATTTTCAAAGCCCAAAACCTAGATTTTTGGGAGAAAAAGTCTAGTCGTACGGTTTGTTTATACCTTATGAGGTAGGGAACACCATTTTTTTAAACCGTGAAAGGATGGATAATGGGTCAGAATAGGGTGAAAATTTTGATTCATCCATATGAAAAGTTACAGAAAAATTTTTGAGGCATTTCACATGGTTGGAGCACAGTTTCCCTAACCATATAGTTTCCCCTTTACTACACCATATTGTGCACGGTTTTCGCACGGTTTCACTAACTATGTAGATAAACCATAAAAGGGTAATTTTGGGTGAATTTAACATTTTTACCATAAATGAAATGTTAACTGATTTCCATCCCCTCTCCCTTATGAATCTATTTCAAGTATAATCTAGATTTTTGAGATTTACCTTCCATCCAATGATTGATTCGACCGTCGTTTGTATCGTTGTATCCACACTGGTACGTTCTTGATTCATTTTTAATATTACTTCATTCATCATCCAATCTACTATGCTATTTAGATGTAGGATCATATGCCCCAATTTAAAGGAATTGATCTTCTCTTGAGATCTACTCTAATCAAGGAATAATTAGAGGCTGATAATGGATGAGGAGAGACATACGAGCCTAAGGATGGTGATCGAAAACTCATTCCTCAATTTCCATCATTTTATAAATCTCTATAGCATCACATGGATTTCACCCGGCATCATTTAATGAATTTATGTGTCATTCTTATAGTCATTAAAATCATGTTCTAAGAGGAATTCCTTTTATGTGATTTAATGTTTGTGGTTACATCCACAAATTCAACTCCCCTATGTAGGGGACGTGTGATAATTGAGTGTTTTTAGTGTTTTAAAACCTTTGAGCCACCGTTCGGTTATGTTTGAGCCTAATGATTCTAACAGTAAGCGTCCTTATAATAATTTTCCATTGAATTGGCAATTGGATATTACCAGGGTTGGAAAAAACTTTCCACATCTAATGTAGGTTCATCACATGATGAATTAAATGTAAATTGAATTGGAATGTATGTTGTATATATATGACTTGGCCAAATGAATGTAAATGAATGTTTTGGATACATCATGTAGAAACCCTTTACACTAATAATTGAAGGAATTGGAATGAACCAAGTGTTTAAGACATAAATAGATTTATTAAATGGTTGCATGCTCAGTTGGAATTGTCATATTAATGACATGAAATGGCTTGATCCTCATGTTATATTAAATGTATTGAGTATTGAATGTACTAATTAATTAAATTAATTTAATCTAAGGTTCATAATTATACATATAGAACATGAAACCATTATAGTGATGAGAATACTTGAGTTATTTCTTGGATTCCAAAGGTTATGGATTGAGCCCTAGTGGACACAAATCCGATTCAAGTATGTTAGTTTCCTTGGTTTATACCCACCTAGAATTATGATCCCCATCTATCTATGGATGCCTAGTATGACACCATATATACTAGTATAGGATTTCATGTATAAAATCCTTGGATATAGAATATCTTATACGGACATGAGGCTCCTTGGTCACATCGTTGGTCCTAGCCAGAGCATATCCCATTTTACAATGGATGTATTCCTTGTACTCGGTTTGATCAGACTATTGTGGAATTCCATGGATAATTCTCCATGGATTACAATCTTAGCCATTTACTAAGGATGTAGTCAGTACTGAGTTGGAGACCCTTGGTGTCTACTTTTCTTTGGATACTAGGGTGGAACTCTTATGTTACTATTATCATTTCTGGTTCCATTGTCATATCTTAAAACCCTTAAAAGTACTACCATGAGGTGATTATTGTATTGGTTATGACTCATGTGATACAATAACATAAACTAAATTAATTAATTAATGAACTAGTTACATGTTCAAACACTATCCACGGGCTGAAGCAGGTACATAGGTATTTATGTGGTCGTACTGATTTACGTTATATATGCATGATTTCACACCGTTTAGTTTATTTTACATGGATATGATGATATAAAAACCATTGGTGGTGGCATACTGGGATTTATCTCACAAACAATCTAGGCCTCCATTAATATTATGGAATACAATATCTTTGATGGGTTTTTCAAACGGAAGAGTATGGTTTTAGAAATTTTATTTCTAGATAGTTTCTTATCAAGATGGTAGCAGATGATTGAGTTGGAGATCAGTATGCTTGGGACATATTATTTATTCATTTTTTCTAATTTGTTGAAGCATGATTTTATGATGCTTTGTTTCCATGTTTTCCGACATTATAGTTACATGACATATCATTATCATCTTTTTTATGTGATTATTAGTTATTCTATAATTTTTGGTTATTTTTTATCGTGTCTCTTTCCGCTGTTCAATCTATTTACCTATCTTGCATCCAATATTTAAAATTTTTTCTTACTTCCCCTTATGATGCACTCTAGTAATGAGGGAATAGTCTACACACAGATACACCTAGTTCGTCACCTCTAGTCAAAAACCATTCATATTTATGGAAATACACTTGATGCCATCTATCCAACTAGGATTGGGTAACATCGAAGTGTAATATATGTTTGGGACATCAAAAAGTGGTATCAAAGGGGATTATATTATGTCATTACAATTTGGTGACTATAATTTGGAGATTTTGAATGCTTGGAAATTTTTTATTGGCAATTCATGGGTATCTTGAACCCATTTTCTAGGAAAAGGAGGAGTTATCTTAATTACTATTTTGTTTTGGTTTTCCAATTATAGTTTTTATCATTTCACCATTGGGTGATACATCACATTAGGTGAAATTTCTTGACTTTCATGATATGTCTGGGTGGGTGGCTATTTTAAGAGAAGGGTGTTCTGGCACCTTTCATCTGACTTTCCTCCACACTCTTGTGTTGGTTGTAGAGGTTCTCTGACGAGTTGTTCTGCCATCACAGTGCAACTTCTTAAAAAATGGGGTGATGAAATATTTAGACTAATCTCACCACTGCACTGTCTAGTAAGGGGGGAAATAAGGCTTTCACTTTTTCTTTCTTGGGTTTTTTCTTATTTTGAACTTATTTCCACATTTTAACCTTTTCTCTTCTTTTGTTTTCATAGTCATTTTTTGTAATTGGTAATAGGTTCCCTCTCAAATTGTTGTAAAAAAGGTTACTTTGTTAAATAAAATGGGCTTTAACCTCAATCATTTCTAAAAATATAAATTCTCCATTGGGTGAGGCACATGCTATGTGGTTTTGTTGATTATTTTTCTAAATGGGGATATTATTTCGTCCTTGGTCCAATGATATGAGGGAAATGGGAATTGTAAAATGCATCATCATAGAAACATATAATTCACAATTCCATGCACATTTCCATTCCATATAGGTGCATCTCACTCTTTTTATTTCGTGATATGCATGTGATTGTTGAGTGAAGTTGTGGTAGTTATACTACGCATGCAATTTCCTCGGTTCTGATTGGGAGATTGTTGGTTTTAGTTCATGAGGTGCCAGGGACCTTGTGTGTGGGAATTTTTAATCAACCAATTTAAGCCATTATATTACAATCAAATGGGTTTCATTTTCAGTGATAAATCATATTGGCCATGATTCACTGGGTACAACGATCCATTTTAGATAAAATTTGATATATGTTATAAGCAAATGAAAATGGTAAAAGTAAAAAATGGATTCTAAAATGTAATGGTTTCACATAATTATCATGACTTGTCATGTTTATGAATGGTAAATGAGTGAAACTAGAAATTAAATATTAAATTAATGAAATATTTTCATTTAAATGATGAGGCAATGTTCTATTGATCCTTAATATGCTGAAACATATAGAACTTATACTTGAACACTTTAAAATGCATGGCCTTATAAGTGGGTAGTTGGGGTAGTATAAATTGGGTAGTGACCTTTTTATTATGTTCATCTTCCACTAGTGTTGAAATATATTTTATTCTAGCTTTTTATGAGGTGTGTGCTTGGATTTTGTAGACCAATGACGCCCCAACGTCCTTATGTCATGTTCAAGGAGGGTTATGAAAACTGTGATCTAGAGGTGGCGGGCCCAAAGATTCTATTCATTTCTTTAAGAGTTCCACATGAGGGACCATCTTCTATAATTAATTTTCAAACTCATGCTCAATTTTGTGATAGTTGTTACATCTGATTCAGTTTATGCATGGTGCTCCATGAGCTAGTCATATGATGGATGACCATAATCATGAGTACTAGTAGAAGAAGCATGCTAATTTCTTAGGGTATGGTAGTCTTCAAGCTCTCGAGTCTTGTCTTTGAAGACACCCTATCTATCACCGAACATATGGAGAAACCATTGGAGTGTATGTTCATGATTTCTACATAAATTTTATGTGATTTGGAAATGCCTTTATGGGATGTAGTTACCTAGGCTGGTCTTCATCATGGCATATTTTGTGTATATTTCCATACTTTCGTCTATGATAATTTATTTCCTCACACATTGAGAACTGATAGATATAGAGAGTTCACAAAACTCGATCATGGTTCTATGTCTGGTATAGAGTATTAAGTGTGTTTTATAGAGTTACAATTGTCTTCATTTATTCTCTCTAGTGATGATCTTTTACATGAAATATTTTCAGAGGATGGGATTATGTATTCCATCCTTACTCATGTGAATATATTTATCCTTCATATATTTTCATAAATTGGAATAAATATCATATAATTGAGCTAAAACTGAGGGGAAATGATAGTAATCGGCAGAGAGGTCCAGTTTCAAGGCATGCAAGGAGTCCCTCTGGTATCAGGAAGTGGTCCCTCAAGATTTATCATTAGGGAAATTGTAGCTAACGTACCCGTAATTGTACCTCTATAGTGTGTAACCAATGTGGATGATAGGGTAATCTAAAGAATTGGTGTGATAATGACCCACTAGAGTGATGGGATTGCGACTGTATGGGGAACATAATTCGATTATGTCAAACCTTTCTATCAACTTATAGTGAAAGAGGTTCCTCACTAGATCTACCTTTGGAGGTAGGTTCTTTTAGTCCATTCCGGACTAGGAGTTAGATTAGAACTGACATGACTAGTCAAGGAGGAGGTTATGGCCATATTAGTTTGATTCTGGATCACCAGAATCACCAGCAGAGATATTTTGATCATGGTAGTATAGTTTTTCAATACAGTTGTGGATCTGGTCCATTTCATGAACTATAGTCGATACCTGATGATCAAGATGCATGGCCGTCTATTTTATGATGTATTAGTCTAGTATCCTCCACTAAAGTACCTACAATATTTGATATTGGTACTTCACACTCTTTCATATCTTTACCTATTGTGGGAAGACTTGGACTGGAATACAGTATTACTATGGTGTAATGAACCTAAATACTCTATTGGGGGTATTGTCATAAAGAATATGCCAATGTAGATACTGTCCCATTATGGTTGGAAAATACCCTTTCTTATGAGACCGCATTGTTCTTGAGATGTTGGTGTTTGATTAAATTCTTGATATGGAATGGATAGTTCTATATCATGCCTTTGTAGACTACTATCACCATAGGGTACTATTTACATCACCAAAGTGCATCAGTTATCTACACAAGGGTGAGTGGGATGGCACGACTAGTAGATATAGACCAGATCATCATGGTCGTTGGGGAGTGACCTCCTATATTTATAGTCTCATCATGGAGGATCATGGTATACTTCCAGATTAATTCCCTCCAGTATTAGATCTTTTCAAGGACATATGTCTTGATGTTTTTTTCTAGATTACATCCTTAGAGTATTGTAGTGTTTATTATTTATCTCATTCTAGGAGAAGCCCAAGTTTATGTTCCCCAATACAATATGGAACCAACTGAGCTCTAGGGTTAGGATCAGTAGGCTAGATACCCTGAGAGGGGGGGTGAATCAGGGTATGATATATTAAAGCAAATGCTCCTTTTTTATCTTGTTTTTCTTTTAGACAAAAGCATCTTCTCTCTCTTTCCCGATGAAGAGTGTAAATAAACCTTAAAGCATGCACAGGACACAACGATTTTTATATGGTTCACCCCCACTAGGCTAAGTCCAGGGAGAATACACCAGAAGTTTTCCAATGTACCAATTCCACTATAAGTGAACTGATGTTTACAAGTTCAAAGAGGACTCACTTTCCCTCTTGGTTTACAACCACTAACTATTTGAGAACTCACTACTCTCTCAACTGATGTGAGCTCACTGCTTCTCATAAGTTCCACTCAGTGTTTATAGACCTGTAGGTCTTTTCATTACCAAAAATGAATGCATCCTTCACTGTATGTAGATACTCTATTGAAGTCTAGATTTCATCCACTGATGAATACCACTTTTCCCCTAAACACCAGGAAACTCACTTTGGAAACACCCTCACAAAGCACCCTACTTTGCGAGGCTCCTAATTTCGAGAAGCTCAAACAAGCCTTCATGGAGCTCCTACATTTTCACAAATCACTCTTGTGAAGAACTCTCGCGAAGCACAAGTCATCGTAGAGAGACTTCCCTTGAGAAGCTCACTAATCCAACATGGAGCTCGAAACATTCACAGAACTAAATTAGCCAACGCGAAGCTCTTCTTTCCCTAATCACACCACCTTCGCGAACTACCTTCGCAAACTGAGTGAAAAATATTTTCTCTGAAAACTCTCTCTAATTTTCTCAAGGGGATCAAGGTCTATTTATAAGAAATTCCACCATCCTTCAAACCTTCCGCGCGAATTCAATGCCACATCATCACAAATTGCAAAGCTCTGATGTTCCCGCTGAAATTCTCTCAAAATCGCGAAGCACCACAGAATTTTCGGATCACGGAGCTCGTCGTAATCATGGATCATACTAGCATTTTCTTCGTTCCTTCACCACAAAGCTCCACTCTCAATGATCTTTTCCTCCACAATGCTCTTCAACTCTGCCATTCACAAAACTTTACGTAATCGCGAAGCATGACATAATCGTGAAGCATCACTATCAACATTCTTTTGGTCTTCGTAAAATCCAAACCACGAATCCTATCTTCACGAAATTCATTCCTTTCCAATATTTTGATGATATCATTAAGGATATCCACTTTTTTCGATTCTCATCAAACTCCAAATTTTGGAACCCATAAATTTGGCAAACACTGGAAAATGGCCGCACCTTGTATATGTTCTTCTGTACTGCTTCCAGATTGTCCGTTCCTTTGTCACGGTTCATTGTCAACATTGATTTTAAACAACATCTCTGGAACTTGATAATTCACCATGGAAACGTACATTTTCAACAAACACAATCAACCCAAAAATACTGCAACGATGCCTTGTGGGATTTTTGCCCAACAATCTCCCCCTTTGGGTTTGTTGACAACTCTTCTCAGAATGATTTTCTTCACATTGATACCTCTCTAAAGCTCCTTACAGCCGCTACCACCATTTGCCTCTTACAATTATGATAGCATTAATGGATTCACTTAACACATAATCTAATCCCACATGAGGAATGATCGACATGAGAGACAAGTTTAGTATGAATATTTCATCAATGAATCACTTCATGTCAGACAAAAATTGTTGATTCCAAACTGATACCAATTGTTAAATTGATACCAATTGTTGAACCACACTGATACCAATTGGTGGTAGTTGGAAACCTTCTCACATCATTCCAACGTCACTATTCGGATTTTATTAAGTTCCTCATCTTTAATGTAATCTATTATTTGATCGATCACTTTCAGCATCATCAGATTTAAAACGCTCCCCCTATCTCATTACTCTCCCCCTAGCTCACTGCTCCACCTATCAGCTTCTCCCCATGTCTTTTACTATGGAATTTTTTCCGTTCCTTATCCGCAGTTTGTCCCCCTCGAGGAGTCACTATTTATCCCCCTCTGTCAATGGACCCAAATGTCACCCCTTTTTTGTATCCACACTTTTTCAAGTGCAGGGAGTCGACTGAACTCCCAAAGCCATTCAATGCCTTTCAAATGCTTCCTTGGGTAAAGAATTTGTCAGAATGTCTACAACCTATAGTTATATAGGCATATACTCCAACTTCATGATTCCTAACTCAACCTTCTCCTTTATAAAATGATACTTTGTCTCAATGTGCTTTTTCCTTGAGTGATGGACTATATTTTTCATGAGATTGATAGCACTTGAATTATCGCACTGGATTCTGATCAGAGATTTCACTTCAAATCCCATATCATCAAGCTACTGCTTCATCCACACTAAAAGTGTACATGCTTGAGTGGCCGCAATATAATCATCTTCTACAGTGCTTAATCAGATGCAATCTTGCTTCTCTCTTAGACAAGAAATACATATTCCACCAATATAGAATGCACCTCCTAACATTGATTTCTTGTCATCCACTGAACCGGCCCAATCTGTATCAGTATATCCCAATAACTCTATCTGAGATTTTCCATTATACAACAAGCTGAAGTACACCATTCCCTTGATATACCAAAGTGTTCTTTTCACTTCACGCATGTGGGTTTATTTGGGATTAATCTGATATCTCGTTGCTTGGCATGTGGAAAATACAATGTCAGGCCTTGTTGCAGTCTAGTATAGAAAAATCCTAATTATTTTCCCATATTCTGTGATATTAACTGCCTTTCCATCCTCATCTTTGGAAAATTTCATCTGGGTAGTAACCAGAGTCTTCATATCCTTGTAATTTTCCATTCCAAATATTTTCAAGACCTCTTTGGAATATTTGGATTTAGAAATGAATGTTCCATTCCTTCCTTGTGTCACCAGTAGACCAAGGAAAAATGTTAGCTCTCCAATAATTAACATTTTGAACTCACTTTTCATGAATTCAGAAAACTATCTGCACTGAGCTTCATCTGATCCTATAAATATTATTACGTCAACATAAACCAGGACCATGATCCTTTGATTATTATTGTTATTGGAATAGGTATTGTAATCAACTCCCCCACACTGGAAACCAAGCTTCTTCAAGTACAGATCAAGCCTTGAGTGCCATGCTCTTGGTGCTTGTTTCAGCCCATACAATGCCTTCTTCATTCTACAAACCTTTTTCTCATCCTCATGAATGATAAAACCATATGGCTACTCAATATACACATCTTCCTCTAGAACCCCATTCAAAAATTCGGATTTTACATCCCTCTAAAAAACATTGATCTTCCGTTGCACTATAATAGCCAAAAATAATTTTCTTGTCTCTAGTCTTGCAACCGGGGAAAATTTCTCATGAACATCTATTCCCCCTATCTGGTAGTATCCTTTTCACACCAATCATGCTTTGTTCCGAATTATTATGCCATATTCATTCATCTTATTGTGATAGACCCATTTAGTACCAATTACATTCTTATCTGTAGGCCTCAAAACAATCTCCCACATCTGATTCTTTTCAATCTAATCTAGCTCTTCATTCATGGCATGAACCCAGTTTTCATCTTTAGCTGCATCAGCAAGGCATTTAGGCTCTACCAAAGATAAGATAGATATTTACTGTAGTGAATTCATTCTTCTTGTCTGAACTGGAGCTGATTTATTGCCAATGATATTTGTCATGTCAATTTAAACTATACTCCTTGTCTTATGTGCAGATACAGATTTTTCATCATCATCATCATCAGTATCTTCTTCTGAATCACCATTAGCCACTTCTGCTCATCATATGTTACTTTCCTCCTCATCAGCTTCATCTAGAAATTGTTCACTGTGCTGTTGAATACTCTCTTCATTCTCTACAATAGTGTCATCATTTCTCTCAACTACTATTCCTAGCCTTTTGTTAAAGAATTTTTATTCTTTTCATTTTTATGAATACCAAAGGAATATCCCCTTATCTCTATATGAATCAAATTCCCTATGCTTATTCTTGTTGAGGATGAAGCACCTATTTCCAAATATTCTAAAGTATTTCATTATTGTATTCTTTCCATACCACATCTCATATGGAGTCTTTCCTTCCTTTGGACACAACAAAGCCCTATTAGAAATGTAGACCGATGTCAAAATAGCTTCCTTTCAAAATTTCTCTAGGAGGTATTTTTCTATGAGCATCATTCTGTTCGTGTTGTTGATGATCTGATTTCTCCTTTCAACCACTCCATTATGTTGTGGAGTTCTCACTAAAGAAAACTTGATGCCTTATCCCATGTTTCTCGAGATATTCTTTCACCTGACTATTTGTGAATTCCGTACCATTATCAGTACGAAACATCATAATTTTCTGTCCAATCATCTTTTCTCTCTCCCTCTGGTACTATTTTAAGCAGCTGAACACATCAGTCTTATGGGAAATAAAAAATACCCATTCCATTCTACTATAGTCTTCAATGAAAAGAACATAGTACCTCTTTCCATCAACTTCTATTTGCGTGATAGGCCCACATACATCAACATGCACTAATTCGAGCACTCTTGTTGACTTGTTTTCCATTACTTTATACGTATTTCTGATGAGCTTCCCTTGTGGTCATGCAACGCACGTATGAGTATGACCATGTGATAGCTTAGGGAGGTATCTTGCTGCATCACACTTTACCAGATCCTCCAGGGATGGTTGGCATAGATGACCAAGTCATTTATGCCACACCTTGTTTTCTTCCTCTCTGGACAGAAAGCACATATCTTCTTCTCCACTTACCAGGTAGATATTTTCCATTGTCCTTTTTCCCTATAGAACCACTACCCATATCTTCCTTTTACAATACACACCTTCTTAGTAAACCTTATAGAATGTCTTGAGTCACATAGTTGACCGACATAGAGAAAATTGTGATTGAGGCCTTCTACTAATAAGATTTCAGCACGTCTCATCCTTTTCCCCCCAAAATGGCATTTCCTGAGCCAATTATCTTTAGGCCTTCATCGTTTCCAAGCTTGACAACTCCTTCTTTGTCATATTTTATGCTTGTAAAAAGATCCTTATTACCTGTCATGTAAGATGTGCAACCTCTATCAAGGATCCAGACACCAGAGCGATCTGATGATTTAAGGGAAATTTCTACCACCACTTCCTTCTCATACTTTTTCTTCATGGTCCATATTTTTGCCTTTATATTTGACATGGACTGAGAATTCTGATCTTTTTCAGAGTATGATGGACCAGCTTCATCTTGAAAAGCTGCAAATCTATTTTACATTTTCAACACAATACTTTGTTCATTGATTTGTTGCTTGCAAACATTTTGATTATCATTTGGAACATTCCTCTGTATGGTCGATGTACAATACCTAGCCATGTGGCCAGATCATCTACACTAAAAACAATGTCCTTCAAAATATGTTCTGGAGAATAGTTCTCTGTTTGTTTTCCACCTTTGTTCTTGTGCCCTTCGATATCTCTTGGCTATGGAACACACATATGTGAATGACCCATCTTTACCCAACAATAACACCTAATATGAGGTGAATTACTTTGTATGACTTATACAATATGATTTTACCCTTGGGATCTCTGAATATACTAATTTTTCCTTATTCCCAAATCAACCTACAATCTCAGAGTGGGTGCTTGCAGTCCGACCTCAATTTTTACATATTTTTGTTTTCAGTCAAGCCTCCAATCGGTCTTAGCATCTGAATGTAGTTTATGCTTCTTTTCTTCTGAACCACTATTATCCACTTTCAGCTTCTCGGTTTTCTGAGTGACCTGATTTCTTGATGACCCACCAGGAGTCAAGACTTTTCCTTGATCTTTAACCTTTTTCCACAAACTGACAACTTCTCTTTCAGGTTCTTCCATACACTTGATTTTATCATTCCTTGTGTAATTGAAGACATCAAAAATTTATTTATTTATTTTCAATTTTTATTTTATACTCACCAACAGATTATGTGTCCTCTGGGGTTAATGACTTGAGTTTCTCAATTTTCTTCCATCAACTCAGACTTCTCTTCTTCCTGCTACAACATATAGTGTTTGGCGTCCCGAACAACGTTTTTTGGAAGTATTTGTTTTGGATCTCCAAACATCTATCTCCTCAAGAGTAGCCTCTCACTCAACTTGAATATAAACTCTTCCCTAAACCTCTTATTCTTCTTCTTCATCATCTATTTCATTCTTATTCTGTTAACTACCAACAACTGCCACCATAGCATTTTCTCCACGATCTCTGCAGTTCTCTATCTTTTCAACCACCTCATCCTCAGACTCATCTAAACTATCATATTCTTTTGAAAGAAGGATCTTCTTATTAAAGAAATATCTCTTGATCTGTTTCATGCCTTTCCCATAGGCATGAGACTTCTTCTTGGGAATTTTGATTTCATCAACATCATCATCCTCTTGGATCTATTTGGGGAACCTTGTGGCAAGATGTCCAACCTTTCCACATCGAAAACAAGAAAGTGGAAGCTTCCCTTTAAACATTACTTTTTCCTATTTTATGGATTGAGGATAGGAATGACATCACCTCATCTGTCTCTTATTCTTCCTCATAATCATTAATGTTGAGCTTCTTCGTAGCCTTGAATGCCACCTCTTTGGATTTCCCCTTTTCCACAGCATCATTATCATCATTTCTCATTTTATATGCAACAAGGGCTCTGTGTAGGTTATCCAATGTCAACTCTTTCAGGTATTTATCTTCCAAAACTGAAACTTTCGGATTGAACCAAGGTAGAAGATTCCTCAATATGTGTTTCACAATCATTATTTCTTCAATAACTTCTCCAAGACCTCACATGTCTTCAAATAAAACATTTACCCTATTAAGGAATGTATCATCAGACTCATTCGGGTCCATTCTCAGATATTATTACTTATTCCACAACAATTATAGATTTTCTTCTCTGACCTTTGTATCCCCTTCATATATATTTAATAGCTTTTCCCACATAGCATGTGATGTTTTTCATGACATCACCTTTGTATAGATAGGATTGGGTAGGGTTCCTCATAAAGCATTGATTCCCTTTGTGTCAGTATCCAATTTTCTGTACTCATCTTCTTATAATGCACCACTGTTAATATCGGCTGTTATACCATGCATTGCTGCTATAAACACATCCATTCCCAAATATCGGATGTAGTGTTGCATCCTATTCTTCTATAGCTGAAAATCGTTCCCGTTGAAGATCGGAATCCTTTTATTATTGGTAACCTCCATTTGAGAGAGAATTACAAATATTAACCGTTCCCTTTGATTAAAATTTTTAGGACCACTAGGCTAGATACCCTGAGGGAGGGTGGGTGAATAAATGTATGAAAGATTAAAACAACTGCTCATTTTTTATCTGTTTTTGCTGTTATAAAAAACCCTCTTCTCTCTCCTTCCCAATACAGAGTATGAATAATCCTTAAAGAATTCACATGACACTACGATTTTTACTTGGTTCCCCCTCACTAGGATATGTCCAAGGACCATACACTAGCAGTGTGATGATGTACTAATTCCACTATAAGCACACTTTTATTTACAAGTTCGAAGCGGATTCACCGTAACTTTTGGTTTGCAACCACTCACAATTTGAGAACTCACTGCTCCTTAAACTGAAGTGAGCTCATGCTTCTTCAGAAGATCAACTCACAGTTTATAGACCTATAGTTCTCTTCATTACCAAAAATTAATGCATTCTCCACTTTATGTAGATTCTCTATTGATGTCCAGATTTCATCCAATGATTAATAACCCTTTTCCCCTGAACACCGAGCAACTCAATTTGGAAACACCTTTGAAAAGCACCCTACATTGCGAGTCTCTCAATTTCGCGAATATCAAACAAGACTTTGTGAAGGTCCTTCTTTTTAAGGAAGGACTCTCATGAATCTCATTCGCGATGCTCAATTCATCACAGAGCGACATCCCTCATGAAGCTCACTGAGCCAATGTAGAGCTCGCCACTCTCGCAGAGCTAAATTAGCCACCGCGAAGCTCATCTTTTGCGAAGCACGCCGCCTTCACGAACTACCTTCGCGAACCGAGAGAAAAATATTTTCTCTGAAAGTATCTCTACTTATCTTGAGGGGGCTGAGGTCTACTTATAGGTAATTCCACTAACCCTCAACCCTTCCGCATAAAGTGAACGCCACATCATCACAAATCGTGAATCTCCAATGTTCCCAATAAAATTCTCTCAAAATTGCAAAGAACCATGGAAATTTTCAGATCGTGGAGCTCATCGGAATAGAGGAGAATCCCATTATTTCCTTTGTGCCTTCACCATGAAGCTCCACTCATAATTCTCTTCACTGCCGTAATGCTCTTCAACTATTCCGTTAATGAAGCTTGACATAATCGCGAAGAATCACACTCAACATTCTTCTAGTCTTCGCTAAATCCAAAATATGAAGCCTATCTTAGAAAAAATCATGACATTTCCATATTTTGATGAGATCTTCAATGATATCCAATTTTTTCAATGGTCACCAAACTCCAAATTTTGGACCCGAAAAATTTTACAAACACTGGAAAACAACACCACCTGGTATCTGTTCTTTTGTACCGCCTCCAGATTGTCCATTCCTTTGTCATGGTTATTTGTCAACATGGATTGTCTACAAAATCTCTAGAACTTTACAAATAACCATGGAAACCTACATTGTCAAAAAACACAATAAACCAAAAAATACTGCAATGATAACTTGAGGGATTTTTTCCCAACATCTAGGATCTCAAGAAGTTGTTGGAGAATATAGATACTAAAGGTTTTATATGGCTTAACTCTTCCTCTTGGTGTTCACCTGCACTATTTGTTAAGAACGTAGATGGGACCCTTCATATTTTCATTGATTACAAATGGTTGAACCAACATACAGTCAAGAAACAGTATCCACTACCTTGTATAGATGATATATTTGACCAACACCAAGTATCTAGTGTATTTTCTAAGATGAGACTAATGTTGGTCTATCATTATGTGTGCGTCAGGACACCAAACATACCTCATACATCATTCCTTAGCAGGTATGGTATATATGAGTACCTCAATATGTACTTTGGTCTTATGAACGTACCCTCTATTTTCTTGGATTTGATGGATCGGGTGTTCCAACCCTATCTGGATTCTTTTGTCATATTCTTTGTGGAGGGCATCTTGATGTACCCTCACAATCATAAGAACCATGAGAATCACCTTGTGATCATTCTATGTACACTATATGAGCATCCTATTTATGAAAATATTCCCAAGTTCCACTTCTAGATTGAGAATGTACACTTCTTGGGTCAAATTATATCAGAATTAGGTTTCTCTTTTGATTCATAGAAAATTAGTGTTGTGGTTTCTTATGAGCATCCTAAGAACGTGATTGATATATGATGATTTTTTAATATATGGATATAAAATGAATTTTATACAGAACTTATCACACATTTATTGGAATCATACAAGTATTTAAAATAATTTTGATAAGTTCCTGTGGTCAAAATAGTGTGAGAAATCCTTCCATGAGCTAAAAGGAAGGCTTGTATCAACACATATTCTGATTTTTATAGAGCACAAAATAGGATATAAGGTGTTATGTGTTGTATCAGGCCTCGACCTAGGAGAAGTTATAATTATCAAGGATAGATTTATTGTGTATATATATTAGTATTTGAGGCCTCATGAGAGGATATAAATGACACATGAGCACTAGCAAGTAGCAGTTGTCCATGACATATGCTCCCAGAGACAATATCTGTTGGGTGAGCTCATTGTGGTTTATATGGACCACAAGAGCCTCAAATATATATTTACACAACATGAACTGAAAATTAGAAAGATAATATGGGTCTAATTTCATTATCCTGTCTATTTTGAGATTGCCTATAGCTTGAAAAAGAAAATGTAGTTGCTGATTTCTTGAGTTAGAAAACTTAGAAACAAGATATATGGGAAGCCAATGATGAATGCAAATTAACGACCCTATTTTCTGAGCTACATATGAAGTTTCACTATATCCACAATCATTCCAATCATTTATCCTTGAAAATTACCCATTCCCTCCTTGAGAAGGTGAAGATCCAAAAATATCTATAACATGAGGTATTGTTTCTCCATTAGATAATTTCATTTGATGTCTCACCACTATATTGGTAAAGGGATAGAGATGACATCTAGTGTAAACATGGAGATGTCTGGGTTACATAAAATATGAGAGAGTATTTGATGTAATATTCCCACACTTCTTAGTGTGATGTTAAACTAGGAATATATAAAATTTATCGAGGCATGTGACACCAATATTGTCAGATTGGTATAAAGCATCAGATAAAAAGATTTGTCACTCGGTGGTCCACTAGTCAGTAGGTGAAAGCAGGGCACTTGAGATCTATGGGACTATTATAGACAATTCTATTCCAAAAATGTAATTGGTAAGATGTTTCTATTAATTTTTTAGTTGTATTACCTTGGTCGCCCAGAGGTAGAGACACAGTATGGGTTTTCATTGATAGACTATTGAAATTAGGCAACTTCATTCCTATATGGGGGACTTTCTCTGTTGATGATATGGGAAGAATGTATTTCTTTGATATCATGAAATTACACATGGACCCACATACTATCATTTCATATAGGTATTTTTATTTCACATCACCATTCTGGAAGGGGTTTTTATAAGCCTATGGGTACATAGGAGTTTCGGAGCCCAACTTTTCACTCTCAGAATGATGGACATTCAGAACCGATGATATTGGTTTTAGAGGTAATTATCCAAACCTGAATCCATGATTTTAGTAGTTCTTGGTAGGATCGCATACCTCTAATCGAGTTCTCCTATAATAGTATATTTTATAAGATAGTTATGATGCATCCTTTTGATGAACTGTACGTGAGGATGTTCCCTTCACCCATGTTCTAGCTAGAGCTAGATGTTAAAAAACTACTAGGACTATATCTCATTCGGGAGACATTAGAGGAGGTTCAAATGGCGAAGAAGTGTATTTATAATGCTCAATCTAGATAGAAATCTTATGTTGATTTTTTTGGATGACCTATTTAGTTTGAGGTCAGGGATCTAATTTTATTATGGATATTACCTAGGTTAGGGCGTAGATGGATACAGAGGCAAGGGAAGCTATCAGATTACTTTTTCAGATCATTTGAGATTTTAGAGAGAATGGGACTGATATCTAATCAGTTTTCACTACCCCAGAGATACCATGCAATGTATGACTTCTTCCACATCTCACATATTCTTATTTATCTTGTTGATCCATCTCATACTTTTGATCCTGTGGAAGCTGAGCGAAATGGCGATTCTTCGTTTGAGGAGTATCCTATATGCATCCTTGACCAAAGCATGAAGGAACATTGAAGATTGATATACCCTTTAGTACCAGTGATATGGAAGCATAGATTTATACAAGATGATACTTAGGAGTGGGAGGATAACGCTAGTGCCTAGTGTATAGATTTGTTCTCAAATTGTGTTTCTTTACCCATGGAAGGTGATCTCAGTGACATGTTTTTTTTGGGGGGAAGAATGTAAGAAATTTTTTTTTTATGTGAAAATATTTAAAATTTCATAAAATTATATTTTAGGGACTTAATATTAATTTTATGGTCTAGTGAAGGTCTTTAGGGTGTCTCAGGCTTGTTTGGTGCCCGAAACTCAGCTTTATCAGAGAAGAAGGAATATCACACTGTTAACTCAAACCATGTGACGCTAGACACATGGTTTGTTAAACCCATGTAAGGCCGGACTGTGGGCTATAATATGGTGCAATATTTGATCTAGCCATGCACCTTAGGCCACATTGCCATTTAAAAAGATGCAGAAATGTTAGAGAGGAAATTTTTCACAATTCGAATAATGTTTCCCTAACCATGAAGCCTAATCATGGGGGTGACCCTTTCGAACAACAGACCATGCATGGTTTGTGCACTATTTAGATAACCATGTGGAAAACCCTTGTGAATTGTAATTTGGGTGAATTTTCTGTTTTTCCCTTAAATGTAATTTTAAATGATTTCCATCCCCTCTCCCTTTTAAATCAATTTCAATACAAATAAATATATTAAGATCTTGAATTTACTATTACATTATAAATTCCTTTTTAATATTATGTTGTTATTCTTCCTATCTATGATTCTATTTAGATGAATGCTCTTATACGCTAATTTCATGGCATTGCTCAATTTTTCAGATCTACTATAATCTAGGATAAATTATATGATGATATTGGGTGAGGAGTGTCATACGAGACTAAGGTATTGGGTCAATAACTCATTCTTAAATTTCCATCATTTTATAAATTTCTATATCAATAGACTTATTTCAGCACACATCATTTATGAGATTTGTGTGCAATGATTGTAGTTGTTCGGACTGTGTTCTATGACCCATTCCATATCTATGATTCAATTTTTGTGGTTACATCTACAAATTCAACCAGCCCTTGTAGGGGATGTTTGATAATTAGGTTATTTAGTGTTTTGACACCTTTAATCCATCATTTGTGAGTGTTTGAGATTGACCATTCTAGCGTTAAGCCTCTTTATTATAATAGGATATTTAATTGGAAATTGGATAGTACCATGGTTTCCTATCTATTGGAACACCTAAGGTAAGTTCTTCACTTTATGAATAAAATTTAAATGTAATTGGAATGTATATTATATATAAACATATATGACTTTGACTAATGAATGTAATTGAATGTATTGGTTTCATCCCACAACTACCATTTCTACTTATGATTGATCGTAGTGGAATGAACCAAGTAAAATAATTATGACATAAATGGATTTATTAAATAGTATCATGCTTAATAGGCCTTCTCATAGTAATGAACGACAATGGCTTGAACCACATGTTATATTAAATGGAATGAGTATAGAATGACCTAATTAATTAATTTAATTGAATGTAAGGTGACTAATTATATATATGGACCATGAAACCATTATTGGTATGGTTAGGCTCGAGTTAGTTCTCAGATTCCCTAGGTAATGCCTTTGGTGTTCATGTACACCATTCCAATTCATGGATGTTGGATTCCTTGGTCGATAACCACCTTGGAAACAGATTCTCATCTATCAGTGAATGATTGGTATGACACTATATAATCATTTCGTAACTATTATAGGATGTCTTGGATACACTCCTTGGCTCTAATAAGGCTTCTATGGAGATGATGTGCCTTTGTTAAATCTTTTGTCCTAGGCACAACTTACCATGTTTTACCATGATTTTTTTTCCTCAACCTCTGGTAGAACATACTATTGTAGAATTCCTTGGATGATGCTCCTTGGATTACACTACTACCCAATTAGCTATGAAATAATTACTATTGATTTGGTGGCCCTTAAAGTCTTGGATACCTTGTTTACTACCTTGGAACCCTTCTATTGTTATTATTATAATTTCATGTTTCCTTCATACATCTTGGAACGCTTAATAGTACTATAACAAGGTAATTTCAATGCTAGATATGCCTCACATGGCATAATCACATAAACTGAATTAATTATTTAATGAATTGATAACATGTTCAGACACCAGATGATGGATGAACTAGGAACTTGAGTATTTATGTTACTTTACTACATTACCATATATATTTAGGCTTACAAACATTTCAATATTTTTTACACAGACATGATGTTATAGAAACCCTTGGTGGTGACCTTTTTAGATTTATCTCACACACTATCTTGGACACCATTATCACCTAGTAAGACTACCATTATGTAGGTGTTGAATAAGGTAAACATAAGGATTTCAAATCATGATTTCTTGATTTATTAGGATTGAGATGGGTGCAGATGACTGAGGTAGAGCTCGAGATACTTGGATTATATTTTTATTCCTTCTTTATAAATTTATAAATAATGATTGAATGCTGATTTGTGTCCATGTTTTCCCACTTTATAATGACATTACATAATATTGTCATATTTTCTATGTGATTATTAGGTATTCTAGTTGTTTCGGTTTTTGAATATCTTGCCTCTTTCCATTATGCCATCTATTTTGTTATCATTATTACACCATTTTCCTATGTTTCTTATAGATACATTGGGATACACTCTAGTAATGATGACATAGTCTCCCCAAGGACACACCCATGGCCATTTCTGCAAGTCGAAAGCCTCTAGAATTCAGGAGATGTGCTTGAGGTCATGTGTCCAACTGGGATTGGGGCACCTCTATCTGGAATTCAGGTTTGGGATGTCTTAAACAAGGCCAATTATCTCCAATATCTTTATATCCCTAGATGAATGTTTAAAGATGATCTATATGCCTAAATGAATATAAGTGTTGATCATGAAAAACAAAATTAACTTCTACTCATAGTATGTTTAAACCATGGTCTCACTTGTGTAGAGAAACATTGAGAGTTGAATAGTATAGCTAATATATAAATGAAAAATTCTTTCAAAAAAAAATAATTTTTTATATTTCACACATGTTTTAAGGAAAAAATGAATTTATCAATGAAATACACAAAACCAAAATATCAGAATAATTAATCTATAGCATAGGGATATATAATTTAAATTAGTTCACACTCTAAAAATTATATTATAGGCCAAGGAGAGTACACAAGAAAAGTCACCAGTGTACTTCTAGTCATACTAATCTTTATCTTCATGCACTACCATATCCCTTTTTCATATTATTCTTCTATATCTACATTAATTAACTTCAATTATTAAATTTAGAAATGAATGTATTTTGTACAATCTATTTATTAGAGGTTGAAAATTCATGTAAAGTTACATGTTTTGGTTTGAGGTGAGATAGAACTGTCATTTTTTTTACTTTAAATGTGGTGATGTTTGTTTGAATATTCTTTTAAGAGAAATTTCTAAAGATAAATATATTTTTTAAATGAAGTGAATGGAATGATTTTGTTTGGAAGTAGTTGAACTCATAGGATTCCCCAAACCCATACTCCCATCTTCAAATCACATAGACTCATACAATAAAAAATTTCATTGATAAAAGATTTAAAAGCATAGGTATAAATATTTGTAATTAAAAAATTAAAAATGTTATTTTAATTTCTTACAACCAAATGATCTTCTTTAGGTATATATATTCATAGAACTAAGATACATCATAAACTAATAAATACATTATCTTTCCCAACTAATTTATTTTTCCATTATATAAAAGAAGAAAATTAGTTCATGATAAGTATTCAAGATATCCCATAAATTCTTTTCTAAATTCTGTCCTTATAAACATTTCATGTGTACTTATTTTATTCATAACATGGGGAATTGGAAACACAAGTAGGGATGGGATCAAATGCTCAGTAAGGGATAATATTACAATGTAAACAGTCATGGAAAAGACATAGAATACATATTATGGAAGGAATAGGTAATGAACATGAATCACTAATAAACATAAAACTGAGATAATTCCATATCCTTGAAAATCAATGAATATATATTATTAATATTGATCTTATATTTATGGAATTCATAATTTCATATTATAAAAAACCCTCATTCAATGCTTAGTGCCAAGACACTTTATTTTTCATCAAGACCACATTCAATGCATCCTAATGTAAAGACCTTGTTGGATGAAACCATACTATTTTAGGAAGTGGTATACACTAAATCCTTATTTTCGTTGTCTCGTGATAATTCATGATGCATTGAGTGTTGTCCCCCACTATTCAATTTTTCTAGTCCAATGTATTCACTATATGAGATAATTCGTAAACAAAAAATAATGAAACATTACAAGAATAATTTGTATTAAAATGAAAACATAGAGAATTAAAATAATTATACTCATGACAATGAAAGGTACAAGCTGATAATAACATGTTCATAAGAAGAAGTAGGATAGTTTAACAGTTTATAGTAAACTTTAAAATAAACACCCACATTGCAATAAAAACATATAGAATGTCAATAACATCCCCAGCTAAAAAAATATAATACTATATAGGGGAAAATGATCCAAATTATTTTTTTAAAATTTGATATTCACACCAAATATAAAAATAATTGTATGAGTAAGTCAATAATATACTAACATAATCAAAATCCATCCATATAAATAAAGAGGATAGTTTCAAAACAGAAAAACCTAAGAAGTAGAAAATATTTTTCAAAGGGTTTATAGGGTAGGAATTTATATCCCCATAAAATAATGAGACAATACCACTTAATAATATAAAAGGGTTTAACATACCCATCCTATTTGAAATAGATTAGGGTAATGATCATAACTCAATGAATGAAAATTAAGTTAACAAAAATTATTTCTATTGGGGAAAAAGAATCAATATATAAATTAATAAGGGAACATTTTTTGGATAGTAAATACCATGAAATAAAACGATTATGATAAAAATTAATCCATGGGTATTTAAAACACCATTCAATGAGAGAAATTGTTTCTAAAAAAATATTATGTCGTAAAGAATCAAAATTGATACTGAGAAAACCCATGCAGTTAGAGAAACACTTTTATATAAACCCTTTGAAAGAGATGGATGGTAATTAAACTTTAAATACCCTTATTAAAATATAATTAATGATCTCATATCTCAAATAGGTAGTATATACACCACCAAAATTTAGTTTGGTTTATAATATCAAATAAATTTCAAGTAGAGGATTTTGAGATGAAAATCCTTACCTTCAATCCCAAAATTATATGAACATACTTTAATATCCTACCCTAATTTAATAATTGATTATGAGGTGGTTATTTTAATATCATAATATCATAATAATACATTTCTTATTTTGAATTTATGGTTTTCATATATTAGAATTTTAATTACGTATAATAAGAATAAATGTATATAAAAACATTACATAATTTGAATAAAATAATATCATATTAGTACAGTTATTTTAAATGGTTATATTGATGATTATCATTTTTGGATCATATCATTATAATATTATTAAATTTACCATAGAAACCTTATTTATATCATAAATATCATATTTACTCTTTTTATATCATTTATAGATCTTACCTTGTAAGCTGGTTAAGCAAAATGAAACACTTTGCATAAGGGTGGTGTTAGTATACACAGTAAATGACCAACCGTTTTATTTTTATTAATGGATTTGTTATATGAATAAATAATTATAAATACCATAATATACTAATATCAAATTAAATAAATAATACTTATAACATTATATTAGCGTGTCCAATATAAATCTGAATTAATATTTGAAGGACCTGTGTTTTTCTAGATTATCATTTTTCGTAGAAATTTTTACTTATGTGTTCATATTGCTTGTAATGGGTAAAATAATATTTTTATCAAATAATATGATCTTGAATAATTTTAATGACCACATTGTTGGTCCTATAATAGTGTTTTTACACTAGTATTGGAGTTTTTTAGAATTATAAACCATTAAAAATATACTATAAAAATTTAATATTAAAAATTTAATAAATTAAATATTAATTTATTCACATAGGTTTTATTGGATATATATTCTAAACAACTAATAAGATGTATATTCCATTTAATACATTGAGTTTATAATGTAGTTTTTAGGTATGGGATAACCTCATTTTGTTCTTCGGGTCTGTGCTGAGCCCCATTTTTTTCTTTTCTTTTCCTTTTTATTTTCTTCCTTTTCATTTTGTATTATTATTTTTTCCCTGAATTATCATGTATGACCCTAGGGGGATCCTAATTCATCACATGACTGATATATAAAATTGTAGAGGGAGATAGTTAAATAGGGAAAGGGTTAGAGAGATACTGTTACAAATCTCACAATGTGTCTGATCATCATGTTGTAGCAATGGAGCATGGAAATAGGTTAAGCTTTAGAAGATTCATCCCAAAGCTATAAGATTTTAATTTGTTTCCCATTTATCCCTTTAGAATATCCATATTCATGTTTCAACCCCTTTTTATATCTACTTAGGGCCCCTTACGAGTTAATCAATTATTTATTGCGGGAACATTGGTGTTTCGAGCATTGGGGGTTTTACATTTGGGATAAACCGCGTACATGACGTGTTGTTTAGAGAGAAAACATAGTGTGTTCATATTGTTTGGGGAAGATAATATTTTAGAATTCCTTGATATGTATGTGGTTTACACTCTATGTTCTAGGACTCATCTGTGTAGCTTATTACCCATCCAGGAAGCACATGTAAGGGAACATGGCCATGTAGAGTACAAGGGAAGACCCTATGTGGGTTGCATCCCATGTATTGGTACACGAAAAGTTACCTAATGTAGGGTATATTTCATGTACATAAATAAAATTCTGTGAACATTGGATTTTCCTTTCCATTTTCGGCTAGAGTACAAACCTAGGTTGGGCCGTGAAGGTACTCATCATGTGCTAGAATGACATGACATGTACTCCTCCTCTAATACCGTTTTGGAGGGTTTTCCCATTTTATAACCTAGAATCATAATTTGACATAAGAGGATCCACTAAGGTTTAGTTTTCTATATTGATCGTGATGGTGAAATCCATGGGGTCATTTCACGACTCCTAGGTTTCATTTAGAGTTTTCCTTAAACAAAGATGTTCTTCCTCTGGTTATCATATTTAGTTGCCTCCTAAGAGAGAGACATTGAAATGAGATGGACCATGGGACATATCCCATGAAATACTGTTATAGAGTCACTTTGAAGAAATATCCCAGGTGTGATGTTCCCTTCTGTCTTGAGATTCTGTGATTATAGTTTCTTCTAATGATCCCCTTTATGAGACCTCCATTTCTGTTTCAACTAGAGGATCCTATATAATATGATTCTATATTCATAATGTTACTGAGGATCTCATGTCGGATTCCTTTTAATATTTAATTATACATGGATCATGTGTTGTATTACATTTTTTTACTTTCCATTGAGGATCCCAAGTAGGATTCATCTCCAATGTTGTTACATGAGGGACTCAGTTGGTGCCCCAATATTTTACCAACCCTAAACTAGTGTGTTAGGTTTGTGTATAGATAGAAATCATTGTTACCTTATAACCCATACCAAACATACAAGACAAAGAGTATGAGGAAGTTGTGGTCAGTTGATGAATTCAACCACACCCACCCTTTTATTTATACATTCTCCTATTTACTATGATTGCATAGATTATTACTATAAGTGATTCTTGGTTTCTGGATGATGAGCCTGTCGTGATGGCATATTTGTTGGGATTTCCAGAGCTGCTTCCTCGAATATGGTTGTAAATAACATTTTATATTTTAAGGATTACTAGACATGATTCCAAGGATATGGATTCTAATCCTGATTATTCTGGGAATGAATGGATATACTTCCTCATAATCGACTATTTAGCCTTATAGTAGTTGATGTGTTGGACTTTTCTTCCCCAGAGACCCAGATTTTTTTGGATGCCATGAAAATTTTTACTCCATGGATTTTTATTATGGATGTTAATGCCATTGGATTCTCTATGCCTTGGATTCTAATTCTGTTGAATGGATAGGGCCTTACTATCCCTTAGATCCATCTTGCTAGGACTCACATTTCACATGCTCTATTAGTATTCTCTTTGGAATACACCCAAGTGTATATCTACTATCAATTGAGATACTCCAGGTACTTGATGAGGATTCCTTGGTCTTATATACCTTGGATCTAGTCCTTCATTGTCTTAAAATAGATTACATAGTGTAGGCTGATGCGGGTGTCATGGGATTTTATAAATTGTATATATCCTTTCATGTTATGACAGTAGATTACATGGAAAAGGCCAATGTAGATTCATTGTTCTTCTATACAATGGATCTTACTCTTTATGGTATGAAAATAAATTACACGGTATAGGATGATGTGGATTCCTTTGTCTCCTATACCATTGACCTACCCCTCCATGGTCTGACACTAGATTACATCAAAAAGGTCTTTGTTGATTATTATACACTTGATTACATGATATGGACATTGGGAAATTTTTCTATGATTTTAATATATCCATGGTTTGGATAATTAAATATAGTTATTATATTGGAAAAAATCACTATTATAGGAGTACCCATCGATAAACAGTATCCTCTATTTAAGTTTTCGGATGTGAGTATAGATAAACCTTCTGTTATGACATAAATTCCACTGTGGTGACATATCATTCTCTGAGACATTGATTTTTTCTTAATTTCCTTCCAAGCTTAAATAAGTATGTATACAAGAACATTTGTATATATACATACATATATATATATATATATTGATATATATATATATATGAAATGATATAATCTTGTAAGATTGCCTTCTGTCTAGATTGTAGGGGCCATAGACCCAAGAATAAGATGTAGAATTGTTTTTGTTATTTATATCAGTTTTTATCTAATAAATTTGTCCTGGATAGGATAAGAATACTGGATGAGAATGAAAAAGTTCACCATTACAGTTTACTAATGAGATTATATTGTCATCCTTGTATGTACACCTCAGTGTGAATTTAGACCTTATGTCTACTTCTCACGTCAAGCATAGATTTATTATGGTTAGGACTGAGGACAACAGTTTCATGATCGAGTGAAGCCACTAACATGGTTTTTTATGATTGGTATGATGGATTCAAACATTTTACAAACACACAGTATGTGTTATGTCTCAGAGTTAGTAGTAGAGCCTTGTAATTTTATTTCATTTTGTTTAAATATTTTTGCATGTATGATCCATCCAGTGGGTGACCAGTGTTGTATGTTTGACATGGATGTCTGGGCTTTTATATAATTTAATTTATTATTAGAACACACAAAATTTTATTTTATTTACCTATTCCAAATATTTTTTATTATTGCTTGGATGTAACATTGTTATTTAAGATATATTTTACTCAAATATGAAGTAATTTTCTCTCCATAGACACACCCTTGGCCGTCACTACTAGTCAGAAGCCTTGGATGTATGGAACGGTGTGTTATAGTCTTTTTAGGAAATTGACATAGAGATAGGTTTAGTGGAATTCCGGTTTTGAAGATAAAAATTGGTATCAGATCCATTCTTTTCAATGGATTTACTATTTTGGATATGGTATATAGGAGTATTAGGAATGCGTTAGATCCTGTGATGGATATGAGACTGGTGTTCTGAGAACATTTTTTTCAGTAAGAAGTCTTGGTTTCTAGGGATATGGTATTATTTTTCTCATTTGTGATATTATAGTTTTATATAATTTATTCTTTGATTGACACTAAATTTGGGTGGATTATATGAAATAATAATGATTTCAGGCTATTTTCTATTGGGATAAGGTTAGGGATTGATTTTGACACTTGGCCAAAAAAGGTAAGAGGCACCTCATACATCATATATGGAATATAGAATTCACATATTATGGGCCATATAGTGTGTTACTTTAATAATGATTGAGAATTATTGTTTAAAGTGACAATAAAAGCCTAAATGTTTTTTCCAATATATTATTTTGGTGGAATTATACTCAATTGAGCCTATTTCCATATATATTTCCTTTTAATGGCATTATATATTGATATTCAGTAAGGTTTTTGATGGTGAGAATGATGAATCATTCCCCTTTAATAAGAGATGTTGTTACCCTAGTTGGTTATTAGGGTAAATGATGACATATTTTATAACCTTGTGGGGGTATCTTTTCATTTATGGGAATTTAGTCGAATCCCTGAGTACGATGCTGATAGGTACCAAGACCTTTATGAGGACTATACCTCGGGGGGTGGGGGTGGGGGGTTAACATATACACTTTATCCGCGTAAAGTGAATGCCACATCATCACAAATCACGAATCTCCAATGTTCCCAACAAAATTCTCTCAAAATCGCAAAGAACCATGGAAATTTTCAGATCTTGGAGATCATCGGAATAGAGGAGAATATCGTTATTTACTTTGTGCCTTCACCGTGAAGCTCCACTCATAATGCTCTTCACTGCCGCAATGCTCTTCAACTCTTCCGTTCACGAAGCTTGACGTAATCGCGAAGCATCACACTAAAAATTCTTCTGGTCTTTGAAAAATCCAAACCATGAAGCCTATCTTAGAAAAAATCATGACATTTCCATATTTTTATGAGATCTTCAGTGATATACAATTTTTTCAATGCTCACCAAACTCCAAATTTTGGACCCGAAAAATTTTACAAACACTAGAAAACTACACCACCTTGTATCTGTTCTTTTGTACCGCCTCCAGATTTTCCATTCCTTTGTCATGGTTATTTGTCAACATGGATTGTCTACAAAATCTCTAGAACTTGACAAATCACCATGTAAACCGACATTGTCAACAAACACAATAAACCAAAAAATACTGCAATGATAACTTGAGGGATTTTTTCCCAACATCTAGGATCTCAAGAAGTTGTTGGAGAATATAGATACTAAAGGTTTTATATGGCTTAACTCTTCCTCTTGGTGTTCACCTGAACTTTTTGTTAAGAAGGTAGATGGGACCCATCATCTTTTCATTGATTACAAATGGTTGAACCAACATACAGTCAAGAAACAGTATCCACTACCTTGTATAGATGATATATTTGACCAACACCAAGTATCTAGTGTATTTTCTAAGATGAGACTAATATTGGACTATCATTATGTGTGAGTCAGGACACCAAACATACCTCATACATCATTCCTTAGCAGGTATGGTATATATGAGTACCTCAATATGTACTTTGGTCTTATGAACGTACCCTCCATTTTCATGGATTTGATGGATCAGGTGTTCCAACCCTATCTGGATTCTTTTTTGGTATTATTTTTGGAGGGCATCTTGATGTACCCTCACAATCATAAGAACCATGAGAATCACCTTGTGATCATTCTATGTACACTATATGAGCGTCCTATTTATGAAAATCATCCCAAGTTCCACTTCTAGATTGAGAATGTACACTTCTTGGGTCAAATTATATCAGAATTAGGTGTCTCTTTTGATTCATAGAAAATTAGTGTTGTGGTTTCTTATGAGCATCCCAAGAACGTGATTGATATATGATGATTTTTTAATATATGGATATAAAATGAATTTTATACAGGACTTATCACACATTTATTCGAATCATAGAAGTATTGAAAATAATTTTGATAAGTTCATGTGGTCAAAATAGTGTGAGAAATCCTTCCATGAGCTGAAAGGAACGCTTGTATCAACACATATTCTGATTTTTATAGAGCACAAAAAAGGATATAAGGTGTTATGTGTTGTATCAGGCCTCGACCTAGGAGAAGTTATAATTATAGAGGATAGATTTATTGTGTATATATATTAGTATTTGAGGCCTCATGAAAGGATATAAATTACACGTGAGCACTAGCAAGTAGCAGTTGTCCATGACATATGCTCCCAGAGAAAATATCTGTTGGGTGAGCTCATTATGGTTTATATGGACCACAAGAGCCTCAAATATATATTTACACAACATGAACTGAAAATTATAAAGATAATATGGGTCTAATTTCACTATCCCTTCGAATTTGAGATTGCCTATAGCTTGAAAAGGGAAATGTAGTTGCTGATTTCTTGAGTTAGAAAACTTAGGAACAAGATATATGGGAATCCAATGATTAATGAAAATTAACGAACCTATTTTCGGAGCTACATCTGAAGTTTCACTATATCCAAAAGCAGTCCAATGATTTATCCTTGAAAATTACCCATTCCCTCCTTGAGAAGGTGAAGATCCGAAAATTTCAATAACATGAGGTATTGTTTCTCCATTAGATAATTTCATGTGATGTCCCACCACTATATTGGTCTAGGGATAGAGATGACATCTAGCAAAAACATGGAGATGTCTGGGTTACATAAAATATGAGAGAGTATTTGATGTAATATTCCCACACTACATAGTGTGATGTTAAACTAGGAATATATAAAATGTATTGAGGCATGTGACACCAATATTTTCAGATTGGTATAAAGCATCAGATAACAAGATTTAACACTCGGTGGTCCACTAGTCAGTAGGTGAAAGCAAAGCACTAGAGACCTATGCGACTGTTATAGACAATTCTATTCCAAAAAATGGAAATGCTAAGATGTTTCTATTTATTTTTTAGTTGTATTACCTAGGTCTCCTAGAGGTAGTGACATAGTATGGATTTTCATTGATAGACTATTGAAATTAGGCCACTTCATTCCTATACGGGGGACTTTCTCTATTGATGATATGGGAATAATGTATTTCATTGATATCATGAAAATATGCATGGACCCACATTCTATCATTTCATATCAGTATTTTCATTTCACATCACTATTCTGGAAGGGGTTTTTATAATCCTATGGGTACAAAGGAGTTTCAAAGCCCAACTTTTCACTCTCAGAATAATGGATATTCAGAACTGATGATATTGGTTTTAGAGGTAATTCTCCAAATATGAATCGATTATTTTAGTAGTTCTTGGTAGGATCGCATACCTCTAATCGAGTTCTCCTATAATAGTATCTTTTATAAGATAGTTCTGATGCATCCTTTTGATGAATTGTATGTGAGGATGCTCCCTTCACCCATGTTCTAGCTAGAGGTAGATGTTAAAAAACTAATAGGAATATATCTCATTCAGGATACATTAGAGGAGGTTCAAATGAAGAAGAAGTGTATTTCTAATCCTCAATCTAGATTGAAATCTTATGTTGATTTTTTTAGATGACCTATTTAGTTTGAGGTGAGGGATTTAATTTTCTTATGGATATTAGCTAGGTTAGGGCATAGACGGATACAGAGGCAAGGGAAGCTATCAGATTACTTTTTCAGATCATTTGAGATTCTAGCGAGAGTGGGACCGATATCCAATCAGTTTTCACAACCTCAGAGATACCATGCAATGTATGACTTCTACCACATCTCACATATTCTCATTTATCTTGTCGATCCATCTCATACTTTTGATCCTGTGGAAGTTGAGCAAAATGTCGATTCTTAGTTTGAGGAGTATCCTATATGCATCATTGACCAAAGCATGAAGGATCATTGAAGATGGATATACCCTTTAGTACCAGTGATATGGAAGCATAGATTTATAAAAGATTATACTTAGGAGTGGGAGGCTAACGTCAGTGCCTAGTGTATAGATTTATTCTCAAATTGTATTTCTTTACCTTTGGAAGTTGATCTCAGGGACATGTTTTTTTAAGGGGGGAAGAATTTAAGAAAATGATTTTTTTCATTATGTGCAGATATTTAAAATTTCATTTAATTATATTTGAGGGACTTAATATTAATGTTATGATCTAGTGAAGGTCTTGAGGGTGTCTCAGGCATGTTTGGTGCCCAAAACTCAGCTTTATCGGAGAAAAAGGAATATCACACTGTTATCTCAAACCATGTGAGGCTAGACACATGGTTTGTTGAACCCATGTAAGTCCGGACGGTGGGCTATAATATGTTTCAATATTTGATCTAGACATGAACCTTGGGCCACATGGCCATGTAAAAAGATGCGGAAATGTTAGAGAGGAATTTTTCGCAATTCGAATAATGTTTCCCTAACCATGAAGCCTAATCATGGGGGTGACCCTTTCAAACAACAGACCATGCATGGTTTGTGCACTGTTTAGATAACCATGTGGAAAACCCTTGTGAATTGTAATTTGGGTGAATTTTCTGTTTTTCCCTTAAATGAAATTTTAAATGATTTCCATCCCCTCTCCCTTTTAAATCAATTTCAATCCAAATAATGCTATTGAGATCTTGAATTTACTAGTACATTATAAATTCCTTTTTAAAATTATGTTGTTATTCTTCCTATATATGATTCTATTTAGATGAATGCTCTTATATGCTAATTTCATGGAATTGTTCAGTTTTTCAGATCTACTCTATTATAGGATGACTTATATGACGATATTGGGTGAGGAGATTCATACAAGACTAAGGTATTGGGTCAATAACTCATTCCTAAATTTCCATCATTTTATAAATTTCTATATCAAAAGACTTATTTCAGCACACATCATTTATGAGATTTTTGTGCAATGATTGTAGTTTTTCGGACTGTGTTCTATGACCCATTCCATATCTATGATTCAATTTTTGTGGTTACATCTACAAATTCAACCACCCCTTGTAGGGGGATGTTTGATAATTAGGTTATTTAGTGTTTTGACACCTTTAATCCATCATTTGTGAGTGTTTGAGATTGACCATTCTAGCGTTAAGCCTCTTTATTATAATAGGATATTTAATTAGAAATTGGATAGTACCATGGTTTCCTAACTATTGGAACACCTAAGGTATGTGCTTCACTTGATGAATAAAATTTAAATGTAATTGGAATGCATATTATATATGAACATATATGAATTTGACTAATGTATGTAATTGAATGTATTGGTTTCATCCCACAACTACCATTTCTACTTATGATTGATGGTAGTGGAATGAACCAAGTAATGTAATTATGACATAAATGGATTTATTAAATAGTTTCATGCTTAATTGGCCTTCTCATAGTAATGAACGAAAATGGCTTGAACCACATGTTATAGTAAATAGAATGAGTATAGTATGGCCTAATTAATTAAATTAATTGAATGTAATGTGAGTAATTATATATATGGACCATGAAACCATTATTGGGATGGTTAGGCTCGAGTTAGTTCTCAGATTCCTTAGGGAATGACTTTTGTGTTCATGTACACCATTTCAATTCATGGATGTTGGATTCCTTGGTCGATAACCACATTGGAAACAGATTCTCATCTATCAGTGGATGATTGGTATGACACCATATAATCATTTCGTTACTATTATAGGATGTATTGGATACACTCCTTGGCTTTAATAAGGCTTCTATGGAGATGAGGTGGCTTTGTTACATCTTTTTTCCTAGCCACAACTTACCATGTTTTACCATGATTTTTTTCCTCAACCTCGGGAAGAACATACTATTGTAGAATTCCTTGGACGATGATCCTTTTATTACACTACTACCCAATTAGCTATGAAATAGTTACTATTGAGTTGGTGGCCCTTAATGTCTTGGCTACCTTGGTTACTACCTTGGAACCCTTCTATTGTTATTATTATAATTTCATGTTTCCTTCATACATCTTGGAACGCTTAATAGTACTATCACGAGGTGATTTCAATGTTGGATATGCCTCACATGGCATAATCACATAAACTAAATTAATTATTTAATGAATTGGTAACATGTTCAGACACGAGATGATGGATGAACTAGGAACTTGAGTATTTATGTTACTTTACTACATTACATTATATATTTAGGCTTACACACATTTCAAATTTTTTCACACAAACATGATGTTATAGAAACCCTTGGTGGTGACCTTTATAGATTTATCTCACACACTATCTTGGACACCATTAGCACCTAGTAAGACTACCATTATGTAGGTTTTGAATAAGGTAAACATAAGGATTTAGAATCATGATTTCTTGATTTATTAGGATTGAGATGGGTGCAGATGACTGAGGTAGAGCTCGAGATTCTTGGGATATATTTTTATTCCATATTTATAAATTTATAAATAATGATTTAATGCTGATTTGTATCCATGTTTTCACACTTTATAATGACATTACATAATATTGTCATCTCTTGTATGCGATTATCAGGTATTCTAGTTGTTTCAGTTTTTGCATATCTTGCCTCTTTCCATTGTGCCATCTATTTTGTGATCATTATTACACCATTTACCTATGTTTCTTATAGATACATTGTGATAAACCCTAGTAATGATGACATAGTCTCCCCACGGACACACCCTTGGCCATTTCTGCAAGTCAACAGCCTCTATAATTCAGGATATGTGCTTGAGGTCATGTGTCCAACTGGGATTGGGGCTCCTCTATCTGGAATTCAGGTTTGGGATGTCTTAAACAAGGCCACTTCTCATCAATATATTTATATCCCTAGATGAATTTTTAAAGATGATCTATATGCCTAAATGAATATATGTGTTGATCATGCAAAACAAAATTAACTTCTACTCGTAGTATGTTTAAACCATGGTCTCACTTGTGTAGACAAACATTGAGAGTTGAATAGTATAGCTAATTTATTAATGAAAAATTCTTTCAAAATAAAATAATTTTTTATATTTCACACATGTTTTATTGAAAAAATGAATTTATAAATTAAATAAACAAAACCAAAATATAAGAATAATTAAACTATAGCATAAGGATATATAATTTTAATTAGTTCACACTCTAAAAATTATATTATAGGCTAAGGAGAGTACACAAGAAAAGTCACTAGTGTACTTTTAGTCACAATAATCTTTTTCTTCATGCACTACCATATCCCTTTTTCATATTATTCATCTATATCTAAATTAATTAACTTCAATTATTAAATTTATCAATGAATGTATTTTTTACAATCTATTTATTAGAGGTTGAAAATTAATATAAAGTTACATGTTTTGGTTTGAGGTGAGATAGAACAGTCATTTTTTTATTTTAAATGCGGTGATGTTTGTTTGAATATTCTTTTAAGAGAAGTTTCTAAAGATAAATATATTTTTTAAATGATGTGAATGGAATAATTTTGTTTGGAAGTAGTTGAACTCATAGGATTCCCCAAACCCGTACTCAAATATTCAGATCACAGAGACTCATACATTACAAAATTTCTTTGATAAAAGATTTAAAAGCCTAGGTATAAATATTTGTAATTAAAAAATTAAAAATTTTATTTTAATATCTTACAACCAAATGATCTTCTTTAGGTTTATATATTCATAGAACTAAGATACATCATAAACTAATAAATACATCATCTTTCCCAACTAATTGATTTTTCCATTATATAAAAGAAGAAAATTAGTTCATGATAAGTATTCAAGATATCCCATAAATTCTTTTCTAAATTCTATCCTTATAAACATGTAATTTGCACTTATTTTATTCATAACATGGGGAATTGGAAACACAAGTAGGGATGGGATCAAATGCTCGGTAAGGGATAATATTACAATGTAAACAGTCATGGAAAAGGCATGGAATACATATTATGGAAGGAATAGGTAATGAACATGAATCCGTAATAAACATAAAACTGAGATGATTCCATATCCTTGAATATCAATGAATATATATATTATTAATATTGATCTTATATTTATGGAATTCATAATTTCAGATTATAAAAACCCGCATTCAATGCCTAATGCCAAGACACTTTATTTTTCATCAAGACCACATTCAATACATCCTAATGTAAAGACCTTGTTGGATGAAACTATACTATTTTAGGAAGTGGTATACACTAAATCCTTATTTTCATTGTCTCGTGATAATTCATGATGCATTGAGTGTTGTCCCCAACTATTCAATTGTTCTAGTCCAATGTATTCACTATATGAGATAATTCGTAAACAAAAAAATAATGAAACATTACAATAATAATTTGTATTAAAATGAAAACGTAGAGAATTTAAATAATTATACTCATTCCAATGAAACGTACAAGCTGATAATAACATGTTCATAAGAAGAAGTAGGATAGTTTAACAGTTTATTTTAAACTTTAAAATAAACACCCACATTGCAATAAAAACATATAGAATGTCAAATAACATCCCCAGATAAAAAAATATAATACTATATAGGTGAAAATGTTCCAAATTATTTTTTTAAAATGTGATATTCACACCATATATAACAATAATTGTATGAGTAAGTCAATAATAGACTAACATAATCAATATCCATCCATATAAATAAAGAGGATAGTTTCAAAACAGGAAAACCTAAGAAGTGGAAAATATTTTTCAAAGGGTTTATGGGGTAGGAATTTATATACCCATAAAATAATGAGAAAATACCACATAATAATATAAAAGGGTTTAATATACCCATCCTATTTGAAAGAGATTAGGGGAATGATCATAACTCAATGAATGAAAATTAAGTTACCAAAAATTATTTCCATTGGGGAAAAAGAATCAATATATAAATGAATAAGGGAACATTATTTGGAGAGTAAATACCATTAAATAAAATGAGTATGATAAAAATTAATCCATGGGTATTCAAAACACCATTAAATGAGAAAAAAAATCTCAAAAAATATTATGTCTTAAAGAATCAAAATTGAGAACGAGAAAACTCATGCAGTTAGAGAAACACTTTTATATAAACCCTTTGAAAGATATGGATGGTAATTAAACTTAAAATATCCTTATTAAAATATAATTAATGATCTAATATCTCAAATAGGTATTATATACAACACCAAAATTTAATTTGGTTTATAATATCAAATAAGTTTCAAGTATAGGATTTTGAGACGAAAATCCTTACCTTCAATCCCAAAATTCTATGAACATACTTTAACGTCCTACCCTAATTTAATGATTGATTATGAGGTGGTTATTTTAATATCATAATATCATAATCATAATTTTCTTATTTTGAATTTATGGTTTCCATATATTAGAATTTTAATTACGTATAATAAGAATAAATGTATATAAAAACATTACATAATTTGAATAAAAGAATATCATATTAGTACAGTTATTTTAAATGGTTAGATTGATGATTATCATTTTTGGATCATATCATTATAATTTTATTAAATTTACCATAAAAACCTTATTTATATCATAAATATCATATTTACTCTTTTTATATCATTCATAGATCTTACCTTGTTAGCTGGTTAAGCAAAATGAAACACTTTGCATAAGGGTGGTGTTAGTATACACAGTAAATGACCAATAGTTTTATTTTTATTAATGGATTGGTTAAATGAATAAATAATTATAAAAACCATAATATACTAATATTAAATTAAATAAATAATACTTATAACATTATATTAGCGTGTCCAACATAAATCTGAATTAATATTTGAAGTACCTGTGTTTTTCTAGATTATAATTTTTCGTAGAAATTTGTACTTATGTGTTTATATTTCTTGTAATGGGTAAAGTAATATCTTTATCAAATAATATGATCTTTAATAATTGTAATGACAACATTTGTGGTCCTATAATAGGGTTTTTACACTAGTATTGGAGTTTGTTTGAATTCTAAGCCATTAAAAATATACTAGAAAAATTTAATATTAAAAATTTAATAAATTAAATATTAATTTATTCACATAGGTTTTCTTGGATATATATTCTAAACATCTCATTAGATGTATATTACATCTAATACATTGAGTTTATAATGTAGTTTTTAGGTATGGGATAACCTCATTTTGTTCTTCGGGTTTGTGCTGAGCCTCATTTTTTTCTTTTCTTTTCCTTTTTATTTTCTTCCTTTTCATTTTGTATTATTATTTTTTCCCTAAATTATCATGTATGACCCTAGGGGGATCCTAATTCATCACATGACTGAGATATAAAATTGTAGAGGGAGATAGTTAAATAGGGAAAGGGTTAGAGAGATACTGTTACAAATCTCACAATGTGTCGAATCGTCATGTAGTAGCAATGGAGCATGGAAACAGGTGATGCTTTGGAAGATTCATTCCAAAGCTAGAAGATTTTAATTTTTTTCCCATCGATCCCTTTAGAATATTTGTGTTCATGTTTCAACACCTTTTTATATCTACTTAGGGCCCCTTACGGGTCAATCAATTATTTTTTGCGGGAACATTGGTGTTTCGAGCATTGGGGGTTTTACATTTGGGATAAACCGCGTACATGACGTGTGGTTTAGAGAGAACACACAGTGTGTTCATATTTTTTGGGGAAGATAATATTTTATAATTCCTTGATATATATGTGGTGTACACTCTATGTTCAAGGACTCATCCGTGTAGCTTATTACCCATCCAAGAAGCACATGTAAGGGAACATGGCCATGTAAAGTACAAGGGAAGACCCTATGTGTGTTGCATCCCATGTAATGGTACACGAAAAGGTACCAAATGTAGGGTAACTTTCATGTACATAAATAAAATTTTGTGAACATTGGATTTTCCTTTCCATGTTCGGCTAGACTACACGCCTAGGTTGGGCCGTGAAGGTACTCATCATGTGCTAGAATGATATGACATGTACTCCTCCTCTGATACCTTTTTTGAGGTTTTTCCTATTTTATGACCTAGATTCATAATTAGACATAAGAGGATCCACTGATGTTTAGTTTTCTACATTGATCGTGACGGTGAAATCCATGGGGTCATTTGACGACTCCTAGGTTTCATTTAGAGTTTTCCTTAAACAAATAGGTTCTTCCTCTAGTTATCATATTTAGTTGTCTCCTAAGAGAGAGACAATGAAATGAGATGGCCCACGGGACATATCCCATGAAAAACTATTATAGAGTCACTTTGAGGAAATATCCCAGGTGCGATGTTCCCTTCATTCTCGAGATTATGTGATTATAGTTTCTTCTAAGGATCCCCTTTATGCTACCTCCATTTATGTTTCAACTAGAGGATCCTATATAAGATGCTTCTATATTCTTAATGTTACCGAGGGTATCATGTAGGATTCCTAATAATATTTAATGACACATGGATCATGTGTTCTGTTACATTTTTTAATTTCCATTGAGGATCCCAAGTAGGATTCATCTCCAATGTTGTTACATGAGGGACCCAGTTGGTGCCCCAATATTTGACCAACCCTAAACTAGTGTGTCAGGTTTGTGTATAGATAGAAATCAGTGTTACCTTATAACCCATACCAAACATACAAGCCAAATAGTATGAGGAAGTTGCGGTGAGTTGATGCATTCAACCACACCCACCCTTTTATTTATACATTCACCTATTTACTATGAATGCATAGATTACTACTATAAGTGATTCTTGGATGCTGGATGATGAGCCTGTCGTGATGGCATATTTGTTGGGATTTCCAGAGCTGCTTCCTCGAATATGGTTTTAAATAATATTTTATATTTTAAGGATTAATAGACATGATTCCAAGGATATGGATTCTAATCCTGATTATTCTGGGAATGACAGGATATACTTCTTCATATTCGACTATTTATCCTTATAGTAGTTGATGTGTTTGACTTTTCTACCCCATAGACCCAGATTTTTTTGGATTCCATGAAAATTTTTACTCCATGGATTTTTATTGTGGAAGTTAATGCCATTGGATTCTCCACTCCTTGGATTCTAATTCTGTTGAATTTCTAGGGCCTTACCATCCCTTAGATCCATCTTTCTAGGACTCACATTGCACATGCTCTATTGATATTCTCTTTAGAATACACCCAAGTGTATATCTAGTGTCAATTGAGATGCTCCAGGTACTTGATGAGGATGCCTTGGTCTTATATACCTTGGATCTAGTCCTTCATTGTCTTAAAATAGATTACATAGTGTAGGTTGAAGCGGATGTCATGGGATTTTATACATTGTATATATCCCTTCATGTTATGACACTACATTACATGGAAAAGGCCAATGTAAATTCATTTGTATTCTATATAGTGGATCTGACTCTTTATGGTATGAAAATAAATTACACGGTATTGGATGATGTGGATTACTTTGTCTTCTATACCTTTGACCTATCCCTTCGTGGTCTGACACTAGATTACATCAAAAAGGCCGTTGTTGATTATTATACACTTGATTACATGATATGGACGTTGGAAAAATTTTTCTATGATTTTAATATATCCATGGTTTGGATAATTAAATATAGTTATTATATTGGAAAAAATAACTGTTATAGGAGTACCCATCGATATACAGTATCCTCTATTTATGTTTTCATATGTGATTATAGATAAACGTTGTGTTATGACATCAATTCCTTTGTGGTGACATATCTTTCTCTGAGACATTGATTTTTTCTTAATTTTCTTCCTAGATTAAATAAGTATGTATACAAGAACATTTTTATATATACATATATATATATATATTGATATATATATATATTCAATGATATAATCTTGTAATATTACCTTGTGTCTAGATTGTAGGGGCCATAGACCCAATAATAAGATGTAGAATTGTTTTTGTTATTTATATCAGGTTTTATCTTTTAAATTTGTCCTGGATAGGCTAAGAATACTGGATGAGAATGAAAAATTTCACCATTATAGTGTACTAATGAGATTATATTGTCATCCTTGTATGTACACCTCAGTGTGAATGTAGACCTTATGTCTACTTCTCACGTCGAGCACAGATTTATTATGGTTAGGACTGAGGACCACAGTTTCATGATCATGAAAAGCCACTAACGTGGTTTTTTATGATTTGTATGATGGATTAAAACATTTTATAAACACACAGTATGTGTTATGTCTCAGAGTTAGTAGTAGAGCCTATAAGTTTATTTCATTTTGTTTAAATATTTTTGCATGTATGATCCATCCAGTGGGTGACCAGTGTTGTATGTTTGACATGGTTTTCTGGGATTTTATATAATTTAATTTATTATTACAACACAAGAAATTTTATTTTATTTACCTATTCCAAATATTGTTTATTACTACTTGAATGTAACATTGTTATTTAAGATATATTATACTCAAATATGAGGGAATTTTCTCTCCATAGACACACCCAAGGTCGTCACTACCAGTCAGAAGCCTTTAGTGTATGGAAAGGTGTGTTAGAGTCCTTTTAGGAAATTGACATAGAGAATAGGTTTAGTGGAATTCCAGTTTTGAAGATAAAAATTGGTATCAGATCCATTCTTTTCAATGCATTTAATATTTTGGATATGGTATATAGGAGTATTTGGAATGCGTTAGATCCTGTGAGGGATATCAGACTGGTGTGCGGAGAACATTTTTGTCAGTAAGAAGTCTTGGTTTCTAGTGATATGGTATTATTTTCCTCATTTGTGATATTATAGTTTTATATAATTTATTCTTTGAGTGACACACAATTTGGTTGGATTATATGGCATAATAATGATTTCAGGCTATTTTATATTGGGATGAGGTTAGGGATTTATTTTGACACTTGGCCAACAAAGGTAAGAGGCACCTCATACATCATATATGGCATGTAGAATTCACATATTATGGGCCATATAGTGTGTTATTTTAATAATGATTGAGAATTATTGTTTAAAGTGACAATAAAAGCGTAAATGTTTTTTCCAATATATTATTTTGGTTGAATTATACTCAATTGAGCCTATTTTTATATATATTTCCTTTTAATGGCATTATATATTGATATTCAGTAAGGGTTTTGATGGTGAGAATGATTAATCATTCCCCTTGAATAAGAGATATTGTTACCCTAGTTGGTTATTAGGGTAAATGATGACATATTTTATAACCTTGTGGGGGTATCTTTTCATTTATTGGTATTTAGTCGAATCCCTAAGTATGATGTCGATAGGTACCAAGACCTTTTTGAGGACTATACCTCGGGGGGGTAACATATACACTTTATCAGTGACTATCAGTTTGGTATCACTATTATGTTGGTATCATCGCCTAAAAGAATTTATTCTTTATGAGGATACTCGGTGATTGGTTTGATCTTTGAGTCTAGGTGGTAAGACCATGTACCCCTATTATGAGAAAGGATTAATAGAGATACATGGGGGATCTAGAGGCCCTTAGTTTTTACTATGACCATTGAACATTGATTATCATTTGATTGAGAGAAACCTGTATGAGAGGTTGACATAGTTTTACCTATGACTTTTTAGGAAGGGATCTTAGTTACATGCTTGTTTTAAGATCGACGTACAATCAGTGCTAGATTTTTGTGAAATAAGTATACTGATACATTCATATTTTGATAAGCACATAGGGTTATTGGTTATAAATACTTCATTTTATGGGAATGACTATTTTGGTATGTAGATTAGTTGAACAGGGTTTCTGATATTTCTAATGTAGTCATAGAACTGGTAGATGCTCAGGACTGGAATGATGTCAGATGATGGGTAGTCTAGGAATAAATTGTGCAATATTTGGGGTGCCCAATTTTGAAAAGGATTTCCATGATAGATTCTGACATAATGGGACTAAAAATCTATGTAGCATGGTCATATTATCTATGTGTTGGATGTCTCGTGGTATGAGTCATTTGAAAAGGTATACATTAGCTATGCATGATACTATTTAAAATTGTATGTTGGTGAGTGGTTATATGAGAGATGGGGATTGATGTTTTGAAGACTTATTGTGGGTGTTGTTTCTAGGAGTTTTGTAAAAATGAAAAATACTCCTCTATAGTAGAGGTGACATAAAGAATAAGTCAGGTACCATGATTAGGTTTACCCATGGATACACCTGGACATGTATTGGTGGGATATGTGGTGTCAGGTGTTGATTAAAGGCAATTTAGCATGTTTAATGAGATCATGGATCAGAGAGAGCTATACATTACATTTTATGGAATCACTGTATACTCCTAGTTACAGATGATCACTATTTATCTTGATATCATATTGATTATGTTGATATGGTTTCAAATTTATGGTGTTCTTATTTTATTTTAGATTTCTATTATGTTTTGAATAAGGAACCTATTGAGGATGCAATTGAGAAGTCGTATGAGGTACGCCATATGGTGGGGAGTTCACCATTTTTCATTTTAGGGAGGTGCAAAATGTTTTTAGTTTAAAAATATGAATTTTCTCTGGAATGTTGAGATAATATTTTGCTTTTAAAATTGGGATAATGTTATTCATCTAGTGCGGAGTACTAGATAAGTCATAGCTTAATGTCTTCCTTGTAGGAGATAAGGATTGATGATATGAGATTGGTCATTGGACAGTATAAATAGATTTTGGTGTATATGATCAATTGAGAGTAGGGATGATTGTATTTCCTCCAAATATTATGATGGATTAGAATGTTTATGGTGGGTATATTATGAGGAACCATGTTTTTTACACTAGATTTTTAAGAATAAATTTTAATTTTTGATTTTAGGATGCTTGTATTGGGTAAAAAAAATTTCTCAAAGAATACGATATCTGAAAATTATTTTGACCGATCAATTTCTCCCTTAATAGTGTTTTTAACCTCGGAAAGTATTTTTTTGATATATTATATGTTTGAATTTTAGATGTATAATTACTATTTAATATTTAATAAATTAAATATAAATTTATTCATGCATGTTTTTTCATCTATATATTCAGAATGAAGTGTTTGATTGGGATTATTCATTCTCCATTGAGTTAGTAATGTGATTTTTTTCCTATATGTGGAAAAAAGTTATTAGGATCACTAGGGATAGGCCTGGTCATCCTTTTCTTCTCTTTTATTTTTCATTTTATTTTGTTCATTTTCTTAACCTTTTCTTCTTTTCCACCATGGTGTCTCACATATGCCCCAAGGGGGTTCCTCGTTCATCACATGATTGAGAGGTAAAAGGGGATATGGATAGAGATAAATAGGTATATGGGAAGATAGGTACCTTTCAAAACCTAGAGACATTCCAAATAATCATGTGTTGGATGTGGAGAGTGTAAATGGGTGAACCATTAGTGGATTCTTCCAAAAGGTAGTAATTTTTTATGGTTTTTCTGTAGATCCCTATAGAATTGTTGTTTTCAAGTAATAAACCATTTTAAGGTCTTATTAGAACCCCTTGAGGTTCTATCAGTTGTTTTTTTGGAATAAAAATAGGTGTAACAGACTTTTGGTAGTTTTCTATTCTGGAAAAACCATGTACATAATGTGTGGTTTTGTGAGGACATGTTGTGTTTTCATCCTTTAAACCACCATACTATTTATTAATGCTTATTTCATAATACATTTTAAAAGAACAACAAGTCTAGTTTCTTTGGGAATTATGTATATTACAAAAAACATAAAACAAGGAATACATCATCTTTATTTAAAACCACTTTATCATGTTCATAATATTCCTCTATACTTAAAACATCATGGGATAACCTATAGACATATATTAGAATAGAGTAATCTATAAAGCCCAACAAGGTAATAAACATGTCAAAACATGGTGGGATCAATATAAGTTTGAGAATAGGAAAATAAACTGGGAATGAAAGGAGTAGGAATGATTAAAATGAATAATGATACATGATATAGCATGATAATCATAAAGGAAACATGCAAAATATGACAACCAGTTTAAACCCTTAATTATAAACATACGGAAAGGATAACTACAAATAAATCATGATGGAAAAAGTACTATAAAGGAATTAGGTTCACTCCCTTTCCCAAAATGACATCTCATGAGACAAAACATTACCCAATACATTGTATTTCTATATAATTTAGAGCTCACCTTTCGAATTCACTTCATTCTCATTCTTAAGTCTATCACATAGATCATAAAACAAAGAATCATACATCATAAATTTTTTTCAATAATTAATGATTGTAGAATACAAAAATGTACGTCCTAATTCAAATACGTCTATGTTTTTAATGGTTAATTCCCTTCATAGTAAATTGGTATGTATTCACTACACATTTTTTTTGCATAGAAAATTGTGGTGAAATTAAAACAACATAACAACGACACTTTAAAATTTAAAAAATTCGATAATTAGAGGTAAAGGGGTATATAATCAATTGGAATGAAATGGGATGTAATAAGGACATGGAAAAATATATCCCAACATTAGTAATTAGAAATGGAAGGCATAAGATAATAATAAAAACTTTAATGAAGAGGAGAATGGGAGGATCCCTTACCTTGAGAGTGTGACTCCAAATTCTTAGGGGGAGCTTCTTGGGAGCTTGGGGGAACCATGGAAAAATCTAGAGAGGGGATTGTAGATTAAGTAAATTCTACAAGGATTTTCAGTTGAATGAAATGTGATATTAGGTGGGTTTATATTGGATGTTAACAGGATATAATTTATTATTTCTCAAACATAGATTTTGTAATCTATATAAAAAATAACCATAAAATAAAACCTTCTGATGGGATTTACCATTTTTTTACAGATGGGAGTGTTTTTTATTATTTGATTCATTAAAGTAATAAAATTAATAAAATAATAACCTTTCTGATGTCGAAGTGAGTCATACTCTTAAAGAAATTATTTTAGAAACATAAAATATATTATTGTTTTAAGGGATTCAAAAAATCATTCAAAAACTAATAAAATAAACATAAAATCATATTATTTTAATTTTAAAATATATATTTTGTCTTGGATTCAATTTAGGGTATTTATTTCATCACTTTTGGGTCATTATGATGTCATATAACACATCATATATTTATATGGAATTAAATTTTTACCCAAAAAATGACTATCTCAGAAAATAAAGAAATTTTTTTCCATTTCATAATTAATATGTTGTCATTCAAAAAAATAATTTTAAAAAAATAATTTTCAAAAAATCTTATTTTTCCCATTTTAAATAATAATCGGCAATTATTTAGAAATGTGAGGTTCTTTTTGATAATAAATGTTTTTGAATCCTTATAAAAATTGCATTTGAATTCCAAAAAATTATATGACCATTTATATATGATAAAGATTATTTAATAAAATTATTTTACTAAATATTATTTACATAATAAATACATTAATTCATCAAAATAAAATAATTAACTAAAATTGAATACCAATTAAAAATACTATTTTTATTTTATTGTATAAAAATCAAAATCATTTATAAAGTAAAAAATAAGAATAAAATATGCAAATTGTTGTATTGAAAAGAAAATACAGTTTACGTATTCATATTATTATGGTCCTCATACATATCCATTTAATACACTATAAAACACCATAAGGGTAAGGTGCGCGACTTTGATACATTCATTGGGTAGTTCAACAAACAAGGATTTGGTTATGACCACGATGATCATTAACTCCACCCTTGAATGGTTTTGATCATGATTAAGTTGTTCTATCATAGCTTGGGCTTAGTCAAGGTAAAATCCTAGTGATTATATCTCCCTAAAAATCTACAATAAATGATATTAATTGTGTACAATCTTACTGGTTGAGTCCATCACTTCCTTTATCTATGTGGATTGGATTGTTTAAACCCCTATATTAATAATAATCATGTGATCACTATTCACCAAAAATATTATCAACAGTAATGAGTCTTAATAGTCATTTAAATCAAATAAGATATGATAAAATAGAATAAGTGCATTTTTTTCTATAATCATAACGTATAGAAATTTAATTAAATCATAATGGTAATTTTATTTATAATAGTTTTGATCATTACAATCTTACCCCCTTTTGAAATTTTATCCTTGAAATTTTCATTTCTGACACTAAAATAGTTAAGTGCAACTCTTCCATTAGCTCCTCCAGTTCTCACATCACTTACAAAAATGTTTGGTTTCTCCAAAACATTATGATAAGATTCATTGTAATATTTCATAGAAGTCTATCCCTACAATGTAAGATCTTCATCGTATACTCTTAATAGGAACGATCACTATCAAATGGTATCACCTATAGATTGATTTCATGTTAGGGGTATGGTATGCACTTAATCAAGAGAGATTCATCAAATATATCTTGTAATTGAGATATGTTAGATGGTAGTACTAGTTGATTGGGCACCGCTCCAAAATGATCAAGGATATCAAAGGGGATATTCTATATTGGACTATGCTTCACCTTATTCCCAAATTTCATCACTATATAAGTGGATACTTGTTATTTGTAATTATCTTGATGAGTTCATGATAATCAATGTAAACATGTGTTGAACCATCCTTCTTCTTGATGAAGAGGACTGGTGCACCCAATGGTGAAGAACATTGGTATATGATCCCTTTATTGAGATTATATTGTATTTCCTTCTTCATATCCTCAAGTTCCACAACAACCATGCTATTTGGAATATTGGATAATGGAAACACCCATGATGTAATAGCGATTGAAAATTCAACCACCTAGCTAGGAGGAAGACTAGGAAATTTTTCAAAAAACACATCAACATATTCCATCACAATGGGCATGTATTTGAGGATGATTCTTTACATATACTCAACCATTTGAGCTATACATGCTTTCTAATAGGGAAATAATATCCATTCTTTAGATTTTGGTTTTAAAGAAGATTCATTCTCCTCCTTGCTCTTGAATTGAATAAGAGGACAATTCACGATACAGAGAGTGACTTTCTTCTAGAGGAAATTTATGTTGGATCTATATAAGAATATTCAATCCATACCTATAACTGCATAAAATTATACCAAAGGACGTATGAAAAATTTTACATGTATTTTCAACACCCAAATTATTAAAGGGGAGGATTTATATATTGAAGCTGAAAAAATGTCCCCATTTTCTATTTTCATTGAAAATTCTCCTTCTATGTTTTTTTGTAGTGTTTTCAAAGGTCTACTAAACATTATTGATTTTTATGGATTCATATAACTAGAATAAAAAAGTATGTTCACTATTATTGATTAAATAACTTGTGTACATGTCACTACTTCATTGTTAGGATCCAACTGAGCGGTTGTGATGGAAATATCTCCCCCTAACTGTCTTAAAGGTTTTAGTTGTCTTCCAAAACCCTTGTCTTAGTGCATTGATTTAAAATTTCCCCTAGTTATTTGAAGTCGAAATAATGGAAAATGAAATGAGGGTTTATTAGATAATTCTAATCCTCGATCACATTTGTTGGTTTCTCATATCAAAAATCTATAGTTAGGTACCCTTCCTTCCCACAACTACTGAATTTCCTCACCCCCTTAAGAAATTTATAGGGTGTTTCTTTCTAAACCTTTGAAAGTTGGATGTTGAGAATTTATGGAACCATTATATTTATCCATAGGAACACAAGAATTAAACTCAACTTTCTACTTATTATCATTATGATACCCATGATATTCTCCAACCACCATATCATATTTGAGAGAACCTAAAATAATTTCCTCATAGATATAAAATTCTTGAATCTCCAAGAATTTTTGTAGACTGGGTTTTAGCCCACCAAAGAAGAGGTTAACCTTAAATTTAGGGGAAACGATAAATCCAAAGGTGTATTGTGTAAGACTTGTGATGTTTTACTTGTACGACTATATATATTTATCATATTTTTTCTGGAGGGAATGGAAATATATTTCTATATTATGGTATAGAGTGAAATGAAACTATTTATTAAAAAACATTTTCTAGAATTACTTCCACCGTATCACTTCAACTTCTTCCTCAAGCTTCATATTTTTGATGAATGTCCAATAACATTAAACTCCTCTCCCAATATGATTAAAATATAGAATAACATTCTCTTTCTCAAAACATTTAATGATGGAAAAGATCATCTCAATGGTGTTGATATATTGTACTAGGATTAATTGATCTAATGATCAATTTAAAGTCAGAGGCTTTTGTCGCATAAATGTATTGATCCCATCTTTTCCTCACATAAGGGGATGTAGATGATACTCCTGATATAGGGTTCTATTTAGAACCTATGTAAGTTAAGAGTGTATCATTATAAAGTTCTTGATTCCGTCTCCCATTGATTTTTTTATCTCATTAGGGTAGTAATCACATTGCCCATCATATTGTTTGTTTACCATAATGCTCATATTTCTGGAAATAAAAATGAATAAAAGTTAAATTAGGTCCGAGTGTTTTTAAACTATTAAACACATAAAGGGTTATCCAATTACATTAAATTTATACCTTATAAATTATAGTTATGTTCTTAACTTATTAATTTATAGGCATCAATCTATGTTATCCATGATCTATTTCCTAACATATATTCATATGAGTATTTCTTGTTCATTTAATAATGGTTCATAATAAAGTTAAAAATATACCAAATAATGCACCCTATAAGTGTCAAACTAGGCGGGAAAAATGTCAATTTTCATTCACTAGTACCCGATTGAGCCAAGGTTAATGTGGTTTTTTTGGGTTTTATCTCTATGAAAATATGTACCAGAGAGACATCCACTTGTAGTATCTAGATATGGATGTACAATCTTGATAAACCACTTACCATATACTTAAAAAAATTAGGTATGTTTTCTTATACTTAGGATTGTACCTACAGATTTTACTAGTGTTTTCTAATAGTAATACCAAAATAATTAAATGTATCATTTGATACCAACTATAAAAACCCAGCTGTTTATTACCCATTAACTCAGGATTTATTACATAAAATAACACTTAATACAAGTCATAAGATTGGAATGTATAATGTCTTATTTAATTAGTTACACTACTTAACGATGTAAAAAATTAATACATAGTTTTTATTGAAAACCTACCTAACTTGTTCATAATATTCCTTTTTACTTAAAACTAAATAGTATAACCTTGGGACATATATAAGAAATGGGTGATCTATAAATCCTAGTAATGGAATAAACATGGAATAACAAGAAGGTAATTATATGTGTCAGAAAATATCTATATTAATGGGCCATAAAATTAGTATGAAACATAAATTTGAACAATGAGGCATGAGATAACATGATAATTATGAAGGCAACAGGGGAAATGTGGAAACGAATTAAAAAATTTCTTCATCATAGTTTAAGGATAAATTCCAATACATCATGATGAAAAAGGTCCAATAAATGATTCAGGTTCATTACCTATCCTAAGATGATGTCTCATTAGACTATTCAGTATCCAATGCATTGGACCACTATTATATTCTTACAAACCCGTCAATTTTATTTTATTCTCATGCTTGTGTGTTCCACATAGATCACACAACATTGGTTCATTAATCAAAATATTTTTGCATGATAAAGTAGTGTGTAATAAAATCATTTATTCCCCAATTAAAATGGGTAGATGTGTATACAGGTGAACACCCTTTATAAGAAATGGGTATGGTATTCACTATAAAATTCTTTTGCCATGGAAAATCATGGGTAATTTTGTTTTTGCATAAAAATATCACTTAAAAATTCATAAAATGGGATAATGAAAGAGAAATAGTTATCACATCATTTGGAAATGAAATGGAAAATCATACGGACATGTAAAGATATATCCCAACATTAGTAATTGGAAATGGATGGAATAAGAAAATAAAAAATAATTAATAAAGAGGATAATGAGTGGATCCCTTAACATGAGAGTGTGACTCCAAATGATTGGGTAGAGCATCCTAATAGATTGGGGTCACAATTAAAGGACTCTAGATAGGTTATGGACTATTAAAAACGTTATAGATGGATTTTAGGTGGACAAAATGGGATCTTTGGTGGGTTTATATAGGAAATTAGGGGGAATTTATTATTATTTCTCAAACTAATGTTTTTGAATCTATATAATAAAATTACCGAAACAGTAATCCTCCCATGATTTTTACCCATGGATTGTAAAAAATGGGATATGGTTTCATTATTTTATAAGGCCAAGATCTGTAATTAATAAAATAATACCCTTTCTACATGGAAGTGAGTCATACTCTTAAAGAAGTTATTTTAAAACCTTAAAATATATTAATGGTTTTGGAGGATTCACAAAGGCTTTAAAAAATTAATTGGATAAAAATAAAATGAAATTATTTTAAATTTAAAACAAATATTTTGTTTTAATAGACTTTATAGAATTTATTACATCACTTTTGGGTCCTTATGATGTCATAATACACAACATATATTTATACAGTGTTTAATTTTTTACTTAGAAATTCGTATGTCTTAGAAAACTATGAAAATTTCATCATTTTATAATTTTAGTTTTCTAATTCCAAAAAATATTCATTTTATCAGAATAATTTTATAATTATATTTATATTAACTTTTAAAATAGTAATTGACATTTATTGAAAAATGATGGTTTTTTTAAAATTACAGTATTTGAACCCCTATAAAAATAACATTTGACTTTATAAAAATTATATGCTCATTTATATATGATAAAAATATATTTAATAATAATATTTTACTAAAACTCCAATTATTAAAAAATCCACTATTTCAACAAAATTAAATTTTTAATTGAAATTGAATACGAATAAAAAATATAGTTTGTTATTTATTGTATAAATATCAAAATCATTTATAAAGTAATGATAAGAAGAAAATATGAAAATTATTCTATTTAATGACATATAATATGCACATTAATATTATTTTGGTCTTGATACATATCCCTTTAATACACCAAAAAACTCCCCATGGGTACGGTGTGCCACTGTGAGAGTTTCATGTGGTGGTTCGTCGAACATGGTTTTGGTTTTTATCTCGATGAGTATGGATTTCATATAAATAGTTTCACTCATGCTTAAGTTATTATATATATTCTTGGGATTGGTCAAGGGAAAATAATAGTGACTCTATCTACCTCAGAATCTCTGATAAATGGGCTTCATAGGGTATGGTCGTACTGGTTGTGGTAGTTACCTCCTTTATCTGTGTTAATTGGATTTGGTACAACACTATATTTATAAAAATCATGTCTCCACTTTTCAACAATAATATTATAATTGGTAAAGATTCATAATGTTAATTTAAATCTTATAAAAAATAATTAGACAAGGAAGATTCACTTTTAGAAGTACACATTGTGTTTGGTGTATACACTCCATTTACTAAGACTCAGATGTGTTGTCTAGTACCCATCCAGTCAATTGATGTGTGGTATCATGTACATGGAGAGTACAAGGGTAGACTACATGGGGATCACAAGCCTTTCAATGGTACATGAACAAGTTAACCACATGGACTATCCATTCATGGTACATGGGTAGGTACCCCATGATTGGTACAAGCCATGTACAAAATGAAAACTCTATGTACATGGGATTTTATGATCCATGTTATACTAGAGTATAATACTAGAAGTGATTCTTGGTTAGTATATGATATGCCTAACATGGTGTGCCAGACATGATGCACTCTTTGTTAAAAATTCAAAAATTTATTCTTGGTTGGTGGATGATGTGCCATACAGGATGCTTTATTTTTTAAAATTTTTAGAAGTGATTCATGGAATATGGATTTAAAGCCTTGTAGTTATTTTTAGGGAAGCATATATATGATTCTAGGGATCTGTCTTATATGATTGATTATTTTGGGGATGCCCGGATGTACTTCCTAGGATCGGGCTATTGAGGCTTACTGTTGTGGATTCCATGGACTTTTCTACTCCATTGATCTAAATTAGGCAAGTTTTTATATAAATTTTGACACCATGGATCCCAATAATGTTAGTGGATGCCTTGAAATTTTTTAATCCCTGGATCCTAATTTTGTATGATGCCTAGGGCATTGTTACCCCTTAGATCCAAATTGCTTAGACTCGCATAAGACATGATATATTGACATAATCCTTGGACTCCAACCAAGTAATTATTGAATTTCTATGGAAATGCTACTGGGAATTAATAGGGACACATTGGTATTCTATACCTTTGATCTATCAATTTTTTGGAATGATAGTGGATAACACCCCGTAGTCCAATTTGGATGACTAGGAATTCTATACCTTGTATTCGGCCCTTTGAGGCCTAAAATTATATTACATGGCATAGGCCAATGTGAATTACTTGGGATTATAGACCTTAGATCTCACCCTATATTATTTAACACTGGATCACATGACATAGGCTGATGTGGATACCATGGTATTCTATAACTTATATCCGGACGTTCATGGTCTGACACTAGATTACACGGTATAGGCCGTTGTCGATTTTATACACATGATTACACGACATGGACGTTGGGGATATTTTTCTATGATTTATATATAACACAAGTATGGTTGTTTTATTATAGATTTCATATTGGATATAATCACATTTACATGAGTAACCATCGGTGTATGGTATCCTCATTTTTTCTATTTGGAAGCGAGTATATGTGAACCTAGGGTTATGACATGTTTTCCACTATGTTGATGTATATTGATCAGATACATTGAGTTGTTATTACTTTCATTTATTTCTTGTATAATTATGTATATTAACATGATTATAAATACTTTTATGGGGATATATATACATGTACAGATATTCTCCTATAAGATGGAAATGTGTTCAGATGACAGGGGTCAAAGAACCAAGAATCAGTTGTGGCATTGTTTATGTTATTTATATATATTAATTTCTCTTTTACATTTACGTCAGCTAGGCTGAAATTATTGCATGATAATTCACTTATGATAAAATATTTATTAGTTCATAATGGGGGTAACCTACTGAGATTATATTCTCACACCTATATGTACACTTCAGTTTTTATATAGATCTTATGTCTACTTTTCAGGTTGATCATGGATATATGGAGGTTGCGGATGATTCTTAGATTTTAATGATTGAGTGGAGCCTCTCTTTTGGATTCTATTTTATCTGAATGATGCAATTTGATAGTTTTTGGAGATAAGGTATGTGGACTGGCTCAGAGTTAGTAGTAGAGCCATGCACTTATATTTCAGTTTCCTTATATATTCCTCCATATATGGTCATCCAAATGGGTGACCATATTGTATACTAGACATAGATTTTTGGTATTTTATAGTATTTTATTTATTATTAAATAATTTTCTAATTATATTTATTTGCAACATCCACACATTGTTTACTACTTCTTCGATTTTTTCTAGTTATTCTTACTATAGTTTAATTTTATATGGGGGAATAGTCACTCCACAGATACATCCTAGGACCTCACTACTTTTCAAAATCATATAGAATATGTATATGAATTCATGGTTCCTCATGATGAACTATCTTAGAGAACCTGGTTTGTGGCATCCAATTCGGGATGTTTCAAATATAACTAATAAAAAAATAAGTAGTTTATAATAATCACACCAGGGACTTGAGTTTTACTTGAATTTATCCTTGAATTTTAATGTATTGTGCTAAATATGAGTTATTATGGGATCATGGTGAAAGTAGTGGGTTTTAGGGAGAGTAAAATGGGATATTTTCTAGGAGAAATTTGAATGATAAGTGATTCATTATGGGGTGAATCTGTTAACCGTTTAAAAGTGAAGGAAATGGTTATTTTTGGAGTAACCCTTTAATTTTTAATAATGAAATGTTACTATTCTAGTGTTAATGGATCAATATGGGAAAAATAGCCAAGATAACGGAGAGTTGGTTGAATCTCACATGAAAGCCTCTTTCTCAAGACAACTTTGACTCACTTATGGAATTTTCTTTTAACTTATATTATTTTACCCAAAAATACATTTAGATTGGTAATTAATTTATATTCATAGGAATTATTATAATGAAAAATATTAATATAGACATTTTTTTTAATTTGATACTTAAAATTTTATTTTTTAAAATAATTTTATAAAATAAAATTTCTAGTGGTGGGAAAAGATAATTGTGACATAAACACACTTAATCACATAAAAACATTTTGTGAAAAAATAATTTTATGTTTTTAGTATATGTATTTATATAATGTTAACATGAATAATTATTTTTATGAAATATATTGATATATATAACAACAAATTATATGAGGCTTCAAAGGTATTCCGAAACTGAATTTCGCTTGAATAGAACTTGATTCCAAGAAAAAATTGAAATCAGTTTTTATATTAAAGTAACATTCTAATTATTTATAAAAATATTTTTCATAGTTATTCTATGAAAAAAAGAGTATTTTAAAATGTATTTGGTAATTAAATATCATAATATCTGATAATTTAATTTTTTTTAATTCTTTTAGGTAAATCTTACATAGTGAATAAATCATAGAAATTATAATTTTCAAAAATCCCACATTTTTCAACTAAAAAACATCCTTTTTTGAAAATTAAAAAGTTAATACTATGTAAATTTTGGAATGAGGAATTAAAATATTATATTCATCATATTTATTTAAAATCATACAATTTAAAAATTATACTTATGAATAAGATCATATAATATAATTAAATCCCATTTTAATGGAAAATGAAATTTAAAATAATGCATGTTTTTATTCTTATTACCAAATAAATTGGTGTAAATTGTAATTAATATCAAAAATAATTTATAATTATTAATCATATGTTTCTTGAAATAAAAACACATTTCATATAAAATGATTTTTATAGAAAAATACCATACTATGAAATAAATGACCTTATTAGTCATTTTAGGTGAAATAATTTAATTTCATTCAAATTAGATATGTTATTTATTTTCATTATACATATATTTCATAAATTTATTTTTAATATTCATTCCCAATAATTATTCAGATATTTTTAATGATCATATTTATATATTTTCTTAATATTTTGTGATTTCATTTATGTTCGGGGTTGGATGTGAATAAAGCTATCAAACAAATTGCCTTATTTAAAGGTAATTTTTTATTATTATTTTGGGGTGTTAAATTACACCCCAATATAAATTGATTCCTTAAAATTAGAATCATAAGATCATATAAATCCCTATTGGGAACTCTTAATTAACCATACACCCATAGATGATCGTGAGTTTATTTACGATGCAGAATAAGATGAAAATTTATTTTAATTTCATTATTAAGATAGTAAATAAATTATTAATTAAAGTTTACTAAGGGAAGAACTTCAAAATACATATAGAATAACTTCCCACAAAAAATTTAAATTATATATATGATAATCATACCATTATGGGTTTTTATTTATAACTCTTCATCAAGTTGATTTTGAAAACATAAATGACATAAAATACTAGAAAATACTGAATGAAAAAACACTATCATATTAATTAGTAATATTATCTAGGGCTATTACTTATTTTCATGGTTTTTCATGACTACTTCTCTTACATGCCTTTGTATTGGGAAATTGTTCCATATAATTCATAACTCTCTTACAATAGAAGTAATGTATTTTATAGCTTCTCTATTAACTTTAAACATGCAGGTCTAATAATCATCATCACCAGTTTATAAAAGAGACTCCAAATTCATTTTCCTTTTTTGTGTTTTGGAATTAAACTATGTTCACATTATTAATCATATTTCATGATAGCTGTTTTGGTATAATCACAATGTTTTTTTATCCATCTTGCATTCTATTGGGTTTCTTATTGAGGTAATATGCACATTTTCTTTGTCACCCATGGTTGCTTTGAGTTCCAACCATTACAATAACCCAAATGGTTAACCTAAGTAAAAAAAATTATAATATAATTATCAAAAATAACCACATAAATATTTATCCTCAATATGTCTTAGTTTATAACATTTTCATGTTAACCGCTAGTTCTTACAACTTAACATATATTAGACTCATATAAAACGTTATCACTCTTAGTTTATCCTATTTCATTCTTGGTTCAACCAAGGTTACCTTGAGTTTGGATATCTCATATATTTCAACCTAATCATTAAAACATTGATCCCAAATTATAATGAACATTCTTAAAATATTCTAAAACTAATAATCATGAAATATATACTCTCAAAATCAAAATTATTCCTCTAAAAAAACATTAATGAATCCTACAGTCATATAACCATGTATATATATACACTAATCATATAATATCAATAATATACCTTTACCAAAACCTATTTGAATCTCAATGACATTAAAACATAATGATATAATATATTCCCCTAATATTTAACTCTATATTTAAACCTCAAAAAATATTAACATCTAGTTTATAATATCACACACAAGTCAATATTAATCATAATCCTAAAAATGGGTTAAAATTATCCAAAACACCATGATTCAATTTAATCTCACGGTTACTAACACAATATTACTAACTTCTTCAAAATAAATCCACCCTTTATTATTTCATATTACATGTATATTAAACATAAAAGTTATCTATACCTAAACTAGTTGTTCCACAATAGTAATTATAGGAATATAGCCTTATCATAAAATCAATTTTATAGTTATTAAAACCATTTAATATATGACACCATACCATTAAGTTAATACTAGTAAAGAAAAATCCTTACATATTTCACATAATCCCCATGAAATTTAGAATATGCCAGAATATGCTTGATAAATATCACTCACTAATGAAAATAGATAAGTGTTTTGAGAAAATATCAATCTCACTACGTTAGGTATGACTAGGATACTCATATTTTATATCATATCATGAATATAATAATATTCTCAAGAATTTAACTATGATCCATTATTCAGTTATAAGACATAGTTGTTTATTGAAACATGTCATCCACGTATTTAGTTTTTTGTTCCTACATAAAAAATAGAGAACCATAATTGTTTTGATAATAACCCAAATATGAATATCAAAGCATCAATATGGATATTTCCTCCTGTATGATACCTTTATATTCAACATATGATACCTTTGGATCAACCAATGGCTCCATCGATCTATCCTTGGTTATCCATGATTATTTTTCTATTAGGTTCTCTAAGCTAATTAGCGAAATTATTCTCAAATCCTTCATAGTGGTTCATAAAGATAATTTTATCAACTAATGCATATTCCCTAGGAGTTTCTCTCTTAATGTTTATCCGTATTCCCACGCATCATGTATTAGAGTGATGATTCTATCAATTCAAAACCACCCCCTTTTTGGGTGATTACCCCTTGGCACATCTATGCCACAACCACATCCACTTTCCAGTATATTGAAGTGGATGTATTTCTAGAAATAACCTAATAATATATACATTAAAAATCATTATTTTTTTAAAACATAAAAACATTCCTAGGGTTTTCACTGAAGTGAAAATATTATATTTCCAAAAAAAATGTAAATTATTACCTTAACATTAAATAATATACTTATCCCAAAGGGTTATATGTACCTTTGAAATTACGATCAAACCAATCTTTTTAATTCATAAATTATCCCCAATAAACATTATTATCCCCAAATTTATCTAAACTATTACTTTGAAACATACTATGATGCCTTAGACCCATACTCCCATATCAGGTGCTCATAGACACAAGATTTACTAAATTTATTTGATACCACCTAGAAAATCCATGCAATATACATCCATGATTATAAAATAAATTACAATAATTGAATCCATTATGTCGAAAGGAGATTTTTAGTGATTGATAATAATATAATTATGACACCTTATAATCTAACAAGGACCATTTCTTTTTCAACTATTGGACATTTTATTCTTTCTTACAAACGAAACTACTTAATTGATGATAAAACTTCAACATCTCCCATTAATTAATTTTCACATCCTTCCATTTTTGGAATTTCATGAGTTAATTTTACTCATACCCATGGTAAATATAAAAATAAGAAGGGGTGATATCAAATTCCCAGTAAGGGAAAAATTAAAACTGAAGTAATAATGGTATAAAAATAGAGTAAATATTATAGATGGAATAGGTTAACAACCCAAATCAATAATATACATGAAACTAAGATTATTATATATCAATGAAAATAAATTTAATCAAGTATACCAATAATAATGGTCTCATAAAAATGGAATTCATAATTTTGAAAATCAAAATACTACTATCTAGACCCTATTCCAAGACACCTTACTTATCATCAAGATTGGATTCAAACAATCCCATTATCTATGGCTTATGAAAAGACCCTATCTTTTAATTGAAATAGGTATGAAATTAAACCCTTCTTATTATTTTTTCATTAGACCTATTAATACATCAATGGGATATTTAATATTATAACCCAACTATGTTGAGAGTCTTTTTCTATGTATGACATGTGAATAAATCTAGAAATAATTTCAAAGATAGGTGATGAGATGATGTGTGATTCCGAGGCCTGGTGTTCCCAAAATTGATTTTATAAAAAAATTAAATATATATCATGTTTTTGCCCATATACTTCCATAATGGATTGGATAAATATTCAAGGGAGTCTAATATTGAAAATATGAGGCCACGATTGAGTTCATAAAATGATTTTTACCCTAAAAGGGACCTAAAGTTGGCCAACACAGGGAATTTTGATAAATAAATAATTAATATAAAGTTTTTATGTGTGTTTAATTAAAATAAATTAATAAATATAATTATTTTATTAAGTAAACTAAATTAGAATTCATCTATAAATTCTCCATTATGACGGATGTATAGGGTAATCTACATAACTTTATGATAATTGAGAGGTGATTTTTCTACCCTCTCATTGGAGAATTAAAATTATACCTCAATGAACCAATGGATCTTAGTGAATCGAGGAACATCGAATGCAAATAATTCTATCATTTATTGGAGAATGCATTCTCTATCGATTAATGATCCAAACTGAAGATGTTCTCATAAATTTCTTGATTCTTCCCTAATTGTTTTAATATATTGAACATGATATAACCTAACTCTTGATCTACATCAAATCAAACCATTTCATGTGCTCGTTTATCGATTTTAAATTTATAATTCAATCTATACCCATTACACGTTGTTTTTACCCCGAATATACCTGATTGAATTATTTGGAAAATAATTCATCACCAGTGATTGTTTTCACCTCTACTACTTATTATTTTTCCCTCTATTCGTCGTGTTCTTTGCTGATTGTCCTGTAGGGTCTCCGTTCAACATTACCGGGTGGATTTGAGCATGATTGGACCCCCGGATTGAGGACTAATTAATGTGCGATGAATTGATTGAAGAATTAAGGATGGATTTAGAAGATTTATTGACTAATAATGATTGAATCATGGATCTAGGATATGAAGTGGAGATGGAGTTGCAAGATGTATGAATGAGGTGAGTACATGCATTGAGAAGGTTGATCAGAATCCGTTTTTGGCCAAAAGATGGAAAATAATGATGGAAGATGGATCCCCCATCAATTTCATGTGGCTAAGAGGTTAGATCCACAGAATATGATCCATATATAGAATACCTTTTAGTATATCTGATTTTCTATGAATATCTAAACTAAATAGTGTGTAGTTCAAAAGAACACATGATGTGTACAACCCTGGCTATGACTGCTAGGGTTTCAGGTGAGGAATATATCACACATCATGTGGGACCCCCACATACTCTGTGAACCATATGCTAGGAACCCATCCTGTATTCCAGCGGTACATGTTCATTGTCATGGTAAGACACATGCCATGTACTAGAACACAACCAAGGTACACAGACACAGCTTGAAAGACATGGGAGGGGCCCCGTGAGGCAGGACACGTCGTGTATTGAAGTACAAAAACATTGTAATTTTTACACAGCCATGAAGATAAGCATGGGTAGGACCTTGTCTAGATAAGGAACACAATGTGGTCCACCTACACAACATGTATGGCTACACGGGCAGTGATCCTATACCATAAGAGACACAGCTAGGAAGGAGAGTGGGACAACACACTCTGTGGGTCCCCTTACCCACAATGTATTCCTACTTAATTTTGAGAAATCATCTTCATCTGGTATCTCCTTCATTTGGAATAAAATTTTCAACTATAAGTAGAATATCATAAGTGTTTTTCTACATATAACATGATGTTGGACTTCATACTGGTTTTCGAGGTAAGAAAAGAGATGTTCTAGCCATGATGACTCATTAATGGATGATTGAGGATGGTAGTGGTTAGTCATGATCACCACAAATATTATAGTGGAACCATACTTCTTAGTAGGAAACATGTCATCTATCTACCGTTATAGTGGAACCCTTATGTTCGGTAGGGCATAGGTCCCCTATCTTCTATCCGAGGGGAACCCACTTATTGGTCATAAAATGGGTCCCTCACCATTAGAGTGTCACCCTATTTCTTGGTATATAATGGGTCCTCTACTGATTACTATAGTGGTGCCATCCTGCTTGAACCATAATGGGTCCTCGACCTCCACTGTGGTATCCTCTTGCTGGGTCGGGCATGGGTCCTCTATCGATTACAAAAGTGGAACCTTCAAACTATAAAAGGGATGGGTCCTCTATAAAATTCTTGTGTGGAAGAAACCTACTAGGTTAAGAATGATCCCTATTTCAACATCTTAAGTGGAACTCACCAATTATACCAGGGAAAGGTTCCTTGACCATAAGAGTAGCACCCTCCATTCATCATAGGGCATGGGTCCTATAAATATCTATTCATTGGAACCCTCCCATAGACTTAGGGTATGGGTCCTAAATCTACTGAGGGTATCACTTCTATTACAATAAGGAATGGGTCCAATACCTATATATTGTTATTTTTTAATTTGTGTCATAGTGGTATGTTATTCCTACCATGTCTCTTACTACCCCCTTAAGATTTTGGGACAACCTACAGGGTATGTATATACTCACCCCTTCATGGGATTTTCCTATATGTATTGTGTCTTATGAAGACGAAGGTATGTCAATAATTATTACAATGGATCATAGGGATACCTAGGGTATTTCACATTGTATGGTGGCTGAATCATGGAGATTTAGAGTTGGAATCGCTGAGCATTTACTTTCTTATTGTTTTTAGGTTGGGACATCTTTCTAATTGGGATTTTATTTTTCCCTTTCACTATTTAGTTTACGTTTTAATTTTCTTGTACCCCCTAGAGGTTTTACATGCATACTTTATAATCTATATGTTCCACATATTATTATTATTCTTCTTCACTTCAACATAGAGATGGTTGGATGTGTCCATAATGGTAAATTCAGGAAATGAATCCCATATTAGTTATGACTTTCAACATTTTTTGACACCCCTTTCCTATGGAGGAAGGATTTTGGTAGTTGCGGATTGATCCCTATCAGGCCAGGTCATGAAAGTTTAGAATTAGATAATTTAATTCTTTGTTAATGTTTTTGGGGTAGTCCACTTATGATGATTTGGTTGGAATTTAGGGAAACAGTCTCAAAGTGTTTAGAGTGTGGATCTCAGGCCAAGGAACTTCGTGTTTGTGTAGAGATCGACATATCCATTCACCAGGACATTAAATACCTACATGTTGACTCAGAATACCAATACATTGGTTGAAGGGATCAATTGTACATTAATCATATATGATCTAGTATTTATACTATCCATCTTGCGTCAAATCACAATTTTATTTATATAACCACCCAACTATGGTATGACTAGATTTAATATTTAGGATACCTCCATGAAAACAACCATCTAGGTAAATAGTTCTCAATCATGATTATTATTCGATGAATGATGAAGCCTCATTATAGGGATCATCACATGAGTTTATTTTTTTTGGTGGAAAGGTAGTAGCACCCCAACTTGTTGAGCAACAGATCATACGAACAGAGTAGGATGAGGATGCATGCAGGCTTATCACACTCTATGAGTTCCAGTTACAAAGGATGCTAAGGTTTCATGGTGAGCCATATACCTTGGAAAACGAGGGTTGGATAATGTTAGTTATATTTTTTAGGATTATTAATATCAGACAGATTAGGTGGTTTCACTTGTAGCTAGCCTTTTACTTGGAGCAACTAGATGTTGATGGAATCTAGTTACATAAATGAATGATTCATGGAACCATCATGGAATTAATTATAGTAGTTTTTTAGTGAGGATTACAAACACTCATTCTTGAATTAAATTCATATTTAAGATATTCTACAACTATGGTAGGGAGGGATGAAGATGGATGAGTATACTGTGAAGTTATCACACATTAAATGATTCTTTCTTAACATGATTCAGGTTTATTTCTCAGATGAATATAAGTTTTCGAAGGGTCTACATGGATATATCTATTCTAGTGTAGTACCCATTCATCCCCACCTATGTAGAGGTGTTTGAGTAGGAACTGGTGACATAGATATTCTTGTCACAGGGATGCAAGGTAGTTGGAGAAAGAAGTGGGAATTATGGGGAAGATTCATCTACAATAGCTAGAGGATGCTAGTTGATAAGATGTTGGTGTAGGATATCTTCCCAAGATCAGACTTGGAAAAATGGTTAGGGAAAATATAGAGGAACATAGAATTCCCAAGAGGGGTGGTTTAATGCATGTGATGAGAAAGGTCACATGGTGAGTGATTTCCAAACACAACATGTTGAGGAGTGAAAAGAGCCATTGAACTGACCTCCATGATAGAGGAAGTTCAATGATAATAGATCTTCTATGTGAGGGAAGGTAGTCCCCTTGGTGGAAAAAGATAACATTGGAGGATTTGGTGCTCCTGGTTGAGGTGTTGGGGGTGGTGGAGGATGCTATTCTATTTTTCTACTACCTTCTCCACCAGCCCATGTTAGGCTTAGGGAGCTGGCGGTCAGGGCCGTGGGAAATTACAGGAAATGAAGACATAAGTCACAGAGGTACATGAGATTATTAGAGGTAACATATGTGATTATTATACTATTTATTTATTACTAGTAGACATTTCTTCATGTTATTCATTTATATCTTTACTCTTGGTGTGAGAGTTGGATCTCTTAGTTGAGGATTTATTCCGACCACATTTTCTTCAGGTTCCTACGAGGAGAACTTCTTCTGTATATTTTTTCTTCCATTAGTTATAGATATTTATTATTAGAGATAGGTTCTTGTGGGACTTTTTGGTGACTTATATGGAACCCTACGGAATCATATTATGTATGGATTGGTTGTCCATGGTTTGGGCTAAGATTTAGTGTCACTATAAACAAGTCAGATACCTTCGCACTGATCGGTTGAGATTATCCTTTTTCAGTGAGAGAGATCTCATAGAAGAATAAATGGGTTTTTTAATCAACTAGCTGCATCTCATCACCAAAAATTTTCATAGTATATCCCTTCGTGCAGTGGTATCTCTGGGCATATGGATTCTATCAATCATAGAAACTTTTATAGAAATTTTCCTCAAGGATGTTTTGGGACTACATCTAAGGAAAGAGATTGTTTTATTTATCAATTTTCACCCTTATAATTATATGATATGTTTTTTTAGTAAAATATATGTTCCCAACCGAGATTTGGTAGTTGTGGTTGTAGTTGGAGGACCTTCAAGAGAAGGGATTTATCAAACCCCGTTTGTCCCCCACTGACTCTATGGTGTTGTTTGTGAAAAATTCAAACAAGATTTTGCATATTTTTGAGTATTATCTTCACCTGAACCATGCCATGATAAAGATAAATTACTATTTTCCATGGATTGACCAGCTCTTTTATCAGTTTTTAGGACTGATATGGTTCTCAAAGATTGGTCACCACTCCAGCTACCCCCAATTGAGTGTTTGTGAGGCTAACATTCGAATGCAGGAATTTTTATGTTTCTATGAACACTATGAGTTTTTTTTATGCCTTTTACTGTGATGAATTCCCTTTCTATGTTTATTACATTGATTAAGATGATCTTCTAGCTGTACTTGTACCAGTTTTTAGTTATCTTCATTATAGACATAGTCATATACTCCATGTTTGAGTAGTATTATGTGGAGCACATGAGGATGGACATAGATTTTATTTAGGAGTAATAGATTTAGGGTAACATCTAGAAGTGAAAATTCTAGATATGTGAAGGTCACTTTGTATGGAATATCATTTCTGGGAATGGATTAGATATGGGCCCAGTAAAGATAGATGTCGTGATTGGTTTTGATCCAACTAAGAGTGGGTCAGAGGTACAATGTTTTCTAACCATTATAGGGGTAGTATATGTGGTTCATGATAGACTTAACTACTATTGTATCCCCTTTCTCGATCCTAATGTGGAATGTGAATCCATTTACATGGACAAAGAATATCTAGAGAGCCTTCATGGAGTGTAGGATAAGGCTGATGACTCCTCCTGTTTTGAGACTACCTGAGGAGGGTGTGGGGTATATAGTTCATTTTGATGCCATAGAAGATGGGATCAGAGTCATATTGATGCACAGATAGGTAGTAATCACATATGGATTGAGGCATTTGAGACCCCACAAGTTAAAATTCATGACTCACAACCTAGAGATGGAACTGGTGGTCTTTACTCAAAGGATGTGGAGGCACTGTATTCTGGGAGAGCACTTTTTTGTTTCCTCAGTCTATAAATGACAGAGGTATGTATTCATGTAGAGAGGCATGAAACTGATATAGAGGCTCTAGTTGGAGTTCTTATTGTATTATGACATTGAGATAGTCTATAATTTTTTGTAAGGGAAATGTGGTGGTATATTCCCTTAGTAGGAAGTCTGGGGATCGTTTGGTGGAGGAGGCATATGACAAGTAGGATTCCTTAAAGCTAAACATGGTTGAGTAGGAGAGTAAAACTCTTCTACACTTGATGGTGTTGACTACTCTTCTTATCTAACTTTTGAGAGAGTCCATGTTGGTAGACATTGAATGTGAGGTATTACATTACTATATATCTTCAAGAGATTCACCAGATGGATTTTTTAATGTGTAAATCACATTATCCTTTTCTAGGTACAGATGGTGTTCGTAGTCATGTTGTAGGAAGAGGTGATGGGATATTTTCACACATATCCTTTGGATATACATCATGGTATTGGGATGATGTATAGAGACCATTAGGAGTAATATTTGTGGACTGGTATGAGATAGATAGTGGCAGAGTTCGTCTCTCTGTGCTTCACCTATTAGTAGGTTAAGGCTGAGCACCATGATCCAGTAGGTTTTCTGCAGCCCCATGAGATCCTAAAATAGAAATTAGATGTAAAATATATGGTCATTATGATATGTCTACATGGAAAATGAGAGTCCATGACAACATTTGGGTGATTTTTGACCGAGCCCCAAAGTTAACGCACTTCTTTGATATCATGAAGCAGAGATTGGGGAAGAGACTGGGGTATATGTATGTGCGGAAGATTGTTTTCGTTCATAGGGTTCCCTTAATGATTTTCTCTGACCATGATGACCAATTAACATTACAGTAGTGGAGAGGCTTGTAGGAGGAATTTAGTACCCATATATAGATGCATACAATCATTCACCCCCCCCCCTAAATATATAAAGACCGAGTGCAATATCTAGGTGCTGGAGGATATGGTGAGGTATTACATGTTAGAATTTTTCCAGATCTAGGAGGATCACCGTCCTTTGGTATAGTTCAAATATTATAATAGCTACCACTATACTATCAGCCTGGAACATTCTAAGGACACTTATGGGAGACCCTATAGGATACCATTATGATGGACAAATATCAAAAAGGCATCTCTTGTTGGTCAAGACATAGTGTAGGTAATGAAAGAGAAGGTATTGGTAATACATGCGAAGATGAGGATATCCCCGAGAAGGAAGAAATTTTATGTATATCGATGTTGTTAGGCCTTGTCTTTTGAATAGGGAGACCAAATTTTCCCAGGATAGTCTCCTCATAATGAGGATTACTGAGATTCAACTGGGGAATCAAGCTATCCCCAAGTCTTATGAGGAAATTTGAGATATTTTAGAGGGATGGAGAGGTTGATTACATTCTTTCCATATCCCTATAGTTGGATCAGGTGCATGACATCTTCCATGTGTCGCAATTGAGGAGATACGTACTGGCCCTACCCACATTATTGACTGGGGAATGATGGAAATTGAGGATAGATCCACTATAGAGGATCACCTAGTGGTGATAGTGGATCCACTACCGAAGACCTCTCATGGATAGACCTTCCCCATAGTTCATGTGTTTTTCTAGCATGAGAGTATATAGGAGAGCTCCTAGGAGAGGAAGAGACATATACATGCTCAGTATCCCAAGATTTTTGTTTAGTTGTTTATTTTTAGGGATGAAAATATTAGAGGAGGGAATAATGTATAGACCCTATTTTTTCCATTGTAACACTTTGGAATATATCTAGAAATATTTTTAGAGGCAGGCGATGAGATGACAAGTGATTTTGAGGCTCGGTGTGATCAAAAATATTTTTTTAAAATATTAAATATATTTTATATTGTGTGTGAATATTTATTTAGAAATAATGGGGTAAATGTACAAAAAGTATAATATTTATAATTTGAGGCCATAATTGATTCCATAACATGAGGATTACCCAAGAAGTGACCTAATGTTGGTTAACACAATGAATTCAAATAAACTGACCACTGGAGGTTGCATTTTATTAAATAAATAATTTATTTTATTTTTTTAAAATTACTTAAATCATAATTTTACTATAAATTATATGCTAGGATAGATCACCAGATTTTTCTGTATAACTCTTGGATTTTATAGAGAATATTGTTACACCCTCTCATTAGAGAATCAAAATTAGGTGATGATGAGCATATAGATTGAGGTGAATCGAGGTATAGTGAATGAAATGACATCACTCATTCAATGGTGAGAACATTCATCATCAAAAAATGATCTAAAATATGGTAGGTATCTTCAATTTCATGATTCTACCACAATTGATTAAATATATTGATCATGATCGAACCTAAATCATTATTTTTATAAAATAAAACCTTTGCACGCACCTCTATGACGATTTTGATTTGATTATTGAATCTATACTGATTGTAAAATGCTTCTCACCATGGGTATCACAAATTTTATTATTTGGTTAAGAAAACTTGGAAAAATATTTTTATCACCTGTGTTTATTTTTTTCTCGCTGGGTTGTTCGCATTCTTCACTGAATGTCCTATGGGGTCTCGGTTTGAAATTATCGGGTGTGAACGAGCCTGATCAGACCCCCTGATTCATGACAAATTTTCTGGTGATGAATGTATTGATGAATAAATAACGGGTTTTAATGATGTGAGGATTTTATTGATTTATTGATGGATTCATGATCTGAAGCGGAGATGGCATGATATACGAGATGAATGATGTGTGTATAATCGATGAGTGGGTGAATCAAAATCCATTTTCTAGCCAATAGATAATAGAAAATGATAAACGATGGATTCTGGTTAGATTTATGGAGTTAGGGAGGTGATATCCTTGGTTGAGGGGATAAATCTAGAATACTGGAGAACATATCTAGAATTCAATGAAAACACAGGCTACATACCATGTTGTCTGGATGAACACACAACATGTAGGGACCTGACATGAGAGGTAAGGGTTTTAGGAGATAAAAGTTTCACACTCCATGTGGGACCCCACACCCCATGTGAACCATGTGCTAGAAACCTAACTTGTACATCAAGAGTATATGGGCACGATCACGTCTAGGAATATTCTATGTACCAGCACACAACCAAGGAACACAAACATGACCCAATGGACAAAGGTGGGACCCCATGCATAAAGACATACCATATACTAAATTATGAAGACACAAATATGATTACATGAAAACATCTAGGAGCATTGGATGGACCCTGAATGGATGAGGTAAAATGAGTATCTCACAAACATGATGTGTATGGATATATGGGTTGTGAATCCTATACTAGCAGGGACACGACTAAGTAGTGGACTGGGACCACATACCGTGTGGGTCCCCTTGAATTCATGTATCCCTAATTATAATTTAGTATAGTTCTACCTATCCTATCCCATTTGTTTGGATGCAAATTATTTCTTATGATTATCCAATCATGAGTCCTTTTCCACATATAATGAGAGATATTATAGCATCCCGCATTTTTATCACATAAACATTCATTACATTATACAAAAACCAACGATCTTTAAGGTTCAGTGTCTTGGAGACCAGGAACTTATTACATGAGACAGAAAAACATTCTTCTAAAACACTTGAAAGGCTTCATCATTTTTTCATCCTATGTTCATTAAATCATCTCATAACCTAGGAGAATACATCAAAGGGTGAGCAGAAGGCCTAGTAAGAGAAACAAGGGAAACATTTTACATGAGAACTTGAGACACATCAAAAGTCATGACAAATAACTTTAAGTCATGGGAAAGAGATAATGAGGCATATAATAATAAAAATAATGTGTTTCATAACTTGAAGATGTGGATAAAACATTTAATATTGAAAATCATTTCCGTTTCACCAAGGTCCATCCCCAATGTGTCATTAAAATTTACCATGGTTATTCACCAAGGCGTCGTTAAAAAAATAGTCATCTCTAGAGATTAAGTCTTTACCCAATGCATTGGAGCGCTATCAGGGTGAACCCTTGACATGTATTTATTATCATGTGAGCCACATATATAATAATCAATCATTTCATAAACAAAACATATAGCATAAAATAAATGGGTTTCATTTCATAATCATAACTTTTTAAAAACTGCTTTAAAGACATGATCATTATGTCACTTTAAACCCACGGAAAAGGAAAACGGGTATCATGTATGTAAATCCCAGAATTTAAAATAGAAAATTTTGGTATATATGTGAATACCCCTTCAGAAGAAAGAGCTTTGAGTATTCACTTAATAAAATAAATGAATTTGAGATTAAGAGAGAGACATTTTGAGACGGAAATTCTACGGCATAACGGCTATGTTACGAGGTTTTAGAAAACATTGAAAAGAGAGGGGAAATGGTTCACCCACTCATAAATGATACATAAACTAGTAGGGGTACAGAATATGAAGGGTATAAGAACATTATTATGAAATTTTAAACATATACCATATGAAATGAAAAACATAGAAGGAAGACAAAAATAAGATTTCTTTTATGAAAATTCGGCAGCCTAACGACGTCACTTAAACTTCAACAAAAATGAATTGATGAGATAAAATAGGGTCTCTCATATTATGAACATAAAATATCAGTATGATAGATATAGAGATCATACCCCAACATAATTAATAGGAACTTGAAAGACTTGACATGAAAGTAGAACTTTGAAAAAGGAGAAAGGTGAAAGAATCCCTAAAAAAATCGGGAGCCTAACGGCGTCACTTAAACTTCAACAAAAATGAATTGATGAGATCAAATAGGATCTCTCATAATATGAACATAAAATATCCATATGATAGATATGGAGATCAAACCCCTACATAATAAAAAGTAACTTGAAAGAATTGATACGAAAGTAGAACTTGAAAATGAAAAGGGTGAAAGAACCACTAAAAAAATTTGGCAGCCAAACGATGCCACTTAAAAATTCAAAATACTGAATTGAAGAGATAAAATGGGATATCACATCATATGATAATAAAATATCAGTATGATAGATATAGAGATCATACCCCAACATAATAAAAAGGCACTTGAAAGATTTGAAATGAAAGTAGAACTTGAAAACGAGAAGGGTGAAAGAACCACTCTAAAATTCGGCAGCCTAACGGCGCCACTTAAAACATCAAAATACTAAATAATGAGAGTAAGTGGGGATCTCTAAATATATGAACATTAAAAGGGAATTAAGAGGAATATATAAGGACATATTTCAACCCAAGAACATGGAGCATAAAAGAAATGACTTAAAAGAGAGCATTTGAAAAGAAAGAGATAGTTTGGATCCCTTAACTTAAAACGTATCTATTAAAACTCAATGGTTGGGACCTTGAGGGCGTGGGGGAACATTTGGAGGACCCCTTGGGAGGTAATGAGACCAGATATTCGTTGGGGGAGTGTTTGGATGCGAATGTATGAGAGGATGGCTTGGTATTTATAGGGAATGTGAGGGGACAAGGCATTAATGGCCAAGGGACACCTCATTGGTGGTTTTGGAAAAACCATGGGCTTGCCCATGGTATTTGACCATGGTATTGGCCAATTGGGACACCTCATACCATATCTTACTATTCATAAGTAGAAAATATTGATTACATACTTAATAAATCATTTAATGATGTCATTAAACACTCGTAACTTAAAAACTGTATTTTCATTATTCATCGAAAATTCAACTTTCTCAGAAAAAACCCAAAATTTCACCTTAACCAAATATTGATGCTCTGATTTCAAAAATGAAGTCCATTTTATTAAAATAATTTTCTAAATATTATTAATTTAATTTTTAAATAAATACACTATTCATCGAAAATTCATTTTTTTAGAAAAATCCCCAAATATTTACCTTAACATAATATCGATGCTCTGAGTTCAAAAATGAAATCCATTTTATAAAAATATTTTTATAAATATTTTTAATTTAATTTTTAATTAAAAAACACTATTCACCTTAAAAAACTAATAATTGACTAATAATTTATGAAACCGTTATTTAACCATTTTATTGAATCACATTACTTAATCAAGGTGCCTGGATTATATTAATACATTCTTTAAGTGAGAATACTAATCCATTTGGTCACATTACTAATCCGAAGCTGAAAATCACTATTCATAATTTACTATTCATCAAAAATTAAGTTGATCTTATTAGACTCTAAATTTCGTACTAAACATAATTGAGGAAGACCATTTTTGAAAATCATTACACATTTTGAATTATTTATGGTTCACATGAACATTTTTAAAATATCCTTTTTCTAAAATTCATCAAAAATATGCATACTATATTTATCCAGACATTTGAAAATTCATAAACTTCTTCATAAGAAGAAATCAATTTTTTTTAAAACAAAGGATTACACAAGGCAGTTACCGTCTCCTTACATTGACCCTTATCAAACCAGCATAATACCTATGTGTAAGGTGTGCTAAGGTGACAGAATCCGAGGGAGGCTCGGCCAACATCGCACGAGTAGTAATTTCTTTAATTTTGAACTTCTCGCGAAGGTGATTCTATTCTAGCTTCACACAATGAAGTTCGGCTTGGGTTTGGCCCAGAGCAAAGCCCAGTGGGTCTACTCCTTCCCAAGTTCTGTTATATGGGCTTCGATCGGTCCAAGACTACTGGGTGAGGCCATCAAATCGTCTTTCTATATTAATTAACCAAGATCACTTGTATATAGAGACAAAAAAACAAAACGTTTAGTTTCCAGTGGTCATATTGACCAATGGTCATATAACAGTCGAAACCCAACCATCTCATTTTAATTATACTCATGTTATCTAATGAAACAGTTTTGTTGAGTATAAAAATAAAATATCACATAAAATTAGTAAAAAATATTTATTCAAAATTTCAGGTCGTTACAATCTTCCCCCCTTAAGAAATTGCGTCTTCACAATTTTTAAAATTGTGTTTTGAAATTTCATTGAAAGTCCCACACCGGAAAAGGAGTCAGTAAAACTATTACTTTAAAAGAATGAAAGGGAAGTACAAAGGTCACCCGAGTTAACCCATACTAGGATTCCATGTAGGAAAATATGGATATGGAAGAAAAAACAAAGGGTTATGTTTTGAGGGAGAGTGATAGAAAACATGATTAGGAGAAAGTTAACCACGAGAAAATCACAAAATTATGATGTGTGTAAAAGGTCTTTGATTACCTAGTAGGAAACGTAAACCAACAACGTTTTTGTTTTACATTCCTTTTCATAATTTTGAGGAATTCATTTACTACATAGAACAAAAACATAATGAAATATACCTACCTTCATGTAGAGTTTAATCCTTTAATAAGTTTCTACCGAAACTAATATTTTCTCCAAATGATGAGCATTCAGAACTACTTGGTCTCATCAAAGCACAAAAATCATCTTCTTGAGAGTCACGTAATCCACAAATGATTAACTATCAATTTATTCTATCTTTAAACATTATCCCAAAAATAGAAAGGGTATGATAAAACAACTCTTCAAAAAGAAATAATCCCATTGTAAGGGAAACTACTTTTAAATCTTCAATGTTCCACGGTACTACCCAAAGTTCATCATAGACCATTCCATAAATAACTGTTCTTAAAATTCCTCAAAATAAACCAAACTAACATTGAAACCAAAATACTAGAAAGATTCGATTACATAGTCTTCCAAAATAAACTTCATCATTCATCTCCAGACAACACCAATCACTCCTAACATCTTATAACAAAAGTAGCTAACCTAAACATATTTTACCAACGATAGGTTAATAATTTCCATATGTATCCTAAATTACTATAAGTCCACCTTAAATTCACCGATTCTTTAAAATATATGTCAACCTTTACTTCTCAGGGAAAATACCGTAGTAATCTTTTTACCTCGATCAAATAGGGTTCCCGAAATAGTGAACGTCTTCCAAAATAATAATCATATTTTAATCCCCTAATCATATCTGTCATATTAATATGGAAATCATCACATTTCCTATCACATTGGTTGTTGGGACATGTTCTTCCATTTTCCTCCATTAAATAAGAAAAGAAAGTATAATTAGGGGCTCAAATACTTATCCAATAATCATGAAAAGGAACTTAAAGCATAGATGGATAACTTGTATAAGAAAAGTATACCCTAACTTGTGATCCCCTAGGTTCCAATCTAGGTTATCCATGATCATATATTCTTATGTGAATCTTTATTTTATTTTATCATTGTATCTTTAATAATGGTTCATACTAAGCTTATTAATTTACCAAAGCATATCCACCGGGAGTGTCGTAACCATGAGTGCAGCAAGACCCGTTGTTGTGCACCAGTTCCCGTTTGAGTCTAGCTCAAAGCGGTGTTTTCAGGTTTTACCCCTAGGTACATCTGTGCCAGAGCCAGCTCTACCTACTCGTATCCAGACAGGTATGTATTTTCTTGGTAACCCCTTACTAAATACTCACCAAAATACGAGGAAGATTTCCTATATTTAAAATTTTCTTATAGGATTCTTCCTAAAGATTTAATATCCTAATTTCCACAAATAACTAAACCATCCTTTGATACTAACTATAGCATCCCGCCTTTTATCACATAAAATTTCATTACATTATACAAAAACTGAGGATCTTTAAGGTTCGGTGTCTTAGAGACGAGGAACTTATTAAATGAGACAAAAAAACATTCTACATAAACAATTTAAAGGATTATTCATTTGATAATCCTATGATTATTACAGCATCTCATAACCTGGGAGAATACATCAACGGAAAGTGTGATCAGAAGGACTAGTAAGGGAAACAGGGGAAACATTTTACATGAGAACCTGAGACACATCAAAAGTCATGAAAAATAACTTAAGGAATGAGAAAGAGATCATGAGGAATATCATAATAATAATAATGTGTTTCATAACTTGAAGATGTGGCTAAAACATTTAATATTGACAATCATTTCCGTTTCTCCAAGGTCTATCCCCATGGTGTCATTAAAAATTACCAAGGTTATTCACCAAGGCGTTGTTAAAACAAATAGTCATCTCTAGAGATTAAGTCTTTACCCAATTCATTGGAGCGTTGTCAGGGCGCACCCTTCACATGTTTTTATTATCATGTGAGCCACATATATCATCATCAATAATTTCATAAACAACCCATATAGCATAAAAGAAATGGGTTTCATTTCATAATCATAACGTTTTAAAAATAGCTTTAAAGACATGATCTTTATGCCACTTTAAATCCACAGAAAGGGAAAGCGGGTCTCATGTATATAAGTCCCAGAATTTAAAATAGAACATTTTGGTATATATGTGAATACCCCTTTAGAATAAAGAGATTTGAGTAATCACTTAATAATATAAATGAATTTTAGAATAAGAGAGAGATATTTTGAGACGGAAATTCTGCGGCATAACGGCTATGTTACGAGGTTTTAGAAAACATTTAAAAGAGAGGGGACATGGGTCACCCACTCATAAATGATCCATAAAACAGTAGGGGGACAGAATATAAAGGTTATAAGAACATTTTAATGAAATTTGAAAGAAATACCATATGAAATGAAAAACTTAGAAGGAAGACAAAAATAAGATTTCTCTTATGAAAATTTGGCAGCCTAACGACGTCACTTAAACTTCAACAAAAATGAATTGATTAGATAAAATTGGGTCTCTCATAATATGAACATAAAATATCAGTATGATAGATATAGAGATCATACCCCAACATAATAAAAAGGAACCTAAAAGACTTGAAATGAACGTAGAACTTTGAAAAGGCAGAAAGGTGAAAAAATCCCTTAAAAAATCGGAAGCCTAACACGTCACTTAAACTTCAACAAAAATGAATTGACGAGATCAAATAGGATATATCATCATATGAAAATAAAAGATCAGTATGATATATATGGAGATAATACCCCAAAATAAAAAAAGTAACTTTAAATAATTTATATGAAAGTATAACTTGAAAATGAGAAGGGTGAAAGAACCACTTAAAAAAATTCGGCAGCCTAACGGCGCCACATAAAACTTCAAAATACTGAATTGAAGAGATAAAATGGGGTCTCTAATCATATGATCATAAAATATCAGTATGATATATAGAGAGATCATACCACAACATAATAAAAGGGAACTTGAAAGACATGACCTGAATGTAGAACTTGAAAATGAGAAGGGTGAAAGAACCACTTAAAAAATAGGCAGCCTAATAGCACCACTTAAAACTTCAAAATACTAAATAATGAGAGTAAGAGGTGATCTCTCATTATATGAACATGAAAAGGGTAGTAAGAGGAATATAAAGAACATCCTCCAACATAAGAACATAGAGCATAAAAGAAATTACTTAAAAGAGAGCATTTGAAAAGAAAGAGAGAGTTTGGATCCCTTACCTTAAATCGTATCTATTAAAACTCAAAGGTTGGGACCTTGAGGGATTGGGGGACCCTTGGGAGGACTCATTGGGAGGTAATGAGACCATAGCTCTATTGGGTGAGAGTTGGGAGTCGAATGGATGATAGGATGGGTTGGTATTTATAGGGAAAGTGAGGGGACAAGGCATTAATGGCCAAGGGACACCTCATTGGTGGTTTTGGAAAAACCATGGGCTTGCCCATGGTATTTTCCCATGGTATTGGCCACCTGGGACACCTAAAAAATTATCTTACTATTCATAAGTCGACCATATTTATTACATACTTAATACATCATTTAATGATGTCATTAAACACCCGTAACTTAAAAACTGTATTTTCACTATTCATCGAAAATTCAACATTCTCAGAAAAAACCCAAAATTTCACCTTAACCAAATATCGATGCTCTGGTTTCAAAAATGAACTCCATTTTATAAAAATAATTTTCTAAATATTTTTAATTTAATTTTTAAATAAATACACTATTCACCAAAAATTCATTTTTTCAGAAATATCCCCAAAACGTACCTTAACTTAATATCGATGCTCTGAGTTCAAAAATGAAATCCATTTTATAAAACTAATTTTCTAAATATTTTTAATTTAATTTTTTTTAAACACTATTCACCTGAAAAAACTAATACCTGACTAATAATTTACAAAAACCGTTATTTAACCATTTTATTGAATCACATTACTTAATCAAGGTGCCCAGATTATGTTAATACTTTCTTTAAGTGAGATTACTAATCCATTTGGTCACATTACTAATCCTTTGCATAAAATCACTATTCATAGTTTACTATTCATCAAAAATTAATTTGATCTTATTAGACTCTAAATTTCATACGAAAAAAAATTGTAGAGGACCATTTTTTTGAAAATCATTACACATATTTAATTATTTATGGTTTACATAAACATTTTTAAAATATCCTATTTCTAAAATTCATCAAAAATATGCATACTATATTTATCCAGACATTTGAAAATTTGTAAACTTCCTCATAAGAAGAAATCAAAATTTTTATTTGAAACAAAGGATTACACAAGGTAGTTACCGTCTCCTTACATAGCCCCTTATCACACCAGCATAGGACCTATGTGTAAGGTGTCCTAAGGTGAGAGAATCTGAGGGAGGCTCAGCCAACATCGCACAAGTAGTAATTTCTATCAGTTTGAACTTCTTGCGAAGGCGATTCCGTTCCAGCTTTACACGATGAAGTTCGGCATGGGATTGGTCCAGAGCAGAGCCTAGTGGGGCTACCTTCTTCCCAAGTTCTTATAGATGGGCTTCGATCGGTCCAAGACTTATGGGAGAGGCCATATAATCTTCTTTCTATATTAATTATCCAAGATCACTTGTATTTAGAGACAAAAAATAAGAAACGTTTAGTTTCCAGCGGTCATATTGACCAATGGTCATATAATAGAGAAAACCCAACGGTCTCATTTTAAGTATACTCATGTTATCTAATGAAACGGTTTTGTTGAGTATAAAAATAAAATAACACACAAAATTTGGAAACAAGATTTATTCAAAATTTTGGGTCGTTACAAATACGATGTGAGATCTTCCAGGAATGAGGCTTCTTTAAGATATGTTTGACAATGAAAATGATCGTTAAGGAACACAAAAGACCTTAATGTGGAAACCTCATTCATGGTAGGTAATGCTTCCTCTATCTACCATTAGAGTGGCACCATCCTACTAGGTAGGGATTAGGTCCTCTATTTACTATCTGAGTGGAACCCTTAAACTGGGTAGGGCATGGGTCCCCGAACACTATAATATCACCCTCATATTGGGTAGGGTATGGGTCCTCATCCAATTACTATTGTGAAACCCTCTTGCTAGGTATTCCATGGGTCCTTGACTACTTGACTGTCGCCCTTCTACTCAGAAATGAATGGGTCCTCTACTGATTACTATAGTGGAATTTGACTACTGGTAAAGTCATAGATCCTTTATCGACATCTTGAGTTCCACCCTCAAGATCCGTGGGGTATCGTTCCTCTATGGACTTCTTGAGTGGCACACTCCTATTGTACCATGGAATGAGTCCCTAACCATTAGAGTGGAACCCTTCTATCAGGATAGGATAGTGTTTCTATAGCTATCAACTGAGTGTCACCCTCCTATATAGTCGGTGTATATGTATTCTATCTACTAAGTGGTACCCTCCTATTGTACCAGCGCATGAGTCCTCTTCCTAGATATTGTTTCACTCAATTATGAAACACAATGGAAAGGTTTAGTTTGACTTTGATGTTTCTATTAGAAAGACACACTGGATGATGGGAATCATTGATGGACTTTTGAAACTATTTACATTCTTTTAAATGTTGTGAAGTGTTATTGATATACATTTTTTCTCTCATTTGGGTTAATTTTGTGAGAATACACACACACACATACATGTTGTTGTATTTTGTTACACTCTTACTTTGGGTTGAGGTTTCGATTCATATCATCTATCTTACTTCTCATTTATCCTTCAGGGTTTCCTACTGGGTACATATATACTCACTTCTATTTGGTCTTTTCCCACATGTGTTGTTTCTCATACAGATGATGGAAATGTTTTTAGGGATTAAAGAGGAGCATAGTAATACATGGTTCATTTTACCAAATATTGTTTTTTGAGCATGGAGACATGGAGATAGGATATATTAGCATTTAGTTTTATAGTATTCTCAGGTTGGGACATATTTATAATTTGGAATATATTTTTACGTTTTAATTTTCAGTTTACATTATCTTAATCTTTCACTCCCTAGTGGTTTTACATACTTTTTATATACTATAAATTTTTCATATTTTTTTATTATTGCTCTACATTTTTGCATGGAGATGGTCAGATGTGTTTGTACAGGTACATTAGGTAAAGACCTTAAATATTAGTTATGACTTTCTATTCTTGTCACTACCCCTGGTCTATAAAGGCAAGATTGTGGTAGATGCGGCTCAAAACTGGTTTGTTCAGGTTATGACAACTTTTCACTTGTTTAAGTCCAATGTATTCACCTTAAGATAAAATGAATTAAAAGTACCTAATCAACCTTTCCAATAATCATGTGATGAATCAACCAGAATTCCTTGGTATGCTGGTACCTGAGATTACACTAACATAGCCCAAAGTGTGTTCCTGATCCCCATGGGTAGCAAAATAGAACCTAGAATCATCTAAGGGTCAAAGAGAATATTTTTTCCAGAAGATAAAATGATAAAAAATGAATAATGGAAGATGAATCAATAAAAAATCGGTATGAAAAAATATCCTCATTATAAAAGAGTACCATAAGAAGACATATATAGATATCAATGTAATACATCATAAAAAATATGAATCAACACACATCAAGACAAAGTCACATAGTATGCATGTAATGACTGGATCGCATGTCAACCGATCACCACCACTACCCAAGGTACCCTAATCATGAATATATTCCATATCCAAGAAAATATTTCCATTTTCCAAGATCTGGTATAACATTATCTACCAATATAAGTGCCCAAAACCATCTAGCCCATCCCATTGCATTTTTATGAATAACGTTGATATCAAAGAGTCTTAGTGGGGTCTAGGGGTGTTTGGATGCTAAAACTATACGTATAGAGAATTTAATTCATAATAAATGTGTTTATGATGTAATAGGGGTTTATAAGATAAGTGGGTTTTGAATTTTTTAATGAGGCACATGGAATTTATGTTGTAAAATAGAGATTTTTTATATAAAAAATTAAGATTTAAAATAGTTTCGGTGATGTGTTTTTTTGGTGAAATATAAAATTTAAGACATTTATAATGTAAATCGATGATTTATAATGTAAATGTTACCTCAGTAGTATGGTTTAAAACTTACTATTCCCTTTATTCTATTAAACCATATTGATATTTTTCTTAGAGCTCACAATACTTAGTGATGAGTTTTCATGTCATATTTGGATCCCTCCGAAGGGGATTGCTCCTAGCCTTCCATATTTGATATGTGGTTATCTCATGTATGTTCTTATTCTTCTATTGTAGATCTTTATTTTTCTTCTTCCTTTTTTTCTTCTATGTGATAGTGGTTCATATCTATGTTCTAATAGAGTTTTGTTTCTATTAGCATAGTTGTGGCATAATGACCCTAAAGGGATACAACTTCTTATGGGATAAATGATTGGGATCCATGACAATGGTCTATTCTTAGGTGAATACTATTGATGATTTTAAATTTGGGGATTCATTGATTATAATATTTAATTATGGTGAATCATAAATTTATCATGATTTATCCATTTGGATGGAAATGTAATTAACCAAATTTTTTTGAATCATATTAATAATGAATTGGATAAAAATATCATATCAATTTTTGACACCATGATAACATTTTTCATCTTGTTTTTCTTGACAGTGCACTATCTATAGTATGATTTTGTAGAAATTTATTATGCTCTGTTTAGAATGCTACATTAATTTGAAAATATTAAATAATGTAAAGTATGAAATAATTGATTAATTATATTAAGAATTAAAAAATAGGCATGTTTATAATCCATTAATGTATTTCTATTGTAATGAAATTGATGAAATTCACATGTTTAAAATAATTTTTTGCTTGTAGGATATTTAGTATAAGTAGAAAAAGATAGGATTCAGAGCGAAGTTAGAAATAGTTGATTATAAGACTAGGTTATTCTCATTGTGTGGTTGTGAGATATATAATATCTTGTACTTTATGTGAGTTCATATAGGACCCCACAAATTTCATTTAGGGATATTAATAGATGGCGGACTCTGGGAGAATTTTTTCCCCAATATCTTAGTAGGAGGTTGGATGGATAACTACCCCCATGGGACCTAATCTCTTATCTTGGTATTTATATATGATTGTATGGATGGGGGTTAGTTTTCCCATATATGTGTACATAGGGGTGTGATGGATTGTTGTTATTTCACATGCATTTATCTCTAGATATAGTATAAAAATTGTTATTATACGTATGAAATGCATATGAAATGATTGATTGAAGTACCTAACAAGGTGTTTTGGCTGTGATGGCTTGTGGTATAATACCAGATGTATGATACACATCTCATAGATTGTGTTGAATCCCAAAAACTACCAGGTTTCTTTCTGATGATGTGATATGGGATGATGTGATGATGTGATTCATAAGGTGGATGTTTTGATACTCTGCTCAGGTGTATGTGGTATTGTTTACTTTTGGATAGATATGCATTAGGATGTCCGATGTTGGGGCATAGAAAAAAACTAGTGGGGAACTGGGAGTGAGGTACTGTTGATGTTATATTAATACAATACATGATCTATTATAAGTAATAAATGGATATATTTTACCATTGTGAGGCTAAGAACCAGGTATTTTATTTTAGGTGGAGTGTTATTTTCAATGTTGTTCATGGTTCTTTAGTATGGTTTCTTTATCTTTTACATGAGTGGATCTAGGGAGGATCCTAAAAACTATTATTTTATAGTCACTCGATTTAAATATAAGCTGTTTTAAGGTTAGTGGAAACATTTTAGAGATCAAGATGGATATTACTAGAACATGGGCTTTTAGGAGGTATTTGGGATTCCTGGCCACTTCATGGTTTACCTTTTTTAGAAATGTAGTTTTCCTTTAGGTTGTTTTAGTATTGAATGAAATTAAATGCATGGACATAAAATTTATTTTATATATTTGAGTAGGTTTTAATTGGTGTTTATATCTTATCTCTCTCTTCCACATGTTCACTTATAGTGTAATGACTCACACTGTATGTTTATTATACCATTAGTGTTAGTCACTAACCTAAGGCTAACTTGACGTGAGACTTGAGTAGTCACCATCCCCCTTCCCTCATTTCTAGACTTTATGGGGTACACATTGGGGGGTGGTGGTCATTATTGAGAGGTATCAAGGGTTTATGTCGAGGGATAAGATGTATTTTCTATTTGAGCATAGATTAGGTTTCATGGGTTGCTAGGGAAATGGTGTGTTCTATGATTAGTAAGTGATGTAAACATTTGATACTAGATGAGACTTGGGTATTTTGGGCCCCATGTGATTTGACGTTGATACCATTAAGTTAACTAAGCCTAAAAAATGATGTGATACTAGTTTTGGGGTAGATACTAATGGAATAATCATGAATTATTATTCTTTGTGCTTATGTTTAAAATGGGATAAACATGAGATAGGTTAAAACATAAAACAAGATAAAAAATAAATAATAAAATAATGCTAAATATTAAATATTCCTTGTTTTGAAGCCTATCCATTTATTCTCCTTGTAGATATAGATATAGGTAGGCAGTCTATATTGGTGTATTCCAATGATGTACAACAAGTAGTACAGGAAGATCTCTATATATTAGTGGTTGGTGATGAAAACACTTGGATGAGGACACATTGAATGTTTTAGTGTTAGAGATTGAAAACAATAAGGGGTCCATTTCAGATTAAGTCATAGAATTTTGGTTAGAGGAGGTTTAGATAGATTTCAGTTTGATCTGTTCTTTGAAGTAGCATTGAGATTCATTGGATATAACGATGTTATGTGTGTTAGTGATGCAGGGGTGGATCTTTCTTCCTTAGGGATCACGAGGAGTCGATAGTCACATGTGAGAAGCTTCACGACTAGTTCCGAGTAGATTTTATTTATTAATCTATGAAAGCATCCAGTCATTAGGAGCTTTTTACCCTTTAATAGGGGGATTCCAGGGTGAAGGAGTTAAGGATCCATTTTTGGACCCTTCTCTGATATTCATTAAATATGTTAGTATAAGAGGATCTCATAGAGAGGCATTTTGAGGAGGCTTTTCATATAGAGATATAGTGCAAGGTAATCCTGTTAATGTTTTCCACATATCTTGAGGTTCTGGAAGGAGAAATTCGTTTTTATTGTAAGCTCTCCCAAACAATATTTTGAAGAGAGGGGAGTCATCAAGATTCTGTATAAAGTAGTGAATTTGTCCATGTGTCATATTTTCATTACTATAAGAGGACTTAGTTAGCTATGGATAGGTAGTATCCCTCATTATCTCTTTTCATTAGGGGTGGGGGATCTTATACATTTACCAAAGGATTATATGAATGTATTTATTATGTAGGAAAATAAAATTAGAGGATAGACCACCTGATATTTTAGGGAAATTAATATGCACCAAAAGTTCCACTTCAGGTTCCTCCATTGATGATGTTTTTTCCGAGCCAGAAACTATAGGTTTTTCCAATTTAGGATCATAATAAATATGATGTGGCATAAATAGAAAATCTCAAATATACTCCTCATCCTCATAGATATTATTTGGGTGATAGAGTTGGTTTTCAATAGGTTTAGAGATTCCATGGATCATGTCGTGGAAAGGTTCATGTGTTAGAATTTCCAAAGACGAATGAGTCCAAACCATTCAAGGTTCTCTATGATTGTTTTATATATGGGTGTATGTTTTTTATTCATGATAAATGATATCCTTATTATCATTGAAACATTTCCATTTTATAGTATTTGAGTTAGAGTTGATTCTAGTTCGATTGGCATTGACTATGGAAGTTGTTGGTTGAGATGAATTGTATAGATTATCTTGAGACTATGACATATTGTTGGATCATCACCATTCATTAAGAAAAAAACTATGTTTAGTGATATAGACATATAAAATCATATTCATAATAGATTGGTTGAAAAAAGTGTAGGCTATAGTAGATTTCATTAGGAGGTAGATTGTGTTTTATGGTGAAGAAGTAGATCTGACAAAGATTGTTGGCAAGAGAGGGCCTCAGATGGTTTATAGACATGTTATTTCATTTTCTTCCATGAAAGATATGATTATAATGAATTAATTGGAGGCTTCATAGTCATTTTCCTAGGTTTTTAGAGGAGTACCATGATGTATTTATAGATTGGGTTGTAGCATTACCCCTTGGTGGGAGATCGAGTTTGGGATAGAGCTATAACTAGGGGTGGATCCTATCTTGATTCCTCTATATATATGGCACATTATATGTTTCATGAGCTATGATTATAACTCTATGATCTATTAAAGGGAGGTTTTGTTCTATCAAGTCTGTCAATTTGGGGTGCTCCTATAATATTCATGAGTAATGCTAATAATGGGTTGTTGATTTTTATCTAGTATCATTTCTTGAATTAGGTGGTAGTGATGAACCACTATCCTATACTACGGAGTGATGATTTTTTTCTTCAACTAAAATGATAATGTTATTTCTAAAAAGTAAATATATAGTTATTATATCATTTAATGTGGGTGAGGGTGAGATTATTATAAATATTTCATTACATTTTTATCATGATAATTATGAGTTTTTGGTGAAGACATTTAGTGAAATGAATGCACTATCCATGTTCATGGGGTTGATGACAATAATTTTCATAGATTTCATGGATACATTTTTGGTGGTTTACATCAATGAATCCAAGTATACTTTGGGTCTAAGGAGGAGAATGTATAGAATTTGTTTTCAATTTAGGGAGTTCTTCTTCATGAGAATCTACTTCAAATGTTCTTGAAGTTTGAGTTATGGGCTTGTGAAGTTTGTTTTCTAGGTCATGTTGTGTCCCAACATGGAGTATACATGGATAATTTGAAAATAGAGGTAGTGGATTCTTGGGTATCCTTTTAGAGAGTAGAAAAATTGTGTAGCTTCCATAGTCGGGTAGCCTATTACATATGGTTCATTGATGAGTTTTCTTTGGTTTTGACTCATATAAAAAACATTACCAGGAAGTAACATTTATCATTTTGGACTAACCAGTGTCAAGTAGCTTTAGAGTAACTAAAGATGAAGTTCAATCCTCAAGTCTTTTATTTTCTAGTAGAGGATGTATTGTTGAAAATTTTATGTGATTATTCACCTCGTTTTTTGGTTGTTTCTTGATACAGAAAAGGTCATATATTTATTAGGAGTCTTGGGTGCTATGTCCTCATGAGCATAACTTTTCGACCCATGATCTTGAGTTGTAAGAAGATTTTTTCCTTTATTTTGGGTGGAAAATAAATCTTTTCTGTTTTTTCCAATCAAAATATCCTATGGTATGTCGTCTAATGGTTTGAAATGAACTTGAGATATTTGTGGTTGATAGAATTGTTGTAGGATTATAGTTTTGTGATTTTTCATATTCTAGGAAAGGGAATTTTTTAGCTAATGTGATGACCAGAAAGTCATGTAGTGAATCCAAGCATGAATATAAATATTCATAGGGAGTGATAAAAGAAATCCCATTATCGTCTATTGACATGGAATATGTTAGAGGTAGATGATGTATTTTAAAAATTCTTGTGTAGTCATATTTGGTGTATCTAGTAGAAGAATCCTAGCTGGTGGATTTTGAAGGGGAGGTCTAGAGGGACTGAGTTATTTTAGGTGATCCCCTTGATGGTTGGCCTAATTACGAATAACACAATGTGTTATTCTATGCAAGGATTTCTAATCACTTTGGAAATTCATGATATGGTTCTCCCATTATTTCATATCTCATCCTTAGGGGTACATCCTGCTGTAATGAAGAAATACTAAGCTCTGAGATGTTTGTTTTGGTGGCATGGGTTAAAGTGTGTATTTGAAGAGTTTCTATCATGATATTTTGTCTTCCGGAGGGAGGAGGCCAAGAATCATGTTCTCTATTGTTTTCTCCATCCATTAGATGTTCCCTAGTGGATGTAGAGAGAATATTGATAAAACAAATTATTAGTATACCTCTAGATGAGAGAATTTTAGGTGGTATATATGTGATATTGTATTGAATGAAAAACTCATCCAACATCATAGAATTCATGGAGTCAAGATCAGTAGAGGTTTATCTAGGAAAATGTCTAGAGGAGGTGGTGAGACTCCCTATATTCTTTAGGAAGTTCATCTCTGATCTAGATCCTCATTTTAAAAATCTGGTGTGTATAGGTCTCCATCATTGTTTGGCTCTCTATTATTACTTATCACTAATTTTCTTCTTTAGATGGATGGTCAGATAAAGAAAACCTTCTGGACTCTTAGAGAAATGATACATTCTTGTTTCCTATATTTTAAAGGTTCTTGGATGATGAAAATAACTTTGTTTTACATTTCGTACAATAATATTTTTCACCCCAAAATTAGTATAGTGTCGTTTAATATTTATAAGGCCAACATTAATATTATCTGTTGTGCTAAAATGGGGTTAGAGAGATAGAAATTCTCATTCCAGAACTAGTATAGAATATGACAGTGAAGATTCATGTGATTTGTGGGAGTATTGAAGAATTATATGATCATCATAAATCATACGATGATCTTAGGAGGATACCTATGGAGTTCGACATTGGAGATCATGTTTTTATTACGGTGACTCCTCATTGGGGGATATGAAGGTTTTTTCATGGGAGTGAGGTGTATTTTTGGTTTATTGGGATTTTTGAGGTATTGGATTTCAATGGAGGCGTGAAGTATTAGAAATCCCCTCCTCTGAAGATGAGACTTATACACAATGTTTTTCAATTGTCACATCTCCACCATTTCCTTTATTAAGACTCCCACCTCATCTATTGGGGTGAGATCGATGTTAAAAATGATGTGAACTTTAACGGGCATAATGTAAATATCCAAGACCAAAAATATATGGTATTTTTTGGGAATTTTATTCCCTTGGATCATGTATTGTGGTGGAATGATAGGGTGGATGATAGTACAATGTAATGCGAGTCATAGATATACACTCAGAACCTCTAGATTATTTTGTTTTTTAGCTCTTCTCTAGTTGTAATGTTTGTGATGGCCATTAAGGATTTTATGAGCTATGAGTTGGTTTTCACTTGTTTCCATTTTATTGTATAATTACTCTCATTTGAGAGGAATCTCCCTCTGGAGAGTGTTTTGAAAATGGTTGTTTATTTATCATGGGGTTTCATAATTCCTCTACTAAGGTGGTTGAGATCTTGTGATGGTGACATAATTAAGACGAATTTTGAATGGTGGTTTTCCAAACAACCTTATTATTTCTATATATATTTGGTTGTGGTTTCTTGAGGATAGAATTTTTTGATAGGCATCTGATGTAGGTACACATATCTTTCTATCTAGAACATTTTAATGTTTTTGAACACTTTGGAGATTTAAAGAGGCATATTTAAGTTCAAGTGGTGTTTTAATGCTAAAAGGTGTAAGCAAGGAGAATTAACATAATAATAAATGGGTTTATGAGGTAAAATGGGTTTATAGTGTATGTGGGTTGATGCATATGTCATGCGGCCCATGGACATGACATCATTAATAAGATATTTTTGATATAAATCAATTGTGAGTCAAAATTTGTGGGATGGAGTGTTTTTCCACGAAACATAAAATTTAATACATTTTCAACAAAAATATATGATTTATGCTGCCAAAGTCCCATAAAAAAATTATTTTATAACCTCAATTTCCCTCATATATCTCAAACCAAAGACTATTCCTCCCAATTCTCCAAGCATCTAATGAAGGGTTTTACGTAATTTTGAGTTTCCTTTGAATGGGAGAAATCCCATCCGTCTTTGATCTTAGGTGATCTAATGTATGTTCTTACCATTAAATTGTTGTTCTTTATTATTGTTCCTCCCATATATTATTATCACATGATGTAGGTCATTCTTCATGTTCCAATTGATTTTTTTCTGTTGTAGTTGTGATGAAACATCCGTGGAGGGATGAAACTTCTTATGAGAAAAGTGATCATGATCCGTGATGTTGGTCTAGTCTCATGTAAAGAATATTGATGATTTTTAAGTTGGGGTTTCATTTATTCTTCAATCTAATTATGTGAAGTCATAAATTTATCATCGTTTATCCTTTTGGATGAAATTGTAATTAATCTAATAAATATTGAACCTGGTTAATAATGAATTAAATAGTAATCATATGTTGATGTTTTATACTGCGATAATGTGTTGCCTCTTATTTTTCTAGATAGTGTTCTATCTATTCTATTCTTGTGTGGAATGTTTTTTTCTCATTTTACCATGATTATTTCATTTTTAATGGGTAGATAACATAAAGATAGAAATAATTGATTAATTGACATAATAATTAAAGAAGAGGCATGCATGTGATATGGTGTTACAATTTTAGAGATGTCTAATTAATGAAAAGTAAATGTTTAACTAAATATGATCATCCATATGTTAATGGAATTGATAAAGAATGTGAATCATGTTAATGATTTTTGATAATAATAATAAATTTTGTTGAATGATAACAGAACTTCTATGAGTTTACTAAAACCCGAATTAATTCCAAGATATTATTAAAATTATAATATCTTGTTATAACATGGTGAAATTGATTTCCCATTGTTGGAACCTTGGAATAATGAATTATTTAATTTTGGATGAAATATAAATGGGTTGTTTTTTAAAGATAAATATTTGGGTATGTGAGTGCCCCTTTTTTAAAAAGGTGGAATTATTTATATTGGGATCCATGAGAGCTCATTTTCATAGGAAAGGTGAATTTATTTTTAAGGGATGAGTTTCCAAATTGATTTTTTATTACATTCTTTTGATGTTATCTTGGTGTGTTCTTTTCTATGTGATATGATATGTGAGTAGGATGGATGGTCCTAGGATGGATTATGTGATATGGGTGGGGAGGCCCAAATGATATTGTATTAGTTTTCTCCTATTATGGAGAGATACATCTTGATAAGAATGTGATTATACGAGATGAAACTACAGATTATTTAAGGTGTGGAAACTGGGCTTACCAATTAGTGTGATAAATATGGTATCTTTCTTGATATGAATCTTTTTAATGGATAATGGCCATGTTTCTTGATTATTTTCATCCCTTTCTCTTGGGATTGAGGTGATTGGATGTGATTGGATGAGTAATTTCTATTAGTGTAAGCTTAATATGATTTTCTTATAGTACCTGTGTTGTAGACAATTAAATTTTTTAATAAATATTTAACCCATGTGGTTGGTTGTTGCTCGAATGGAAAATAGTTGATCTTATGAAACATTGGACTCGGTTGGATTATGCCAGGAGGCATAGACTTCATTCTGATGATAATGGAAATATTAAATGAAATAATATAATTAGGTTAATATTGTTAAATAATGGATCATTTATTAATTAACATAAATTTAACTGATAAAATCGAGATAAAGTAATTTTATGTACCTCTATAAAATTATTGTGTGCTTGTAAGATATCAAATCTTTACATTCATAGCCTGGAGTCCATGTGATGTTAGATGAAATTTACTATAATATTAGGTTATTACTATGGTGTGGTTGTGAGCTATATTATATCATTTGTATTCTAATATTTCATACACTACCCCTCCCTTGTTGGTAAGGGTAACCGACAACTAGTGGGATTCAGGTGGGTGTTTTCCCCAATATCCTGATGGGCGGATAGATGGATGACTAACCCTTCTATCCTTGCTCTATTTTCAATGTATATATGTGATGGTATGCATGATAATTAGTTTTCCATTATATTTCTGTATATGGTTATGAACGATTTTATTATATAAAGAACATGTATCTTTAGATATATTAACCCAATGGTTATTATTTTTATGACATGTATATTCTATGATTGTGTGAGTTACATTATAAGGCCCCAGCCTTAAACCTTACTTAATCTTGAGTTATTACAAGATTACACATTGAGGATCTTTTCAGGTTTAGAGTTTTAGAGAATTAGATCATGAAACTTGCATTACATTCCACATTTAAACAAAGTGGTTACATAAAAGAAAATATTCATTATTCCCATCAACGGAAACATATTGAAAATAAAACACGGATTCTTTCTTGACACATCCTTGACACTATCATCACATCATGTACCTTTCCCTTGACCTGTGAAAAGCATTTCAAAAACTTGGGATGAGCATAAAAAGATCAGTAAGGGTTATAAAAATATGGAATGGAAACATGAGTTCATATATACATAAGAATGAAATCATACTTTACCCATAAAACATAGGCATATCAAATCATGAATAAATCATAGAAAACATAAGACATAAAGGTAACTTGAGGCATTCATAACATTCTTACGTAGGGAGTAACGCTCTTGGTTACGTTTGGAATACCCATCACAGTATATTCCCTAAATCTCTTCGGAGAAACCTTAACGTTTCACTCCTTCGTGTTACCCAATGCATTGGAGAGCTATATCGGGCTCACCCGCCCTTAGTTTATCACGGAACCACCCGTTCTTCATAAAAATGCCCAAGAACCATAACATAATCGTATCACATAAACATGAATAAAGTAAACATAACATTTCCACATTTCAATCACAATATAACATTTTAGGATATTGAAATAATGAATCCATTCAAAAAGAAACCATTTCCAAAACCATTTAAAACATTTAATAAAGATATTTCTGAATCAAAGTGTCCCATACCACCTTGAAGCTTTTAACATTTTAAACCATTAATATACATATAAATAAATCCTTAAAACCATTTTGAAAACATGGATATTAATAAGAACAAATAATTAAAACATTTAAAACGATATTTTGGTTAAAGGGGTTTTACCAAAATTAGAGACACTTGAATACAATAATCGAGGAATAACATTTAGTCAAAACTTTATAATATCATGATAATAAAAGGATTCATGATATAATACTCCAAAGGACAGTATATACACCATATAAGAGTGAATTGGTGCATAACAACAATGAACCCTCAATAGAAATGTCAAATGTGATGAAATCCATTATAAAGAAGGTATCCTTAAATTAAGGACAAATAAATCTCAAAAATATGTGTGAAAAATATATATACACCCAATATAAGTGGATATTAAGTGTAAAACAATAAAAGGTCATTCACACATATTCAATGGATGACATATTCAATGACTACAAGTTGAACCCAAAGAAATCGAAATTGGGTTAAAAAGTTCCCTTGACAGCCTAACGGCATCACATCAAAATGAGTTGATGAGAGATAAAAAGTGTATCTCACCACTTGGACATAAAATTTACATCAATAAGGATGTATGAGAACATATCCCAACATAAAAATATGTAAATTAAAAGACCCAATAAAAGAAGTCTTTTTAAAAAAGAGGAGGGTGAAAGGTTCCCTTACCGAATTGGGTATCTTTCAAAACATACACCCCATGAAAGAAAGACAATAGGTCATTGATGTAAATACTCATAAACGAAAGTATATTACACAAATAGTAGAATAATGGGCAGTACATACACCACTCAATGTAATTTTTGGCAAATGTAGCATAAATCTCAAGGGAATAAAAGTGAGATGAAAAATCCCTTACGAAAACTCGGCAGCCTAGCGGCGCCACATAAAACTTCCGAATATGGATTGATGAGATCAAATAGAGTATCCCATCATATTACAATAGAATTTACAGAAAGTGTAATATAAAAGAAAATCCCCCAACATTGCAAGGAGGATTTTAAAAGAAGTGACATAAAGGAGAGTACTTAAAAAGAAAGAGAGGTTAGATCTCTTACGAAAGTTCGGCAGCCTAACGGCGCCACTCAAAACTTCCAAAATAGATTGATGAGAGAGAATAGGGTCTCTCATAACATGAACATAAAAATTACAGTAAATTTAATATAAAAGAACATCTCAATCATAAGAAATATGTGCTTAAAATAAATGACATAAAAGAGTGTACTTAAAAAGAAATAGAGTTGTAGGATCCCTTACCTCGGGTCCGACTTGACTCGATCGTTCTTTAATCTCCTGAATAATAAAATTGAGTTAATTTATACTTCCTTAAGAACATTTTTAAAGTTCATTATTCCTTTTATATCACTTATTACCATGTTATAAACATTATTTAATCATTTAAGTTAATCATGTTTGTTTTGTCGATATTTGGTTCTTAAGTCGAAAGTGGACTTCTTACAATTACATGTTGTTCGTGTGGCCAAATGTTTATTATATCCAGAATTGTATTCATTATGTAGATATCATATATGTCATATATATACAGTACATTCATGCATTTATAACATTACATAATCATTTAGAGGTAAGAAATGAAATGCACCGTTCATGGAGACGGTAAGCCGTACGTACGCATGAACGCTACTTTCATTTCTACTTCGTATTTTATAGAATGTAATAATAATGATATAAAGGTATATTATAATTCCAGTATAATATCATATATAATATCATATTTTCATCCTTTATACATCCCACATATGTTATTTAACGAATCAAATCACTTTGAGGGGACGGTAGTCCGCACTTCCTTAAATGAAGATATCGCGTATACCCATAATGGAAGCCATAAAGGTAAGACAAAAATGAAAAATTAAGAAGCATGAATAAAACATAAACATATTATATATAATATATAAAAATAGTGACATCATAATGGCCACCTTTGAAGGTGTTAAATGAGTATTGAACAATCATCGTTTCGGGAGGCAGAATTTCACCATCCACGGAAACCGTATGTTATTTAACCATTTGATGTAGTTGTGTGAAAGTGTAGCTCGAATAAATCTTATAACAACATCCTAGTATATTGAAGATACTGTTGTTGTTACAAAATAAGTAAATAAAAAGAGTTTAGGGGGTTGGAGAAGCAAAATAATACAAATGAACATGAGAGAGTGAATTACCTTTAAAAGTGTAACTCCTTTTGATTTGAGCCTAAATTCTTCCTTTGAAAGGATTCTTCCCAAATGGAATCCTCTAGGATGAGGATAGAGATGTGGAGAGAGTAAATGGGCAGGGTTTGGCCGAGCCAAAGGCTTGAGGAGTGTGTTAAATGAGGTAGAGGTGGGGGCCTTTTATAAGAGGAGAGGAGGGGCACTTTTGGAAAGTAAAGAAATATTACTTTATTTGAAAATGTGTTTCGGTTTCAAAAGGTCCCAAATTGATATAATTCGTGGATAAGGTGATAAGTCTTCGAAATCCACTCATCCAATTGGTTTTGGACATGTGTAGTTCATAGATTTTACATTATCTTTCCATTTTATTTAAATCGTCAAATAATGATGTCATCGCTGCATCATTATTATGTCATAAATAATTTAATTTATTTAATGTCTAAAAATTTTAAAAAAAATACTATGATGTAGGAAATCTTTTTATATTTCCAATGAATATTTATAATCAAAAATATGACTTGTATAACCCCACATAAAAATTATTTAAGTAAAACATATCATGTTTGTGTCAATTTAATTTTAACATTAAATAAAAAGTTATTTATGTCATTTCCCAACCAAAGTGTCTCCATGGGGTCCCCAAGTTGGCCCATGGATTTTCTTGGTCGGCCATGACTCACCCAATAGGTTTAGGACAAGTGTCATGGTGTTTTCACATTCTTATAATATCATTTTTATCTTAAATTACACTAATTACCTCTAATCGCGATTAAGAACTTAATAAGTTACTATTCACCAAAAAATTATTATAATCTCATTGAACCACATTTTACTTATTAATGACAACCATGTATGTCGGATTTTTGAAAATCAAAACACAATGATGGCAAAATTTCATTTAAACGGAAAATCAGTTTTTATAAGTACCACTTAGTGGTTTCACTATTCATCAAAAATTGAAGTTTTTCAGAAAAATCCCAAAAATTCACCCTATGCTATATTTGATATTCTGAATTCAAAAATGATGTCCATTTTACAAAATTCAAAACATATAAGTCACATTAATAAATTTAATAATTAATTCCCACTGTCATGACAAATAGCGTGTTTTATGAAACAATAAGTATCAAAAGATTGACACTAGTTTAAGTCTGATTTCAAAGTGAAATTGATTCCAACGACCACTATTGGATTTAATGGTAAAAATATTTTCTAATTTCACTTTAAAACCAATTCAAAATATAATCCAATCATATAAATAAATTAGATTAAAAAGTGGTTTTGAATTAAAATACAACATTTTACACTATTCATTAAAAAAAATGAACTTTATCGGAAAGATACCAAAAATTTACACAAAGTAAATTTTGATGTCCCGATTCTTAATAAGAGTTTTATTTGGTCCAAAAGAATTTTTAAGAGTGAACAAAACTATATTTAATGACGGTTCTCCATTAAAAGGCGATAAGTGAACCTTTGGTGAAAACTAGGGCATATATGCCTAAAATTGAATTCTTTACGTATTTTAAGCCTTTAGATTTTATTGGATAAATGTAAAAATATTTAAGAACATATATAATCATATTTTAGTTATTTCTATCCATTACCACTATTACAACGGCTACATGTTAACTACCATTTAAAATAATATTATTTTATTATTAGAGTGCAACGTAAGATTCCCAAGAAACTCGTTGTTGCGTGTTGGGTACGCCATCGAGCATAGCGTCCCCTTTAAAGTCATTTAAATATTTTATTCACAAATATGGATAAATATGAAATTTCATATTCTTTATTTACCTGGGGTGTTACATCCTTCCCCCCTTTAGGGAATTGCGTCCTCACAATTTTAAAATTGCGCTTGGAAACATCCTTGAAAGTCCCACATCGGAACAAAAGTCCGTAAAACAAACACTTTAAAATAAAGAAAGATAAGTACAAAGGTCACCCGAGTTAACCCATACTAGGATTCCAAGTATGAAAATATGGACATGGAGGAAAAAACAAAGGGTCATGTTCTGATGGAGAGTGATAGAAAACATGTTTAGGAGAAAGTTAACCATGAGAAAATCACAAACTTGTGATGGGTTAAACGGTATTCGATTCCCCAGTAGGAAAAGTTAATAGACAACATTTTTGTTTTAAGTTAATTTTTATTGAGGAATTTATTCATAAGGAAATATAATCACTTATCATGTTGACTTTCAACTTTTACTAGATTCCTTAGTCAAACTCATATTTTTTCCAAAAGAAGAGTATTTAGGGAGACTTATTCGCATTAAGAGTACTATAATCAACTTCTAGAGAATCACCTAATCCCCAAAAGAGAACTATATACTTCCCATGTCATTAGAATTTAACTAAAACCAAAACCAAAAAGGCTAGTACAAGATCAGATAATCCAGAAAAGGATAACCCTTTATAAAAAGAAAATCTATTCTTAATCTCCAAAATTTGTCCAACAAAACCCAAAGTTCGACGAGGACCATTCTATAATCAATTTGTCCATAAAATTCTTCAAAGTAAACCAAACGAAGATTGAAACCCAAATATTTGAAGGATTTAGTCACATAGTCTTCCAAGTTAAATCGTAACATTTATCTCCAAACAACATCAGTTGCTCCTAAAGTCCCGTATTGAAAAGTAATTAACCTAATCACATATCCTCCATGATAGGTTAATCATTTTCATAAATATCCCAAAATAAACTTACTCTTAATTCATAAAATCATATAACTAGAATTAATCAGTCAAACTAACCACGGACTTCACGTAGTCCAGTGGTAGGTGATAAATACCAATCGCACTTTGGTTGTGGGTTCGATTCCCGCAGCTTTGTCCGACGCGACGGGTTGTCACACGGTCTGCGTGTTGTCCTTTTTTCAAAACTATATAATTCTTAAGACATTCCCCAAAATGAGATAAAATCTTCAAGAATAATCATAACATATTTTAACCTCAAGTTTATCTCATTCCTTTCATTTTCCATCATATCATATAGTAACCCATAATTACCTAAAAATTAAGTATCATATAAACCCTAATGGTTACCTTAATAATTATTACCTGAATTTCCACATCGAGTTAGCCATCTCGTACATGATGCATTAGAGAACTCACCAAGGTTGAAGTGGTTGATCATGACTCCTTGATATTTGGTTTAGAATAACCACGAGTTTCCTCATTGAATCCTCCATTTTATCTAGTATCTTAATCAGAGAACCACCACAGTTTCCTTCAAACCTGTTGTCTCTTTGGTGCCTGCTAGATCCATCCATTCACTAAAAATAGAAATGTCAGTGTGAGTATATCAACAAAACCATCATGTACTAATGAGGAAGGTAAACACTAAGATACACTTACTCATTCACTTTATCTAAAACTAGGACTCTTTCTGAAATCCTAACCATTATGGTAATGTCACTTATGCTTAAATAATACCCTAACCTCTAAAGTTATCTAAACCGACATTTGATACCAACTATAAGGCCCCAGCCTTAAACCTTACTTAATCTTGAGTTATTACAAGATTACACATTGAGGATCTTTTCAGGTTTAGAGTTTTAGAGAATTAGATCATGAAACTTGCATTACATTCCACATTTAAACAAAGTGGTTACATAAAAGAAAATATTCATTCTTCCCATCAACGGAAACATATTGAAAATAAAACACGGATTCTTTCTTGACACATCCTTGACACTATCGTCACATCATGTACCTTTCCCTTGACCTGTGAAAAGCATTTCAAAAACTTGGGATGAGCATAAAAAGCTCAGTAAGGGTTATAAAAATATGGAAAGGAAACATGAGTTCATATATACATAAGAATGAAATCATACTTTACCCATAAAACATAGGCATATCGAATCATGAATAAATCATAGAAAACATAAGACATAAAGGTAACTTGAGGCATTCATAACATTTTTACGTAGGGAGTAACCCTCTTGGTTACGTTTGGAATACCCATCACAGCATATTCCCTAAATCTCTTCAGAGAAACCTTAACGTTTCACTCCTTCGCGTTACCCAATGCATTAGAGAGCTATATCGGGCTCACCCGCCCTTAGTTTATCACGGAACCACCCGTTCTTCATAACAATGCCCAAGAACCATAACATAATCGTATCACATAAACATGAATAAAGGAAACATAACATTTCCACATTTCAATCACAATATAACATTTTAGGATATTGAAATAATGAATCCATTCAAAAAGAAACCATTTCCAAAACCATTTAAAACATTTAATAAAGAGATTTTTGAATCAAAGTGTCCCATAACACCTTGAATATTTTAACATTTTAAACCATTAATATCCATATAAATAAATCCTTAAAACCATTTTGAAAACATGGATATTAATAAGAACAAATAATTAAAACATTTAAAACGATATTTTGGTTAAAGGGGTTTTACCAAAATTAGAGACACTTGAATACAATAATCGAGGAATAACATTTAGTCAGAACTTTATAATATCATGAGAATAAAAGGATTCATGATATAATACTCCAAAGGACAGTATATACACCATATAAGAGTGAATTGGTGCATAACAATAATGAACCCTCAATAGAAATGTCAAATGTGATGAAATCCCTTATAAAGATGGTATCCTTAAATTAAGGACAAATAAATCTCAAAAATATGTGTGAAAAATATACATACACCAAATATAAGTGGATATTAAGTGTAAAACAATAAAAGGTCATTCACACATATTCAATGGATGACATATTCAATGACTACAAGTTGAACCCAAAGAAATCGAAATTGGGTTAAAAAGTTCCCTTGACAGCCTAACGGCATCACATCAAAATGAGTTGATGAGAGATAAAAAGTGTATATCATCACTTGGACATAAAATTTACATCAATAAGGATGTATGAGAACATATCCCAACATAAAAATATGTAAATTAAAAGACCCAATAAAAGAAGTCTTTTAAAAAAGAGGAGGGTGAAAGGTTCCCTTACCGACTTGGGTATCTTTCAAAACATACACCCCATGAAAGAAAGACAATAGGTCATTGATGTAAATACTCATAAATGAAATTATATTACACAAAGAGTAGAATAATTGGCAGTACATACACCACTAAATGGAATTTGTGGCAAATGTATCATAAATCTCAAGGGAATAAAAGTGAGATGAAAAATCCCTTACGAAAACTCGGCAGCCTAGCGGCGCCACATAAAACTTCCGAATATGGATTGATGAGATAAAATAGAGTATCCCATCATATTACAATAGAATTTACAGAAAGTGTAATATAAAAGAAAATCCCCCAACACAAGGATGAGTTTAAAAGAAGTGACATAAAGGAGAGTACTTAAAAAGAAAGAGAGAGGTTAGATCTCTTACGAAAGTTCGGCAGCCTAACGGTGCCACTCAAAACTTCCAAAATAGATTGATGAGAGAGAATAGGGTCTCTCATCACATGAACATAAAAATTACAGTAAATGTAATATAAAATAACATCCAAATCATAAGAAATATGAGCTTAAAATAAATGACATAAAAGAGTGTACTTAAAAAGAAAGAGAGTTGTAGGATCCCTTACCTCGGGTCCGACTTGACTCGATCGTTCTTTAATCTCCTGAATAATAAAATTGAGTTAATTTATACTTCCTTAAGAACATTTTTAAAGTTCATTATTCCTTTTCTATCACTTATTACCATGTTATAAACATTATTTAATCATTTAAGTTAGTCATGTTTGTTATGTCGATATTTGGTTCTTAAGTCGAAAGTGGACTTCTTACAATTACATGTTGTTCGTGTGGCCAAATGTTTATTATATCCAGAATTGTATTAATTATGTAGATATCATATATTTCATATATATCCATTACATTCATGCATTTATAACATTACATAATCATTTAGAGGTAAGAAATGAAATGCACCGTTCATGGAGACGGTAAGCCGTACGTACGCATGAACGCTACTTTCATTTCTACTTCGTATTTTATAGAATGGAATAATAATGATATAAAGGTATTTTATAATTCCATTATAATATCATATATAATATCATATTTCCATCCTTTATACATCCCACATATGGTATTTAACGAATCAAATCACTTTGAGGGGGCGGTAGTCCGCACTTCCTTAAATGAAGATATCGCGTATACCCATAATGGAAGCCATAAAGGTAAGACAAAAATGAAAAATACAGAAGAATAAATAAAACATAAACATATTATATATAATATATAAAAATAGTGACATCATAATGGCCACCTTTGAAGGTGTTAAATGAGTATTGAACAATCATCGTTTCGGGAGGCAGAATTTCACCATCCACGAAAACCGTATGTTCTTTAACCATTTGATGTAGTTGTGTGAGAGTGTAGCTCTAATAAATCTTATAAAAACATACTAGTATATTTAAGATACTGGTGTTGTTACAAAAGAAGTAAATAAAAAGAGTTTAGGGGGATGGAGAAGCAAAATAAAACAAATGAACATGAGAGAGTGAATTACCTTTAAAAGTGTAACTCCTTTTGATTTGAGCCTAAAGGCTTCCTTTGAAAGGATTCTGCCCAAAGGGAATCCTCTAGGATGAGGAGAGAGATGTGTAGAGAGTAAATGGGCAGGGTTTGGCCGAGACAAATGCTTGAGGAGTGTGTTAAATGAGGTATAGGTGGGGGCCTTTTATAAGAGGAGAGGAGGGGCACTTTTGGAAAGTAAAGAAATATTACTTTATTTGAAAATGTGTTTCGGTTTCAAAAGGTCCCACATTGATATAATTCGTGGATAAGGTGATAATTCTTCTAAATCCACTCATCCAATTGGTTTTGGACATGTGTAGTTCATATATTTTACATTATCTTTCCATTTTATTTAAATCGTCAAATAATGATGTCATTGCTGCATCATTATTATGTCATAAATAATTTAATTTATTTAATGTCTAAAAATTATATAAAAAATACTATGATGTAGTAAATCTTTTTATCTTTCCAATGACTATTTATAATCAAAAATATGACTTGTATAACCCCACATAATAATTATTTAAGTAAAACATATCATGTTTGTGTCAATTTAATTTTAACATTAAATAAAAAGTTATTTATGTCATTTCCCAACCAAAGTGTCTCCATGGGGTCCCCAAGTTGGGCCATGGCTTTTCTTGGTCGGACATGACTCACCCAATATGTATAGGACAAGTTTCATGGTGTTTTCACATTCTTATAATATCATTTTTACCTTAAATTACACTAATTACCTCTAATCGCGATTAAGAACTTAATAAGTTACTATTCACCAAAAAATTATTATAATCTCATTCAACCAAATTTTACTTATTAATGACAACCATGTATGTAGGATTTTTGAAAATCAAAACACAATGATGGAAAAATTTCATTTAAACGGAAAATCAGTTTTTATAAGTACCACTTAGTGGTTTCACTATTCATCAAAAATTGAAGTTTTTCAGAAAAATCCCAAAAATTCACCCTATGCTATATTTGATATTCTGAATTCAAAAATGATGTCCGTTTTACAAAATTCAAAACATATAAGTCACATTAATTAATTTAATAATTAATTCCCGCTGTCATGACAAATAGCGTGTTTTATGAAACAATAAGTATCAAAAGATTGACACTAGTTTAAGTCTGATTTCAAAGTGAAATTGATTCCAACCACCACTATTGGATTTAATGGTAAAAATATATTCTAATTTCAATTTAAAACCAATTCAAAATATAATCCAATCATATAAATAAATTAGATTAAAAAGTGGTTTTGAATTAAAATACAACATTTTACACTATTCATTAAAAAAAATGAACTTTATCGGAAAGATACTAAAAATTTACACAAAGTAAATTTTGATGTACCGATTCTTAATAAGAGTTTTATTTGGTCCAAAAGAATGTTTAAGAGTGAACAAAACTATATTTAATGACGGTTCTCCATTAAAAGGCGATAAGTGAACCTTTGGTGAAAACTAGGGCATATACGCCTAAAATTGAATTCTTTACGTATTTTAAGCCTTTAGATTTTATTGGATAAATGTAAAAATATTTAAGAACATATATAATCATATTTTAGTTATTTCTATCCATTCCCACTATTACAACGGCTACATGTTAACTACCATTTAAAATAATATTATTTTATTATTAGAGTGCAACGTAAGATTCCCAAGAAACTCGTTGTTGCGTGTTGGGTACGCCATCGAGCATAGCGTCCCATTTAAAGTCATTTAAATATTTTATTCACAAATATGGATAAATATGAAATTTCATATTCTTTATTTACCTGGGGTGTTACATACATTACATGTTGTATGGGTTAGGATGGTTTGAGGTATAATACTCAATATATGATACACATTATATAGGTTGTGGTGGCTCCCGAAAACAACTGGGTGTCAACATAATGATGCGACAATGTAATGAATGAGATTCATGTTTTGATACTTAGCCCAGGTTTCTGTGGGCTTGCTTAATTTTGGAGAGTGACAAGTCGGGATGTCAAATGTTGGTACAAAGAGAGAGTGGGGTACCATTTGTGTTTTATTATTATAAAACATGATTTATTTTGTGCAATACTTGGTGATAGTTAATATTGTTGAGACTGGGAACATAATATACAAATTTAGGTGACAAGTTAATTTCATTGTTATTCACTATGATTTAACCTGGCCTATTTATTTTTTCAGGAGAATATCTATGGACGATCCAAATGAATATATTTTTTATTCTTACCCCACATATATATAAACTGTTTTTAGGCTAGTAGTATTAGGATGGAGATCGTGCTGGTATTACAAGATCATGGTTTTTCAAGAGCTATTTAAGCTTTTTGGTCTCTGTAGAGTTTACCACTTTATAAAATAATTTTCTTTTTAGTGGTTTTATTGCTGTATGAAATTACATGTATTAACTTTGTATTTATTTTATTTATCTAAGAAGGATTTTTTTGTGCATTTATATTATCTCTCCCTTCCACAAGTTATTTATGTGGGTAATTACGTTTATTGCATTTTTCAAATATCCTCTGTGTAAATTACTAACACATGGCCGACTCCAGGTGAGAATTAGGTAGTAACCATATCTATTCAATTATTGGTATCCCAGAAGGGGTAATATTAGTGTAGAGGGGTTTTGATAACCAACACCTGAAGGAAATGTTAGTGTGCGTGAAAAAATATCCTAGTAGGATTTCACCATATTTTCTAAATGAATTTCCATTACCTATATACCATTTATGATTTAATTAGAAAAATGAATCTTAAGTCATTTTCCCTTTTAAATTATATAATAGAGTTGATGGATGATATATCAAAGTAGTATCTAATGAGCATTTATCAGAAAATAGAATGAAAATGAGTAAATTATTTCAATAAGAATTGGAATTTAGTAAAAAAATTAAAAAATCAACAAGGTCATATTCCTTAATGTTAGTTAGTTTCTAGCTCTAGGATCCTCAAAATACTCATTCAATCAATCATTACTCATTGTGTGTGCACACATCATTGAGGCTTAGGACATCATTATAAAATATAACAAAACCCAATAAGGGAAAATTATTATATTATATGTTTTAGTTAGAGTTTTCATCATCAATCTATTACTAGGGAGTCAGATCCCTAGAGCACTCTTCGTTTATAACAGTTAACTACCCAAGTTCTCATTTGATTTTATTAAATCAATCAATCAAGGGAAAATAAATCATTTAAATTCATTCCATCATTCATAGTTTAAATACCCAATTTTAAGTTTCATCATTCCATTTAAATTTCTAATCTAAATCATACATTTTCATCATGTTCATCCATTTAATATTTACTTTTATTTAAATCCAATTTTTTCATGAATCGACATTCAATTATTTTAATCCATTTTTATTAGAACAAGGTAAAACTTTTCATGTCATTGTAGATTATTTTTTCTTCCATAAATCCATTACTTTTCAATTTATAATCTAAATATTTTCAGTTAATGGTTTATAAATACATTGAATGTATATTTCAAATAAATAAAGTAGTCAAGGTTTCAAGAATATGTAAAATAATTACTGATGAACCTCAATTTAGTAAAAAAATAATGAAAGCATGAAAACATAGAATCTACAATGGAATGAGGAAGGATAATAAGATAGAGAAAAATCCCTAGAATCAGAACCCATTAAATAGATGTTCCCATCTATCACTATCATAAGGATTATTCAATCTCAAATATGGAGGGAAAATAAGAGAAGAGGGATTCCCTACCAAAATAAAATTCAGTTATAAAGGAGGGATCAATGGAATCTAAGGATAATTTTATCCAGGAAGAAAAGGGTTGAAGTAGTAAAAATGTCATCAAATGAGACTCCAAAAGCAAAAGGGTGGAATTATGTTTGATTTGGAGGAAAATTTTATATAAAATTGGTGTCCTAAGAGTTTAATTAAAAATTTTGTGGAATTAAAGATCAGTTTGAATGGTTTCCTGGGATATGCCAAAAAATTATTTCTATGCATATACCTGGACATGAAACTTCAATGGGATTTTGGAAAGGGTTCCCAATTTGGTTACATGGTTAGGAATGTTATCCACAAAATATGCATTCTATGCTGTGATACTATCAAAGGGTACATGTTTGGGACTCATGATTTGAGGAACCATGATCTAACTATGTAAATATCAAATATTCCTAGCCACATAGTTTAGAGAGGAGGCTATATGGTTTATACTAACCTTATGCTAACCTCTAGAACCCCCACATAGGACACACAGTTCGGTGGGATGAACTGCATCATTTTCTGTAACCATATTCCCACCATGCATAAACCTAAAACAGCCAAAATTCTTTAAAAATTATTGTATTGATGAAAAAAATACTCTAAAAAATATACTAATAACCTCAGAGTAAAAGTACCTAAAAATGGTAATTTTATGTTTCAAACTCCGTGACATAAATAATCTCTTCCCCTACAAATACTTTCAAGAAGAATCTATATCAAATAATTTAGGCCACTACTATGTCAGGATTGGCACACAATATCAAGTATCATTCACAACATAAGCATGCAACCAAAATACATTAACTAGAGGTATGAGATTCTCGTGATTAACCTTCATATCATAATCAACAATCCAATCTATATCCTCTTTTATGGATAAATTTTGTTCCACACCAAGGTTCTCCTAGAACAATACATGAGATCAGTATCAATGATACATCCTAAGATAGAACATGTAAAAAAATTATGAATCAAAATTAACTGAGGTGTAAAATCCAATAAGTAATCTACATTGATAATATTCTCTAAAAATCAAAATGGTTCGACTTATATTGGTGCTAAATTTACTTGTTTCATAAGTTATTGATAACCCAATCAAAGTAAAACTCTCAAAAATAGATTTTCACCAGCCAAAAAATCCAATGTGTATTAATGATGATAATAAAATGATTTATACTATCTTTGTTCCTTTACAACTCTATTATGTTTCAATTGAATCTTCTCTACCATCTCTTGTACTGAAATGTGTCAATCCCATTATGTTTTACTAATATCCCCCAAAAGTGGAGATCTCCAAGTTTGGCCATGCAATTCCTTAAAAGGAACCATTTTGGTTATTGATTGGTAACTATTGTTTTAAAAACAATAAACTATTCCTAAATGTAAATCACAAACATTGCTATAGCTTATGACATAAGTATTATGGATGTCTTAAAGAATCTATATACCCATTCTATATAACCATTCATTTGTGGAAGATACACCTTGATCAAACAGACCAATGATCCCATCACCACCTAAAGGCCATTGGAATACCTATAAAAAACTATATTAAATAGAACTTAGTTTATTATAAAGATATATTTCACTTCTATACATATCACATATTCAACCTTGTATGTATCATGAAAAGGTATAAAGTGAGCTAATTATTTCATCCAATTAATCACTACCAATTTCAAATTATTCCATTTATGGATCTGAGGAAACCCAACCATGCAATCCATATTAATTCCTTCTCACTTCAAAGTTTAAGTGGTTAGGGGATGAAATAAACCTTATGGTTTTTGGGGATTGAACATCACCTTTTAGAAAGTATAACAATGAGAATAAAATAAATGATATATCATCTTATACATGGTGACTAGAATCAGTTCCACAAATAAAAAAATAGTGGCACTAGGGTGTAGTACGGACTGAGAATTATAGACATCCCCATCACATTATTTCTCACAGTAAATGGTAATATGAACTAGTTTCAAAAGAATAGGATACCATCATAGGAGAAAAACCAATTATTGATGGTCTCCCCACCATTAATAGTGTCCTCTGTTCCACAAAAATCTTCATACAACTACTACTCTAGATTAATATTCTAGATAAGAGTTGATATAAACTAAACAGATTATAGAATAATTTCATACTCACCATCATGAACTCCCAAATGTATAAAAACTTCGGAATATTCTTTCATAGCCCAGGTCAGAAGATTCCGACATAACTCATCATCAATGAAATTCCCATTTTCATGAGTGTAGGTAATATTGAAATAAAAAGATTTTAGGTACTCCACCCATCACCACTGATACAGGTTTAAATATTTTAGCTATGATATATAATTGGATCTTCTATGACTAGAATAGATGGTAAACCATTCCCTTAAAAATTAATTCCACCAATAGTTATGAAAATATATCACATCTTTGAGTTCATGATCATGATTTGGGTAGTTCTTCTAATGTGGACTATTATTTTAAGAACCATAAGACACCATGTGATATCTCTATATGTTAATTCAACCCAAACCCAAAACAGATGCATAAAAAATCCATATAGCCCTACCTAGACTTTATACAAGTTAACACTTGGTTAGAAGTAAAAATAAACATAAAATTCACAAAATAACTCTTAAATTTTAATCCTAAAATAACATCACTTCTTTTTAGTGACATTGGTTGTTGGAGAAGCCACATTTGAGAAATCATTAACAAACTGATAGCAATACATTTCTATGCCTAAGAAGGATCAAATATTGAAAAAAGTTCATGGTTCTTACCATGTCATGGAATTATTTACCTTCCTGGGATTGAATGAATAGCATGTTTGAAGACTATGTGTCCTATAAAATACACTTTCCATATCTATGAATCACATTTTGATACTTTCCAATATTTTTAATGATTTCTCAACATTTAGAGAACATCCCCCAGACAAAGAATATGACCAACCTCAGTTTCATAGTAAATTGAGATGTTTTCATAACAACCCAAAAAAATGAGCTGAGATTATAATGGAATATAATATTCATTATTTACATAAAAATTACATGATAATTTTTTATAATAAAATGAAAAAAATTACTTTTAATGGATATTCCTATGCTGAAAGGTGGTCTTTGGGATTTCATATTGATTAATTCTCAGCTGGTGATAAATATAAAAAAATCAATCTTCCAGAACCACTAATATTCTTTTATCTAATGAAATTATTTATCTATATGGGAAAACATATAATTTTTCTTTACCGTGAACAAATTGTGTTTTCAATAATCGACACAAAAATATAGTTCCATTATATTTCATAGATGAAATAAAAAGAACATCCAAATGAGACACACTCTAGAGAAAAAATCCTTTCTCTAAAAAGTAATCAAAATAGGTACTTATATTATTTAATTAATTTGGTTTCATATGATAAAAGTGAATATATATAATATGGGTATGTGGTACAAGGTAAATAGAAAACTCTACCTCCCTTACAAGTGGAAAGACTGAACAAATTAGATCGACAGAAAAAGGTAATCCTAATGACGGCTAATCGTAGATTTATACTCAAATAATTTTATTCTAAATTTAAAGAAAAATATATATCATCCTAAAAAGATCTAGAATAAAAGGATCAATTCTACTCAATCTCAAGTACCATTCTCCAAGGAAAACATGGTTCACCTGATCATTGGTAGTAAATAAAAGCTGATGAAGATAATAGTCAATCAGGGCTTTATGGGTGATCAAAAAAACCATCATAAGAATGTAATATAGATATTAAATGTTAATAAAAAATCATAGCCGATCTTGATCTCTACAAAAGAAAGAACACAAGGGAAATTTGGCAACCCACATTACTTTTTTATAGGTGTATAAATATCCATCAAATATGAAATAATCTACACAAAAAGGTTTATAAATTAAAAAATAAGAGTTCATAGAAATGAATGAGATTAAATAGTGTTAATTAAATCAATAAATAATTTTTTAGATTTATTGATTGTCCCTCTCCTTGTCACATAACCTACACTAGCTTCCACTAGAGACTTACCCATTGCATAATGAAGCATTATTCCTGATGCCTTTTTCTAAAACATTGTAGTTCATTATGAATTTGAGTAAAACATAGTACCTTTATGAACTGATGATCATGTTCTACTGCATGGAGTGGAAGAAATAACAAAAAACTTTAATAGATGGACTGAGAGACCACATGAACCAAAAATCTTTAGTATATCCATACAACACTATTTCAAATTCCCAATCTTTTCACATTGAAAGATATTCATTATGTATTTTCTGTAAACTATAGGAGGTTGTTGTTATTTATTCTATCATGATTCGCAATGAAAATCATCACACTCCTTCATTCCTTTGGTTTTACCACCATAATTTCTACTACGATTAGGAGGAAATCCCATCAACCCTAACATTCTAGCTTGGTAAAACTAAACCATTAAAACTCTATCCAGAACCCTGGGATAATTATTGAGATTTAGCATTAAAAGTTGATATCATATATCATATATATGAACCATATTGAATGTTTTGGGCATTTATATTATCATTCGTTACTACCATATGATAAAACAGAATGATTTTAGTGAAGAAATTTTCATATAGAGTCCTGGTTTAATCACCTTGTGGGAGGTTGAGAAACTCTATAGACATTTCCAAAACCATAGATTCATGATTGAATTACTCCATAAAATGTGATATAATTTATTTACACTCCAATAATTCTCGTTTATTCATTGTAACTATTGAATCATGCCACCTTGTTCTAGGCCCTTAAATCGTCAAGGTATCATATTTCAACATTATTAAATCACGTGTTTCCAAAAAACATAAAACAAACCACTGTACTTTTCAAAAAATATTATTCCTCTTCAGGATCATTTGAGTCTTGAAAATCATGATGTATCTTTTGAATGAAATATTAATAACAAAAATTAGTTTCATCTCTTCAAGGTTCCAATATGGGATCTTGAATAGTATCATGTGCAACAACCTACCCCAGTGCATTGACCGCACACACCAATATCTCAATGAGGTTTTGATAAACTGGAAGATTAAATATCCATAGTGTATCATCACATTTATCCTTAGGTCTATAAAAATGTCTTCATGGGGGAATGGTACAATATAACATCTACAGGTAACAAAAAAACCTCTGTAAGCATACTCATATCATCACCTTAATCAAGATATATAAGAATATTAGTTCTTTGAAATAGAATCAAAACATTATGGATTTCAAAATAGTGAAATCAATTATGGAAAAAATATTTGGATTAGTTCAATTTATTACTCAAGGACTCTTTAACTAAAAAAACATAGTTACCCAATGATTTCTACAATGAGAGATTATCAGGGAATCGATCATAAACTACCCCTTAAGTGTCAAAAAATCCTACCCGTATCAATTAGTTCATTGCAAACAACATATCAACATTGAGGATAGATAAAAAAACATTATACATATGATACTACTTATTCATTAAACAAACCAAATACCTAGGTACACAGGTATTCGATCCAAAGATGACATATCTCAAACAACACTATCGATACTCATGGGATAGAAACTAGTAACTTACATAATATAATATTTAATGGGAGTAGTTTTACATAATTAAAAATGATAAAAATGAATAAAAGAAGGAAAAAATTATGATTTGGTATACCAAATGATCCTCATGGAGAAATTTGTACAAACAAAATTGTCAAATATAGATCCCAAGGATATACATCATCCAAAATATGATACACCATTCATAAAAATATATTCCATAATTCTCCATGTAAGGAATAGATCATAGCTCCACCAGTTACCACTATCAACCAAGCTCTCAGGTTCATGAACACCCACCAAATAGAATTTGTGCATTCCCTTTTCCTAGATTTATAATAACATAATCTAAGAATTCCATATGTAAATGGTTGGGTGAGATAAAAAATTCCCTATAAAATTTCATTGAATGTTCCATTAGGAGTTCCAATACATATAAACTATTTATTCCATAATTTAAACAAAAAAATCCATAGAAATCCAATTTCACATTTCCTATCTCAAGTCAAGTAGATGAAAAATATATGAAGGAAGGTATAAATGAACAATTTTAAAAAAAATTAAATAGTAAAATTAGTTTATTAAATGATGGATTGTAATAATCAAATAAAAACAAAGAATGGTAATATAACATGAGGATAGTTTGTTTCATAATCTAGTATCCTCAAACTACTTAGTCAATAAACCATGGATGATTTTGTGTACATATTTTCCAATGGATTTCCCATAAGAAAAAAAACATTCAACACCCTGTTGGGGAAATGTCGTTCTGATATTTTTTTGGATTATGTTGTCATCAAAAATAAATTTATAGTGAGTCGGGGTCTTATCATTATTTTCCTATACACCCACTAACTACGTAATATACCATGTTCAGTCAAAATATAAATCAATCAATCTTAAAAAAACATTCAATTCAATTCAATTCATAATCCATAGCTCAAATGAACAATTTCATGTCTCAAAATGACATATAAACTTCAAAATTATATCATATGTTTTAACCATATTTGTGCCATTCAAAATCATCTTTAATTTTTAGATAATTTTATTTGGAATCAATATCAAATTATTTTAATCAATATTTTCAAAGAAAACAACCCAATGTTTGAAGGAATTTTAAAAATGATTTTCATTTCATGAATAAATGAATTTTAAATTAATAATATAATTCAACTCATTCCAAGGAATTGAAATATATTGAAAATATATTTTAAATCAATAAATAAATAATCTTTTTAAGTGTTGTGAAATGCCTTATGGATCAACCTACCTTTAATTACATGATCAAGAAAACACCTGAAATAGGAACGACCACTAGATAGATGAAAGCATGTAAGATCAATTAGAATATCAGGAATCAATAAAAATTAAATCAAGGTCATAATCAATTAATATCATAAAGATTCATCATTATAAAATTAGTATATTGAAGAATAAAACATGGATTCCCAACAAAATATATTTTCACATATCAAAGATGGATTGAGGGAATCTATTTGAACACCAGTCTTATTGGAAAAGATATAATGGACTCAAAATCCTCTCATGTGACCCTATAAAATCCAATGGTTTGAATTATGTTCTATTTAGAGTGATTTAGTATATAAAATTTGGGACCTAGTATTTTAATTAAAATATTCATAGAATTTAAACCCCTTTTTCTTAGTGTCCATGGTTAGGGAGGATAATTAGCACTTAACCTACTCATAACCATACACCTTCACTGAGATTATAGAAAGGATGTATATTTTATTCTCATGGTGAGGGAAAATATTCACCAAACATTCTCTCTCTCATGGGATGCTGATAAGGGGTTCATCATTTTGATGGATAGTTTGAGAAATCATGGGTGAACCATTGAAATCCACCTTGTCCCAGGCCTCTTAGTTTAGAGGGGATGCAACACTATTTTCGCTAATTAAGTTCTAATAGTTATAACCACCACATAGGTTACATGACTTATAGGAATGAACCATATTGTTTTCATTAACCATGGGCCATCCATTTACAACCCCATACCCTTGAAAATTCTATGAAAACTCCAAACAATCCCAGAAAAAACCAAAATATAATATTGTAAAAAATGTGTAATATTACATGAATGAAGGTAAAGCGATGCTAAAAATAATATGTAATTATATATATATATATTGAAAATACGTTTCCGCATTTCAATAAGAGGTTTAATTTAAATGTAACCCATCTCGGGGAAGAATATGTATGGTTAAACAATAAGAAATAAACATGAAAATAATAATCCATAATGTAATAAAAAAATATATAATTATAATGATATTACACATGTAAATATAAAATAATAATTCATATCATCCAATCAGATTTATTTAAAATTATATATTCCACTCATATCTAAACAAGAGTATACAACTAATTTAATACTAGAATAACATAATCCTAATATTCCCAAAGAAATAATGTGTATGGTTTCAAAATAAATTATCCCAAGAAATGGAAAATATTTCTAAAAGGATTCATGTGGTAGGAATATAAATCATTATGAAATAGTTATAGAACACAACAAAATGCAATCAAACAATATATTTTACTGAACCTATAAGAAATATTTCAAGGGACAATCATAAATCAAAGAATTAAAACTAATTAAACAAATTCTTTTACTATTGTGGGTAAAATAAAGTCCACTAGAATATTAATAAGGGAAAATTATTTGGCTTGTAAGTCCAATTAAATAAAATTAGTATGATAAAAAAATTCTATTGTTATTGAATACACCATTCAATGAAAACATAGTGCACAAAATGTAGTATGTCTCAATGAATCATAATTGAGACCAAGAAAAACCTTGTCTCATGAGAAACAATTAAATAAAAACCCATTGAAAGAAATGTATTGAAATTTAACATCAAATAACTTGACAAAAATATAATTCAAGATATTATATCACAAATATGTAGTATATACCCCACAAAAATTAAATTAGGTGGGTAAAAACAAATATCTCTCAAAGAGAGGAATTTGAGATGAAAACACTTATTTATTGTCCCAAAATTCAACATAAATAAAAAAATTAATGTATCATTAACATATATATATTAATAATTTAATTATTAAGTTCACTCATATCCATTTTATTCCTAATATTCATAAAAATACATTATATAAGTGAATTCTTATAATTTTTGACATCGGATGTTTATAGTTTCAATTATTTGTACTAGTTTCAAAATAGCATTATATATTTTTATAGTTATTTCAATTATCATAATTAATATATAATTAAAATTATGATTAAAGGTGATTTATAATTATTCATGATTATTCAAACTCCTTCCAGGAGTGTCTCAGTCTGTATCCTTCAGGATAAAATTAACAACTAGCATGATTCATTGATTACAGACAATCAAAGTGTGTTTTCCTAATTAATAAATTAAATATTGATATGATCTCTATAAAACAAAAATAATATCAATATTTTATATATTTATATCAATTTATATTATAAATTTTGTTATCATGTTCATTAATAATATAAATTCATAACATAGTTCCACTAGGTGGCTAAACCGACCTGAACATGAACACACCTTAATTTAATGAATGATTAGGAAGTGGTTTTGTTGTAATATCATTTTATTATAAGAATAATAAAATTATGTAGTGTTATTAGCATTAAATATCAAAATTTAAAGTAAATATAATATGTATTAATTCATATGAAATAATTACTATATTTGAATAATAGATTATCCTCTTAGTATTCATATTTTAAGTGATTAAATTAATGATGGTAATTTATCAATCATATCATTAACATGTTGTTAAATTTATTGTATAATAACATTATTTATATCCTAAAAATAAAATTTATCCTTTAATCCCATGATTATATACAACCTTCTAAGGTGATGATGGAAAACAAAACACACTACTTTGTGGAAAAGGTAGTCTACACAACACATAAAAACAATTTTGTTTTTATTAGCAGATATGGTTTATGAATAAATTATAAAAATTATATATATGAAATTATTTCATTATATTAGTATTTATTGAATATATTTTCAAGAATATAAATAGTAATAAAACTAAGTAGTTGATAATACTCACATCGGGTACTTGAATTTTATTTGAATGCCACCTTTAATTTAAAAGGCTTAGACTAAATATCAATGATCATGATATTATGTTCATGGGATAGGTTTATACGGAGTGTATAATATCATAGTTACTAATATAAATTCTAATGTGTGGTAAGACATTATTGGTGAACCTGTTACACTTTTATAACTGAAATAAATTCTTCTTTTGGGAGTAACCCTTATATTTTCAATAATGTGAGGATACTATTATATTTTAAATGACTCAAAATGGAAATAAGAGAATAATAAATGGATTTTCGGTCCAAATTAATCTTAATCAGTCCTTATTTAGATATGATTGAGTGATTTATGTCTTTATGGTTTATCTTTTTTCATTTTACCCAAACATTATCTAACCTTATTAACTAATATCTAACCACTATAAATATTATCAATGAAAATGATTAGGATATAAATTTTAAAATATTTTCATTCTTATAATATAAAATTTGGAAATAATTTTTTCAAATAGAATTTTTGAATCTATGAAATGTTAATATTAAACTGAACACACGTAATTATGTATAAATATTTTGTATAGGAAAAATGATTTCATAAATTAAATTTACATATAAGATAAAATTATATTGGATAGAGATTTAAATGAAATATATTGATTTAATATAGGAAAAATGAATGAAATTTTTGTTAAAAGGAAATATAAAATTGAATCTCCCTTGAAAAATACACAATTCCATGAAAATATCGAAAAGATTTTTTATATTAATGTTTCATTTTAATTATTCATGAAAATTCTTGGAATAGTTATTTATATAAAAATAATATTTAAAAAAATATAATTTTATTCACTAACTTCATATATGATAACTTTAATGTCTTTCTTTTCTTTGAGGGTATGATTATGTAGTTATAAAATCCTAGAAATTATAATATTCATAAATCGCATATTTTTCAAAATAAAAACTAACCTTTTTAAAAAATACTAAAAAATACATATTAATAAAATTTTGATATAAGGAATTAATAATTTAGTTCCATTTTATTTATTTACTATTATATTATTTAAAAATAAATTTTTTTTATAAATCATCAAATTTAATGAAATATTTTTTTATTAGAAAATGATATTTGACAATATTATTTATTATTTTTCTCATTAACAATTGAATTAGTGTTAAAAAATAATTAAAATAAAACACAGTTTATTATTATTAGTCATATGTTTCATGAAATACCAATTCATTTTGCATGAATGGGTTTCTTTTTAATGTAATTTTATAACAATAATTGATTTTGTTAGCAATTTTACATAAACTAATTGAATTTAATTCATAATAAAAGTAGGATTCATTTTATTTATACATATATTTAGTAATGTAAGTATATATATTCATTATTACTAATTTTATGGTTCGTTTTTAATGATTTTATTAATATTTTATGTAAATACATCATGATTTCATTTATGTTCAGTTGTCTGTGTAAAGAAATATATTAAACACATCTACTGATTTAAACGTTATCATATATTTAAAGTTTATGGTGTTACACCTCACTTTTTTGGAGTGTACTAGGAAGTGGTGAAATACATTTCTTTACCCCCATGTTCCCAATGATTTGAAACTAAGAAGATAGAAGTTCCACCAGGATCTTGGTACGATCTACTAATAACCCAAGGATTTAAAATTTAAATTTTTAATAAGATAAAAACAACAATATTTAATGTTAAAACACATTATTTTGTATATAAATGGGTTTTATGGAGTCTATTCGGTAACCATTATTAATCATATTTGGTTAATCCACCCTTACCCAATTTTCCTTTATTATTAGTGAGTTTTTGGGGAGTTTTTCATGTCAAATTGAGGTATAATGATAAATTTTATTCACTCATCTGCATCTTTAATTTTATATTTTATTCCATTAATTTCTAGTTGGGTATTAGAGTCATAAATGAGATTTAAATTTGTATAAAATCCCATCAATTAAAAATTATTTTACTTTTTAGGGTTCATGATAGATGATGTTATTTATTTTAATATCATTAAGACAATTATTAGTTCAAGTTTATAGCTTTGGTAACCTATGTAATTCTATATTGAATTGGTGATATTCTATTTATGTTTTTAAAAATATAATTTTAAGATTCTTGATTATTTTTCTTTTATTAGGATTATAATGAAAATATTATATGCTAAATAGACAAGTGAATGATTTATTCTACTTATCAAAGTCAGAAAACTAGGATTTATTCATATTATTGTGTCATAATGCTCTATATATGGCTTTCATACTATAAAATTTATATTTTTTGAGATTATTTAAACAATTAAATATAAGTTTGAAATTGAATATCATGGAATATTCAAAACTCACATATTGACCATACAGTTATGAGATAAATTTCTAATTGAGTGGTGAGATATTTAGATTGGTGATTATTGTCATATTTTGAATATTGAGAAAATTTTTACTTTATCTGTGTCATATTTTCCAATGTTCTTTATATTAGTAATTTTATGTTCCTCTTATTGATGAAATGAAGAAATTAATATCGTGTATGTAATGATATTTGTTTCTATAAAGCTAATGGATTGAGCCTAGTAAGTGTTATTTTTGTAATATAAAAGAGTCGTTTTAAGATAAACTAGGGGTATAGTTTGTAAGGTTTTGAATAATTTTTTTTCATTTAATAGATTTAAAGTGATATGAATTGGTTGTTATGTAATAGTTTTAGATGATTTGATATGTGTGGTTGGTTGAAAGTGAAATATTCTTTAATAGATTTTTTTGAGTTTTAAAATCATTTTATAGTTTCTTGTCTAGGAAAATATTAAATATTAGGGTTTAAATTTTATAACTTATAAAAAATAAATTTGTAACATAAATACTACTATAATGAGGTTTAAAATGATATTTAAATTATTTTTGGAGAGTCTTTTGAAAATTTTAGGTGATCATAATAATGTTATCATGTTATCCATGGGTCCTTTAAGTAAGAGTTGTCATGTGCGGATGGTGTTTGAATTTATTTTCTATTTGAGTTAATTTATTTTGTGTTCGCTTAGTGGACACATTCCAAGGGTGGAAAATATTACAAAAAGTTGTATCAAGGGTTTAAAAAGTTTTTCTTTTTATTTTTCACATATATAAATTGTATGAATCAATTTATATTATTCCATAATGTCATAGGATTTAGTTTGAGATGAAGTTATTTACACAAAAGTGATGTGATCCTTGATTAAGTTAGATAGCTATAAGATGATATCATATTAATGATGTGAATATGGTAATTTAAAAATATGGTTATCATCGGTTTTTTGAGGTTTGATGTGAAATTCCACATTATATCAATTTCTTAGTGGTTGGTATGTTAGTTATTTTTTCATTATCAGTATGACCTAGATGTTAATATTTTTGAGCCATAATGATTTTTTTTCATAATCATAATTATCCGAAGGCATATGAATCAATGTAAAAGTGATTTTTTATTTATTATATATGATGGAAAGGGGTCAATGAGTTTGAGAAAAATTAAATTATTATTCATAAATATTTTGTTTTAAGTAGTAACATTTTAAAATCATAGAGATATGTTTTTTATCATAAAGGGAAATGGATTAATGAAATCGGTCCTTAAGAATTTATTCCTTATATTGACCATGGGAATATGAGCTAGATTAAATGAATATTTTTCTCAAAATTATTATAATTTAGATCAATGTTCAGTGGTGATCAAAAGAAACTTAGGGATTAGGTTTATATTATAAGGCCCTTGAATTTTATATAATATTTTTATTATGTTTTAACTAATTTTTTGATTTATTTTATTATTAAATTATTATTATTATTTATATAAATTCAAATATGAGTAATTCATATTATTATAATTAAATATGTCAAATTAATACACCATGATATTATTTTAATATAGAAGTGAATCTTTACATAATAAGTTAAATAGTGATTCAAAATTATGAAGATGATTAAGAATATTGGGATTGTGTTCTTGAAATAGTTGTTTATAGATTTATTTTAAAATTTAATTTAATATAATAAGACTGATCCATATCATTGAGGTTTTTTCCTTCAAAACATAATTAACAATCTTAATTATTTACTAACATCTAGGTATAGAGTTGTTCAAAAACATTTTCTTTACCAACAAGTGTAATTTGGTGCAATAAAAAAATGATAGATTCATTTAATCAAGTATGATGCTTCTAATATATAATGATTCCATTTTACTGTTTTAATATATTCCTCTAACTTCTTGTTTTTGAATTATTTATATAAGTGAATTATTAATGGTGTGAATAATTCCAATCTGTATAAGGATACAGTTACACATATTGGTTTTGAACCTTTCAAACATTTTGTATTCAAAATGTGTCCCTTTTATCTATATATATATGGTTAAAGTATATTATTAAAATAATAAGTTCATATCTGTAATCTACCATGAAAGAATACTTGGATTTTAAAATTCATAAAAACGATCAATATTTTAATCCCTTAAAAATTGAAAAAATAGTACATAAATAAACTTTAGTATTCAATTTGAAGTGTCATATATATATTAATTTGAAAAAATGACATGTTTTAATGTAGTTAAATGAAATCTAAATTTATCTACTGTATTTTTTAGAATGAGAGTAAGGCGTAGAAAAATATCAATAAAAAATATGAGAACCATTTGCACCAACATAAGAATTTATAAAGAATAGAACAAAATATATAGGGTATGTTATAGAAAAAATCAGAGTAATTTTGGATGATTATACTTAAAGGTATATATTGAGAGTGATATTTGGGGTAGTGGTTATGTGAGTATCAAAATATTTAACATATAACCATTGGTGTAAAAGGAAAGATATATATTATATGATTAATCAGTGTGATGTCATATGATTAATTAAAAATTTATTATACAATAAAAATAATTATTTTTTTACTTAATAATATAAAATATATTTTATTTTAATGTTAACTAATATCTATTATTATTTTTGAAGTGTTGAAAAAAATTATTTAATTTTGATATATTTGGTATATAAGTTTATTTATTAATAAAATGATTTTAAAAATTATAATAATAGTATCAAAATTAATTAATGGGGTAGACGTTATATATTATTTGTAAAAATTTAAATATATCAAAAAATTGGGAAATATCATAAAATATTACACAATATGTTATATATGTGAAAATAATAATTTTCATATAATGGAATTTTAAAATTTAGTAGAATATATAGATTTATACAATTAATATTTTTTATGATAATTATTTTATTTATTTTTTTGTGATTAATTTTATTCTAGAAGTTTTTTTAAATCATAAAAATTCATTATAATATATATTAGAAGATGGTATAATTTTTTATGAATTAAAAATTTAATATAAATAATTAATTTATAAAATTATGAGTAATTAAAGTAGTTAAATTTAAACTATATGTCATAGTAAATATTGAATGACATTATCAATGTTAGCTGATGTTATTATGAAGTATAAAAAATGTCAAAAAATAGTGTCTTTAGGAATGTAAAGTAAAAATAGTGAAAAATTGGTAAGGATGTTGATTGTTTTAATGGATAATTATGCTGACTAATCTATGATTCAAATTTTAAGACTGGAATTCCTAAATTGGAAAAATATAATTGACCTCAAGTTATAAGATTTATAAAAAAATCTATAATCATGGGTTTTGGTCTCTTTTTCAACACATTAATTAGAGGAATGAATTTACAATAATTTTTACCACTTTGTATTCTTTAAATTTATCACTTTACATCATCGAGACTCTAAAAATATTCTTTGCCTTGTGTCTCGAACAATGTTGGAATTTGTAACAAATCATGTCATTATGATTAATCTGGATTATGTTTTGGACTAAACTATAAGGGGATCAAGGCTAGTGGAGTTTAAATTATTAAATATTGTTGAATAGATATGATGTAAGAATGTTTTTTATATATTCCAATGAGTGTTTTGGTAGTTGATTAATGGATGGAAATCCCGGATTGAGGTATCATGTATCAGTTTTATAAACCCCATGAATTATTATTATTATTATATAATGTTTGGTGGGATGCAACTGGAAGTGTGCTAGTTTTAGGAAGTAACTTGCCTCTTCTAGTAGTCGTTTAGTGGAAGGCCATTGAAACCCTTGTTAGATTAACCTACTTTTGGTGAGACCCACAAAAATTCTAGTGTCCTAGCTACTTTTTTTAAGATTTTAATTTAGTTTTATTTAAATTTAAACTCAAACTATACAATCTATTATTCATCACTCATCTGATTATGATCCCAAATATCTATATTCCTTTATACATCCCAGCATTCTTCCACTTCAATATTCTAACTCACTTATTCATTTGTCGATACATCATTTATAATGGAGTCTTAGAGCAAATTCATTCCTTCTACTCACCATTTATTATTATTTCTATTTGTTTTCATTATGTATCTATTCCAAATCCCTATATTAGGTGTCCCCACTTTTCATATTTTTTATTGAAGGTGGATTTAATTAGTGATGTTGGATGATATTTCTCTTACATGACTATGGAAGGCGGTCCCATAAATTCACCTTTAATTTATATCCTTTAACATATATGTAACGATTGTGATCTTGAAGAAGAGGGTGCTTATGTACTAGTACTTGAGCCATATGATTTAGGGTGAACATGTAAGGTTGAGAGAGTATTCCTTGTAGTTGGAAAAGAGTAGAATACATGGTACATCATGTATCCAGACTATCTACCCCTCATAGTATAGATATTGAGGCAACCAATAACTAGACCTAGAACAAATATAGGGTGTTTGATCTTCGATGGGGTCTTTTCAAGAAAATTGTGATGTAATGGGGTAGTGTTAAACACTCCATAAGAAGTGTGTCAACGTTAAGTGATAAATAATTGATATCCTGGATTTTGTTATATAAATTGAGTTATTTAGTGTAACCAATTATATTCTTGAGTTATTTTAGTTGATGAAAATTATTAGCTGAATCAACTCTTTATGTAGTTCATAATTATAATTGTATGATATGTTATTAGTTATTAGTGAGTTATTTTACCTGTGAAGGTCAAGAAAGTAAGGAATGAAGTGTAGTTTTACATCCTTCCCATGACTAACATGGAAATCTCTATGTGTTTTCCTAAGATTACTCAATCATGGTAGTATTTTGAATTTATTTCCATGGCCTTATTATTTTTCATATGTACCATGAGATTTAATTGTTATTGATTTTCCAAATATTAGATTATCTAGAGAGTTAATGGTTCTTCCTATCTATAGAGGCCATTGAATTCTCCCTTATTGGATCATTAGTTATTATGTGATCACTGTAAGTAAAATTATTTTAATTATTTAATATTAAAATGAAATATCATTACTAGTATTATATAGTTTTATCATGAGTTGTTTATGATGTTTCGATCACATTATGATATACAAGATAATATTTTTATTTTCAAAATAGGAAACTATTTAATTTATTTTTATTATTATCTTTCCATATGTGTATTTTTTATCTTCTCAAACATGGAATGTATTGACCTAAGAATAGTGTAAAATGGTTTTTATTATTCATTTTCTTCCATGCACATCTATTGAATCAATTATCCAACATGTTGTATCTTAGTGACATGTGGTGTATTTTTTATCTATTATTATTCATATTATGAATATTTTTGTTATGTTGTTTTGGGATGGTGGAGGGAACATTTGTTGATATAATTTATCTATAGATCCATCGATTTTATTGACATGACTTTGATGATTATGATAATTGAAAAATAGAGTACGAGTATTAGGTGTATTAACAATGTTTTCATTTCCACCTTTTAATGAGATTATATTATTAGTGACATGATTATATTCTAGAATTCTTCATTACGATGGGTTAAGTTGAATGTTACCATTATTATTATGTATTATTTCCTTATGTATTCTATGTTATTCTCAAATAAGTTATGGTAGATTCATTATAAATTACCAGATCGTGTATACTAATTTAATTTGGATTTGGACAGAAAATGATAAACCATTAGAAATGGTTTTTGTATTTATTTATTGTTATTATGTATTAATATGTAATTATTTTTCATTGATTAATTTATTTTCTACCTATTTTATGATACCATCAAATATCTAGTCATTTAATTAATGTAATTGTATATATAACTGATTATGATAGAAACACCATTAGGAGTGTCCCGTAGAGTTATGGACTAACACCTTTTATATGAATCCTTATGTACATATAGTTTCATTTCATGTACTTTTTGGTTTATTAATATCTATTTGGATAGTTTATGGAATATATAGTTATATTTGTTTTATAGTGTAATTTGTATCCTTGAGATTTGGATGGCGAGATACAATCATCGGTTGAAAATGTATCTATAATTTAACCTTGTTTATGTATTCATTTTATTTGAGTTATACTATCTTTTATTTTCTAATTAGACTGTTGGTTAGTTTTATATAGAATTAAACAGTGTATTTTTTTCATATATATAAAGTGTTAATTATATTTCATCTTAGGTACAATAAATAGTCCCTTGAAAAAATGATTTCATTCTATTTTGGGAAATTTATGATATATATATGGGTCATAATATATTTTTTCTTCTCTAGTATTGATCTTTTGTATCAAATATTGAGGATAAAAAATTATATAATGATAAATCCAAACACTTGGAACTATTTTATAGTCCTGGGTGATTGGGGATCACACTCTATAATAGTGGGGGTCTAATTTTTGTAAACATATGATTTGTTCAATGTCAATAATAATGGTTTCAAAGTGGTTTTTTAGTTTTCTAGGATTTTTTAGACAAGATATAATATTTTTGGGATGTGATATTTAATCCATATGATTATTTTATCATCCTATTTATTTTTGAAGATCATTTTTTCAAGTATCTCCATGTTATGAACTATATGTGTAAGTGATCCTTTTTATGTTTATTGATTAAAACATAGTGTAAGATGAGAATTTTTAGAAGGATCAAACATGATCTTGTATAAAAGTTTCTTATACATCACACTCAATATTTAGGTTTACAAGAAATGTTTATTTGTGTGTGTGATATATAAAAAAGATTTATAAAATGTTTTAAAAAAACAAATAATTTTTTTGAGAAAAAGCATTTTAATTTAGGTTTTAATTAATTTAAATAATTAATACTAAATTAATATTTGTTTTAGTAAATAATTTATTAGTGGTACCTTACCTAACAAAACATAATAATGGTTAAAACAAATATGAAACATACAAAGGTCGTAATTTTGAAAGAAAATTGAATGGTTTGGTTAATTAATACATTAATAATGAATTAATAAATTTTTTATTAAGTATATAGTGTTTATTTTCCGTTTCATTAAACAAAATTTAAATTATATTAGTGTTATTTTAATTTTATAATGATTTTTTTAGACATGAATTTTGAAAATATGAATCAGGTTTCCATCGAATCTGAATCCCAACCCAGATCATGTCATGTTAAAAAGGGTGTTCCTATTTCCCAAGGGCTTGAACAAGTGTCTAAGTATCATAAAAAATGGTTTCGTAATGGTTTACCCGAGTTAGGATATATAAAACAACCAATAACAAAGACTAAACCCAATCTAAAAATTAATGCCAAACAAGACTTATCTAAAATACAGACCTGAATACACTACCTTTAAAATACCACAATAGGTTAAATAAAACCAAATTAGAAGAAAGAAATAGCCCAAATACCGCCACATGACAAGGGGTCATCACCCACGAGCCATCTCCAAAACACCGCACCATGAAAGCAACTAACAACCTGAACTACCGTCTCCAATGGCTTTTCCCTTACCTATGCCAAAAATAATCATGTCTAAATACACCCAATGGTGTGTGTAGGTTGTGAGAATAATCCCAGTAATATTCCACAAAAATATTACTTATGACAAACATCCTAGATAAGAATCTTTCAAGAGTTGTAAACAAGAAATGGTAGCAACAATTTATAAAGGATGTAACCTTTAAATGAAAATAGTTATTAAGATGTAACATCAAGGAATGATCACTTTTAAATAATACATGAAAGCTAATTAATTTCCCATTCATACAAACCATGAGACAATGTTAAATACCAAAAAGTCAATGAGCACTAAAAACAAGAACTCCCATAAGTACTAATTAGTTTTGAGCCCCAAGTACCTCGTATCTCAATGTGAAATTAACCATTACACTATTCATTCTCATGCATGATCCCCTATCAAAAAACATACCCATAACCTAGTGGTCCCCAATCATCACCATTATAGTTATGTTAGTGTTTTCAATGTCATTCTTTCTATGTGAAACATGGAAAAACACTCCGGATCACTAGAGTACTTGTACACATCCACCCACCTAGATACTAAAGTTTCCCTATTTCTTATCAAATATGTTCCACATTCTACCAAATTCTATTTACATATAAAAACACATGTTATGGTCATATACCCTCAAAATTGTAGCGAAACATTCTTTTAACCATTCGTATAACTCAAACAAACACTTAGAATTCCCATAAAAAATTAACAAGTTGAAACCAAAATTTTAACATAAAATCCACATAAAACCCCTATTTTAAAACCAAATGCATAAAAATAATACAAAAAAATATACTTTTGAGAACTAAAACATTTTCATAAAGTCATTCCATGAATTAATAAACCACACCAATTAGTACAACAAGGAATGCGCATGTAAAACACCTATTTTCTCTCAAAATTGGCACATAAAAATCACCGACCTAACTAATGATACCAAAAATAGTTTTTTCACCTGAAAAAAATGAAATATAAACATAAAATAAAAATATAAATACATCAAGAAAACTCATTCTATAATGCTTACACATCGAATAACCTACCAAGGGTGTCAAAACCTTCAAATCCGTGTGCCTAACCTCAACCGCACCACATCCACACCACAAGGGAGATAAAATGATCCTTAAACCATATGATTAGAGCAGGAAACTAAAAAAAACTTACGTACAATGAACTAGTTTTGGGACATTTGGAACTTCAAGAAGGAGGGGAGAAACCCTATGGAAACGGAAGAAATAAGAGAGGAATTCACTTACTTGAGAATCGTTGAAAAAATCCCCTCAAATACACCAACAGTTGAATATACCAGCATCCAAAATTGAATGGTAGTTTAGAATAAGGATGAGTATGTTAAGTGAGGATTCAAATGGGGGAAAACGATTAAAACATGAATTATTTATTGACGAAACAAATATCCATTGCAAACATGGACGATTTGAGGAACCTTAAGGAAATTCGCCATAATCCATGATAAAGATGAGCTGAAATGATAGAAAATGGAACATGGGGGGTTCAAATAGGGTATTTGGGATTATGTGAGAGGTGTAATGACTGAAAAATGTAAAAAAAAGAATAATATATAAGAGAAATAATTTATTTCCATAAATCTTGAAATGGGCTCATGGGTTGGCCCAATTCCTGAATTAATCATCCAAATCGACCATGATTATGAGTTAATATGGGGTATAAGTGGTTATGGTGGTTTTAATAGGTCATAGTAGGCCAATTGTTCAGTGGAATGGGATAATTGTTTTTAAAATGAAGGTGTTATGAAATATTTTTTTTAAATCTGGAAGTGGCTCCCGGTTTGGCCGAAATCTTGAAGATGCCACCTTATTCTCCAAAAATGAATGGGAAACACCCCCCCCCCAAAAGCAGGAATAGAAATTAAATGAAAAAATTAGTTTCAAATAAGATAGATGTGAATGTTCTTCCCACCATAAAAGTTTTCCTCCCTCAGAATGTCATCTTGAATCATGATCAGATAAGAGAAACAAATACTACTCTATGACCCATGACTTCTACTCCCATGTCTCATACTCATCAGTACAATGCTACTAGATGAATCAAACCAGAGAAATAGTCTTCCCTAAAATCAATTTTTCTCAGGATTCCATAATATAAACTGGTCTCTCAACCACAGATAGATCCAATTCTAACTCCAACTATTCCCAACCCAAAACATGGGGCGGGACCAGATTGTATTTCATTAGCTAGGATACGTAGAAAACATCATGGATTGATGTCAAATGATAGGGAAATATAACCAATATTCCACTATACCAATCCTATAAATTATTTTAAAAGGTCCCACATACCATAGTGTTAGATTCCCTTACTAACCAAGATAGTGATGACCCAAGCAAGGCGCCACATTCAAGAATACCTGATCACCCATGTAATACTTCAAATCTTGATGCCACTAATCGACATAAAACTTGTGTTGCTCTGGTCAATTTACAATGTTTGTCTAATCAACTGAACCATTTTCGACTTCTCCTCGACAATACTAGGACCTAGCAATGACGTCTCACCCACCTCCGCCCAACACAAAGGAGATCGACCCGAGCGACCATAAAGCACCTAGAATGGTGCCATCTTGATTGAGGATTAGTATCTATTGATATTTGAGAACTATAACATTCCAAAATGGAAATACCATGAACCACTAAAATCCAACACACATTCCCGATGCTTTTCATTGAGAATCTAATTATCCTGCTCTATCTGAGTATCCATATGAGGGTGGATTTCCATATTGAACATAATCTGTGACACTAATGCATTCTGAAGGAAACATAAAAACTAAGCGGAAAAATGAGGGTCCCTATCTTAAACAATTCCTAATGGAACACCAGGGATCCTCCCAAAACCCATCACATACAAACGTCCCAATTCCTCCAGTTTGGTCTAATCATTGATCAAAATGAAGTGGGCTAATTTGGTCAGATGACCAATCACCACCCAGATAGCATTTTCCCCTAAGGTTTATAAGGAAATACTTCTATGAAATCTATGTAAATATCATCCCACTTCCAGGTAGGAATAGGTAATGAATGAAGCAACCAAGAGGGCCTCTGATGCTCTACTTTCACCTATTGACAAGTACTGCATCTCGATATGAAGTCAATTATGTCATGTCTCGTGCTTGACCAATATAACTCGTGAATAATATCATAATACATCTTGGTAGCACCAGGGTGGACATAAAATTGAAACTGGGGTCCATTCTACATCACCACATTCCGCGGACACAATGGTACCGCTGCATGGACCTCGATGCCCAATATCCCCTCATAAGGCAGAGACCAATCTAATGAAGTTTCCCTAGAATGAAGAAACATGCTAGATCACTGACACATCTCATCACTATAATTCTACCTCAAAATCACCTCTAAAAGATAAGGAGTTAACTGAACACTCACCAAGAATGCTCCTCCAATGTGCTCATAGGACTATGAGAATAAGAGTAATGAGTCCCGTCAGAGTCGACAAATCATTGGACTTCCTCAAAGCCAAAACTAGTACTTTTCTACTCAATGAATTATTCACCGAATTAACCATTCAGAGAGTTTAGAAGATATCGATGTTGAACCCCTACAAGTACTCGATCTAATGTCATTGCCTCATATTAATATCCTTTTGTGAGAAGATGAAGGCTATGCTCTTGGGATCTAAATAATCCAAAAAATTCTCCCCAAGAGATAGTGATTCCATGATTTCAAAGACTAAATCATAACTTCTGGCTAAAAAGCATGGGTCAACTAATTATTTTTTTGTGGTTGGTGATGGGGGGAGTCATATGCCACCACAAGATCATTCTCTATAATCCTGCACCTGATACCCATACCTAATGTGTTACAATACACCACACAACCCTTTCCATATTCTGGAAAGATCATCATGAGTGTGGAAGTCAACTAAAGCATTCACTCCTCATAGGAGGCCCGATATTTTAGCCCCAAACAAACTTCAGACCTTTCTGGGTGAGTGTATTCCTGGGAGAAGCAAGCTGACTGAAATCCTGAACAAACCACCCATATTATCCTACTAAAGATGAGGAAACTCTTGATGTCAAACTCTTTATTCACATACTCCCTTGAAATAACTGCACTGATCTTCTTAGGATCCACCAAAACTCCCTACTATAAGATCACATGCCCTATAAACATCCCTTCCTTGATCCAGAAGGTGTACTAGGAATAATTTTCATAAGGGTGGTGATCCTACAATGTGACCAACTAGATCCACAAATGATGCTAATGAAACTCCTTGGATCTAGAGTAAACTATGATTTTATCCACTAATACCATGATGAAAGAGTCGAGATTCTAGTGAAACATAGTATTCATGAGTTCCATAAATACCACTAAAGCATTTTCCAATCTAAAGGGCATGAACATGTATTCCATGTGCCCATACCTGCTTTGGAAGGATGTCTTTCAGATATCGTCCTCTTTCAACCGGAGTTGGTGGAAACCTAAATATAATTATATTCTAGAAAACCTATTTTCTCATTCAAAATACCAAACAATCCATCTATTTGGGGAAAATGATACTTTTTCATGATGGTTTCCTTATTCACCTTATGATAATCAATACAGAATCGGAGGTATCCATCATCCTTCTTCAAAAAAAGAATAGGAGCGGCCCAAGGCGATATTCTTGGGTGAATGAATCATTTTTGATTCTGAATCTCTGATGTTTATCTTTAATTATCTCATCTTGGTGTGCAGGGGGGGTCTTATGATAAAATGGAAGAAATATTGGTTGTGTTCCCTATGACAAATCATCCACAAACTCAATGATCCACTGTTGGTGAAAGCTTGAAAATTCATCTAGAAATACCTCTGGGAACTCATCCACTAAATGAGGTAATACAACCTCTGGAGCACTATCCACAACCTCCTGCTTTTGCGATGAGAACTAGAAGATATGATTTCTCAACTTAGGGAGTCAAGGTCCCGCATGACCTGACCGAGGATCCCATTCCCCAAAAGATACCTATGGACTGCCCTCAGGTGCCATGAAACTCACCCACCACCTATATAAATAGATGTGCACATAATGTGCACCAAAAAATCCATGACAAGTATTACGTCAAATAGATCCATATCTAAGACCATGGGGTTCCCACTCTATCTCAACCACATACACAGAAAGCACACATGATGGGAACCTATGACCCTACCCCTCTTTCCCAATAGCATTACCAAATCTAGCGTGAAATACAAAAGATCATTTGGAAAATTCATTATTCTCACAATATAGATATAGATACATGATATAATAACACTAGTATTTAAATGAGTAATAGGAAAAGATGATTAAATCAAAATAGTACGTCAGATAGTCGATCGACCAGCATCTGATACCACTGGATTCTACTCCAGGACATGAAGATACCAAATCTCTGGCTGAGAATGGATACTCGCATGTGGATATACCATGAATTGTATCAACTCTGAAGATGATCTGACCCTACCACCATGGACACAAAACTGTGATCACCCCATCCTCGACGACTCTGACTGAGATGTCACTCCTCTTGAAGCCACTGATCCTAGAAAACTATGATGTGGGTGTGCCATCCTTCAAAAATGTTTCATGTTTCCCATACCTTCACACTGATAACTAGGATTTAGAGGAGATGTGCATGCTACTTGGATGTGGCATGTCCAATAGTAAGGTTGGGACATGAAGGACCTCGCATTAGAATCAACAGATGAAAGATTCCAGGAAGTGTGTCCTAAACATCCACCTCCTTTCATCCCCTAGTCATCCCGCTTCCTTTCCTTTTTAGAAGAAGTACCAGTTCCCATCATTGATACTATTCTAGAGAAAACAGACCTCCCCGTACCATCAAAATCCACCATAAACGCTTGATCAACCACCTTAGTATACATCTTTAAGTTAAATAAGAACACATGAGAATAAATCTTCGGCCGCAAGCCCATTTCGAACTTATAGGAATTCATTTTCTCATTGGATTATATTTAAGGTGTATACAATACTAGATTAGAAAAATGTTTGGCATACTACATCACTAAATGATCCTCCTAATGATGATCTATAAACTCCCAGGATATGGCATATGTCAGGAATTCGATGTAGTACTAGTCATTGAAGACCACCTGGAAGTCCTTCCAGCTCAACGTTTCATGCTTACCAGATTGAAGTACTGATTCACACCACCTATGGATAGGATCCTTTAATATAAAATAGGAACATTTCACCCTAACCCCATCCGGAGTGTCAAGGAACTCAAACATGTGCTAAATCAGTTCGAACCATTTCTATTCTTCCAAGGGTTCCATCGTAGCGTAGAATGTAGGAGGATAATTTTTTTAAAAATCCTATCCTTTTTCATTCCTAGGAACATTTTAATCTTCTCTAAATAGAGAAGGAACATGAGATACTCCCTTTTATAGATCTTGGACAGCCCGAAACACAACTTCCACTAACCACTGATCAAGTGGTGAGGGGGAACTCTCTCCATCTTCCTCCCGTGGGTGCAGGGGAGATTTCCTGGGAAGCATGTTGCTACAAAAGGAAATAGTAACTATAGAAATCAATAGAAAAATAGTTCTAAAAACTTTTAGTAATAAAATCAAATATAAATAAATCAATCTCATGACACCAATAAAATAAACTACCACTTCACTCCCAGTCAATGTCCACGTGAAATCTGTAGCCCACATGTCCCACTAAAAGGAGAAGTCAACAAAAAAATCATGGTATCCCATGGTGAATCGAGGTATGTTATGATTGGTGCGGTCGATGAAACCTACTAATATTAGGGACTCCAGGACCTACCATTTCTATCATCTATCTAAGGAGATTAATCCCATAACCTTAATATTACCCAAAAATATAACCATCATCTGATACAATTTTCTCATAAACCTTATTTGGTATCCATAGAAAGTGGTAGTCGTCCTATCCCATTTCAATTCTTAAAGTGTGTTCCATATCCCTATGGTCTGGTAGACATTCCTTGGTATCATAAAAAATGGATTGGGAATAGATTACCAGAGTTAGGATACATAACACAACCAATAACGAAGAATAAAACCAATATGAATATTCATGTCAAGCAGGCCATAAATATAATTCACAACTGAATATATGTTTTTTAACATGAAAAAAGAGGTCCAAAAATTAAAAAATAGCAGTAAAACATCCCAAAGACTGCCACTCGACATGGTGACATCACGCATGAGCCATCTCCACAACACTGCATCACAGAAGCAATTGACAAACCGAACTGCCTTCTCCAAAGGCTTCACCCTTAATTGTGTCAAACATAATAAAGTCTACTCACACAAAAATGTGTATTTAGGGTGTGAGACTATGTCTAATATGATACCACCCAAATATTCCATGTGATAAACATCATAGATAAAAAAACATGCCAGTGTTTCAAACAAGAAATTGTCACAATAATTTTAAAATATGTAACCATTAAATGAAAGCAATTTTCTAGTGGTAAAATAATAGAATGAACACATTTAAATAAAACATACAAGATAATGAATTTTCCATTCAAACACACCATGGGCCTAATAGAAATACCAAATAGTCAATGAGCACTAACCACGTGAATACCCATAAGAACTAGTTAGTAGTGAGACCCAGATACCTCGTTTCTCTCTGTGAAAGTAACCAAAAATATATATATTCTCATGCATGATCCACCAGTAGGGAACATACCCATAACCTAGTTGTACCCAATCATCACCATTATAGTTCTTTTAGTGTTGTAAATACAAAAATTTCTAATTGATACATGGAAGATACCACTCCGAATCACTAGCGTACTTGTACGCGTCCATCAACCTTGATACCCAGGTTTCCCTCATTGTGTTAAAATAAGTTCCACATTCTACCAAATTAAATTTAAATTGTTCAAATAGTATCCAGACATTATTTTCACAATTCATATAACTAAAATAATATTCATAGGTTATAAAAAAAAAATTCACAAAAAATCCCTTTAAAACCCCCCTTTTATACCCAAATACATTCCAATATTACAGCAAACCATAATTTACTTCATTAAAACATTTTCATAAAGGCATTAAATGAATTAATAAAAAACACCAACTAGTTAAACATGGATTGTAAATGTAAAACCCCCCATTTTAAAACAAAATTGGAACTTAAAAATCATATAATTAACAAATTCTGCCAAAATATTGTCTTCTAGCCCAAAAATGAATTTGGATTATAAAAAAATTTAAATCCATTAAGATAACTCATTCTAAAATTCTTACACATGAAATCACCTTCCAAGAGTGTCAATCCCCTCAAATCCTTGTGTAGAACTTCAACCAAACCACCACCGCACCATAAGGGAGTGAAAACCAACATAAAACTGAAATATTTGACCAAATAACTCATAAAAACCCTTAGGTATGAATCCCAAGTTTCTATAAATTTGGAACTTCATGAAGAAGGGGAGAATCCCTAAGGAAATGGATGGAATAATATAGGAATTAAAATAATTGAGAAACATTGATGAAATCACCCCCAATACACCAATAGTTGAATCTCTAAGTTGCCAAAATTGAAAGGGAGGTTCGAATAATGATGAGTAGATCGAGGGGGGACTAAAATTGTGGAAAACATTAAACAATTAATGATTTATTAATGAAACAAATTCCATTTTAAAATCTAGATGATTTGAGAATCCTTGATTAAATTATCCATAATCCATGATGAATATGGGCATCAATGTGGGAAAATGGAACATTAGGGTGCGTCTAGGGAGTGTGGGCTCAATTGAGAGGTGGAATAACCGAAAATGTTAAAAAAAAGAATAATATATAAAAAAATATATTATTTCCTTAAATCTAGAAATGCGATCATGGGTTGGCACAATGTATGATTAAATTAAAAAAATACACCATGATCATGAGTTCATAAAGGGTCCAAATGTATATGGTTGTTTGAATATGTTAGGGGATACAAAGTTAAAAGTGCAATGGTTTAAAAATGTTAAAAAATGATGAAGTGAAAAAAATAAACAATTTTTTTAAAATCTAAAAATGAGCTCATGGAATGACCCAAATCTTGAAAAAACCACCATTTTCTCAAAAAAATGCTAGGGAAACCCCCATAAACAAAGAACGAATAAAAGTACATGAAAAACAACTTTAAAATAAGTCATGGATGTGACATGAATATGAGTTAGGGTAACCTTATTGAGTTACCCAAGTTATGTTAATTTCCATGACCATGAGAGGATTAAATTCTCAAATAGTATCTATGATGAATAATTAAAATGTAAAAAGATTAAAATATCATATGCCTAGCTAGATTGATTAGGTGTGTCAGATTAGGGATTATATGATCAGACACATTATGATATGTTCGTAATCAGTTATAAGACAATAAAAATGTGTACATTTATTTAAATGGGAGATACACAGACCATAGTAAGTCGTATTCAGGAAATTATTGACCTTATGGTATGATAAACGGGTTATATTATTGATGTTTCATTCATATATTGTGTTCTATGAGTCTTTTTTTTAAAATTTTGTATGAGTATAATTATTTAAGGAGTGGTAATAGTTTGGATTCTATTAATTTTTGAAAATCTATCATAAATTCTACTTAGTAGTAAATTTAGATCCAATATGTCAAAAAGTATATTAAAACACCCAATGTAATTGTATTTTAAGAAAAAAAACATTCAATATATTACATTTAACCCTATTAGTCATTAAAGTGGAAGGTGACACACGTTGTTCCAGGTGGCCATGAGTCTAGAAAGACTTTATGGGGGATTATTTTGAATATATTTTTATTTACATTTATATGAAAAAAATTATAGCATTGTTACACCTGAGGAAGTTTCTATTTCTATGAGAGTCTATAACTCTTGGGTGTTCAATGATAAAGGATATAACAAATTTTGGAAATTTATACTGCTTTATATTATCCTTATTAGTAAGTGAATTCAGGTCTTTTTTTGAAAATGGGTTTGATGAATTATTATGAGTAGGTATAATAATAATTCTCCGAAACATGTAATTTATGGTAATCAAAAAGAGGATGATTATAAAAGAATATGTTTTAGTTTTTATGTTACATAGAATTAAATATCATGGATTAGAATATGTATAATTACGATGATGAACATTGAGATTCGTGAAGATTTTCTAGATTCTGAGGTAACCATAATACTTTTGAACCAAGATAAAAATCACTTGTATTTTATCCAATGTTGGATATATATGATAAGTAAGAACTCTAGATGATAAGGATATGAAATATATTCATGTTAATGGAAAATGAGTTTTATATAATAGGTGTATTGATATGATACTAGAGTTTTTCAATATCCCATATAGACTATAATCTATGTTATTTGGAACTTTGTTAAAAATCCACTATTATATGATATTTCTAATGTTGGGAAGTGGAAATCAAAAACATGTCTAAACCAATATACATAGAGCAAATCTCATTGAGATGATCATTCATGTAATAATTATCATGATTTTTGATCACTGATGTTTATGTAAACATCAAAACTATATTTTTTGCTTCTCATGGAGAGACAGGTAATTAAAATCCAACACTAGCATATTACACTAATTTTTTAAATGATCTTTCTTGTATGGTAATTACGGAACATACCTTCATATATGTGTTAGATGGACCAATTTCATTTATAATGGTAGTTTTTTTATTATATTCTGAGTTTCATGGAATCACATGATACATTAATATAAAAATATCATGTTTGAAAAAATGTGTTATTAGGGTATTATAAAATGTATGATTTATTAATGAAATCTAAATGGGGAATTTATCTATAGTTCACATAGAAATTTACAATGGATGGAAACTAACATGTGTGAAATTCAAAAATCATGCTAGTAAATATCTTAGGATGAGGATTTTTTTGACCGTTAAGGGAGATTAATTAGGATATTAATAAATTGGTGAATTTTTCTATTTTTCATATGTCAATAAAGATGATGAAAATCACGTGTTTATAGTTAAGAGATGTTTGGGTACAACTCCTTGGATTTTTGATGTATCTCAGACCAGTGATATCGATAAAAAAGAGTTTTAACTAGGTGATTGGTGTGCTTGTTGATTGTCTCAGAAGTCATGATGTTATATTACAAAAGGATGGGATATGTTGTCATCTTGGTATATTTAATATCAATGATTCTTTTGATATCTGATGTGTTAGTATAAAAATATATTATTTTCATGCATGTTCAACTATAAATAATTGATTCTATAATCTAGAATGCGCTTAGTTTAGGATTAATTAGTATTAATCGTAGGATATGTTGAATTCAATGGGGTAGTAGTTCATGGAAATATATTTAAGATGACTATAATTTTTGGACACTAAGGATAGGTTACATTATTTTATTCTTTCAATTGATCCAAATCCAAAAAAAATATTTTGGTGTACTACTTGAGGATGGTATTCCATATTGTGTCATGTTTTTTTTTACCCCTATAATTATGGGATGTTTGGTTATGGATTATACCATACACTAATAGGATTTTAACCCCACATATTTTAGATATTAAAATAAGGCTTTTAGTGGAGGACAATTAAATGATTTATTGGTAAATGAAAATGATTTTTAGAGGTGGATAAATGAACAAAAAGTAACATATTTAGGCATTAGAGTATAGTTTTTTAAAACTAATTAAATGCATATTTTATCCCCATTGTAATAAATTGGGATTATAGTAACCCATAATTTTCATAAATAGATATCACATCTTAATATATGAATATTTAATTTATTTTAATAATACACATCTGATGAAAATAATGGTTTACTCTCTTTATTGACTAGATACTCCATATTATTATTTATTAAACTTTATTCAACATATCTGACAAATACATTCCCACAAAGTAATATTTTTAGAAATACCATACAGAAGAACATTATTCATAACTTAGGGAAAGGAAACATAATAAATTCTAAGATCAAAAGATAATTAAGGCTAAAAAATTGGATATAAATGATCACCTATGTATAACATGGGCATAAGGGTTTCAAAACATGATCTTAACATTTGAAAACCATACTCTATATATTATAGATCACAATATTGAGTTAGATAATAAAGATTAATAGTTCATAAGAAATGAATAATAATGGAATCAAATAACAAGATCTATAAAAGAATAAATTAGACATTAGAATATGGAAAACACATAATCTTATGATAATGAGAAAATGGATAAATAGAAATAAGTTTTCTCATTGAGTTAAAAATGTATAATTAATACATTTCATAAACTTATAATCACTAAAACAAAATTCATGAAAAATATTCTCAAAAAGAAACATATATCCATGCATAAACTTGTGGATATGATAACCAGTTCCATGAATAATATTATGGGCATGAAAAAAAGGTCTATGAATAATGTTGTAAACATGAAATTATGTTCACGGATAACATATTTATATCAGGAGTTATCTGTCACACCCAATGAATTGGTGGTATATAATAGACAAACCCATAATAAAATCGTAATACACTCATATGTATGACACACCATCATTAAAAATCAAACATTCATTATAACTTAAATCATGAAAATGGAAATAGGTATCAAAAAAATTAAATCATAGCATCATTGTATGACCAATGGAAATGAAAGAAGTTTCATAAAATTTTCATCATAAAATAATTCACCCATCAGAAATAAATTGGATTCATAGAATCATATATAAATCAACATCATCATTGTAACGCCTCGACCCCAGTTACCTAGAGTCGGTGCATTATTACATACCATTGGCATGATTACAAGAAAGATAAAATATCTAAAGACCGATTGGTTTAGTATCCTTGGAAACACTAGATATACTCATAAAGTTTTACATTACATCATAAAGTGAAAAACTACTACAACAACATAATGTCTCCATAGTCCACACTATTATCCCCTCATAATATCCCTACATGTCATTCATAACTTACTTCTTCACATCCTAGAAAAAATAAAACATAGAAAAGGGGTGAGGTCAAATTCCCAGTAAGGATAACAATATAGCGGAAACTTTTAAAAATAAGCATAAACATTTAAGGCAATGCATTACTAAAACAAAAGCCTTTTAAACTTGAACTTCAACATAGTATGGAAAAAGTAAAATGAAATAATGACATTTACATATTCACATGGATATTCTACTAATCGAATAATCACATGAAATATCAATAACCACTTTCATAATGTCAGAATTCATAATTCTGAACTTTGATTTCTTTGTTAAGGCCTCGTCCCAAGACCTAGGGGCTAATTGTAACCGGAACCCAACCCGGAGTGCCTCTAATAACCGGACACCAACCCGGAGTGCCTCTAATAACCGGACATCAACCCGGAGTTCCTCTAAAAACCGGAGACCAAACCGGAGTTCCTCTAATAACCGGAGACCAAACCGGAGGGCTTACTTTTACCGGTCCCCTACCCGTAACATACTTGTCTAACACATTCATCTGAATGAAAGTTTGAAATATAACATAAACATTCAGATTACAAATAACTTATGAAATGTCAATACTCTAAAAAAAACCATGAGTGACATAATAATTACTTATCCACAGTCAAAAATATCACAAAACCTTCAATAAAATTTGGATGTTTTGTATCATAATAAATCAACTTCAAATAAGCTTAAAAGCCCTCAAAGGATGTTGACATAGATGAAATAAAGACTATTTTAGAAAAATATCTCTTTATATTTTGAAATAATTTAAGAGTATTATATTTATGAAATAAAACATTTTTTTTTGAAAATATTCTTATTATCTTGTAAGGGAAGCTTTGACGATTTTATAACAGCGGTAAATAGCCGCACCCACCATATAAGTTAAAAAAACATTCTTACCTTAAATTTGTCGAAAAGGTTAAAAGTGCCTTGTTTTGAAAATGACGGAAAGATTCCTTTTGAAACACATAAGGGTATAAATTACTTTAACCCATATTCTTGTAAATAGTAAAAATGTTTTGAAATACATTATTAAGAAACATGGATGTGGATGATAAAGAGATCCCAGTAGATTATTACGTATAAACAACCTCGGATAATGAAGAGGTTGTGAAATAACCCTTACCAATTTGGTAACTTATGAAACATACAACCTATGAAAGAGGTATCCTACAATTAATATGTAAATACACAAAAATTAGAGTGTATTACACAAAGAATATAATTATGGGCAGTACATACACCACACAAAAGGTGATGGTGGCAATATGGCATGAATCTCACGGGAATAAGGAGTGAGATGAAAACCCCTTACCTTGTACTTTTCCTTGGTTGGGGTAGGTTAAACTCCTGTATAATGGTGAAATAATTGTTATTAAATTATACAAGAATCATATACATTAATATGATATCATATATGATCTTTTAATATTGATTTGATAATAATATCTTAGTATTATCGTTGTTTCGGGTGTTAACTTACTTGTTTTCTTTTATATGTTTTGTTACGTAAGCCATGTTTGTAATGGATAAGTTGTATATTATTCATATCCAGAATTATATCAAGTCCTTAAACATAATTTTTAAATCAAAAAATGATAATTATACTTTAATGGATACGATGGAGAATGAATCTCATCGCGTTCGTGGAGACGGTAGTCCGTACGTACGCACGAGCGACAATATCATTCTTTTGAAATAATTTATCAATGGTTGTTATATCATATATACAGAATCATTAACATGTTATATTTATTATTTACATGAGTTACATATCATTATTATACCCATCCAAATAATAATATATTGAATAACAATTACACCACGACGTGGAGACGGTAAGTCGTACGTACGCACGTATGGTGACATGTTATTCAAAGGGTGGATAGAATACTGAATATGGTTGTACCATATTTATAATAACATCACAGTATATATATGATACTGGAGTTATTATTTCATAATGTTAATAATAAAGGAAGAAGAAGTGGAAGAAGAAAGGAACATGAAAAAGGGTGGTGAAATCATTACCTCTTCTTCGGGTTCTTCCTTTTGATTTGATCAAAAGGGCTCCTTAGGTTGGATTTCTGATCAAACTAAGGCCTCTAGGTTGTAGTGATGGAATTTGGGATAGTATTTGGGCAGACTTTTTCCAAACCAAAAGGTTTTGAAGGTGTGAAGAAATGAGAAGGAGGAGTGCCCTTTTATAAGAGGGGTGAGGGGCACCTTTGGAAAAGCTAGAAATATTAGTTTATAATAAATCCATATTCGGTTTATAATGGCTTTAAAGTTGATTATTTAAATGTTAAGGTGTGGATGGGTCGAAAACAACTCAACCAATATAATTTAGACAGGTTTGGGTACTTATATTAACCTTATCTTTAAGTATTAACTCTAAGTTAATTAGTTTCACTTTTACAATGTCTCTTTGTATTTTTATATAATATGGTTAATAAACATACTATATACATCCAAGAGACCCCAAAGTGGTCCATTAATGATACATATATCATGATATAAGTCTCTTGGACGATCCTTATATTTTTAAGAATTTAATATCAATTAATAATATAATATTTGTTTTAAAAACTCTTTTAAGTCAATTTTGACACTATTCAATAGTTGATTTTTTTGAAACTCATAATAGAATGATTACTTCAAAAAAAGTTAATTAAATCAATCCTAATATGTCATATTATCCTATAAAATTAGTGTAATTCATTAAAAGTTTCATATTATATTTATTTGGGTATTTATAATATCAATTATTTTGATTTTTCACTATTATAGTAATTACTGTATCATCATTGTGTCATAAATAAATAAAATTATTTAATGTCTAAAAATTATAAATAAAATATAATTGTGTATGAAATATGTTTATCTTTCTAATTAATATTTATAATCTAAAATCCAACATATATAACCCTATTTAAAAAAAAATTTCTAAAAGATTTATGCTTGTGTCATTTTTGTATTCATTTTAACTTAATTAAAATAAAGTGTCCCTATCACCTACAAGTGGCTCCATGGGGTCCCAAAATCGACCCAAAGATGCCTATGGTCGAACATGTATCAACCAACAAGTCTAGGACACGTTTTAGGGTAATTTAGTATTATTATAATATTATTTTTTAACCCTTATTTACCGGATTTACCCTTAACCATGGTAAATAAAATATTTACCGCAGTAATTATTCAAAATGTCTGAAAATAAAAGTTACCTATTTACACAATTTGAACATCCTGATTCCAAATATGGATTCCATTTTTCTAAATTCAAAACACAGAAGTGTCAGAAATTAATTTAAAATTAATTCCCGCTGTCAAAACAAAAAGCGTGTTTTTAAGAGATAATAACTATCAAAAGATTGACACTTGTTTATGTTCGGTTTAATTGTAAAATTATGTCTAATGACCAACATTATATTAAATGGTAAAAATATATTCTAAATATACGTTAAAACCACTCAAATTCATAATTTATCACTACTAATTATTTTGATTAAAAATGTTGTTTTTAATTAAAATTTAGTAATTTTCACTATTCATCAACATATGAAAGTTATCCGAAAAGTACCAAAATTTCACCTTATGCTAAATTCGATACTCCGAATCCAAAAAAGAAGTCCATTTTGAGAGATAAAATTTCTAAAATTTTAAAAGGTAGGTATTACTATTCATAACGGCTAGTTTGATTGGTTGTGGTGTGTTAGAACTCGAAGTTGCGTACAACACACGCTACTGTATTATTCAATGGAAAGTGTACCGTGGAAGCTTGGGATGTTTCATTTTAAATTTTTCATGTCCCCGTTTAGTCAAAAAGGTTAAAATATTGTATTTAAAAAGGGTTCACTATTAAAAGTTGGTAAAAGTGCAATACTGAAAATGAATTTGTTCTTACATTATGTCTAAGAAACTGATAATATGGATTCTAAAATTATAAGGATTATATAAAGTTTAAAATTTAGTTAATACTATTCATAACCTCTTTTGAACAGCTTGTTTGGTAAGTCATGGTGCGCTTGTACCCAATGTTGTGTGTAGTGCCAGTTATTAAATTATTTTGAAGAAATAACACACTATGAAATCTTGGGGTGTTACATTCTCCCCTCCTTCAATAAATTGCGTCCTCGCAATTTGAAATTGTTCTTCAAAAATAAAAGGTTGAAAACAGAAAATATATTTGTGGGAAAACCCACATCGAAAATTGGGTTACTAAAATTTAGTCTTAATATGAGGAAAAGAGAAATGAAAGGGTCACCACCAAATTATGATCTCGATTAGGAGAACATTGGTGGCAATTAGAGACATATAATTGGAGGAAAAACGTAAATATTTATAGGTAGTGATTGAGGTCATCAATCACAAACAAATATAAAATTGTGGTCCTTAAACTCATTAATATATGATGATTTGAAATACCATCGGTTCAAAAAAACATAGGGTATTCGGATAACACATTTTTGACGTTTCAAAATATCTTAGTTGAAATCCCACATCGAAAAATGAATTAATGAGGCCTCTATTTAAAATAAAGAGTGGAAAGTATGACGATTACTGAAAATAACACATAATAGGGTTCCATGTTGGAAAATATGGATATGGAAGAGAAATCTAACCATCAATTATCTGATGGAGAGTGGTAGAGAACATGGCTATGAAAAGGCCAACAATCCCAAAGCCATAAATTAGTGATGATTTAAGGTACCATCTAGGACAACATTTTTGTTCAAAGTTCCTTTTCTTAATATTGAGGAATTTATTTATGAGATTGGATAAGATCATAAGGAGATATACTTACTTTATAATTATAGTTTTATCCATTAATAAATTTCTACCACAAACTCATCTTTCACTCTAAAAGATAACAAAACGTAAAAAAAATTCTATTTATACTATTTGTACAGGGTTCCAAAATAAATGAATTTATAATTCATCTATGAGATCTTTTAAAAAAACTAGATTATTTAATCCAGGACATCTCGTGGGCCAGTGGTAGGTGATACACCCTTGTCGCCCTTCGGTTGCGGGTTCAAGTCTCAGAGCCTTGCGTGACGCGACGGGTCGCCGCCCGACCTCCGGGTTGTCCTTTTATGGCAATCCAAAATAATCCAGACTAGAACTATCCAAAATACTTCTGTCCAAACTCACAGTCCAACATTTATAAGGAAGGTAAACATAATGTAGATCCTTTTACCCCGTAATAGCATATGAATACCTTCATCATGTATTCTTTTAATACACTGAAACATCCTGAATTACCATATTCCTTATTGATTACATTCATGCTCCCTTATTCCATATAGAATGCTGGATATACTTCATCAATCCAAAAATGTTTTAAACCCCAAAAATGATGGAATATACAAATCATTAATCAACTTAAAGGTAGTCAAGAATATCCAATATATTTATCCAAATCAATCATGTATTATTCTAAAATCACTACCTCGGTATTAGAACCATATTATGGTTTATCTTTCTCTCAACCATATATTTTCCAAAAATTTAACCTGCTATTGAATCACTTTTCTTTGTTCCACACAATCTCAAGTCCTTAATGAAATAGTACTACAGTACAATCTTTATATACTCCATAATTATTATAACAAGTAAATTGTTGATACATCACTCAAATGAAATAATCAACATAAGAACTCTAATCATTACTATTTATCTGTGGTAGTATCATAACATGATTATTATCTAATAACATCATTTGTGGCATAGTCTGATGACTGGGACATAGGTTCGCGTAGTGTCCATACTCCATGCAAATGAAGCATTGTACATTTGAAACCATTTTCTTACCCTTGCAGTCACGTACTTTGTGCCCTTTTCCTCCACACTTATAACAAACTCCCATTCCTTTCAGGCAAGTTCCAGGGTGTTTCTTTCCATAGTTATCACATATGGGAAAATTCTTCTTTTCCATCTTCCCTTTATCCATTTTTCTCTCTTCCATCATTTTCTTCTCCTGCTTCCCTTCAAAGCCATTGGACTCAGTAAACTCTTTACTTATCTTATCAACACATGATATTATTTCTTCATATGATGATAATACATGTGAGACTATTTCTATTGTAAATTCTGGTATAAGACCGTAAAATATATGATCCTTCTTTCTCTTTGTATCACGTGCATTGCTAGAGTTCTCATTCCTTCTACTGGGCGCCATTTCTAAAAAATGGCATACATTAGATTAGTTTATGAATAACAATACCTAATCCCAAACTTGTAAAACACATAACATAAATTAAATAGTTTATGGATAAAATCCATAATCATAAAAATGTCTCCTTTGAGGAAGTATATACTCATAAACCCTTCATAATGATTTGTAAAGAAAATGAGAGTTATCCTAAGCATATCCCCCGGGAGTGTCGTAACCAAGAGTGCAGCAAGGCCCGTTGTCGTGCACCAGTTCCCGTTTGAGTCTAGCTCAAAGCGGTGTTTTTGGGTTTTACCCCTAGGTACATCTGTGCCAGAGCCGGCTCTACCTTCTCGTATCCAGACAGGGATGTATTGCTCGGAAAACTCACAAAATCTCTACAATACCAAAATTCTAGGAAGTTCTTCTATATTAATCCTCAAAGTCCATCTTAAATATATGTTCTCTAATCAGAGTTTATCTAAATCTAGATTCCATGGTTTGTACTAAACTTCCTCTGATACCAACTGTAATACCCCGAACCCAGTTACCTAGAGTCGGTGTATTATTACATAACATTGGCATGATCACAAGAAAGATCAAATCTCGAAAGACCGATTGGTTTAGTAGCCTTGGAAACACTAGATATATTCATAAAGTTTTACATTACATCATAAAGTGAAAAACTACTACAACAACATAATGTCTCCATAGTCCACACTATTATCCCCTCATAATATCCCTGCAGGTCATTCATAACTTACTTCTTCACATCCTGTGAAAAATAAAACATAGAAAAGGGGTGAGCTCAAATGCCCAGTAAGGATAACAATATAGCGGAAACTTTCAAAAATAAGCATAAACATTTAAGGCAATGCATTACTAAAACAAAAGCCTTTTAAACTTAAACTTCAACATAGTATGGAAAAAGTAAAATGAAATAATTCCATTTACTTATTCACATGGATATTCTACTAATCGAATAATCACATGAAATATCAATAACCACTTTCATAATGTCGGAATGCATAATGCTGAACTTTAATTTCATTGTCAAGGCCTCGTCCCAAGACCTAGGGGCTAACTGTAACCGGAACCCAAGCTGGAGTGCCTCTAATAACCGGACACCAACTCGGAGTGCCTCTAATAACCGGACACCAACCCGGAGTTCCTCTAAAAACCAGAGACCAAACCGGAGTTCCTCTAATAAACGGAGACCAAACCGGAGGGCTTACTTTTACTGGTCCCCAACCCGGAACATACTTGTCTAACACATTCATCTGAATGAAAGGTTGAAATATAACATAAACATTCAGATTACAAATAACTTATGAAATGTCAACACTCTAAACAAAAACCATGAGTGACATAAGAATAACTTATCCACAGTCAAAAATATCACAAAACCTTCAATAAAATATGGATGTTTTGTATCATAATAAATCAACTTCAAATAAGCTTAAAATCCATCAAAGGATGTTCACATAGATGAAATAAATACTATTTTAGAAAAATATCTCTTTCTATATTCAAATCATTTAAGAGTCTTATATTTATGAAATAAAATATTTTTTTTTGAAAATATTCTTATTATCTTGTAAGGGAAGCTTCGACGATTTTATAACGGCGGTAAATAGCCGCACCCGCCATATAAGTTAAAAAAACATTCTTACCTTAAATTTGTCGAAAAGGTTAAAAGTGCCTTGTTTGGAAAATGACGGAGAGATTCCTTTCGAAACACATAAGGGTATAAATGACTTTAACCCATATTCTTGTAAATAGTAAAAATGTTTTGAAATACATTATTGAGAAACATGGATGTGGATGATAAAGAGATCCCAATAGATTATTACATATAAACAACCTCGGATAATGAAGAGATTGTGAAATAACCCTTACCAATTTGGTAACTTATGAAACATACAACCTATGAAAGAGGTATCATACAATGAATATGTAAATACACATAAATTAGAGTGTATTACACAAAGAACATAATTATGGTCAGTACATACACCACACAAAAGGTGATGGTGGCAATATGGCATGAATCTCATGGGAATAAGGAGTGAGATGAAAACCCCTTACCTTGTACATTTCCTTGGTTGGGGTAGGTTAACCTCATGTATAATGGTGAAATAATTGTTATTAAATTATACAAGAATCATATACATTTATGTGATATCATACATGATCTTTTAATATTGATTTGATAATAATATCTTAGTATTATCGTTGTTTCGGGTGTTAACTTACTTGTTTTATTTTATATGTTTTGTTACATAAGCCATGTTTGTAATGGATAGGTTGTATATTATTCATATTCAGAATGATATCAAGTCCTTAAACATCATTTTTAAATCATCAAATGATAATTATACTTTAATGGATACGATGGAGAATGAATCTCATCGCGTTCGTGGAGACGGTAGTCCGTACGTACGCACGAGCGACAATATCATTCTTTTGAAATAATATATAAATGGTTGTTGTATCATATATACAGAATCATTAAAATGTTACATTTATTATTTACATGAGTTACATATCATTATTATACCCATCCAAATAATAATATATTGAATAACAATTACACCACGACGTGGAGACGGTAAGCTGTACGTACGCACGTATGGTGACATGTTATTCAAAGGGTGGATAGAATAATGAATATAGTTGTAGCATACTTATAATAACATCACATTATATATATGATACTGGATTTATTGTTTTAGAATGGTAATAACAAAGGAAGAAGAAGTGGAAGAAGAAAGGAACTTGAAAAAGGGTGGTGAAATCATTACCTCTTCTTCGTGTTCTTCCTTTTGATTTGATCAAAAGGGCTCCTTAGGTTGGCTTTCTGATCAAACTAAAGCCTCTAGGTTGTATTGAGGGACGTTGGGAGAGTATTTGGGCAGATATTTTCTGAACCAAAAGGTTTTGAAGGTGTGAAGAAATGAGAAGGAGGAGTTCCCTTTTATAAGAGGGGTGAGGGGCACCTTTGGAAAAGCTAGAAATATTAGTTTATAATAAATTCATATTCGGTTTCTAATGGATCCAAAGTTGATTATTTAAATTTTAAGGTGGGGATGGGTCGAAAACAAATCAACCAATAGAATTTAGACACGTTTGGGTACTTATATTAACCTTATCTTTATGTATTAACTCAAAGTTAATTAGTTTCACTTTTACAATGTCTCTTTATATTTTTATATAATATGGTTAATAAACTTACTATATACATCCAAGCGACCCCCAAGTGGTCCATTAATGATAAATATATCATGATATAAGTCTCTTTTCCGAACATTATATTTTTAGGAATTTAATATCAATTAATAATATAATATTTGTTTTAAAAACTCTTTTATGTCAATTTTGACACTATTCAATAGTTGATTTTTTTGAAACTCATAACAGAATGATTACTTAGAAAAAAGTTAATTAAATCAATCCTATTTGTCATATTATCCTAGAAAATTAGTTTAATTCATTAAAAGTTTCATATTATATTTATTTGGGTATTTATAATATCAATTATTTTGATTTTTCACTATTATAGTAATTACTGCATCATCATTGTGTCATAAATAAATTAAATTATTTAATTTCTAAAAATTATAAATAAAATATAATTATGTAGGAAAGATATTTATCTTTATAATTAATATTTATAATCTAAAATCCAACATATATAACCTTATTTAAAAATTGTTTTGCTAAAAGATATATGCTTGTGTCATTTTTGTATTCATTTTAACTTAATTAAAATAAAGTGTCCTTATCACCTACAAGTGGCTCCATGGGGTCCCAAAATCGACCCAAAGATGCCTATGGTCGAAAATGTATCAACCAATAAGGCTAGGACACGTTTTAGGGTAATTTAGTATTATTATAATATTATTTTTTAACCCTTATTTACCGGATTTACCCTTAACCATGGTAAATAAAATATTTACCGCAGTAATTATTCAAAATGTCTAAAAATAAAAGTTACCTATTTACACAATTTGAAAATCATGATTCCAAATATGGAATAAATTTTTCTAAATTCAAAACACAGAAGTGGCAGAAATTAATTTAAAATTAATTCTCGCTGTAAAAACAAAAAGCGTGTTTTTAAGAGATAATAACTATCAAAAGATTGACACTTGTTTATGTTTGGTTTAATTGTAAAATTATGTCCAATGACCAAAATTATATTAAATGGTAAAAATATATTATAAATATACTTTAAAACCACTCAAATTCATAATTTATCACTATTAATTATTTTGATTAAAAAAGTTGTTTTTAATTAAAATTTAGTAATTTTCACTATTCATCAAAATATGAAAGTTATCCGAAAAGTACCAAAATTTCACCTTAGGCTAAATTTGATACTACGAATCCCAAAATGAAGTCCATTTTGAGAGATAAAATTTCTAAAATTTTAAAAGGTGGGTATTACTATTCATAACGGCTAGTTTGATTGGTTGTGGTGTGTTAGAACTCGAAGTTGCGTACAACACACGCTACTGTATTATTCAAAGGAAAGCGTATCGTGGAAGCTTGGGATGTTTCATTTTAAATTTTTCATGTCCCCTTTTAGTCAAAAAGGTTAAAATATTGTATTTAAAAAGGCTTCACTATTAAAATTTGGTAAAAGTGCAATACTGAAAATGAATTTGTTCTTACATTATGTCTAAGAAACTGATAATATGGATTCTAAAATTATAAGGATTATATAAAGTTTAATATTTAGTTAATACTATTCATAACCTCTTTTGAACGGCTTGTTTGGTAAGTCATGGTGCGCTTGAACCCAATGTTGCGTGTAGTTCCAGTTATTAAATTATTTTGAAGAAATAACACAGTATGAAATCTTGGGGTGTTACAATCATAATCAACCATCCATGAATAAATGATTATGGTTTTATTGGGTCATGCACCCCATGAAGAATAAGTAAAATCAATGTATGTCAATATAGATGAAAATTCATTAAAATATCACTTGCAAGATTTCTTGATGGAAATACCCATTTCATATTGAAACTACATATTTTAAATTCAAATATTTTTAAAAAATTAAATAAAAAACATTCTTTTAAAAGTAACCCTGAAAAAATTTAAAACAATCTTCAAAGTATTGGGTATTCATTAAGGTAATTTTTTATTTTAAGTCCATTTACATTAAAATAATGATTGTTTTCTTTTTTTTTGGAAAAAATTCAAAATACCACATTAAGAAAATTCATGGAGATTCCTTTTAATTTTTTAATAAAAATAAAAAAGGTTAAAAATGAATTTAAACAGTAATATGATATCATTTAAAACATTATTAAAAAAAATAATGGAAACATGGACAGAGAAGAAAAACAATCCCGACCAAAGATAAAATAAAGTCTATTATTCTAAAAACATTTTCTTGACTCTTTTATTTACCAAAAATTGGTAAACGGAAATATTACATGAAAATTAGGTGAATAAATATACTTGTAGAATATTTATTAGATTATTGATAAGTACATCATGAAATTTGATCATCTGATACATAATCCCAAATAATAATGAGATTGTATCATAAATCCCTTACTACTTCTATAAAACTGGATTCAAAACCCCATGAAATAATAAATTCAAATGAAATATTATAAGTAATTATAATTGTGTGAATCATGATATAACATATATAAGAGGCTATATAAACACCTCATAAACATGATAGGTTGATAACATAACATATGACTCAAAGAAGATAATTTGATATGATAAACCATTACATCATGTTTGTCATTCTTTGATGGTGATACTAACTACTGTATAATAATTTTAAATTTTTTATAATACTATACTAGAATCATGTACATACTTAAAATATCATATATGATCCATTTATAATACCTCAACACCAAATTACAAATAATTATTTATTAAAAAATCGTTTCCTGGTGCTAAATTTTTTATTTTTCATGGATGGTTTAGTTATGTTGTTATATTAATTATAATTTCATAATTATTTCATAATTGAAATAATGTTATTAATGATTTAAATATCATATTAATTCACTATATACTTATTTATAATCATATTTAAAAGTTTGAGATAGAAAAATGAATTACAATGTTCGTGGAGATGGTAGAAGGATTGAACAAAATAAAGGTGAATCATAAATAAAATATTCATCATTATTATTATATCATTTATATAATATATATTCATTATATTTATCCTTATTACTATCCAAGTAAATTATAAAAGAGAAACAAATCCCATCACTTTGTGGGGGTGGTGATCCAGACATACGCATGAGGGACATCATCATTTTCTAATATATTAGAATGTATAAAAGAATACATGATATTATAACTATAGAAGACTAATTAAGTCCTAAATATAATATAAAATCATTGTTTATAACTTTATAAAAATACAAGTAAAATGGTAATGAAAAATGAATTTCATCACTACATGGTGATGGAATGAAATACATACACACGACCCATGTTTTTCTCTCATATGATGGAAAAGTGTTGGAAAATGTATTGACAATAATCATAATAACATACTATTATATTTATAATATTGATGTATTTCTTATATAATATATGACATTGATTTTGAGGAGGTATAAAAAGTAATAAAATTTAAAGTACTCGGTTAAGAGTTGTACCTCTTTGTTGAGAAACCACTTTTTGTTTACACCTTATACCATGAAAGGATGATATTATAGAAAGAATATAAGAAATAATATATGGTTAATAAATATTTTAAGGTATTATTGGTAATCAAAAATATATAGGGATCAACATTTTCAAGGAATACAAGGGAAGAGGCTCCCTTTAATAAGTGTGGGGAGCGATATTCTTGGAATTACATAAAGTGTTAATTTAAAATAAATTATTTTTTATAATTAGGTTTTCAAAATATTCATATACTTATAATATAACTGTAAACTAAGTTTAAATAGCATTATAATATAAATTTTAACAATTTTTGGTTATGTTTTTATCATTATCAATTAGTTTTAATAGCCTATTAACCCTTTTCACAATGACCACAATATCAATGTTTTATACTTATTTTAGGATTATAATGTTGGTATAAAATGAAAAATGACCCATAAATGGACCTTGGATTATATTTTGGACAATATAACATTAAATTGGTCTATTATCATATTTTTTGGGATTTTAAATCATTTAATTAAATATTTCTTATTCTAAAATATAATTAATGTCATATTTGAAAATATTCCTTTACATTGACTTAAAATACATTACGATAGTTATGAAATTTTAATGTAAACCATATAAACATCCTCATTATGATCTATTTTTCTATAAAATTCATGGTATTAAACAATTTATCCAAATTTTGTTACTTTGTATATATTTAAAATCATTTATTATATTTTTTTCTATTACGTGAAAAAATAATTTTTCGGAATGTTATAATAATTTTTTGTAATAATCCAGTCACTAAAAATTAAAAAAATATTACCATGATAAATAAAATTAACTAATATTTCATATAAACATTGAGAGTCATACATATCCACATCTTATCTCTATGTAAAAATTCTAGAGATATTAAAGTCAATGAGTGTAATTTTGTATTGATTCATTTCTTAAAATAATATAAAGGTCCTAATCATAGAAAATGGCATAAAGTGGTCGTATATTATATAAATGTCACGACCCGCCCTCGGGGTCCGAGCCGTGACTACCCCAAGCCCGCCTTCCATAGGCCAGGGGCTGGCGACTAGCACCAAGGCGTAAATCCCGGTAAAAAGGGAAGGCATTGCCTTTGAAAAGAAAACACACACCACAGAGTAAACAAGCGGAAGGTAATCACTAAGAAAGCAGAGAACAACTGAAAGTGCGGAAAAGTAAATGGGCCAGAATACAAACCCAAACTGAAAGTAAAGTACAACTCGAAAAGGGAAAAAAACAGCAACTGAAAAGTAAAGCCGCTACTCCGAGCTGTCCACTGGAAATCCCACCTGAAGGGTGGGTACAGATAGCTCCTCTGCTCCACGGGTCCCGCCGTCCGCTCCGAGCACGTCCCGCCCAGTGGTCCACCTCCGGGTACCGTCCCGCTCTGCAAGCCTCAGCTAAGGTCAACGCTGTCCGTCGTCTGCAACCAACACAACGAAGTGCGGGCAAAGCCCGTGCAGGGGTGAGTATAAGCTACTCAGTAGGGACCCCGAGACCCCTGAAGGTCTCTCAAATCCACAAAGGATAAACCACGAAGAAAAGTACAATCACGAAGTAACAACCGACACTGCTTAGGTATATGCCCATACATATACCTAAGTCATCAATTCAAATACACTCCAACCTCCGAGCCCAAGTACAACTCAGTCCACGCAGGAAAGTATACGTATTCCACATAGGAAAGCAAAATATAATCCACACAGGATTGCACAACACAATCCACACAGGAAAACAACAGGATTCAGCTCACACAGGTATACTTTTGCAAGGACGATAAAGATGATCACTGATCCATCTAAATCGTCGGACCCACGAAGGATCGATAGGTAACTAACCCCCGCAGAAGACCCACACAGGATCGGGCTCACACAGAACCTGTAGGCGCTGGCTCACACAGAACCGCTGAGCGCAAGGACCCACACAGGATCGGGCTCACACAGAACCTGTAGCACTGATCCACGTAGGATCGCTGAGTGCTGTAGTCGTCGTCGTCGAATCCACACAGGATCTCTGTACTGTCGTCGCCAAATCCACACAGGATCTCTGTACTGTCGTCGTCAAATCCACACAGGATCTCTGTACTGTCGTCGTCGCAGTCACAGTAGCAGTCGTAGCAGTAAAACAGTCGCAGCCAGCACTAGGGTTCCCGCACACAGCAAGCTCGTACGGAGGGTCCGCTCCACGAGCCGAGAGGCTGATACATCAACTGTCACGAAGACCGAAGTTGATGTATCCAAAAGTTCCGTATCGTCAACAGGAACTCAACGCAACAGACGGCGCGTCGATCGGACGCCCGGTCTGAGAGTTATTGGCATTTTCGTCTCCGGGGCCCGGTTGGTTTTTAAGGCAAAACCAACCCGACCGTACTCCACCTGCGTCCAAACCTCGGGCGGAGTATGCCAAAAGATCCGTCTCACTAAGAGGAACACTACGCGTCTGACGGCACGTCAATCGGACGTCCGTAGCTCAAGATATGAGTGTTTCCGCTCCGAAGGCCCGGTTGGTTTCGTGAACGAACCAACCCGGCCGAACTCAAAGTAAACCGAAACCTTGAGTGCGATATACCGAAACGACCGTCTCGATCCAAGGATCGCGTTGCCGCAGACGGTTCGTCATTCGGAGGTCCGAGGCTCAAGTTATGAGCGAAAAACCAAAACTGGTCCGAAACGGGGGGGTCCGGGTCCGGGCCGACCCGGCCCGACCCCCCCCCCCGGGGGTGGCGCGGCGGCGGCGCGGCGGCCGGCGGCGGCGGCGACGGCGGCGCGGCGGCGGCGGGCCGCGTGGCGGCGGCGGGCCGCGTGGCGGCGGCGGGCCGCGTGGCGCGGTGGCGGCGGGCCGCGTGGCGGCGGCGGGCCGCGTGGCGGCGGCGGGCCGCGTGGCGGCGGCCGGCCGCGTGGCGGCGGCAGCGGCGGGCCGCGCTGGCGGCGGCGGGCCGCGTGGCGGCGGCAGCGGCGGGCCGCGCTGGCGGCGGCGGGCCGCGTGGCGGCGGCAGCGGCGGGCCGCGCTGGCGGCGGCGGGTGCCGCACGGGGTGGTCACGCGGGGGGCTTGATTGCCCCCGCGTTTTTCTCAAGCGGCACGGCTCAAGGCCGTGCCTTTGCCAAAAAAAAACGGCCCCCCACATAAGGGGGCCGGCTGGAACGAACCGGGGGGGCTTTGCCCCCCCCCCTCCTTTAAAGAACCGCCCCCCTCATTAAGAGGGGGGTCTTGAAGAACCGGCCGGGGGTTTAATCCCCCGGCTTTTATGACATTCGGCCGGCCGCTGGCCGGCCGGTTTTTACCAACGGGACCGGAATTTCCGGTCCCGCCCTCGACTCCCGACGCCGGCGGCACGGCCGCCGGTCTTTCCTTCCGCCGCGGCCCGGAACCGGCCGCGGTCTCCTCGTCTCACCGCGGCCCGGAACCGGCCGCGGTGTTCGTCGTCCGGCGCGGTGCGACGGCACCGCGCCCCTTTCGTCGTGCCATGAATCCTCCCAACGCGGCGCGACGGCGTCGCGTTCTTGAAATCTCTCCTCGGCGAAGCGCGACGGTATTGCGGAAATCATAAGCATGTTCATCCGCGTGGTGCGACGGCACCACGCCTCTTGCTTCCACCCGCATGAATCAACATGAACGAAGGAGGGGGTTTCGGCCGTGTTCGTGCGGTCCGACTCCCCTCGCGTTAACAAATAACATAACTAAAAAGTCTCACGTTTAGTCATGCTAAAATCCACGATTCAGGAATGGAATAAAATAATTAATAAAAACATCCCCTACCTCGGGTTTGAGATTCAAAGAAATCCTCTACGTTCCGCGGAAGACGGCGTCGCGGAATTCAGGCGTCGCGGTCGTCGTTCGTCAAATCCGTTGACGAAGATTTACGTCCGATGCGACACGTTGTTGGCGGATCTTCGTTTGCCGACGAAGAAGGTCCGAAGAGGAAGCAGAGGTCCGAAGATACTAGGTCTCCGAGTCGATGATCCTTGACGAAGAGTTGTCGTTCTTCGTTGAGGATGAAGACGTTCTTCGTTCTTCGTCAGAGCTTGGAGATGAAGGGAAAGCTCTCCCAAGACAAACAAAGAACCCTCAATAAAATAAGAATACCACTTATTTTATTAACACACAACTCAAAAGGATTTCAAATGTTTGAAATTCAAAAGAGTTAACTCCCAAAAATTAAATTAAGTAACTTAAGCCATTAAAGAGGGGGGTTAAGTATGTTGAGAGAATTTGAAAAGAAAAGGGGGTTCGTGTGGGCCCCACCACACTTAATCCTCCCAAGGGAGGTTAAGTGGGTGTGGGTCCCACTTCCAACCACCTTTGATAGGTTTTTAAATAAGTTAAAACAAAATTTGTATTACACAAATTTTATTTAACTTAACTGAAAAACCCCAAAACGTAACTCTCAACCCGCAACAAACGCAACTCCCGAAAAGGTCTCATTAAGCGAAAACCGGCGCTGCGAGTTCATCGGTGCCCTCGGATTTCAATTCCGAGCACCGGATCAAAAGTTAGGAATTCCCGCTCGTTCGTTCACTGAACGTACCCGAGCCAAACTTCGGAAATTAATTCCGGGCACTCCGGGCCTCGGAATCAGATGCCGTCTGAAACCGCGCTCTTGTAAAATTCTAAAGAAAATTAAGAAAAAATTTTCCTTGAATTTTACGGGTCTTTACATTACTCCCACCTCAGGGCTTTACGTCCCCGTAAAGCTACATCAAAAACTAGGGAAACAAAAGAGGGTACTGAGCACGCATCTGAGCCTCCCGCTCCCATGTGCTCTCCTGGAGATTCTCGTGCCGCCATCTGTTGCGCACAAGAGGAATCGATCGTCCATGTAGGACCCGCTCCTGGATGACATGGACCTCTTCTGACGTGGCCCGGACCATCTCTGGTCCCACAAGAGCTGCGAGATTTCTACTTTGCCGAAAAGAGAAACCTGGTCTCATCCCCTGGATGAACCACATTCTTTGCCTAAAACAGTCAATCCTAACATGGATGATACTAATCCATACTAAGGATGACGTCGTAAGGCCTCGACGCTACTACTAAGAGATTCAACCGTTACTCTCGCCTCCAAGGGTTGTGTCACACTGTCGGCATCAGTGTGTGGTAACTGGGCCTCCTCCAGTAGATGTCTCACAAGTGAGGGTCAAGTCAACAGCCAAAACTGGAACCTCTTAGTAACATTACGATAGAGGACAGGAACGAAAACATCACAAGGTATGCGTCTTTTATTATTGCAGCTCGTAATACAAGACGCTACACAAAAGCAACAAGGAACCAGAAGTACAAAGGATGTAACCACTAGTTCTGCTCCTGTCCATCGGCTCCCAGAGCTCCATGATCGAAGGCCTCGGCTGCCTGAAGCTGAGCTCTTCCCTGCGGTCGGGGTGGACCTCCTGGTGGTGGTGGTGGTAGAGCCTCAAAGCGTCGTCCACCACCTGCTGCTCGGCCTGCTCCTCTGCCTCGTCCGCCTCCTTCCTGCAGACCGCCACGGTCGAACCTCTGCCTCTGCCTAGGTGGTTCCTCAACCGTCTGCTGCTCCTCCGCATGGCGGGTCGGGCAGTCACGAGCCATGTGGCCTCGCCCGCTGCATGCATAGCACTGTCTTCCACTCGAAAGACTGGCTCCGCGTTGTGTGCCCTGCACTGCTGAGCCAGTGCCCTGAGGTCTGGTCTGTCTGGACCCCTGAGTCATTCGCCGACTGCCAGCTGCAGATGACTCTGCCACGTGCCGTCCTGCGGTGGGTCTCTGTGCTGGTGTAGACTCAGCAAGGAAGCTCTCGATCAGAAGGGCCCGCTCCAGTACTCCTGTCTGAGTCGGTATGCTGAGGGAGATCAGCGATGCCCTGATCTCGTGTCTCAAACCCTGCTCGAAGGTTCGGGCCCGGAAGAATGGGTCCCGTACCATGTCAGTCGAGTAGCGCGAGAGATCGGTAAATCTCGCCGAGTACTGAGCGACCGTCATGCTGCCCTGCCGCAGCTGTAGAAGCTCCTGGATACGCACCGCACGAAGGGTGGCTGGGACGAACTCCGAGCGGAAGATGCTCTCAAAGTCCGTCCAAAGAAGAGATGCCTCATCGTGCACCTGGAGCATCAAGCTCCACCATCGTCCTGCTGCTGCGTGTAGTAGGCTCGCAGCGAGGATCACCATGAGGTCTGCTGGTGTCCTCACTAGCCTAAACACTCGAACTACTGCCTCCAGCCAGTCCTCTGCTGCCTGGGGATCCGTCTCCCCGCGAAACCTGGGCGGTCGCTGGCGCTGAAACTCATGCAGTGCGCTGAGGCGACGTGCATCGTCAGCGGCTGCTGCTGGAAGCATCGGGAAATCGGCGGGTAAAGCTACCGCCGGTGCCACTACTGGAAAAGGGCCCTGCACCGAAGCCTCGTCGCTCGGTGGGCTGTCGTCTCGCTCGACTCTCGGAACCCTAGCTGGCTGCCGTCGTGGGGCCATCCTGAAAAGGAAACAGGTGCGCCACGGTTAGAACAGAATACCTGGTGAGCTGGCACAAGTAATCACAAGGAAAACTTGAGACTTTCATAAAGCAGATCAGTATACCCGGTGAGCTGACACAAGTAATCACAAAGAAAACTTTGAAACACACACGCAATCAATGTTTTCGTGCATTAAGTCGGAAATCAGAAGTCAGGGTCCTGGTGTACGGATACGTCGGCCGCCGCACCAACACTGGACTCCCTGGACTGATAACCACACTCAATACGCTAAACATTATTGCTTCACATAGAAAAGATCAGAGTTCGCGGTAGAACCGAACTCCTCTGATACCAATTTGTCACGACCCGCCCTCGGGGTCCGAGCCGTGACTACCCCAAGCCCGCCTTCCATAGGCCAGGGGCTGGCGACTAGCACCAAGGCGTAAATCCCGGTAAAAAGGGAAGGCATTGCCTTTGAAAAGAAAACACACACCACAGAGTAAACAAGCGGAAGGTAATCACTAAGAAAGCAGAGAACAACTGAAAGTGCGGAAAAGTAAATGGGCCAGAATACAAACCCAAACTGAAAGTAAAGTACAACTCGAAAAGGGAAAAAAACAGCAACTGAAAAGTAAAGCCGCTACTCCGAGCTGTCCACTGGAAATCCCACCTGAAGGGTGGGTACAGATAGCTCCTCTGCTCCACGGGTCCCGCCGTCCGCTCCGAGCACGTCCCGCCCAGTGGTCCACCTCCGGGTACCGTCCCGCTCTGCAAGCCTCAGCTAAGGTCAACGCTGTCCGTCGTCTGCAACCAACACAACGAAGTGCGGGCAAAGCCCGTGCAGGGGTGAGTATAAGCTACTCAGTAGGGACCCCGAGACCCCTGAAGGTCTCTCAAATCCACAAAGGATAAACCACGAAGAAAAGTACAATCACGAAGTAACAACCGACACTGCTTAGGTATATGCCCATACATATACCTAAGTCATCAATTCAAATACACTCCAACCTCCGAGCCCAAGTACAACTCAGTCCACGCAGGAAAGTATACGTATTCCACATAGGAAAGCAAAATATAATCCACACAGGATTGCACAACACAATCCACACAGGAAAACAACAGGATTCAGCTCACACAGGTATACTTTTGCAAGGACGATAAAGATGATCACTGATCCATCTAAATCGTCGGACCCACGAAGGATCGATAGGTAACTAACCCCCGCAGAAGACCCACACAGGATCGAGCTCACACAGAACCTGTAGGCGCTGGCTCACACAGAACCGCTGAGCGCAAGGACCCACACAGGATCGGGCTCACACAGAACCTGTAGCACTGATCCACGTAGGATCGCTGAGTGCTGTAGTCGTCGTCGTCGAATCCACACAGGATCTCTGTACTGTCGTCGCCAAATCCACACAGGATCTCTGTACTGTCGTCGTCAAATCCACACAGGATCTCTGTACTGTCGTCGTCGCAGTCACAGTAGCAGTCGTAGCAGTAAAACAGTCGCAGCCAGCACTAGGGTTCCCGCACACAGCAAGCTCGTACGGAGGGTCCGCTCCACGAGCCGAGAGGCTGATACATCAACTGTCACGAAGACCGAAGTTGATGTATCCAAAAGTTCCGTATCGTCAACAGGAACTCAACGCAACAGACGGCGCGTCGATCGGACGCCCGGTCTGAGAGTTATTGGCATTTTCGTCTCCGGGGCCCGGTTGGTTTTTAAGGCAAAACCAACCCGACCGTACTCCACCTGCGTCCAAACCTCGGGCGGAGTATGCCAAAAGATCCGTCTCACTAAGAGGAACACTACGCGTCTGACGGCACGTCAATCGGACGTCCGTAGCTCAAGATATGAGTGTTTCCGCTCCGAAGGCCCGGTTGGTTTCGTGAACGAACCAACCCGGCCGAACTCAAAGTAAACCGAAACCTTGAGTGCGATATACCGAAACGACCGTCTCGATCCAAGGATCGCGTTGCCGCAGACGGTTCGTCATTCGGAGGTCCGAGGCTCAAGTTATGAGCGAAAAACCAAAACTGGTCCGAAACGGGGGGGTCCGGGTCCGGGCCGACCCGGCCCGACCCCCCCCCCCCGGGGGTGGCGCGGCGGCGGCGCGGCGGCCGGCGGCGGCGGCGACGGCGGCGCGGCGGCGGCGGGCCGCGTGGCGGCGGCGGGCCGCGTGGCGGCGGCGGGCCGCGTGGCGGCGGCAGCGGCGGGCCGCGCTGGCGGCGGCGGGCCGCGTGGCGGCGGCAGCGGCGGGCCGCGCTGGCGGCGGCGGGCCGCGTGGCGGCGGCAGCGGCGGGCCGCGCTGGCGGCGGCGGGTGCCGCACGGGGTGGTCACGCGGGGGGCTTGATTGCCCCCGCGTTTTTCTCAAGCGGCACGGCTCAAGGCCGTGCCTTTGCCAAAAAAAACGGCCCCCCACATAAGGGGGCCGGCTGGAACGAACCGGGGGGGCTTTGCCCCCCCCCTCCTTTAAAGAACCGCCCCCCTCATTAAGAGGGGGGTCTTGAAGAACCGGCCGGGGGTTTAATCCCCCGGCTTTTATGACATCCGGCCGGCCGCTGGCCGGCCGGTTTTTACCAACGGGACCGGAATTTCCGGTCCCGCCCTCGACTCCCGACGCCGGCGGCACGGCCGCCGGTCTTTCCTTCCGCCGCGGCCCGGAACCGGCCGCGGTCTCCTCGTCTCACCGCGGCCCGGAACCGGCCGCGGTGTTCGTCGTCCGGCGCGGTGCGACGGCACCGCGCCCCTTTCGTCGTGCCATGAATCCTCCCAACGCGGCGCGACGGCGTCGCGTTCTTGAAATCTCTCCTCGGCGAAGCGCGACGGTATTGCGGAAATCATAAGCATGTTCATCCGCGTGGTGCGACGGCACCACGCCTCTTGCTTCCACCCGCATGAATCAACATGAACGAAGGAGGGGGTTTCGGCCGTGTTCGTGCGGTCCGACTCCCCTCGCGTTAACAAATAACATAACTAAAAAGTCTCACGTTTAGTCATGCTAAAATCCACGATTCAGGAATGGAATAAAATAATTAATAAAAACATCCCCTACCTCGGGTTTGAGATTCAAAGAAATCCTCTACGTTCCGCGGAAGACGGCGTCGCGGAATTCAGGCGTCGCGGTCGTCGTTCGTCAAATCCGTTGACGAAGATTTACGTCCGATGCGACACGTTGTTGGCGGATCTTCGTTTGCCGACGAAGAAGGTCCGAAGAGGAAGCAGAGGTCCGAAGATACTAGGTCTCCGAGTCGATGATCCTTGACGAAGAGTTGTCGTTCTTCGTTGAGGATGAAGACGTTCTTCGTTCTTCGTCAGAGCTTGGAGATGAAGGGAAAGCTCTCCCAAGACAAACAAAGAACCCTCAATAAAATAAGAATACCACTTATTTTATTAACACACAACTCAAAAGGATTTCAAATGTTTGAAATTCAAAAGAGTTAACTCCCAAAAATTAAATTAAGTAACTTAAGCCATTAAAGAGGGGGGTTAAGTATGTTGAGAGAATTTGAAAAGAAAAGGGGGTTCGTGTGGGCCCCACCACACTTAATCCTCCCAAGGGAGGTTAAGTGGGTGTGGGTCCCACTTCCAACCACCTTTGATAGGTTTTTAAATAAGTTAAAACAAAATTTGTATTACACAAATTTTATTTAACTTAACTGAAAAACCCCAAAACGTAACTCTCAACCCGCAACAAACGCAACTCCCGAAAAGGTCTCATTAAGCGAAAACCGGCGCTGCGAGTTCATCGGTGCCCTCGGATTTCAATTCCGAGCACCGGATCAAAAGTTAGGAATTCCCGCTCGTTCGTTCACTGAACGTACCCGAGCCAAACTTCGGAAATTAATTCCGGGCACTCCGGGCCTCGGAATCAGATGCCGTCTGAAACCGCGCTCTTGTAAAATTCTAAAGAAAATTAAGAAAAAATTTTCCTTGAATTTTACGGGTCTTTACAATAAATTTATGGAAATGTATGAAATAAAATTGTAAAATAGGATAAAGGAATATATTTGGGAAATTTTAAATTCTTATCCTGATATTTTTACCATATTTTACCCATTTCACCCTTACGAGAATGAGAAATATTTAAAATAGTTACTATTCATAATGAAAAATGAGAAATATTTTCCAAAACTGAAACTCATTATTATAAATATGTGATTTGATATTTTAAGATTCAATCACTACATGTTTTTAAAAATTATTTTAATATAAATTCATCGAACACAAAGAAAAATAGTATTTAGAAAAAAATGAATTATTAAAAATAAAAATTAACTTTAATCAAAATCATGAATAATTTTTAATGAAATAGAATAAATTTGACTACTATATATCAAATAGATAATATGTAACATGAAGAAAAAAACAAAAATATAATCCTAAATTTAAATTACTTTATTTAATGAAAATAAATTATAAAATTGGAAAATATCATATTTTTCACTATTCACTAAAAATTAATAACTCCGTTAAAATAAAAATATTTAATCCAATGTAAATTTATATATTTTAATTTCAAATTTTGTTGTCATTTTATATAAATTTGTAGAAATTAATTACTATTTCCCCACAAAATATTCAATAAAACCAATTTTGGAATAAAATGACACATTAAAGAATAAAATCACGTTATTTGAAATTGAGTTCTTATTCCCTAAGTATTAATCGACAATGTTTTTATTTTAGAAAATTTATAGATTTAAATAATATCGTATTTATAATGTTTATATTTAAATAATATCATCTTTATAATATATTTGTATTCATTTCAAGCATATTATTTCCTGTTTTTAAATATGTTGAGATTATAAATATTTTAAACTAATTTTTCATGGTTTTATAGCCTCCCAACAAATAAATTTCACTGTCAATTTTTTTTTTCTATCATCAAAGGTTCTATATTTAAAAATACCTTTATTCAAAATCCATGTAATATAGAGGAATAATAAAACTTGTTTTAAAAAATTAATGTTGGAAAAATTAATGTTTCTTGATATAACACATAATAATGTATCTAGAAAAGGATAAAATTTATTGGAAGTTTAAATCTTGACATGGAGGAGAAAAATAGGTTCCATGGACTAATAAATAGTGACAAGGATCATGGTCATAAAAAGTTAATGACCACAATACCATAAATCCATGATAGTTGAAATGGACATCAATTCATAAAAAATAATGGTTAAAGTATAAAATGTTGATTTAGTTATCTTTATCCTATAGTGAATAATTTTTTTTAATATCAATTTATAGAAAATTTTAAAATGATCATAGATGATATATTTAAATTTAATAGAAAAATTTCTACCATTTATTATCATTAATTAATTTCCACATAAGCTCTTGATCTAATAAATGAAAATTCAACGTCAATTTTTCATTCAAAAAGCACAAAAATTAAATTTTACTCTATCATAAGATCCATGTATGAATTAAAAATCATTCCTTATTTCTCTAAAAAATTAAAAACAATATTTATAACAAGTAATCCATTATTGATAAAAAATTTCAAATATTCTTTAATACATAAAAAGAAAAATCTATAAGTAAACTTAATATATTAAATAATTATCCTAAATAATTTTCAAATATTAGTTAGAAAAAATTCAAAACTCAAAAATCTGTATTATTTGATGACATTATTATTTTCCAAGATCACTTTCACATTTTTTTCCCATATAAAAAAATTATATGATAATGTCACATGCCAATAATGTGACTATCATAACCATATATTCTCCGAGAACATGAGAATCCTTTCAAAAATTAACTTTAATGGACATAAAATGATAATTATAACATACCATATTCAAGAAATTAACTCAATCCAATACATTTCATAAATCCCAAATTGCAATAAAATTCATTAAAGATAACCTAAATAAATTTTTAATCAAATCATTAACGAATTTTATGGTCTCAAATACTATTAAATTTACCATATCAATTTAAATAATATATTAATCTTAAATAAACACTATTACATCAAAATTAGGAACATATTAAGATTAATATTTCTCTTAATCACAAGTTTTCCAAAAAACAAACCCATACCACTAAATAAATTTTATTGTTCATCAGTACCATTCAACATATTCTTGAAAATACATATAGAGAAACTACTATAGAACAATCCTTGGAGGTTTCATGATTTATATAATGATAATAAAATTGATAAAAATACTTATACAATATAATTCTATAATCCTCATTCATAAGAACTTCAATTATTCTACTTCCTTATTAAACCATTAACTATAATTTGACATCCTACACCTTGATACATCCTTATTTTCATATATATTTTATTGTTTTTCCATCATCAATTGAAAACCCATTACACAAAAAACTTTTTGATCCTATTAATGATATTTCCCCCTAGGACATTTATTTTCATAATTCTCATACATTACATATTTAAAAAAGTCAACCATCAATGATACCCTAGGCAATCCATTATTATCATCTATTATATTAAGAAAAAATTTCATTATACATCGGAAATTACTCCCTCAGTGTCCTTATTCCCCCCCAAAATCTTCATGTTCCTATAATACATTCCGCTGAGTTCTTATACCCACTAATATACATATAAGTAGCCAAATATTTTTTACTTAATAGAATTCATGAAACTATATTTTTATTTTATTAATTGTATCAACAATGTCTCATTAGTTGAGGTTGTTAATTGTATAATGGGACAAATAAGTATGCATAATAATAAGGTTTCAAATTCTTGATACCATTTCATTTGGTTTATCATGAGGAAAACCATTACATTTCTATCACATTGAGAGTTAACATGATTCCTCCTTGTTTTATCCCTTAACTAAAACTAAATATCATAGGCCGAGCAACATTAATCATATTCAACAGTCAGGTAATCATGAAAAAATATTCATAGAATGTATAAATCTGGAGACCATATTTTTAATCTATGACACCTTAGGTTTAAACAAGGATATCCATGATGAAAATCTGTTCAAATCATTCAAAATGGTTTAAAAATAAAATGTGAATTAACCAAATATTGTCCCTATGTTGTGTCGAACGAAGTGCATAGGGAGGGAATATTCAATATGCATCAGAATTATGGATAACATATAATCCCAAAACTCATTTGGGGGTTATTACCCTTAGATGAATATATTCCAAAATAATTTCCATTTTTAGTATCTAGAAATGGATTTATTTCTATGAAAAAAACATAATAACTACCTTAAAAATCATTTTGATGATATCCAATACTTAGACATCTCCATAGGGTTTTCATCAAATTGATCTTATCCTAATCCCCAATGATTGACTGAACCATTCCAATAATACCTACTATAGAGGACCATACATTTCATACATTGATATTACTTCTCAATAGATAAATATTCAACACATTTTAAAAATAAATTCTCATGGGACATAAAGGATAGGTGTCTTTGGAGACTAGATAGTCAATATTCTGATTTCTTGAATGATATCAAAAATATCGTATAAATATCATAACATAATCTAATCTTCTTTTAAAAAACCATCTTAAAACCGTTATTTGTTACATGGGGAAAGGAAACTCAATAAAGAGTGAGCATAGATTCTCAATAAGGGTAAATAGTATAGATATCCATCATTATTTTAGCATAACGTGAGCATAACATTATGAGAATATGATCTTACAATTTTAAAACCATACCTCACATATCAAGGATGATAATCGTATGTCATGGATAAATTCCTGATAGATTAAAAGAAAAGAATCCTAAAATAATTGAGGAATACTTGTCGTGGTAGAATAAATTAGAAATAGGAATGTGGATAAAACATAGTACTATAATATTATGAATATGAATAAATTCAAATAAGTTTTATCATTAAGTTATAGTAAAAAAATCCCTTAAATAAACCAATGGACATGAAAGCATGGTCCACACATAATACTATGGACATGAAATTCTATTCTATGCAATGAATTATAGAAATTAAATCTATGCCCCCATATAATCTTAGGGACATATAAACCAGGTCCTTATATAATGTTGTGAACTTGAAATCAGGTTGACGAATTATATATTTATCTCATGAGTTATCCAATATTAGCCAATTTATTGGGGTATATAGTGGACCAAATCATCAAATAATCATAATCCATTCATATGTACAAAAAAATATCACGATGGAATTTTACACTTCATAATAACTTATTGTATGGAAAAGGAAATGTGTTTAAAAAACATTTTATCATATTGTTATATCATAACCCATGGAAACGTAATGAGTTTCATAAAGGTTTATCATAACCTAATTAAATAGAGTGCATAAATGGGTTTTATAGAATCATACTTAAAAAATAATCTTTGTAAACCATCCAAATAATTAATGTGTATGGTATCATTAGATAAAATTTACATTAAATAATATGTTACATCAAATGATTTCTTCATATATGAAAAACAATTTAAAAGATCACTTCTAACATTTCTTGAGGAAAATTAAATTTTCATTTTTAATCCACTTATTTAAAATCCATATATTTCTAAAATATTATGGAAAACATTTTATTTGAAAAATACTTGTTAAAATTGTAAAATATTCATAAAACAACCGAGGTTTCATGATAGTAGTTAATTATTTTCCTTCCACATATGTTAAAACAATTATTCATTTCACAATATTAACAAAAAGGAAAAAGTACCAAGTTCATAAAATGACAAGAATATTCTTTTAAAACCATTTTTAGAAAATGGAAATTTGGGGAAAATAACATTCAAATGAGTGTATTAGAAAATTTCCTAAAATTATTTTAAATAAAACATTTATATGCATGAAAAATATTCTGGAAAAAGAAGAAATAATGTCAGTGTTTATTAAAAGCATGCTCTCAATAATTTTAATTAATATTGAGAGGAATGTTTTAATATTACATGATAATTAAATGAATCAAAACAGTAGAATCAATTTAATTATAATACTAAGAGGTTGATCCTGAAATTTAATCATCATTAACTTATTCATAAATAACCCTAATAAACAATGAGATTGTAATATAAATCCCTTACATGTTTTCTAACATTTGACTCATAAAAAACTTTAAAGAATAAAATAAAGTGAAAATTTTAATGTAATTATCATAATGTGAATCATGATATAATAAATCAAAAGGGCTGTATAAACACCTCATAGATAGAATAGATACATAACATACCATATTTTCCAAAGAATACAATTTGAGATGATACACACATACACCATGTTATCTATAGGTTGATGGTCCTCTATCCTCCATTATACCTTTTTTGAATTTTTTAAAATTATAAAACATAATAATGATAATAATTATAATATCATATATTATCCAATTATGACATTTCATCAAACCTATATTATTAATTCCTTATAAAAATATCCATTTTTAATTGTTAACTATTTAATTTTTCATAGAAGTGTCTGTTCTGATATATTCGTCCTTGTACATTTATCATGGTTCACTCGTATAGATAATTTTGTTAATAAGATAAATATCATATTTAGTAATTATATTCTTATTTATAATTATCCATAAAATAATGAGTTATAAAAATGCTTTACACCATTCATAGAGATGATTGGCCGTATGCACACATGAACACCATTTTCACTTTTTTATAAATAGAATGAGATAAAGGTAAACCATAAATAACATTTATAGAATCATTATAATATCATATATATAATATATATTCATTATATACATCCTTACTACGAACCACGTAAATAAAAAAAATGACCAAATTGATGACATCATTTCATGGTGGTGGTGGACCACATGTACGCACGAGCGACATTATAGTTTTTCATAAAATTGGAAGGTAAAAAGGTAGATATGATATTAAAATTATTTAAGAATAATTATTTCTTAAATATAAAATATATTCAATATTTATATTTTAATAACCGTTCATGTAAAATGGTTATGGAAAAAAATTACTAGTAACGTGGAGATGGTTAGCAGTGCATACACACGAGTGATGTCTTCTTTTTTTAGGGTGGAAAAGAGGTGGAAAATGATTGTACCATAAAAATTAGAACATGTAAGTATATTTAAGAAACATTATTTATAATTTAATAATGTATAAAAAATATTTATTGGAGTTATAAAAATAGTTAAAATTCATAGTACTCAGTTAAGAGTTATACCACTCCATTGAAAAATTCTTTTTATTGGAATACACCATAAGCCTTGAAATAATGGTATTTTGGAAAGACCAAAATATATAAGACATGATTAATGAATCTAGGAAGATGTTATGATAGTGTTTTTATGATATTTATGGATTAAAATATGTGAATAAATGAGGAGAAGATGAACCATTTTATAAGTGAGGGGATGAGTACTCTTGGAAATACATAATGTATTAAAATAATATAAATTCAATTTAACAATCGAGTGTCTCAAAAGTTATATAATTTGAATATATGGTGAATATAAGTCAATATAATCTCTCCCAATAATAATTTTAAATGTTTTTTATATGTTTTTTACATTATCTATTAGATTTAACCAATGTTAAACCTTATGATAATTACCACAATATAAGTTTTTTACTATTTAAGGATCAATAATGTTATCATAAAAGGAAAAGTGACCAATGATTAGAAAATTTTGGATAATTTTAACCATATATAACTAACTTGGATGATGGTAGTATTTATTTATGAATTTCAAATCATTTAATAAAATATTATTCATCACAAAAAATAATTAATGCCATCTTTGAAACATTTTTTACTTTGACTTTAAATCCATAAATATAGTAATGGAATTTTGAATATAAACCATTATAAAATAAATAATATGTAATATTTATCTAAGACATTCTTGTAACATAATAAGTCATCCAAAGGGATTTATTATAATATTTTTAAAATTAAATATTTTATTTTTCTATTAATTGAATAAATAGTTTGTTGGCACTACTCAAGCATTTAGGCTAATTATTCAATAAATTATTATAAAAAATAAATAAAAAAGAAAAGTAATAATAATTAATATTTGAAATAGGAAATTTTAATGAAACATATACACTTTTACCCTTATGTAAATTCTTTAGAGATATTATAGTGAAGTGAGTGATATTTTGTATTTATCTCATTATTAAAATAACATAAAGGGAATAATAAATTATCAATGGAACCAAGTGGAAAAATATTCAATATTTTAAGTAAAATGAGGAACTAAAATCATAAAATAGGATAAATATATGTGTTATTAAAATTTTATAGCATTATCCCAATTATTATACCTCATTTTACCCATTTTACACATAACAAGGTAGAAAATATTATCCACATTTACTATTCATATGAAAAAATGAGATATATTTAAATAATAATTACTTATTATAAATATGGTATCTATTTATGAATTTTCAATGACTATGAATTTTATAAATAATTTTTAAAATAAATCTATAAAATAAAAAAATACTCTTTTTTGAGAAATGTATTTTATGAAAAAATATTAACTAATATAAAATTAAGAATATTATTTATTAAAATAGAATTAAACAGATTATTATAAATGAAAAGGATCAAATTTCACCATAATAAAAAATAAAAATATAATTGTTATTTTTTTTAGTTAATTTAATGGAAATAAATGACAGTAATTGAAAAACTATAATTTTCATTCTCCATTGAAAATTCAATAATTTCAGAAAAATACTAAAATATCAGCCTTTGAGAGGATGCAATTATATTGATTAGGGAATAATGTAACACCCCACGAATTTAAAAAAAGATTTAATATTGAATTTATGAAACACTTAATCTCTAAAAAACAACAATTTTTTATAACCTAACTAATAAACATAATTTTTCCACTTCTGTAATTTGAATTTCAAAAATATTTACATATACAGTTGCATTCAGAAAGATATTTAGTGTCTGATAAGAAAAAAATATTTTTTGATGAATATTAACATACCCTTATGAATAGTAATGAATATTAATGATTATTAAATCAGCCAAAAAACATGAACCTTCCCCCGTGAATGTATAAATACAATTTAGACATCTTATAAGTGGAAAAAATAATCATTGTATATGTATTGGTATTTTTTATGTCATAAATATTTTAATCAAAATTTTATAATTAATTTAATAATTTAAAATTAAAATTAGTTTTTATAAAATTTAATCATAAATTGTTTCTTTTTTTTCTTATGTTTCAAGGATAATTTTATGGGACCTTGAATAATTTCTCAAGGTGTTAAAAAACAAGTAATAGTTTTAAAGTTGTTTTTGGGAATGAATTGCGAGTTTTTTAAAAATTAAATTAAAAATAATTGGAAAATTATTTTCAAAATATGGATTTCATTTTTCATTTATACACGTTGATAAATGGATGGAATTTTTTTGAAATACTTGAATTTTCGTGAATAGTGAAAATACTGTTATGAGTTTTTAGTACGTTTAATAATATCATAATGATATAATAATAAACATATAATGATGGTGGACTTTTTTAAAGTAAAATATTACATGAGGTGTCCCAAGTGTATAATTCCTTGGTAAAATAACATGGGTAAGACCATGAGTTTCAGAAACCACAAATGAGGTGTCCCTTTAAATTAATAAACATTTCCCTCTTATTTACTATAAATACCCACTCATTCCTTCGTTTTAATTCATTAATAAATCATCATCCTTGAATATATGGTATTTTTACTTCAATATGATTCCTCCCAAGGGGTAATCAAGCCCCCAATGTCCCATCCTTCATGTTTTATGAGATACACTATAAGGTAAGTGAATCTACCACCCTTCAATTTTACAAGCTTTTATTTTATGTTATTATTTTTAATTTCTATTATATTGTGATGGGATATTCCATTACATATACCAAATTACTTTCCATATTATTTAATAATGATTATATACCCCCTTCTTCTCTCATCAACATATTTTAGGAATAATTGAGCGACGTCGTTAGGCTGTCGAATTTTCTGTAATGAATTTCGCTACTTTTATTTTATTTTACATTCCATTATTTTTCATTAATCACCTCCATTCTCCTAAATGTTATGATTAATAAATTATCTTACATTTATGGGAAATTTATCATGATATAGTAATAATTCTTCATCATCTCTCCTTTTCCATTCTTTTATACTAAAAACGAATACACCATCTGAGATGCGCTAATTTACCTCATTCAAGGATGATGGGATTTCAATTTCTATTACCATCTTAAATTATGGTCATTAAACCATTATTACAGCCGAACCAGACTATATTATATTTATTATGTCTCATATATGTTTCTTTAATCTTTTATACACATTGTTTTGAATTATTAAGCAAAATGGGTTTGTGGTGTTCAAAAAAACCGACAAATAACCCAAACATTTATCATTAAATAATTTATATAATGATTCATCTTCACACCAAGTAGCCAAATTTTTTTACAAACATTTAACCTTATTTATTTTTACAAATAACATATAACTTCAACTATGGAAAAAATATTCATTTTACATGATTTTCCATTCATGTATATAAGTATACCGATCTTGAACAAACAGACCCGAACAAAGAAATTAATCTTCTTAACCCATCAAAATGGACATGAATGAACTTATTAATGATATAATAAATTAATTATATGTATAATAGGTTATGGAAATATTAATTAATTAATTTAATTTGTTCATCCAGGACACTAAGACCATGTGAAGAACACCATCAGACATAAAGTAAGGGTTTCTTCATCTCACTTCGATTTTTGTCATATATTCAATATTCACTACCACTACATGTGTATGGTGTAAGTTTACTACTATTTATGTTTCTTATCATTAATATATATTTTATGATATTAAATATATCATTTAATTGTTATTAATTTTGGGGCATATGATTCCATTGATTACAAAGTTGTGAGTACTTTTTACCGGAACCTCCATTTTCATTCGGGTGGCTCTTATCCTATACTCACCTCAATGATAATATTATTTATTCTTATTTAATAATCATAAATTAAGGGTTAATGTTCTAAATATGTGTACAAAAATTAATCCTACTTTCATTTATGGGGATTTATATTTGTTTAAAGGATCTTTCAACAATTCTTCCTAAAATACAAGCTCGATTCAAGGAACTTCTCAGATTCCTACCAATTTTGAAGTTCACTCTATAATCTATTTTAAGCAATATTTATCTTTCTAAAATCACAAATTTAAAAGTGATAAATATATTCTGGTTCATTTCTTGTTTTATAAAAGCTAACATGCCTTTGTGCTTTGAAATCTAGTTAAATAATTCCTTAAACTGCCCTAAAATGTTTTATTTCAAAAGATTCTTTAGAAGCTCCTTTTAAATTATTTCAACTCAATAAGACTTTATATAATCCTAAAATATAATTCTATGACCTTAAATTTTATTTTCTATGATATACATGTTTACAATATCATTTAATGAAAAATATTATTGATTTTCAAAAAGAACACTTCTTTCAAAAGTAAACAATATTTTTTCATCTAACATTATCTTTTATGAGATATTAACTACTTACTTGTGGTTTATATACTGACCATTGGTAAATCATATAAATATTCTCTATATTCTAATGATATTCTAACTGAATATGACTTTAATTTTCCAAGGTGGTATGGTACACTTTTGAATGTTTAAGGATTATTTACTCAAGAATTTTTCAATCGTCTCATTTAAATGTATCATTATTTATGTCAAAATACATTGATTAATATTTAATTTAATATATATTTCTATCCTATGATATCATATAAAAAATATTTTGTTGAAGGGTTTCTGATTAGTTTGAATGTAGATTTTCTATTTTGATACCATTCACCATATTACTCCAAATGGTTGGTGTTTACATTTAATGACTGGGAAAAGTTAATTACATTTCATATGCTTGTTTGAATGTGAATGTACATATTTTTTATGTTTATCCCCATTAATATAAGAATTCATTGGACTTACTATGTGATGGGTGGGGCCCACTATAGCCCCTCAATGCATCGGTAGGTCTTAGGAGACAAACTAGGTTATGACACGAGGCCTTGAAAAAATTGTTATTTATGGCCTTAGAATGAGGCCTTGAAGGTATTTTTATGATGTTTGGAATATTCATTTACCTCATTCTGAATATAGTATTGATAGTTTAGATGGATATTCAACTATTATAATACCCATGATTGTGTTTTATTATGGAATTATTTATTCATCCCTTATTCCTTCCATAATGTGTTCATGTTTATTTTTAAAGGCATGTGTTTTAGTTATTCACCATTCCCAATGTTTATGATTATGTATTCTTATACTAAATTTATTAAACTTACTAAGAATTTGACCCCACCCCTTTCTAATGTTTCATTTTCTTAGGACATGAATATGTTTATTATGATTGACCGGTTGGGATAAACTTAGAGTTTTGGATGTTCCTCATAAAACATATATGTTATATTTCTTTTAAAGTTGTAATATTGAACATATATATATATATATCTGTATTTCCAAAACTACTAAACTACCCAGTCCTTCAAGATTGGATTCCATGTAATCCTATAAATGTATTAAAATAATGCACTGACTCTGGGCTTCTAGGGTTAGGGCATTACATTTCCCATTATAAAATAATGTGTTCAGAGTGTCTCAGTTGGCATTATAATTTTAGTATATAGGAATAATTTGATAAATGACTACATAAATAAGACTATTATGCCATTTTTAAGATTATTTTATTGATTCAATGCTTATACATGTTCTTGATCAAAAAATTTGTGATTTATTATTATTATTATTACATTAATATGAATAAATTGAATAACACGAACAATTGATTTCAAATATTCATTACCCATATTTTTCACTTTATTTATCCCTTGATGATATTTATATACTTACACTTTTTTTCCAATAAAATTATTGATTTTTTTATATTAATGTAAAGGATAAATGTGTCAGAAATTATATTAAGGCTATTAGTATATTGAAAATCAGGTAAAAATACTAAAATTATGGGTCTTGGCCAAAATAGATATCCATTGGGCGTAAAAATTATTAATATTCTTTTCAATATTTATGAATATAATTTATATACAATTATTCTAAAACTCTAAGAAAAGGTCTTGGAAATGTGATGAGGTCTTACAACAGGATGTGGTAACTACTGATAATGTACATACTCATTTGGATGTCGTAGATTATTTCTCTGTACAGTCTCATTTGAGGCAAGGATGCTTGAATATGTTGCCTTATAATCCTCCATCCATATAGGATGTTGGTTTTAGTCAACTTGATCTTCTATAATAGGTTGATTTCCATCAATATATTCATAAAATTTTCAAATCTTCTAGGATATCTAGGAAGTCTGTAAACATCTCTATCGATGAAGGGGTGAAGGATGATACACCCCTGAAGGAATTGGGTATGAGAGGTCATGCATCTTATAAATATGTAATTATTTATGGAATGAAAATGATAATATATAGTGAGGGACCCCCCCCCCCCCCAATCCTTCTAAGAGATGGATGAAGAAAAAATATTCCCATATACCATGAACAATGTCTACCAGATCTTCTTCTAAAGAGTCACAAATGGTCACCATAGATATCCTCAAGATCTTCAATCATGGTAAAAATCTATCTAAGTGGGAAACTACTGATGAGTCTGATTATGGAAATTCCATGACTTATTATGATCTTTAACATTGTTTTTGAAGGATGAGGTCTTGTCCTTTGTTTGATCCCACTCGTCTCTTTTTTGTAACCTTATAGTTAATTTAATAAATTTCTAAAGGCATTGCCTCTGGCTAGACTTGTTTGATAATACTACGTTAACATAGTTTATAGAATCTACAAATGGATGTACGGAAAATCATGAATGATCAACCTTTAATTTTAAAGATATTTCAACATTATTGTATCTCATTAGACAAAATCCACTAAATATTTGATAGATTATCATTCTTGATGATCACATAATAGTGTATAAATTTTTTAAAAATGATATTTGTGGTATTAAATTGTTAATTAATCCATAATTATTATTATTTTGGTTTATCCCCTTGATGGTGAATCCAATATGTTGGGGTTGTAAGGGTTGGTGTACTCTGAACCAACTGTTTTTTACTTTGATTACATGAATGTTCACTTATTATATATTGTTCATTGTTCTGCATGACTATAATATAATGATGTACTGGAATATTTGTTGCATTAATAAGGTCATAGCAGATCCCCTCTATGATGATAACCTTAAAATGCTATAACAATATTCTTAAATAAAGTTCTGCGGTTGGATGACAAACTATGATAGGACACATATTATACAGACCGTCATGTGCGAGTACTCGTTATAAGACGAGACTCTCTCTCATGGAGTTCACACTTGGTAATCTCCAAGATGGGAGACTATGAGAACAGACCCGCCAATAGAAATTTTGCATGTCTTGGTGTCATCAGGCATTTCTATCTACGAGAGTGTGTAATGGTCCTTAGACTGGAATATTATCATTAACTCATGTCATGACTTGCACACTTAGATTTACTGACGAAAACCGTCACGCAGACAGTTGGCGGGATGTAGGGTACGTTGGGTGCATCATGAGTGACATGTTGTTAATGGATAAGTCGAGGAAGGATTTGTTCCTTCCATTTATTGAAGTTGATATCTCGACCCTTTTATAGAAATAGAACTGTCGCATTAAATTCCATGGCCATGGTGTGAATGACGAGTTTATTTTAGGTAGTCAAAGAATGACGGATCAAGCATATAGGATTATGACACTGCCATGAAACCTGCTTGATGAGATATCGAGACAAAGGGATTAAATTACACAGTAAGCGTTCGTATGAGGTGATACGTCAATACGGCGTCAACTTCTTTCTCTTGGGTGCCTTGACCCGTTGCTAGACTGTTATCTTGAACTTTAGGCAAGCCCACCTAGTGCCAACTAGAAAGAGGCCTAGAGGGTCACACACTAAGTGTATCCAAGTATATCAAGTTGAATAAAGATTATTCCCATATGTGGTTTAATAATTATTCAAGGAAGCCTATGTTGTTTTAAATGATGGATGAAAAATAAAATAAAACAAGTACATGCCGTGTATTATTAAATGTACACGCCATGTAGATTTATTTTGTAAAGGAAATGAATAAATGAAAACAAGATATACACGCTGTGTACATTTAATGTACACACCATGTAGTTTTAAATGAAAAACAAGTACACACCGTGTATTTATTATTAGACGCTGTGTAGTTTTTCCAGTCAGAATTTTGAGGATATAGTATTGTTTTAAATGATATTTATTATAATCAGTGTGGGCACATGTCAAGGAATTATTTATTCTACATTGGGGTTTTAAATAAGAGTCAATGAAATAAATAAAACGCGTAACACATTTATTTATTGTCATAACTCTATAACCCCACACACCCGATTATAAATATCCTCACAACCCTAACTCTTTTCCAACACACAAGAGAATCGTTGTGCACAACATCTCTGGAGAATTCATTCAAGGCAGAAAGAACCTATTCCTCCAAGAACGTTCTCAAGACTGAGAGAGATCCTCTTCCATCAGATCAAGATGATCTAAGGCGGACAACGCAAGCAAAGGCTTCTCCACGCTAGCACCCGGAGAATCCTTTGGCGACATCCAGAGATACGAGGTACACATGTGGATAACCACTATAGGGAGTCTACACATGGATTCTGCGACGCAACGATGGATCACATCGACAATGTGATCAAGAACATCAACGAAGAAAGAACACCCAAAAGGTATTTTTTTATAATTAATTAAATTAATTATAATCAACCTGTAACAATTTTTGTTTGTGGTTCCGAGAAAAACCATATTCTTTGAATTTTTCTGTGATTCGATCCGTGGAGACTGGCGTTTATCATCATATTGATCCCGGATTGATCATTTCTAATGACAAAAATCCAGGTGGGCACATCCACCCATGCGCTTCCGCTGCGCCCGGAACGTTCAATTGGTATCAGAGCGAGGTTACAACGTTGAATATAGTTATTTAATTTTCATTGATAATTTACTCATTTATATTTGATTCAATTCGAAATATATCATTCTATTAATCTGAATAAACAAGATCTATTCTTCCTCTATCGTTTCTCGATTCATATCACAGAAACTACTTTTTAATTTTAATTTTGATTGAAATAAAAATGAGGAATTCATCCGGAGGAGTCGCTCTTTCTGTCTGTACAACACGGGATTACACGGCGTGTAATTAAAACTACAAGCCATGTACATAGGTTCAATGAACCAGCACTGGTCTGCCAAACCACGCCATGTAAATTGATTATGCCTAAGTATTAATCACGCCGTGTTGACCAGAATTGAACGGCACGTGGAAACCGGAATACACGGCGTGTATGTTGGAGCAACACGCCGTGTAGTCCGTTCCGGCCCAGGTGAAACCATGTACAAAGATAAGTCGTGTACCGTGTACACGGGATCTCCAGGCCGGTTACCGCATAACAAGGAAGTACACGCCGTGTATGATTCATCTACACGCCGTGTACTCCAAAATTTACAAAGTATAGAAAACACACCAAAGCCCCGGTATGTACTTTGGATAAAGGGTGAAAAGAAAAATACACACCATGAAATTATAAACTACACGCCATATACTTTCTTGAAATGGAATTTCACCAGGTATCCTCTAATTTACAAAGACCCGTACAAGGAATATGGATGAGAAGAATCTCAAGGAAATTCATAAAGGAATTTAAGATAAAGAATTGATTAATTAAAAGATCATAATTAATTGAATTCGAGCGCGTTTTATCTTAAATAAAGGAACGATCAAAAGAATTTGAATTCTAAATATGAGTAAATGTCGTTGCATATTATGGATGATCATGAGCTAGAACAAAGACCCTTTGTATGTGTATGGTTTCATTTAAATTTATTTAATTTAAATTTATTGGCCTGCGAGCCTTCTTCAAATAAAATGTAGGGCCTACGTGCCCATCGTTTCTTTAATGTAAACCCATGTAATGGAGGATCTCCCAAGCCAGAGGAGATAGTTCAAATCCCGAAGCTGAGGCGAAACCGGCTCAAGAAGATACAAAGGTGGATAGGTGGGATCTGCAAAACACGAACCAACAGGTTCAAGGTGTTTTTCCTAGGTCAGGGTTAGCTTATCAAAACTGCTAGAAAAGATAACCAATAGAAGCTCATGATCATGCCATCTTTTTTTATTTATGTCTGATTGCATGGTTTATTTATTACGTATGTGTTGTCGCGATCACATAATTAATAAAATGAAAAAGCATGAAAAGATGGAATAAAATAAAAACCGGACTATGCGTAAACATTATCAAAACATGGTTAATCACTTAAGCAAGCATCACTTAATATTAAAAAACATGTGATAATGTGAAACTACGCATAAAGGAATAAAATCCCTCAATACCATATTAAGTCAGACCAAGCCTTCCGTTACCAGATTAAGAGCAAGACTCAATAAAACTATGTGTTTGACCAACCCTTATTGGGACACATAATTTTATAAAGGAATCCCTTATGGAAGGTTTTGGGTTGACTTAACCATATTACATCAAGATAAGTATCCCTTGCTAGACTTGGTGTAATATTGGAGGAAGAGTTGAGGAAATCCAAGTCAGGATTTCAGGATTGGGGAGGCCACTCAACAGATCAAGGAACTGTAAGCTCACAGATGGCAAAGCCCTGCCTACCTAAATACCTTCAAATTGCTTGACCAACCCTTGTTGGGGTTTGAGAAGGGAAATATGGATCCTTTCCACTAGAATGTCAAAGCAACTAGACATTCCGAGTTCAATGGTGAGGTCCATTGGGACTTGATATAATAGTGGGAGAATTAATTTATTTATTATTTCTCATAAAATGTAATCAAAATGTACTGATAAATCTGCTCTTTTAATTTGTAGAATCGAAATGACAAACTCATAAACCACATTTTCTCTACGATCAATAATGGATAAAGACAATATCGTCACCGGTAGTAACTTTCAGGAATGGTTTAGGCGCCGTCGGGTTATCCTACGCCATGAACGAAAGTTTTACGTGCTGGAGTCCTCACTTCCTGATTCTCCTACCCCAGGGGAGAGTGATAAAGATTTCATGGTCTATGATCATCATTCGAACGACGCTCTAGACGTTCAATGTTTGATGATATCATCGATGTATAGTGAGCTCATGAAGTCTCATGAAGACATGGATTCCTATATCATTCTCGATCACCTCCGTGGTCTATACCAGGAGAGAGCAAGACATGAAAGGTTTGAGATCTCCAAGGCTCTATTTCAGATAAAGCTTGGAGAGGGTGCCCCAGTCGGGCCTCATGTATTCAAGCTAATTGTCTACATTGAGCGCTTGGAGGTTCTAGTGTTTAAACTCCTCGAAGAACTAGGTACTGATCTCATTCTTGCATCACTCCCCCAGAGCTTCTCAAACTTTGTTGTGAACTTCAATATGAACAACATTGAGAAGTCTCTGTTTAATCTTCTCATCCTCATTCGCCAAGTGGACACTGACATGAAGCGTGAAAAGCCTTCTGTCCTCATGGTGAATAAAAGGAATGGGAACGCAACGATCTTTAAGACCAAAGCTTCTTCAAGGCCTTCCAAGAAAAGGAAGATCAAAGGGGAGGCAAAGGAACAAGATTCTATTTGTTTTGCATGTGGCAAGAAGGGCCACTGGATGAAAAACTGCACCCATCCAAGTAAGAAAGGGGAAGCTTTAGGTGCGTTTGTTATCGAATGCAATCTATATATTTATAATAATTGGGTATTAGATACTGCTTGTGGTGCTCACATCTGTATCCAAATACAGAAACCCAGTATATTCAAGAAGATTGATCAAGGGGAGGTAGATCTACAAGCAGCCAACAGATCCAGACTTGCTGTTATAGTTGTCGGGGGATACCACCTCACATTGCCTACAGGGATGGTCATGGTTTTGAAAGGATGTTATTATGTACCCTATGTAACCAAAAACATTATCGCAGTATCCAGATTAGATACAGATGGATTCAACTTCAAGTTTGGAAGTGTATGTTGCTATTTTTATAAAGATAGCATTTTTTTGGTCAGGCACATTTATATAACGGCGTTTATGTGTTAGACTACACAAACCAAGTAATGGAAATCGATGAAAAAGTTAATTCACATAACCCATACCACACCCAACTTTTGCATCACCGGCTAGGAGAAACGTTTGACAAAATTACATCAAGATGAGTATTTAGATTCTTTCAAACTAAAACAACTGGGTGTATGTCATGCATGTCTACAAGGCAAAATAACCAAGGCCTCATTTAGTGGGAAAGGTGAAAGAGCTAAAGAACTTCTAGAATTAGTTCACACAGATGAGTGTGGGACATTTCCTATTGAGGCAAGGGGTGGGTTCTCATACTTCATAACATTTACTGATGATTTTAGTAGATATGGATATATCTACTTAATGAGGTATAAGTTAGATTCTTTTGATCGGTTCAAAGAATACAAGAATGAAGTTGAGAACCAGCTTGGTAATAAGATTAAGAAAATCCGCTCAAACAGAGGAGAAGAATATCATAATCAGGACTTCATTGATTTCTTACGGGAGTTTGGAATTCTATCTCAACTCACTCCTCCTTACACGCCACGGTGGAATGGTGTAAGTGAAAGGAGGAACCGCACCCTGTTGGACATGGTGAGATCAGTGATGAGTCATGCGAGTCTTCCATTATCCTTTTGGTGATATGCATTACAAACAGCAGCACACATACTAAACCAAGTACCAACTAAATTGATAAATGGTTTTCTATATGAGTTATGGAGTGGACGCAAAGCCATGTTATCGAATTTACATGTGTGGGGTAGTGAAGCATTTGTTAAGGCCTCTTCAGGTGATAAACTTGCGCCCTGAGGCACAAAGTGTATCTTTATAGAATATCCCATGGAAACAAGGGGATATTACCTATACAACCCCTCAGACAAAAAGGTTACAGTAGAAAAACACGCCATATTCCTTGAGAGGGAGCACATCTCCAAAAGAGATAGTGGGAGCGATATAGACTTCGATGAAGTCGAGGCTCAAGATACACATGAGTTGTTACAAGAACAGATTCCCCAAAGCCCCATTGAAGAACAATCTATTCCAGGGGCACAAGAACAGCGTTGGAGCATGAGAGAGGTGAGAGAACCAGAACGATATGGTTTTCTTATCACCAAGGATGGTGACTCGTTATTGGTTGACAATGATGATCCTCTTACCTGCAAGGAAGAAGTTGAAGGCACAGACGTTGCCATGTGGCAAGAAGCCATGAATTCTGAAATTGATTCCATGTACCAAAACCAACCCTGGATTTTGGTAGATCCTCCTGTTGATGTAAAGCCTATTGGTAATAAATGGGTATTCAAGGAGAAACTGGACATGGAGGGGCAAGTCAGCACCTACAAGGCATGACTGGTTGCAAAAGGTTTTAGACAGCGTCAAGGAATTGACTATGATGAAACCTTTTCACCGGTTGTGATTGTGAAATCCATCAGAATCCTATTGGCCATTTCTGCTTACCATGACTATGAAATTTGGAAAATGGATGTCAAAATAGCTTTCCTTAACGGGAACCTCCCGGAAGATGTCTACATGACACAACCTGAAGGGTTTGTGACTCCAAAGGATGCCAACAAGGTATGCAAGTTGCAGAAATCCATTTATGGATTAAAGAAAGCATCAAGATCATGGAACATCCGTTTTGATGAAGCTATAACGAAATTTGTCTTTGTTAAGAATGAATGTGAGGCTTGTGTCTACAAGAGGTTTAGTGGGAGTGCAGTTGTTTTCCTAATAGTATATTTTGATGACATATTACTAATTGGAAACGAAGTACCTTTCTTACAGTCAGTTAAGGCATGGTTGCATAAATTCTTCTCCATGAAAGACTTGGGCGAGGTGGCATATATTCTTGGTATCAAGATCCATCGTGATAGATCCAAGAGAATGTTGGGCCTGAGTCAAAGTACAAACATTGACAAGATACTGAAGAGATTCAGTATGGAACAGTCCAAGAGGGGATTGTTTCCAGTGTCACATGGCATTCATCTTTCCAAGAAAATGTGTCCTCAGACACATGAGAAAAGAAAGAGAATGGAAAGGATCCCTTACACATCCGTGATTGGGTCAGTCATGTATGTTATGCTATGTACGAGGCTAGATGTTGCTTATGCATTAAGTGTGGTAGGAAGATATCAAGCTGATCCAGGAGACCGCCATTGGATGGTAGTCAAGACTATCCTTAAGTATCTTTGGAATACTAAGGATATGTTCCTCGTTTGTGGAGGAGATGAGGAACTAGTCATCAGAGGACATGAAGATGCTAGTTTCCAGACTGATCAAGTTGACATGTAGTTGTAGACTGGATACAACTTTCTTTTTGAATGGAGGTGCAGTGAGCTGGATGAGCTCAAAGCAATATGTGGTGCCAGATTCTACAGTATAGTCCGAGTATATCGCAGCTTCTGAGGTAGCTAAAGAACCAGTATGGATGCGAAGCTTCGTCCAAGAGCTGGATGTAGTACCGAGCAGTAAAGATCTTATCACACTTTATTGTGATAATACTGCAGTGGTGGCACATGCAGAAGAGCCAAGGTAACATTAGCGGAAAAAGCACATACTTCAGGAATATCATCTCTTGAGGGATTTTTCTTGGGGAGGTGAAGTTGCAGTGAGCAGTATTTCCACGAAAGACAACGTGGCAGACCCATTGACTAAATCCTTGACCCAGTAGAAACATGATCATCATGTGAGGTCTAGCGGACTAAAAGTCGTAGGCAGTTGGATCTAGTCCAAGTGGGAGTCTGTAAGGGTTGGTGTCCTCTAAACCAACTGTTTTGTACTTTGATTACATGAATGTTCACTTATTATATATTGTTCATTTTTCTGCATGACTATAATATGATAATGTCCTGGAATAGTTGTTGCATTAATAAGGTCATAGAAGATCCCCGCTATGATGAGAACCTTGAAATTATATAACAATATAGTTAAGTAATGTTCTGCGGTTGGATGGCATACTATGATAGGACACATAGTATACAGACCGTCATGTGCGATTACTCGTAAGAAGATGAGACTCTCTCTCATGGAGTTCGCACTTGGTAATCTCCAAGATGGGAGATTATGAGAACAAACCCGCCAATAGCAATTCTGCATGTCTTGGTGTCATCAGACATTGTTATCTATGAGCGTGTGTAACGGTACTTAGACTAGAACATTATCATTAACTCATGTCATGACTCGTTCACGTAGATTTACTGATGAAAACTGCCATGTAGACAGTTGGCGGGAAGTAGGGTACGTTGGGTGCTTCACGAGTGACATGTTGTTGATGGATAAGTCGAGGAAGGATTTGTCCCTTCCATTTATAGAAGTTGATATCTCAGCCCTTTGATTGAAATAGAATTGTCGCATTAAATTCCATGGCCATGGTGTGAACGATGAGTTTCTTTCAGGTAGTCAAAGAACGACGGATCAAGCATATAGGTTTATGAAACTTCCATGAAACCCGCTTGATGAGATATCGAGACAAATGGATTAAATTACACAATAAGCATTCGTATGAGGTGATACTTCAATGCGGCATCAACTTTTTTCTCTTGGCTGCCTTGCGCCGTTGCTAGTCAGTAATATTGGACTTTAGGCAAGCCCGCATAATGCCAACGAGAAAGTGGCATAGAGGGTCACACACTAAGTGTATCCATGTATCTCAATTTGAATAAAGATTATTCCCATATGTGGTTTAATAATTATTCAAGGAAGCCTAAGTTGTTTTAAATGATGGAGGAAAAATAAAATAAAACAAGTACACGCCGTGTATTTTTAAATTTACACACCGTGTAGTTTTATTTTGGAAAGGAAATGAATAAATGAAAACAAGATATACACACTGTGTACATTTAATGTACACACCATGTAGTTTTCAATGAAAAACAAGTACACGCCGTGTATTTATTATTACACGCCGTGTAGTTTTTCCAGTTGGGATTTTGAGGATATAATATTGTTTTAAGTTATATTTATTATAATCAGCGTGGGCGCATGTCAAGGAATTATTTATTCGATATGGGGGTTTTAAATAAGAGTCAATGAAATAAATATAACGCATAACGCGTTTATTTATTTTCATAACTCTATAACCCCACACACCCGATTATAAATATCCTCACAACCACAACTCTTTTCCAACACACAAGAGAATTGTTGTGCACCACATCTCTGGAGAATTCATTCAAGGCCGAAAGAACCACTTCCGCCAAGAATGCTCTCAAGACCGAGAGAGATCCTCTTCCATCAGATCATGACGATCTAAGGCAGACAACACAAGCAAAGGATTCTCCACACTAGCACCCGTAGTATCCTTTGGCAACGTCCAGAGATACGAGGTACACGTGTGGATCACTGCTAGAGGGAGTCTACACATGGCTTCAGCGACGCAACAATGGATCACATCGACAATGTGATCAAGAAATTCAATATAGAAAGAACACCCAAAAGGTATTTATTTATAATTTCTTAAATTAATTATAATCAACTTGTAGCGATCCTTATTTGTGGTTCCAGGACAAACGATCTTCTTTGTCTTTTTCTGTGATTCGATCTGTCAATATTGGCTTTTATCATCATATTGATCCTGGTTTGATCATTGCTAATGACAAAAATTCAAGTGAGAACATCCACCCATGCACTTCCGCTGCGCCCGGAACCTTCAGGGGTTTTTAGTGAAAAATAACTTGGATAATAAAGTCATTCATAGCTTGGTGTAAAAATAATTTTAATATATTTTACTTGAAAAAGTATTTTATTTTTGTTCTAAGACATACGAAAGAGATATATTTTATTAAGTTAATGAAACAATAAAAGTATTTAGTTTTTGATCATGGCATTTCTTTTAGGTCATTGAAAGGGTATAAATTAAATTCTATTATCATTATGGAATGTAATATTTAGAAATTTTACATAGTTTTGGAACCAAATTTATGGAAGAAATTATCTGTACATGAATTTTTATGTAATTATTAGTTTATTTTCTATTAAAAGAAGGTTTTGATATATTTTTTACCACATATAAAAATAATAGTCTTAAAGATAAAAAATAACTAATACGAGAATAAATAGAAGATATGTGTTATATCATAGGTTTCTATGTGAGAAATTAGGGTTATAAATTTATCTGAAACATTTGTATGTAGAATAATTTTGGATTATGAATGTGTATGTGGAGGTTAAGAATCAATGCTTGTGGTTTGGGACAAGTCATAGACTTAAATTATACTTTAGCATAAGGATCATTACATATAATAAGGCATTAAGGAATGGTGAGTGGATGTGTAAGATTAAATTATATTATTGTTTTCTCTTCACAATGTATCCTATGTGTCGCACCATAATGGTTTGTCTGAGAGTTTTTGATCATTTCACATCCATTTGGATTTCACAACGAAACATTGTACATGGATGGAATTGTGCCATGATGGAAAGATAAAACCATAATGTGAAACTAGTTAGTGGAGTACAATTTTCTATTTTTGGATCAAGAATGTTGAATTTCACCTCAACCAATATGATCATACTACAATGTACCCTAGAGATATGGAATTTTTCTATGACTATATGGAATTCAACCCAATGTTCTCTATGTCCTATTTTTTAATTTAGATTAAATAGTTTGAATTTGTTTGATTTATAATGAGAGGAGACACACTTATATCTTGGCATAAGGGATCTTGTCCCTCTCCTAATTCTACTCAATATTTCCCCCTATTTGAGGGATATCAGATGTTTTCATGAAATTTTTGGAACCATATTACATATAGAGTTACCGTTATTAATTTTAATCATTATCATTTATCTAATTCATGTATCTTCACCATTGAGATGGGTTTCAACTAAAATTTCATATGGATTCTAGTTTTCTACTTCATTTGGTTGAATTAGGCCATGTGATTTGATGAATGTATTCTTCTTAGTACTAATTAGTTGGTTCCTATATTCTTCCATTATTACATGTCTATTTTTGTATCATGTGATTTATGGGATGGGGTAGGGTCATGTGAGTGACTAGATTTGGGACTGACCAAGGTCTCCAAGGTTTCAGAGATGTATCCTTAGGGATTTCAAGTGTGGGTATATTTTTTGGGGTTAGGATATGTCAATTCATTATAAATTGGGATCAATGGATTAGAACTACATTTATTAATTTTTTTCATAGTTTCCTATAATCTATGTAGAACATGTATGTTTGTGTTTATGTGACTTTATTTTATGTAGTGATGGTGATATATCATTCTCCAAAGGTGGTGAGATTAAGTTAATGAAAGTTGTGTATGTATCATATTGGTGATTTTTCTCACAATTGCAATTCTGGTTGTTGGGGCAGGTGTACAAAAAGAGTCCCACAAGTTTATTTTCACTATCTGATGATTAGAGTTATAAACACTAGAAGTTAATCTTATGGTGATGATGTTGAATTTAGAACCAATGGAGGGACACACCATAGGGGTTAGCCCCATGTTTTGGGCAGTGGTTGTGATCTATGGTTGTGAGAAATTTACTCACTATATATATAATTGTTTAGGGATTTTGAGGTATGAAATGTGGGATTATTTGGTTGATTATGGTTTTGGTGATGCATCATTCTATGAGAGGATATAATTATGGTGATAAATTTTCACTTTTCAAGGGATGAATTGTGATGCATCATTAACCCTAATAGTGAGTTTAACTATGGGTATATCATCAAATATCAATACTAGATGAAATAGGTAGGCCTCTTTATAACGGAAGATGTAACTTGATGTTGAATAAGGATATATAAATTTTTGTTTATTTATAAATTAGTTTTCCTAAACACATATACATGTTGATATTATCAATTATTTCCCTTGGTGGTGACCTACTAAGATTATGATTACACATTATATGGGACCCCTAGGAAACTATAGACATTACATATCTTGATATAAAAAAGAGATATTGTAGTGTGATTGGTGTGTAGCTTGCTATTGGTGTAGTGGATACACATATTCAATGTTAAAGGATTTTTTATTGGATCATGTGAATACTGAATGATATGTTAGATTCATTATTTTGTTCTTTTGGGTATATCGGTATGTCATCAACCTATGATAAATCCATATATCCGTTATATGAATGACATGAAAATATAGATATTTGTTTTTCTATAACACATGTAATGTTATATTTATTGCATCCTTTTATCAAAATATTAAATTTTTTATTTTTATTACTCTCACATTTTTTTTTGGTGACCTATATAATCAAGAATTGACTCCCCATTATTATACCATATACCCCGGATCAAGCCAAGATCCTTCGGAATATTTGGATGTATTGCCAAGGGGTGATGAACTTTGGTTTTAAAATTGAAGTGGACAACTTGGACACGGATGATACAACATTATAATAGATTTTTTATAGGGATATTGAGTTAGTATGGTGGTTACAATAGGTAACAACAGGGTTATTACATCATTATTTTGGCATGGTATATAATGGGTTTGGATGTACGAGGCTTGGAAATGAACCCCATATAGCTGAGTAACTAACTACTATTTAGGGTTTGAATATGTTATCAGGGTTTAGGATGTTTATTTGCAACTTTTCACTTATTGTAAAATGATTTATTAATATATATATTTTTTCATATTTTGATGTATTTCTAGATTATGGTTTGACTGTTGTCTTATATTTGATATAAGGTGTGTGTGTCATGCATTATATCAGTCATGTGGGACTCAAATGAAATGCATTATCATATTTTTTATTGTATACCTAGTTCTATAATGGTGTTTGGTTTCTTAATATGTTAACAAAATTATATAGAGTTTTTTCCCATGTCACATGGTAGTGGAATTATACTCATCTAAACTAGATTCTCAGAACTATGGTATTACTGGCTATGTGGCTCAGGTGTTCATATAGTTTTTCTATGCTACCTAACTCTAAATAAATATGTAGGGGGTATAAGGTTGAATATAATTAGATATATATATATATATATAGGAATTTGTATGGGAAAATGTGTTATACTTCCAATTATACAATTCCTTATTTGGTAATATCTATACTAAAGTATAAGTATTGAGCATGATATTTTATTTTTATTGATATACTTTATCAACAACATCTGTTGTAGTGACATGAGGGAGTATATTTCCATTTGTCATGGACTATAATAAAGGGGACCCTGAGGGTAGATATACAATTCCATTAAGTGATGAGACAGTTGGGGCCCTTGAATGGGATGGTGAGAATGGGAAATATTGGAATGTTTCAAGGTAACTATAGAAGATAGTAGAAATGATATGATTATATGATGATCAAATAAAGGTGATATTTTTATGGTTCATCAAAATTATTGACTATAACACTTATTGAGAAGATATATCTATAGATTATCTGAATAGGGACTTATAGTCTCAGTTTCATTCTTTATTTTAGGGAAATATTGGATCTCATGAAGCTATGATCATGATTAAAAATGTTTAGATCATCATTGATCAGATTGAGAATCCTTGAGGGTTTATTGGGATGCTATCAATTTATATTCTTGGGGTATGAGTGAAACTATAGTGGTACATAAAACAATATTCATGTAGACATGAGGGGATGTCTTAGATGGATTTTAGCCAGGTTTCTTTGAACTTATTTCTCACTACATGATAAAGGCCGACCATTACCACAAGTTTGTGTATATGATGTAATGTTCGACTGCATTCCTTGACTATACTAATGGATTTATTAATAGAATTAATTTTAGGTGGATGTTAGATAGATATGAGTTATCTAAGGTAATAATATTTGAGGACATTCTTTGTCATTCCATAGGGGTACTTGTTATAATTTTTAGGTTTCAATTGTATTATGAAGTGTTGAATAAAGTGTCGATAGTGTATCAGAATTTTTTCAATGATTGAATACCAATCAATGAGTTAGTTTCAAGTGGGATAGGTAGTTAGGCATTAGGTAGTAGGATGTGAGGATATGGGGAAACCAATAATGGGGTTTATAGAAGGGGATCATCTTTTCCACATCTTAATGGGTCCTTTTCTAAGTATTATTACTTTATGCACACATGGAATATTTACTCCCAGTGTGATTTACTATATAGGGAATTCTAGAATTATATATTGATATGAAATTTAGAGATATTTTTTGGATAATATGGTAGTCGATTTGAGGTCATGGATCTTTTAAATATTATTAATATTAATAAGAAACAACAAAAATATTGGGAAGTTGTTTCTAGCAATCATCTGTTTTCTCGTGCTATAGTAGAGGACAAGTGGATCAACAATGGGGGGAGTGGTGGGAAAAAAGTTTTACTCTAAATTGAGATCTAGTATTTTTTATTCAGGTTTGAGGTAGATATTTGAATGTGAGTTGAAATGTTCAAATAATTATTGAAATACCTTGATGGAAAGAGTTATGTTGTGATTAGGCTGGTTCCAGTTTTTCTTAATGGTTAAGACTTCACTATGTTACTTATATGTGAAGTCGACTAGTGCCATACTATTAGTGGTTTTGGAAAAAAGTATGCTCCATAGTGATGGCATATTTGATGATTAAAAATTTTTTCTTCTAAAATGATGGTTCTGTATGATTCAATTAGCATGTTTGGTTGATCGGTTGTGGTTGAACCAGCTAATTTATTTCTATTATAGAGAGTTTACATAGTTATCAACACTATTCTCATGTCATATCCATGGTATTAATGACTTTATGGATGTTATCAACAATTTTTGGAAGCCTTAAGGGATATATAATCGATTTGTTTTAATTTAATTTAATTTTTCTCAATATTATATCTAGATAGAGCCGAATGAGAAGATAATATATAATGGAGAGGTTGTAATGTATTCAGTTTTTAGTGAGTAATTTTGGGTATGATTTCATATCAATAATCTATCTGTATGCTAGTTTGGGATATTGGGAGTGTTGGAGGTGGCTATGAATTACTGTTTAATGTTTCAGCCTGGTCCTGGGATCAAATATCACTGTGGGTCAATGGTCATGGTTTAACATAAAGAAATACAGTAAAATCTGGTGATTCATAATATATAATTTTATTGTAGATTTTTCTTCATGTTAAAACCCATCACATATAACATAAATATTTTCCGGATGGGTTGTTTCCATGTCATATCCTTATGTATTACACCATTAATCCTTTTCCATGGATCACATTGTCCCATTATGGGTAGGGTAATGTTATAACATGACCTTGGGAAGTGGATTATGATTTTATGGTTTTGGATTCATGATGTAATTTTCATTAGGACCCATAAGATCTTTACATAATAATGACTAAATAGATAAAGTTGTGTTGTGACCATTAGGTAAACACCTTAATGGACATCATGTCTAAATTTTTTAGTTTCAATTAATTGATATAAATTTTTATCTTAATATTAATACAGTATAATATCTTCTTAGGAAAGGGATATATGACCCACTCCTCCTTATACTTATTCTCTCTTCCCTCTTGATGTAATATCACTCATTTGAGGACTTATTTCAATTACTCATTCTAAAAATGGTGATGTGGGTAAGACTTATCATCAACTATCATTTATTTTAGGTTTTTATCCAATGTGTTGGTGTTAAACTAAATAAATTATTATATGTTTTTATATGTATTATGGATTTCTTCCTCATCAATTTGAATCATGAAATGGAATATGGTGGGTGGAGCCCTTTATGTACAAGGTAGTTTATTCCCAAATACATTAAATGATATATATATATATATATATATATCTGTGTGTGTGTTTTTTTTACATCTTCTAATTTAAAGGCATGGGAAGGGTTTTTTGAGGAACTGAAATCTGGACCGTCTTCGGTATTTAATATTTTTGAGAGGGTTCCTTAGCACATTATATAGTGGGTTTATATGGTTTAGATTGAATTATAACAATTTATGGTGTGTGGATGTTAATGTAAAAAAAATTGGTTGATGAATTATTTTTTTGATTTATTTTAATTGATGTGAAACATAAAAGTGGGTGGAGAGGTGATAGACCAGTATGATGTGATACAAATAAATCATTCACCAAAAGTGGGGTGACCAAGGTTTGTTGGGTTTGGGATGTTGGTTATTGGGGATTCCACTCACCATTTATTTTGAAGCTATTGGGATTATGTGAACATAGGAAAACCCATAGGGTGGTGTTTACCATAATATTATTGGTATTATCCTTTGAAGATGTGTGGATTATGGTGATTTAGAGGAGGTATATGATGTAGGTGTTTTCCATGGGTTCTTGGTGATAGTTGTGATCACCATTTGGGATTGGGTGTAAAACGCAGATACTTTGATATGTATTTCTAATTTAATTAATATTATATTCTAAATCTTATTACACATGTAACATTAAAATAAAATAAAATGTGACATTTTTATTGAAATAAAGTATTACAAGAAAGGATAAACATTAATAAATTGCATGGTTTCAATATGAATCACCATGATGATTGATACAAGTGTTTTAAATAAACATATTTAGATAAGTCTTCAAAAAATTAAATATTTATCCTTCTGGTTTTACATGAATATTGTGGAACTAACTATAAATTTTGAAACAATTAAAAGAATTAGGACATCAATAAACGTGATGAGAGAGAAGTAAAAGAATAAATTTTAGGGAAGCATATAAGGCTATATATAAAAATGTAATAAAACATTAAATATATTTCTATTATAAACAGAACAATTATATATATATATATATTGGTTAGATATATCTCTATTTTGTATATTTAAATTCAATTCATTTGAAATGAAAATAATATCATTTCAAGGCTAAGAGATATTTCTCATAAATTTTTTTATGTGTGACATGTATTTTTATCATAATATTATAAATTAATAACTATTAATAAATGATTCTAATTAAATAAGAAGATAATATATTGAATTCATTGAAAAAATACTCATTTAATTATGGTTGTTAGGAAATAAATGAGAATGAATTCATTTTATGCTTTCAAAATAGGTTTTCTTAAAAAATGATTCTTATGACTTTTTGGTGAATATTATAATTAATTTATACCACATTAAAAAATTGTAGTTGAAAAAATGGTTTCATTTATGAAATCAAAATATAAAAATTATCATAGTATGAATGTTTTACATTTTAAGAAAATATATGTTTTTTTGTGAATATTTCAAAATACAGATTTTATAGAAACACTTCTTCTATTTTTAAGTATTTGAAAAGTATGAATTTTTCAAATGGGGTTTGAATTAAATGTGATCTTTTAAATTAAAATTAATATAATTATTTATATTTTAATCCACATTATTATTAATTTCAGAATAAAAATATTTTTATACATAGAAATTCATTTTTATGAGAACCCATTTTTATCTAGTTTAATGGGTTTATTTTAAATGTAATTTTTGCCACTTAAAGGGTTTGAATTTGATAAAATTTATTAATAATTTTTAATGATGGATCTATTATTTTTTTATTATTTATCATAAATTTTTTAGAAAAAGTTATTGACCATGTTAAAAGTAGACATTAGATAAAAATGTTAAAACTAAAGAGATAAGGATTAAAATGATATAAAAACCTATCTAAATCCTATTATATATTCATATTTAGGGACTATATCATATATATTGTTTGAATATGATTCATTTTGTATAAATTTTATTATATAATTAATTAATACATGTTAATATTTAAAAAATTTCCAATTATTCCCTCTCCCTCACATATAAAAGGACACCCCATATCCTCTCATATGCACACATAAAGAGTCTCTTATATGAAAAAAATACCTATATACATAAATTCCTATCATCCATAAAAATTTATTATAGGTAATTTTTTTATCATAATACCATCATAGGAAGTATTAAAATATAATCTTATATAGGTATTCCAAAGATGAGGTATTGTTCATAACCGAGTGATTTTTTTTTTCTTCTTTCAACTCTCCCAAACCTCTCCTAAATTTTTTGATATAATAAAAGAATTATCTAAAAGATATTTAAATTTTATTATTTTTATGGTATAAACCTTTATCCTATAATTTTATATCTTATGGGAAATGAAAAAATCACGCTTGTGTAATAAAAATATATTTTGGTATAAAAATTATATTTATTTCATTATTAATAATATATACACGACGAAAAAAATGAAAACTTTAACCACCATCAACCCATCGATGACTCCTTGTAATTATGAACTGAATGTCCTCAAATAGATGATTCAAACTTAACCAATTATACAACTAAATATGAAGTTTAAAAGATTGAAATTAATTTATTAAATAAAAATAAATAATTCTATAATATTTTAATGAAAAATTAAATTATTAAAATATTTTTATTATACATGAGTTAAAAGAAATACATAGAAATTATAGACTCAATTTTAGGGGTTTCTAAACATAATATCAATTAAATGTGTTATACTTCTACCTAATTGACAATGTTATGAAGAAATTATGTTTGAAATCACCTATGATTTTTATGTAGAATTTACCCTTTTTTCTATGGTCTTTAATTTTTTAGACATAATAAATTCATAGACTAAATATAACATTAATGATACGATCTTTGTAAGTATTATTCATCCCAAAATTTTTTCTTTGATACATGTCTTGTAATATTCTCCTTAATCCTTTTAAAAGGTTTATATAATTCATATTGAGATATTGTACCACGAATGAATTTTGTATCATGATATATAATTTTCCATTAAAGACTGGTATTTGATGATATAATCCTTAAAATTTTATAAAATCATTAAGGGGTTTCATGGCCTCAATATCAATTATAGGAGGCTTAATTAATGTTATTCACTATGTTTTATTTTATCATGTGTTATTATTTCCTCATCAATGTGGTTTAATATATTAATATATTGAAATTATTGGGTTTATAGAATCATGTTTTGTTCCTTCATTCAATAGAATTTTCAATCAACCATTACCTAAGTTGTAAGGGTTTCTCATCTAAAAAATACTTCTTTAAGGCATGTTTCATTGATGAACCTATATTCTGGTATATAGTGTATACATTTATTCTTAAAATATATTATCCTGAATCTTTTTATTATCATGTTATTTTATTTTTCTTATTATGTTCATTCTATTAATTGGATTTTTATAGGCCGTAAAGGATTTTTATTTTTAAAATATTGTCTTAAATTTTTAATGAATTTTAATAAAAATATTCTTCAATGTTATTTATCTTATTTAAAGAATAGTAATTTCAAAAAAAATATATTTCTAAAATTTATTTAACAAGATCTTTGATCTTCTTTTAAAATTTTTCCAATGTAAATTTAAATTCTTTTTAAGAAAGGGTTTCTTTTGACACTCTTTATAAAAATTTGAAAAGAATGTTTAAATCTAAATTTTGAAAAACTAAATGGATTTTACCTATTTCATAAGTATTATATCCATTTAATCGTACATTACATGTTTCCATGTTTATTTTATAGGAATTGTTTTTCAATATTTTGTAAATTTATAGTTTTTAAAGGAACCAAAAAATGGTATTTTCACTTAATCTAAAAGAAATTTTTAAATGTTCTTTTAAAGGAATTTTATCATATTTTAACATCCTTTAATTATTCCTATATATCATTGAGAATATTATCATATAATAATTTCTTTATTATTTCTATATAAGTCATATAAAGAATCTTTTAAAGATATTGTCCAAAAAATCATTTATTTGTTATTGATAAATTAATATATAAATGAATGGATGTTCTTTGAAATTTTTTTGATGATAATAAATGATTCTATATGTTATATAATTTCATGGAAAAAGTAAATTTTTTATGGTTATGGGTGATAATGGAACGAATTATATTATGTGTGATAATAATATATCTTAAATGACAAGTGAAACCGATATAGGACGTTGATTCATTGGGTAAAATTTTCTTTCATTAATGGAAATAATGAGTGAGTAAATGAGGGAGGTTTCTCCTATGGATTTAACAGGTATTTAGTTATTTTTGACAAGTGTGACCCCAAGTTATTAAAACAATTTTCCAAGATAAAAAGATGTTTTTTCTATTATTGCTATGAGTTTTTACTGTTACCTTTGATCAATATTGACATTACATGGCTCATGATTAACGTTTTTTATGATGATTTAATTTTAAATGATTTATAGAATGTAACTTGTATAATGATCTAGGTTTTTATAGTTATGAATTACCTTATGTAATTATTATTAATTTCTAATATACTCTATTACCCTAATAGTCATCTTGTTCTCACCAAAGATATTCAATTGTTAATTTATTTGTTTACCCTTACTATGCATTTGATCCCACCCTTTTTATATTTTTTCCCTAGATAAAAATTAATCTTTCATTTACAATATTTCTAAAATGTTTTCATGTAGAATATGATGGAAAAATATTTAATAATAATAAAATGGGGTTATAATTAAGGAAATGGTCTCTTAAATTAAGGGGTAATTTAATGTATGAGTTCATAATAATTCTCAAAAACTATAAACCTAAAAGGTCCTTTGGTATATAAGTTGTAAAATATTTTCCAATAATGTTAAAAAAAATTAAAAATAAAATTTGGTCATGATTATTGGTATAAAAAACGAATTGTAAAGATTTAATTTTTAGCGCCAGATATGGTAGTGTGGGCTAGGTGCTATTATAGTTTGTATCAGAGTAGGTTTTAGATAAATTTGATGATTATAATGTTTTCAGGCGAGGTTAATAGAACATTTATGGTACTATCATTGATTTATAATATTATGTTTGATCATGTGTTCAATGTATAAAATTATAGTTTTAATGGAATACGTGATTATACCTTAAGGTTATTTATAAATTATACAAGGTTTTGGTAAGGATACTCCATTGAGATAATTATTTTCTATTGGTTATTAGGTTGACCATAGTGGTTGAAATGTAATTTTATTACATGGTAATTTTTTGTATATATTTATTATCAATCTAAAGATATCCTTTTAGGATAATATATAAATTATACTCTTGTTATCTTAGTGAAGTTCACTACATAATATGATTCTATATTCACATTATTTTGGGACAAACATATTTTTTATGTCTTCTGGTTTATCTATTTATGGAATGATATAAGACAAACTTTCGGGGTTATTATTGAAATATATGAGATTAATAGTTTATATTTTATATAATTATTTATTTGGGTTTAATCTTATCATGTTAAAATACTATTGGTTTTAGTGAAGATATGATGAATATATTTCATCTTTTTATATATATCATGTTCAATCCGATTTTCATTGATGTATTCATACTAATAATTTGGAGTATATTATGTGATTAATGTGGATAATGATTGAAATATGGAACCAAGGGATGATATATCATTTATGTATTTGAAGAAAATCATGTAATTATATTTCCTTATGTTCTTAGTATAGATAGTAATGTAATTCATCAACTATAGGAATATGATATTGAAATAAAAATGATATCCAATTACCATAATTTGTAATGAATTTTTGGCCTTCCTAATACCTTATTTAGTTAGGATTTTGTGGAATTAAATTTTCTTATTATCGTTCACTTTTTTTATCAAAGTTCCATATCACCCCTTCATTATTTAGACATTAACTTCTTACTCCATGTCCATATATTGAATTCCAAATATTGTTAACCAATTTTAAGACCTAGTTAGGTGTTATTATATATGAGAATTATATTTCCCTTCTAATATTTTTAAAAGTGGGGTTTTTAATCATTTTTACTATGTGGTTTTTAAATAAATGTATTTTCAAATACCAAACACTTGATTAGTGAGATAAATATAAAATTATGAGCTTGAAATTTATTAAATATGTGGAGAATATAACATCCACAAATTTTTATATTTATCAAATTTTTAATGAATATGATATTTTATAGTGTGTTATATATATTAATCATCCTACTAAAATGAAATGTTATACTTTTATTGAAATAAAATATTACAATGAATGATAAATAGAAATACTTTATGATCTTTCAATATGAAACAACATGAAGAAAAGTAAACATGGATTAAATGAAGTAATATTTATATATAAATAATACTAATATACAAAATTTATCCACAATTTTTTCAAGGGAATGTTTTTCCCAAACTGTATTTATAGAAAGAATAAAAAGTATTGTGAACACAATACTTATGTTTAGAGAGAAATAAACTAATAAATTTTACAAAATCATGTATTGTCATATATAGTAAGGTAAAATGATAATTATATATAAGTATTTAGACACATAGAAAATATATATATATTTTCTATGTATATTTAAATTCAATTGGTTTGAAATGAATATAAAATATTTTGAGGGATAAAGGGATATTTTTCATCAAACTCGTTTTTATATGTGCATTCTATTTTTATCATAATATATTAAATTAATCATTACGAATAAATTATTATAATGAAATACTTTGATAATATATTTAATTTAGTTAATTAATATTCATTTAATTGTGGATATTTGGAATGGAATGAGAATGATGTCTTTTTAGGATTCAAAAAATACATTTTCTAAAAAAAAGTGTTTTTAATGGATTTTATTAGTGGATATTATAATAAATATATTCCAATTTTTTGAATTTTATTATATTAAAAGGATTTAAATTTATATGAAATAATATAAAAACTATCTTAGGATGAAATTTTGGGATTTGTCTAAAAAGATTAATTTTCAATCAATAGTGAATTTTTTTTTTGATTTTATAGAAAGGTGTATTTTCTTTTCATGTATTTACAAAGTCCAATTTTTTTAAAATAGTTTTAAAATATCATTAGTTATTTTTGATTACACATAATTCAATTAATTTTATTTCTTAAGAAATTATTTTTAATTTTTTTATCAAAATTTATTTATACTAAAAAATTCATTTTTCTGATGAACTGTTTTTCATCATATATTACGAGTTTATTTAAAAATAAATTTCAACCAACTATAATAAATTAACTTGATAATAATTTTTAGATATGTGTAAATATAATTCCAAAATTTGGTAATGAGGCCACTTTTTTTTCAATATGAATTGTATCTTTGTTAAAAGCAAATAAGTTACCATGGTAAGAGTTAAAAACATGTTTAAAGGGATAAACATAAAATGATAAATTTTAAAATAAAATAAATTAAAAAATATATCCCTTTTTATGTTCATATATCAATGATACATTTTCCATTATTCAATTATGATTCATTTTTGAGATATCTTGATTGATTAATACATTAGTATAATTTAATATTTTGAAGAATTCCAATTGCATCGTCTCCCTCACTTATTTAAGGATACCCCAAATCCACTATTATTAACACTTAAAGAAATTATTTTATCATATAATAGATTCCCAAATAAAATTATAACATCTCTCCACATGTCCTAGAGGTCCTTTTTTTATCACATTTCTTTATTTATAAGGCTTTAAGTATAAATCTATGGAAGTTACCTGAAGTGGGGGTATATTTCATTACCAATGTTTTAATTTTTATTTATTATTTTACATCACCAGTACCTATAATAATTTTTTTTAATATTTGAATCATCATATCTCATATAATAAAATTTTATAACATTTATTGTATAACAACTTTTTATTTCCTTTTTCATCTTATGGGAAATGGAAGCATCGCTCATGCATACATACGGACTACCACCTCCAAAAGGATGTGTTTAATTTTCCATCACCACCTCTAAATTATGTATATAATTATGGATTTAACATATATATATATACATATATATATTTTATTAATAAAATAATAATCAATTTTAAAGATAATATATCATCTGTTTCCTTACCCGTTCATCTATTGGAATATGATAATATTGTTTGTTCATAATTATGGAATACCCCCTACATAAAGAGATGTGATTATTTTTTATGTAATATATTCATGGATGGTTATAGAATTTTAATTAATGGGTAAAAATGAAAATTATTTAATTTTTATAATTCTGTAAATGAGATAATAATTACCTCTTTGACCCTAGATAACATACTAATGTTATTATTCAATTACGAAACGAACATCATAAAAACCTAGAATGAACATAACTAATTAATAAATTAAATATTTAATTTAAATAATCGAAATAACTGGTTTGGGGAAAAATTAGTAAACCTAGAAATGATTCTTAATTAATTTGATAATTAATAGTATTTTATTATATTAGAGTTAAAGGACATACATATCAAGTCTGTAATTGATGTTAGAGGGGTTTTAACTCAATTTAAATTCGATAATTTATAAACCCAGATAATTGACTAAATTATGATATGATTATGGGTGAGTGGAACACTAATTGTATTATATTTTATTTAAAATTGATTTTTTTTATTTAAATTTTTTATACATAATAACTTCACTTATTTATTCCAACTACAATGATACAGTTTTGTAAGGATTTTTCATATCAATATTGTTTCTTAGAGACATGTCTTTTAATATCATCCATATTTAACTCATAAGGAATATATGTTCATTATTAAGATATTATATCATGAATAAATATTTTATAATGATATTTAAAGTTTCTTTGAAATTCCCTTTTTGATAAAATATTTATTCAAATGTTATAAATGTTTCAAGGGTTTTCTTAGTCACAATTTCAGTTATTTTGGACATCATTCATGTTAAACAGCAACATATATTTTATATAGTCTAATTATTTGTAGATGAATGTATTTTAACATATTATTTAATTAAAATTATAGGTTATATAGAATAATTTTATGTTCTTTCATTAAATGGATTTTAAATCAATCATTACCCCAGTTTAATGTATTGTCAACTTAAACTTATATATATGACACATGTTTTGATTAATCAACCAAAATTCATTTATATGTTGGACACACAAATTTTTAACATATAATATCATGACTATTTTTATACCCATTGAATTTAAATTTCCTTTTTATGTTTTTTATTTGAAATGTGTTTTGGTTTTAAAAGGCTTTAAACTTGTTTTTTCAAAATGTTGTCTCATTGTTTGTTAAATAATTTTTATAAACTATTCTACCATGTTATTCACCTCATTTAAATAAATTTTATTCCATAAACATAAATTATTTCCTAATGTAATTTTACTGGATCTTTAACTTTCTTTTAAAAGTTTCTATAAAGAAATTTCATAATGTTTCTATATGGTCCACTTTTTAATCTATTTAGAAAAATTGAATTGAATCCTTATTTGTTCCTTTTACGCCATGAATGACTTTTATAGACATCATAATTACTAATTAATTTGATCCATACTTTCCATGTATTAATGTTTATTTTTTACAAAATAATTTTCCCAATAATTTGTTTAATTTTTAGTTTTTATATATACCTAAATAAATTCGTATTTTACTCTATTTTCAAAAAAATATTTTAAATGTTATTTTAATGCTATTTTCATCAATATAAATAGCCTTTAATGATTACTATGATTCATTGGGTATATTATCTTATGATAGTAACCCGCTTCTTTATCCAGATGGATTGTAATGATTTTTAAAGAGATTATCAAGAAACCTATTTGTTTTCCACGGATAAAAATGATATAAATGAATGTAATTTTATTATAAATGCTAAATGGTGGAAATTCATTCTTCCATGTGATATATTATTATAATAAACATATCCATTATCGATGATGATATGCGATCCTAGTACAACATATAAGTGGGGTGAACCCGGTATAACTTATATGAAGGGTGATCTTTATATAGATGTTTAATGGATTTGGTAATATTACTTATATCTAATTGAAAAGAGGTAGTTAATGAAGGAGGATTGTCTTATGGATTTATCTAGACTCTTATTATTTTTGTCACAAAGGATCATGGGTGATAAATATAATGTTCTTAGATACCAATATATTTTATCTATGCTTGATATGAGTTTTCAATGGTTCATTTGGTCAAGATGGACACCACATTGATAATAATTGTTGTTTTTTATGATTATTTCTATTATAAATGTTTTATTCTAGGTCACATGATTAATGATATCATATTTTATGGGTATGAATTCCCTTATGTATTGCACATGAACATTATATATGTTCTCAAACCCTTATTCTCATATTCTTCTCAATAATTGTATTCAATTACTAATAATTATATTTTCCATTTCATTTCATTTTATATCAACCATATTATGATTAATTTACATGGGTTAAAAATAAATAATTATAAATTATATGCATAGATGGGGTTCACTTGGGGGATGATTATGAGAAAAATGGAAAATGAAATGATGGGTATAATGGGAAAAAGTCTCACTTACAGGTTAGAAAAAGTTTTTATAAGAGATTATACTAGAACTTTAATACTCTAAACCGAAAATGTTTCGTGGGTATATAGGTGATTCAATATTTTTGGATTATATTTTTTCTTTAGGGTGAATAAAATTGGGTCATGATTATTAGTATCAAATCCAAAAATATAATGATAAATTATTTAGAATCAGATCTAGGAGTACAATTTTGAGGATGTTATATTATGATTCTCAAAATAAATTTGAATATTTAGGGTTTTGTATAATGGAAATTTTGTTTTGATTGGATTATTATGGTTTTAGTGAGGAATTATTGGTTGAGAAACTTTAGATATGGTTAGGAATAGTTTAGTTTTGACAGGATGAGGGGTGATGCATCATTTTCCTTTAGTTTGATCTCAAAACATGGGTATATTATACTATATCAGTACTAGATGATGTTGGCAAAATGTTCACTCATAGATTATTAAGTATGATGTGGATTTGTATTGAATAATTTTTTGTTATTTTACCTATCATGCTTCATGGATTCATATATGTTGGTATTTTCTAGAAACATCAATGGGATGGGACCATTGAGTTTATACACACCCCCAAAATGGGCTATCTATGATTCCTACATTCATCATGAATAATGAAATAGGAAATAGAAAGGGTGTTTAGATTAGTGTGTAGTTATTTGAAGGTGTATTATATTAATTAGTGGGGCGTTTATTGTTTTTCTGACTAGATTGTGTAGACCCTTGGTTCAATATCAAAGCCCTTAATTTTTTATTTAGGGTATGTCTGAATATGATTAAGCTATTGGAAATGTAGTTAACTTCAACAAGAATAACCTGAAATTGTATTTATAACACCTTGACTCTCCTCATTGTCTTGAGAAAAGATGGTAGTCCCCCTATCCTTAATTGATATCCCCAATATACCAAAGATCGAACATAAATATTAAAGTCTTCAAGAAAATTGGGTCATGATTTTATATTTTTAAATATACAAAACCCAAATAAACATATAAAATTAACATCCAATCCTATAAATGATGCATAAATAAATAATTCACAAAAATATGTTCTTAAAAATAAACAAAAATATCAAATTGAAAATGGAAATAACTCCACCTTCAAAACCGAAAGTATCAAGGTACATCATTATAGAATAATGATATCCTTCCTTTCCCTGTATCTCAGTATATGAAATATACAAACAACCCAAGATTCCCATATAGGGACTAACATTAATCATAGACATATATCTGTAAATAATCTCCAAATCAAACCACTTGGGGAATAAGAAATTAGAACATTTTGTAGAAAACAATTTAAAAATCATTAACAATTTATATGCAAACCCATGAGTAAGTTCTATGGAACGAAATATACGAAACCATTAAATCATTAGGAATTTATGTTTGAATACCCATGTATCCACACACACACACACACAAACTGATGGATGCCAAGTGATGATTCCATACTTATTAGTGATCTATTATCGATTCACCACATCATTAGAAGGTGTAAAAAATGTATGTTCCTAAATGGATCATGACCCTTATCCAGGGTTACATTCAAGAAATGATGGTTCCCTAATTGAACACACACCTTATCACAGGGAATTTCCAAAAAATGAACTCAATCCAACCATTTATACCAACCCCCATGCTAAATTTCATTTCAAATAAAACAAATTATTTCGTGAAAAAATTTCATCAAACATATTATTTGAATCAAGGAAATTACATAATTTAAATACTAAAATTTTAACATTATAAAAAAATGTGTTTTACCAAAACCAACCAATTACTCAAAATTTTAATTCCATATCAAAAAAGTGTTTTCGTTCATTAATCAAACATGTTTTAAACTAAAATATCAAGAAAAACAATTAATAAAAAATAATACTTCATATTCTAGAATTCCTATGATGAGATAGAGGCCACCTACTTCTCAATGATTGATGAAACTAATGAATGACAATAGTAAATTTTAAATACATCATTAGATATTAGTTCCTTATATATATTCAATCATATATATTCAGGATCCATATAATAGATTATTTATCATTCCATAGAAGACTATATATATGGTTATAGGAGGGAGGATAATATTAGATCTAAGATAGATAGGAAAAAACAATGACTTGCTAAATAATCTAGATCATCATCATGCTTTGAATCAATAATTGATTTCTCCAAATCAAATGAAATATCTAAAAAAATTATTGAGAGTAAAGTGAATTTGAGATCCTAGGATATTAGGTGACTAATTATAACATCCCAACCAGGGTTTTAGACAACAGTGCACTGATCTGGTTAGTCACATGACCTCAAGTGTGCCTCCTCATATGTCATAGGTTGTCGACTAGAATCTTGGGTCTGATATGTCGATAATGGGGGATCTATACACTCTTTCAAATGAGTAACACACCTGAGAAAACAAATAATCCATATAAAAAGAATTTTTAACCATAACCAAATTCAATTTCTAATGATAATCAAATAATAAATTAAAATTTTAAACTATTGAAGAAAATATATAATGGTGAAATACGCGTGAATTGTTTGAAAGGAAAACAAAAATATAGATACTAATGACTCATAAGTGGATTCCAAACCATGTCCGGTACCCTCATTCAAGATCCATCCCCAAATTAGCAATCTAACTCAGGGCCTTTCCCATAGTCTAACCTGTATCAATAAAACATATTGAGATACTGATTAAGAAACCCAATTTGGGGGTGATTACATCTCAGTAGTCCACCACAAAAGGAATCTAAAACAACATCTATTTGATAATACTATATAATGTTTTATAAATAAATAATTACAATGCATAAGTAAATAATCATCACAAATTAAATTAATCATTAATTAAAATACATAATCCCCTGAGTTCCCATGGACACGCAAACCACAATACCTATTTTTTCATGTGATGGAGTCTAAACCATTTCACATTATCAATACAATTTTTTTTAACTAATGGATTTTCATTATCTATTTCATTTCAATTCACTAATATGGCTAATTGGATCCATAATCTAATGCCAATATCCAGAGTGCAGATCATCATGTCTGACACCCCATGAGTATTTAGAGCATCATTCCATATCCCACACATCATTTGTATTTGGAGCCTCAATCAATGTGGCTAATTATATATATCACATGAATTAATTGTGTAATTAATTTATGATATGATGGTGATTAATTAATGTGTGATGTAATTCATGTGACATATATAGTTAATTAATCAATTAATTAATCACCATTGTCACATTAATTAAATCAACAATTAATTAATCATATCCTAAAAAATAATTAATACAACAATTAACTAATCATTTTGATCACATTAATTAAATCTAAAAATAATTAATCATATCTATCACATTAATTAATAAAACAATTATCATATCAATTTCATCACATTAATTAATTCAAAAAATAATTAATCATATCTTTCTCGTTAATTAATTCAAAAAATTAATATCGTTGTTGGTTAGAGTAGATTACCCAAGAAGGGGGGTTGATTTGAGTATCAAAAAAAAGTTATGGTAATGATTTTACTTAGAAAAATTCCTCATGAAAATGAATGCAGCCCAATTAATCAAGGTAATACTGTTATAATAGTTTGACTATTCAAATAAATTATTAGAAGATTGATTATTTCTCAGCATTATCAACATGAGTTATTGATACTACTTTTGAATCTATTATAATAATGAAAAATATTTACAACTTATTTCCAAGACTATATATCAATGTAAAATTTAGTATTTTCTGAAATATACAGTAAAACAACAAAAAACTAATTTGAACAACACATTGTATAAAACAAGTTGTTCAGTCTCAAGACAAGACCTAATCCACTCCACTTAGTGATAAACTGACATAAGGATGTTTATATTAATAAACTTCATCCACAACCTGGATAGGGGTAAAAAATAGTGCATAAGACTGTCTAGGTCACACAACCTCTTCCACTATTCTTCGTGGGTATAAACTACTAGGTCACACAATGACCTCATTAAAAATTATCCATGGGAGTTAAAAATGTAAAAATATATGAGAGGATTGATTTCTTGTTTCCTTCAGTTTAGTGCAAGAGACATTTTGTGTTTTAATACACACACACACACTCTCTCTTTGAAAGAAAAAAACAGTTCACATCCATGAAAGGATGATGATAAAGGGTAAGAAGTTCTCTTGTGTTATTATATGTAACTCTGGACTTGTAGGATGAAGCATATGAAAGTATCGTGTCCTCTTATAAATAACAGAGTATCACAAGTATGGTTCTCTAGTTTCCAGTTAGATCTAGCTCATGTTCATCATGGAGTAAGTACTGAAAAAATGATTATTTATTTTGATCTATATTATTCCATCTTTTTTAATAGATAGTGCTTCGTGAGTTATTATTTTGTATCTTGTTGCATGCATAGTTCACTATTTCAAATTGATCGCTCTTCTACTTCTTTGTCTGGGTATTTTTGTATCCTGGCTTATCTTCCTTTTTAATTATAGGTACCCATGTTGGAACTGACATGATTTAGGCATTCTTCATGTCATACCTCATATTTTTAGGTAATATGTCTACAAATAAACATTAATTATGTTAGTGACTTTAAATGAATCAAATATGGCCGTTAGAAATTAAATTGAAAATGACAAAAGAAATTTATGAACAGTGTCACAATAATTCTTGAAACAACATCATTTGGAAATGGTGTCACCATGAAATGATGTATCCTTCTTTTCCATTGAGCAGCGAGACATTCATGACTCCATATCTGCATTGAGATCAGGAACCAGTAGCACATATGTAGTGTTAGGATCACTATGTCTTGTCCTTTTATAAACATTGATTGCTGTCTTGATGATGGTAGCATGGAACGAGTGTCACAGAACTTATGAAATCTAAAACTGGTTAGGGTGATAGGGTCACTATGTCTTGGTCACGTTGTCTGGGTTACGTTGTATGGGTCACGGTGTCTAGGTTTCGGTGTCTAGGATATGGTGTTTGGGTTACAATATCTCGGTCATGATGTCTTGGTTACTTTTCCAAAAAACTAGAACTAGTGAAAGACTCACAGTTTATCAGACATAGCCAAATATCTCTAAGTAGCCTTAAACAGTAATATTCACAGAATGAATTAGAATTGATCATTAATATAATAAAACATTATACAACAAAATTAAATATAGTTGACAATAATCAATCATGATTTATAGGAATCTGGATCTAGTGTATGTTTATTTAAAGAATAAATAAACCAGCCATATATACACATTATTTGAGATAGGTGAAAGAGTATTAACAAGATTTGTGATCATTAAAACTTGATTAAAACATTTGGAGTCCAACAATCTCCACCGTTTTGATTATCACAAAACATATGAGTTAAAGATATGTTCTTAGTTCTGTTCTTAGTTGGCGGGTCTCCCCCTTAGTGTGATGTTCTCCCCAATTTGGGATTATAAAAAAGATTATAAGAAAGAAAGAGGAAAAATTAAAGTAAACAAGAGAATAGACAACAACAGTTCACATTTCATTATATGGAATGATATGTGGCATTAAAAGAAGTAAGAAAAAGTACAAAACATACCTATCAAGATACAATTTTCACTTTTCTTCTACACTAGTTGTATTCTATTTTCCCTTGGTAGCATCTTCAGAAGGAGACACAAGAGAAGAATTAGAAGTACAAGAAGGTTCTAATCCAACAGTTAGAAATGGAAGAGGGAGACCTTAAAAAATAGATGGTGCCTAGGTGGGTTTGGTGTAAGATAGAGGAATTTTTTGGTAAAGGATAACAGGTCTGATTTGGCTCAGAATCCGAGATATAGATATTGAGTTAGCGAAAAAAAATAGTGGATGAGGAAGGTTTTAAACCAGGATTAAATGGTGCAACTACAGAAGCCAGAATAACAGTAATCATTACATGAATATTAGGCTTCAACAACTGAATGAAATTAGTAATTATCTCACCACCATACTGCATTGCCTTCTCAAAATCATCTTTGATCTCCATGAACTTGTCCAATATAGGAGTGATGTTATTGAGGTTTTAGACATGAGTATTGTTGTCTTGAGTGACAAGAGGTATTTTCAGATTCTCTACTAGATATTTGAAGTGATTGGTCATATCATTCTTATAGAAGATCCTATTAAAGTTGAAATACACTTTATTTGTAATTTCTTCTTGAGCATCATTTGTAATCATTGAATTAATCATCACCAAACCAAGGACTCTCTAACTATTATTGAAAATTATAGATAATCATTCCCTGTCAAATCCACTTAACACTGATTGAAGTTCCTCCTTAACAACAATACTAAGCATACCACTAGCAATGGGTTAATATGACTGTCAAGATGCAGTAGAGGATAAAACAGCATAAGTGAGGGACTATTTCTGATTGAGACCATTATGTAGACATCCCTTGCACACATCTATCAATTTTTTGAGACCAAAAACATGATCACACATTTCATGGACTATCTAGATGTTTCTCTCAGCTACATTTACAGATAATGAAATCAAGTTCAGTTGAATTAGAGAGGAGACTTTCTGTGGAATCTGAACTCTGGCATCCTCAACAGAATGAGCAATATGAGCCTGACCTGATTATAACACTTTTTTCATATCTTCAACCATATCTCAGAGATACATTAACTCATCACCTAATTTCTGGTTCTTAATTATACCCTCTTGTATTTTATGAATCATTTTTGGTTGACTCTTCCATATGCTTTTTTCTAAAAGAAGGAAGCATCTCTTTCAATAAGATTTGTCACATGAGGAGGTTGTGTGTTCATGAGCTTTTCAACTCTAGCTAATAATGAATCTCAAAAGGCATCAAAATTACTATGACTTATAGAGGGAGAAGGTTCCTAAGAAGATTTTGGAACTGGAACTGAAACATGATAAGGTTCCTTAGTAGAGATTACTTCTAAAGCAAGGACTTGTTTTAATTGAAACACAATTATATGCTTTTAACCGAGGATTCCTAGGAATTATCCACCTCAATATTGCTAGGGATCTTATGCCAGGTATCCACAATGCTTTGATCAACTGGTTTAGGAACCTTATTACATTCTAGATGAGGTTGTTCCTCCCCCTCAATAGGTGTATCTATAACATTACAAAGAGATTTAGTTCCTTAATTTGATTCTAAATGTTCATCTCCAATAGTCTTATCCATGCATTTTCTAGCCTAATGGGAGGATTTTTCCATTCTTTCCTCAGTAGATAGGATGGATTCGGGATTATCATGTCCTTCTAAATTTTCTATATCAACAGCCTCTTCCTCAATAATATTTTTTTCTCCCAGATGCTCCATGGTTACAACATTTTCCTTTACACTAAAAATAGAATATTTTTCAAAAGCCAGTTCTTCTTCTAAATCTGCATTTTCTTCAGTAACAAGTATATCAATATCAACTATATATTTGTGGAATAGGTGAAATACTATCTTTTTATTCCATGGTAGTTAATTTCATAGGTGAAATATATTCCTCTTCTTCTTCCTTAAAGGATAGTCAACAATTTCATCCAGTTCCAAACCAAGATCAGGAATATTCTTACGTCTTCAAGGATGCTCAACTGGATTAAAAATTTTGGGGATCCATTAATTATCCTCCACCAAATAATTTTTCCACAGACTCCAACATATTTTCATCCTTTGGACTATAAACTTTTCGATGGAGAATTCATTGTCTTTGATGAATTATTCATTCGGTCCAACCATTCCTTTAGCATACAACATTGCAGAGATCAATCTTGAATATAACAAAGATGTATTCTTTGAAGTAGTGTTAATCAACTCACACATGTAAAGTATAACATACTTACACAGATTTATCTTTTTTCCATTATTCATAAGATTTATCAAGAATATATCTTGATACTTGAGGGTATAAAAATATCTTTCTACAAATTAATCAAATTCTGAATGAACTTAAACAGAACCCTTGATTTTCCATCTAATTCTGTAGCAATTTCTCTTTTTTATTTTTATTTCCAATCAAGACTCCCAAGGCCTCTTCTAAGACAAAAAATATCATTTGGTGGAGGAGGACCTATTTCGTAGTCCTCAAAAATTCCCACATGAGTATCCCTAGTCAGGCAGCCCATACCCTCAAGGAAAATGTACATTTTTTAAAATTAACCCAACTTCATACAACAAAACCATATTATGTATCATATGTAGACTGGACAAACAGATAATATTGAGAAAAATGTTTTGGATAAATTAGCCTTTCTTCTTTTGTGAACTAGTTTATCCATCCTTGTTCTTCTATTAGTTTTGGAACTAAGGACATACTTTTCAACAACTAGTTAGGACATATTTACTTTTCTGGAACTACTATTCTATCAACAAGATTCAGGATCATTGGTCCTTCGGGCGATACCTTCGGTGCTCTATTCACTTTCTTCTTAGATTTTTCATTTCACTAGAGTTAATGAAGATGTGAGCTTCATTAAAGGCATTCAACAAGGGTTCGAGAGAGAGAGAGAGAGATGGAGGGATAAAAGAGGACTTACAGTTTGAGAGAAGAGATGATTTTTAGTTTTGATAGAAGAGAGCTCGAGTAAAGAAAATAGTGAAAGACATTTGGTTTTTATCATTTAGTGATTTAAGTCATCACAAATTCAAATGTGAGGGATATCAATAGTAAAATAATAAACACAGTGATATGGGTAATAAAATTAAAATAAAAAGTGTTGTTACGGTGAGACCAAAAGTGGTTGTCATGGTGAGACCATAACAGGTTATCACCATGTCACCATTATGGTAGACTCCAAACGGTGCGACCATATCATTTAAAACCTTATGTGCAATAAAGTGACCAATAGATAGTAACCTTGATACTGTAAACATGAAACATTAACTTCATGATAGTAACTTATTGAACTGTGAGAGTGAGACATTAATCTTAAGAAAGTGACTTGTGAAACTGCAAATCATGAAACAGTAAAATGTGAAATATTATTCTGTGAGAGAGTAAATTTTGAAACAATACATTTTGTACAAGAGATTTATCATTCATATTTCATGTATGATATAACCTATCCTTTAAAAATTTAATGGTCTACTGAATATACCAGAAAGATGATATTAATTTCCAATGAATTCCAAAGTGATATCAAATTCTTGATAATGGTCTCTCAAAAAGTGATGTATTACATCAATATGTTTTGTCCTGTACTGTGAAACATGATTCTTTTAAATATTTACAGCACTTTTATTGTCACAATTTATGGGTACATGCTTGAATTTATATCCATAATCTAGTAATTTGTGTTTCATCCTCAATCTTTGTTCACATAAACTACCAGGAGCTATGTATTTGGCATTAGCAGTAGATAATACAACAGTGTTTTGTTTCTTACTACACCATGATACTAGATACTTTCCTAAAAGGTGACATGTTCCAGAGGTTCTTTTTCTATCTTGCATACAACCACAAAAATCAAAATCATAATAGCTAAATAACTCAAATGATTGTCCTCTTGGATAGAACAATACTAAATTTGGTGTATGTTTGAGGTATTTGAAAATCCTTTCAACATCATTTAAATGAGATTCTTTAAGATTTTCATAAAAACGATCACACATACATACACTAAACATAATGTCTTTTCGACTGGTAGTTAATTAGAGTAAGCTTCCAATCATTTCTCTATAAGTGGTTTGATCAACATATTTTACATCTTCATCATGATCCAACTGAAAAGTATAACTTATTAGATTGTCACTACTTTTAGTGCTATCCAAGAGAAAACATTTTAGAATATATTTAGTATATTTTCATTGATCTAAAATAATACCATATTTATTTTGAATGATTTTAAATTAAATAAATAATTTTAGTTCACCCACTAAAAACATTTCAAATTCATTTTTCATCATTTTAGAAAATTCAATACATAATGAATTTTTTGAAGATCCAAAAATAATATCATCTACATAAATTCTAACTACTAAAACATTATTTGAAATTTTTTTTACAAAAATTATAGGACCATATATACATTTTTTAAAACCATTGGAAATAAGAAAAGTACTTAATCTATCATACCGAGCTATTGGAGCTTGTTTTAACCCGTATAAAGCCTTTGATAACTTGAAAACATGATTTGGTAAGTGAGGATTTGTGAAACCAGGGGTTGTTCAACAAAGACATCCTCAGCTATATACCAATTTAGTAATTCATGTTTTACATCCATTTGATATATTTCAGAATTAATATGTGCAAATAAGAAAGTTGGATTTTGATAGCTTGAAGTCTAGCAATAGGTGAAAAGGTCTCCTCATAGTCAATTTCTTATTAATGACTATATCCTTGTGCAACCCATCTATATTTGTTTCTAACTATTTTACCAGCTTTATATACCTTATTTATAAAAACCCCTTTAGTGCCTATGGTATATATTTATTTGGGTCTATTAACAAGTATCCAAAATCTATTCCTTTCAAACTGATTTAGTTCTTCTTGCATAGCCATCACCCAAAATTCATAATTGATATCATCATTAAAGTTTTTTGGTTCATGTTGTGATATGAATACAAGATGTTCAACCTTATTTCTCTGAGAAGATCCAGTATGAGTTCCTTTATCTAAATATCCTACAAAATCATCTAAAGGATAGTTCTTAAGGGTTCTAACAACTCTAGAAAAATATGGTCTAGTTATTTCAGGTTCTTCAATAGGTTCAGGTTCATGAAGAATTGAATATGTAACATTTCTAGAACATGATGTTTTCAGAGATTCCTTTACAGGATAGTTATAGGGTTTAGCATTAATGTCCAGATTGGACATTTCATCCTTAAGATTCTCTAGAGAGGTATTAGTCTCAGGTGGATCTATCTCATAAAATATGACAGGGACAACTTCCTCCACACATTTAGTTTATTTGTTAAAAAATCTATAGGATTTACTAGATATTGAGTATCCTAGAAATAATCATTCATCACTCTTGGATTCAATATTTTCATGATTTTACTTAGTATAAGTAATATATTTTTTAGAACTAAAGAATTTGAAGTAGCTTATTTTTTTCTGTTGTCCCATAACTCATATAGATTTCTTTTAAGAATTGGTCTAATAAACACTCTATTAATAATATAGCATGATGTATTCACATATTCATCCCAGAAATAAATAAGTATGTAATATTTACTAAGTATGGTTCTAGAAATTTATTGCACGGTCCTAGTTATTCTTTCCACAACTCCATTTTTTGAGGTGTTATTGGGGTAGAGAAGTTATGATTATAGCTATTTTCTACGAAAAAAGGACCCAAACTCTTGATTTTCAAACTCACAACCATGATAACTTCTCAATGATTTAATTCCAAGTCCACAAATAATTTCTACAATTTTTTCATATTTTTTGAAATGATGGAAGGCTTCAATTTTGCGATCCAAAAATATTGTCCATGTATATCTAGAAAGGTCATCTACAATAACATAAAAATAGTTCTTCCCATTTAAACAAGATATTATATACAGTCCAAACAAATCCATGTGAACCAACTTGAGAGGTTGAGAAATTGACACTTATTTCTTTGGATTGAATAAAATATTTTGTTGCTTTCCCTTTTGACAAGGATTACAAACTTTATCATTCAGAAACTCTAGTTTGGTTAGATCAATGACTAAAATTTTTCATGTTATATTTATAAGGGAGTGAATATTGTAGTTTCCTAGTCTTCTATGCCAAATCTATGATTCTTTTTTAAATACACATAAACTTGAATAATTTTGTGAGACTAAAGAATCTACTTTAAAAAATTTCATTTTCATTTCTCAATGCCGAAAATAATAATTAATTTTTAGAATTAAGAACATTTAAAGAATCATTTTCCAACTTAAAATAAAATCCCTCTTCCCATAGTTGTTAAATACTAAACAGATTATATTTTAGTCCATAAGAAAAGTAATTTGGAAATTTAAACTGACTTAGAGTTACAGATTTGGACAAGGCCAATGATTTTTCAATGGCATTGTCACCAAAGGTGACATGTCCACTATCAATTTCTATTAAGTTATTGAATAATGAATAGTCTCTTGTCAGGTTTCTTGAACACCCACTATCCAAGTACCATACCCTTTTACATGATCTCTTTAAAAAAATTTCCTACAAAATGTTATATAAAAACATATTTTTGTTCCTATATTTTTTTGGGTGCATTAATATTAGTAACTAGTTCTTTAAGAACCCACAACTACCTCATTGGTTTCCTATAAGAATTTTGTAAAGTATTTGATAAATAAAAAATATTTGGTCCCGAAAAACTAGAAATTGTAGAGTGTATCATAATTTGAATTAGCCGAACAATTTCCAAAACTAGAAGTAAATCATTATGTTTTCGATTTAGAAACTAAATTGGTTTGTCCAAAATTTCTTTTACCAGGTTGATATACATTACTAGTAGTATATTTAGGGGCAATATGTTTACCGAGATTTTTTACCAATGTTTTATTTCCATTAGTAAACCTTTCATGTGTATTTTTTTAATTTCTCATTAGATAGATTTAATTCATTTTTTCAATTAGTAATTGAACATTTTTCTCTCTTTCTATATCATGTTAAGATTTAACAGTTTAGGTAAGAGAATATTATTTCTTTAAAGAGTTGTATTTACCTTTTAGTTTATTTCCTGTCTCTTCAAGAATATTTAAATACTCAAACATTTCTTCTTTATAAATATTTTAGAATCAATTTCATCTCCATAATAACATAAATATTGTACAAAATATTCTAGTGTTACCTCAGATGTGTTTGTCATGAAACACATGTTGGATTTTCTAGCTTGTTCGTCATGTGAAGACTTTAGGTCACTTGAATGGTGTTAATAAGAAATCCAAGTTTCATTCATTTATTTTTTGTAATTTCTATATTTTTTCTCATATTTCTTTATATATTCTATCTTAGGGAATTCATCCTTTACATGTCACTTTTTCTTACATTCATAAAATATTATCTCATCAGACTTGTAATTTCTTTTCCAATATTTCATCTAGCTTCCCAATTGATCATATCTTCCTTTGAAGTTTGGAATTCTGAAAATTTTATTTCTTTTGTAAAATTTCATAAAACTTTAGGATAATTGATCCATCTCTTCATTACTATCTAGTGAATGTTGTTCACTACTAGAAGGTTCTATAGAAACATGCAGTTTCTCCATTTCTTTGTGTCTAGAGGGAGTGGTCTTGAATGCCACATATTTTCTTCTTAGTTCATCCTCCTCTTCCTTATTGACATTAAGCTCGTCTTCATACATAATTAGTTTCCCTATGAATTATTTTATAGGTAATTTACTGATGTTTTATGACTCTCTAATAGAGATATAGGTTCCTCTCCATCTATTAGGTAGTCATCTGAGAATCCTTATAATTTTTCTTTAGCAGTGACTTCTCTTCCTTGTGAAAACATTGTGTTGAAAATTTCGTTGAACCTGAGATACATATCAAAAATGGGATCATCAGGCTTCATTTTAAAGTTATCATATTTAATATTATTAGTATTACATATTATTTCTTTCACACTAGAATATCCTTCATGTGAAACAGACAAAGAATCCTAAATTTCTTGCGTAGTTTTACAAGAATAAATTCTTTTAAATTCCTCATCTCCTAAAGAAAAATATAGAGAATTCATGGATTTGAAATTATTATTTTATGTTGTCTTAGTTAGTTCATACCATTTAATTATATTAGAAGTAGGAATCTTATACTCATCTTCAATTGAATAAAAAATTTCAAAGCCCATACTTTCTAAATGTATTTTCATTTTAATTTTCCCATTTACATAATTAGTTTCTTTAAAGAATGGAGAAATGTTTTTTTGTAGAACCTTCAAGTCTATTATCCATAATTAAGAAATAATTCTAATGAGATAGAAATTTAGAATTAAAAGAAATTTAATGATCTTTAAGGGAAAAGAAAAATCAAAGTTAAACAGATGAAAAAACATAGTCTTAATAAAGAAAATTATTCTTCCATACAAGATGTCGGTCAGAGTAGATTACTCAAGAGGGGGTGGGTGAATTGAGTATCTATAAAATATCTATTAAATATTTTACTTAAAAATCTGCCCATGAAAATGAATACAAGCCAGTTAATCAAGGTAATACGATTATAATGGATTGACTATTCAAATAACTTCTCAAAAGATTGATTAATTATCAGGAATATCAATATGATTTATTGATTCTACTTTTGAATCTATTATAATAATACAATATAGTTACAAATTCTTTCCAAGACTAACTATGAAAGTAAAATTCATATTTTTTTGAAATATACACTAAAACAGAGAAGAACTGAACTAAAAAACACATCAGATAAAACAAGTGGTTTAGTCTCAAGATGAGACCTAATACACTACACTTGGTGATCTCCTTCCACCAAGCAGTTTATATTAATAAACATGATCCCACCCTAGATCAGGGTATAAAACAATTCACAAGACTATCCAGGTCACACCACCTATTCCTCTATTCTTTGTGGGTAAAAACTACTAGGTCACACAACAACCACTTCCACAATTATCTGTGGGAGTAAACAAATGTAAAAATATATGAGAGGAAGGATATATTGTATACTTTAGTTTAGTGTAGGAGGCAGTGTATGTTTTAATATAGACACACACACATTAATCAAAAGCTAAAAATAGTATAGAACAGAGAAAGGATGATGGGAAATGGTTAGAAGTTCTCTGATTGTTCTTATATGAAACTATGGACTTGTAGGATTAAGCATATGACAATATCGAGTCCTCTTGTAAAAAATGGAGTATCCCAAGTCTGGTGCTCTAGTTATCATCTAGATCTAGCTCAAGTTATTCATGGAGTGGGTACTACGGATATTATTATTCATTGTTATCTATAGTAGTCTAGCCTTTTGAATTGGGAGTGCTTCGTGTGTTCTTCAGTTGTATCCTGTTGCATGCGTAGTTCACCTTTTCAAAATTCAAACTCTTCTGCTTCTATGTCTATATGTTATTTCAGTCCAGCTTATCATCCTTTTTAATTATTTTTTCATACGTTGGAACTAACGTGATATAAGTATTCTGCACCTCATAGTGTCAGGTGACATGTCTACAAAGAAAAATTAATTATGTCAGTGCCTTTAAATGACTCAAATATGACCGTTAGAAATTAAATTTAAAAAGGAAAAAGAGATTTAATAATGTTTTCATAGTTTTCATCAAATGATATAATTTTGAAATGTTTTCACCACAAAATGGTGTTTTCTTATTTTCCTTTGAGTGGTGAAACATTCACAATTCCACAATTTCATTGATATCAGGAACCGGTAGCACAGATTATGTGTTAGAATCGATGTGACTAGTCCTTTTACATACATTGAACAATTTCTTGATGATGGTAGCATGAAACCAGTGTCATAGACATTAAAAGATCTGAAACAGGTTATGGTCTAAGGGACACAGTGTCTGGTTCATGGTGTCTGGGTCATGATGTATGGGTTACTGTGTCTTGGTTATGGTGTATGGGTGATAGTTCTTCAATCAGGATGTCTTTGGATACTTTTCCAGAAAACCCGAACTTGTGATAGACTCACAGTTTCTCATACTTAGCAAAATATATATAGATTGTCTTAAGTTATAATACTCACAGAATGAATTAGACTTAATCATTCATATAATAAATCATTATAGAACAAATTAAATATATTTTACTATAATCAATCACGATTTATTGGAATCATGATCTAGTGGAAGTCTCTTTAATGCATAAAGAAACCAACCATCTCTACACATCAATTGAGATAGATGAAATTTGATTAAAAGGATCTGTAATCATTAAAACATTATTAACACATGAGGGTTCCAAAAAATATAATTATCAATTCACATTCGTAAAATTAATTCATCAATTAATTATCCCAAATTTCCCAATTTCCATTGTTTAATAAAATATCTAATTCCCCATTTAATTAATTGGCCACAACAATTAATTCAGTGACGAAGTATCAACTACTAAATGAAACATAGAAATTATACAATCACATAAAAATAAATGATATCAAGACTATGAGATTTGAAAAGAAGAACAACTACCTTAATTCATTAAAGAACGTTCACCCAATGAAATTTGACAAAATAGAGCATCACAATGTTGTAGATCATAGTCTGAGTCTAAAACCATAAATCAAAATTTAAAAAATTATTATATTTTTAATATTTATCTATATATACAAGACTAGATCTAGATTCACCAAATATAGATCTACATATAGAAAAAAATAAGACAATGTCCTGCTAAAAGAATAACAGATGGATAGAAGGTGAATGGGAATGTAATGGGATAGGAACCACATTCCATAAAACAAAAAAACCATTGATTTATGCTTCTAATGATGAACAACGGATTTCATAAGAAATGGAATCCCTAAATGAATAATTGAAATCCTAAAAAATCATAATGGCCTAGGTTTGGGTTGAATAGGATAATTTTTTAGGGTTTAGGTTAATTTAAAACTCATTTTCAGGAAATTAATTATATTGTGAGAGGTTTCTTGGTCAATTGAAAATGGTTTTCTATTATAGTGTGCCAACTATGAACAATTATATATAGGCTGAACTATTTCTATTCTTATGGAAAACTATTTGAAAAAATGTGTGCTAGTTATGCAAACCCCCACTGTCTAGTGTTGCACGGCTTCTTGGGATGGAGCTTAGAGTTTTCTGTAACCACATAACAACTATACACAACCCTTTTTCTTCTATTTTTTTCTTAATTTTCACCCAAACACAACCCAAGGTGAAATCAAAATGAAAAGTATTCAAAATTACCCAAAATAGTACCTTTAAATATGTCTTAGACAACAAAAAAATGGTCGATATCTTAAAATCTCCCCATCGTATAATAATTCATCATATAGATGCACTCCAAAGAAATTCAAAGATTTTATGTCAAAGATATTGGGAAACTAATCCCTTGTAAGTGATTCCCTTTCCGATGTTTCCTCTTATACACTCCCATGATTCCATAATAATCAACCTATCAAAATGGAAATTCTTTCTCATTGTGATCCAACACATGTATCAAATTTACCTTAAAGGACACATCTACCTAAAGATTAAAATCATCTACATCGATCACATGAGAAGGGTTTGGGTGATACTACAAATGTTGTGATACATGAAAAACTCATTCAGAGTCCTATATTTCGATGGAAGAGCCAATATGTATGCCTCTATTCTGATACTCTCCACTATCTATTATGGTCTAATAATCCTGGGTGCTAGCACTATGTCTCTCAATATCATGTGGTGACCCAACCTAGGTTACACCCTATGGAAAAGCTAATCACACTATGTATACAATAGGGGTTATCTCCATCTATCATCATACAAAAAATTCCCACTCTAGGATGTATAAATACATTTCTAAATCAACTACACCTGCTCCAATAGCCCATGCATGTGACTCAGTCCCAACAACTCTGACTCAACAACCTCAATCCTTATTAGTGGTGAACTTCATGTCTTACCATAAAGATCCTCATATGCTTCCATCTATATAGTTTTCTGATTACTTTTACAATAGTAATACCCCACTAATGCTAAGTGATTTTCCCAAAACCCACAACAGTCAACAACACATGCCCGAAGAATATATTCAATAACTATTATAGTACACTCTGACATCATATTTGTCTTTGTGTGGGATTTTGTATGCAATGACACATGTATATGAAGTTACTTCTTCATGACCTTCTAGAATAATGATGTAAATAATTTTTGCTGATCTTAAAATATATCCATTTCACCATGTGTAGATGGACTATCTCGTGAACCTAAAAATATCCCAGTTTCTCCAATGAGATTGTTTCTAGTATAGGCAATAAATGTGTTACTTTTGACAGTAGATCCACAATAACCCAGAGATAATCCTTATTCCTTGGTTTATTCCGGAGACTTACCATAAATTCATTGGTCATGTCATCCCACTTTATCCTCGAGATGGCTAATGACTGTAGAAATCCCTTAATTCATAGATGCTCTAAATTTACCTGTTGATATGTGTTACATCCTATCACAAACCCTTATATCTCCTTTTTCATGTACGACCACCAAAACTATCAACATAGGTCTTGTTACATTTTTTAAAACCTTGATGTTACTCCCACATCAAGGCATGAAATTCCTTCATGAGCTCCTCTCTCATTATCATGGGAAAAAACCCAATTTTTTATATAGGTGATCTTGTCATCATATATTCTCAAGTATTAATGTGTCACCCCACCTTCGAGGATTTCCCTCAAGGTCAAGAACTCTTGATACTCATACTGTTTATATCTAATCTATCTCAAAAGTGTAGACTCCACTGAAACTGACATAAAAGTCATCATCTTTAGACTATCCAGAACAACAATGTCCATATTATCTAATAAGGTCATCATCCTCTTCTCATCACTGGACTCATGAACCACATGAGTATAAGTTTTCCTACTCAAATAATCAGTAACACTGTTCCCATTCAAATCATATATTATAGATCAATATCGAATGACTTCATATACTCTAACCATCACTACTACCGGAGATTCAATTCCCATAGTGAAAATATGTACATTAAGAAATTAGGATTAGTAAACACTCAAAACTTCTCACCAAATAGGTAATGCTGAAAACATTTCAAATAATAAAACAGATTAGGTAGCTCAATTTCATACATAGGGAAGATCAATTAATGTAGCCAAAAAATCCAAACCCAAAATCTATGAATCGATCTCCCTACATCAACACAACTCTATTTCTAATCTCAGAAGCATCACAATGAACCATATACTCCTCAACCAACATAGGTAGGATCAATATAAATGTCGTTGTTAAGAGCTAATTCTACTTCTATAAGGACTTATCACATGATTCTAACCAATAAAACATTAACACCAATTTAGTCTCGGTTGAATGCATTGATTCTAAATGGGAAATATCCTGGAAAAATGTCTGGTAGTATTTAGATAACCCCAGAAATCATTTAATATCAAAAATATTCCAGGGTTGCTCTAAATACACAACAAATGGAATCATCTCTTGGACTACTGACACACCTTCCTACAAGTTGATGTGTCCCAAAATGTGTACTTAGTTGATCCATAACTGAAATAATGATTTCTTGGCCTATAAATGATTTCACCTTAATGTAATCACGAAAATGTCAAGATGTTGAGCATGATCATCATGAGTCTTGGATTACACCAAGATGTTGTCCAAAAGAACCTAAAAAAATTGATCCAATTAAGGATGGAAGATCCTATTAATTACACCCATAAATTATGTTTTTGTATTGATCAACCCAAAAGGCTATACGACAAACTCCTAATGGCCATACCTACTTCTAAAATCATTCCTCAGTATGTTAGAAATTCTACTCTTAGCTGATGATAACTTAATCTCAAGTAAATTTTAGAGAACACAAAATCTCCTCTCAACTAGTCAAAAATATCATCGATACATGGAAGATGATATCAGTTCATTAAAGAAATATTGTTAAATAATCAGTAATAAAAACACAAGCACAAACTCCCATTAAACTTCTTCAAAAACAACATGGGTGATCGCCATGGTGATGTACTCACATGGATAAACCTTTTTTCCTCAAACACCTCCATCTTGGTCTTATGTTCTTGAAGTTTGGTCGGTTCCATTCTGTATGGTGGAATAGATACCATTTTATCCCCTAGAATGAGGTCAATAGTGAATTATACATATCATTTAGGTGGAATACCTATGAATTATTCAAGAAATATGTTATGAAATAGTTACACTATTGGAGTAAAGACATCTTTCCTCACACCCCCGTCATCTAGAAACTGACTAGTAACCCAGACTTTGCGGTCTCCAAATTGCTGAGTCATTGGCCCTTCTCGGCCTTCTTGGATGTCCAACTCTCCATGGTTAATGTTATGGTGGCCCTTAAGAAACATTAACAAAACTCTCATACGGTAACAGTCTATGTGGGATCAGTATGGGACTATCCAATCCAAAACCATAATTTGGACGAAGATTATTATGTCATGTATATAGAGATCCCAGAGAAAATGGTACTCCTGGATATCAATAGAACATCCTCTTCACAAAATTATGCATGTATACCTTACTCCATATGGTGTATCAATAGTCATAACTCTTATCACAAACTCCCCCATCGGGATGAATACAATAACACATTTTTCATATATTAAGGAATGGGTGACACCAATATCAAATATTAAACTTTGTAATGTAGAAGTCACATGAATAGTGCCTCTCAGGTTTGATGGTTCGTCCCTACTATCCACATGTGTATGCTACACTCCATGTAGTTTTCCTACCCCTCTTCTGAATAATGCACTCTGACTCCCTAGTGTTTCAACAATCTATTGGTATGGGCACCCTTTCCAAGATACACCATGTTCACTGCCTCTACTACTATGGCCTATAGAAATCCATCATCCAAATTGATACGGTGTATAATATGCCCTTTATGCACCATAGTTTTGTATATCTTCTATATAACTACCCATCAGTCGAGGGTTCGAACATAACCTCTATAGATGACCCATATTAGTGTAGGCTCGATACTAAACTGATGGTTGAGTAAAATGATTACTAAATTTTCTCAGCCCTCCTCACTAGAAGAAATGTACTTGGGTAAGATATTGAGTGAATGATCCCTCTAACTGTCTATTTATCTTCCACTTCTATGGAAGAAGTTTTCATAACAATGATTTCTGATCTCGAAATCTGCATCTACTGATCATCTAACAATGACCACATGTCCTCCACAAGAAGCCTTATTTTGGTTCTCCTTAGATATGAGAGCCTCATTTAGCACTTATCTTAGCTTATTCAACATGAATTTATTAACCTAGTAAAAAATCCCACCTTTAATCCTATATTGAAGCCACCTTTCTTTTGTTTCCTCATATCCTGCAAACACTAAAGAAATGTTTTTCAAATCTGTGAAGCGTCTAGCATAGTCCATTACATATATATTCCCCTATGTTAATCTCAAGAACTCAGCTTCTCTTTCCTATCTTAGCATGTATGGATAATAGTGCCCCATGAACTTATCTTTTAAGTCCTTCCCTTTATTAAATTCTTGTCTTCCATCCAGATATTGGATGTCCCACCAATTCATCACTCTTCCACATAGCATGTAAGCTTCTAATTGACTCCCCTTTCAGAAGAAGTCTTTATTTGGTCATGTATAGTCTGGATAGACTCGATCCAAAACACAACACCCTCATGTCCCTCCTCTCTAGTAAAATATGGAGGGTGTTTCAAATAAAACACTCTCATAAGATCAGAAATTCACTTCACATCCCATCCTAAGTATCTTTCCATGAAAGGCCTAAAGCATGTTATGTTCTCTTGGAACATCTCCCCTACTTTGTCCTTCGGAACAATCTGTGACTTAGGTTCCACTATTGGTGGAGCATCACCATCCATATCAAATTTTCTTCCTCCCAACATGCATCATCTGGGAGGCATATTTCTATAAATATTAACACAAACCTTTAGAAACAATTCACATAGATAAAATATTTATGTAAGAGGGATCCAAAATAAGGCCCATCTAATAATTTCCCCAAATCTCACCACATGGTAAAACTTGAGGTGCTATAACTAACCATAACCATCCTAAACATAGGTTTCTATTATCAAGGTTAAACACATACTTGTTATTCACATTTAATTATATACCCATTTATTCACTTTTGTTCATCATTTTACTATTATTAACATCATATTAGGCACCATTTTCAATTTCGTTTCACAATTAAGGAAAATAGTTGAAGATTAACAACTATCCAATACATCATTTTCTATGCATTCCTAAAATGATGCATGTCATAAATAATACCATGTACTAAGAATGATGCTTGTAGAGTCAACTCTTGTTTTATTATGGGTTACGATTCTATTTTTAAAAACCCTAAAAAATAATTATTCACATCATACAACATGTACATCAACCAAAGTCAAATAAAAATCAACTCTAATAGAAAATAACAACAACAAAAATCCCACCTTGACTACTTGGGTTTTCCCCATACGTGGGTTTGAAACTCCCATGTATGATCTCATAAAAAAGACCTGACTATTCATGTTATTTTTTATACCTTTCAAAAATAGAAAGAAAAATGAATAAGAAAAGAAAATCTACACTCTGATGCCACTTTGTAACATCCTGACCAAGGTGTCACACATGGGTTCCCCTAGACGGTCGATCGCATGACCTCAACCACACATCTTTATACTCCTTAGGTATCTGACTAATAGAGAGGGTTTGATATGTTGATCATGGGGAGTCTATACCCTCTTCTATCCTAGTAATACAGTAAAAGAAATAAATAAGTAATAGAGAAATCGTATTTAACGATAACAAAATCCAATTTCCTAGGATAATAAAATATGAAATGATGTATCCAATATAAATTATAAAATATGGAACACCAAAATATACATCAATTATCTAAAATGAAAACTAAAATAATGGCACTGAAAAATCCCAAGAGAATTTTGAAGCATATTTGGTTACCTCATCCAATCTCTATCCCCAGATCAACAATCTAATCCTGGGCCTTTTCCCTTAACATGTAAATAAATAATAATGTCTATTTGGGTATTGATTAGGCAACCAGAGTATGGTTTGAGTTCAACTTATTATCCCCCCCAATGGTGGCTAAAACAATATCGGATAAGACAATATTGTATATAGTTTTATAAAAATATATTTACAATTAATATGTAAATGATGATTACATTATCAATTAATCAGTACTTAACTATATATTCCCTCAGGTTCTCGTGGAAACCCGAACCTCAATAACTACTTCGGCCCATGCTATAGAGGGTAACATTTGACATTATCAATTAAAAATTCATTTAAAAAAATGTTCTTTCACTATCCATTTCGTTTCAAATCCCTAACACGTCTAATTGGATCCATAATCCAATTACAATATCATTTTCATATATTTTCATGTCTTACACACCATGTGTATTTGGAGCATAAATCTCTATCTGAGACATCATGGTATATGGAGCCTCTTCCCTTTTCCCATACAAATATTCACATGCACAAACTTTTTTATGCTATGGGTATTTGGATGATCAGTACATGTCCCATATTAATTTATCAATAAATTTCACATTGGTATTTGAAGTGTTAGACTATTTCCAATCCTCACATATCAATCATTAACTTCCTTCAAAATATGACATGCATCACTATATTATTACAATCAAGATTAAAAAAATAATCCTATTATAAATTTAATTCTAATTAATTAATTAATTAATTAATTAATCGACTTCATAACATTAATTAATTCCACAATTAAGTAATCATTTTTATCACATTAATTAATTGAACAATTAATTGTAGCATTTTCCACATTAATTAATTCCATAATTAATTAATCATATTTGTTAAAATAATTAATTAAACCATTAATTAATCACCTTCATTACATTAACTAATTCCATAATAAAAAATATAATATCTTTTACATTAATTAAATCATCAATTAATCAAACACATTCATTAAATTAATTAATTCTACAATTAATTAATCATATTTATAACATTAATTTATTCAATATTTAATTAATCACATTAATCCCATTAATTAATTCTATAATTAGTTAATCACATCTATCATATTAATTAATTCAAAAATTAATTAATCTAATTCCCAATTCATGTTCTGGAAATTGATTCATCAATTAATTATCCAAAATTTTCCAATTTTCATCTTTCAATTAAATCCCCAATTTCTCAATCAATTAATTGAACACATTAATTAACTCAAATATGTAATATAATTTTATAAATGAACCTTATAAATTATACAATAACATATATGAAAAAAAATATCAAGAGTATGGGATTTGAATAATCATCTACCAACCTCGATTCATTGACGAATGTTCGCCCAACTGAGTTCCTAAAAATCAAGAAACAAAACCATATAGATCACAACATGTATATAAAACCTTAAATCAAGATTAAAAAAATCAATATCTCTTCCATATCGATCTAGATCTACAATCCTAGATTTAGATTCACAAAATATAGATCTATTTATAGTAAAAAAAAAGATTACTTCCCACCCCAAGAAATAGAGAAGGAAGTATGGTGAACATGAATGTAATTGGATAGGATCCAAATACAGGAAGAGGAAAAGCTCTTCGATTTGGGATTTGAATAACAATTAATGGAGGTCAGATAACCATAGAATTCCTCTAAGAAGATATGAAATCATTAAAAATCTTAATAGTTGGAGTTTATGTTGAATGAAAGTTTTTTTGAGGGTTTTGGTAAATTTAAAATTAATTTTCAAGGAACTAAAAATTTCATGCAAAATTTCCTAGGTAGGGGGCTATGGTTTTCCCTAATAGTGCACCAACCATGCACCCATTGTATATTGGGAACATGATTTATCTTTTTTAGGTTGAATGGTTTGAAAAATAGTGTGTTTGATTTGTGAAGAGCCATTTTATAGGGTTTGATGATATCTTGGGATGTATTGAACGGTTCGTTCCAGCTATTTGAAAAACAAGAACAACCCCCATTTATTCTATTTTTTCCTTATTTTTCACTGATACACACCACGAGGTGAAATATAAATGAAATGTAACCAAATTTAAAAAAAGAGTACAAGTAAAAAAGTATGAGAGAACTTCCTAAAAGGATGATATCTTACAATAATGAGGGGTTTAGGACTATATTTAGATTAAAAGCACAATTTATGAGGTGCTATGTTTATATCACATGGGTAGGTCACACAGTTTGAAAAAATGTGCACCTACCATGTGGTGTTACTATCTTTAGGATGTACCTGACATGATTCACTAAAAATTTTATAAAACCCATATTTTTCACGATATTTTATTTATAAAATTACCACTAGAAACACACATGTTTTGTCCAAACTATGAACCTACCATGAACCTAACCAATGAATCTAAAAACATGTTACATTGTTTCCTAGAGTTGGTGAAAAGTTTCTAAAACCCTTTCACAATCCCTCCACCTTAAAAAACACCTCTAAAACAAGAAAAAACATTATTAAACTTCTAATAACATAATTTTAAAAATTATATAAGTTAATCTACATAAAATAATGGTGATGAACATAAAACTAGGGGTGATAAATTCTCCGCACCATTGCTATTTTCATCCATAGAAAGTAGAAGATTACTTTTTTCCATGATGAATTTATGTAAGGACACAACCTTAAATGTTACATATTATTAGGATTTTAAACTATAATTCACATTATTAAAATCCTAATGACCTTTTAGGTTTAGAGTTTTAGTGAATCAGGAAAAACAATTATAAAGTAAACCCATATAATACAATTGGAAACTTATAGTTACTATCCATTTTTTTACCAAAGGAATACATTTTAAAATAACACATGTTTTATTCTCATGAAATATCAAAATAATTTTCATCATTTCCTCATCCTCATCCCTACACATCATTTATCCTTTGAAAAACATTTTAAAATAGAGGATGAACATAAAAATCAAAATAAGGTACTTAAAAATAATGAAAACCATTACTCTATTTTAAATTAATAATGCTCATATAACTTTTACATTTGCCTTCAATATTAGTTGAGTATATGAAATAAAAAAATGTCACAAAAAAATATATATTGGTTTAAAATAAATCCATTAAAACCCACAAGAAAAAATTTAAAACTAATTTTTGGTAACATGGAGATTCATAAACATAAAAACCTCTCAGAACACATTTTATTTGAATAACCATATGAAAAATATCAAATATAATCACTACCTAATGAATTGTATATCCACAACGAGGATATATATTCATATAATCTATGTCAGTCTCTTCCATTAGCTAAAATGGAGCTCAAATCTCTGTAAAAGCTATATTGGGCTCACCCACATTTCATGAACTATATGTTTCTCAACCCTTCATATAAGATATATTGGGCTCACCTGTGAGCTATAAAATGGATCAAACCTTTTTATAAGTTATATCAAGCACACCCATGAGCTATAATGTTGGTCAAAACTTTTTATAAGCTATATTGGGCTCACCTATAAGCTATAAGGTAGCTCAGCCCTTCGTATAAGCTATGTTGGGATCACCAGTTTCAAATATAATGTTCAAGTACCATATCATGAATAAATCATTTTATCCTTGGACTTTTTATTATAAAACCTTTTAAAAACATGTTAAAAACATATGAAAAACCCTTTTGGATATTATAATACCCTTTTCTTTTCAAAGCCATTTTCAACACAAAATCACCCAAAATAAGAGAAAGATGGTTTTTATTTGATTAAAACATCATTGGAATCCTTTTGGAGGAAAATAAATTTTTCTATTTTGAAAACTCTTATTATAATTTTTTGTAAAATAATTAAAAACATATAAATTACCTTTTTATGATTACCATTTAATCTTGTCAAGTAATCTTCTAAAATGTTTTATTTTTGGAAATTTAGAAAATAAATCTGTGCCATATATGTCAAAATAACATTAATTCCATATTTTTTTCATAAAAGTATCAAATAATCTCATTTAAAAAATTATTAAATATAGATCTCACCCGGTTTTTTTAAAATACATTCATATGAGTATATTAAAAAAATTGAATGTAATTTTAGAAAACATAGGCATGGAAGAAAAATATAGTATTAAGGGAAACTTGAAAAAGATAATTTTTAAAAGAAAATCCCTATTAAATATCATATCATGGATGTGATTGTTAATCAAATGAATAAAATATTTCTATCCAATATAAATCCAAATAAAACTATTTGAAAAACAAAAAAAGTTATTCAAAATACATTTTATGCCTAATATTGGAAAAACATAATCTAGAAGTAGAATTTTATCCTGAATAATAGAAATTGGGTCACAAATTTCCTTAAATATTGTAATCAGTATAATCATATGCTCTATAATAGAAATAGTTATAAAATGAAACATTAAATACCATGAATACAATTTTTTCATGATATTATATATGAAAAGGTATTACATACACCACAAAAAAAATTATTGGTGAATAAGTCATATATATCACAAAAGTGAAAGAGGGATGAGAAATGGGAACTCTCTAAGATCTCTAAAAAGAGTGGTCTATATGATCGTCTACTACTTCCCTATAGGGTTGTTCAGTTCGTCCTCATCTTCTCCCCTTTAGTCCAGGCCCATCCCCTCAACTCTCAACTTCACCCCTACATTATTGGTCTCTTCTCCACTTTAGTGCTTTCTGCTGTGGGATTTATACCATTGGTCTCTTTTTAATTCATTAAAGGTATGTGTTTTGGATGTCCTCTTTCACCTTAACCCACTCAGGAATTAATTTCCCTCATTAATATCTAGGTTGGGGATGGTGTGGAGTTTTCCTAGAGTCTAAGGTATTGTTCATCAGTGGAATTTAGGTCTCTAGATTCTACTAGAGTTGTTCTTTCGTCCTCATCCTTTCAAACCCGCTCTGGCCTTAGGTTTCACTACTCCTCCCTAGGGCAGATATGGAGTGATGGGTACATAGGGTTTTAGGAATACAGTTTTTATTCATCCATTATTATTTTAGGGTTTCATCCCCAGCCTTATTTAGGGCCACTTTCTCAGCCTTATTTAGGGTGTTTCACGGATTTCATGTTTCCCTTTTATGGTCTTTTTTTAATGGTGATTTTTTTTTCATTAGTGGTCTAATTTTCTAGTTCTGGTTTATTGTGGCCTGAAGACATGTTTGTGGATTTTGTGTTGGGTTTCATCATTCTGGGGTGATTTTTGAATAGAACTGATGGCGGTGATTGAGGTTTAGATTTGATGATGGTGTTTGATGTAGGTGGTGTTCAATATTTTTGTGAATAATTATTATTACTACAAGACTATGATACATGAAATGATGACCATGGAGATCGACTGTGATGATGGAATAGTGTTTAATAAAAGGTGTTTTATTCAGGAAAAATTAGTTTCTGGGGTAGGCAGTGGATATTAGAGAAGAGTCCAGTGATAATGTGGTGTGGATTATGAAGTCCTTTGTGAGATATTGATGTGATTATGGTGATGGTGAGTGGCCGAAAACCTGATGATGGTGAATCTCATGAAGGATAAAACATCCTTCATTATGGGCGTGTGACTTGAAGATGAACTATTTCATTTATCAGGATGGGTGATGATGACTTAAAATTTGAAGTTTGAATTTTGTGCTTTTTTGGAAGGTAGCTGTTGTGTTACTCAGTTTAGGGTTTGTCTAAAGTAAAACAAATTCTGTGATTTTATGTATGGTATACTTATTGTCTAAGTGGACTTTGTGTTAGTGGTTTGTTGAGGTTTTTTATGGTTCCCACAAAACAAAAATGTGTACTATTTAAAAAATAGGAAAATGTTTTGTATGATGATGACAAACCCTTACCTTACGGTTATATTTAGTTTTTATTACTTAAAAATCATGTATAATGGTTCAAAGAATGTTTTTAATTCATTCTAAAACTATAATAATATTTATAATACCATATATTATCTTTTTAAAACATCTTACCACTCATTTATGAATGCTATTTCATTATTTTCGTTGTTTTAGGTGCGTTCATTTCAAAGCTTCATAGTGATTTTGATTATGTAAAATTATGGATTTTATTTTTCAAATGAAAATAAAACTATATAAGTTAAAGGATATTTTATTAATAAACATACATAAGATTAAATGGCCCCATATATCACTATTATTTCTTACATGAAGATGATTCATTTTATGAAATGTTAATGAAAATTGTTTAGTTTAATTTGGAAGGTTTTTCTGACCATCATGATCTTGTTTTGTTTTATTTTGTATTATATCTATATACTAGTTACAAAACCTGAATTAGGTTATTATATACATATTAAAATCTTATTTAATATTAATAAGACTTATCTAACCAGAAATTAAGGTTGTAATTTAAAATAAATAAAATTATTGTTCACAAAGACAATTTACCAGCATAGTTCTGAAACTATATTCATTGTGTTGAATAAGAGAAAGTAATAAGAGGGTTGGATATAATAAATTTAATTATATACATAAACTTACAGACTATACATGGAACTGGATTTACAATTACATTATGGATGAATGAGGTGAGGAGAAATTAGAAGAAGAAAAATAATTTAAGTGAGATTGTTTGAGAAAATAACCTATCAAATATCACATACTTAATGTGTCCCTTATTGTCCTTGGAATTAGTATTTGTTTGAGATAAGAAGAACATGGATGTGGGTGGAGTGGTAGAGAAAGTGTTTGGAAGGGATTTTAGGATCTTCAATCCTTGAGAGGATAAATTTTGCAGTGGGGGTGGTATTTTTACTTGAGGATGAGTGGTTTTATATTATTAAATTATTATTATTTTATAATTAAATCCAGCCACATTGGGGTGGAATTAATTCCAATGAATTGGATTAAAAAATATTTTTTAAAGGATTTTTATGGTCATGAAACGCATAAAAACCCCATTTATTATTTTAATTTTTAGATATTTTAATCTTTTACCTTTAAACATTAACCCCACTAGTAAAAATAGAGGTTTTAATGTCACATTTATATATTTAGTTTATATAGAAATAACACTATAGGAGTAACATATTTTTTCTCAATTTTTATAATAATCGATCCAAAACATATTATACTAATTTTTTAGTGTATTTTCTATTAAAAATCGACACCAAAAGAGTTGTTCAATTTTTTTTTTGGCATCGGTTTTCTTAAAAAATAATGTCAAAACCAACTGTTTATGTTTTTTTGGCATCCTTTTCTGGTAAAAAGACACCAAAAAACATTCAATGAATACCTTTTTAGTGTCAGTTTCTAATAAAATGATTCTGAAAATAAATATTCTAAATTTTTTAATGTTTCTTTTATTAAAAACCAATGTTAAAACACCTTTTTTTTAAAAAATGCCACCCAGAATCCCTCATTTCATTACATCAATTACCCAATTTTCTCTATATCTAAGATGAATCTGGTGTCTATTGATGATCATAAAAGGATATTTTAGTTAGTCTTGCTGAATTTTAATCTTTTTTTCATGGTCGGTGATCATCATTCATTCAAACTACATCTCTGTTTTGTGATACAAGTTTTTATTTCATCTTTGTAATCATATCATAGTCAAGATACACCACAATTCAAGGTTTTTTCATTCTTTTTTCTTGTTTATTTTTTTCAAATATTTTTATTATTTTTTGAAGTTTTCATCCTTCCAAAAAAATAATTGGAACAAATCTATATTAATGATCAAATTTTCTTTTTCTGACTCTGAATTTTTTATGTTTTTTTAAAAAAATTGAAGATAAATTCGTTATCTATTATTAAAATTATTATTTCTTACGTACTTTTTTTGTTTTAATTTTATTGGTAATTATATATTTATTTTCAATTTCTTTTAGATTTTTTATTTGTTTATTTTATGGAATTATCAAAAGGTATTTTCCAATCATTCCACGTTTCTCTCAAAATAATGATCCATTCTTTATTTTAAAATTATATACCTTTAACAAAAACTACTATATGCTGAAATTGACTTTACAACAATGAATATTCTATAGTTAATAAAAGTTTTAATGTTATTAATATTCTATAAATGTGCTATAAAAATATTTAATACTAAATAATAAAATTCAAACATTATATAAACATCCACTCGGTATAATGAATAGTTCCTCCTATAATATTAAAAAGACCAATAAATGGTGTACCTAAACTTTAAATCATTTAATATTTCTAAAAAGTGTCACCATTTTTATAAAAATTAATACAAAATATCTCGTAACATTACTAATAAACAATCATAAAAATATTTAAATTTTTTTGAGTTGATATGATGTTTCAAATTAGAATGTTTATTAAAAATATCATTACTATCCATAATAATAATTATCACACACATATAAAAAAACTCACACAACTCCTTGAACCAACAATTTTTTATAAGGAAACACAATAAACATGTTATAATAGTTGACACATTACCCAACACATTCATGTTTATATACATATGGTATTTGTGTTTAAATTAATTTATTCTAGGTTTACTAAATATGAATATTGATGTCTATACTGAAAGATTTATGTAGAATAGAAGTAGTGTCGTTTGATAGTCATTTAAAATAAATCTATCTAAACGTGAAAAAATATATTTATTACTTCACTAGAGGAATCATGAAGTTTTTATAATATATTATTTAAATTAAATATATACGGACAATATTTTATTTTTTATTTTTTTCCTAATAATCATTGATATCTCCCACCTGATCACTAATCATATTGATTATATGTTTTTATGTTTAAAATTTATCTTCTTATATATATATTTTTCATTATTTATATGTTTTCTAATATTCAACTTTTATATTATTATTTAGGTATTTAATGGATCATAATTAGATACAATTATGATGAAACACTAATGAATTTGAAAAGGTTGTTAATGATTTCATGGAATTTTATAAAAAAATATTCAAAACATAGATATTTTTATATATCCATTTAAGGAGTTTTTGAATATGAGAAATTAAAATTCTTGATAAAACAAGGATATATACATTTGATCATGCATTGTAACAGAATGAACCAAACAATATGTACTATTGATGAGAAAATTCATAATGAAATAAATTATCATGTTAAAGAGTTAATTCATGATTCATGTATTGAAACCATTAAAAAAATAAAATTTTGAATGATTGTAATGAGATTCCGAGGAAACATTATTCTCATCTTTCACTAAATATATTGTTTTATCAGATCTTCTATGATTAGTTAAATAGAATACTTGAAATGGGTGGAGTGATAATTGTTTCCCTAGCCTGGTTGAAAATTTTAAAGAGCTACATTAGATGGGATTTTAGATTATAATTCTAAGGAAAATAATGAATTATTTTCAATGGAATTGGGCTATAAAAATATATATGCTTTCCCCAATTATTGTGTATTGTATAGCAATGAATATGAATATTTATCGAAATGTTCTTAATGTTGGAAATCACACTATATGGTGGATGAAAAATCTAAATCTGATTCATTCTCTGGTAATGAAATCCAACATCATACTAATTCAATTTGGTACTATCAAATAATTCCATCAGAACATTTTGATAATTCAACTCTGATTCATTCTCAGGCACCAGAATCAAAACTCCCCCTAAAAAGATTTGGAACCTTTAAAGAATTCCTCATTTGAAGTGCCTATTTTCAAATTAAATTGACGTGAAAGGGTTAATATGACATACCAATGAGCGCATCTCTGATTTCCACATACGCAACCCTATAGCTTCACCACAGTGAAGGATATTTGATAAACAATTACTTAATTTTGGAAGTGATATTAGAAAAATCATAATGAGAAATCACATTGATGGAATGAATCCATATCAGAACCTATATAGCCAATAATGTTCTTGACCATTTTTCATGGTAGTATACAACTTTTCTCACCATTATTTTGAAATGGAAAATAATTTATTTATGTGTTGATGATTATGATGTTGTTATAGATTTATATGAGGCTTATTTTTCTATTTTTCCGATTTTGAGATGATGAAAATAACTATAATTCATACATTTTCTTTTTTTTACAAAATAAAAATGTCCTAGGGATATGAGAAAACACTAAAATACTCTACTAATTATTCTATTAAAAATTTTCAATTTATTTCTTTTTTGACATTTACAATATTAAAAACACTTTTTTATTAATTTTTAGATGTATAATTATATATATTTGATTAATTTTTAGTTTTTGTGTCAAATAGTATATTTAATAGTTATCGTTAAATATTTTTTTGTTGAAAAACCTGACACCCATTAGAATTTTTTGGTTGAATTTATCCATATAAAAACACTTTTATTATAAATGTGATATTTAAATTTATAAATGTTTCTATCATTTTATAATTACTATTTATATATAATAGTATAGATTAATATATTTTTTCTTATAATAATAACTTCCATATTTTCTAAAAACATATATATGTGTGACAATATTGTTTTACATACATATTTATTTTATCAACTTTTTTTTAAATATTCACTTTTTTAATAGTCTTTGGGTACACAAAATATCATTAAATTTTCCTATCTCAATGACAACCATTGAGGCTGATATTCATTTAGAAATGTTTTTAGTATTATTAAATATTTTGTAATATATTTATTTCATTAAATCTAACATATCATTTAAAAAATGTAATTGCATGCCTATGGATGTCCCTCATATGGAGGATTCTTCTCTTTCTTCTATCATGAAATCAATTTCATGTGTTGTTTAAAATGGGATGGCACGTTTACCAAAAGAGTAACTTTCACATAAATAAGAGATATTAAATGTCATTTCTTATGGTAATAACAACCCAAACCATCCACATTCAACACATTTTATCATTTATATTTCCAAGTAGAGTCATTGTAGGATTAACATTTTATATCATGATTGGAATCCTGTCAACAAGATCGAAAATGAATAGATGTGGGATTCTTCAAAGGTAAAATATATCAAATAACATAATTTTATCTCATTTTTATGATATTATATATTTTACATGACTAATATTTCATATATTTTTATTACAAATAATATTAATTTTTGATGGAAAGAAACAAATTAAGAAATGGTCCCTATATTTGGTGGTTGGTCTATGTCGCGATTTTAAAACAAAACTGAAAAAATATGTTTTTGGTAGGATCAAAATTGGACACCCATGTATCAAGTATTAATTATTAAATTAAAATACATAAAACAGATTTGTCTCCAGTCTATGTGATGAATCGTTTATGGTATTATAAATAATTTATATTTTAAAATTTCTTATATATTAACTTATTAAATATTGGATAATTATTATCTAATTGGATTCCAAGAGATTTCATTTGGATATCTAGTTGCAGAACGTATACCCTCATACTCTATTAGATGGTGTGTATCATTAATTAGAGAAGAAAATGATTGTAGAAAATTTTGATACATTTGGAGATCAATATAGTATTGTCTCAAAAATGTCTATTTTGGCCCTACATCACCACCAACATGAAATAATAATGGAAAAGAGTTAGAAGAATTAATAGTAAACAATTAATTATAGAGTAATACAAGGAATTAGCTAAAATAATTGTAAGGATTTCTTTATTATTTTCAATGAATGTTAGTATATTTTAAATTAACACTCATATGTAATTTTAATTTTAATTTTAAGGATGATGTTTTAGTGTGTGAGATGCCAGTATCTTTTATCCCTGAGGGAAGGATAGAAATACTACATACCTCTTTAGGAAAGCTACAACACCCTGAACGGATAAGGCTATATGATCTAGTTATTAGTATAATGAATGTTTTTTATCATCACAATAAGAAATAATTAAATAAAAAATAGATTCTTTAAATGTTCAGCTGGTTGTCCTAAAACATTCCATGGGAAATCAAATTCAATTATCTATGAACGCTATATTTGATAAATTGATGAGATAATCATAACCAATGAAGCCTACTGCTCTTGCCCAGCTAACCCAACACTCCCAACAAGTATAGCCTTCCAAATCAACCCACCTTTCTTATCCTTCCATGCCAACCTATATATCCCAACCTTCCAAGTAGGCCTAGAAAATCCAGTATTCCTACATATATCCTCCACCTCTTCATTTGCACCAGACTGTATATTTAGAGTTTTATGGTGGAGATAATAATGTATGTATCGTAGTGTACATATACATAAATATTTTTTAAGATTATATCAATCACTAGACTATGTAGTTAGGCCACAATAGAATATAAATATATGATATTATTGATGTAAATAATCTGCATCCATTTCCTACCAAGGAGGTTACTATATTTATAGATTGTATGGGTCATTTTATTACATTGGTTTCCAAGCCTTATAAGATATCTGATATACTAGGTATGAGTTGATTTTTTAAACATTATTTACATTTGATTAAAAATATGTTATACTATTTTCTGAAATTCATTTTATATTGGACTATCTAAAATAGAAAAAATTGGCATAAAATAAATAAATAGAATTTCAGGAAAAACAGATTCAAATACTTCTGATTTTTCTGACGGGATACAAAGAAGACTCTATTTTCTTATTCATTGGATAATATTTATGTGTTTTGGATGACATATCATATTTTTGAGAGAGACTATCCACTGATAATATTCAAATAATATGTCATGAATATTATTATTTTGTATGAGCTCAGTATTCCTATATTGCATTTTTTCCCATGTGAGTAAATTTTTTATTCATGTTTTCTTTTTTCCTAAAATTAAGATTAATTCATGTGACTTACTATATTAATTTTTTTAATCATTTATTTTCACATGATTATTATTCAAAATGAGAAAACATGTGTTTTCTGTTTTTTAGATCTATAATTCATTGGAATGACTATTCAATATGGGACTACTACTGCTAAAGTTTCTCATATATGTGAGGGATTTTTAAATACATAGATTGGGTTTAGATTTTTTCCATTACATGTTGGGAAAGAAAAATAATATAATTATGAACTAATATTGATTAAAATTTAATTAATTTAAAAAAAATTATATTCTAGACATTATTGGATGTTGGGTGTATTCTATGAAAATTTTGTACATTATAATGGTTTTTCACTTTATTAGGTTCCATTCAAGAAAAATAGTAACTATTTAAACAAGAAATATTTATTATTTTAGTATAATTTCTTTAAATTTAAATATTATTTTTCGAAATTATATTATTAGGTGATATACATGAAAATTATGGTCATTGAAAGAGGTGAACAAAGTGTAGTTTTTAATAAATCAACCAAATTAAATCTATTACGTTCAAGTGGAGGTTAATAATTTTTTATATTAGATAATATTTGGGTCTGGTTAAATATATATTTGTTATTATTTTTAATTTAATATTTTATAACTTTAGTGTCATCGTTAGAAATGATGTGTCAAATGTGGTTATTATGTATTAAGATTCATGTATGAGTTAATCACAAATGGGGGAAAATTAATTTGAAATGGATAGTTATATTAAATAGTTTTGGTTTTATATGAAAATATGTTATTTTTTTAATCTATAACACTCATTATTTTTTGTATCTTTTCATTGAAACTGAGTCATATATGAATGAATAAATTACCCATCTTCATAGTTTTTTTGAATAATATTTCTTAAGATTGATTCTGATTTAAATTATGAGGTATGTTTCTTTTAAAGACATTAGATATCTAATCCAATCATGGTATAATGTACTTCTTTATCTTTTAAAAAATTTATTATTATCTAGAATGGGCTTCCATACATTAGTAGATAGAGAAGTTTGACTTTGTTCAATATTATCCCACGTTTTAAAATAAGCCAATTTTATAGGACATATTATTAATTGGTCATTAGGTTTATAAAATTAGAATTTTTAGGCATTTCTATATTAAATTATATGATATCATAGGTTGAATGGTTAACTCAATTTATATTTCATCAGTTCGACAACTCTTCATGTGTGGATTGAAACCCAGCCATTTGGGCCCTGTTTGGGGGGGGATTTCTTTGTCACCATCACCTCCACCTCGAATTATTTATCCATTTCTATTAATTTTTTCACCTTATAATTTTTATATTATTTAATATATACAATCATATTTAAAATGAACAATGTAATTCCACACAAAATTTTCAATGTTCAGGGATACATTATTGTTTGATAGTGGTTTGCTTCCCAAAATGATATTAGGCTCTACTTAAAACTAGAATGAGTTACTATTAATGGAAAATCCTATTAGAAGGTTGAGTGGTATCAATATTATTCTCAATTCTTTCTAAATTTCTAATTTTTGAAATTCAGGACCAATTGAGCTATAATTGATGTCTTTATTTATTTATTTACTTATTTTTACATGTGATCATTGAATTATAATAGTTTTTAGAGGTTTATGTTTTCTTTGGGTTTTTGTTGCAGGTGAATCTACTATAGTTGATGGTGTGAGAGAGGGTAGAATGAGGATTATTCATGAAGGTAGTTTTCTATGATGAATTGTTTTTGGGGTTTTAGTTATATTTTTTGGTGATGTATATTATGTTTAAGGGGTTTTTAGACTCTGGCCAACTTATATTTATAATTATATTTTAAAAAACATATATATATACAACATTCTTCATCTGATCTTTTATAAACTTATGTTGAATCATTGTGGAAAGATTTTTCCTCATTTATTTTTATATAAATCAATGCTGAATACTACTAAATATGAGATTCAATTTCCATTTCAGTAAACTGATACCAAATATTGAAAAAACATGATATTTAGTTTCTGTTATCATTTAAACAGATGTTGAAGACTGCTTCAACTTGAGCATTATCATAAATTTTCATTAAAACTGACACTGAATATTGAGGAACCATGGTATTCAACATCAGTTTGCATTTAAACTGACCTTGAAGATGGGTGAAACCTGAGATTCCATGTAATTTAGTTTAAAAACTAACACTTAATATCAAATAATATTAGATACTGGACATATTTTCAGATGAAAAATGACGTTAAATAATGTGTTTTGGCACTGGTTAAAAGATAAATCGATGTTAAAACTCTATGACGATTGGTTTTCATCATCAGTTTATTCAAATCAACATTTATAATATTATTTGTATTTTATCCTTAATAAACATTAGACATAAAATTATATCAAAATGTTAAAAAATGATATGGAAATACATTCTTCCATGAGATCCCCTTTCATTATTTTACCTATATTGCAGTAAATCTTTTTCTAACTGTAGTAATATTTTTATACATAAAATTTAAAATCACCATAAAACCTAATTTTTAACTTTTTATTATATATATATATAATCCATTTTACTGGATTCCATTCAAATAATTGAAAATGTTTGAAATAGAATTATTCTTGAAGATGAGATGATAAAGCAGGTTTTTAAAGTGAAAATGTTCCTATGTTTGTTAAGTTTTATATCTAAATTCAACATAAAAATGAATCCAATGACCTAAATTTTATTTATTGATGTCTAATTAATCTAATTAGTGTTTAAATACACTTAATTGTATAATTTAACCTTAGAAATTATTTAGAAAAAATGCCATTTCTCAATTAAAAAACAAAAAATCTCAGAAAAATACCTTAAATTCAACCATGATAATTTTGATATTTTATCAAAATTATTTTTATATTTCAACTATCAAATTAAAATTTATATAAGTGTAAAAATATCATTTTAAAATAGGTATGCTATTTAAAGATGATAAAATTTTGATTTAAAAATATACAACTATTTATGATTATAATGAGGTTTATTCTTATGTTACTCCTATAAAAATATTAAATGAATTGAAAAAATTGACTACATATATAAAATATAAATTATATTCTAATCATTCAATAATATTTATTAATTTAATTTATTAAGTTAAAATTCCTTTTTAGGAATTAAAATATTTTATTATAAAAAATCACATTCCCTATATTCATTTTTTTTTCATTTCTAATTAATTGGTAACCAAGGAATTGATTTTAAAAAAATGTGTAAACAATATTTTTTACAAATTTAGTTAATTTAATTCATTACCACTATTCCAAAATCTTGGTGATAACTATCACATTTAAATATAATTTTTAGTATTTTTTTAATCTCATTGTGATGTATATTATATGATCTTTAATATAGTGTATCATTTTAAATTATTTTGTAAAATCATGGTCCAATTTACCACCAAACTTCTGGGTGACATGGTCTCAGGCATGCCTCCCCACCAGCCAGAGTGTGTCGACTAGTAGTGAGGGTATGAGGCGGTGATACATGGGGACTATACCCCAATGATTAGATTATGATAATAATATATTAGATAATTAATAACATAATATATTTGAAGTATTATTAAATGAAAGAAGAAGTAGTTGTAGAATAATGGAAACTAAATATAAAATATGTATGGAAAAAACTATTATACTATAATGCATTAATGTCTAGATGACATTAAACAAACTAAAATAGTAGACATACAACAGAAAATATGATACTATGCAGTACATAAATTAATAATTGAAAAATAATACCCAAAGGTGATATCTACAAGCATCCCAATCTCCATCTAAATCACATGATCTTAAATCCTAGGTACAATCATAAGAGCTAAATCAATAATCCATGGTCTTGTGAACATGAAATTAGCTCAGGAACCCTAGTGTAATGGAGGCCTGAGAAGGGTGTGATAAATAAATCCCAATGGCTTACCATAAATGGTTTCTGTGACTAATTCATATCTATGAATATAAAGTAAGTAGTGTGCATGAAAAAATAATAATAAATAGTGCTGAATAAATAAATGCATTAAGACTGGTCTACTGAAGTTTCAGTAGGACACTTTTCTGGCTCTACATTCTTCAGGAACTGTTGGAAAGAGCGTCATATCAAAGAATATATATATATTATAATGATATATATATTATAGTTATATATATCACATCCACCTATATATACCAAGTATATGTGGACACTAGTTCCCATATACCATGAATACTAGGTGTTAGCTGCACCAGGGAATAACTCAATGATCCATAACAAGTGTAATCGATCCTATCAACTCTAGTAGTAGATACATGCCCTATATCTCATAATTAGTGGGATAAATCATGTTTTACACTTAATATGGTGAGTTTTCCATCATGTCAACACTTGAAGAGTAGTGAGTGTTCCGTTATTCTGAATCTCACAAGGGGCGAGGTGCCCCATACCCACTATCCACATAGTTTAACTAGTGTGAGACATCATGCTCAACACCTGATGTAAGAGAGTGTGATACTTCCATGCTATGATGAACCCTTATCCTCATCCACATCCTTTTTATAAGGTGTAATCATATAATAATTATGTCAATTCATTACCTATTATGGTAATCTACAATCTTGATATAAACAAGGGAATCACATTTTAATTATATCATTTACTAAGAATACGAGGTTTGGCATGACTTTTTGACCATTTAGAATTCACTTATTTTAGAACATTCAATTAATTTAAGGTATGAAAACCACAATGCACATGACTTCGAAGTTAATACATGTCAGTTAGTCCATTACTCAAGTCATGACTTTTATTAAGAAAAAAGGAACTTAGAAGGTTCCATGTACAAATTTGGAAACTACCCACATGGTAAATCCCATTCATTAAGAAATAAAATTCATGAAGAGGAGCTTGGTACATTAGTCATTGAGGATTTAGTGATCAAATCCATGTACATAAAAGGATCATTACTTCAATAATAGTTATATAAAAGGGTGGGAAAATCACTTTAATGATATCATTTGAGGTCATGCCCAAGACATCCCATATATCAAATGTTAACAAGAGGGAATAGTTAATAAATATTTAAAACAAAAACCAAAACATTGTAATTTTTAATACAAATAACCTCATTCAATGGGTTTTATTACAAAAACATGTCATTATTTTTCAAAAACTCATCTAATAAAATTAAGTGTCACATTTAATATTGTTATCCCAATTGACATTAAAGAAGCAATTTAGAAAAACAACCCAACATGGAAAATCAACTATATAGGTTAATCATGGAATTTAGGAGCTTCTAATATTATCTATGAACTTTCATATAAGGGTTAAATCATTTATTAATATATGATGAAATATTAAGAGGTATTCAAGTCTTTAACTCAATTAATTATAATGGGGAAAAATCCAGAATCCCCATGGGGAGTCCGTGATCAATGTTGGTATTTTCAGAACACAAAACAATGATCATCATGTGTAAACAATGTGCGATTAAGAAATTATGATGAAGGAAATAATTTTTTGTAAACACATGACAAGGCCTGCATAGAATCAAGAAAATAAATATAATTAAATAAAAAAATGGGAAAAGATCTATAAAATACCTACGTTATGATTAATACATTTTAGAAATCCAATATCAATGTATGGTTTAGTCTAGTTTAGATGAAATTGATGAAATGGACATTTTCCCTAAAAATAATGAAAATGATGTTGCAAAAAATTACATTATTGATCGAAAGAGAATCATGTAATGGAATCATGGAGATTAGAGAGATTACTAATGAAAATTTATAGAGACTTATGATATTCGAATCAGTCTTTAGGTGGAGGAGTTATCGGAATCTATAGTGGAGGAAGGAGTATGAACACAAGGTGTCATGGAGGAGATCTCACGTAGATGGAGGAGGATAAGGAAGAATGAAATGAGGATTTAACCTCATTAAGATAATTCTAGTAATTTAACCACTAAATATCGGTTCTCAAAATTTGGTTATACATTTTTCTAACTGTGCACCAATAGTGTGGTTCCCATTTCTTAGGAAACTCGCCTAGCATGATTTTCCCCTCTGGTTTTTCCTAACCTTATTCTAAACATGTGTTTAATAGAGAAAGAATACTTCCTAAGTGGAAAAATATATGATGGATGGTTTCATGTTTTAGGAAACTATGTGTAACACCCGAGACTTTTATGAGAAATTTTTTTTTTATGTTATATAAATCATCAAAGGAATATTTCACTACACACAACACCAGCTAGTCTTGCTTTACACGCAATCACGACCTTCCTTGATAGCTTGCGTCGTACGCAATACCAAGTTTCACTAAACAACGATATGCTATTAAAATATTATTAAAACTAGCCCTTATGAATAGTAATAAACATTTTTTGAAATTTTTTAAATTTTATTTTTCAAAATGGACTTCTTTTTTGGATTCGGAATATCGAAATTAGCCTAGGGTGAAATATTGTTATTATTCTGGAAACTTTCAATTTTTGATGAATAGTGAAAACACTAGGTTACTATTTAAAAACCGCCTTTTTATTTAAACAATTATTCATTTTATTTAAATTTATTTTGGTTCAAAATTGATACATAATACCTATATAAGTTCAATGTAATTAATAGGAGTAATTTTATAATAATTTTAGATATATAAAAATTTTATTGAACTTTTCACCGTCTTTTACCCACCTCCTAGGAGAATTTGCAAATTTACATAAAACATAATTTTACCGCTTCTGTGAGAGGAATTTCAAAAAAAAAAAGATAGACACGGTTGACGTAAGTACGTAAAATGTGGTTCAATGAGATGAAAATAATATTTGGTGAATAGTAACTTTTTACTTTTATTTACCACGGTTAAAAGTAAATAGGGTAATTACGGGTAAAAATGATATTATTATTACCCTAACACATGTCCAAATTCTATTGGATAAGTGTAACTTCGACCAAAAACAACCTTAGGAATAAACTATGACCATTTAGGCCCACATGGATTAGATTAGGATTTTTATTATTAATTTATTTAAAGATGGGTTAAAATAGTTAAAATCAAAGTTTAATAAGTAAATAATTTATAATATAGGGTTATACATAAGGTAAATTCGAATATAAATATCAATTAGAAAGCTAAAAATATTTCCTACATAATGGTATTTTATTTTTATTTTTTAGACATTAAATAATTTAATTTATTTATGACACAAAGATGAGGTAGTAATTATCTTATTAATGAAATATTGACATAATTGATGTTATAAATACCCAAATAAATGTAATTTAAGACATTTTATGAATTCCACTAATTTTATAGTTTAATAAGACATGTTAGAATTGATTTAATTAACTTTTTGCGAACTAATAATTATGTTATAATTTTCACAAAAATCAATTACTAAATAGTGTCAAAATTGACATAAAATAGTTTTTAAAATAAATATTATATTATTAATTGTTATTTTATTCCTAAAAATCTTCGGTTCGTCCAAATGACTTAGATAAGAATATATATATTAATAATAAACATCTTGGGTTTCTTTTGTCTTGTTATAGTAAGTTTATTAACCTTATAGTTTTATAACACAAAAAGACACGGTAAAAGTAAAATTATCTAACTTAAAGTTAAATCTAAATGATAAGGTTAAAATAGTAAACTAATCATTTAAAAATTCTCTTATATGAGATTATTTCGACCCATAGCCACCTTTGCTTCAAAATAAATCAATTTGGAGCTATTTAAAACCGAATATGGCTTTATAATAAAATAATATTTTGAGTTTTTCCAAAGGTGCCCCTCTCCTCCCTTATAAAAGGGAACCTCCTCCCTCTCTTCCTCACACCACATTGAGCCTTCAAGTTCGGCCAAACCCTGAAAATTTCTCATATAAACTTCCCAAGAAACATCCTAGAGGTCCTGGTATTCTTCAAAGACCAATATTAGTGCCCTAAAAGGAGGTCTCCAAGAAGCGCTTCAAAGAAGAGGTAACATCCGTTATCGATTCTTTCAACTTTATTTCTTATTCCACTTCTTCTTATTTAGTTGTTTCATTATGAATTAATAAAATCAGTATCACTCATATACTGATATGTTATTATAAGTATGAAACAACCCTATTTCAACATCTATCCATCCTACGGAAAATGAAATCACCGCGCGTGCGTACGTACGGAATACCGTCTCCACGCCGTGGTGTAATCTATTTTACACCACCACCATACTTGTATGGGTATAATGGTGTATAGAATGAATATATATGATTATGGTAAAGTTATATTGATTCTGAAATAGTATACACACACTCCAATACAATTCCATGATCATGGGAACGATATCATCGCTCGTGTGTACGTACGGAATACCGTCTCCACGATGTGATGCGACTCATTCTACATGATTTTCATTGCATAATGATTACATAAATGAATTTAGTGAATAAATATGATATATATTACACTAATACCTTTCTTGAAATGAGGCATCTATAACCTAAAAAGAAGAATAATAATTTATTCAACAAAACACACACAAGAACAAATAGTAATAAACACGTGAATAACAAGTAGCAATGAAATATTACTAATAATAAGCTAAGAATATGACCATATATGACATAATAACAATGATTATGATTCTGGAATAAGTCAATTACATTATTTAAATCATTATACAGGAGGTTCGGACACTTACGAAGCAAATCAGACCTAAGGTAAGGGAAATATCACAATCTCATTTTTATCTGACATTGTTTATACTTTGGAATTTACTGGGGTGTATTTTATCATCCACATCCATGTTCCCTAAATATGTAATATTATTTCCATCCACCTACAATTTTTTAAATACAATTTTACCATTCGGTGAGTTTTTATTAAGAGATATGAAAGGAATCTTTAGTTCTTTTTCGTACGAGATATTTTCTGACTTTCTCGAAAAAAGTACGAGAAGAATGTTTTTTTAACTTATACGGCATGGATGGAATTTTAAAAAAATATTTCCAAAAATCTTCCTTTACAATTTTTCATGTTTATTTTTAATAAAATTATTTTAGTTTAGAATTTTATGACATGTTAAGAAAGGAAAAGTGTTTTTGAAGTAGAAAGGATATTTTCCTCAAGAATGGAGTTCAAGTGTTTTATCAAAATAATTTTCCATCTAAGATAATAAAGGGTTCTGTTTCTATCCCTTTTATTACATTCATTTGATTATGTTGTTATGGAATTATTTTTATGAATTCCTTTATCTTATATGAATTGTTTTATTATGTCACAATGTTTAAGAATCCCATTTTTATTACATGGGTTATTCTATGATGTATGGTTTATGATTTTGTGGCACACATAAGAATGGTATAATTATGATATGGGTGGGACCTATATCTCCCTCCAATGCATTGGGTAAATATTTTATATCTCATGAGATAGACATGGCTAGAACGGCAGGTCAAACCGATTCAGTGAAACATGACTGAAATGAGGAATGAACTCGGTTCAAAAATGGAATTTGTCCACTAAGATAGTCTTGGCATTGAGTCTTGACTAATAAGAAATGATTATCTATGATTATGTGTTTATGCCACAAAGATTCATGTTTTAAGTTATGATTATTGTGATTACATTTCACTACAATGATTTATCCCATGTTATGAATTTATGATCTCTTTTGCAGGGTAAGGTTTCCAAAATGTTATGTTCTTATGAATATGATGTGATTGATATTTCTTTTGTTTACCCTTACTGAGCATTTGAGCTCACCCTTTTGTATGTTTTCATTCCCCATGTCAGGAAGAAGGTTATTAAGTAAGATATTCCATAAGGGACTATAGATATGATGAATTAAATGGGAGACAATGTAGACGCTTTATGAACCAGTTGTTTATGTTTCCCAGTTTCTAAAGACACTATACCTATACGGTCCTTTCGTGGTTTTGTTATATGTTGTAATAAGTGTACTTCAATTTTGAAGTACTAACATTTTATGTAAATTATGGGTAGTTATAGTTGGTATTAGAGGCAAAGGAGGTAAGAATGTATCTGATCCTTGGGAACTCTCACATGCAAGCATTGGACGAAGCATGGCTCTCTGCCCAAGGGCTTCCTGAGGAAATGGCTGCCACTGGGGATGGTGGTGTGTCCCACTCAGGGGGTGTAGCCACCCATGGAGTGCCCTGATAGGTATCAATTATTTTCCACAGGATGTAATTCCAGACCATTATAGTTGGTATCAGAGGAAAGGTATAGTCAACCTTTGGAAACTAGGATGTGAAAGCCTTAGTAAGAATCCTAAGGATAAGTCTAAGCATAGAACACAATCTTAGTGTTTTAGAAATGTCCATGAATAACCTATGATAAGACCTTAAGTGTGAAATTTTATTCATAAATATGTGGTTTTCCTATTATCATTAGTGTTGCTCACACTATTCTTCTTGGTTTTAGTCAATGGCTGGAACCCGAAGGAACCGTGTTAATGCAGAATGTGACGGGCAATGCAGTGATTGTCCCCCTGAGCAACAAAACGTTATGGGAGATGGAATGAAAAATATTTTAGCCATGCTCACACAACTTTCTCAGGCTATGAATCATGGAGGACTTCCAAACGAGCAATGGAAGGAGCAAAATTCTATTGAAACCTTTATGAGACAGCGTCCACCTTCATTCAACGGGTCTACTGATCCGTTAGTTGCTGAACAATGGATCAGTACTACTGAAAAGTTAGTTTCAGATCTTCAATGTTCTGAACATGATAAAGTCATATTAGCAGTGTAACGTTTGGAAAGTGATGCTGATCAATGGTGGAATCTTATCAAGAATACGAGGCCAATAGATGAAATTGAATCCATGGAATGGGACGAGTTAAAGAACATGTTTTTCAATAAGTACTTTCCTCGTATTCTCCGAAAAAAGATATAGAAAGAGTTTCTTGAACTAAAGAAAAAGGATGATGAATCTGTTGGTACCTATGAAGCAAATTTTACAAGACTTCCGAGGTATGCTTCTGGGATTATTATCCAACCTGAGAGTAAGATCGATCGATTCTTTAGTGGCTTAAAACCAAGTCTTTGAAGGGCGTTAGCCATAAGGGACTTCAACAGCTACGAGGAAATCATTCGATGTGCTCTCAAAGTTGAGATGGAGTTGGAGTAACCCATCAGTCCTATGGGTTTGATAAGAAGAGGAAAATGTAATTCAAAGGAAAATCTAAAGAGCACACTGAAATGAAGATGAGTTTTTCCTTATGCTCAAAGTGTGTAAATAAACATGGAGGGAGTTGTCTTAAAGGGACAAGTAAATGTTTCAAATGTTTAAAGGAAGGCCATTGGGAATTTGAATGCCGCAATGATGGAAAGAAGATGTCTAATGATGAAAACAAAGGAAGGGATACACAGAATGAACCTACTACACTTCAATGTTACAAGTGCAAGGAAATGGGGCATTATGCCAATCAATTCCCAAATCCAAGGGTTGATGATGATGGTCGACATCAAAATCTTAAGGCTAAAGACAAAGGAAAGTCACATAAAATTTCTATCAGCGATGTGAAGTACGATAACGAAGTGGTGAAAGGTACACTTACCATCCACTCTAAAGTAGAAAATGTTTTATTTGATTCTGGATCCACCCAGTCCTTTATTTCTGAAGAATTTTCTAAGGGTATCACCATATTACATGAACAATTAGATGTTGAGATAGCTGTGACAACACCTAATGGCATAATGGTCGCATCAAAAGTTTATAATTCTTCTCCGATTGAAGTTTGTGGGAGAGTTCCTCCTGCAAATCATGTGATCCTTCTTATAGTGGAATTTGATGTGTTTCTTGGCATGGATTGGATTTCTCTATATGGAGATCATATCAATTGCCAAAGTAGGGAAGTCACATTTCATATTCCAGATCAATATTTGATCGTCAATCAATGCAAGGATGAACATAACCTTCCGATGGAAATTTCTTCCATCTTATGGGTCTTGATTCCACTAAATGAAGGTTATTTATCTCAAATGGTTGGTGAGAAACTCACGATTAAGAATATGCCCATTGTGTGAGAATTTGATGATGTCTTTCCGAAGGAATTTCCCGGTCATCCACCAAATCGTGAAGTTGAGTTTTAAATAGAACTCGTACCGGGAGCTTTACCTATTTCAATGACACCTTATAGAATGGCCCCAATTGAGTTGCAGGTATTGCAGAAGAAACTCCAAGAGAATCTTGATAAGGGATTCATACGCCCTAGTGCGTCACCTTGGGGAGAACCTGTTCTGTTTGTTAAGAAGAAAGATGGATCAATGATACTATGCATTAATTATCGAGAACATAACAAGATCACTATCAAGAACAAATATCATCTCCCGTGCATTGATGACTTATTTGACCAACTACGTGGAGCTCAATACTTTTCCAAGATTGATATTCATTTAGGGTATCATCAATTAAGGGTCAAAGGGAGGATATAACAAGACGGATATCCGTACAAGGTATGGACACTATGAATTTATAGTGATGCCATTTGGTCTTACTAATTCCCCTGCTATCTTCATGGATCTGATGAATAGAGTATTTAGAGACTATCTTGATCAGTTTGTGGTAGTCTTTATAGATAATATTCTTGTATATTCAAAGAGAAAGGAAGAACATGAAGATCACTTGAGAATTATATTGAAGACCCTGAGAAAGGAGAATCTTTATGACAAATTTACCAAGTGTTAATTTTAGATTAAAAAAGTTTCATTTTTGGGTCATATAATCTCAAAAGAGGGGATATCTGTGGATCGAAGAAAAACAGAGGTTATCGAAAGATGGTCGAGACCAACAACAGTAACTGAGATCCGAAGTTTTCTTGGTTTGGCTGGATATTATCGACGTTTTGTGAATGATTTTTCACGATTATCTAATCCACTCACCAGGCTGACTCGGAACGAAGTTAAATTTGTTTGGACAAAAGAATGTAAAGAGAATATCAATGAGTTGAAAAGAAGGTTATCCAATGCAATTGTGCTCACACTGCCTTGTAGTGGAGAAAGGTTTGTGATCTACAGTGATGTATCCAAGAAGGGATTGGGGTGTGTTCTCAGGAAAAATGTTATGGTGATAGCTTATGCCTCATGACAGTTGAAAATCCATGAGCAAAATTACCCAACTCATGATTTGTAGTTAGCTGCGGTAATCTTTGCATTAATGATTTGGAGGCATTATCTTTATGGCGAAAGGTGTGACATTTATACTGATCATAAAAGTGTAAAGTATATTTTAACACAAAATGAGCTGAATATGTGCCAATAAAGATCGTTGGAGCTGATTAAGGATTACGACTGCTCAATCCATTACCACCCTGGGAAAGCAAACAAGATGGTTGATGCGTTAAGTTGACAATACCATGCCAGTTTATCCATGATGAGGATCACAAAAGATCCAATATTTATATAGTTACAAAGGATGGATCTTGGAATTATAATGAAAGGGGAAAACTGTATCTTTCTTAAATGAATGTTCAACCATCTATAAATGTTAAGATTATAGAGGCACAACAAGAAGATGTAGAGTTACAAAAGAAGGTGAGAAATGTTCCTGAATTCAACCTTGATTGTGATGGGATAATAAAGTTCAGGAATCGGGTTTGTGTTCCTCCCATTCTCGAATTAAAGAATGAGCTGCTGGATGAGGCTCATAGTTCATCATTCTCTATTCATCCTGGAAGCATGAAGATATATATGGACTTAAAAGAGTACTTCTGGTGGGATTGCATGAAAAGAGATGTTCCTGAATATGTCTCTCGGTGCTTGGTTTGTCAGTAAGTTAAAGCTGAGAGACAGAAGTCTAAGGGGATGTTACAACCATTACCCATACCCGAATGGAAATGGGAAACCATCACTATGGACTTTTTCACAGGACTTCCTAAAACATCCAAATGAAATAATTCTATCTGGGTCATAGTTGATCGTCTTACAAAGTCTGCACACTTCATTTCTATTAGAGAGGATTTCTCTCTAGATCATCTTTCTAGGATATATGTAAAGGAAGTGGTAAGATTTCATGGAGTACCACTTTCTATTATATCTGATCGGGATCTGAGGTTTACCTCAATGTTTTGGCGAAGTCTTCAGCATACTCTGGATATAGAGTTGAGTTTCAGCACTGCTTATCATCCTCAGACAGACAGTCAGTCTGAGAGGACAATTCAAACTCTAGAAGATATGTCGAGATCTTGATCTATTTATTTTAAAGGTGGTTGGGATCAACACCTACCTTTGGTGGAATTTTCTTATAATAATAGCTTTCACTCCAGTATTCAGATGGCTCCTTATGAATCTCTCTATGGAAAGAAATGCAGGACTCCAACTTGCTGGGATGAAGTTGGGGGAAGAAAGCTATTAGGACCTGATCTTGTTGATGAGATGGCAGAAAAGGTCCGATCAATTCAACAACACATGACAGAAGCTCAGAGTCAACAAAAAAGTTATGCCGACAACCGAAGAAAAGACATAGAGTTTTAAGTGGGTGATAAAGTGTTCTTACGAATATCTCCCTGGAAGAGGGTCATGTGATTTGGAAAGAAGGGAATGTTGAGCCCTAGGTATATCGGTCCTTTAAAAATACTGGATCATGTTGGGAAGGTAGTTTACCGATTGGCGCTTCCACCGAATCTCTCTCAAGTTCATGATGTGTCCCGTGTATCTCTCCTGAGAAAGTACATACCTGATCCTTCACATATACTCAGCTTAGAAGTTGTACCGCTGGAACAATATCTTTCTTATGAAGAACAATAGATAGAGATTCTCGATCGTAGTGAAAAAGTACTACGAAACAAGACCAATTTTTTGGTAAAAGTTTTATCGAGGAAACACCAATTAGAAAAAGCTACATGGGAGCTTGAGGATATGATGAGGGAGAGGTATCGTCATCTTTTTGTTACAAAGTGACGAATTTCGAGGGAGAAATTCATTTTAAGGGGGGTATAATGTAACACCTGGGACTTTTATGAGAAATATTTTGTTTTTATGTTATATAAATCATCAAAGGAATATTTCACTACACAAAACACTAGCTTGGCTTTCTTTACACGCAATCGTGACCATCCTTGATAGCTTGCGTCATACGCAATACCGAGTTTCACTAAACAACGATATGCTATTAAAATATTATTAAAACAAGCCATTATGAATAGTAATAACCTCTTTTTGAAATATTGTAAATTTTATTCTTCAAAATGGACTTCGTTTTTGGATTCAGAATATCGAAATTAGCCTATGGTGAAATTTTGGTATTTTTCTGGAAACTTTCATTTTTTGATGAAAAGTGAAAACACTGGGTTACTATTTAAAAACTGACATTTTATTTAAATAATTATTCATTTTATTTAAATTTATTTTAGGTCAAAATTGATACATAATACCTTTATATGTTCAATGTAATTCATTTGAGTAATTTTATAATAATTTTAGATATATAAAAATTTTATTGAACTTTTCACCATCTTTTACCAACCTCCTAGGAGAATTTTCAAATTTACATAAAACATAATTTTACCGCTTTTGTGAGTGGAATTTCAAAAATCCGAGAGACACGATTTATGTCTTTAAGTAAAATGTGGTTCAATGAGATAAAAATAATTTTTTGGTGAATAGTAACTTTTTACTTTTATTTACCACGGTTAAAAGTAAATATGGTAATTACGGGTAAAAATGATATTATTATTACCCTAAAACATGTCCTAGTTCTATTGGATAATTTTAATTCGACCAAAAACAACCTTAGGAATAATCTATGACTATTTAGGCCCTCTTGGATTAGATTAGGATATTTATTATTAATTTAATTAAAGAAGGGTTAAAATAGTTAAAATTAAAGTTTAATAAGTAAATAATTTTTAATATAGGGATATACATAAGATAAATTCCACTATAAATATTCATTATAAATATGAAAATATTTCCTACATAATGGTATTTTATTTTTAATTTTTAGACATTATATAATTTTATTTATTTATGACACAAAGATGATGCAGTAATTATCTTATTAATGAAATATTGACATAATTGATGTTATAAATACCCAAATAAATGTAATTTGAGACTTTTTATGAATTCAAATAATTTTATAGGTTAATATGACATGTTAGTATTGGTTTAATTAACGTTTTTCTAACTATACAATCTGTTATGATTTTCACAAAAATCAATTACTAAATAGTGTCAAAATTGACATAAAATAGTTTTTTTTAAAAGATTATATTATTAATTTTTAGTTTATTCCTAAAAATATAAGGTTCGGCCAAAGTACTTATATAATATTATATATATTAATATTAAACAACTTTTGGTTCGTTTGGCTTGTTATAGTAAGTTTATTAACCTTATAGTGTAAGAACACAAAAAGACACGGTTAAAGTAAAATTGTCTAACTTAAAGTTAAATCTAAATGATAAGGTTAAAATAGTAAACTAAACTTATCCAAATTCTATTGGATAAGAGTATTTCGACCCATACCCACCTTAGCTTCGAAAGAAATCAATTTGGAGCTATTTAAAACTGAATATGGCTTTATAATAGAATAATATTTTTAGTTTTTCCAAAGGTGCCCCTCTCCTCCCTTATAAAAGGGCACCTCCTCCCTCTCTTCCTCACACTACTTTGAGCCTTCATCCTCAGCAAAACCCTGCCAATTTCTCCTCTCCACTTCCCTAGAAGCATCCTAGATGCCCTTTTATACTTCAAATACCAATTTTAGTGCCCTAAAAGGAGGTCTCAAAGAAGCGCTTCAAAGAAAAGGTAACGTCCGTTACCGATTCTTTCAACATTATTTCTTCTTCGACTTCTTCTTCATTAGTTGTATCATTATGAATTAATAACATCAGTACCACTCATATACGGATATGTTATTATAAGTATGAAACAACCCTATTTCACCATCTATCCATCCTACGGAAAATGAAATCACCGTGCGTGCGTACGTACGAAATACCGTCTCCACGCCGTGGTGTAATTTATTTTCCACCACCACCTTACTTGGATGGGTATATTGGTGTAAAGAATGAATATATATGATTATTGTAATGTGATATTGATTCTTAAATAGTATACATACACTCCAATACAATTCCGCGATCATGGGAATGATATCATCGCTCGTGTATACGGACGGAATACCGTCTCCATGATGTGATGCGACTCTTTCTACATGATTTTCATTGCATAATGATTACATAAATGAATTGAGTGAATAAATATGACATATATTACACTAATACCATTATTTAAATGAGGTATCCATAACCTAAAAACAAGAATAAGAATTTATTTTACAAAACACACATAAGAACAAAAAGTAATAAACACCCGAATAACAAGTAGGAGTGAAATATTACTAATAATAAGCTAAGAATAGGACCATATATGATATCATAACAATGAGTATGATTCTAGAATAAGTCAATGACATTATTTAAATCATTATACAGGAGGTTCGGACACTTACGAAGCAAATCGGACCTAAGGTAAGGGAAATATCACAATCTCATTTTTATCTTTGATTGTTTATACTTTGGAATTTAATGGGGTGTATTTTATCATCCACATCCATGTTCCATCAATATGTAATATTATTTCCATCCACCTAAAATTGTTTAAATCCAATTTTACCCTTTGGTGAGTTTTATAGTAAAATATATGAAAGGAATCTTTTGTCGTTTTTTGTACAAGGTACTTTTTGACTTTCCCGACAAAAGTACGAGAAGAATGTTTTTTTAACTTATACGGCATGAATGGATTTTTAAAACATTATTTCCAAGAATATTCCTTTACAAGTTTTCAAGTTTATTTTTAATCAACTTCTTTTATTTTAGAATTGTATGACGTTTTAAGAAAGGAAAAGTGTTTTTGAAGTATAAAGGATATTTTCCCCAAGAATGGAGTTCAAGTGTTTTATCAAAATTATTTTCCATCTAAGATAATAAAGGGTTCTGTTAATATCTCTATTATTACATTGATTTGATTATGTTTGGATGGAATTATTTTTATGAATTATTTTATCTTATATGTATTGTTTTATGATGTCACGATGTTTAAGAATCCCATTTTTATTACATGGGTTATGCTATGATGTATGGTTTATGATTTTGTGTCACACATAATAATGGTATCATTATGAGATGGGTGGGACCTATATCTCCCTCCAATTCATTGGGTAAAGATTTTATATCTCATGAGATAGAAATGGATGGAACGGCAGGTTAAACCGGTTCAGTGAAACAAGACTGAAATGAGGAATGAACTCGGTTTAGAAATGGACTTTGTCCACTAAGATAGTCTTGGCAATGAGTCTTGAATAATAAGAAATGATTTTCTATGATTATGTGTGTATGAAACAAAGATTCATGTTTTAAGTTATGATTATTGTGATTAAATTTCACTACCATGATTTATCCCATGTTATGAAATTATGATCTCTTTTGCAGGGTAAGATTTCCAAAATGTTATGTTCTTATGAATATGATGTGATTGATATTTCTTTTATTTACCCTTACTGAGCATTTGAGCTCACCCTTTTGTATGTTTTTATTCCCCAGGTCAGGAAGAAAGTTATTAAGTAAGATATGCCATAAGGGACTATTGATATGATGAATTAAATAGGAGATAGTGTAGACACTTTATGAACCAGTTGTTTATGTTTCCCAGTTTCTAAAGACACTATACCTATACGGTCCTTTCGTGGTTCTGTTATATGTGGTAATAAGTGTACTTCAATTTTGAAGTACTAACATTGTATGTAACGTATGGGTCGTTATACTATGCATATACCATGTGAGGAACATCTTATCACCAGCTAAAAACACGCAGTTTTCACTTGTGGGACACACTATTTCAAAAAAATTATGCACAATGTTTAGCCCTTCCCATTTTTTCATGTTTTTAGATCCCGATCCACTGAAACATGATAGAGAATTTGAGGAACTCCCCATTCATTCATCCAAGTCTTAAATAACTCTATGAAGTGTTCCAACTCATAAAATTATTCATTTAATACGGGGTTGAAGAATAACTCATCCACTAAACACCAAAATATAGATTCCCCTAGAATTTCTACCTCATGTAAAAAACACAGGTCCTTAAAACTTCCCCACATTAGAACATCTTTTCCTGAATAATCCTTCGGGAAACAATGAAAACATCACCTGATCTACAAGGTTCATGAAATCTCGTTCAGAAAATTATGTAGCATTCTCGAACACCGAATAAACCTAAAAGGATTACATAATCCAACGCTACTTAAGATGTGGAAACCCATGCTAACTATCATTTTCCAAACGGGACACCCTAAAATGATTCTTAGCTAAGTGAGTTTAGCTAGATATATGATCACATGGTCATATCTTTAAACACAGGGCCATTTGTGCTTCCCACAATATGATTTAGTCATTGAAAAGGGTCCCATTCTAATACATGGTTCATCCACCATCATAATTTACATAAAAAGAAAACCACTAATAATTCCAGTGATTATCCATTAATGATTTATTTTTAATGGGAAAACCTTACTACTTCTGAGGTGATATCAAGGTCCCCCCTAGGACGAAACTATCAAATCCCAATCAACATAATAGAAAATGGTCATGCAAGCTTTCCCAAAAGAAAAGGCAGAAATTTCCCCAACACCCACCTTAACCAAGTGAAATGATTTAAAATGGGTCTATTTGACTGTATACATCAGAAGATAAGGATATCTAGTTGTGCCACATTCATCTGACCTTTCCCACAGTCATCGGATTTGACAGCTGATGTATTACAACTAAACCACAAATTATTTCTTCCAAGGAATATTTTACTTATTACATGATCTCTCACCAAATCCCATACAAGTCTTTGAGAAACATTCCTTGATTAAACCTTCATGTGCACATTTAATTTTGTATGGCTCAGCGTGAACATGGATGTAACAATGTCCAGAACTCTTGAATCATCACCCTTTAAGAATTACCCTTGATCCTGACACCCTGTTTGGGGTATCCTCAGATTCATTTAATTGGATTCTAAGGAACAAACCCAAGATAGTCTATACATTATGATTACAAGATAGAAATTGGTACAAAGACAAGATTTCCACATCAAATCATTGACTATGCCTGGAAAAGCATCTGCTTAGTGGTCAAGATAGATGAAAATGGCCAATGTCTAAAATCCCGTCCATGAGGCTCCATATTTGGAACCCAAGTATTACCTTGGACTAACCACGAATCAATAAGAAAACCATATTTCAAGCGATATTGTCTAATAGAGTTCCCTTATCAAGCCTAAAAGCATTTAAAACATTGTGCGGAGTATAATCAACACCCTCCTTATGCATTAAGGACGACGTCAATATTGGGGACATGCTCATCACTAATTAAGATTATATTAATAGGATTTAATGATCTATCAAAGTAATATGGGAAAATTTTGCTAAAACATAGATGCAGTGATCAATATGAATCTATACCTTTCATATCTAGCAACCAGAGGGAAATCAGTCAATCCACTACCGCTTGACATCACCTAAAAGAATCTCATATTCCCCTTCCAATGCAATATCATTAACTAAACCAAGATGCTTTCAACAAATTAGGAATGCCCTGATTATTCATGTTCTACCATTTATATCCTTCCATGACCAATATTTTTTCTCAAAGGTTTCATACACAACTAACTACACTATCAATGTGCTTCTGAGCAAGCACTAACACATACACTAGAACTGAAAACGAACTCCCCACCATCAGAGTTTCAAAGAAATCAAAAGATGAGATAAAAAATCCACTCAAATGAATGGAAAATTATATGAAATGTAAATACACATGGGAAACAACTCCGAGTCAAACTCACAATGTCACTAAATTTGGCATGAAAACAAAAACCAAATAACACAACATGTTAAAACACTCTATACACTAGAAGTAACTCTAATAATTGGGACGAAATTGGTCTCATTAATGAGTGGGTCACGCTATATTGGATATCAATTGAGAATTTACTCAACAACACAAGGCTCAAGGACTTCACTTATCTCAACCGGATCAGTATACCATTTAGCAACATGATAGGATCATCAAATATGAACACACATTACCTCGAGGTTTCATAAGAAAGACGACCATCCTCGATAATATACATAGGATTTACTCCCTGTGAATCTAGGAATCAGGTGGTTTATACAAGAGATTTATCCCAAATTCTTATTTACCAATACTACCATCATCATTTAATGATGATGCACAATTTCATACATCTCATAGGAGAGGACATGGTCATATGACCTTCTAAGCGGCCGACCATGCCCTAGGAATTTCTAACATGATGACACCAATAATTACTAGATGGTAACTCCCATAACTAGGGCCAATTATATCCTCAGACCATTAAAAATAGGGGTTTTATTTAGAAGATAATGTTCTACCAGGGACAATAACATCAAAATAATACAGTGCATCAGAAAGATCACAACATTTAGAATGTCATTTAAATTAAAAGGGTGATGCATATAGTAGGCTAGCCCATTAAAAATTAAAAAACATCAACCATATCACCATGTCATGCTAAACACATTTCAATAATCCCTATGCCTATCTTTTAATAACATGTAATAAAAGAGAAGGGACTATGGAAAATGCTTACGTTTTTTTTTTCAAGACAACTCAAATAGACGTTTAAACTACCATTATGTGATATTTTAAACTAAGAATCCACATAACGTTCAGTTTTAATGTATTTACATTGATTCAAATTAAATAAATAAATGATTAATATATTTTTAAATGAAGATCAAGAACAAATTGTAAAAAAAACACTTGGTAATTGATTTGGCGACCTACTAGGGTCCAATTAAGAAAACACGGTTTCATCTAAATGAAATAAAATTTATTTTTTTTAATTATTGAAGTTTCATAACACCCATAAAGGGTTATGTTAGAAAAAACATTCCCCAACTCACCTACTTGGTTCCATTTGTGCATTTAGAAAGGTAATCTTACGGATTAACCTACTAGTGTGAAATATTCAGAAGCCTTTATAGGGGAAACTGATTCATTTCAAAATAAATAACAACTTTTATGTTACAACCATTTCAATATACATCAAGGTCATTTAAATAATGGTTTCATTATATGGGTTTCCATATCCTAATCTATAAATCACATATAATATTAATATATTCAAATTGGTTTTAATTAATCAAAACCAATTCACATTAAAATTTAACCTTAAGAGTTTTTCAATTTTAATAATTCTATCTAACATGTATAAATCTCAATTACGGTTGGAGTACATGGGTTAACTTTTCGTAGTTATTAGGTTCCCATAAACCTTACAACTAAAAACAGGTTCCTGTTTAATCCAAACCAATAAATTCAGCCCATGCAACCAATTACATATCAACACAAAATTAGGAATGTTTTCAATAGAAGTAAACACATAGAAACATGTTATATGAAAATGTGACATATTATATAATCACCAAAACATGTCATTGAAATTTTCATGATAATTTACTACCTAGTATGTACTAAACTATGCATATAATCAAAATAACTACATGACATATAAAAAGAATAATAGTAAATATAAGGTATGGAACACATTCAAATAACAAAGCCACAATCAGAAGGCAGCCTACAAATGAAACTAAATTGCATGGCATATGCATGGAATGTGAATCACTGTGTTCATAAAACAATGAACTTAAATGTAATTCCTTTTAACACCAATATAATGAAAAAATACCCCAAATTTCATTAGTAAATAAGGATTAAAATATACACCAGTCACTCAAGGTGATATAATAATAAACTATCACAAAAAAAACATATACCACAACCCTATACCTGGAAATATTGACTTTTCCCCATGGTTGGGGTGATCACTCCCAGACATGCATATTTAATAAGTTCCCAAAAATTCCATGTCTTCTTTCTACAAACCAAAAATAGTAATACCATGTAAAAACTAGCTCTGATACCACTTTGTAAAATCTCATCCTAACTAACCACTAAACTGGTAGCTGGATTAGTGGCTACAAGGCCTCAAGCTTGTGTACCCATATGCTAGAGGCTGCTGATGAGCACTGAGGGTATAAGGAGGTGATAGTATGAAGACTACACCATCATGATCATAATAGAACAATGAAATCTCATATAATAAATAACATGAATAGTGTTTGTGTTAATAAATTAAAGATATATCGATGAGAAAATAATGAAAATTTAATATAAAAAATGGATGGGAAATTCCAATATACAAAAATGCATGAAAGTACATATGGTTTTATACAAACTAAAATAGTATATATTGCATGGAATATGATTTAGTGAAATAAATGAATTAATAAATGAAAAAAATAGTCAAGGGTGATATACATGGTTATCCTGAGCTCCAACTCTGTCTAGTGATCCAAACTCCCAGGTACAAGAAAAAGAGCACAATAAATAATCCATGGTCTTATAAATAAGAGATCTACTCAAGTACCCTAGTGCAATGGCGTCCCAAGAATGGCATGATATATATAACCCAGTAGCTTACCACCCAATGTGTTTATGACTTATTGTAGTCCTATAATATATAGTAAGTAGGGTCTAGGTAAACATAATGATAAACAGTGCTAAATAAATAAATGAATAAAAAAAATTCATCTTAGGTTCTAATAGGACACCTGACTGACTCCACCTATATCAGGTCACTGTTGGAAATAGAGTTTGATTGGTGACTATATATATAAAATAAAATTATTTATATAGTATCCTCCTTTATAGACTAGGTATGTGTGGATATAAGTGGTCGTATACCAGGAATACTTGGTACTTACTGGACTGGGGCATAACATAGTCATTCATAACTAGTATAGATGACATTTTAAGCTCTAATAAGGGTTAAAAGCTTTATATCTCATAGTGAGTGAGAGATTTAATGCTCCAAAATAGAGATGGTGAGTATGAATTCATGTCCACACTTAAATAGTAGTATGTGCACCATAATTTCAACACTCACAAGGGAAAAGGTGCATTATTCCAACATTCCACATTGTATCAATAGTGTGATACATCATGCTCAACACCCGATGTAAGGGAGCCTGAAAAATCCATTCTTAATAGAACCCATACCATTGTCAAAAAAATATAATAATTATGAAAAATCAATAACTATTAAGGTAATCCACAATCTATATATAAAATTGGGAATTACATTTTAATTATATCATGTACTTCATATGTGATGATAGTTGTGGCATTTTTACCATTTACAACTCAATTAATTTAGAAAATTCAATTCATTCATGGTAGTGAAACCACCATTCTCATTCCTTTCCATTTAATATTTTTCATTTAGTACATTACTCATATAAAATCATTTTACATCGCTATAAAGCTAGTTATAAGGTTCCATGGACTAATTGGGAAACTTCACACCGAGGAAATCCCATTAATTAAGCATGACAATACATAAAGAGGATCTTGGTGCATTATTCATTTTGGTAGGTGTATTCCAGTCCTTGCACAAATATAGTACATTTGTTCAATAACCCTTTTAAATAAATGAGGGAAAATATTTTTGACAATATAATTCAAGGCGAAGCTCATGGAATTCCATTTATCTAATAGTACTTAGAGGTCAAAGGCAATCATGATTTAAAACAAAAATCACTCCTTTTAAATTCACAATACAACACCGTAATATGAGGGGTTTGATTATAAAAACATTATTTTGTATAAAAACAATTCATCTATTACAATTAAGCATCACATTCAAGATTTATAACCCAATTCACATTGAAGAAGAATATTATGAAATCTACCAAACCTGGTAAATCAATTATAAAGGTTCAATATGGAATTTACGAGTTGCTATTTTTATCTATAAAATTGTCTACAGGAGGAACATTCCTTTTTAGTCAAATAATAATACTTATGATGAATTCCAAGAATTCAATATATTAATTATTAAGGGGAAAATTAAGTAGGATCATTTTCTGGGAGTCTGTGATTGAGAATTGTATCATTAAAAAACTAAACAATGCTCATCGTGAGTAATAAAATGTGTGAGTACCATTTTAAGACGAGGAAAATAATTTTAGGGTGACATGTGGAAAAGGCCGGCATGTGGATCATTGAAATAATTTATAATTCAATTGAAATTTGGGAACGGTTCTATATACCACCTTCTTTATTCTTACAATATTTTACTCATCCAATATCAAGGTCTGATTCAGTTTGGTTTAGAAGGAATCGACAAAAATGGTAATTTTACCTAAAAGTAGTCTAAATGAGATTAAACAAAAATAGAGAAACATATTGGAATATAATCATCGAGAGAAAGATGGAGGATTCAACAACATACTGATGTGGATCAATAGAGACTAGTGAAATTTAAATCAATATTTAGATAGAGGAAATTTCAGAATCCTCAGTGGAGGAAAGAAGAGGAACCCAAGGAACCATAAAGGAGAGATCATGTAGATAGTGGAGAATAAGAAAGAAAGATGTGTTGATTTAACATCATTAAGAAAATTTTTGTAATTTCACACATAAAAATCGGTTCTCATAGTTTGAGTACATGTTTTTTCAATCTTTGATCCAACCATTCAGTTCCCACTACATAAGAAACCCACCACACATGGTCATGCCACATGGGTTTCCCTAACCATGTTCCAACCATGTGATGAATAGTGAAAGAATACATCCTAAATTGAAATAAATATGTAGGATGGTCACACATTTTTGGTAACCATGCATAGACCATATAGGGAACATCTACTGTCATGACCCATTCCCTAGTGCCCATGCTGTGATCACCCAAAATCCCATCTCCCGATGTCCAGGGGCCGATGAATTGCACTGAAGGAATTAACCCAGATGTGGGAGGCATTTGCAGGAGTACCTGTACCCACGCACACACACACACATGCAACCCCATCCCACATTGCTGAAAAATAATGAATCATGCCACTATGAAATCCACTAAGTGTAATAGTAAAAAAACAGAAAGTAAAGGGGGCCAAAATACAAGCCCAACAAAAGAGAAGTACAAATCCCAAAGTTTTTTTGTGATAAAATCTACTTAAAATGTAGGTGATGGGGCTTCCACTTGCATTTATAGATGTACGCCTCATCATTCGGATCTCACTGGGCACCTTCAGGTCCCAAACCACCAAGGTTTCCTTCTAAGCATCTGTTTTATGCACAACACAAGATATGTATTGGTAAAGCTCATGTAGGGTTGAGTAACATGATACTCAGAAATAACCACAAAACACAAAGGTAATACCACCAAGAAAAATACAGATTGGTATAGTAAGATCATATATGTATAGTCTAATGTAAAGAATGAACGGATAACAGTCTTAATGCTTTACACCTAGCACCGTTGAAGCACTCATCCAAGATAAGTTCTTAGTGCTACTCGATCACTAAGACCCACTCTTCACATTTCCTAGCTAGATCACATATACCATATCATCTCTTGGGCTAGTTGGATCACTTATACCTGATCGTCTCTTGGGACAACTGTATCACTTAAACTCGCTCGTATCTTGGGATAGCTAGAAAAAATAGACCTACTAGTCTATTGGGCCAGCCAGATCACTATGACCCGCTCATCTATTGGGACAGATGGATCACTTAGACCCTCTCATTATAGTCTTCTTTATATAGATGTCAGCAAGATCCCTTCTTAGAGCATGCCTGATTTCAGGTGAGTCTACTCCTCAAGACATTGGTCTAATCTCAAATTGTGTAAACGTGCACTATGTGTTTACCAACATGCCATACATTTCAAGAGGGTCCCAAAACTGCAGATGTCTTGTCAATTAGAAATATAGTTTATAAAATTATTTATGTTTTAGTAAAAAGGGTTTGATAGGGTCTGGTCCGACCTAGTGGGACCGACCCGACACGGGTCTGACTCTATCCGCTTGGCCAAACCCGAACCAGAAGGGCCTAGTTCGGCCTAATAGGCCACGGGTCCAGCCTATGGGGCTATGGGTCCTACAAACATGCCCAACTCAGCCTGCACGATGCGGGTTGGTTTGATCCACCCATGACATGGTAGGTGCCATGTCCCACCTTAGGTCATTTTATTTACCACTAGATGTGCTCTGGTGTTATGTTCTTCGAATTGGAAGTGGTTTTGTAATCCTAGGGTTTCACCCTTCATCACCTAGTTTCCAAATACATGTTACGATCCCTTTCACCGAAAAATTATCCAATTGTGGTATCTCTCACACCACCAGGATCAATTTACCACCATCCTCATCGCACCATTTTTGTGTTGTGTCTATCAACATTTTGCGATACTTGATCATTGTGCTTATAATTGACTGTGAAATGATCAGTTAATTGACAAAAGTCGAGTCACGGGGAAAATTTAGAACGGACTATGATGAACATAGAAGAGAGGTTGTAGAGGCACAACTCAACAAAATAAGAATGGTCCTCGATCAATGTTAGTGTCAATCATGGATTGTCTCTATCAGATTAGTTGTCATAAACCAAAATAAAACACACGGTTTTTTCCCATAATATCCCACAATAATAATCCCATCCCGAAACATGATCAACCCACATGAATTTTTTTTAGTTAATTGGTCCAAATTTTTCATTTATAATGGAATAATGGGGAAATGATAATCACTTCAGAAAGAAACCATTACATATAAAACATGATCGATCAGTGATGAAGAATATATTTGCATATCGTTGTTTAATGATCCTTGATCCATAGTTCACCGCTATAATTGTATATCCTACGAAGGATGAAGAAAGAAGGAATATATCTTGTCTTTGCAGGCGATCCTTCCTTCATCACCGTTCGTTTCATACCAATACAATTCCTTCATATGTTCCAAGAAAATCTAGAACCATCCAACAATCATGTATCCTTGTTAAGAAATTAAGTGATAAATGCATTTCATCATTTCTGTAACCCTGATTCGGCACGTCGTTATGATGTTTCATATTTGAAATGAAATAGTGTTACTATAACGCTTCTATTTTCGAGTCATCATGGTTTTTTGTTTATTTAATGAAACAATTGCTCCATCGTCACATTGCAGTTAACATTTATGAATAAAATAAACATTCATGTTTATTTTATTTCATTTCATTATATTTTAAAATTTACTAAAATTAATTTTTTCCCTCAACCCACATCTGTCGAGATTCGGTACATTCCCAAGTGATTTCGCCATTCTAGACGTAATTGGTCTTTCAGATATTTAATCCCGGAACCCATTTAGAATCTGGAAAAACCGTGCACATGCACTATTTTAAATAGTTTAAAAAAAGTTAAATCCACTTTTACAGGTTCACCGGGGGTCAGAATTACGTTCCATATTAACACCACATCTCTAAATGACAACATATAATTTAAAGAAAATACATGGATATTTCACAGACATTACATATTCTCACCTACTATAGCCACACATATTTCACTGGTGGGTCGTATGGTTTCAAAAAAAATCAGGATCCATATCTAGTACTTCCTTTTTTTTCAAGTTTTCAGAATCCGATGCTCCTGAAACATGACGGAGCACCCAAAAAACTCCACAAGACATTACTGAAGACTAAAAACTATAATTTTAAGTGTTCCAACTCTTGTAATTAATTTCTAATGCTCAGATCAATAAACATCCCACCATCTAAATTTAAAATTTAAAATATCTGTATAATTTCTTCCATGGATCAAAAAACTGGATCATTAGAATTATCATATTACATTATCCCCCCTTTAATAAATTTTTTTTTCATGCAATTTGAACTCAGTAATGAAATAGCAAGGGTTTTACATTTAAAATTACTTTTATTTAAATCTCACATCTTCAAAAGGATAAATAAAACATTCTTTTGAAAAGGGAGAAAACAAAGTACTAAGGTCACCTAAGATACACATAAAATGATTCCATGTAGGAAAACATGTACATGGAAGGGAAAAGAAAATGATTAGATAGATAATGATAGACAACATGTCTATGAGAATGTTAGCCCCAAAAAAACCATAAATATATGATGGGTTAAAAGAACATTTAATTCTTGGTAAGAAAAGTAAGGTGGAAAAATGGCTCTCGGCTCGGAGTACCCGAGGAACGCGCCGCCTTATTTTCAAACTTTCCTTCCTATTGGGGCATCGTCGGCTACTCCCCTCTCGCCTGATCGTTCGGTGTCCCTCCTACCTTCTCCTGGCACTCCCCCGGCTCAGCCTCTGGATCCCCCCGTGGTCTTGGCCCCGCCCGTGGCTCCATCCTCCAAGGAGGTTCTTCTGCGGCCTCCGTCGGCCCCCATTCTTTTCCCTTTCTTCTCGGAGATCCATGTTGATTCTGCTCGCATGGGCAAGGTGGGCGTTTTCCCGATGGTGTCCTTCTTGGACACGTCCTTTGCGGAAGCAGCTGATCTCCATCGATGGACCTTGGTGGCTCGCTTCGGTGTGTATAAACCTTCCATCGGATTATTTAGGAACTTTGTGGCCTCGTGCGGTCTCACTGAAACGGATCCGATTTCGGAAATCTCCAGAAAGGCGTTCTATATTGTGCTTGCCTCTAGGGATGATTTAGTGTAGGAATGGTCAAGGTGGGTCTAATCTGTGGGGCGATGGAGATTTCATCTATTTAGATGGTCTATGGAGGTCCACTATGGTTTTGATTCCCCCTAAGCGGCATCCGGGATCTCCCTGCTTGGCCTCCCTCTTCCGTTCTTCAACATGGGTTTCTTGTGTGGCATTGGAAATTCCATTAGGTTCTTATTGTTTATAGATCACTCTACCTCTATGATTTTGGATTCTTCCTTAGCTAAGATCTGTGTAGAGAAGGATAATTCACTGCCACAGCCCGATCGGATCTTCCTTCCGGTGGGAGACTCCTTCTCATGGTGGTAGATGATTTCCTATCATGGACATGGAAATTTCTGCATAGCATGTCGTCTCAAATTCCACTCCACTTCTATCTGCAGAAAACTTCATCAACCTCTAGGAAATCCTCGGTCGGTTCCTTGCCTATATGTTGGTCCCTCCTCTAATCCTGGGATACCCTCTCAGGTTCCCCCTGTCCATGATGTTGACTGTGCAGGTTTAACTGGTTTCGTGATAGTTACCTATCCTTGTCCTCCTGTGATTTTTCTAGCCGCTTCCTCTGTTCCCTTGGACATGGAGCCCTGTTTGGAGAACTACATGGCTCTGATTCCCTATGATACCTCTAGGGTCGGGGCTGAAGTTGAATGGCTCCCCGGGTCCGTCCCTTCTTTCCCCCATATGCCTGCCTATTTTGGGCCCCCATGATATTCCCCCCTCATCACTTCTCCAATATGATTAGAAAATTCCATCAGTTTTCTTGCTCCGGGGGAGGGTGAGGCGTTTCACATTCAATCTGATAAATCACATGGCTCCACTAAGATGATTACCCGATCAAAATCAAAGTTGTTATCTCCTGGTCCCTCATCCAGTATTATTGGCTCAAAGATGTCTAGGGCCTAAGCCATGCTCTCTAGTGTTCAATGATCTCCTTCATAGTGTGGAACTCGCCTGGACTGGGCGCATGTGTGAAAGTAGATTTCATATCGATGGAATTCCTGAAGTCTTAGGGTTCTGTATTTGCTGTTCTTGAGCCAAAATTGAATGCGCCTAAAATCAATTATTGTGAGGGTATAATCAAAGTGTGTGATAATTTACATGCTGAACCGATTAATCAACTTATATGGATCTTCTGGCAGTCCGAAGATGGTGTCGATCTTGTAGTGTCGTCGGATCAGTTCATTACTACTAAGGTTACCTCTGGCTCCACCTCTTTTTTCATCTCCTTTATATATAAAAGATGTGAATTCCAGGATAGAATAAGCTTATAAAATGATCTATCCTCCTTTGACCCGGGAGGCAAGCCGTGGCTTGTTTGCAGAGATTTAAATAGTATCCTGGATCAGTCAGAAAAGAAAGGGAGAGGCGACTTTCCTCAGAGAGCAAGCCTAGAGTTTGCATCCTTTTTGCCAAATGTAGGACTCATGGACATGGGATTTATAAGAGAGAAATTTACATGATGCAACAATCAGAAGGGAAGTCAGTGTATGTGGTGCTGCCTGGATTGTTCCCTGTCTAATATCAGTGCACTTTCAGTCTTCCTGGCTTCTATGGTCGTCCACCTAGCCAGAGCGATTTCGGATCACTCTCCCTTATTGGTTTCTCTATCACCTGGTACAAGTTGTGGAGACCACTATCTCTATCATCACTCATGGTCCGACTTCAACGGCTTCCTCGAGGATAAGAAATCATCGTGGGAGAAGCTGACTCTAGGTAGGCACTAGATCAAGCTTCACAAAAAACATTTACGCCTATGAAAAGACCTTCATCAGTGGAGAAACAGTCATCCCTTCCGGCTGCAGGATTTGGATGTGATCAAGGAGGAGGTCAACCATATAGAAATTTCATTGGAGAATGTTTGGGATCAGTCTGTGTTTGGAGTGCTGGTGCATAATAAAGAAATTCTGGTAGATTTTCTCCACTTACAGGAATGCCTTTCTCGGGAGAAGTTTATGGTCAAGTGGATACGGGAGGGAGACCAGAATTCATCTTATTTTAATGCTTGTATTTAGGAGAGAAGAAGGAAGACAATTCCAAGCATTACTCTACAAGATGGATCCTACACTGATGAACCTGTAGTGATAGGTGGAATGGTTAAGACCCATTTCACTACTCTACTGGCGGGCCCCAGCCCAAACATTCAAGTTGGGTATCCCTTGGGGCACTCAAACCAGTTTGATGCTATCCCTTGCCGGGTATCTGAATATGACAATTCATTTTTATCCTCTAGCCCAGATGATGATATGATTCTTGAGGCTGTAAAATCTCTTAATCCAGAGAGTTCTATGGGTCCGGATGGCCTCCCTGGATCTTTCTATATCACCTATTGGGACCTGGTTAAGGAAGACCATGTTAATGCCATCAGAGATTTTTTTTCGAGGTGGTCACCTCCCACACGTGGCTAGTGTCACCATGATGGTCCTTATTCCCAAAGTCGAGCACCCATCCTCTCTCAATCAATTTAGACCTATCAACAAGTGCAATTTTCTGTAAAAAGTGCTGGATATGGTTCTCAATAGACAGATGGTGTGTTACTTTCCTCAATGGGTATGTTTGGAGCCGCACGACTTTGACAAAGGGAGAGTTATCTGGGGTGCAATTGGATTGGCTCAAGAGATGACTCACGACATCAATTCTAAAGTGACTGGTTCAAATATGATTCTCGAAGTTGATATGGAGAAATCCTATGATATGATTTTGTGGAATTTCATCATCAAAGTGTTGCGCTGTATGGGATTCTCATCTAGATCCATTGACTTAATTTTTAGATGTTTCAGCTCACCATGGATTTCCATTTCATTTGTGGGGATCAACGGTGGTTTTTTCAAATCGGTGAGTGGGTTAAGACAAGGGGATCCATTATCACCAATCCTTTTTATAATTTCCCATGATTCTCTATCCTGGTACCTCAGGAAGAGTATTAGTGCAGGTATCGTCATTCCCTATTCTTGTAGGCATTCCTCCAATAGAATATATCACATGATGTTTGCCGATGACTCTATCTTCTTTCTCAATGCTAGTTAAAGGTCTATCTGAGGCGTTAACATGGTCTAGGACACTTATGGGAAGTGGAGCGGACAACATGTTAATAGGGATAAGAGCAGTCTATTTCTTCCCAATAACTGTCCGGTCAGAAGGGTGAGTAAGGTGGAAAAAGATATGGGTATTCACAGAAAATCCTTCCTTTTTGATTACCTTGGTTCCCCGATCTCCTCTTCCAGTCTCAAGGTTCAGCATTTTGACAAGATTGTGTCTAAAATATCCGATCGGATTTCCACCAGGAAAAATAGATTCCTCCGTTTTGGTGGCAGGATTACTCTGGTCAATCATGTTCCTTTTTCGATCCCCATTCATGTTCATTCCTATTTCAAGATCCCAAAGGGGGTACTGTATAATATTGAGAATATATTCAATTCCTTTTTATGGGACACACACTTTGACGGGAGGCTTCACTGGGCATCCTGGCAGAGGCTTGCATGACCCACTTAAGAGGGAGGCATCAATGTGAAAAATATGGCTTCTACCATGGAATACATGCTTGGGAAACTGGCATGGGAGGCCATCGTGGATGATACTTTATGGGGACAATTCATTCAAAGAAATTATAGGAGGAATCTAGACTCAGTTAGAGGGACCACATCTCCTCTATGTCATTCTGTCCAGACACACACTACCACTCAACAGGTGCACAATAGATGGATTATTGGGAGAAGTGATGTCAGTTTATGGCACCACAATTGGGATAGATCCATATTAGTATTTCATGGTTTTCCGACCCAAAATATCCCATTCAAGTAGGCTAGATTCTACCCTCAGTTTATTAACACGATCTTGGATGACACGCAGTGAAAACTTTTTGAGTCCATTTTTCTGAACAATGACCCAAACTGCTGTATTGTTGATGCTTCACCGGTGGGTGTTTTCTCCAGTAAGGGATACCATCCATTTCTGGGAAATGACTCAGCAACGGATGAGTGGGGCGACCTGCTATGGTGCAAGGAAGTCCCAGCCAAGCTAAACATCCTCCGGGGGCATGTTCATAATCTGGACCCTTCCACCGATGATAATGTGAAGTGGCGTGGAATTTCCCTGGTGTCCATATGTGCTTGTTGTTCTGATAACTAGGAAGAATCTACTTTCCCCCTTTTCTTTGAAGTCACATGGGCTCGTGCGGTTAGGGAGGCCTTTGATGCTTTTAGCAGCTGCTCGGTCACTAGCAGCAATGAATTCTTGCAAGAATGGTTCTAGGGGGCTAATGCTACCATCAATAATAAGGAAAGGGTGACAATCCTGCTGGCAGGGTGCTGGAACATCTGGCAAGCCCGAAATCGTGAAAGGCATGAGGGTATAATCACTCCATGTACAACGATACTTTACAGAATGTAGAATATGATGTTGATTTCGCTCGGCTATTCAAGAATGGAAAAGTGGAATCGTATTTTATTATCTTTTCGGTGGCCAGATTTCCCATTCCCAGAACCTTACAAGGACACTCGGTGCACTGGATACCTCCTAGCACCGGCCACAAGCTCAATTCCGATGGTGCCTATGGGATGGGGATCATGTGTGGTAGAGGTATTGTCAGGGAAAAAATGGGACTTCAATTATTTCTTTCTCGATCTTCTATGGGAGCGGCAATCTACTTCAGGCGGAAGCGAATGAAATGATCACTGGTATTATTCTCTATAGTGAGATGAACATCACCCTCTTAATCATTGAGACTAATTACACTACTCTTGACCGTGCTCTTCAAAGCAGTGGCATTACACCAAGGTGCATCACATATATTATCTGTAAGTGTCGTTGTCACATTTCCTCCCAGACGGAGAATCTTCACACATGGAGGGAGGGAAATAGAGTTGCAGATTGCCTAGCCTCTATGGTGGGACCCAGTGATGAGCTCACATGTTACTATAACCCTGGATCACTTCCACCCGAGAGCATGGATCTTGGCATTGGGGATTCCCTCAGCCTCCATTACATTAGACCCCCATGACATCTCCCTCGGGATGTGTTTCCCCTTACTCCTGTATGATTCATTTCCTTTAATAAAAAAATAAATCTTTGGTTGTAAGAAAAGTAAACAAAGAACATTTTTTATTGAAAATACAATTCCAAAAATTGACGAATTCTTTTAAAATCGTTACTAAGAACAAAAGGAGTTATACTTACATTACAATTATAATTTAATTGAATAATAAATTTCCACCACAATCTAATATTTTCACCAAACGATGAGTATTAATGATGAATTTTCATATGAGAAGGATCAAAATAGACTCTTATATATTAAAAAATCCCTAAACATATTACTATTTTTTCCTCTTGTCAAAAGGAATTACCCAAAACAATTTTTTTTTGCACAAGATAAATTAATTCTCCAAAAAAATCCATTATAGAATGAAAAAATAAATTACTCTCCAAAATTCAATAGTAAAAACCCAATGTTCAATATTGATCATTCAAAAAATAAATATCTTTAAAATTATTCAAAATATTCTGCACTAAAATTTCGAACCCAGAAATCAGAAGGATTAGATCCCAAAATATCCTAGATAAATTCAATATTCATATTCAAATAATATCCATCACTATTAATTTGTAGTAGTAGAATGTTATTTCCCAAGACACATAATTATTTCCATAAATAACCTGAATCACTATAAATGATATATAATTCCAAAAGATAATACATCATTTTTTTCTTAAATTAAATTACATATAATTCTTTTTAACTTTATCATATAAGCTTCCAAATATACTGAACGACTTCTTAAATAAAATTGATCACATAATACCCGAATCAATTTTCAATCACAAAGTTATAAAAACTACAAAACATATGATTCCAAAATTAACATAATATTTAACCATCAATTTTTTTTGGAAAATAAATTTCATACTAACCAGGACATCAAATAGTCCATTGATAGGCGATAAACCCTTGTCACCTTTCAGTTGTGGGTTCACACACACAACCTTGCTGGATATGATGGGTTATCACCCATCCTAAGGGACTTTCTTTTCTAAAACTATATTAATATAATTAATATAAAATAATAGATACGTTTGAAAAATCCTCAAAAATAACCTTAATATATTTATCATTAATGAAATGTTTTATTCTCTATGATTACTATATAATTTTTATTATTCATCCCAATAATGTATGAACCCATAATTACAATAACTTTTTAATTCATGAATTCTTAAATTAACATTTTCAATTTAATCTCCAGATGATTTAAATAAAAACACTTCAAAAAAATTCATATCTTGATCATGGTGTCCACTAGATTTAATTGTAATATTATTCACATAGATAATTGGTCTAGGTATTAAAACAATACTTAAATGATTCTTCAATACCTATTACATCCATTAGAAAAATTATTCTTCTACATCCTAGGCTGTATGGATTTTGGTAGATAAATAGTTTTGAAAAAAAAATTATATGAAATAATTTTTATAATCATTTTATAAAACAAGATTTTTATAAATCACATAGACCAAGTTTGTTTGGAAACATTCACGAAAGGGTAATTTTTAATACCATAAGTATGAAAATATATATTATAAGTTAAAAAAAATATAAATAGACTTCTTGAGGGTCCCCTTCATTAGAATATATTTTTAAATCTTAATATTCTTCAATGTCATGTGATGTGGTAAAATATTTAAAAATATAATGTTGATATTTACAATTTTTGGAAAGATGAGAGTACTGGGAAACTAGGATTCGATTAAAACCCCCCACGAACCATCATGATGTCATGGTATGGAGGAGGTGTTTCATATTTCATAAGACTATTTTAAGGAGATATGTATGTTAAATAAAGTTTTAAAATCACAATGACAAGACTTTGCAATAATTATTGCAAAAAAGGGATCAGGAAGTGAAAGAAATGTAGTTTGAGATCCTCATCCTTCTATTTGTAGTAGATTTTCCACAATATAAAAATGTTACAAAATAATAATTTTTGAAAATTAATATAGATAGAATTATCATCTTTTTTAACCAAAATTAATAATATCTAATTTTTTCTTAACTCTACTCTGATACAAACTATAAGAAATAGAACTTAAATATTACATATTATAGTGATTTTAAATAAGAATTCACATTATTACAATCCCACAGACCTTTTTAGTTTTTAGTTTTTATAAAATTAGTAAAATATATTATAAATTAAAATAAAAAATTACATGTGTAAAGTTAAACTCATTATTTATTTTTTTCCACCAATGGAAACCCTTTTAAAATAAAACATATTTTCATTGCGTGAAATATCATCACAATTTTCATCATTCCCTAATCCTCATCTATAATCATTTTCACCCAGTGAAAAACATTTAAAATAATTGGATTAGCATAAAAATATTAGTAAGGTATATAAAAATAATGAAAACCATTTGTTTAGTGAAAAACAAGAAAACTCAGACAACTTTTACCTTTACATTAATTATTATTTGAGTGTATGAAATAAAACATTTTCACATTATAAACACAAACATTTGTTTCTCAAATAAATATTTAAACCCCGTAGAAAAAAAATTTGAAACCATTTTTTTGGTAACATAAAGCTTTATAATAATAAAACTCTTTTCTGAACCCTTATAATTAAAATAACCATACGACCAGATTCTTATATAATCACTACCTGATGAATTGGTGTTCTATAATGGGGATCAACCTTTTTATAAGCTATAGGGGCTAACCCATGAGCTATAATGGGGATGAACCCTTTGTATATTATATATTGGGACCACCCATTTTTATGGAGCTATTATGGGGCTAACGCCATCGTATAAGCTAAACCAGGCTTTCCAATAGACTATAATAGGGATCAACCCATTGAATTAGCTACATTGGGCTTACTCACGAGCTATAAATGGGATCAAACCTTTATATATTCTATATAGATCTCACCTATGAGCTATATAGAGGATCATCCTATCATATAAGTTATATCGGGCTCACCCATTTCATGTATAATGCTCAAGTACCATATCATGAATAACACATTTTATGCTTGCACTTTTCATCATAAAAACATTTAAAAACACATTAAAACATATATGAACAAATATTTTGGACATAATAATACTTGTTAGTTTTAATGCATTTTTAATACCAAAATACCAATGTCATTGAAAATATGGTTTTTCATTAAATAAAATATCATAGAAAATGTTTTTGAGGAAAATTACATTTTCCATTTTAAAATTATATATATATAAATATTTTAAACAATCCCACCGAGAAATAAATATTTATTTAATTGAAAATATCCATTTAATCTATTATTGGATGACTAAAATCATTAAAGTCTTATCAAGTCATGAAAATCCATCAATACTACATGACTTAAAAAACATTGCTTCTGTATTTTTGTTAGAAAAGTTTCAAAGATACTTTCTTTTAAAATGAAAAAATAAACCTTTCAAAAATTTTAGAAAAAATAAATTATATGAAATGACTTTATAGAGTAAGAATATAATATTAAAAAAAGAGATTTTTTTTACAGAACACAGACATGGACAAAAAATGAAATTTTAAGGGAAAGTTGAAAAAGATAATTTACAAAATAAATTCCCTTATAAGTATCATATCCTTGAAGGTAAAATGAATAAAATGAATGAAATATGTGTATCTGATGTAAATACATATAGTAAAAGTTGAAATAGAATATAAGGTAATAGTTATCAAAATATAAGTGACACATAATATGGGAACATCAAAATCAAGATGCAAAAGTATAACTCAATGATTTGAAATTGGGAAAATAATTACCTTACACATTGTATTCATTCTGATCACATGTCCGGTAAAAGTAATAGTTATCAAATTAATCATAAAATACCTTAAATACTATGGGATTTATGATATAATTAATCAAATGGAAATATATACACGAAACAATATAAATAGGTGTGAATAAGGCATATAAATCACAAAAGTAAAAGTGAGACAAGTAACCCTTACCTCATACTTCACTTCAATTTATCATAGTTAAACCTCTTATACAATGGTTTTAATAATATTATCAATTCATTAAATATTTATAAATATATTTATAACACATTTTATGATCTTTTTATATCATATAGACACCTATTTATAAATAATATTTTAATGTTTTCATTTTTTGGGTGTGTTATTTTCATGGATTCATGGTTGGTTCTCCTTTGTAAAATTATGGACATACTTTTTCAAATGTAAATGAAACTCAAGAAGTAAAATTAAAAGGTATTATATTTTTTTTATGTTTAAATGGTTAAATATATAAATTTAATTTGATACATGAGGACGATTCATTGGATTAAATGATAATGATAAATTAATTGTTTAATTTAGTGGGTTTTTCCAACCACCAAGAATTAGTTTTGATGTATTTAGTATTATTTCAATATATTATCTACAAAATATTAAATAGGTAATTATATAACAAATAAGATATCATTAAACAAGAATAATACTTTTGTGACCATCTATGATGTCAGTGATGGAAAACGAACAAAATCATTATTTCTGGAGGTGATTAAGGGGCATAATTTGTGAAATTGTCTCATTTCTTTGAATAAGAGGAGGTAATAAAAGGGATTGATATAAGATATTTTATTTGAAACATAAAATTATAGTATATTATTGATATTAAATTTATAATTCTTTGTTAGATGAATGAGGTGATTATAAAGTACAAATGAAAAGAAATTAAGAGAGATCGTTTGAGGAAATTACCACTTGAATATCGGCACTTGAAGGATCCTTTAATGGTATTTGAATTAGTATTTGGGTGATACTAGAAGAACATTTAAATAGTTATTCTGGGTAGGAGTTGTTTTTGAGCCATTTTATGAGATTCAAGGCATCTAATGAGATATGGATGGGGGGTGAGGGGTTGTATTTATTCTAGAGGTGGGGTAGTTCTATGTGATAAAAGAATGATTATTTTATAATTTAAGTCAACTACATTGGAGTGGGATTAATTAAATTGGATTATATTTATAAATAATTTTTTAAATGTTATTTATGGTAGATAAAAACGCCAAACACCCATTTAATGTTGTATTTTTATTTATATTTTGATTTTAATTTTTAACTTTAACCCATTTCATTATTTTACATATAATGTGGTAAATGTATTTTTACCATCATAACATTTTTAGGAATAAAAATGAAAATGACCATAAATCATATTTTGTACCTTATTATTTAAAATATGTGATTGTTTTAAAAAAACTTATTTCAAATAATTGGAATAAATATATTTAATATTAATCTCACACACGGGATGAGAAAAAATATTATTATAGTGAAAATGTTCAATAGTTTACAAAGTTTTTATATCTAAATTCAATATAAAGATAAATTAAATGACAAAATTTTTATTGATATACATATAATTTATATTTTTTGACATTAATAAATTAAAAATATAAATTAACATTATAAATTATTTATATAAAAATTCAATTTTCAATTAAAATTCAATATTTTCACTATTTATAAAAAATTAAAATTTTCACAAAAAATACCAAAAAATCACACTAGGATAATATTTAAATTCATCTTTTAAAACGTAATATTATTTTCCAAATATTTTTTATGACATTGTGAAAATATAGTTTTAAATAGTTTCTCTATTAAATAGAGGCAAAATTTCACTCTTTAAAAAGTGTAGCTTTTTATGCTTAAAATATGATTTATTCTTATCTTAAGACTATCATACATATTTGAGGAATTAAATAAAAAAATTCTGAAAATATAAAATATGAATTCCACTTACACATTCCATTAATATAATTAAATTAATTTATTGAGATAAAATCCCATTATTGGAATAAAAATAGTAATTTTAAAACACATCTTCTATATTCAATTGGTTTTTATTTACATTAATAATAAATTGGTAAAAATGAATTAATTAAATAAACATGTGTAATATTCATTTTTATAATTTATTTATTCACATTCATTCACACCATTCCAATGACTTGGTGAAAGCTATCTTATTTAAATAATAATATGTAGTTATTTTTAAGTGTTGGGTGGCATATCGTGTATGATATTGAAAATTGTGTTTCATTTAAAATATCATTATATTAAAATTTAGGACAATTTTATAGCATTTAATTTTCATTCTCCAGTGTTTCTTCATAAATCTAACAATGTTTCCACAAAAAAACAATAAACTAATTCTTTTCCCATACAAGATCTTCTATTAACTTCCCACAATATAATTGGAATATGAATCCATGTAGCCTATAATTGAAGAGAATCATGGCCCTATAGAATCACATTGTTTGGATCATGATGGTACTTAATCAATTGAGATAAATGAAAAAATTTATGTATAAAACTAAACATTGGTGGTAAATCCAACCTATATGATACATCTTCTAGTCATTTAAGTATCATAGAAGGATAAATATACCAAAATGATGACTTTCCTTGTTTTCCAAGATGGTGATGACATAGATATGGAGTGATACCTAATAAAACAAGATCAATTATATCAAATGATAAAAATACTTGGTGATTTTATAAATATTATTTCTAATGACTCTGATCCATTTCTGACCTTTTTATGATCACTTGAATATCCTATATTTTCTCTTGTAGTAGGCTAGGTCCAATATTTTATTTTTTCACCTATTTGAAACCAAAAAGTGGATCATGAAAAGGAAATCTATAAAATGATTGATAATGATACATATGAATTGAGGAATGATAAGTGTTATTATAAAAGTACTCCACTGATGGTATTGTATCTTCTTATAAACCATTAAATTCCATTACAAAACCTCCAATCATTTCAATAAATTCTTGGATCATCCATTCATATTGTCCACACAATAAAGGATGATAAGATGTGATCATGGTCAGTTTTTTTCCAAGGTATTTCTATAGATATTTCATCTATAGAGAGGTAAACCCAGGGGCTTGGTCATACACAATCAAATCTGGTACCCCATTAATTTTCACTACTTTCTAAATGTAGATTTTTGAAAAATATTCCACTATATTGGATTCATGAATTGGGATAATCTGAACCAAATTTGTGATTAGATAAAAAATCGCCCTAATGGAATAATTTTTTCATGCCATTCTTGGTATTTTTAACACCCTGAGATTGTGTGAAATAATTTTTTTTGAAATAATTTAAATTTTTTTATATTTTTCATTTCATGCAGCACTAAAAATAGATATTTTATATATATTAAAGCACTAACCATTCTTGTGTTATATTCAATTCTATGTTAGTCATGCCCTTAATGAAATATAATGGTTATATTACTATGTACAGGACAATGAGGTAAGCTTACAATTCATACAAAACTGACTTTTCATGATGGCTTTTTTAAAATGTAAGGTTGAGTGTTACCAAACAATATTTTATTACTAAAAAAATATAATGATATATAAACTTGAAGATAAATTATATTTCATAAATATAATTAACTAAATTATGTAAATATATGTTTTACAAAATATAAAAGTTATTAATTAGTTATAAATTTTTTAGAAAAGAATATAAGAACCAATTGAATATAAATGGAAAATTTTTATAGAAAAAAAATATTATGCACACAAAGTTGTTTTAATCCAAATAAATTAAATAAAATAAAATAAGTAAGTAATTTTAATTATATATATGTTATATATCCAATTAATTATTTTTTATTTTAATATTATATATTTTATAAGAATAAGATAAGGGGAAACCTAATTTAATATATTAAAATATATATTTTTTAGGGAACTTTTACACCCTTTAAATGGTGAAACTATTTTAAATATAATTTAGGAAATTTTATAAATATTATATGTCAAAATGTACATAATATTTGAAAGGTAATATGAAAAATTAGGTTAGGTTTATTTTTTGGTATTTTGTTGTGATATTTTTTAATGAACAGTGAAAAAGACTATATTTTAGTTCAAAACATTTTTTCATCTAATTTTTTTATAAGTTTATATTAAATTTTAAATAGTTTTAAAATTTTAACTATATAATGTTTTTATGAATTAATAAAATATAGGTAATTATAATAAATTTCACATTGATATTGAATATAAAAACATAATTTTTTTTGAACTTTTTTACTTTAAAAACAGGAATTGTCATCAAGAATGCGTGATTATATTTAAATTTATTTCTTCCAATTCATTGATTGTAATATGAAAAAATTTATAGCATATTCGGAATCATAATAATTTACAATGTTTAATAATTTCAATTTTTTTACCAAAATTATTGGTGAATGTAAATAAAATTAATTACAATGAATAAGGATAAATTAAGCTTAATAAGTGACTAAACCATATCCCTATGGCCCAAAATGACTTATACATATTTCTAAAAGTCATTTTTGTCCATATTTAAACCCTAGACTCTCTTTTCTTTACTTTGGCCCAATATTTATCCCCTTTCAGTAAAAAAACATTGGTTGGGTTTCATTCTTTTAAAATACTACAAGAGTGACATTCCTCCGCCATTATAAAATGCCTCATTTCTTCAACATCCTCACACTTCTAAATCCACATTGACTCAAAAAAAATTCTCAAATAGATCCCCATAATACCTCACTTACTTATTTAATCCTCATTTGGGAATATATCCTTCCAAGGAATCCCTTTGATGCATACCAAAAAGAGTTACCTGATTAAGAGGTAAAGCCCTCCCTCAAATGACATCCTTTTATTTTATTTCCCCACTCCATTAAATCTTATTTTAACCTTATTATATATAAAAATTTATCACAAATATAATAATTTGTATTTATGCTATAATTTCAACCTATACATACACACACGTCCATGTAATTGGTAACGAACGTACTGTTTTCGTGTACGATGATCTACCGCCTCACTAAATGATGATTGTTCAATTTTACATTACCGAATCTCATGGGGGAAATTATGAGGGAAAATTTGTTTTTATATTTTATAAATATTATTTATTATCTCTTTACGATACTATAATTATTATTAAACACATATCTCGACAGATTCATTTTGTGTTAATATGATAATTTTATTTGAGGAACCGCAAACTATCGTCCCGTCAAAGCAATGTGATTCAATCATACACAACATGGAATGTATTATTGATGGGTTTAGTGAATATGTATTATATATATGATATATTTTTTTTATTAAATCTACATTATATATATATATATTAATTTATTTCTCCCAACATGAAAGTTAAATGGAAATAGTGTTCACGCGTACGTACAACATACCGTCTCCATAAATAGTGTATTTCATTTTATAATTATAGTTTTTTATAATTTTTACAATAAAAATATAATGAATTTAAATTATATTTAAATCATGATGCAAATTCTATAAATCATTATATAAATATTAGAACCAAATATATTACATATTAAGACACATGTGAAAAACAATACAGATATTACCCAATATAAAACCTCAATATAGAATTGTTTACAAGATCATAATATAAATCCATAATAAATACATATATGGTATTATATATGATAATTTTATTCTATTATATATTTATAATAAATTTATATTTATTATATATGAGGTTTGTATGATTATAAAGAGAGTCAACACATAAGTTAATAGAATTTTATCTCACTCATTTTTTCCATGAGATACATGCCGCATTCACCACTTAATTATTTTTTGGGGTATATATACAATGAATTAATGTAATTTATTCCACTTATACATAAATATATGGGTATTTACATAACAATTTTATGATCTTTCTATCATGGGGTTTAAGATTCAAAAGTTTCCAAATCAGTAATGTTGTTGTAGTCTAAATTTTCCTTCTACGAGACAAAAGCCATTTTATGCACATATATTTGTATATGAGGTGTGTATAAATCCTTTTACATGTTATCTCATTAGTATCCTTAATTAAATGGTATTTCATTCTCATTTTAATTTTATTTTCGATCATTGGGAGTATGGTTCAAAGTTACCAGGTTATAATAGTTTATTGAAATATTGTCATCTCTTTTGAATATTGTTTATGATTATTCCTTCATTGATGAAATATAATTATCCAAATCTAAATAACATTAATTAATTTTATTCTACACTAGTTATTAATCATATATTCATAAATTTTATTAATTTTCCCACTCTTTGGTATATAAGATAGTCAATAAAGTGTTTTTTCAATAAAGTCCATCTTTACCTATCTATTTGGTCAGAAATCTGTGTTCATTCAGAGATATTTATTAAAAAAATTCTCCAAAAATGATTTAAAAATATCCTATGATCCTTAAAATACAATTTTACCCATGTTTTAAATGTTTTTGAATGGTTTTTATTAAGTATCGTTATTGTTGTTTTATGGTCAATGAATATTTTTAAACATTTTATGGTGTAAAAGAAATTCCTAACATGCTTTGGTTTACCTCCAATCCCAACCAAAATACCATTGAAGCATCCTTTATAAGATTGAAATGTTATTTTCATTTAAAAAATCTTTCACAATATTATGGAAATTCATTGTTTCAAATAATTTTCTATAAAATAGGCTTGCAAAAAATTTTAAATCTCTTTTGTAAATTTTCAAGAAAAATAGTTTTCAAAATATTTTATAAATTATTTTATAGGTTTTTATGAAAAATGGTTGTTAAAATGTTTTCAAGATTTCATTATAAGTTTTATTCCCAGGAAAATGGTTTTCTAAATGTTATATGTAATTAAAAAAAATTCAAAGAATAAGGAAATCTCCTCAAGAAATGTTTTCTTAGAAAATATTTCAAAAATATTTCATTTATAAGATAAGATCATTTGTTGTTACTCATGCACTTAATGGAAATAATATAATGGTTCCATTCATATTTTTTTTCTCAATGGTTTATGATTTATATAATTGTATTTATGATTCCCTATTTTCTTCTACAAGTTATTTGTTTATGAAATCCATTGTTCATTCACAAGTTATGTTTTTGATGAAATGATTAATAAACTTGTAAATTTTTTCTATAGGTTAAAATATTATTACATATTTATGACACTGATTTCATTTCATGGGTTGCGATATGATTGTATATGATCTTGTGGCACATGTATGCCTGATTTCATTATGAGATGGGTGGGACCTATATCTCCCTCCAATGAATTGGGTAAATTTATATCTCAAGAGATAGACAATGATGGTCTTGGGAGAAAATCTTGATGACTAAGATGTCTATTGGAGTGAACCATGACTACCATGAGAGTGTGATGAGTGAACTCATGCTACTAATATGGAAATGGAAGTGAACCGTGAATACCGAGATGGTATGGGGAGTGAATCTGTTCTACCAAGATGTTCTTGGGAGCAATGCCATGGATACTATAGAAACTATATTGTATGATTATGTGTTTTCCACATTTCCATGTCTTGTTCCTATGTTATTATTTTATGGATTATGTTCTCCATTTCCTTGTGATTCAAATCTTATGATTTCCAGTCATTGTTTCATAATTCCTGCATGCGATCATTGATCTGCAGGTTATGATCATCAAATGTTTTGATCACATTCTCATACTACTATGCTCATGTTTATGCTTATAATTATCCCTTGTTTTTCTCATATTGAGTATCTTAGGTCACCACTTTTCATGTTTTCTTCTCCAGGTTATGAATATGTATTAGTTATGATGTGTCTAATAAGGGTTCTAGTCATGAAGAACCTAGTGGGAGATAATGTAGATCACTTATGTACCAGTGCTTATATTTCTAGGATTCCAAAGGCACTATACTAATATGATAATTGGATTTTTGTTTTTATAATGTTTTAAGTATTTAGAAAATGTTATGTAATGTTAATGTATCTCAACACCGGGTCATTATAGTTGGTATGAGAGAAAATTTTCAGTTAACCTTTGGAACCTAGGATGAGAAATATTTAGTGAGTTCCCTTGGTATATTTCTAAGGATATGTATAGGGATGTCTCTATGGATAAGTATAATGATGAGTTAATGTTTAGTAAAATGGCATAAAATTTTGGAAAAGTATAGAGTGAGTGGTTTTCTCATAATAAATTCTTATTTAGATATGAAAAGTGGATGACGGTATTCCAAAAATGTACATAGGGGTAACAACTCTAACAAGATGTCCAGTGACGACTCAGGGTGATCTGGTAGATGACAATAGGCTTTACTACACACCTGGTTTGACACTCTCGGGTTATATGCTTGGGAAATTTAGAAAAATTTCAAAAAAAATTATGAAGGTTCTAAATAGAAATGTATATTAATAACTTAATATTAACCTATAGTGTCATAGATTATGTAAGGATTCGTGATTTAGACATCCTATAAGTAATTATTTTCCTGAATTTTTGTTTTTTTATTTTCATAAGTAATGCTTACACTATGCTTCTGGTTTTAGTCAGTGGAAGAAACTGGATTATCATTGAATGTTATTGATGACTTGCTGATGAGAAGTCGGGTTGGATGAACACTGGAGTGAATGATGTTATGATAATTCCTAATAAGTTTTCAAGAACATGATCAACAAAATGTACCTTAACCAACTCTCTGACTCACCAATGATGATAAAGAAGGAGTTCTCCGAGAGTTCAAGTAATAGATACCATAGATTAAAGAAGATTCAGTACCATTTGTGTCTTGGTTGTGGAAATATTAACCTAAGTGAATGTATTATAGGAACAAGAAGTTGTTTTGATTGTGGAAAACAAGAACCTAGAACAACTGACTTCATAGGAAAAATGAGGAGTTAGGTTAAGGAAATGGATGAGAGTATTGGTTTCACTAAGTATTCATCAAAGGATATGTGTTTTAGGATTAATAAAATGGTAATTATGAAAGTAAATGTACAAAGAGGAAATATATTGAAGAGAATAATCAAGGTGGGGTGAGTAATGGTTATATTGAGGATGATGACGAGAACACATATTAAATTTTAAAGGAAAGAGGTATTGTGTAATAAGAAGTAGTAACCTTATTAATGGCATAAGGATGATGTGTAATAATAAAAAAAAATTATGTATTTGGATTCAATAATTATGTTATATGAAAGGTGAAATATATAATTAGTATCATGTTTATGTTTTTCCACTAATGATTAACAATAATAGGTTGAATATATTCGATGGAATAGAAAAGTGTTTTAATGGAAAGGTGATGTCCATGAAAATCATATGATTAAGGGAATGGTAACTATTAAAATTTTATTTATGTTATTATCATTTTTATATATGATGATATGTTGGATATAAGTTAATTAGATGTTATTGAATACCTATGAACTAAATAAGGGATTTTTGAAAAGTTTTTTATGCTATCACATATGAATATTACAACTTCACGGATTTATGGAATTAATCCAGTAATCTATGAGAATAAGGAAGTGTACATGATTCCAAAATAATTTATGGTCATTCAAGTTATTTCCATGTTTCAATAGGATATATGATGAGGTTATCCACATGTTTGGAATGTGACAAGAAAGTGATACATTATGATATATAAAGGAATCAATGTTATGAAAATTTCATGACATTATTTATAATGTTTTGGTTATTCATTTTTTATATGGGCTATAAGGTTAAACATTCATGAAAAGTTCAAGATAAACATCAGATGATGTATTTAGGCACTTATTTTGTATTGAAAAATTGGATTAAAAGTCCATTTAGGGAATAAAATTAAATTAATGATCTCCATATTATTTATTTTTGGAAATTATAATAGTATAGTTTTATAAAAGGACATCTTGTATGTCGGGTGACAATCAATCATGTTTAGCAATTCCACGGGTCCTAAACCCATGACCAAATGATGATAATGGTTTCCCTCCTACCACTGACCTATGCAATGTACAGGTTAATGTGTAATTATTTTTTATAATTATTAATAGTGAACAAAAATAGTTACTTTTTATGTTTTCGGATTTATTAATAAGAATATTGATTTTTAAGAATAACTAAAGACAAATAGTTTAACATTTAAATCTTTTATGGGCCTTATTATCCTCTAAAAGTTTATTTTACTACTTCTAACATCAATGTTAATTTCAGCACATCCATAACATGATGTAAAGGATACATTAGAAATTGATAAAAGCATAAAACAATAATGAAATTTTTTATATGAATATCTGAAGTAAGTATATTTCATTAAATTATTGGTCAATAAATGAATTACTAATAGTTAAGAAAAAGAGAAAAAAAATTCAATACCTTAGTTTTTGTTGAGATGAATTCCTTTTAAATAATTATATATTTATGAATTTGAGGCACACAACTTTTCATTGATCATTAACTTGTTTTTCCTTGGACCTCAATAAATTCCTATAAATAATTAAACTTTTCCTTAAAGTCTATATTTTAACATTCAACCTATGTTCTCCCATTTTTAACTGTAGTTATGAGTTACTTTGGGTTACCGTTATGTTTCCAACTTTCCTTTTTAAAAGGAAGTTTTAGTGTATATTTTTACAATGTTGGTTTCTATAAATGGAAATATCATGTATTAAACCACTGATAACACAAATAAAATTTGAGGGAGAAATTCAATTTAAGGGGGTATAATGTAACAACCTATGATTTTGTAAAATATTCATTTTGAATTTATTAAATCATTTTGAGATTTATCATTTCACGCAATAGTGAAAATAGTTATTATATATATATATTAAAGCACTAAGTTGGATTGAGTTATAAAAAAACCATGTTAATCTTTTATTACACGCAATATAATGGTAATATTACTCTATATAGTACACTGATGTAAGCTTATGTTTCATTCATGACAGACATTCCTTACTGGCTTGTGTAACATATAAGACCAAGTGCTACCAGAAAATAATATATTATTAAAAAAATATAAAAATATATAATCTAGATATTAAATAATCACTAATAAATATTATTAACTAACTTATGTAAATATAATATTTTAAAAAAACATTATATTTATTAATTAGTTACTAATTATTTTGAAATGAATTTAAAAACCAATTGAATATAATGAGAGTATTTTTACAGAAACTTTTTTTCTCACAAATTTGTATTAATCATAATAAATTATATCAATTATAATTAATAAGAAATTTTAATGTTATATATAATTTATATATCCAATATAATACTAGTTATACTCTTCTAATAGATTTTATAAAAATAAGATGAGAATAAACCAAATTATACACATAAAAACCTATATTTTTATTAAGGCACTTTTACCAACATTTAATAGATAACCAATTTCAAATATAGAATTTGGAACATTAATAATTCATATAGGTCAATATAATTTTTTTTATAAATAGAAAAAAATGTAGGTTAGGGTAAATTTTTTGTATTTTTCTATGATTTTTTATTTTTTTAATGAATAGTGAAAAATATTGTATTTTAGGTCAAAACAACGTTTCGTCTCATTTATTTATAAGGATAAATTTAATTTTAAATTTATTTCAAATTATAATTATGTAATATTATTATCAATTAATCCAATTTTGGTCATTATTTACAATTTCACTTTGAAGTTGAAAGTAAAAATATTGCAATTTTTTAACATTTTTACAAAAAAACCTACATCATTTCCCATATACGGGTGTATATTTAAATTACTTTATTTCACTTATGTGATTGGAATTTAGAATAATTGATTCTATATTTGGAGTTATAATAATTTATAATATCTACTACGTTCGACATTGTTGTTGACAAAAAAAATTAGTGAATGTATTTAAAATTAATTACAATGAATAAGGATAAATAAAGCTTAATAAGGGACATACTAATAATTGTAAGGCCCAAAACAACCTATAAACTTGTCAAAAAGACATGTTATAGACATATTTAGATCTTATCCTCCATTTTATAGAATTTGTACTATTATGGATCCAATTTTAATAAATAATATTGGTGGGGTTTTTTTCATTTAAAATATTACAAGAGTGGCACTCCTCCTCCATTATAAATGTCCACATTTCCTCCCACATCCTCACACCTCTCAAGACACCTTATCTCATCCAAAATATGCACAAATGGATCCCCCAAAAACCCCAATTATTCCTTGAATAATCCTTTATTATTAAATAATTTCAAGGAATGATTTTGGAGAAAACCAAAAGGAGTTACATGATTAAGAGGTAACACCCTCCCTTAAACTCCTTTATTTTATTTTCTTTCCCCAATCAGTTAAATATTTTTTCCCAAGATTATATAAAAAAGTATCCTTAATATACTTGGATTATTTGATGATATTTTTTAAAACTACACTCACAAAAATTTCCATCTAGTGGGTAATGAACATGAAATTTACGTGTACGGTGAACTATTGCCCCACTAAACAATGAATGTTTTATTTTCATTCACCACATCACCAAATGTTGATTGATTGATTTTCATTAACTACCTCTCAAGGATTAAATTAGGATGTAAAATATATTTATATATGTTATATATAATATTTAGTTTGTCTTCATGCTTCTGTAATTATTTTACAACACATATCTTTATACTTTCCATTTTTTGTTAATACGTTAATTTTGATTGAGGAAGTGCAGACTACCGCCCCCTCTAAGCAATGTGATTCGTTCATAACCTACATGGAATGTATTAATAATGGTTTTAGTGAATATATGTGTTATAAAATAGATAATTTAATAATTATATATATATATATATATTTGTGTATTTTACCTTCATTCTTCCAGGATTACTGTTAAACGGAAATAACGTTCATTCATACTTACAGGTTAACGTTAAGACACTTGTGAAAAACAAAGTGGATATTACAGAAAGGGAAACCATTACATAGAATTTTTAAATAGTGGATAATATAAATCCAAAATAAAACCATATATAGTATTATATATAATAATATGTTTCTCTTATATAGTTATAATAAATTTATATTTAATATACATGGGGTTTGATTGAGTATAAATAGAGTCAAGACATAAGGTAATGGAATTTAATCTCACTCCTTATGTCAGTGAGATACATGCCTTATTCACCTCCTGCGTATTTTGTGTGGTGTATATAATGAATATTAGATTTTTATATTCCTATTATAATTAAATATATGTGTATTTACATAAAAATTTTATGATCTCTCTATCATGTGGTTTAAGCTTCAAAAGTTACCAAATCAGTAATGTAATTTGTGGTTCAAATTTCATTCTTTGAGACACATTTCATGTTATGAATGAATATTTTTATATGAGGTGTATATAATACATTTGAAATATTATAAAATTAATATAACAAAATTTCATTATATTTTATTCTTCAGTTAATTTTAATTTCTTACAATTGTATTATGGTTAAAAGTTACCACATTATAAGAGTTTATGGAAATAATATCATTATTTTTCGAGAGTTTTTAGGATTATGGAATAATTGATTAGATATAATGATAAATATCACAATAACACTCAGTAATTTTATTATACTATGGTTATTAATGATATATTCATGTATTTGTACCATTTACCCCTTTTTTATACATAAGATATGTAATAAAGTGTTTTTTAATAATGTCTGACTTTACTTCTATCTTCAGTCCGAACTTTATGTTCATTCTAATCCATTTCATTGAAAAAGTTTTAAAAAATATAATATTTTTATCATATGATATTTAATATATATTTTTCCTAATGTTTTACATTTTAAAAAAGGGGTTTTAATAAGAAATATTGTTTTCATTTTTTAGTTGAGACACCTTTCAAAACCTTTTCTGGTGTAAAAGGAATGCTTATAGTGTTCGGTTTTATCTTGAATCGTGACTGAAATTAACATGAAGATTCCATTACAAAATTAAAATTATAGCTGTCTTTAAAAAATTCATAATATTTTGTAAATTCATTGTTTCTAATTATTATCAAAGAAAAAGTTTTTGAAAACATTTTCAAGCCATTTTTTATGTTTTTAAGGAAAATTCCTTCCAAAATAATTTCAAACTTCATTTATTTGTTTTCATGTATAATTGTTTTAAAAAGGTTTTCAATATTTATTCATAAGTTTTATTCCAATAAAATGGTTTTAAAAAGATCTTATGTATTTAAAAATCCCTTTTCAAAGAATTAGGATATTCTCCTCAAGAAATGCTTTTTAAAATATCTTTCAACATTATTTCCCATCTAGGTAACATCCATTGATGTTACTCATGCCTTTCTTGGTAATAATATAATGGTTCCATTCAAATTGTTTTTGTTTAATGATTTATTTGATTGACGTAATGGATTTATGAATCCCATTTCTGTTTCACAGTTTATATGTTTATGAAATTATTTATTCATTCATGGGTTATATTTTTGATGAAATTATTATGAAACATGAATCATTTTATATAGGTTTTGATATGATTATATGTGTATGACACCCATTTCATTTCCTAGGTTATGATATTATTGTTTATTATCCTATGGAACATGTATGTATGATTTTGTTATGAGATGGGTGGGACCTATATCTCCCCCCAATGCATTGGGTTAATATTTATATGTCATGAGATAGATGATGATGGTATTTGGAGTAAACCTTGACTGCTAAGTTGTCCATAGTAGTGATCTATGAATACCAAGACGGTATGAGGAGTGAAATCATTATATTAATATGGCCGTGGGAGTGAACCATTACTACCAAGATGGTATGGGCAGTGAACCTGTACTTCCAAGATGGTCATGGAAGTAATGCCATGGCTACAATAGAAATCATATTATTTGCGAATGTGTTTCCAAAATTCCATATCTTATTTCTATGTTATGATCTCATGTATTCTATTCTCCATTTCCATATGATTCATATTTTTAGGACTTCCATCCTTTGTGTCATGATTCCTATCCATGATCCATGATATATAGGGTATGATCTTAAAATGTTTTTATCACACTATCATACTACTATACTCAGGTTTATGATTACATGTCTCCCTTGTTTTCCCTTACCGTGCATCTCAGCTCAGCCCTTTTTATGTTTCTTTACCTAGGTTATAAAGATATGTATTTAGTATGATGTGTCTACGGAGGGTGATAACAATGAAGAACCTAGTGGTATATAATGTAGATCACTAATGTACAAGTGTTTATGTTTCTTAGTTTACAAATTTAATAAAGTTATACAGTCATTGGGTGTTTATTTGTTAATGTTTTAAGTAATCAAAAAAAGTGATGTAATGTTAATAGATTTCAATACCAAGTTGTTATAGTAGGCCTGTAATAAATTCCATGGATATATAATCCCATTTCTATATGAGTATATGTTAATATTGAAAAATATAGGATAGCCGTTTGTACTCTTCCTTGAACTACTGATAGGCAAGGTGTCTCAAAACATTGTTATAAAATTTTCTCTTCAGGATAACCCAATAAAACTATTAATTCAATAATTTATAAAAATTTTATATTCCTTGCTTTATAACCTATCGTGAACGGTGGTAGGCCTTATGTCTCTATTCCTAAGAGATTGGAGGAACTATTATCCAATCTATAAATGAAAACAAAAATTTTACATATATCTTCCATCCACCAATGGTCTACCCACCATTGAGTTTGAAAATTGTAGGAACACATTCAAAATTGTATTTCATGGAATCTTTCAAATGATTGAATAAATTATGATAAAATGAAATAGTGGATAATGTTATAATATTACCTTGGTCAACACAATATAGATTAATGAATTCTAATCTGACAACATCATCCACTAAATTTTAGCCTCTTTAGACATTTTATTATACGAAATCATAATTACTGTATCAGCTAAATTATTCCCATTAATCTATGTATAAATAATGTCCATGTAAAAAATATAATGATATTCCATCCTTCTTCATTATCATATATTGAAATAGCATTGTGAGAAAATGTTTTACAAAATCTTATGATCTATAAGAACTATAAATTTATCACAAAAAAATATGATGATATGGAGTCTTCAAATTATGTACTACTGCATGTATTTCCAAACAAAAAATTGTGTAGTTATTCTCATGAAAATCTAACTATAATGACCTAGAAGCAACCACACACTATCCCTAAATGAGAACACAACCCAACCTAGATCGTAATGCATAATAATAAACCACACAAACCTATCCAAATCATGGTAACAATAAGATAGGTTTTAATGTAAGATAGACCAAAAGATATTGGAAAGAATTATGTAAATCATTATTGCATTAGAATGGAAGTATTTTTCTTTTCAGAGGTTCCATTAGGGAGTAAATCTAGGAATAATCATGCATATTATGACTTTAGTATATAAAAAAACCTTTGGAAATTTTGTATGTCAATGCTATTCTTCACTGGTTTCAAAGAGATAAAATATTTTAAATTTCCAAGGACTAATGAGACTACTTTTTTTGAAATTAAATTAACAAGTAATTATAAATCTTTAATTGAAAAATCACACTTCGATGATTTTCATAGTTTTTATGCTCCTTAAAGATTAAAAAAATAGCTAATTGTTTCTCATGATCTGATGTTTTTAGGGTATATACCAAGATATCATAAATGAATAGCACTATAATAGAATATAGGTACCTCTAAATATTCAATTAATTAATTTCATGAAAACCACTAGTAAATTTTGCAGTCAGAAGGTTATAACTAGATCATTATAATGGCCATATATTCCTCTAAAATATATGTTAATAAATCATACATCTAAACTTGTAGTTGGTGATACCACGAATGTAAGTAAATTTTAGAGTATCCATAAAATCCCATTAATTTATCAGATAGATCCTTGATTTGTGGGAGGAGATACTAATATTTTATCATAACTTTATTAAGTTATTTCAAATCCAATAAAATCTATTAGTTTCATCCATTTTATTTATAAAATGAACCAGTGTTTCTAAAGGGGCATGCTTAGTTGATTGATTAATTTACTTACCAACATTGCAAATAATACTTTTAATTCCTTCAATTTAGTGTTTACTATCCTATAAGATGTATGTTAAATAGGAACAATCCATGTTAGAAGATAAATTGTAAAATCTAGTTATCTATTGGGTGAAAATGATGAAAAATTATGAAGAAAAACATTAGAAATCTCATCAACAATGGTTGGAAAATGTCTATATTAGATATCAACCATATGTTCCAAAATAAACACTTTCATCTAGTAAGAGATGGTTCCAACCACTCTTACCAAAGGTCCCACTCTTCTTTTATTTACAACCTAATCACCATTAAAGAAATTATTAACACTATGAGATGATATGGAACTCACATTCCATGCATAAAAATTTATGTGGGGTTTGAATGAAGGAAACCGATCTATTCCCAAGAACAAACCATAGATTTCGATCTCCAAAACTGAGAAATTATAAATCAATTCATCACTATCAAGAATTATCAAACACACTACACATTTAAAGGCTTGAAACACCTATTGTCTAAGTGTTTTTTGATATTTCAAAATATAAGCCATTATTTCAACATTTAAACCCATATGATGAAAAATATAGGAATAATTAAAAGAGTGGGATGCACCCATATCAAAAAAGTCTTATAGACTGGTATAATTCAAAAGAATCTCACCTTCCATAATCGAAGGCAAATACTGATCATCTATGATAACTTTCAAATCACTGTATAATTGATTTATTACTACCTCTTGTTGGTCGATTCCCTATTGTGTTTTCCTCACATGATGAGTATTATTATTCATAGAATAACCATAAATTAATTGGTTATGTGGAATGGAATTGTTTCGAAGGGGTCTCCCCATCAAAGCATAAAACATATGAGAATCTTGAGAGCTATTACAATTTCTAGACTTTGTTTCACTATGAATGAAATGCTAGTGATGTACCCTCTAGTTATAGTTGTGATCAGATCAAGGTGGTGTAGAACAATATCATTTGGTATTTTTAGAGTAACCACAAGGAAAATATCATGTATTAATTTTCTATTGAAAAAGTTTTTTTACTCACCTAATTGTCTGATTTTGATATATACCACTCTAGAAGTATGTTCCTTCTTCCGCTTATTCATATCATTAGAGTTCCCACATATTCCATGGGGGTAGAAGGATCCCTGAAACTATATTTCATTAGATAAATATATATACCGTAGTATCTCCTTTAAGTATCTCTATATAGTTTTTAATACAAAGGACAATAATCTTTGAGAAAATTTCAGATCATATAACTAACTTAAAAATTCATACCTTCAATGACACATGTTCAACTACATCCACTACAAAAAAACCACATTCCCAAACATATCTATATAGTATATCACCTATATATTCTATTTTTTAATCTAAAAAAACCATCATTCATTCATTCTAAAAGGTGTGGGGATAGATTTTCTTATTGACAAATTATTTAAAATCCTTCCATGTCATGCTATAGTGAACATTTTCCTGAACATAAAATTCCCATAATGTGTGTGAAATATATTTCCGCATATAAATTTCAAACTTATCCTTTATCTATAATAGTTTTCGCAAAACTTAAATATTTATATTCATATTATTCAACCAGACTTCTGGGTTTTCCAATTCAAAAACCCATAGAAAGATGAGTTGATCGTGTTTTTGGAACTGAACTGAAGTTTCCACTTTCCATGACTCATCACTCCAGTTTCCTCTATCCACATCTTCAAAAGAAAAAGTGATGATTTAGACTAACCCTTGGTGTAGATATGGCTCATGAAAAAACATAGTGTTAGCTTCCTCTTCTGATAGATTCATATGATGCCTAACTAGTTCCATTCTCAAGAAGCGGACCAAAATATCATTTATTCCCACTCACTAGAAAATTGAGGCTTAAATGTTCCATGTTACCATATCTAAAAGTTCCACAACCATTACTTATCCAATTATAACAATTTGAAATAATTATTTCTTTTTCTTAAAAATAATTAAATATATAAATAACAATTTAATCCTAGTGGTAAGACTCATTAGTAATGAATGATATAATAAAATCCTCATCTAAAACCATGATAGTTATGAGAAAACACACCTAGAAGTGTCTAAAATAACTTTTCTACCCAAAACACACAGGTAACATGAATTTTCATATAAAATAGTTATATATGTATTTGTATTCTATAAATTTAATGTTTTTATGGACTTATATTCTTTGTAGAAACCCAAAAAATAAAAGGACAATCCACGTTAGATACCATTTCAAACTCAGGGACAGAACAAAACTAATTCCATTTGTAACATCATACCTCTAATCATTGGCTTAAGAAGTAATGATAACACTACTATCATTATGTGAAATTACCAGAAAAATTTATGGTGATAATTAATGATAATTTCTTAAGGAATGGGTAGGGGGAAGATTTTCCCTTTTGAAATATAAAACACCTAGATAACAAAAAAACAGACATACAATCCTCTATTTGATTCATGAATAACATATAAAATGAAAGGTATACATAATATTAAATAATAATATCAGTGAGAAAATTAAAGAAATGTAAAAAACTAATAAGGAATAAAAGACAACAATACCCAACAAAATTTATTTTGCATTCTCACATCTAAATCCCAACCTGGATTGAATCACCAACTCCGCCAACTGAACCAAAACTATCAATGTGAATCACTTGAAAAGTATGATACCTTTCCATTCCCCATATCCCATTAGATGAAATATGAAAACTATATATAGTTTCTAATAAGGGGGTGAGTATAAAATCTATATGATTTCCACAAAGGAATCCCAACACATGTCGCTAGGAAAAGAAATAGTAATCACATTTAATATAAAAAAAATAATAAATCGTTAAAATAGTTATATCCAAGACCACAAGTATGTTCCATGGAAATAAAAATGGAGAACCATTTAATCATTTCTCATTTATTTTGCACAACCATATCTCCACACACACATAAAATGATTCATGCCAAGTGATAATTTCATACCCATGAATGGTCTCTTGTCGATCAAAGAATTCAGCACATGGTGACTAATTTTCAAGTTCCCCAATGGTAAACACACCTTATCCAAGGTTGTTTCCATGAAATAAATATTCAACAAAGGCACATGATTGTTACCTGAGTCACGTACAAACTATGATCTCATCCCAACAATATATTCCATACCCCATTCCAAATTACATTTCTCATAAACCAATTATTTAATGAAATAATTTAATCAAATAATATTCATGGATCAAAATATTACATAAGTTTAAAATTTATTTTTGATAATTATAAACAAATAGTTTTTTTCTTCTAAAAATAATAATATTTATGAAAATTATAATTCCATTTCGAAAAAGAGTTTTCCGTCAATAATCACACATTTTTTGTAAAAGATTTTATGAAACAAATTTAACAAAATATTAGACTTCATTGTCTAGAATGGTGAAGATGATATAGAATACAATAGTGGATATTATTTCCTTCTATAGATTAAATAATTTATCATTGATATTCCAATCATTGAAAAAACATATATCCCTAACAGAAGATATCTTTGATATCTAGAGAGAGGATAAGAGTTGATATTAAAATAATGGGAAAGTACTATGACTTCTTGATGAATCCAGATCTCCAAAGAAGTTTTATTAAATAAAAAATTCCTTCAGATAAAAAATAATAGCGAAATAATCACTAAGAGGAAAATTAATTCTAGATCATGGGAGATTAGGTGAATAATGAAGGATTAAATATAAAATATACATATATAAACCTAAATTTTTGGGGTTCCAATTATATGTAACATGGTTTGGAAAAATATGTGATGATACTGTCTTGAGGCCGTACCTAGCATGGATTGTTTGCAAGGTTAGGGGCACCATTTCCAAAAAAAATTCTAACTATTTTATTTTTCATAGTTTCCCTTTGAAACGTTCATGGTTTGGAATAACTTTTCACCAATCAGGCACCTACCTATTGCCTCCCAAAACATGTTTCATATTTTCAAGGAGGTGGTTCACGATTTCTACTAAACATACCCAAATTGTGAACCTCTAGGAACAACTCCAAAATAAGATTAATTTTTCTTGAACTTCCCAAAACATAACCCAATAATTATATAAAATATAAGTACATAAAATAAGTGGAAAGTAATTGATACAAGGGGATATATAGCATATATTTATTTTTCTACAACATATTTCTTGTTAAATTGAATTCCTATAATTATTAGATGAAGTTTGTTTCTAATTATAATAATTTTTTTCTATATAAGTGGAAATAGTAAGACCATGGTCATACTCTAGACCCTCCTTTTTTGTTTGTTTCCTTTTGAAAATGGGGTGTCATTCTTGCGGTATCTACACTTCTAATTTTAAAATTTTGGAGGTGAATTTATATGATGATACTAGGGACTATTTTAATATATATATATATATATATATATATATATATATATAAATTTTCCATAAATCCTTAATTTTTCAAGAATCATTTTCTCGAGCTCCACATATAATACATAAAATGTTATAATAGGTTTAATATAATGCACATGGATAGGGATATTAATCTGATAAAAAATAGTTAATGAAATCAAATGAAAAATGGTGAACCAAAATCTAATTTTGGTGGAAAAATAGAAATGAAACGAATTAATTATTATAAAATTACACATTATGTATATAAATGTACTTAGTGAATGGTTTTGGATGGAGGATGAAAATATTTTACGTATAAAGGATCGATAATGTCAGTTTCCACTACAACATTAAAAATAGAAAAAAAAATTATGATTTATTAAATGTATGAGTTTAATTTCCTTAAAGAGTGGAATATAATTTGATGTATAAAACATGATTAGATTAAAATTTAGAAAATTATTAATATCTAATTAATAGCAAGACACCTCATCATTGACTATTGGAAGGAAGTATTATGGAATAGGGAAACAAAATTAGATTAGTGTTTATAAATAAGTAAAATAATTGAATAGTTTACAAGAGGTATCATATGAGATTAGAAATATTAATATTGAAATTTATTCAATAACGACAAAAAACTGAGATCATGTAAATTATTTAATGGATGTGGGGATAGAGAACCTCTACATGTTGAAATATTTCTTAATGCGTGTTTAACTAATTGTGTGGTAGAATAATTAGTATTGTATTACTATTATTATGTAATAACATGAAGAGATGACTAAGAAATTAAATCATAGTTTAAAATGTGTAATATACCCACAATTATATACTTTATTTCCTTATAGGTATATGAATAAAATTTAGAAAAAAATATGTAAAATATATAAAAGTAGATAAATGATAAAAAAACTATTAAAGGAAATAGAAATCCTACTATGGAATATCCAAAATAGACTATGGGGCACTGAAAAATTATAAAAAATAAAATAAAATTAATATAAATAAACATAAACATAAACATCAGCATCTTGGGAGAACATAAGAAAAAATAGAGGCTAAAATATAAGAAAAATAACTGTGATTTTGTTGATGGTTCATGGAGGGAATTATAGAAGGAGATATTGTAGTATCCCGTATATGACCATTGGGGCATTATTTAAATGTTTTTTTTAAAAAAAGTGACTATTTATCCATTATTTGATCAATTAGGGATATTTTATACAATTAGTTAGAAAATCCTTAAACAATAATAATAATTCTATTTTCTTCATCAATGAAATGTTTGTTTATTAAAATCATATATTTTTATATTTAAACATCTTAAACATATATGGTAAAATAATATATTTATTTCTGGGATATTATATATATGGCTTTTTATTAATAAAAGGAATTTAAAAATTTCAGTTATAAAATCAATCATAAGTACATTTGGGAATATAATTTTTTTTTGTTAATTTGAAAACTCATTGATAAATGGTAAAATATGTTAAATAAGGTACAACATAGTATATATAAGAATTAATATTTATATCAGAATAAAAATTTAATTTAATTTTATAAAAAAATTTATATAATTTATATCTTAATAATAAGTATTTACTTAGTTCCTTTGAAATAAATTTCTAAAAAATTTGTTTTAGTTGTAATAATTTTTTCATAAAATATTATAGAGAATAAGTAAATTTTTTGGAGTAAATAACTTTTTATATGAAAAATACGTTCATCTTCATAATCATAGTAATAAAATTTAAATTACACGATGCTATCCTATTAAAGATCTAAATAAATTTTGATCCAAGTTCTTGTCAAAAATTTTAAATGTAAAAATTCACGTCCTTAAAGATCTAATATTATGGAAGAATGATTAGAAGGATTGGTACATGTGAACTTACCCTTCCCTTCACAATTGATATTAGGAAAGAATATTAAATAAATTATGGAATTTCCTTGGTGGAAGAATGGAACATAGTAGAATAATGTCGAATTTATTTGACACAAGTGGAGATAGAATAGTGAACAAGGAGTTACAACCATAGGGCCTCAATAAAGAGACATAGAAATTGTATAACTCACATACTGATGTTTCTTTCTTGTATTTTACTAGTATTATCATCCATGATGAATAAGACGAAGTATTGGTATTCACATCTCTCAAATTTAATTAATTTTTATATTTTCCCATTATTTTTACTATAGGGTTTTTTATTAGATGTATTCTTCTTACTAACAAAATATTAATAATGATTTTTGATGTTGTATAAAATGTGGTTACTTCATTTTAGAATTTTTGGTACTTAGTTTTGGTGAATCATGTGAGTGTCCTCCCTACAACCAGAAATGTGAATTTTCAATAAGTCAAAAAAATTGATTAGATATGGATGAGAAGAGATAAGGATATAGAAGATTTCAATTGAAATGTGTGATGAATATTTTATTATGTAAAATATTGGACATGATTTCAAAAAAAATTATATATTATGAAAGTAGAATTTAATTATTGACTCTAAAACTATCTACAAATAGAGGTTTTGATATCCATTTGCAACACCTCACATAGAATGTGACTTCCAGACTTGTCAAAATGTGAACCCTAAAATCCCACCTCTATAATTATTAGTGATAATGAATATCACTAAGGTACCATTTCACCCAATATAAGATATTAACATAATGAGGGGTGTAATATTTATTATAACAACCAATACTTTACATACATTGTTATTAATTCATAATTGAAGCATCCTTATTACAACATACAACAAAACCACAATAGGACCGTATAGGTATAGTGTCTTTAGAAACTGGGAAACATAAACAACTGGTTTATAAAGAATCTAAATTATCTCCCATTTATTTTATCATATCGAGAGTCCATTTTGGAATATCCTACTTAATAACCTTCTTCCTGACCTGGGGAAACAAAACATACAAAAGGGTGAGCTCAAATGCTTAGTAAGGGTAAACAAAGGAAATATCGTATTCATAAGAACATAGCATTTCGAAAATCATAACCTGCAAAAGATATCATAATATCATAACATGGGATAAATCATAGTAGTTAAATGTAATCCCAAAAATCCGAACATAAAACATGAATCTTTGTCGCATACACACATAATCATATAGAATCATTTCTTAGTAGTCAAGACTCATTTCCAAGACTATCTTAGCGGACAAAGTCCATTTCTGAACTGAGTTCACTCCTTGTTTGAGTCCTGTTTCACTGAACCGGATTAACCTGTCATTCCAACCATGTCTATCTCATGAGATATACATCGCTGGAACAGAAGGCTAATCAGGTTCAGTGAAACAGGACTGAAACGAGGAGTGAACTCGGTTCAGAAATGGACTTTCTCCGCTAAGATAGTCTTGGAAATGAGTCTTGACTACTAAGAAATGATTCTCTATGATTATGTGTGTATGCGACAAAGTTTCATGTTTTATTTTAGGATTATTGGGATTACATTTAACTACTATGATTTATCCCATGTTATGATATTATGTTCTCTTTTGCAGGTTAAGATTTTTGAAATGCTATGTTCTTAAGAATATGATATTTCCTTTGTTTACCCTTAATGAGCATTTGAGCTCACCCTTTTTTATGTTTTATTTCCCCAGGTCAGGAAGAAGGTTATTAAGTAGGATATGCCAAAAAGGACTATAGATATGATGAAATAAATAGGAGACAATTTAGATGCTTTATGAACTAGTTGTTTGTGTTTCCCAGTTTCTAAAGACACTATACCTATACGGTCCTTTCATGGTTTTTTATATGTTGTAATAAGTATGCTTCAATTCTGAAGAAATAACAATGTATGTAAAGTATGGGTCATTATAGATGGTATTAGAGTAAAGTTATAGCCATCCTTTGGAAACTGGGATATGAAAGCCTTTGTAAGAACCCTAAGGATAAGTCTAAGCATAGAACATAATCTTAGTGTTTTAGAAATGGCCATGAGTAACCTATGATAAGACCTTAAGTGTGAAATTTTATTCTTGATTATGGGATTTTCCTATTATAATTAGTGTTGCTCACACTATTCTTCTTGGTTTTAGTCAGTGGATGGAACTCGAAGGAATCGTGTTAATGCGAAATGCGATGGGAAATGCAATGATTGTCCAACTGAGCAACCAAACGTTATGGGAGCTGGAATGAAAAATCTTGTAGCCTTGCTCACACAACATTCTCAAGCTATGAATCATGCCGGACTTCCAAACGAGCAAAGGAAGGAGAAACATTCTATTGAATCCTTCATGAGGCAGCGTCCACCCTCATTCAGCGGGTCTACTGATCCATTAGTTGATGAATAATGGATCAGTACTACTGAAACAATATTTTCAGTTCTTCAATGTTCTGAACACGATAAATTTATCTTAGCAGTATATAGTTTTGAAGGTGAAGCTGATCAATGGTGGAATCTTATCATGAATACTAGGCCAAGAGATTAAATTGAGTCCATGGAATGGGACGAGTTCAAGAACTTATTTTTCAAAAAGTACTTCCCTCGTATTCTTCGAACAAAGATAGAGAAGGAGTTTATTGAAATAAAGCAAAAGGATGATGAATCTATTGGTACCTATGAAGAAAATTTTACAAGACTTGCAAGGTACGCTTCTGGTATTATTATCCAACCTGAGAGTAAGATCGATAGATTCTTTAGTGGCTTAAAACCAAGTCTTCGAAGGGTGTTATCTATAAGAGACTCCAATAGTTATGAGGAAATTGTTCTATGTTCTCTCAAGGATGAGATGGAGATTGAAGTAACCCATCAGTCATATGGGTTTGATAAGTAGAGGAAAATGGAATTCAAAGGAAAATATAAAGAGTACACTGAAAAGAAGATGAGTTTTCCCTTATGCTCAAAGTGTGGAAAGAAACATGGAGGGAGTTGTATTAAAGGGAAAAATAAATGTTTCAAATGTGGAAAGGAATGTCACCAGGCATTTGAATACCGCAATGATGGGAAAAAGATTTCTAGTGATGCGAACAAAGAAAAGGATTCACAGAGTTCACCTCCAATACTTCAATGTTACATGTGAAAGGAAATGGGGAATTACGCTAATCAATGCACCAATCCAAGGGTTTTTGATGATGATCGATGTCAACAAACTCTAAAGGCTAAAGACAAAGGAATGTCACATGCAATTTCTATCAGTGACGTGGAGTACGATAACAAGGTGGTGAAAGTAACACTTACCATCCACTCTAAAGTAGAATTTTTTTTATTTGATTCTATATCCACCCACTCTTTTATTACTGAAGAATTTTCTAAGGGTATCACAGTATTACCTCAACAATTAGATGTTTAGTTAGATGTGACAACCCCTAATGGCACAACAGTCACGTCAAAAGTTTACAATTCTTCTCCGATTGAAGTTTGTGGGAAAGTGCTTCCTGCAAATCTTGTGATCCTTACTATTGTGGAATTTTATGTGATTCATGGCATGGATTGGCTTTCTTTATATGGAGCTCATATAAATTTCCAATTAAGGAAAGTCACATTTCATATTCTAGATCAATCTATGATCGTCTGTCGATGCAAGGATGAACATAACCTTCTAGTGTAAATTTCATCCATCTTAGGGGTCTTGATTCCACTAAATAAAGGCTATTTATCTAAAATTGTTGGATAGAAACTCAAGATTAAGAATATTCCCATTGTACGGGAGTTTGATGATGTCTTTCCGAAAAAATTTCCTGGTCTTCCACCAAATAACGAAGTTGAGTTTTCAATAGAACTCGTACCGAGTGCTTTAACTATATCAAAGAAACCTTATAGAATGACCCCAATTGAGTTGCAGGAATTGAAGAAGCAACTCCAAGAGAATATTGATAAAGGATTCATATGCCCTAGTGCGTCACCTTGGGGAGCACCTGTTCTGTTTGTTAAGAAGATAGATGGATCAATGAGCCTCTGCATTGATTATCGAGAACATAACAAGATCACTATCAAGAAAAAATATCCTCTCCCACGCATTGATGACTTATTTGACCAACTACACGGAGCTCAATACTTTTCCAAGATTGATCTTCATTCAGGTTATCATTAATTAAGAGTCAAAAGGGAGGATATACCAAAGAAGACTTTCCGTACAAGGTATGGACACTATGAATTTATAGTGATGCCATTTGGTCTTACTCTTGCCCCTTCTATATTCATGGATATAATAATTAGAGTCTTCAGAGACTATCTTGATCAGTTTGTAGTAGTCTTTATAGACGATATTCTTGTCTATTCAAAGAGCAAGGAAGAACATTAAGATCACTTGAGAATTGTATTGAAGACCCTGAGAAAGGAGAAGCTTTATGCCAAATTTACCAAGTGTGTATTTTGGCTTCAAAAACTTTCATTTTTGGGTCACATAATCTCAAAAGAGGGGATATCAGTGGATCCAGCAAAAACAGAGGTTATCGAAAGATGGTTGAGACCAAAAACAGTAACTGAGATCCGATGTTTTCTTGGTTTGGCTGGATATTATCGACGTTTTATGAAATATTTTTCATGATTATCTAACCAACTCACCAAATTGACTCGGAAAGTAGTTAAGTTTGTTTGGACAGAGGAATGTGAAGAGAATTTCATGGAGTTAAAAAGATGGTTATCTTGTGCACCTGTGCTCGCACTGCCTTGTAGTGGAGAAAGGTTTGTGATCTACAGTGATGCATACAAGAATGGATTGGGGTGTGTTCTCATGAAAAATGATATGGTGATATCTTATGCCTCACGAAAGTTGAAAATCCATGAGCAAAATTAACCAACTCATGATTTGGAGTTAGCTGCGGTAATCATTGCATTAAAGATTTAGAGGCATTATCTTTATGGACAAAGGTGTGATATTTATACTGATCATAAAAGTTTAAAGTATATTTTAACACAAAAGGAGCTGAATATGCGCCAAAAAAGATGGTTGGAGCTGATTAAGGATTATGACTGCTCAATTCATTACCACCCTGGGAATGCAAACAAGGTGGCAGATGCATTATGTCAATAAGACCATGCTAGCTTATCCATGATGAGGATCACAAAATATCCAATATTTATGGATTTACAAAGGATGGATCATGGAATTATAATGGAAGGGGAAAAATATTATCTTTCTCAAATGAATGTTCAACCATCTATACATGTGAAGATTAAAGAGGCACAGATAGAAGATGTAGAGTTACAAAAGAAGGTGAGAAATGTTCTTTAATTCAACCTTGATTGTGATGGCATAATATTGTTCAGGAATCGGGTTTGTGTTCCTCCTATCCCAGAATTAAATAAGGAGCTGATGGATGAGGCTCATAGTTCTTCATTATCTATTCATCTTGGAAGCACGAAGATGTATAGGGACATGAAAGAGTACTTCTGGTGGGATGGAATTAAAAGAGATATTACTGAATATGTCTCTCAATGATTCGTTTCTCAGCAAGATAAAGCTGAGAGACAGAAGTCTAAAGGGGTGTTACAAACATTACCCATACCCGAATGTAAATGGGAAAACATCACTATGGACATTGTCACCAGACTTCCTAAAACATCCAAAGGCAATAAGGCTATCTGGGTCATAGTTTATCGTCTTACAAAGTTGGCACACTTCATTGCTATTAGAGAAGATTTCTATCTGGATCAGTTTGCCAGGATATATGTAAAAGAAGTGGAAAGATTGCATGGAGTACCACTTTCCATTATATCTGATCGGGATCTGAGGTTTACCTAAATGTTTTGGCGACGTCTTCAGCATACTCTGGATACAGAGTTGAGTTTCATCATTTCTTATCATCCTCAGACAGACGGTCAGTCTGAGAGGACAATTTAAACTCGAGAAGATATGTTGAGAGCTTGCTCTATGGATTTTGAAGGAGGTTGGGATTAACACCAACCTTTGGTGGAATTTTCTTGTAATTATAGCTTTCACTCCATTATTAAGTTGGATCCTTATGAAGCTCTTTGTGGAAAGAAATGTTGAAATCCAACTTGCTGAGATGAAGTTGGGGAAAGATAGCTATTAGGACCTGATCTTGTTGATGAGATGGAAGAAAAGGTCTGATCTATTCAACAACACATAAGAGCAGCTCAGAGTCGACAAAAAATTTATGCCGATAACCGAAGAAAACACCTAGATTTTGAAGTGGGTGATAATTTTTTTTACGAATATCTCCTTGGAAGAGAGTAATGAGATTTGGAAAGAAGAGAAAACTGAGACCTAGGTGTATCGGTTCTTTCGAAATAATGAATCGTTTTGGGAAGGTAGCTTACCGATTGGCGCTTCCACCGAATATCTATCAAGTTCACAATGTGTTCCATATATCTCTCCTGAGAAAGTACATACTCGATCCTTCACATGTACTCAGCTCAGAAGTTGTACCACTGGGGAAAGATCTTTCTTATAAAGAACAAAAGTTAGAGATTCTGGATCATAGAGAAAAAGTCCTACGGAACAAGACCACTAGCTTGGTGAATGTTTTATAGAGGAACCACCAATTAGAAGAAGCTATATGGGAGCTTGAGGATATGATTAGGTAGAGGTATCCTCATCTGTTTGTTACAAAGTGTTGAATTTCGAGGGCAAAATTCATTTTAAGGGGGGTAGAATGTAACACCTGAGATTTTTATGAAAAAATATTTTGTTTTTATTTTATATAAATAATCAAAGGAATCATTCACTACACACAACACTAGCTTGTCTTTTTTTACACGCAATCGCGACCTTCCTCGATAGTTTTCATTGTACGCAATACTGAGTTTCACTAAACAACGATATGCTATTAAAATATTATTAAAACTAGCCGTTATGAATAGTAATACCCACTTTTTGAAATATTATAAATTTTATCTTTCAAAATGGACTTAATTTTTGGATTTGGAATATCGAAATTAGTCGAGGGTGAATTTTTGGTATTTTTCTGAAATTTTCAATTTTTGATGAATAGTGAAAACACTTGGTTACTATTTAAGAACTGACTTTTTATTTAAATAATTATTTATTTTATTTAGATTTAATTTAGGTAAAAATTGATACATAATACTTATATAAGTTCAATGTAATTCATTGTAGTCATTTTATAATAATTTTAGATATATAAAAATTTTATTGAACTTGTCACCGTATTTTACCCACCTCTTAGGAGAGTCTGTAAATTTACATAAAACGTAATTTTACTGCTTCTATGAGTGAAATTTTGAAAATCCGAGAGACACGGTTAATATCAAGGAGTAAAATGTTGTTCAATAAGATAAAAATAATTTTTGGTGAATTGTAATTTTTTACTTTTATTTTCCACGGTTAAAAGTAAATAGGGTAATTAAGGGTAAAAATGATATTATTATTACCCTAACACATGTCCTAATTCTATTGGATAAGTGTAATTCGACCAAAAACAACCTTATAAATTAAATATTACCCTTTTTATCCACTTGGATTAGATTAGGACATTTAATATTATTTTATTTAAAGAAGTTTTAAAATAGTTAAAATCAATGTTTAAAAAATAAAAACTTTTTTAATGTAGATTTATACATAAAATAAATTAGACTATATATATTCACTATAAAGTATAAAAGATTTCCTACCTAATGGTATTTTATTTATAATTTTTAGATATTAAAAAATTTAATTTATTTATGACACAATGATGATGCAATAATTACCTTATTAATGAAATATTAACCTAATTGATGTTATAAATTCCCAAATAAATGTAATTTTAGACCTTTTCAGAATTAAACTAATTTTATAGGTTAATATGACATATTAGTATTTATTTAATTAACTTTTTTTCGAACTAATATTGCTGTTATGATTTTCACAAAAATCAATTACCAAATAGTGTCAAAATTGACATAAAATAGTTTTTAAAAACAAATATTATATTATTAATTTATATTTTATTCCTAAAAGTCTATGGTTTGGGGAAATGACTTAGATAAGGTTATATATATTAATAATGAACCACTTGGGGTTCGTTTGGCTTGTTATAGTATGTTTATTAATCATATAATATAAGAAAACAAGAAGACGTGGTAAAAGTTAAATTATTTAACTTAGAGTTAAATCTAAATGATAAGGTTAAAATAGTAACCGAAACTTGTCTAAAATATATTGATTGAGAGTAGTTAGACCCATACCCACCTTTACTTCGAAATAAATCAATTTGGAGATATTAAAAAATGAATATGACTTTATAATAAAATAATATTTTATGTTTTTCCTAAGGTGCCCCTCCCCTCCCTTATAAAAGGGAACCTCCTCCCTCTCCACCTCACACCACTCTGAGCCTTCAAGATCAGCCAAAAACTACAAATTTCTCTTCTCCACTTCCCTATAAACATCTTAGAGGTCCTGGTATTCTTCAAAGACCATATTTACTTCCCTAAGAGAAGCTTAAGAAGAGGCGCTTCAAAGAAGAGGTAATGTCTGTTACCGATTCTTTCAACATTATTTCTTCTTCTACATCTTCTTATTTAGTTGTTTCATTATGAATTAATAACATAAGTATCACTCATATACTGATATGTTATTATAAATATGAAACAACCCTATTTCACCTTCTATCCATCCTACGGAAAACAAAATCACCGCACGTGCGTACGTACATAATACCGTCTCCATGCCATGGTGTAATCTGTTTTCCACCACCACTTTACTTGGATGAGTATAATAGTGTAATGAATAACTATATATTATTATTGTAAAGTGATATTGATTCTGAAATAGTATACATACACTTCAATACAATTCCATGATCATGGGAACGATATCATCGCTCGTGCGTACGTACGGCCTACCATCTCCACGATGTGATGCGACTCGTTCTACATGATCTTCATTGCATAATGATTATATAAATGAATTGAATGAATAAATATGATATATATACCATTATGGAAATTAGGTTTCTATATCCTAAAAAGAAGAATAATAATTTATTCGATAGAACACACATAAGAACAAAAAGCAATAGACACCCTAATAACAAGTAGTAATGAATTATTACAAATAAGAAGCTAAGAATATGACCATATATGACATCATAACAATGATTAAGATTCTGGAATAAGTCAATAACATTATTTAAATCATCATACAGGAGTTTCAGACACGTACGAAGCATATCGGACCTAAGGTAAAGGAAAATCTCGCAATGTCATTTTTATCCGAGATTGTTTATACTTCAGAATTTACTAGGGAATATTTATCATCCACATCCATGCTTCCTAAATATGTAATATTATTTCTATCCTCCTAAAATTGTGTAAATCCAATTTTACCCTTCGGTATGTTTTTAGTAAAATATATAAATGGAATCTTTTGTCGTTTTTCATACGAGGTACTTCTTTACTTTTCCGGCCAAAGTACGCGAAGAATGTTTTTTTAACTTATATGGAATGAATTGATTTTTAGAACATTATTTCCATGCAGCTTCCTTTAAAAGTTTTAAAGATTAATTTTAATCAACTTCCTTTAGTTCAAAATTGTATTACTTGTTAAAAAAGGAAAAAAAATTTGAAGTAGAAATGGTATTTTCCTCAGGAATGGAGTTCAAGTGTTTTATCAAAATTATTTTCCAGCTAAGATAATATAGGGTTCTTCTTCTATCCCTATTATTAAATTGATTTGATTATGTTGTGATGTAATTATTTTTATGAAGTCCTTTATCTTATATGAATTGTCTTATGATGTCATGATGTTTAAGAATCCCATTTTTATTACATGGGTTATGCTATGAGGTATCATTTATAATTTTGTGGCACACATAATAATGGTTTCATTATGAGATGGGTGGGAGCTATATCTCCCGCCAATTCATTGGGTAAAGATTTATACCTCATGATATAGACATGGATGGAACGACAGGTTAATCCGGTTCAGTGAAAAAGGACTAAAACGAGGAGTGAACTTGGTTCAGAAATGGACTTTGTCAGGTAAGATAGTCTTGGAAATGAGTATTGACTACTAAGAAATTATTCTCTATGATTATGTATGTATTACACAATGTTTCAGGTGTTATGTTAGGATTATTGAGATTACATTTCACTACTATGATTTATCCCACGTTATGATATTATGTTCCCTTTTGCAAGTTAAGATTTTCGAAATGCTATGTTCTTATGAATATGATATTTCCTTTGTTTACCCTTACTGAGCATTTGAGCTCACCATTTTGTATGTTTTCTATAACGTCCCAACCCTAGATACCCAGAGTTGGTGCATTATTACGTAACAATGGCATGATCACAAGAAAGATCAAGTCTCGGAAGACCGATTAGTTTAGTAGCCTTGGAAACACTAGATATATTCATAATGTTTACATTACATCAATAAGTGAAAAACTACAAAAATATATTGTCTTCATATCCCCTCATACTATCCCTGAAGGTCATTCATAAAATACTTCTTCACATCCTGGGAAAAATAAAACATTTAATGGGGTGATCTCAGATGCTCAGTAAGGATAACAATATCGAGGAAACTTTCATAAATAAACATAAAAATTTAATGCAATGTATAACTAAAACAAAAGCCTTTTAAACATGAAATTCAGCATAATATGGAAAGGATAAAATGAAATAATGCCATTTACTTATTCACATGGATATCCTACTAGTCTAATAATAACATGAAAATATTAATAACCACTTTCATAATGATTGAATACATAATTCCAGACTATCATAACCACGTAGCCAAGGCCTCATGCCAAGACTATAAATAAGATTTTGTCAAGCCCTTGTGCCAATACACTAGTTTGTCCCATGGGACCTACTGATGCATCGAGGAGCTATAGAGGGCTCCACCCTTCACTTACTAAGTCCAATTCATTCCTCATATGAACATGTTTACGATAACATAAACATTCATATTAAAACTAGCATACGAAATGTCAAAACTTTATCCACAAACCATGAATGGTATAAAAATAGCACATCCACAGTCAAACATAACTCATTCAATACAATATGGAATATTGTATTGTATCAGATTAACCTCAATCAAGAATAATGAAGGATATTGACATAGATGAAAATAATCATCAAAACTATTAGAGTGATATATCCCCCTTTTTCTTGAAATCATTTAAAAGTCACACTATTTGTCAAGAATCCATTTAAAATAGAATTTAGAATCAAAGTGTTCCATACCACTTTGAAACTTTTAAAAGGAATTTTAATTTTAAAACATTAATGCCCATATAAATAAATCCTTAAAACCATTTTTAAAACATGGACATTAATGAGCAAGATTTAGAAGAATAAGTCTTTAAAACATTTAAAAATGGTATTTTAGTTAGAGTTTCTTACCAAAAGAGAGACACTTGAATAAAAATAATTGAGGTAATCAAAACTTTTTAATATCACGAGAATAAAGGGATTCATGATATACTATGTCAAAGTACATTATATACACCACATAAAATTGATTTGGTGTATAACAACAAAGAAGTCTCAATGGAATGTAAATTGAGATGAAATCTCTTATAAAGACAGTATCCTTAGGTTGAGGATAAATTAACGACATAATTATGTGTGAAAAATATAAATACACTCAATATTATTGGATATTCAGTGTAAATAAATCATAGGACATTCACACATATACTTGTAAAAACAACAACAATGAATTGAATATTTAACTCAACAAATGGAGATTGAGTTAAAATTACCCTTATCAAGTTCATATCGAAGACTTGAGAATTTATCAATGGATTTATTATGTGTATCAAAAGTATATCCATATAAATGGGAGTGTAAATATGACATAATAAAATGAATAGTGATTCCACACATAATCTTGGAGTAAAATAATCAATAAAGTATGCGTAAAGCCGAATGAATGGAAATTGAAATTTCAAATTTCCTTATCAATTTGGTAACATACGAAACATAAACCCATGAGAGAAGGATAATACAATGATGATTCAAATATACATAAATCAAATTATATTACACAATGATTACACTCATGGGCAGTACACAGACCACATGCAATAAATAAGGGGTGAACAATGGAAATCTCACGGAATTAAAAGTGAGATAAGAAACCCCTTACTTTGTAATTTTTCCTTGGTCGACGGTAGGTTAGCCTCTTTTATAATGGTGAAATAATTGTTATTGAATTATACAAGAATAATTTACATTAATATGATATCATATATGATCTTTTAACATTGATTTTTTAATAATATCTTAGTATTATCGTCATTTTGGGTGTTAACTTACTCGTTTTCCTTTATATTCTTTGTTACGTAAGCCGTGTTTGTTATGGATTGGTTGTATATTATTCATATCCAGAATTATATCAAGTCCTTAAACATTATTTTTAATCATCAAATGAGAATTATACTTGAATGGATACGAGGGAGAATGAATCTCATCGCGTTCGTGGAGACGGTAGTCCGTACGTACGCACGAGCGACAATATCATTCTGCTAATGTTAAAATAATATATAATTGGATGGTATATCATATAGACAGAATAATTATCATGTTATATATATTATTTACAAGAATTACACATCATTATTATACCCATATAAATAATAATTTATTGAATGATAAGTACACCACGACATGGAGACGGTAAGCCGTACGTACAGACGTATGGTGACATGCCATTCAAAGGATGGATAGAATATTGAATATGGTTGTACCATATTTATAATAACATCACAGTATATATAATATACTGGAGTTATTATTTTAGAATAGAAATAACAAAGAAATAAGAAGTTGAAGAAGAATGGAACTTGAAAGAGGGTGGTGAAAACAATACCTCTTCTTCGGGTTCTTCCTTTTGATTTGATCAAAAAGGTTCCTTAGGTTTGCTTTTTGATCAAAATAATGCCTATAGGTTGTAGTGAGGGAAGTTGAGAGAGTATTTGGGCAGGGTTTTGCTGAGCCAAAAGGCTTTGAATGTGTGAATTAGTGAGAAGGGGGAGTGCCCTTTTATAAGAAGGGTGAGGGGCACCTTTGGAAAAGATAAAAATGTTATTTTATAATAAATTCATATTCGGTTTCAAATGGCTCCCAAGTGGATTATTTAAAGTTTAAGGTGGGGATGGGTCCAAAAACACTCAACAAATAGTATTTATACAGGTTTGGGTCATTATATTAACCTTATCTTTAAGTATTAACTCTTAGTTAATTAGTTTCACTTTTACAATGTCTCTTTGTATTTTTATATTATATGGTTAATAAACGTACTATATACATCCAAGATACCCCCAAGTGGTCCTTTAATGATACACATATCATAATATAAGTCTCTTGGCCGAAACTTAGTTTTTTAGGAATTGAATATAAATTAATAATATAATATTGTTTTTGAAAACTCTTTTATGTCAATTTTCACACTATTGGGTATTTTGTTTTTGATAAATTTATAACAGCATTATTACTTCGAAAAAAATTTATATAATCAATAAGAATATGTCATATTAACCTAGAAAATTAGTGGAATTCATAAAAAGTCTCAAATTACCTTTATTTTTATATTTATAATATCAATTATTTTAATATTTCATTAATTAGGTAATTACTGCATCACCATTGTGTCATAAATAAATTAAATTATTTAATGTCTAAAAATTATAAATAAAATAAAATTATGTAGGAAATCTTTTTATATTTCTAACGAATATTTAAAATCAAATTTATCTTTTGTATAACCCTATATTAAAAATGTTTTAGTAAATAAACATTGATTTTAACTCTTTTAACTCTTCTTTGAATTAAATAATAATAAATGTCCTAATCTAATACAAGTGGACCTAAATGATAATATTTTACTCATAAGGTTGTTTTTGGTCAAGTAAACTTGTCCAATAGAATTTGGACATGTGTTAGGGTAATATTAATATCATGTTTACCCTTAATTACCCTATTTACTTTTAACCGTGGTAAATAAAAGTAAAAAGTTACTATTCACCAAAAATTATTTTCATCTCATTGAACCAAATTTTACTCCTTGATATTAACCGTGTCTCTAGTATTTTCAAAATGCCACTCACAGAAGCGGTAAAATTATGTTTTATGAAAAATTCAGTTCTTTAACTACCACTTAGTGGTTTCACTATTCATCAAAAAAAATGAAAATTTCCAGAAAAATACAAAAAATTAGGCCTAAGCTATATTTGATATTATGAATTCAAAAATTATGTCTATTTTACCAAATTCAAAACATATTAGTATTATTAATTAATTTAAAAAGTAATTCCCGTCGAAAAAACAAATAGCATGTTTTTAAGAGATAATAACTATCAAAAGATTGACACTTGTTTATGTCTGGTTTAAATGTGAAATTACATCCAATGACCAAAATTGTATTAAATGGTAAAAATATATTCTAAATATACTTTAAAACCACTCAAATTAATATCTTATTACTATTAATTATTTCTATTAAAAAAGTTGTTTTTAATTAAAATTTAGCAATTTTCACTATTCATCAAAATATGAAAGTTATCCGAAAAGTACCAAAATTTCACCCTAAGCTAATTTTGATATTACGAATCCAAAAAATGAAGTCCATTTAGAAAGATAAAATTTATAAAATATCAAAATTAGGCATTTCTATTCATAACAGCTAGTTTGATTGGTTTTGGTGTGTTAGAATCTCGAAGTTGCGTACAATGCACGCCATTGCATTATTCAAAGGGAAACGTACCATGGAAGCTTGGGGTGTTACATTTTCTTTCCCCAGGTTAGGAATAAGTTTATTAAGTAGTATATGCCAAAGGGGACTCTATATATGATGAAATAAACGGGAGACAATGTAGACTCTTTATGAACCAGTTCTTTATGATTCTGAGTTTCTAAAGACAATATACCTATACGGTCCTTTCATGATTTTGTTATATGTTGTAATAAGTATGCTTCAATTCTGAAGTAATAACAATGAATGTAAAGTATGGGTTATTATATTTATAATTAAATTTTATTATATGAACATGTCCATAACAAATGAATGTATATTTTCTTTTCATTTTAATCATTTATTTTTTACGGAATTGAGGTAACATAATAGAGGGGAAAAAATATATTACTCATAGGTTAATAAGACTAATTGTAAAAAATTTCCCAAGTACTTTAATGGTGAAATATATGTATGTAAAATAATGGATTACCCTTTAGAAAAATTTACTAATATGGTGTAAAACATATTTAATCACTGGAATCGAGCTAATTATATTGATAATTAATCCATTATTATCTAGATGACTCAAAATGTGATCACATTTTAGAGCCCAACATATATAGATGAAAAAGTTTAGTTTTTTTAGAACCATGTGATAAGTTCTTATATAATTTTATGTTAAATAATGATTTATAGAATGATAAATAAGTCTTTAAATTTTGAATTATGTTAATATTTCCATAATTATATATATTATAATATTTCTAATCTCTAAGGATGCATCAATTTTTCATTAAGATGTATCTTTTTTTCATTGTAATCAATTTATGGTTTTCATGTTTTTTAATTTCTAAATTTTCTCCCCATTCTTTCAAAATAATAATTTTTCATTTTTTTACAATGAATAAATAAGTGTTTACTTCAATTTTCGTGAATATAGAAGAAAAAAATCAAATAATTGGTACATGTTTGGTGTTCATTAAATAAATTTTTTATTATAAAAATAGTGAATGATAAAAACTATAATTTAAATTTTACTTCATGATATCCTAAAAATATTCCATGTTTAAATATAATTACACCCCATTTATATTTTAAATTAACTATACGAGATTACACAATTCGAGGTGTGGATATAAAATCCATGAAAATACTTATAAATTTGATACATGTTATATAGAGGGTCTCCCAAAAACATAAAAGTAAATGGAAGCAAAATTCCATCCTAATTAAGGTAATAAAGAACTCCAATATTCCAATTAATGAATTATTGTAGAAGAACATACCGGCATGTCAGTAGTATATTATAAATTTCAAAAATTACTTTAGTATGTGGATTAATATGGGAACATGATTTAATGATCACATCAATGTAATAGAGGGAGTCATACACTAAAAATATGTCATGTGATAATTTTTTCATTAATCTATCAAGAATTCATTATTATTTAATTATTATGATGGAGTAGATACAAGGATATAATTATTTAGTACAATGTGAAGTCCCAATATCATTAACTACTTAATTTTTTGTACATATTTAAATAAATAATTTCATTCTAAACAACACATTTTTTATACTGAAGTGAAAAGATATTATATATAAATGGTATAATTTAATTATTATAATATTACAAATATATATATATATATATTTTACTACTATAATAAAAAATATATGAAAATAAATACAAATTAATTTTATATAAAAATTTATAATTATAGTGATTTGTATCCTCCCAAAAATAATATAACATTTTTAAGCCATTAATGATTGAATGAATATTGTTAGAAATATAAAATAAAATTTGAGAAAAAAATTAGTGAATCAAATTAATTATTTCTAGAGATGTATGTGATGTTTAATGTCCCACCTCATCAAGTGTTAGTGAAACATGATCAATGGTTGGGCTACATTGAAACTAGATATTGGGAGTTTTTAAAATATTAGTTATGAATAGAATCTTAATAATTTGAGTGTGGAATATAATAAATTTTTTCTTCATTTGGAGTTTTCAGGGAAATTTGAAGTATTATAAAAATTAATTGGAAAGTGTCATATTGTTTCCTAGAATAAAAGATACCATTGGGTAACTTATGATGGTGTACCATGTAACTAAAGCTATTAGGTTTCTAACTAACAAAATATTTTCCATGATGGGGAACTTGGTTTGGTGGATTTATTGGAGAGTAGCCTATGGTGACCATTATGTATTCAGAGGGTACATAGTTGTTACATAGTAGGGAAAGGTGTATTGTTTTATGTGGTATATATTTTAAAAAATTCATTAAGAATTAAACTCTTTTCAAGGATCATCATTTATAGATACCAAAAGGAGTAGGTCACTATAATGACCTAATGTTTTATCAAAGGAAAATACCTTCTTATAATTATGTCATATAATCACCTAAAATCAGAACATGTTTAACTACTAAGTATTATGTGACCATTAAACATAATATTTTCACTTCTATGTTTTGAATTTAAAAAATCTAGAATATACGGTTGTGTTTAGTAAGATATTTATAGTATGTTAGAATCAACAAAGTGTTTGATGAATAGTAAAATAACCTTGTGTATAGTAACAGACCCTTATGAATAGTAATTCATAGTAATGTATAGTCAGTTGGCCAAAAAATAGAAACTTCAACAATGATTGTACAAATAAAATTTAGACATATTATAAGTCAAAAAACGATAATAATATAAGTATCGGTATTTTTGTTTGTCATAAATATTTTAATACCAATTTAATGATAAATTTAATAATTTAAAATGGAAATTTATTTTCATAATATTTAATCATAATCTTTTATTTAATTTTTTTATGGTTATACAATAATTTTATGGGACCTTGATTAATATTTTTAAGGTGTTATAAAACAAGTTATAGTTTAAATGTTGTTTTTTCGAATAAATAATGGTTTTATGTAAAAATAAAATAAATAATATTAATAAAATTATTTTTTAAAAGATGAGTTCATTTTTTCATTATAGACATCGAAAAATGGTAAGGGTGAATTTTTGGGTTTTTTTCTAAAACAAAAGAATTTTTTATGAATAGTAAAATACGATAATTCACAATAAATGCTAAAACTAGAATATCTGCATCATCCTTGAGTCATGGATGATGTAAATGGACCTTGGTTCAAACTCAAAATCACTTATTACTATTTTGGGTCGCAAGAATCAAACATTATTTCTTTTATTGACCAAAATAATTATATAATAAATTACATATTCAAAATTAACTCCTCTCCTCTCATCCAATATAAAAACTACCCACACTCCACTATTCTCCTAACTCCACTCAAGCCTTGTGGAATTCTTAATCTCAACCCAAATCACTCCCAAAGATCCTACGCCACATCCAAAAGACCTTCTTATCCTCAAAACAGAAAATCCTCTCCCCTTAAGAGACTCTCAAAGAAGATAAACTCAAGAGGTAAATTCCTCTTTCTGATTCTTTTATTTTCATTCTAGATATTTTCTTTTCTTATTTCATTCCTCACCTCCATTAAACAAAATGGTATGATAAATCATGTATCATAAATGTACTATTATTAAATTATTCTAATTGTATTTGTTATCATAATATATCCCCCCCCCCCATAATTTTATTCTATAAATGAAAATAACGTCTGAGATGTGTTGATTTATCACATTCAAGGATGAAGGGTTTTGAATTTGCATTACCATTTTCTAGACTGGTCATGAAACCATTTTAAAGGTTGATACATATAATAATATATTTATTTTATCTTATTAAATATTTTTTGAATCCTTATAAATTCATGATGTAAAATATTAATACAAAACAAGTTCATTTTGAGAAAAATCACCACATTAATCCAAAAGCTTATCAATAATGTTTTATATAATAATTCATCTTCAGTACAAGTAAGAAAAATAAATTTACTACCATTTAATCTTATTTTTTTTCACAGATTTCATATAACTTCAATTTTATAAAAACACTCTCACATTACATTTTTATCTGTTCATGTATATAAGTAATCAAAACATGAAACAAACAGACCCGAACAAAGAAACCGAACCTCACAACAAATCAAAAAGATTATGAATGAATGAAAAAAACATATAAAAAACTATTTAAATATAAAATAATCTATTTAATTATTAATTAATGGAACTAATTATATTATTCATTTCATTAGTATTAAGGAGAGAACACCACCAGAGTTAAGGTAAGTGATCCTCCCGTTCTCACATTTATTCAAGAATATACTCTATTTTATTCCTTTTTACGTATAATTACTAATGATGAGGTAAGATTTCACACCATCCCTATACTTCCCTCAGGATTTTTACAATATGATAATTCTATTTATCTCTCATTAATACCTCTTTTGTACAATTGATACCATGCTGGTATTCCTTAAGGGATTCTACACAAACTGCCGTTATTCCATCGGGTTGCTCTATATTTCTTTTTACCCAAATGAAGTTGTCTTTTTCATTTTATTTACAACTTATAAAGACTGATTACATTCCTAAAAACATGTTTCATGATCCACCCCTCATTATCTTTCGAGGATATTTTTTCTTTTAAGTGATTCCCTCCTCGATACTTTCCAATAAACAAACATGTTTTAAGGGAACATCTAGAAATATTTACCCAATTTCAAGCGATATTTTCCATGTATGTAAAAAAACTATTTTGTTATAAAATCAGTCTTTTATTATGAAATATTTCTTTTTTCACTTCTTATTTTATATAAAATATTATTCATTTTTCTATTTTAAATGTTATTTATTATTTTCCTTAAAACCACACTAAAATGTTTTAATGATAAGAATTTCCTAAATACTCTTCTTAAATGAAATCACTTATGATTTACATCACTTAACATGATATATTCCTATTTTACCTTATTATTGTCCATTTATGTTTTAATTCCTTTCTATCATGGAAACTTTTATGATACACCCATTCAATATGCTTTATGACATTAATGTGATACCCATTTCCCTCCATGTGTTCCCTTATGTTTATGTATGATTGATTATGTTTGATTATTTATATTGAAAGAATATTCATGAACATGTTTTGATGGGTGATCCCTGGTAAAGATCCCATACATTGGGTAATTTTTTGTCTCATGAGACATTTCTTCCAATGGTCTTGGCGGTTATCCTTGACTTGTGCTACCAGCTGCAGTAGTGTTGGTGGTTAACCGAGACTTGTGTTCCTCTATGTGAAATGACCCATGAATCGTGCTAAAGTAATGATTTATGTTTATTCCACAACACTATAAATTCATTTTTGTATGATCCAATATTTATATGTTATGATTATATATTCTATTTTATATCATTATGTCATTATCTCTAACCCTTGTTCTAAAGCTTTATTCTTAAGTTTATTCCCCTACTAGGATTTTTTCTCATCCATTTGGACATGTGATCCCCAGGGTACCCTATGAATATGTGAGGGATCAAAGTAAGTTATGAGAGAATTATTAAGATTAAATAAATAATTTTGTTTAGTCCCATGTTTTTCGTTTTATGTACATAGTCTTCCAATACATAAGAAATCATTATTCATGGTTTGTACATTGATGTTTAATTATGCTTAAAATCATGTAACACTACGTGTAAAAGGCTAGGGTCACTATAGGTTCTATCAAAGGATGGTCTAGTTTTTTTATTACGAATAAGGCACTTTGGTAAGAACCATAAGGATGATACTAAGTATAAGAAAACAACCATATATTTTGATAAGTATAGAAAAATTGGTTTATCAAGAAAATACAACCCTATTTGGATACAAACAGGAAGAGGTGGATCTAGTATAGATGTATCTAGGGGAAAAACATGATTAAACATATTTAAACTAGACTCGAGCCGGAACTGGTGAATGATATTTGGCATTGCTTCACTCTTGGTTTGACACTCCCGAGGGATATTCTTTGGTTTATTCATGAGCTTAGTACAAAATATTTCAAGGAAAAATACCTCGTAAGAATATAAGCTAAGGTATAGATCAAGGATAACCAAGAATGAAACACAGGGAATCACAAGTTAAGATATACTTCTCCATTGAAATTTTATATTCATATGGTCAAAGATTCATTTTTTATGCTCAATAGATAAGTATTAAAGCCCTCTAATTATACATTATTTTACTTAGTTAATGGAAGGAAATAGAATGAAACATTCCAAAATTCCCTGGGATAGGTAATGTGAATATTTCTCTAATTATATGCCTGATATGATGAGAATGGGTGCTCAAAACCTCATAAATATACTTGATTAGCTAGCTCAAGTTATGAATAGTAACTTGAATCATGTGGAACACCCTCCTCCTGCATGTAAAGTGAAAGTTGCATTTAAATCTTTTATGCAGAAATGGCCTCCCATGTTTACTAGATTATTTGATCCCCTACTCATAGAAAAGTGGATTAACTATGTTGAAAAGATATTATCTAACCTCAAGTGCTGATAAAAAGAGAAAGTCGTACTATCGATCAATCGTTTTGATTGGTAAGATGATCAGTGGTGGTCACTAGTCAAAAATACGAAGCCTGAGGAGGAAATTTATTCCATAGAATAGGAGGAATTAAATAGAATGTTTATCTATAAATATTTTCCCTAAACCCACCGTATCAATATGGAATGAGATTTCATTAGACACAAGAAGAACGAAGACGAAAAAATCAGGGTGTATTAAGAAAACTTTACAAGGCTTGAAAGGTACACCTCATTCTTTTTCATGAACACTGGAAGCAAGGTGGATCAATTATTTAGCGAACTAAAACTAATTATAAGAAATGTGATGGTGATTCGAGACATCAACAACTATTAGGATTTTTTATGTTTTGACCTCAAGGTTGAAATAGAGATTGGATACTCTTGGTGGTATCATGGGCCCAGCAACAAGAAGAGGAAAATGAAATATCTTGTGGGTGGTCCAGAAAATAAACTAAATGATTGGAAGAAGCTCGATCATCCCATGTGTATGATTTGTAGGAAGAAGCATACTGGGATCTACAAAAAGGGAACCACAAATTTCTTCCTATGTGGAAATTTGGGACACTTGGCTAAAAACTACTGAAGAGATATGATGAATCCTTCTAATGTGGAAGAATAAAGGATAGTTCAGATCAACACTAATCCTGTAGTGAAATTTTACATCTGAAAAAAGCATGGTTATTATCCAAACATGTTCCCTAAGATGAGGGTTTTCAGAGGCAATAAAAAAAAACCTCCAATGTAACAAAGAAATTCTTATGATATCACTACTTGTGAGGTGGATCCAAAAATTGATGAGATGACAGGTATGCTAGTTATTTTTGCTATAATATAGAACATACTATTTGATTATTGTTCCACAAATTATTTCATATCATTCATTTTTAGTAGAACTATTGAATCACCACCTAAAATGTTGGAGAACACGTTATCTGTGAGAAAAAATAATGGGAAATTATTACATCCATGGATTATAAATCCTCCCCAGATAACGTTTTTGGACTGAACCTCCCAGCAAATCTCATCGTACTTCATTTTTTGGAGTTTGACATTATCTTGTGCATGGATTGTCTATCTTTATACAATGCCAACATCAATTGTAGGGAAAGGGATATCACCTTCAGATCCAAAATAACCCTAAAATTATTAAAATGTGTAAGGATGAAGATTAATATAATTTATAATTAGTGTCTCATGTGTGGATATTAATTCTTTATGAGCAAGCATGTCTAGTTAAAATGGTTGAGATAAAGGAGAGAATCATGTTTTAAGACATGCTGATCGTGAGGAATTACATTGATGTATTCCTTGAAAAGTTTCCTAGTCTTCCTCTTATCTGAGAGGTTGAGTTCTCATTTGATCTTATTTAGGGAACTCTATCTATATCAAGGACACATTATATAATGGCCACAATAGAGTTGGAAGTGCTGAAGAAGTAGTAAAAAGAGATACTGGAGAAGGGTTTTATATTCCAAAGTGCTTCACCATGGGGTGCACCAGTCCTCTTCGTCAAAGAGAATGATAGATAAATATGCATATGCATTGATTATAGTGAGCTCAATAAGATCATGATAAAGAACCAATTTCCCATTCCAAGGAATGATGACTTGATTCATTATCTTCATGGGGCTAGTTATTTTTTTAGGGTGGACCTTTGGTCGAGATATCCCTAATTAAAGGTGTCGAAAGAAGATATTTTCAAGACTACCTTTTGAATGAGTTATGGGATCTTTGAGTTCATAGTGATGCCTTTCGGACTCAGTAATTCTTCCGAAATATTCATGTATTTAATGAATAGTCTTTAGAGAATACCTCAAAAAATTTGTGCTAGTATTTATCTATGAATTCCTGATATACTCCAAGAGAATGGAGGAACACTAGGAGAATTTGAATACTATGTTAAAGACATTGCAAAGAGAGAAGTTTTATGCAATGTACAATAAATGTGAGTTTTGGATAGAGGAAGTATCATTCATGGGGCATGTTATCACTAAAAAAAGGAATATCTTTAGACCCTTCCAATACAAAGGCGATTGAAGAGTGGCCCAGGATAGAATATGTAACGGATGTCCCTAGAGTTATGGGTCTATAGGGATATTATTGATGATTTGTGAAGAACTTTTCGTGATTGTCAAACCCAATGACCAAACTGACTCGAAAGGGAGTGTGGTTTTTCTGGACTCGAGAATGTGAAGACAGTTTTATAGAGTTGAAAAGGGGCTAAAAATTTATCCAATACTCGCACTCACAATAAGGGGATACATCTTTGTGGTGTAAAGCGATTCTTCAAAGAAGGTCGTAGGCTATGTTCTGATGAAAAATAATAAATTGATAGCCCATGCCTCAAGGCATCTGAAAATCCTTGAGCAAAAGAATCCTATACATAATCTTGAGTTGGTGGCTATGATCTTTGCACTAAAAATCTGGTGACATTATCTCTATGGGGAATGTATGAGATATATATTGATCACAAGAGTCTCAAATATATATTCACACATAAATATCTTAATGAATACCAGTGATGGTGGATAGATCTCATCATGGATTATGACTACTCAATCCACTACCATCTCAGTTAGTAAAATAAGGTGGTAGATGCACTATGTAGAAAAGATCATGCATCTTTATCAATGATGGGAATTAAAAAGGATACAATCTTCTTATATTTGTAGAGGCTGGTCCTGGGAATCATTAAGGTGGGAACATATTTAATCATTTCTAAAATTATTTCTTAGCCATCCCTCTTAAATAAAATATAGGATACTCAAAGAAAAGATATGGAAATTATTAAAAGGGTGGAAGCTACCAGAAATGTGAAATCCTGAGAGTTCATGATCGATGAGGGAGGGGTTGTAATATTTGGGTCATGATTAAATGTACTATCCAATCCAGAGATAAATAAGTATCTTTAGAATGATGCACATTTTTAAAACTTCTATATCCACCTAGGGATCTTAATGATGTATCAAGATCTCTGAGAGAACATTTGGTGGGAAAAATAAGAAGAAGGAGATTGTTGAGTATACCTCAATGTTCCTGGTATGTCAAAAGTGAAGGATTAAATAAGGATGTATAAGGGGATGATGAAACCACTACCTATACCAACATTGATGCGGGAGACCATCCACATGGACTTTGTCACTGGACTTCCAAGGACATTCAAGGGAAACAAGGATATATGGGTCTTTGTGTATCATCTTACAAAGAGATCTCCCATTATCTCAATTTGAGAGGTCTTCTCATTGGATAAAACTTCATGGATATATACCAAAATGTTGGTAAGGATTCATGGAGTATAACTGTCTATTTTATTCGATTGAGATCTGAGATTCACCTCAATGTTTTGGAAAATTCTCCAACTTTCTCTAAGAAATGAACTGAACATCAGTACGGACTATCATCCTCAAACTGATGACCAATATGAGTGAAAAATTTAGATATTGGATGATATGTTGAGATAATGTTCTATGTACTTCAAAGGAGGATGGGACAATCATCTTCCACCCATTGAATTATCCTTCAAAAATAGTTTCCACTTGAGGGTCCAAATGGAACCCTACAAATACTTTTACGTGAAAAGGTAAAGAACACTGGAATGTTGGGATGATTTCGGTGAGAATAAGCTGCTAGAACATAAAATGGTTGAAGATATGGTGGAGAGGGTGAAAAAAATTAAACCACACATCGAGGCAACCCAATGTTGACAAAAGAGAAATGAAAACAATCATCGATGAGACATTGAGTTAGAATTTGGAGACATGGTATTTTTAAGCATATCTCCATGGAAGAAGGTCGCGGGGTTTGGGAAGAACAGAAAGTTATATCCCATGTACATCAGACCCTTCGTGATTATTTATCGTGTCGGGGCTATGGACAATTGAATCTAACTTCCACCTACCACATTCAAAGTACATGATGTATTTCATTTATCACTCTTAAAGAAGTACATACAAGAACCTTCACATGTACTCTCTTTAGAGGTGGTACAGTTGGAGACTGATATTTATTATGAGGAGAAGCCAGTGAAAATATTGGATTGTATAGATAATGTTCTATGTAGTGAGACTACTCACCTGGTCAAAGTAATGCAGTGGAACCACACGTACAAAGATGAAACATGGGAACTGGAGGAGGCAGTGAAGGAAAAGTACCCACACCTGTTTATGGCCTAGAATGTAAACTGTGAAATTTCATGTGAGAAATTTCGTATGGGGGGAATAATGTAACGACCCAATGATTTATCAATAGAAAATAACTTTTTATAATTGTGTCATATAATCACATTAAATCAACAAAACAATGAACTACTAAGTACTATGTGACCGTTAAACATAATATTGTCACATCTATGTTTTGAATTTCGAAAATTTGACATACACGGTTTTGTTCAGTAAGATCTTTAGAGTTTGAGAGAATCAAATAAGTTTTTGATGAAGTGTATCACACTATTGTCAATAGTACCTCACCCTTCTGAATAGTGATGAATAGTAATATGGCCAAAACAATATAAATTTTACCAACGAATGTACAAATATAATTTAGACATCTTATATGTGAAATAAACGATTATAGTATATGTATTGGTATTTTTGAATGTCATATATATTTTAATTACAATTTTATGATTAATTTAATAATTATAAATGGAAATGTATGTCGGCAAAAAATCCCTCAAGGTATCATTGAAGTATTTTTGAGGTGATTGTTTTTGTTGACAATGTGGCCCTCTGTGTTGTGTTTGTTGACAAAGCAAACCATGACGTACAAATTTGTTGAGAAATGAGATTTTTTCATGCATGTCAAGTTCAAGGATGTTAATAATGATCCATGTTTGATTCAAGATCATTGACAAAGTAATGATCGATCTGGAGGTGATTCAAAAAGAGTAGATACAAGGTGACATCGTTTTCTAGTGTTTGCCAAATTTTTGGGCCTGAAAATCGACCAATGGAGAAAAGTGTTTTTGGCGAAGGGACTTGCGTGATGGTGTCATGGAGTATTGGAAACTAGCACACCATATGTTTTTTAAGATCAGAATAGAAAAATATAGAAAAGGGAAAAGGGGTGCCCGCATTTTATGTTTGGTCACCCAAGTGACTTGCGCGGAAGAGACTAGGGCGGCGAGACCTGCGCGCCAAGGGGAGACATGCGTGATATCACACAGGGTGTCCAAATGCCTTTAAATAGAGGTTGAACCCTCCTCATTCTGGGTGAGTTCAACACTTAGAGAATTTTAGAGCTCCCATCGTGCAGGTGTGGTTGTCCCGAAAGTGGTGGTGTGGCCGCGCTAGTGGGAGTTACGCGCCAGTAGTTTATCGCGCATCCAGAGTGGTATGGGAAAGAAAGGAAGGGAGTCGCCCAAGTTTTGAGTTGAATAAGGGGGTATCGTGCAAGTGGTTTGGTGACACTTGCATGCCAGGTTGTGAAGAATCATGAGAGTTGGTGGTGGCGCACCAATATTGTTTTGGGCGTAAAAGGGTGTGAGTCATGCAAGTTTGGAGATGTAGAAGCTAGTGTCGCACAAGTGTTTGAGGTGAACTTGCACGCCAGTTTTAACTTGCGTGCTGGATTGGAGAAGGGAGCCAGGTATGGTTGAATCATGTTAGTCATTGGTGAAAAGTTAGATTCATGTACCAGTGAAAGTTGGACTTCAACAGAGCATTCAATGAGAAAATCAGATGGAAGATCCATCAATCCAATAATTGGATGAATCCGATTAGGTGTTGTCTATCGAGGGAAGACATATTGCAGGATAAGAAGTAATAATCTAGTATTCCATGCTTATATATTTTTCTCTAACAATGTGGCATTAGCGGACTGTTTTTAGGATACCAAAAAGCTGCGGGAAAGTATCAATAAGTTCTAAAAAAAAGCTCAGAATAGAAGTTGAAAGAAATGATGCCACTGAACAAAGACATAATGATAAGTTGTCTATTGAATATAATGAAGTGATAAGGGACTCAGGGGGATAAGAAGTGGAACATGATAATTAAGAAGAATCTACTAATAATGATCCTTAGGAATTCAAATCTATATCAGCATGAAAGTAGAAGAGTCGAGATACAACTGAACATGAATGATATAATTGGTAATTTGACGTGGGAGATTGTTTTGAGACCAGTAGATAAGAATTTCATTGGGACTAGATGGGTCTATCAAAACAAGATGAATGAATATGGCACAGTTGTTCGAAACAAAGCATGACTAGTGTGAAAAGGATACTTCCAGATAGAGGGAATAGATGTTGGTGAGACATTTTCACTGGTTGCAAGGCTGGAGACAATCAGATTATTCCTAGCCATTGTAGTAAAACGCAAGGTCAAAGTGTTCAATATGAATGTCAAATCTACATTATTGAATGGGGTTATAGAGGAGGAAGGGTTTATTGAGAAGAAAGAAGGTTTTCTCATTAATGAAGATGATAACAAGGTTTGCGGACTGAAGAAGGCGTTGTAAGGGATCAAACAAGCACCAAGAGAATGGTACTCAAGGCTGGATCAGTATTTGATGAAGCTTGGTTTCCAGCATGGGGGAGTTGATTACAATCTCTATTTCAGCAATGAAAACAATAATCAAAGGATGATGGTGTTGGTTTATGTCGATGATATAATATTTGGCGGACCAGATGAATCTTAGTGCAGACAGTATTCCTAATTCATGAAAAGTGAGTTTGAAATGTCAATGATTGGAGAGAAAACGTTTTTTCTGGGTCTACAGGTGACACAAGGATGGAATAGAACATTAATTTATCAATCCAAAAATTCCAAGGAGGTATTGAACATGTTTGGAATGAAAAAATCCAAGGAGATGAAGACTCCAGTTGCTACGCAGACAAAGTTGTCCAATGATGAGGATGGAAAGGCAGTTAATATCACAGAATATAGGCAAATTATTGGAAGTTTGTTGTACTTAACTGAAACATGGCCTGATATTGTTTTTGTCACATACCATGCAGCGAGATATCATAGTAATCCCAAGGAAATCAACATTCTTGTAGTGAGTAGAATAATTCGGTATATTAAGGGCACGATGGATTTCAGCTTTACATATGATAGAAAGTCAAAGTCAGGGGGTGCAGACTGGGATATACTGATACAGACTGGGTCGGTTCAACGGATGATAGAAAGTCAAAGTCAGGGGGTGCATTCAATCTGGTAGATTGTGTATTTATGGGGTAAGCAAGAAGCAAGATTTTATTTCATTGAGCACTGCAGAAGTTGAGTTTATTGTGGCCACTCAAGCATGCATGCAAATATTGTGGATGAAGCGGCATCATGAAGATATGGGAGTTGAAGTGAAGTCCCTGATCAGAATCTAGTGTGATAACTCAAGTGCTATAAATCATATCAAAAACCTCATCCATAACCCAAGGACAAAGCACATTGAGATAAAGTATCATTTTATCAAGGAGAAAGTCGAGTAGCGAATTGTGAAGTTGGAGTATGTGCCTACAGATCTACAGGTTACAGACATTCTGACAAAGGCCTTACACAAGGATTCTTTTGAGAGGCATCGATAGACTCTAGGAGTTCAGTCGACTCACCGCACTTGAAAGAGTGTGAATGTGGAACATCCCCCTCTCCCCAAGGAATGATATGTTATTCTCTAATGTGATGATATGTGTTCTCTAATCTATTACAGACAGCAAAAGAGTGACCTTTGGATTCGTTGACAAAGGGGGAGAAAATAGTTATTGTACAAGGGGGAGACAGTGTGGTTATTTGAGAAATCATGACAAATATTGGGAGAAGCTGACAGTTGGAGCATCCAGATAGGGGGAGTATCACATCTGACGATGCTAGATGTGACCGATCAAAGAATAGATATCACGACAGTTGAGGATTGTCATAAAAGTAGAAGAGTGGTATTGGAATGTGGTATAAATATTTCAAAAAATTGGTATCAGTTTGGTGTCAACAGTGGGTGTTAGAGTTGATGTGATTCATTGATGCACTTTTCATTTATTTTTGTTTCTCACGATGAGCATTTCTCATGTGGGCTTAGAGTATGTGTTGAGTAAATCCTTGATCGCTATTGAAATCACAATAGGTGATTGGTGGCTAAAGAATTAACGATGTATTCATTTGTGATAATGAAGAGACCTACTAGTTTATAAACTGTGAGTGGATCCTTTCCAGAGCAGCGAGCAAAGGAAGAAGAAGAATGTGATCCTCTCCAATGACATTGAGCGATAGAGAGATAGAGAAACATGGAGTGTCCCTTGGGAAAGCATTGAGCTGACCCTAAACATTGTAAAGGCAGTGATCCTAGGAATAGAAGTGATATATCATGAACTTTGTAAATAGCAGTGAACTTTTAGTGGATTTGGTACATCAGCACATCATTGCTGTATTCTCCTTGGACATAGCTTAGTGAGGGTGAACCATGTAAAAATATTTGTGTTTTGTGCATGCTTTAGTTTTTGTTTATACTTTGCTGTAGGAATGAATGAGAAGAGATTCTTGCTTAATAGCGAGACAAGATCAATAGGGGCAGTTGATTTAATCTGTCATACCCTGATTCACCCCCTCTCAGGGTATCTAACCTAGTGGACCTCACAATTTATTTTTATAAAATGTAATAAAAATTGTTATTTTATTTCATTATGGTTATAATATAATTTTATTGGAACTTGATTAATTTATTATGGTGTAATAAAAAGCGTTTAATTTTAATTTTGTTTTTTTGAATAAATTATAAATGTATTAAAAAATTAAATTATTTTTAATTATAAAATTATTTTTATAAAATGGATTCCATTTTTTGATTATAAGAATCAAAAAATTGTTATTTTTATTTTTTTATATTTTTAAAAAATACATGAATTTTTGATTAATATTAAAATACGATAATTTACAATAAATGATAAAACCTAAATTTATGAATCATGCATGATTCAAGGATGATGTAAATGGAGATTTTCTAGAACTCACATGAACTTATTATTGTATTTGGTCATAGTAATAAAACACTATTGTTTTTCTTGAGAAAAATAATTAAATAATGAATTAAATATTCAATTTTCACTCCTCTCCTCCACTATAAAAATCACCCACACTCTCCTCTTCTCTTCACTCAACTCAATCCATTTTCCATTCATTAGTTATCCCCAAATAACATGCCAATCTCCCCCCATGTCCAGAAGCTCATGGTCTCCCAAGAAGACCAAATCCACTCTCATTAAGTGGCTCTCAAACGAGACAAACTCAAGAGGTAGATTCCTCTTTTAGATTCTTTTATTTTCTTTCAAGTTCTGTTATTTTATTTTCTTTCCATACCTTCCTTCACCCAAATGTTATGATAAATCTGGAAACATAAATTTTATGGAATTAAATTAGACTAATGTGATTGTTTATCATAATCTCACCCTCCCCCTTCTTTTAATCAATAAATAAAAATACCGTCTGAGATTTGTCGATTTATCACATCCAAGGACAACTGGTTTTCAATTTACTTTACCATCTTCTATAATGGTCACGAAACCATTTTAATGGTTGAACCAGATCATAATATATGTATATTATATTTATTTAATTTTCTGAAATCCTTATAATTTCATGATGTAATATAATAATACAAAACAAGTTAATTTTGAGCAAAATCACCACATTAATGCAAGATTTTACCATTAATGTTTATAAAATGATTAACCATAACTCAAAGTAATAAATTTTAATTTAAAACCATTTCATACTATAGATGTTTAATTTTTTCATATAACTTCAATTCTGGAAAACCACTCTCACTATACATTTTTATCAATTCATGTATATAAGTAAACCGAACCTAAAATAAACGGACCTAAATAATGGAATTGAACCTCATAACCAATCGAATAGGATATAAATGAACTGAAAAAGGTTCTAATAGATCATTTATCTGTAAAATATGTTCTATAATTACTAATTAGTGAACCTAATTTTATTATGAAGGTCATTACTATTAATGGGATAATGTCAAACTTAAGGTAAGGGATCTTCTCTTTCTCACATTTATTCATGAATATCCTCTTTGTTATGCACTTTTACGTATAAAAACTAATGATGGGGTATGATTTAACCCCATTACCATACTCCCCTCATGATTTAAAAAACAGGAGGAATCCCATTCTCTCCCATTAATACCTCTTATGTACACCTGATAACATGCCGATATACCATTTGGGATTCTACCCAAACCACCATTATTCCTTCAAGTTGCTCTATATTTATTTCCCCTAAAATGAAGTCATATTTTTTTATGTACAAAAAATAAATAATTTTTATATTCCCAAAAACATGTTTCAAGATCCATCCATCATTATCTTTCTGGTATATACATTCTTTTTTATGTGATTCCCTCCTCGATACACCCCAATCAGCAAACCCATTTTAAAGGAACTTCCAAAATATGTTACCAAATATCAAGTGTACTCTAAATTTTGTTTAAATCCACCTTTTTTGTTAAAAAATAGGCCATTTTATTTTTTAAACATTATTTTTTCACATATTGTTTTTATATATAATATTATTCCCATTTTTATTTTAAAGGCCCTTTAGTATTTTCCTTAAAACCGCACTAAAAAGTTTAAATGTTAAGAATTCCCAAAATATGCTTCATTCATGTTGTCACATCTGATTTACATATCGTACCATGCTATATGAAAATTTTACATTATTAATTTCCATGTAATGTTTTAATCCTTTCTCCCATGGATACATTTATGATATGTCCATTCATTATGCTTTATGACATGAATATGATACCCATTTCTCTCTATGGGTTCTTTTATATTTATGTATGATTGATTATGTATGATTATTTATGTGGAAAGAATATTAATGAAAATGGTAAGAAGAGTGTGCCTAGATAGCACTCAAATTCATTGGATAATGTTTAGTCTCATGAGACGTTATGTGCAACAATATTGTTGGAGAGATTTAACTTGTGCTACCCTGTGCAACGATCTTGGTGGTTAACCATGACATGTGCTCCACTATGTTAAATGAGCCTTAAATCATTCTAATGTCATGATTTATGTTCCTACCACAATACTATGAATTCATGTTTATATGATCACATTTTTATATTTTGTGATTCTATATTCCATTTTATATCATTATGTCATGTTCTCTAACCTTGTGCAAAAGGATTATTCTTATGTCTATTCCCTTACTGGGCTTTTAGCTCATCCATTTTATCATGTTATCCCTAGGGTGCCCTATGATGTCGTAAGGGGTTAAATGAATTTAAGATCACATTATGAATATTAAATAAACAATTGTTTTTTAGTCCCATGTTTTATGTTTTATGTACCTAGTCTTAAAATACACGACACTTCATGATCCATGGCTTGTACTATAATGTTTAATTATAATTAAAATCATGTAATTATATCTGTATAAGGATAGAGTCACTATAGTCACAGACATTATCTATCCCATCTTCCCATCCCATTTGTAAATATGATTCCAGTTTATTTAAGAAATGTTAATCCATGATTTAAAGTATAATTCTATCCCATATCTATTATCCCACATTGTTTCTCGATTATCTTCTAATATAAGGGATCTTTATATGAATTATTGAAATATTATCACATAATCAGGGTAAAATCACTCTATCATGATAATAGTTCTTCATGTGATAATGAGAGAGAGATATGAGATGTTTTATAAATAATTTTTCACACTGTATTACTCAATGTAAGATACTTAACAAAATTTTCAATTCTTTTATCAAATATTGGGGAAGCATAATCATAACTAAGAAAGGATTTTTTGGTGATTCACTTAGATGAAGTCAAATGGGATGTTCTAAGTCATTTGAATTACATTCCATGTGATTTAAACACTTTGTGGTTTTATGTTGAATTTATTGAATCAAATCACTTATGAATTTAATTATTTTAATTATTTACAATTTGTCTAAAATTATTTATATGTATATATTTATATATATGGAGATGAGTTAAATTTTCATGGGAATGAATGAGGGATGATGTTGTCATGGAAATGGTTGTAGTTCCTGGATAATGTGGGATTTTATTATTTAATAAGTGGATTTACTCCAATAAAAGGTATGTTATACATGACATTTTTCACTATTTATATATATGTTTATGTATTTCCTTATATACCATGGAATGTGGGTAATATTTATGTGTTCGAATAATAAATTTGGAATATTTTGATGTCTCAATAACTAAAAAATAATATCTAATAGAGAAATTTGATATGATAAACTATTTCCTTTATCTATAAATTATTGTAGAATGGGCTAAGACATTATGTTTTCCAACAATGGAAAAATTTACAATGTAGTTGAATTGTAAAACCTAATTGAAATTTAAAATCATGAAAATAAAAAAGTATTTATTTAGATAATTTTGAATACTCTAGATCTTTATAAAAGAATGAAAGTAATATATAAAAAACAAGAAGCTTTTATAATTGATAAAATAGTTGAAAAATTTGAGAAGGAAAAAAAATTGGAATGATAAGATTCTTAAAATAGATATTCAAAAATATAAATTGAAAACAATATTGACATTATAATTGAAAATATTCAAAAAATGAATAATTTAATTGACATATATTCCAAAAATATAATTTATTGATAATATGTCACTACATTAGTTAAATTTACTAGTAATGGATATTAATTTACGTTACCAAGAGTAGTTTTCACTTTTAAGACAAATATAAATTGTGGAATTTAACCTAGATATTATAAATCATCAATAAGTACCAATAGTTTCAAATTTTAGAATAATACTTCTTCAAATACAAAATAATTCTATAGAATGAAAGGGATAATGATATAGTGAATATAAATTATAAAGGAACTCCATTTATTTTTATCTAAGAAAATAATAAAAAATGAGATGGGCTAATGAAGATAAAAATTAAAGGAAATCCTTAAAAGTAAATTGTTTAGTCCATTATATACATGAAATTGTTTTCTCAATTTTAAAATATAAACTTATAGTTATATTATAATCAGTTAAAAGAAATAAAAAATACCAACAAGAAATTAAATACTATACAAAAATACTATATCATGGAAATAGAAACAAATAAGTAGTCACACACAAGACTACATAAATTGGACAAACTAGAGTTTTTGGGGAGGGAGCCATAGTTAGTGAGAAAATCATGACACATGAGCCATGAGAACCTTTATATGAACAAAACATAGACTATAAACCTACTCATCTATAAAGGAAATCATGGAAATCTCCACTAAACTCAATCATCACTGCTAATCATTCAATCCCCCATCATCACTCATGTCATTCAAAAAATATAGTAAAAAACAAATTAACACTCTTTCCAAAGTAGAAACTCCCCCTCAAGAATATACATCATGTATTATTTAAGAGGTCACCATAAATGGAGAAATAGAGCCACCATAGTGGATATATAACCACTCTGAGGAGTAATGGAAGAAAAATCATCAAAATATATGTTAGAAGAACAAAAAAAGAGATAAAATAGACACCAAAAATTTATTTTTAAACACTAAATGAACATGTATGAAACACTACATAAGACTATATATAAAGTATTGAAATTTATCTAAAAATGGGATATTTTAAAGTGGGTTATACAAAATGAAAAAACATGATCACAACACTATAGAATGAAAACACACATATGACCAAATAGTAACCAAATAACCTGTTATAACCAACAAAAATTGAAGGAAGATATGAATCCAATGTGAGTCTTATAAATTCTAACTTTTATAAAATTAATAGAGTAATATATAATTATGGTTTCTAAATGGTTATTGTTCTTGGAAAAGGATGATATCAAGCTTAATGTATTTATAAGATAAAGTTATGTTAGATAAAGAATAAAATAATAAATTTCTCTCTATGAGTACACAAATATTTTTTCATTTCCTAATAGGGAAAATCAACACTAAAAAATGAAAAAACACTAAATATATAGAAAAACCAATAAAATCAAGAAGGAAAACATAATACTGAAAATAAAATAGGGCAAATGTAGAGAAACATCAAGAAAATCGGTAGACACTACATTAAGGGAGGGTGTTAAGGATACCCAAGCACTCTATGGGAGATATTAAAACTAAAGGGATTGGTTTAATTTCCATAGAGACTTAGTTGATAACCAGTTGTTTTTACCTTTTCCTATTTTATAGTATTTAGAATATTAAAATTTTAGATAGTTTATATTATTTGTATCAATGTTACAAATCCATTTTTTAGCTTTATTTTATTTTCTATTAATTCATTACCATATTAAAAAGTCTGTAAAACAATAAGAGAATTTAGTGAAAATTTAACTAAAAAATATATTTTTAACTAAGTGTTGAATTATATTCTATAGAAATTTAAATCGAGTGAAAATACTGTAATCAAATATTTCATTATGCTATATTATTTCTTTCATGGTAGAGAAGAATTAGAAGGTTGATTCAAACACTGATATTTCTCTGATTGGTGAAATGTTTAGTTTATCAAAAACATAAATTTGTATATATATTTTCTATTAACCGATATTGGTGTCGTTCTACTTTTCATTAATTGTTCTATAAAAACATATTTCTATAAAACTCAGTTTAATATTAGATAATGAGAATTATATATAGAACATGGTTCTAGTATGTAGATATCTAAACATTATTAATTTAAATAATTATAGAAATAATTTATGTTTTTTATTATTGATAATGGATTAAATAATTAAGGGTATTTAGAGAAAATAATAATAATATATCCCTTTTTAATGATAATAACACATGCTAAGTTTAAATTATAAATTAATTTTAGAGTTTCAAAAAAATATTGTGTTTTCTTAAAATGAACCGCTTATTTTTATGTGATGTCATATATACAACCAATATTCTACCTATTTATGATTATCAAAAATAATAAAGAGTAGAGAAAACATTTGGATATATAATTAAATAAAATTTATGTAAAATTTATATTTAAACATTAATAAATAGTTAAAGAAATAAAAATTATTTTATTGTTCTTGAAAATTGGAAAATTATTACTTAAAGTTTTCGAGTTGATATTTTGGGTGCTCCATTGTCATCTGGTCAACTTCAACAATTATTTAATGATTATATAATGTTGAACATTAATTTAAGATATCACATTAGTGATTTTGAGGGCCTTGTGTATCCCGTCAATCTCTTAGTAAGGATATAGAAAACATTTGATAGGGATGGATAATGAATATTGTTCTAATGGAGGAAAAATATAGGAGGTAGGTTGTATGAATGTTTAAAGGTGGATACTAACATAATGGAATCAATTTTATAAAAAAATATCTAAATATTATTGTGTGCATTTTTCAAACCACATGTGATTCTACATTGATTTAATAATATACAATGATTTTTTTATTTTTTGTGGGCACAATGAATGTTGGGGGATAGGAGGATAGGACTCGAAGGTGGTGGTTGTAATAATATTAGTGCAGACTAAATGGTTTTTAGAGTAAGTTGATTCATCAAAATATTTGGGGTTTATCAAAATGGAATCTTTTATATATTTTAATGACTTAGGAAAGGATAAGGTATATATAGGAATTTTATGATTGGAAATGAGTGTATAATGGTAATTTCTCATAAGAGATATAAAAACAGTTCTAGAAAATTATGTGGTAGGAATGTTCTCATTGATCAATATAAGAGATATAAATATTATTGGTTCATAAATTAGAAGAGGGAGTAATGAAATGGACAGTTGGTTTGAAGGAGGAACTCTGGAAATTGAGGTTTTAATAAAAGAGTCAGTAAGATAATATGATCCTTAAACAGGGTAAAATTTGGTGGGGTGTTTATTAGGTGATGAATTGTAGCGTTGATGGAAATGATAGGTGATAGTGAATGGTATTAGGTTGTGAGGGGTGGTGGGATTGGTTTAGAATCCTGTCAGGAAGTGGGAAAGAATGTAGTGTGTGAAGGATATTTTATTTATTGAAAGTATTTTTTTGATTTATTAATGGGTAGTTGAATTTTGATGGGAAAAATAGAATAATATCATTATCATCATTAAACATGGAACATCATTACAAGGAATAGAGGAGAGAAGATCATTTTACATGGATTCGTGATCTAGTGACTTCTAGAGTCACTCATCTTCTTGATGGAGGTGGTGATCGAGATGAGAATGAATTTTGAAAGGTAACCAAAAATTCATTAGACCTAAAAATAAATTATAATGAAGAGAAAGTTGGAAAATATTTTGTAACCGATGCCTCATTGTATAATATCAATTTTTTTAAATATTAATATTATTTGATTCTAATTTGTAAAAATTAGAATATATTGAGACCCAAAATTAAATATTGGTATATAGATTCAATGATTGAAAAGTCACCTAGTAAGAGTCCCTTCAAACATGGGTGAAGACATTATAATTCTCTACACACCTCATAAAATATGAACTGAAAATAATTTTATACTCCATTGAATGGATCATTTATATGGTTTATTCCTCAATAACTATATATATATTTCTGGAATGGTAGGATAATTTCATATGGGGGTTAATTTTTTTCATGTTGTTCTATTTTAAATTTCTCACTCAATCATAAAAGTGACTTCTTTTGAAAAAAAAAATTTAAATTTTTGGAAAATCATTGGGATCATTATGGTTGTATTTTTCCATGACAAAATTATTCTCAGTGTAAAAAATGATGTCCATGTGTTTGATATTATATTCATAGATGTTTAGGATTATAAAAAGAGATTCAAGAACCAACTTAATTCTGTTGGATTCTATAATGAAGAATAAAAATGGTATGACAATTTATTCTTTCATAGCTCATAATTTTTATTATGATTTTTCAAGAGGAAATGCAATTAATTTTTTGATAAACAAACTATAAAATAATTTTTGTGAAAAATGAAAATTAAAATGCATTGAGTATAGGGATCCTACACCTTGAACGTGTCAGTGTCCCATTTTATAGGAATTAATAATGTTTTAACCCACTCATATACAATATTAAATTTTATCATTAATGCATTGTTCTAACATTCCTGGACATCTATAATAATTATATATAATATGGATTCATTTTTATTGAATGAGTTTAAATTTTTAATGATTTTATAAGACATGATTAAACATTAACAAATAGGATATACAAATATAGAGCTTTAAAATTTCTCCCATAGAAGATATAAAATAATAATTATGACTGTAATGGTATTACATGAAGTTCCCTCCATATTCATTAGTTGTATAGTAGTGAAAACATATCAGATTAGTTCTATATGGTATGGAAAGGAACTGGAATTACACATTGAATTATTGAAGGAAATTTATGGGTGATGACTATATTAATCCTATAATGATAGATATCATACCAAAATCATTCAATTAATATATAATAGATTCCTTCTAAAGAAATTAATTAATTATCATTCTCAAGCAATATGTTCTTTGATAAATAAAAAGGGAAAGAGAGAAAATTAGAGAATAAAATAGATAGATAATGAAAATAGATGTTGATCGTATGATATTGAATCATTATAATGATAAGTGTAATTTAATGAAAGGAGGAATGTAATTCCCCAACTATATTCTCTCAAACGATAGCCTAAATATCAGACCACATTACTAGAGGCATTCCTTACATTATTCCATATTCTTCCAACAATAAGTGCTAGTCAATGGTCAACATTAGGGTGATTACACATAAGATATCAGTTCCATCGGTAATAAATAAATAACTAAACATAATCCATATTAAAAATAATAGAATTTATACATGAAATTATAACCATGGAATATGATAATAAAATAAACATAATCTAAGCTATAAAAAATATAAAATGTAGTCATATAGTCATACATATCATCAATACACACATTTTGAAGAACATATATATATAAATAAACAAAGAGAAAAAGAACAAGGAGGAACAACTATAACCCGAACACTCACGTCAAACCTGTCACCCATTACTGTCAACATAATCCTTCCAAATAAAATTCAAAACCTATGTTCTAAATTACAAATTATGGAACCCTAATTATTTCTTATTAATTATATTTAATTATTTATTTAATATAATATTTTTTAATGTTTTGGGTATAATCGGTTTTAATTTTGAAAATTTTATCCTTTCTAAAGGTGCACAGTTGGTGTATGGTTAATAGAAAACGTGCACAACCTATTTGAGGTCATCTAATGTTTTTACAGAGATGAATACAATGGTTAGTGAATGGTTTCCCTAACCATTAATCCTACCCATGTGGGGTTTCAAAAAGCTCCAGTAGGGGTTCACAGTTGGCACATAGTTTGGACGACAAAGTGGCTAAACCGTGAACAATGCTCTGGTGCTAGAATTTTTAATTTTACCCTTTTAACTTAAAATTTTAAAAACCCTTAAGGGTATTATTTCTTATCTCCCTCCCTTATTCCATTCTCTATGCACCTATTCCCCTTTCTTCCCCCTCGACCGTGTGCTCCACCTCCCCTTCTCCCACCAATCTTAGGTTGATTCCTCTTTTGTTTTATGATGTGATCTTCTTTATTAAGTTTCTCCTTCTACCCACCTCATCCAATTCCCATACTTATTGGTATCTGTAACTCTGTTATGGTGCTCAGAATATAGTCATAACCGTAATAATATTATAGGTATTATATTTACTGGTTTTTGTTTTCAATGATTCATGGTGTTCAATTGTGGTTGGCTCTAGCCATGACTGTTGAAGGCTGTGTGTTCCTGATTGGTTTCAGTTATGTTTTGTTCCATAATTCATCATTTAACCAATTATAATTAAGGGTGTTTTGTAATTTAGGTGTTCCTCATATTTTTATAGTGACCCTCGGACCACCTTGAGGTGGATTCAATCTGTTGTTTTAGAAGGAGGATTACATGTGTATCTATAGGTACAAATATATGCATATATATATATATATATAAACATTAGTAAACTCTTTGTAAATATTCACTCTTGGTGGTTTAAATATGTACAAAGATACAATATTCGCATATATATATATATGAAAGCTAAATATATATATATAATTGTAAAAAGTGTATTTTTTACTAGGGACAATCTCAGTCTTTATTATTTTTGTTGACATCTTTGAAGTGGATTCGAGTAGCCTTCATCTGTGGAGACGTGTTTTGATGTAGTCTTCCAATGTTTGTTCCATTAATTTAAATTTATATATTTCTTGAGTGTTTTGAAATAATTTTTTTATTAATTTATAGTAATTTTATGTAATGAAAATTAGTTTTTGATCAAAGTAATGGGTTTTCTTATGTTTTACATAATTTAGATATTATTTTGACATGGCATATTAATGTTAAAAGTATTCTTTCAACATTAATTTGAAATGAAAATTAATTTTTCAATGTTCAATTTGTTTTCATATACTAAAATGATAATGCTCAGTGGACACTTTATTTGGGATTATGAAATTGGAAAAATCCTTTTATGGAATTCCTTGTGAATGAAAATGTTATATGTATGTGTTAACTATTCCATATGAAATGTGTGCCCAATGATGGTATTTTTATTTTTTTGTATGACTTTGAAAGGGGATATTCATATGGAGGGATATCAGAGCTATGAAGGTGGATGAATTTTTGTGTGAATAACATGTCATGTACATATATATTATAACATGATATAAAATCACTTACATTTGATCATGGATGATGGGAATCCGTAGTTTCTAGGTGGGTGTACAAATTTCTAGTACTCTAGACATGTCGGTAGGGCTTAGGTATGGGATTATTAGTAGGATTATGCTAAAACACTAACTGAATAACATTATGATAGTTTTTGGACTCTTAGAAATTTGGTTTCATCCTCTTTAGAGAGACGTACATGAGAAGAGATTATATGGTTCAATCATCTAGAGTACAAGAATCCTATATGCTATCTAAACTAGATGCATAGGGGTTTCCCATAATGTTTTCATTAATTTTATATAGATTTTCCCTGGAAATGTTTTAAAATTATATTTGTTATTATGTTTCCATGTTGTATCACATTCTTTAGTTTTAATTATCTGTTATAAGGAATTTTACAAAAATGTCTTTCATGTTCAAAAACCTATTATTAAAATTTGATAAAAGTAGTTTATTTAAAAATTAGATGATTAATAATTACTTTTCTTAAAGGAGTATGGAAAACTTTTTTATATTTCCAATTTACAAACAAGAATGTTTAGATTTTATTTTAATTATAGAGAATATGAAATATTTTCTCTTTTGACATTCCAACTGGTCATTTTAAATGATTACACCTGTACTCTCTATCATTTTTTGTTTAAGAATAGACCAAGATCCCATGACCCGACCCATTCCTGGGCTTGAGCCACAACTACCCCAAGCCCACCTACATATGTGAGGGGGAGACGACTAGTGCCAAAGTCAAAAAAACGCATGGAGGACTTTTCCTATGAACCTGTACACAAACTTACAACCAAATCATTGAAAATGTGAAGTGTTAGAAGGATTAAAAGTTACAATACACCTTTATAAAACCAAAAACATGCATCTAACTCTAAACTTTACAAGTACATAGAGTAAACTGAATGGTAAATAGGAAAAATACATGCCCGACCAGAAAAAGTGCCACAACCCAACAATAGGTGGAAATGCAAAGCAATTAAGAGAGAAATTCTCCTGGATCCAAAGCTATGACCAACAAAATGGTCAATGTTCACATATCCCTAAGCTCCTCTCTAGTCATGATCAACCTGTTCATTTACTAAAATGGAAAACTATGTTTGGGAAAAGGCCAATTAAGGGTGTGTATAAAAATACTTAGTAGGCTGCCCCGGATGCTCAAGAGAGAATCAGTAAATGTACTTAAGAGGGGAGAAGTAGATAGAACAAGGTATAGTAAAAAGAGTGAAACTCAACCAAATAAGAGAGTGAAGTTGAATCCTCCAAACAAATGGATCTAGAAATAGTGAGAAGATTAACATCTTGTTGAGTATTTTATACCTGTATCAGGATAGTAGACTCATCCAACCAAGAGAATATAGACACTGAAAGCACGTGGAGTACCCCATGCATCTTCACCTCTTCTAGAAGGAGAGTAACCAAAACACAAGGACCGAGTACTTAAAATAGAATATATAATTATATATATATATATATATATATATTCTCAATCAAAGAAACAGAAATGAGAGAGTTAGTGGATATCCATCTCCCATCTTAGCCCACGAAAGGGAGTAGGCAATAGTTCCAGAACTATCAATCCATGCCTACCTTTACACACGTCACCTCTGAACTGCAAGTCAAAGGGACTCAATTACTGCATCTTGATATTTTCCACTTTGGACGACATAGTCCTGCCCTCATGATTTTGGGCTGCATCACAAGGATGCATCTTGGGGGGAAAAGAATAAATCTTCCTCAAAAGTCCAAAGGTACATCAAAGCATGACTCATCACTCTGTCACACAATTGAGAGGTCATATGAAATTCAAGGGCACATGGCCAGCCTAGATGGAGGTTTCCACTCTGATAAGGTTGAGGGACCATACCTAGAATGACTGGAGGGTGCCACTCTAGTATGGCTGAGGACCCATACCAAGCTCGGTTGGAGGGCTCCACTCGAGTAAGGTTAAGAACCTGTGCCCAAATCGGCTAAATGGTTCCAATCTAGTATGGGGAGCAGCCATGCATATCCCAGTCAGAGGGTTCCACTCATAAGTAACTATAGGGGAAGTTCACTATCCATCCCTACTAGATGGTACCTCTCGGGAAGCACTGAGGTAAAATGGTCATCCCTTCTAGATGGTAACTCTTAGAAAAACACACCTTGGAACTCTAGCCATCCCTACTAGATGGTACCTCTTGGGAAGCAGTGAGGAACACTGGATATTGAATCTGGATGGTACCTCTCAAACAATTACACCGAGTAACTCTGGAAATACCTACTAGATGGTGCCTCGTGGAAATAACACTATTATAGTCATTGGGTGCCTCCCTGAATGGGTCTCACTGCCAGTACCTCTCACACATTATATCAAATTACACTTCGGATGGAACCATCACGTTCTACATGAAAAATCACTCAAGATAATCTACACACATGCGAAAATCCATGTTAAAAAGAAAGATATGTGAGAGACATAAGATTCATGAAGTAGTGTGTGGCGTGTGTGGGACCACACGATGTGTGACCCCAACCTGTCCCCTTTCCATTTAACTAACCATTATTGGGTACCAAACTATGAAAATGTACCTATAGGCATGCAGACATACGCCCAGAGTACACTCCACACCTATTCAAATGGTCGATGAGTGAATGATGCTCTTCATTGATCGAGTGTGCCAAAATAATAATTATGTTGGTACACCTCCTCGAACAACTCTAGATAATTTGACTACATCACATCAAACATCTTCTCCACTCCCATAAGAGTCGAAGCTGACCCAAGCTGTGGGTTCACTTCAAAAAAAGTAGTAGGATATTCCATCGATATTCCTTTCATGTTTCAACAATTTATGATAGCATAAAAAAGGATTCCAATGTATAAATGGATTACACCATTGCAATCCTTGTGAAAAAACATGCATGATCAACAATTTTTCGTCCCAAACAGACATCCGATGGAAATGTAACAAGTCGCTCCATTGTGCTCGAATGATGTTTTATGAGGCACATATATGAATCCAGAAATTAATTATAGGGATCACACCATTATGATACAAACAACAAAACACAAGATATGGACTACTCATTCGTTTGAATTGGATACCCAGTGAAAAATATGCATTTCACCACAACATGTGTGAACCAGACCTTGATGGGACTACACCTCTACCATGATTTAAAACAACTAAATTAGTCTTGAAATGTCTACACAAATACCAGGGTCCTACCATCGCCGATGGCACATCAAATGGACACCCTATTTACAAGATATGACTAATTCAAGATCCCCAAATAATAATAATTAAATTATTTTTGTTATATTTAATAATATTGAGCACCTGAACCTCAAGAACAAGACATCAATGACCCAACCAAGTCTAAAAAGGCAGATCTTATTGAGTGGAAGCCATTTCCACTGACAACACATCTAAATAGACTCTCCATTTAGGATATACAAATATTTAAAAGGGTTTTGGACCAACATGGACCGATCTGGCCCAAAATGGCCAACCCCGGTTGGCCCACCTCGGTCGGCCTGGTCTGCATCCCCATTTTGTGGTCTAGACACAAGTCCATCCCATTCTTCATTATCCCACCAAACAATCCACACCCTATAAACCACTGACCAAGTAGCCCTGTGGATCCCCCCCTCTGCTCCACATCGATGAGCGACCCGCGTGACATTGGTTGCTATCGGCCCCCTTTCCCCTAGTCCTCTTCATATCTTCCTTGCTCTCTGGTTCTCCATCTCGCCGACGCTACAAGACAACCCATGCTAGCCTGATCCTTGACACTTTCACATTGTCCGGCTCACACTGGAGTTCCACCCTACTGCCATTGAACCCCCTCACCAGCCACAACCTGCTACCCGCACCAGCTTCCTCTTTCCGTCAGCTACCATAGTGTTGTGCCTGGCCCTTGTTGGCACATTTTTACCAGACCCACATGACAACCTTTATACAAAAATCGTACTGAATCCTCAGGTGGCCTAATTTTAGATTCAAAATCTATTCTGAGATCCTTTGATCCAGATCATCACAAGGCTAACCTCTCCTCTGAGATCCGTTGATGTTTTGACCTGTCCAATATAAAATGTTGAAGAACCCGAAGAACCGGCCAAGAACACTATGCACAAAATTTATTTTCAGAAAGGATTGATGTTCAATTTAGTTCAGTCATCGAAAGAGATAATAAAAATGATAAAACAAAAAGATAATTAAATATTTTCAATTAAAAACATGAATCAAAACTCCAATGTATAACAAATCCTACCTCGAAAGATCTGTTTAGCATTGATAATTAGATCATTGATCTCCGGATTCGATATTCCAAAGTTTCACCAGATATTTCTTCTCTATTCAATGAAGAACAATGAAGAACATATGAGAGAGGAGACTGAGTTAGAGAATAGGGCTAACCCTAATCCCAACCACGGATTTTATATTTATAGAAAAATAATGGAAACCCACCAATAGTCTTGAAAACTGAAACTTCTCTGACCGCTCATTATATGCCACATCTAGGAAAGACACACCATTCTGAACTCAATGGTGGCATTATATTTAAAATCTATGACCCCATTATAAGGTTATTAAATGTGTAATTTGAAATAAAATAACTAAATTTAATTATTTTATTTATTATTTTCCCCTAGGTGAACTTTATTAAAGAAGTCTCGTGCTGAAAAAATTTATACCATGAATATGGGAAATGCCACATTTCAGACTCCACTATGGCCTTAATGTATTGATATGAGCTACCATTTTAGAGATACACCATTTTCATCATGTGAATAGTGTTGAATCAATAAGGTTCCTTATGAAGTTTCCATTCCTTCATGTTTTGAAAATCACAAAGACTCTATCTTAAGGCACATTTCATTTTCACTATGTTTTATTTTAATAAGGAAAATTTTACTTCCTAAAGGAAAATTTATCCTTACCATGTTCTCATTGTTCATATAATAATCTATCTAAAGCTGTCTCATTTTATTTCAATGTGTAAAATTTGGTTTTGTATCTAAAACATAAGAATCATATAAATACTTGGATATAGAACATTCTATTTTAGGATCCATATTCAGGTTCTGAATTCCTCTAAATTCAGACTCGGAATTCTCATGAATTCAGACTCTGAGTTCTTTGAATTTAGAAACTGAATTCTAATGAATTTTGACTCCATGTTCTCTGAATTCCAACTCTAAACTCTTCTGAATCTAGACTCAGAATTCTAACAAATTGTGACTCCGAATTCTAATGAATTCTAACTGCGTGTTCTCTTTATTCCGACTACGATTTCTTCAGAATTATGACTCCTAATTCTCATGAATTCGGACTCCAAATTCTTATTAATTTAGACTCTGAATTCCCTTGAAATTCGAACTCCGAATTCTATAGAATTCAAGTTACGAATTCTTTGGAAAACAGAATCTGAATATCCATGTGTTATAGACACTGAATGGATTTCTGGTTAGACTTTGAACTTTTATTTTTCCTTAGACTCTAAAAAATATATCTATTCAAGCAACCATATTTTTCTTACACTAGCTAAAGTTATGAAATGATGTCATGCATTCTATTACTAAATAACCATTATTTATGTGACACGTGTATAAGTCCCTCTGATATTCATGGAAAAAATATGACCATTCGAAGAGGGAGATGACCGTTGGAGATGTGCCTATAAATAGGATCTCAATTGATCGAGCTCACAACTTTTGACTGTTCCAAAACTCTAGAGATTATATGCTGTTGAAGTGATTTATAGAGAGAGAATATCATGCTTTATGCATGCTGAACATATCATTAAGATTGCTTTGTGTGAATCCGAATGTTGCTAAGTACATTCGAGGGCTCCCAAGGATAGAAAGACAGAGGTTCCGACTACCTTAATGTTTAAGGACTTTCTTGCAAAGGAAAATAGAGGTTCCAAATACCTTGAAGTTCGAGGGCATGTGGGGATAACAAGAGAGATTCCAATAATCCTAATGATGGATCACCCTGGTGTGTGTAAGACAGAATTTCATGAATGTATAAATCATGGGACCTTTATTCAATGATGTTGAATTCCCTTCTCATTGGGTTAAAAGATTTCATACTTGTTACTTGTATTGTTTTGAGTCTATTTTCTGCTGCATTTTGATTGATAAGAAATGTATAACTATCTTATACTTTCTTGTTTTTGTATACTCTTATTTGTAAGATTCTATATGCTTTAAGGTAGAATCTTTGTCCTTGTAATCCTCTCTTTAGTTTCATTTCCGGAACCACTTTTCTGGAATCTAGCAGGTTTTTAGTACTAAGAGGTCTTGGGAATTTACCTTGTTTAACATTTTTAAACACAATTTTTCTTAAGGATAGAGATGAATGTTTTCATTCCAACTTTAAAGGTTCCAAAAGAATTTTAAAGAATAAAATTCACCCCCTCCTGTATATTGAGCATCTACATTCTTATTTCAATCCTACAGTTGGTATCTGAGAAGGTCTTTGAAATGATAATATTCACATATAAGTTTTCTTGTTCATGTTTTTCATTGTTTTATATTTTCCTTGCATAGGATATTTTTATCTTTGTTTACAAGATTTCATTACCAACAAGTTTGTTTGGAACTATTTTTTATTTTAGATTGAAGGAATGAATGTTGGTTCCATAGACAACCTAAATCCTATAAGACCACCTATTTTTTATGGGAATGATTATTAATATTTGATAGATCGTATGAAGAACTTTTTTATCAATACCGGAGTGGACAATTTTGTTATGCTTGTTGGAGGATATAAAATCTCTGATAAAGAAAATTATTACTTTCAAAAATAAAGAAAAGCATTAATATCAACTGAATTATAAGGTACACAATACTTTGCATTTATCTATGATAAGAAATATATATATCCATATTTCATCTTGTGAAGAAGAAAATTGTATTTGGAGGAATCTTGAAGTAACTCATTTTAGAACATCCAATGTTATCGAAACTAGAAGAGCTATGCTTAGATCTGAGTATAATGGTTTTTGATTTCCATATAGAGAACCTATATGTAAGGTACAACAGAGATTTATGGCTATTGTCAAAATCCTATAATATATGGGTGAGAAAGGATTAGATTATGAAGATCTTGTGGACAAGATCATAGACATCATTCCCAATGAGTGGGAATCTGAGAGGACAGCTATAGATGAGAATAAAAAGGTTACCCATATTTCTCTTGATGAACATTTTGGAGCACTTTTTCAACATGATACTCGAATGAAGAGAGTTTCTGATAATATAAATAAGAAGATTGAAAATGGAAGTGTTTCTTTTATAACAACTTCAAATCATATGAAATATAGTACACCTGAGAGAGTTACAAGATCCAAATCTAAGAAGGCTGTTATTCAATTCGAATCTAGCAGAAGTGAATCTTCCAAAAATTAATTATCCAATATTTTCAGAAGAATGAAAAAGATTGTTGGATAGATGAACTTTCAATTCAGATACAAGAAGAAAGAAAGTAAAGATAAGAAAGAATCAGAAGTCACTTTTTATGAATACAAAAGAGCAAGATATATATGGCCAGATTGTCAATTTCTTAAGAAAAAGGATAGAAAGGAAAATAATTCTGAGAGAAAAAGAAATATGTACAACAATGATAAATCTTAGAATTTTTTGAAAGCTATTGAAATATGGAGTGCCAGTGGTGGAGGCTCTTCAGTTGAACCCTCAGAGTATGAATCTTCTAGATAGAATAATCTTGGTTTACTAGCTAGACTACCTGTTGAAAATCATTTTTAATGGCTCTTGTACACAATGTTGAATCCACCACCAATGTATCCTTGAATTCTAATTATATTTATAGTAATTACAATGAATCTTCAAATGAAGAATCTTTTTCTGAGGAATATAATACTTTACCTTCCTATGACGAAGTTTCTAGATTTTCTAAACTCCTTGAGAATGAGAATTAAAAACACCAGAAAAATCTTGATAAAGAAAATTCTAGAAATACTATTCTTATTATGGAAATATCAGATCATTCTAAAGATCTTGATAATAAAACCCTTTATTTTGAATGCATTTCAAAAAATATCGAGGAAGTAAATTTTGAGGAGGGTAAACTTTCTAAGGATCTAGAAAATATATTTTCTATGAAAAGTATTTTAGAGACTAGATCTAGTTCTTAGACCAATGTTTTTGAGGATAAGAACATAGTTATTAAGATAAAGTTAGAAATATTTTCCTTAAGGTAGTGTTTTTCAAACATTAACGTAGGTAATGAAAATTTTGATAAGTTGTATTCTCAAATTCGACCTCTATGGAATAGTTCTGGGTTTTGGTTATACTAGGTCAAAACTGATTTTTAGTAACAACTATTTTGTTCCTCAAAGTGATCTTTTCTACACTAAATATCAGTGTGGTGGACACTAGGAAAAAAGTTGTTAATTAAAAACACAGTATTTATATATCATAAAGATTATTTTTTTAAAAATATGTCGATACCTATGATTGTTCTTTCTAAAGTTTTCGGATCAAAAAATGTTTGGGTTCCAAAAGACTAACTCTCTTATTTTCAAAAAATTAAAGATAGTACCAACAACAAAACATAGTACATGGATAGTGGATATTCCCGACATATGACTGGTAAAAAACACTTCTTTGAGAAGATTATGAGGACAAAAGGAGGAAAAGTAACTTTTGGAAATAATTCTAAGGGAGAAATTATTGGTATAGGTAACATCATTATTGTTGGAAAAACATTAATTTCAATTTTTTTTATCTGTAAAGGGTCTTAAGAAAAATCTCATTAGCATAAGTCAATTATGTGATGAAGGTTACCTTGTAATTTTTTGGAATGATAAGTTCTTAGTAGACAATTCCAAGGAAGTTTTTATTCCTTATTCCCATAAGAAAGAGAATGCATACACCCTAAACATAGAATACCTTAGGATCCAAGACTAACCTTTCCTTAGTGAAATTGAAGATCATTCTTGTTTATGGAATAAAAGTCTAGGTCACTGTAACCATAGGAACCTATGAAAACACTATAAGAAAAGACTAGTTGAAGATCTACCAGAGCTTAATTTTGATTCCTCAAAAGTGTGTGATCCTTGTAAATATGGCAAGAAATATAAATCATGTTTTAAGTTAGTCGGTGAAGTCTCAACTACTGATGCATTATAGTTAGTGAATATGGATCTTTTTTGTCCAACAAAAAATGGAATAATTAGAGTAAAATATTACGTATTTGTCTTAGTTTATGATTACACTAGATTTACATGGGTCTATTTTCATGCAAAGAAGTATAAAGATTTTTACTATTTCAGATACTTTAGATCCCAAGTTAAAAATAAGAAAAACCTTCATTTGATAACTATTCATAGTGATCAGGGAGGTGAATTTCAAAATTCTGATTTTGAAACATTTTTTTGTAGAAAAGACATTACTCATAATTTATCTGCACCCAGAACTCCTCAATAAAATGGTTTTTAAAGAAGAAATAAAATTCTTCAAGAGATAATGAGAACCATGTTGAGTGAGTATTAGGTAGCCAAACATTTTTGGGAGGAAGCTGTAAGTACATATTTTTATACTATAAATCGGGTTTTGATTATACCATTTCTTAACTAAAACCCTTCTGAGTTATAGAATGATAGAAAACCTAGACATTCCTACATCAAGGTATTTGGTTGCAAAGTCTTCATTCTGAATAATAAATATAATTTACACAAATTTTCTCCAAAATCTGATGAAGGAGTTTTCTTCGGCTACTCCACAACTTCTAAGGATTATATAGTTTTCAATAAAAATACATGTACTGTTGAAGAAACAGTACCTGTCAAATTTGAAGATATCGATCCTTTTTATTTTAAAAAACCTCAACCTACATCCTTAGACGTGCTTTCAAAAAATTATTATCAACCCTTGATAGCAGAATCTTTTTGATAAGGAAAATGTTTGAGAAGGAATTTCAAAAACATTTACCCAGAAATATTTCCTACCCTACGTTGATGAAAAGGTTGTACAAAACCCAAATCAGTTGTTTCTTAAGAATCATCCCAGTGATAGTATCATTGGTGATGTGGATCAATCTATAAGGACTAGAAGTTCCTTAGGGAATGAAGTACAACATATAGTATTCATTTCCCAATTAGAACCAAAAAGCACTGATGAAGCTTTAGGTGACGATGATTGGATAAAAGCTATGTAGGATGAGCTAAATGAATTTGAAAGGAATAAAGTCTAGACCTTGGTTGAAAGACCTACGGAAACATATTTTATTGGAGTCCAATGGGTCTTCAGAAATAAGTGTGATGAAAATAGAAACATTGTAAAAAATAATGTTATATTGGTTGCTAAAGGCTATAATCAACAAGAATGAATAGAATATTAAGAAACATATGCTCTAGTATCGAGACATGAATCTATTCATATTCTACATGCCTTTGCAACATTATTCAATTTCAAACCTTTCCAAATGGATGTTAAATGTGCTTTCCTTAATGGTTAAGTTCAAGAGGAAGACTCTATTGAAGAACATCCCGGTTTTAAAGATTCAAAACATCCTAAACTTGTTTACAAACTTACCAAAGATTTGGATGGACTTAAGAAAGCCACTCGATCTTGGTATGATAAACTTACATGATTTTTTATTCAAAATTATTATGCTAATGAAAATGATTATCCAACCCTTTTTATAATGATGATACGCAAAATGTTTTGATTGTTCAAATTTATGTTGATGGCATTATATTTGGTTCAACTCAGCATATCTTTAACCGATTCCTTTGCAGATCTAATGAAATCTGAGTTTGAAATGAGTATGATGGGTTAGTTATCATTTTTCCTTGTTTTTAAAATTTCTAAAAAATAGAAGGAATATGTATATCCCAATAGAAGTATATCTATGATCTTATTAAAAAGTATGGATATGACAACTCTAAGAGTATTAGTACCCCCATTATTACCTCATATTCACTTGATTTTGATGAAGCTGGGAAACATGTATACATCTTTTAGAGGTATGATAGGAATTCTACTTTACTTGATAGCTAGTAGTCCAGACTAAATGTTTTCAGTATGTTTATGTTAAAGATATCAATGTAATCCTAAGTAATATCATTTAAAGGAAGTGAATATAATTTTTCGCTACTTAAAGGGATCCATGGATTTAAGACTCTTTTATAATTCTGGAAATGATTTTGTTTTAAAATGTTTTTCAGATGCTGATTTTGGTGATGTAGAATGGATAGGAAAAGTTCATCCAGAACTTTTCATTTAATAGGAGATTCATTAGTTTATTGGTCATGCAAAAATAACACTCAGAAGCACTTTCCACTGACGAAGATGAATATTTTGAAGCTGGAAGTTGTTGTGCTCAAGTGTTGTGGATGAAACACACACTCCCAGACTATGGTACGAGTTTGACCAAAACACAAATTTTGTGTATAATACAAGTTCCATTTCCCTAAGCAAAAACTCCACACATCACTCTCATGCAAAACACATAGATATTAGGCATCACTTTCTAGGGGATCACACACAAAAAGAAGATATCATTCTTCAATATATCATAACACAATATCAACATGATGATATTTTCACAAAATATTTACCCTCTAATAGACATTAATGCATTAAATAGAAGTTAAGAATGATAATTGTAAGGTAATATTCTTTATTAACTTCTTGTTGAAACCTATCTCCTTACAGAAAGAAATTCCTTTTAAAAGAGGGAGTACATTATCTTGGTTGTTAGTTAAATTTTTTTCATAATAATGATTTTCGTAGTCAAAATTTTCGTAATGAAAATTTTTGAAGTCATATTTTCTAAATGTTTCGTAATGAAAATTTTCATAGTCAGATTTTCTAAATTTTTTATAAATGAAAATTTTCCTAATAAGTTTTTCTAAATTTTTCATACTCAAAATTTTCGTAATAAAGATTTTAGTACTCAACATTTTCTTAATGAATATTATCATACATAAAATTTTCGTAATAAAGATTTTTGTACTTAAAATATTCATAATGAATATTTTGGTACTTAAAATTTCTGTAATAAGGATTTTTGTAATTAATATTTTCTTAATGAAGATTTTGGTACTTAAAATTTTCATAATGAAGATTTTCATAATTAAAATATTCTTAATGAATATTTTGGTACATAAAATTTTCATAATGAATAGTTTCATACTTAAAATTTTCATAATGAAGATTTCATTACTTAAATTTTTTTAATGTAGATTTTCGTACTTAAATATTTCATAATAATGATTTTTGTAGTCAAAGTTTTCACAGTCAATTTTTCAGAATTTAAAGTTCTTCAAGAAGAATTTTCCTCATTACGAATAATCTTCTTGGTAATCTGAAAGGTATGTTTAATTTCTTGATTTTTCATAATAAAATTTTACTTTTTGGTATTTTCCTCTGGTTTTAAATTTTTTAGATTATCATTTCTTTAAATCTGATTGTTATCCATAAAAAACCTCAAAAGATTAGATTCCACAAAAATTTCCTTACAGATATCATCTAAACCGTCAGATCTAATCAAGAAGTTTTTTAGCCATTGGATCAGTCAGGGATGCTGAACCGTCGCTTCAATTGCCTATATAATGGACTCCCAGTGGTTTTCCCACAACAAAACTCAAGCCTTCGCGTGATGAAGCTCAGCCTCCCCTACATAAGACTGTTCTGAACTTCTCAGATCATTCTTACTTTCAAATGACTGCCGAAGTCTCCTCTCAGAAAAATATGTCATCTGTCAAACCAATTTCTGAATGGATGATATATAGAGAAAGTTTATTTTATCCAATTTTTTTTCTCAATGTGTGATTCTATTATCTCCATGAATATAAAGACGAATGGATGAGAAAGTTTTTGACTTTCAAAACCAAAAGCTCATGATTTGCTTTATCTAGAATTTTTAATATAATTCTATGAGTCAGTAACTTTCTTCAAGGAATAAGGTAGAGATAAGTTTTCTTTTATGTTCTATGGGAAGGAATATTCTATTTCATATAGAAAGGCATCCAGTTTGATAGGAATTCCTTATAAAGGGGAAGCTGAGTTTTATTCCCACAAGCTACCAGATGTTCAAGGATGTTTTGATAAGGTGAATCCCATGGCTTGCCATGGTCTCTTAGAGGTAAAGACTCTGAAGATTCTTCACCTGTCTATAAATTTTTGGATTCATAAATTGTGGGTTCAAGGATTCATCATACAGAGAAAAGGATACAAGGATACACTGAAGAAAATTGATATGTACATTCTAGATTTATTGGTAAAACTATGGTAGATAAACTTGGTTAAGAATATCCTGGTTATGATTGAGAGTATAAAGAATGGAAATAGGAAATATCAAATTATCAGAAATCCATCCATTCTATCAAAGATGATTGTTTGGTGATTATAATCCTTTAAAATTCCATTTAGTTCTATGTCAAGGAATTTTAATGTTATGTGGTTGAGTGATGATACATTTAGAAGGATGAAAGTTGTATTTTCCAAAGAATCCGAAGAATTCTATGACTTTCTTGAAGAGGAATTTGAAGAACCTTTGAAGAAACATGATATGGCTGAAACAACTAAAAAGGGTGGAAGGAAGATAAAGGTGAAGGAAATGGAAGAGAAGGAAAAACCCCCAATGGAATAGTAAACCCATTCTACACCACCAAAGACAAAGAAACAAAAAACTTATTCTGATGAGGTTGTGGCTAAATGGAGAGAAGATAAGAAAAAATCTGAAAGAAAGGGAGCCTATATTTTGCCTGGAATCTGATGCAGAAAAATATTTGAAGGAAAAGGCAACAAAAGAACTTTAAAAGTAAGAGAAAGAGAAGAAGTAGAAGAAAAAGATGTCTGAAACAGACATAGTTCAATCACATTTGAAGGCTGCTGAGAAAGCATCTGATAATATTCGAGTACCGAAATACTTCTTAATAGAACCATTACTAGAGACTCCGGGAAAGAAGTTTTTAATTCTGGAAAAACATCAAGAAGTATTAGTTGGAGAAGAATAATAAGTAGAGGAAGAGTAAGAATAAGGCAGTGGTGACTCAGAAGATGTGATAAAGCAGGTAGAGGAATATCATGAGAAGGAAATCCCCTCTGAGAAATTATCATTCTAAACCTCTTAAGATGAATCGTCAAAGCTTGATACACTTGGGAAGGATAAAGAGAAAGGTAAAGATGATTGTAATAAACTCTTTGGGGAACAAAGCATCAATAAATATTTCATTCACCCAGAGAAGGAAAAAATCGGTGATGACAAAATTGTTCAACTATCTGATAGTGAACACGAATCACCCAATATAGAAGAAGACATTCTGAAAGCTGATAATGGAAATCAGGTGGTTGTTGATACACCTAGAAAAGAAGTGGTAATGAAGAATAAAGTGGGTGACTCATCAAATAAGAAACATGCTTAGTTAGAAAAAAACCCCACCAAGAAACATCTCTGATTCAGAATCATCCTCCCATGGTCATGATTTTTTAGTCCAGTCTTTGAGGAAACTTGTTGGAACTATTCCAATATTTCCGAGCATAGACTCGAGATGCCATTTTCTTCAACACACCTTAAATAAAAAATATAATTTAGTATCCATGGTGATGGATAACTGTGTCAAACTAAAGGCAGACTTCATGACTTTTCTTATTAGTTATGAATCTCATAAAAGGTCATGCAGAAAGATGACAAGCTGGTCAAGGAATATAGTAGAAGAGATGATAATTCTTAATGAATTCCAATAAAGTGTCAAGGATTGTTTTGAAATTGAATATGTAAAGATCATGGATCTCACAAATAGTTTTGAGGAAAAGATAACTTTGGAACAGACTTCTCGAAATCAAGAAGTGAATGATCTAAATGGGAAGTTATATTCAGTTTCTCATAGTTGGAAAGAGAAAGGGATCTTAGGATTGAGGTAGAAGAGAAGCTAGTTAATCAAGAAGAAGTTCTAAAGGTTTAGGCAGAATCTCTCAAGGATCAGGATGATAAAATCAAATCCCTAGAAAAAAAGAGAAGATCAGGATCAGCTTCTCAAGCGTGTAGAGGATGATCACAAGGAGCTCAAAAAGTTGAAAACCATAGTGATGAAGATGATATCGAATTGGAAGGAAGGATAATATTCTTAAATTCTGCTCTTTTTTTTGTATTTCATCCTTGTAATTTTTTTTCCAATTATAAAGAAATTTTTGGTTGCCTATATTTTGTTGTCTAGTAGTAATATTTCAGGTACCACATTTTCTTTCCATTCACTTTAATCATATTTGAAAATCACAAAGGGGTTGAAAGTAATTTCAAAAAGAATACGTAGTAAGAATAAATTTTCCTATGTTAGGGGGAGTTCATCTAAGGGGGGAGTGTTCATTATAAATATTTTCGTATTCAAGATGATGAAAAATCTCATTCAGGAAATCATAATATGATCCTTTGTGGTTCCAAAGCCTTTGGGGGCGTTAGTCGTATTCACTATGAGCCATAATTAATGGGAGGTATGTTTTTTATTTTCATGTTCATAAAAATTCTATTTCTTTATATTCTTTTTCATAAGGATGCTAGTGCTTTCCAAAAAGGGGGAGATTGTTGAGTCAATAAGGTTTCCTTATGACTATTACATTCGATCATGGTTTGAAAATCACAAACACACTATCTTAAGGAAAATTTCTTTTCCCTATATTTTATTTTAATTAGGAATATTGTCCATCCTCAAGGAAAATTTATCGTTACCATGTTCTCATTGTTCATATCCTAGTATTTCTATACCAATCTCATTTTATTTCTAAGTTTAAAATTTAGTTTCATATTTAAAACCTCAGAATCATATAAATAATTGGATATAGAGCATTTTACTCTAGGATCTGATTTCTAGTTCATAATTCCTCTAAATTCAAACTCCAAATTCTCATGAATTTAGACTCTGAGTTCTCTAAATTCTGAATCTGAATTATCTGGAATTGAAACTCCAAATTCTTCGGAATTCAGACTCTGAATTCTTCTTAACTCAGAATCTGAATTCTCATGAATTCATACTCAAAATTCATAGGAATTCAGACTCTAAATATCCTTGAAATTCAGACTCCAAATTCTATAGAATTCATGTTTTAAATTATTTTTAAAACAGAATACGAATATCCATGTGTTATAGACACCAAATGGTTTTTTGGTTAGACTCCGAACTATTATTTTTCCTTAGACTCTTAAAAATGGATATGTTCAAGAAACCCTATTTTTCTACCCTTTCTATAGTTATGAAATCAATCCATGCATTATTTTACTAACTAACAGTTGTTTTAGTGACACGTGTAATGGTGCCTCCGAAATTAAAGGAAAAATATGACCATTGGAGGAGGGATCCGACCGTTGGAGATGTGCCTATAAAGAAGAGGTCATTTGAATGAGCTCACAACTTTTTACTATTCCAAAACTCTAGAAATTACATGTTATTGAAGTGATTTATAGTGAGAGACTCTCATGCTTTCTACGTACTTAAAATATTTTTCAGACTACTTCGTGAAACTCCAAATGTTTCTCAGTACATTCGAGGCCTTCCGAGGATAGGAAGATAGAGGTTCCGACTACCATAAAGTTCATGGACTTCCTTGATAAATAAGATAGAGGTGCCGACTACCTTGATGTTCAAGGGCTTGCGGGGATAGCAAGACAGATTCTGATATTCCTATCTAGGGCTTACCCTAGTGTGGGTAGTACAGACTTTCATAAATGTATAAATCAAGGGACATTTTTTCAAGGTTGTTGAATACCCTTCTCTTTGGGTTAAAAGATTTCATACTTTTTACTTGTATTGTTTCAAGACTATTTTCTGCTTCATTTTGATTGATAAGGAAAGTATAACTATCTTATACTTTCTTGTTTTTATATACATTGATTAGTAAGATTATATACTCTTTAAGGTGGAATATTTGTCCTTGTAAACTTTTCATAAATTTCATTTCTGGTACCATATTTCTCGAATCTAGCAAGTATGTAGAACTAAGAGGTCTTGTGAATTTACCATGTTTAACATTGTTAAACACATTTTTTCTTAAGGTTTAAAATGGAAGTTTTTATAACAAATATAAAAGTTCTAAAGGATTTTTTTAAACTATACAATTAACCCTCTTGTATATTGAGCATCTGCATTCTTATTTCGATCCAACAAATAGTACAAAAAAACATATAATATTTTTATAAATTATTCAGAAACATGGGGCCTCAGAATTACACCCTGTCTCAGCACCTAGCTCTACAATTATATGTAGCAATATTCCAAATACATAAAATGAGTTAAAAGGACTCTACTTCATTATCTCCTTCAAAAAATTCATCCAAAAAAAGATATAATTGGGAAAACAACCCAGGATACTGAGCTCACACATTTCTCTATCATTCCAAGGAAAACCATCATGTTACCATTCTGAAACAACCAGTGAACTTAAGAGATGGTTCATCCTTATAAGATGGAAATAGAAAACTACTTAGGGTAATTGTAGATCGATACCTAGCACGTATCGGGTCCTGAAAAAGTGGTATCAGATAGAAAATGAAAAAATCATACCATACTACTATATAAAATGCCAAACATGCAGCGAAATATAAATAGTACATGTACATAAAGTAAACTAAAATGTAAAGTGGAAAAAATACATGACCAACTAGAAAGGTTCCACAACCTAGCATCAAGAGGAAATGTAATTTAGCTATGATATCCTCTATTCTTAATCCCAAGCTATGACGACTGCACATAGTCCTAGATCCAGTATCTCTAAGCTCCTCTGAAGTCACGATCTACATGTTCATAGCCTGTATAAAAACCCTAATTACAGTAAAATACAAAGTAGGGGTGAGTAAAAAAATACTCAGTAAGATTCCCTGAAGTATCAAGGGAGTCGTAAAGATTTACTAAAGTGGGGAGTAGTATGTAGAACAAGGTACAATAAAATGTGTAATGAATGACCCAACAAGACAATAGAGTAGAATTTACCAAACACAAGGAGCTAGAAATTGTGAGAATATGAAATTCTTGTTGAGTCTTATTTACATATACAAGGGGAGTAGAATAATCGAATAACAAGAAGATAGACATATAAATAACATGGAATACCCCATAGATCTTTTCCTCTACTATAAGGAGAGTAACCAAACTCCAAGGAGTGGGTACTAAAAATAGAATATATATGTATGTATGTTTGTGTGTGAGGGTGTTCTCAGTTAAAGAAACCCAAATGAGAGAGTAAGGTGATATCCATCTCACATCTCATCCTAAAAAAGGTATTAGAAAACTATTCCAGAAATAACCATCGATGCCTAGTATCCCACACAACTACACTGAATAGCAAGTCAAAGAGACTCAATTACCTCACCTTGATACCATCCTCTTTAGACAGAACTATCTTCCCCTCATGATTTTAGGTCGTGTCATAAGGATTCATCTTGGTGGGAATAGAGTCCCATATACTCAAAATTCCAAAGGTATATAAAAGCACACCTCATCACTATTTCACACTATCAAGAGGTCTTCTCAATGTAATGGTCTCATGTTCAGCCTAGCTAGAGGCTTCCACTCCGATATAGGTGAGGACCCACACCCAGCCTAGCTGGATGGTTCCCCTATAGTAAGGTGGAGGACCCATGACTAGCCCGGCTGGAGGGTTCTACTCTAGTATGGTCAAGGAAAAATTCTCTACCCGGATAGAGGGTTCTAGTATAGTATGATCAAGGACCCATGCCTAGCCCAGCTGGAGGGTTCCACATAAAATTAACTGTCGAGGAACATCATTGGCCATTCCATCTATATGGTACCCATTAGTAATAACTGAGGAACACTAGTCATTAGTTCTAGATGGTACCTCTCAAAAAAGTAAACCGAGGAACTCTATCCATCCCTAATAGATGGTACCTCTATTGAAGCATTGAGGAAAACGGGTCATCCCATCTAGATGGTACCTATCAGAAAATCACAATGAGGAACTGTGGCCATCCACGATTGATGGTTCCTCTGAAGAAGAATTCTGCTGTAGTCATTGGGTGCCATCTGGATAAGCGTCACTCTAGGGATGTCACTCATCATATGTCAGAAGACACATTAGAGGGAACCATCAGATTCAACATGGAAAATCACTCAAGATAGGCTTCAAACATGCAAAAATAGAAGTCCAAATGAAAGAGATGTGAGATATAGAATATTCATAATGTTGTACACGATGCGTATGGGGCCCACATGATGTGTGACCCCACTACATCACCTAGACATTTACCTAAACATTATTGGGTACCAAATTGTGATCAAATACCCCAAGGCATGCTGACATACTCCCAAAATACATGGAACACCATGTCAAGAGGTCGATGAGAGCATGACGCTCTTCATTGATCTAGAGGTCGAAAAGCCTAATTATGAGGACACACCACCTCAAAGGGATCTAGAAAATTTGACCACATCACTTCATTCATCTTATCTACTCTCAAAAGATTTAAAGCCGACCGAACCTATGGGTTCTCTTTAAACATTATAGTAGGATCTTCCACGGATAATCCATTAATTATTTTTCAATTAATGTGATCATGAAATAGGATTCACACACCCAAACATATCACACCATTGAGATCCTTGAGGAAAACACACAAGATCAACAATTTATTCACCCAAAACACACATCTGATGGAAAAGTCTCATGTTGTCGCATTACACTTGAATGTATTCTCGTGGGGACCTTGTCTTGATTTTGAAAAAAATTATACAGATCAATCAATTTTAATCCTCACAAAAATACACATGAGATGGACTACTAAAATTTTTTAAATGGATAGAAAGTGAAAAGCTTCATTTCACTAAAATAAGTGCTAACCAGCCCTCGTGGGTCCCAAACATTGACTTTGTTTTAAAACCCTAAATGTAGAATTGAAATTTCAACATGTAGTCCATGGTCCCACCACCAGTAATGGTTCATCAAACAGACATCCCGTTTACTTGATAAGTCCAATGGAAGATCCCTGAATAATAATATTTAAATTATTATTATTAAATTTAAGCATCTTGTGCAACCGAACCCCGAGACAAAGACACCAAAGTTTTAAACTGGTCTAAAAATACCTATCTCATTGAGAATGACCTAAGACCCCAGGAAGCACATGAAATAGTCACATATTTTATGTTATAGATCTATTTTTAGGGTATTCGGTCCACACTAGGTCGGCCAGGACCAAACTGGCCAAACCCATCCACCTGGGCTGGACTGCTCTGGTCGGCCGGGTCCGCATCTCTAGCCCTATCTACATCACCATCCTGCAACACAGTAATAGGTCCAACCCTTTCTTCACTAGGATGACATACCAACCACCATCCGATGCCCCGCTGGAAGTGCAGCCCCACTGGCAAGCTGGACCAATGCTCCTCCCCCAATTATCTATGTTGATGCATGACCCACGCGACATGGGATGCTATCGTCCCCCAGTTTCATGGTCATCCTTATGTCCACATTTCTCACCAACCCACCATCCTACCGACGTCACATACCAGTCTACACCCAACCTAACCTCGATATTGACACATCATTCAGCTCGTATTGGAGCTCCGCCCTGCCGCCATGGAATCGCCACACTAACTACCACTTTCTCCACTCACCAGTCACCTCTCACCTCCAGCAGCCTCAGCGCACCACCAGCCTCCGCCCATCTATTTTCGGTGCTATCGTACCAGACCCACACCAACACCTTATTCTACCTATCATACTGGCTCCTTAGGTGGCCCAATTCCTTATCCAAAATCTTTTCTAGGATCCTTGGATTGATCTCTTCATAGAGCTGACCTATTCTCGATGATCCAGTGATGTTTTTATGATTCCAATATTAAACATTGAGAAACCCAAAAATATGCGAAGAACACGACACACAAAATTGATTTTCATACAGGAATGACGTCCATGTTCATGCATACATTGTCAATGATTCTCAAAATGATAAAACATATTGGTAATGAAGGGATTTCAATTAAGAACATGAATCAGAACTCGAAAGTCGAAGAAATCCTACCTCGAATAATCCGATTAACATAGATGAATCGATCATTGCACTCTAGCTTCGATCTTCCAATGTTTCGGTGGAGATCTCTCCTCAATTCTATGATGAACAATGAAGAATGTAGGAGAGAGGATATAGAGAGTGAGTGATTAGGTCTAACCATAATCCAAATATCTGATCTTTCTATTTATAAAAAAATTTCCAAAACCCGCCATCAGTCATGAAATATTAATATTCTATGGCCCCTCATTCTATGTTCTACGTATGAAAAAACCCCATTAGGAACTCAATCGAGGTCTCAGATTTCCAATACGAGTCCTCATTCTAATGATATTTGAATGGAATTGGAAATAGAATAATTAAATTTAATTATTTTTTTATTGTTTTACTCTTATTTGAATTTACTCACAGAAGTCCCCTACCAACAAAAGTTATACCTATCCTAGGGTAAATGGAACATTCCAAACTCAATTATGCCCTCAGATTTACGATCCACGCTACCATTTAACAGATATCATGTTTCCCTCACGTTTACACTATAAAACATTTATTATTTTTGAATAATTTATTCCAGAAACACTGGGCATAATAATTACACCCAATCATAGCACCTTGCTTCATAATTATATGTAATAATAGTCCAACGTCTTTAAAGGTGAAAAACATGTATCTATACAAGATCTAGTTCACTAATAAATAAACTATTGTTCTATAGTTAGGGGTGACCTGTGATGTCACATGGAGGAAAATTTTGTATATTTTTATTTTCTTTCTAGTGATAGTTGTTATTTTCTTTTGTTTACTTATTTATCCATTGTTAGGGATAAAGCATTACAAAAATATAGTAATCATGATTCCAGGCACTAGTTTCCATCACAAGATGAATGAGAATGGTTCATAGGCCTTGATTTTGACTGGATCACGTGATTGGTACATGGATGACCAAGGATGGCTCATGAAAAATTGTATCAGATACATTATCCCTTATTATTTGAAGATTATCAGTTATTTGGATCAAAGACTTTCAAAATTAATGTATTTAGTCACTGGTAGGTGCTCAAATAATACATTTTTTATGGGAAAATGATTATCTAGGGAGAAAAAGGATGGGTTTGCCTCAAAATCCAATCTTGGATCTTATTGGTTTTCGAGGTCTTTGGTTTTTATTTTTTCATTTTAGGTTGGACATGATATTTTTGTTGTTATTTTGGAGGGATTTATAGGGTTCATGGTTCCCACGTACATTCTAGAAAACCATATACAAACCATGAATCTTCCTTGGTTAACCTCTACTGTTCTCACATGATTGGTGCAAATCCTTCCAAACCGTGCAACCAATCCACATCAATATGTTATTCCTCTAAGGTCTTTTGATTTTGGATCAAGTATTGTGTTGTAATTTTCTATTTTTCATATAATTTTGAGTTGGTTTTTTGTTTGTTCCGTGTATTTAAAATAATAATTGGTTTAAAGAAATTGAATTTTTAAAATAGAAAACCTAGGATTCATTGATGATGAAATGGGTTGTTATAAAAATGGAATGTGTTTTTGGAACTATTATGATATCATTTAAAGGTTCTATAAAAAGTGAATTTGATATTTATTTATAAAATATTTTGAGACTAAAAAAAGATGTATATAATTTTAAAAGGACGTTTCATGTTAATTTGGAAATGTGTTTCCTTAATGATAAGTGGAAAAATAGAAAATTGGTCAATAATTTTAAATATGGTTTGTAGTTTTTCTGTTTGAAATGGAAATTTATTGGTTTTTTCCTTAGTATTCATATCAACGCACACACATATATATATGTGTGTGAATTTTGTAAATGGATGGTTATTTTAATGTGATAATGGGAGCTTGATTTATAAAATGGATGCATATATGTGAAGCCCAATGGAATACCAATGGTTCGTACTTAACCTCTTAGGGTTGATTGTTTTTTGAATATTGTTTTCCAAAAGGGGTATTTAAAAGTTTTGAAAAAATGGGATTTGTGTGATGATTCATCCAATGCTTGAAAAGTTAAAAAAGGTACCTTTGTGATCATAGAGTCCCGATCTATAGTGATCCAGCCACTACTACTTCTTGCCTCCAATCTATGGGTTCCATCATGCTTGGATCCTCCGAACAAGTTGAGCCATGATCACGAGAATTCAACAGTGAAGAATTCCATGAATGAGGGAGGCAAAAGAACCAAGAATTCCCCAAGAATGAACCTTGGCTTTTATTCGTGTAGGCATTGATTAATTATCACTAAATGGATAAATAAAGAGGATAATCTAATTGCCCGATAATCTAGTATTAATTACCGGTCCTACAACAATGGCCAAACCATAGAACAATTAGTTCGTGGACTGACCTTCATTCATTGTGGAATTTAAGAATGGGGAAAGGAAACAGTGAAAATAAATCCTACCAATATTTCTAATAGATCATTTATGGGGAATGGTTTTTTTCATCGTTAATGAGATCTTCTGTCTTCGTTGGTGTGAAAATTCATAATCCATTTTCTGATCCGTCATTTTTCATTCGAGAGGATTCTTTCTCCATTCCCCAGATGAATTCCAATGTTATGGAGATAACCCTAGATTAATAAAAAACGATTAATAATAAGGAAAATAACTTTTGTATCACTTAAAATAATTTTAATTTCACATATTTAATGATGATAACATTCTTTTAGACTTTTTTTCACAAAATTCCTGCATTGAAAAAACATACGTTACACCTAGGGTAAAATATGCATTCTATGTTCAATAGTGAACACTAATTTTTGATCCAGGCACCCTTTGAGGAGTTATTCCAGTTTTTTAGAAAAACTATTCACACATGCTATTAGATAGTTTAATAATTTTCAAACAATTATTCTATGAATATCAGGGCTTGGAATCACACACCTTCTCAGTGCATGTGCCTGAAATCAATACATATAATATCTAGAAATAATACATAAAAATCCAAGATGTTACACATGTGAAAAGGTTTTAAATTATTTTATGATAATTCTAATGATAGATTTATGAGATTTACAGATATTGATATTCATAATAATATGTTAGAAATTAAAATATTTCAATTTAATTCTTCATAAATATGATGACATGGGCTCTATTATTTTTAGAAAGTATTCCAAGGATATTAATGCTTGTTATTTAATACTGTATTAAATTTTATAACAACTTCCAATGTATTGGATATTAGTTTTTTTTATATGATATCATGGATATAATAAATAAACATTATTTTTTAGTTATAAAATATTAATATTTGAAATATTATATAGGAAACAAGCATGGAAAAATATGAAGTATTTATTTGAAAAATGGAAGATTCAAAAAATATAAAATTTGAAAACTATCATTAAAAAGAAACTCTATATACATAGAGTTAATAGAACCGGTAAAATATAGAGATACAATATTTAGGATATTCTCATGTTTTACATGTGATACATATTTTGGAAATTAGATACTCATTTGAATAAATGATCTAGAGTTTTATCATTTTCTACATAAGAGTATATTAATTTCCAGATATTCATAAATTAAAATAGTAATCTAGTTATATAAAATTATTTATTTATATTAATCTCTAAGTGAATAATTATATTGTTTTCTAATACCCATTAATTGGTTGGATTTTTAGTTGTGAATCCCAAATAAAATTCAATAATTAAATTGTGACTCCAAGTGGAAGAATGGAAACTATTATGGTTATTCTTGTTGGTGGGAAAAGGTTGGCCTGTTTTGAGTTTAACGCTCCAAGGTAAAATGTCTTTGTAATTTTGTTGTAACATGATTGTGAAAAATTCATTGCAGGATTACATTATATTGGTTATAGTGGCATCCATATCTCCCAGACCATGAGAGGAGCGAAGATTGGACTTGATCTATTTTTATCTAAAGCACTATAAAATTCCATTATTCATTTTCAAATTATGATTCCACTTAATTAAAATAAAAAAAATATATCAATAAATTTAAATCTAGTTTTAAAAGACGAATTCACCCACATATTGGTTATTTTCCATCGTCACTCTATAGAAACAACTATTTTTAGTGGTGGTCCCATAACGTTCTATATTTTTTCTTTTAATGACCATTTTCCGACTTAACTGTCAAGGGAAAATGAAATTATTTGAGATAGTAGGAACTTGTTAACATTATAGATGAGTACCTCAGAACCACCTAATTTTGATTGTACGTATTATTGATTTTTGAAATCTAATATCAATTTGTTTTAAAATAAAATTAGTATTCACTACTCGACAATCATAAGAACCATAAAACCTAATTGAAGGCAATATTGGATAATTAGTTAAAAAAGATGTATAAAAGTATATTTAGAATTACATTATTATGGTAAATTTATATAATGAAATAAATAGTTATGTGTATAGTCATATATATTCATGTAAAACTATTCATGACTTCTACAAAATTATATAACTTTTATGTCTTAGATTTTTTAATATTTTTAGAAGTAAGATAGGAATGTTAAGAGATGTATATCAAAAATTCAAAATTATATAATAGGAAACTATTAATAATATGTTTTATATATTTACTGTTAATAAAAATGGTATGAGTTATTTCGGAGAAAGTTTGTAAGATCAAGTTCGTATTGAATGTGTACTTAAATAACATGATAAGATGTGACATAATAAATTTCTTCAATTGATGTGGGTAATAACATTATATAATATAAACCAGATGAGATTGATTTATCATTATTACAATATTAGTGGGATATTGATGATATTTCTAGAGTGGAAAATTCAAAGAAGAATGAGATTTATATTAATTTAGATGTTTGTACATACTCTTACGATTGTGAGTTATAGAGTATTAATCGCAAAGAAACAAGATATATTATGAAAGGTGGGTACAAAATAGAGAAGGACTACTAAATCATATATTCTAATTAATATCCTAAAGGTGATGAAAAGGATAAAAATAAATGCAATTTTAATTCTAATAATGCTAAATAGATAATGATTTAATAGTGTATGAAAATGGGGAACGTAAAGCCACGAGAATGAAATGAAGGAAATGGTAGTTTTATGATGTTTTACTGAGGATTTAAGTACTTTTAAAGAATATGTTTCGATAAAGGATAATAAAAATGTGTTCATAATGGATTCATCAAATCATTTAAATGAACTACTTATTCTTATTGTTATTATTCTAAATCTGAATATGAATAATCCACAATTGAAATATTTCTTAATGTGGTTAAAATAAATGATCATAAATTTAAAAAGATCACTAGTTTATATAGTAATGTGAAGATACAATATATGGGAGTTCTTAACGATAATTAAGTGCTAATGAAATATATCCCGGAAGGCTTATAATATAATAATAAATATTTTAATTTTGAATGTATAGATCTAGAAAATTCATAAAAAAATATGAAAATTTTGATTTCTAAAAAATAAAGATACAAAATCTGAAATTGACTTCATATTAAAATTAAGTTAAGATGAATTAATGATTATTGATATGTTTTTATGAAAACTGAACAACTCCAAATTGAAGTATAATGTTTAAAGTGATACATGCCCATTTTATTTTAATATAGAGAAAACATTGATAAAACTAAGGGTTTAAAAAATTGAAAAAAATATATTAGATCTTATTATGACAAATTTTTTTCCAAATGTATAAGTATTTATTTTTTAAAATTATCAATATAAACACACCTACTATTACATGTTTTAAAATATAAATTGACAGGTTATTATTCTAACGAATTCACTTAGAGAATTAAAAAATCTCATTGACCGAATAAGGCTTTCATTTATAAATATTTATCATATATATTTTATGTAATCAAATGTTTCAAACCAGTTTAGAGTCCCAAAAAATTCATATGTTAATCCTGTCACAACAAAATTCTCATGGGTACCAAAATTCTCAAAAATCTATTTTTGTAGAAATTTTGTCTTGTAATCATTAGAATGGTTTTTTTCTAAATTTATAATGGATTATAGAGAAATATTACAACTTATAAGACATAAATTATATCATTTAATAAATGTGGTGAAGGTAATGTTTTCTTTGGCGATAATTCTAAAGGAAAGGTAAACTATTTTAATGAGATTAGAATTTAATTTATTTATTATTTATAATGTATTGTATGTTTAAGTATTTAAAAGTAATTTGAAAATAATTTTATGACTATGTGATTATATAATGTTTTCTATGTTTCAAAATTATAATAGCATTGTATTTATATACGAATATATTTTTATAGAAATAGAAAATACAACATTAATATATTAATTTTTATGAATTAAGTGATGAAAATGTAAAATGTTTTAAAGTTATACAATATGAGAACATTATGTGAAATAAGAAGTCATTATATGGTAATTTCATGTTAATGAACAAGATATCCTTGAGCCAAACAAAATTTCAATTAACTAAAAAAAATTTAGATCATATTTTTTGTGAATATTAATGGAAAAGTAAAAAAACAAAAAAGTAGTTTAAATTCAATTAAATAAGTAAAAAATAAATTTCATATTGATCTTATTCATTTGGATTTATTTTTTTGAATCAAATATTCTAGTTTGGGTGGTAAGAGATAGTATTTTTTATTGTTGATGATTTTATTAGATACACATGAGTATATTCTCATACTCTTAAATATGAAACATTTTCTATGTAAATCAGTTTTTGTAAATTAGTTTAAAATGATAGAGGAACCATAATTAAATAAATTAGAAGTTATCATGGTGGTGAATTCTAGAATCAATAATTTGTCCAATTTTGTGGTGAAAATGGGTATTTTCAAGATTTTTCAATTTTTAAAACCCCATAATTAAATGGTGTAGTAAAATGGAAAATTAGATAACATAATTGAATGGAAAACACCTTGTAAAATGATTTTAACATACAGAAATATTCTTTTATAAATTCATTAATTACCTCTTGTTATGTTACTAATATAATAATATTAATAACTTTTTTAAAAAAGAAACATTATGAGATTTGGAAGGGGTGAGATGAAAAAATGGATATTTTAGAGTCTTTGGGGGTATAGTTTTTATTCATTATACTAAGGATGATTTAGATATATTTGATGTAAATTCCAATGAATATATTTTATAAACATATTAAATTATTATTAAATCGTATTATGTAAAAAATAAATGAACCATAGTTATTGGAGAATTAATTTTCTTTAAATTTAATGGGAAATCATTTAATAAAATGGATGATAATATTGATAAAATTGAAGATGAATTTAGAGATTTTAATTTTGAGGAATTATAACATCAATAATATAATGCACATGTTTAGTTGTAGAATGTTAATTATCAATATGAAAATATTCATGAACGTTATAGAAGACTCATAAAGATCATCCTATTGATAATGTGACTAGTAATAATGAATGAAATGTTCAAAATAGAAAATCTACTAGGAATATTTTGGATAATCATGCTATTATTTATGAATTTATAACTAATAATATTTTGGATCCTTTAAATGATTCTAAGTGGATGTTGGACATGGAAGTATAATAAAAAATTTAACTAAAAATAATGTCTCGACAATGGTAATTCTAAAAAATAATATTCATATTATTGGGAAAAAATGTATAATTAGAAACTAAATTGATGAATATGGAAATATAGTAAAACATAAATCATGATTAGTTACTAAATTTATATTCTCAAGAATAATTCATTGATGTTGAAGAATATATTTGACCTATTTTTATATTAGATCCAATTAGAATATCATTATCTTATGCTGAAATTTTTTAAAATTGATGTCCAAACCAAATTTCTATACGGTTACATTTCTGAAGAAGTATATTATATAAAAAATAGTAGAATTGAATGTGAGATGTATCCTGATTAATTTTTGAAAATATCAATGGATTTATATCTTTTTAATCATGTTCCTTGAGTATTATATGACATGTAAACTAGTTTTATTTTGAAAAACAATTTTTGAGAAGAGAAACGATTGATCCTACATTGTTTATTAAGAAGATTTGTAATGATATCTTGATAGTGAAATTTTTTTGGGTGATATTTTTTTTGGATCTTCATATAAAAATATTTTTAATGAATTTTAATAATTAATTACAACTAAATTTGATATTAGAATGATGGGAGAATTGAAGTTATTCATTGGTTTTCCAATATTTCAATGAAATAAAGATATTTTTCAAAATCAGAATATGTATTGTAATGATCTAGATAACATATTTGTTCTATAATATTCTTAATGTTCAAATACACAAATGAGTACTATTTAAAAATTTAATTTTGATATTGATGGAAAATCTATTGATGTTTAATTTTATTGGGCTATGTTTGGATGTTTGATATATTAAAACACCTATAGGACAGATTTAGTGTTTTTATAATGAATGTATGATAGATATCAATGTGATACTAAATAATTTCACATTTGATCTATTTAGGGTATTATTAGATATGTTAATTGATCTTTTAATCTAGGTTTATATTATCATACAAAAAATTTTGGAATGAAAATATATTTCGATTTAGATTTTAGGGGATTAAATATCAATAGAATAATCACATCTATTATATTCCATTTACATGGTAAATATATAATTCTATTTGATTCAATGAAAAAAAATTATATGCTCCCTTCAACCATCAAATTATAATATATAGGTTCTATATCATGTTGTGATATGTCAAAATTGAATAAGAAAACAATTTCTAATTTTGGTTCTATTTTTTATAAGAATAATATATTCAATAAAAATAACAATACAATTTATATTATAAAAAATCCCTTTCAAAACTCTAGGAATTAGTACATTGATGTTATGTTTCATTTCTTAGTGGACATGTTTAAAAAGGACAAATAAATATTGAATTTATTTTCTATAGAAAATTAGATTTCTAATATCATTACGTAACACTAGGAAATTATATAGTCTTAAAAAATCTAGGCTAATCATTGTGAAATGGATATTTAAATTTATTTTTTGAATAGGAATTAATTTGGTGGGAATTTGATTATGTTTTTATAAATAAATGTCTAGATTTATATGAATTTTATTGAAATTTGGAATATGTTTTTAAGTTTTTGGTTTTTATATTTTTTTTATATTTTTTAATTATATTTCTATTTTAATCTTTTTGATACATAATAATTTATGTATATATACTATTTAATCATTCAGTTTGTATAAAAGGATATTTTGGGAGGGTTTTATAATTATTTTTTCCAAATAACTATTATGATTTTTCTCACTGGACCATGGATAATTTTCTCATGTATAATATTGAATATTATACTTATATAATATGATAATTTTCATGAATGTTTAAATAAATGTTGAATTAATTTTTTATTATCAATTTTAGTAAATTTATCAGTGTGGAGATAATTATTTTTTTAGTAAATTATCTTTTCGATAATTTCAAATAGGGTGATAATTATTGATATTATACTTTTTTTGTAATTATTAAAAAGGAGGATAATTTTGAAGTATATCCTTGGATCACATTGATTTAATATGGTTTTTATAATTAAAAACAATCATTTTATGATTAATTATATCTTCTCAAACAATACCATGTATTTTTTTATGTATTGTTTAATGTAAACTAACCCTTGATTATATCATAATATTTATTTTCATAATAATATTTATATTACATGAAGTGATTTGTTATAACATGTTCTAGAAGGATCATTTTGTGTTATTATGATAAATAAGAAATTTTGGTCCTCAAAATATCATTTTTACATGTTTTTTCTATTCCATCATAGCCAATTCATCTAAAAAAATATCACAGTTAGAGAATTCAGGTAGACTAGTCACCCTCATAGCCTAACCCCATATCCAAATTTCTAGATTTGGTTTCCCTCTATATTTTTTCCTTAATAAGGAAAAAATAACATAAAATTGAGTGATTCTTTTTTATCTAAAAATATAATAAAATTATCAACATATAATTTTATGAAATTTAATTTTGAATCGACCTATATCATTTCTTAAAATAGTTTATAACTGACTATGTATTTAGTCTAAAATCTATAGTTATTCAAAACTATTTTACTACTATATTTTGATTATAACAAAATAAATATAATTCATATAAAGTTAATTCATAAATATTTTGAAATATAAAGAATATATATATATATATAATTCAACTGGATAAAAATCCAATTCTATCATTCAGATGGTCTTATTTACGTTTGAAATTTGATGGGTCAAGCCATTTTTAAATTTCTATAATTGATAATGTGAATCTTCTATTTAAATTACAGTATATGAATTTGTTTAAATGAATTTTTATATGTGAGTTAACTTAATAAAACCACATATGGGAATTACCTATGTAAATTAGCCTATGTCAATTCACATACATGATTCACCGTTGTGAATTTTTCTATGGGAAATTCAACTACTTTGAGAAAAATAGATATGTGAAAATAACATATATAAATTTTCTTACAATGTCATTCATGTTTCTAAAGGATTTCATTAAAACTACAAAAAATTATTTTTTTTAATTTTCCTATTTTAATTTTTTTTCATGTTTATTATGAATATAATTATGTTTTTGGTAGTTCAAAAATTACTTATTAATTATTTTGAGTCCATTTGAACTTTGTTTAAATGGATTTATAATAAATTACTGGATTTCATCCATAGATTTTCTTATATTCATATTCTCATTGAAATATTAGATATTGAAATATACAAATTCCAATATTTTAAAACATAAATAGTCATACTTGAATATTTTTTGGAAGTATTGTAATGATATTAATGATTTTTATTTACTGTTGTATTAATTATTCTAACAAGTTCCACTATAGAAGACGTTAATCATTTTATATTATATCAATAATGACTTATAAGAATATTATTATTCATTTATAAAATATTTAAACATGGAATATAATATGTGAAACAATGTTGGAAAACTCCAAATTAGTTCATTGGAAAAAGAAAAATAATTTCTAATTTAAATGTTGTTGTAAAAAAAGAATCTCTATGTACATAAATTTGATAGAACCTATAAAAAATACTGATAAAATATTGAGGGTTTTTTCTTTCCATTCAAGTGATATGCATTTTTTCAATTAACTATTATTCTATATAGAACTTCAATTATTTGGTCCTATATTGGAAGAAAGTTAATTATTATCTTGAAGGTAAATCATTAAATAATTAATTTTTTCTATGTAATTACTTCAATGTCTTTAATTTGTTTGATTAATTAAAAAGGTTTATATTACCCATTAAAAGTTAGGCTTTTGGGATTTAATTTCCAAAAAGAAAATTTAGACATTGCCTTGTTCATCTAGGAAGAGAAAAGGTATAATTTTCTATTTGTGCCTCTAGGATGGGAAATGCATGTCTAATTTAGGATTATCCCTCTAGGGGAAAAGGGATTGTAATTAGGTTTTAAATCAATGTTGGAAAAACTAATTGTATGATTTCAATATTTTTGTTATAGTGTGTGTTGTCTCCCTCAATTCATGAGAGGGTTGAAGACAAGATTATGATCATTTATATACGATCAACTATAAAAACTTTTTTTGAATATTTTATTTATATTCATGTTGAATCGATTTAATAACTCTGATATAAGCTAAAATTTAAATTCACATTTAAAATATCAATTCACCTCCCTCTTTGTTATTTTCTATCTTAACTCTATAAAAATATCACCCATATACATTCATGTATCCCTTATATGGGAATCCACTATATTACTCAATATAATCACAATCTACACTCATCGATACAAATGAATACTCATTTACTAAAGGTGAACCCATAGCTCATATATTAATCCAGACCTTAACCTCATGTGGTTGGTCAAATTACAATTAAAATACCTATATTATGACATAGTCCATCTAATTAAGGATAATTTCTATAAAATTCACATTCATACCCTTAGTAATATAATTTCTTCTTCCAAGACAATTTCAATGACTTTATGTGTGTCTCATCACACGTATTCCTTATGAGAGATCTCAAGAAAACCTTATTAAGAAAAACCACCAATAAATTATATATCTAGCCATGATGGACTTATTTTGGTCATATCACAACACAAGACTACATTCCTATACTAAGAAGTTATTCCAAAACAAGAATTAGATGTATAGTAATCTCACTCATTATCCCAAGGGCCAAGCCAAAAATTTCATACATACTCTCTTTAAGTAATCAAATCAGGGATATTTACTACTCATACTAGGGCCAATACCTATCCCATTCCTCTGAAATTTCATTCATCATCCATGTCCCCTTGGTGGTATCCCTCTAGGAATTATAAAAACGATCAACACATAACAAAACACATGCTCCAACTTTAGGTGGCTCAATTCAACTAATTTCCATACAAAAGGGAGATCTCAATCCTTATATATTTTAACAACAATCCTTATTTACAAGAATATATGAAAAATAATTCATAATCAAGAATATAGTTATGCATTATAGGGGCCACCAACTTCATATAGGGAATTAGCCCGTATTTTAGGCTCTTTTATTCCTCAAACAAGTATGTTCATAGCCTTACCAACATCCAAGAATCTATATCAATAATCAGAATCCAATTAAATTAATTACGAAAAAATTTTAATTAATCAAAAATTAATTATAAAACCTTATAAATATTTAAAATAATTGTCTGATGTGTCATTGGGCAACCATAATCCCACACAATGGGCCATGTTTCTAAAAAGAAAAACATTTATAAATTAAAATATACACCAATTTATATTATCAAACATAAAATTTTAAAAATTTCATATTTTATTACCTATCAGAATAATCGCACACATCAATGATTACGTTTGAGGTTATTGTCGATGAGGATTAGTAATATAGGGAAATTATTTTTAATAACTTGCGAACATTTTCATAGGACAAGTTTGGGATATAAATAACATTAAGAGGGGGGTGAATCAGTATTAGGGACTTTTTAATCCAATTCCATATTTAAATCCCTGTACTTCTTGAACTTTTAGGATCTTGATTTTATTATTCACTTCTCCCTATCGTATTAAATAAGATAAAGAAATAAAAATATGAACACAATATTTTTACAAGGTTCACTACTCAATAAGACAAGCTATATCATTTATATGCATGTTAATGACATGTTCGTGGATTCTCCGATGTAATGTGATATTATGTTATAGTTGATTGACTTGGAAAACAATCTTCTAGTCAGTGTGAGACATTACAATTTGGAGGGGGGTGGGAAATAATCCACTTCCCCGAACTAGTGATAGCCTAGTCAAACATACATCTTCCATGATTGTTCATTATACATACTATGGAGATAGTCTTAATCCTTCTTCTAAAGGTAGGTTCTTCTCTTGATCTTCATATGTTCCCTTCACTTTGTTACGTGAAAAGCAGTAGGCAAGCAACTCTCTTCTTATCTCTCTTCTTCTCTAGTGAAAAACTAATTTCACTACTTCTTATACTATATTCTTATTTTGTGAAACAACCAAATTAAGTTTTCATATTCATTCATGGAAATAATCACATACACCTTTGTGATTGTTCAATAAATGTGTATCATCTCACATTGTGTCGTCAGAGTTAATTCTTCTCCGTTGTTCATGAATGAATGTGATCATTCATGTGGAATTTACGTTGAACCATATCTTTATACTTCTTGTTGGTGTATTTAATATGTACCTAACCGAATATAACTCTATTTACCTATGCATACAAATAGACATATATTCTTCATGTCTTCCCTCTTATCTTTTTCTCTTTCACTTGTTTTGGGAGTTCTTAATTTTTTCACATGAGTGCATGAATGTTGTGTTTTCAACTAAACTAAATGCACACTCTTCTATTCTTAAATATTGCTTGTGTGATAACCCAAAATGGTATAGATAATTTATAACACATAATCATTCTCCTCTATTTTCATTATCTTATTTCTCTTTCCCGTAATTTGGTTGATTCTTTAGGTTTATATATGTAATTCTTCAATCCTGAATGGATGCAACCCTTTCCTCATGTGAACTCCTTCTTCAAACTACCATACAAGATGTTAGGCTCATTCAAACAATAAACATGTGTGCATGCATGTTTGCGCTACCATTTTTCATTCAATCTCCATATTCTTAAGGAAATTTACCCCTACATAACAGTAAGATGTTTCATTCATACCTAATGAAGTTCTCCTTCAATTCATGAACCCAAGAGGCTCACTATTTTTTTCGTACAAGGGATGCATGGTTCCGCCTCTTCGAAAAGCTCAGTGAGAGGTTGAGGCTCAACATAGGGCTTATGATGGAATGACCTTCACAAACCATAGAGAGGGATTTAGAAAACCTATCATTTGTTCATAGGACCGATGCTTCGAAAAGTGGTTTCAGAGTGTGAAACACTTTTCAACCACTTGTTGGATCTCTTATTCACAGAGTAGAAGGCTTGTGGGTCCTCTTCTTACTCTTCTCAATTTGGAGGCACAAAGTGCTCTGTTTATCAAAACTGGTGCTCTCAAGAATACATGAGCTGCATCCCCTTCTCAGCTTGGACCTCTCCTTTTATAGGTGAGAAAAAATATCCTTCCTCATTAAAAATATTCAAGATATACCATGGTGATTATGGTTTGAATGAAATATATCATATAAATTTTAAAACCATCAAACCCACAGATGAGATGTGCCAATATCCTAGGATTGTTTCCTTTTCGAACACCGGCTCCTTTATTCATTCATGTAATGAAGGACGCGTGCATGTATATTTCTTTTAAATCAATAATGCATCCACCAGGCCTTAGTGACAACATTTTACTCCACCAAACCATCCCCTCCAAATTATTCTCATGCATGAACAATGTATGTTAGATTCACATCTTCAGTGTGATACAAGGATGCTCATGGTGTTAAAATAATAATAAATATAGCTCAGACAATATTATTGATCATCTAAGATGGAGAGCTGCGGTGCCAGAGAGTGCTGGAGGAGGAAGATTATGGAATGGGTTGGTTTGAATGTCATAGGAGGATTGAATGGCTTAAGTTCATACTCACATAGAATGGTATTTATGGGTGCCCAAGATAAAATAATCAGATTCCACACTGATCAGACAGTTGAGTGAGACGTTGTATAATATGACTAGATGAGATCACTCTATTCATTAAAAAAATTGTCCCACATTGAAACATATACATGGGTGAGGTGTGGTTTATGTATCAAGGAACTCCACCATTTTCTTAGCATTCTCCTCCCCTCTCCATGGTACCACCCCATACGGTGTTCTCTGCGGGCGTGCTCTGCACCCCCCCCCATTATGCACTTAGTGTGCATGCTTCCTCCCATGCCATGCGAGCATGCACTACGTCTACTATGACTCTATCAGGATGACCATGGATGAAATCCCCATGGGTGCGGTTGACCCCAGTGGTCCCACACATTCCTCAGGATGAAGTTGACTGGCTAGCTGTTGGGCTGGCCCAATTTTTTATATAATCCACAAATATATTCTTCTAGGTGAAAATGCTTTCCTACCTTAAAACATATTCATGGCCACCTCAAAGTCCATGCCTCTTCATTAACCTTATTCTTCATCATTTATTTTCTTATTATCACTTCCTATGAACTTTAATCCACGTTTAAAGGATGTTACATCAATGTTGTCAACAATGTGTCACTTTTGACACACGTTTTTTGAATTTTAGAATAGTGCATCAATCATTTGAATTGGTAACAACATAGATATTTTCCCAAGCATGGAATCCAATGATATAAATCCAAAAAAATATTAGAAAATAATCACTTCAACCAATATCCAATCACTTTAGAGTTTCTTCTTCATTTTTACAATTATTGAAAACTACTGAAAACAAATACAACTTATACACAAAGTGGTCCCAACCACCTCCCCCTTTTTATTTGTTGGTAATACTCAATGTTATTTCTCAAATGAATGTGTCAATATAAAAATTAGAATCTTATCCCACTAATTAAATTTTTATTCTATCACTTTTAATCTTTCATTTCACTTTCTCTCCCCCTTATTGAAATGAAATAGTATGTTCATGGGAAAAATGTATCAGTCCATAAATAATCAATGTGTCTTCCATAATTTCTCTCCAAACTACATCATCCATGCTCGGTTTAGAAGACAAGAGGATCCAATTTAGACACCAGAGATATTAATTACCCACTTTTCATGATACCTCATGAGATGAGAACTCATATACTTCTGTTCAAGGGTTTTACACTTCCATTACAGGATGAGGATAAAATATTTGATATGAAATAATCATCTGGAAGCTCCTACACTCACTTCCACAAATGGATAAAAAATGTTCATCTGTAACATGCTTGATATGTAACATTGGGGAAATTCCATTCTTCTTATGTCACTAATTAATTCAGTTACTCCCCCTTTGTAGAATTGTCTTTTTTGGAATGTCCAAGGATGAGAGATTGAGAAATGATAATCCTTTTTGAATGATAAGATCTTCAAACAATCTTCAGAGTACTTGAATTTGATACCACCTGATGTTGATAGTAATTGAAATAAAAACATTGGTAGTATATTCATGTTTCTCTCCCACAAGGGATAAATCCTCATCATTGACTCTCAGGTTCTCCCCTTGAGATCTTGCTTCATCTTAAATTCCCTTCATTATAAGAACAAATAAAATACACAAATATTTAAAGGAATAATGTGGATCCTCGTTACTTCATTAATGTGAATAGGATGGTTGAAATGATTTTCTCATCAAAGATTTTCCATTATTCACACTTTCACATTGGATCATCAAATTTAGTTTCAATTGTGTGGATCCCAGTTGTTCTTCCATTTCATTGTGTGTTATCCTTCTTTCTTCATGTTATTTTAGAGAACAAGAATCTCCTGGTTAAACATTCACGTTCTTATGAAATTATTCATGGACTAGAATAAATGTAATGAAATTTTTAATAGTTTGACCAACATTGTTTCACCTCACAAACATGACATCTTTATCTTCATGTGAAATATTCTTTTTGATTTTTTAAATATCCTTAGCTTGTGCATATTCTATTTCACTTATTCATTCAAAACATCTTGGCTAGATAACTATTAGGTCATTAAAGCTTAAGGCATCATGATTGGATCTTCCACATGAATTATTTTTAGTGGAATTCTTCTTATGAGTTCTTTTGGATGCACCACCCTTTAACCTTAATGGATTTAGAATCCAAGGTATTCTAACTTTTCCTTCATGTAATCTTATTTGATGAATTTATTTTTACAACATTTGTCTGATTTTTTTCCCAAAGATACTTCTTCATTATTAGCAAAATGTTGTGACCTTATTTTCTTATAATAATTGGATGCATATTGAGATAAACATGTATAAACATTGGGACCACATCCATTTCATAGAACACAAATTTTTTCAAGAATTCAAAATTTGTTTTCAATATACATATTCATCAGGATATGTGGATGTTTCATCAAAATATCTCAATTTTTCCCCCATGATATCGGCTTTCTATGTGATTTTTTATATAAGGTATTGTACCAATAATACAATGTTAAAGTCCCAAATCTATTTACTAACCAATATTTAACCACAAATCATGACTTCTTGATATATTCTATATTATATTGTCAGGCCTTCTTCTTAATGTGTTGTCCTCTCTGATGGGAATCATCTTAAAAATTCATACTCATATCCTCCCTACCCATAGTGGCAGGTATCTCACCATGTTTCCTCATCCATACATTTTAAAAAAATTTCTTACACCATGCGCTCATTGTAGAAATTAATTTAGAAACATTAGTACAAGATGGTATTGATGGTACCTGTTCTTTCTAAACTACTTGTGATAGATCATTTAGTGAATTCATGATCTTCATATCAAATGTTGGTGTTCTAAAACCCTTAGAATCATCCAATTAACATTGAATACAAGTATAAACTATCACCTTCTTTTGAGAGGCCTCAAAATGTGTCTTCTCAAGATTGGAACACTGAGCACCCAATTTTAGACATTCCATATTTAAGATGATCTTTTGGTCTTCACAAGTCATCCTTAATCGTTAAACTTCCACTTCATGCATCATAACATTGTTTTGTAAAAAAGTGTCATGTTTCTTGATCTTCATGGAATTTTCGTCCGGATATATACTATTTAAATCAGTGCTCTTCTATAGCATATTTTTACATACACAGATTTTCTCTTCTAAATTCATATTGACTCCCTCTTTCTCCTCAACATCTTTGATCCATATTGAGTAACATATTTCAAATTCCCTCTTTTTTTCTTCAAAGGATCCAACCTATGTGGATAGATTTGGACATTAAATTTTTTTTCCTTGTAAGCCCTACTCTGAAACATCATTTTCTTCTTCTAGATGGGGGACATCGTCCTACATACATTGAAAGACTCCACCAAACGAGATGCACTTTCTTTAGGGATATAATTAAAAGTATCTCTTAATATATCAATTGATATTTTTTGAGAGGTTTTTGATTGGTCATCCCCACATGTGATAATATTTAAATCATCAGAATAATTTTCAAATGTACTAACACATACCTCCTGATCATTTTAGGTAGGAATGTTGTCCATATTATTTGAAGAATATTGAGGTACCATCTTATTACTTTTCATGATAGATGTTTATTTATTATCATCAATATATGGAGAAACAGATACTTTCTCATCTTTAGGCAAGAGGGAATTATTCTTCTGTTTTCTTTTCTCCTAATTTTTCATATTCCACAAGATCTTCATAGAAAAGTTCTTCTACTCATAGAAAACTAGATCTTCACTATAAATACACTAAATTTATTAATTAGGAATGAAACTCAACTTTTGAAAATAAAATAACTTCACTATAGAGAATCCAATAGAGGTGGACCTGCCTCTGATACCATCTGAGAGGACCAGTTTGGGATTTACAAAATATTAAGAGGGGGGTGAATCAGTGTTGGTGACTTTAAAAAAAACATATTATTCCTATACCTATTGACCTGTTAGTATCTTGATTATATGATTTTTTTTCCCCATCGCATGTAAAAATATAAATCCGTAAAAATATACACATGATATTTTGACAAGGTTAACTACTCAATAAAAGTAGCTAAATCCTTTCCAGTCATGGGATTGAGCAGTTCATTGATTCCCCAATAAAATTTGGTATGCTATAATAGTGGATTGACTAGGAAAATAGTAATCTAGTTAGTGTGAGTCCCTTAATTTTGGTGGGGATCGGAAACAATCCAATTCCCTAGATTAGTGATATCATAGTCCAACTTTCATCTTCCTTTCATGTTATTTAAACTCCATGTAGAGAAATTGTTCTTCCACATCCAAAAGGTAGGTTCAGATCGTGATATTCTTAATTGCTCTTCATTGAGTTACTTCAAAAGTAGTAGGCAAGCAACTCTCTTCATCTCTCTTTTCTTCTCTAGTGAAAAACCAACTGCACTAGTTATTCTACTTTCTTTATTTCTTGTGTAACAACCAAATTCACCGTCTTTCTTCTTTCATGGAATGAGTCACATACACCTACGTGATTATTCAGGAAATGAGGGTAATATTACCTAACATCATCATATTTAATTATTCTCTTTTGTACATCAATTCATGTGATAATGCATGTGGAATTTAGTGTCACGAACCCCCCCACCAAAGATTCCCCTTCTAAGCTAGAAATAGTGAAAGGGAGATAATGACCCCTGAGTCCCGCCTCCAGTAGGCCCCGGAGTGGCAACTAGCATCATGGGTATGTGTTTTTACAAATATGGCATATATTACCCTTTTTATTATTTAAGATCGGGAAATAGGATGAGTCAAACACCAAAAGGAAAAGGAACAAGTAAATGAAAATAAACCCAAACCAATCCCACATGCATGTTTAAAAATTTCTGAAACAAAGTACAAGAACAAGAAAACTCAAAAGTTTAATACCAAAAGAAATAAGAGTACAACAACTGCAACAAATCCAACTGTCCCGACTAGTAGGGACCCGCACGACCCTTGTAGTCCTCCTAGAAACCTGAAAGTAAACGTAGGGTGAGCATACAAGTATACTCAGTAGGGAAACCTAAAGCTCTCGTGCACTCGTGGAAAGAAATTCTAATGTCCTGTGAGAACAACAGAACAAACCAAAACCTATCCAAGAAATCGATCCACCCAACCTCACCAGCCACGCTCACCAAAAACACAAAACAACATGTAGTAGTATATAAAAACAAGAGTATTGGGTACCCCGCACCATTTCCCCCCAATAGCTAGCTGCTCTTCCTAATAGCGAACGTCCTGACGCTGCCACACTCTTCCATCCCGCACACACATGGGCCTCACAAACCACATATCCCGCCCACACACACCTCAGCCTCACAAACCACATATTCTGCCTGTACACACCTGGGCCTGACAACCCACATACCCCGCCCGCACACACCTGGGCCTCACAAACTACATATCACATCCCCGCCCGAACACACCAGGGCCTCGTCTTGAACATTCTTGGGAATAGTAAACCTTCCCGAAGAGTCTTGGGCTAAAATCACACCAATCGAAACCTACCTGAGGAGTCTTGGGTGTAAGGTCGCCTCAAGCCATCATAGTTGATGGAAGAAGGAGCGGGAACAAGCTAGTAATAAAGGGGGAAAACACCCTCTCCTATGAAATGGGAGTGCTTGGAACTAAGTGCTCAACATGGGTGGGGTGTGACAAAACACAAAGATACAAATACATATATGTATACCAAACACACATCCCAACCTATGGATTTTAAACAGAGAAACGGAGCACGTGCCTCGACACTACTACTATGAAGCATGCGTACAACAAACAATCCGTACCCCATTTAGTTTTTCTTATTTCAATAGTATAGTTTATAGGTACCTTAACTACTAGGAAAATATCAAACCAGATCAAGTGTTTCGTAGAAAACCCCTGCCAACCACAAATCAAGTTAGATAGAACACAAGAAACTCAAAAACAACCTTTTTATCATCAATAAATCCCCATTGATTGTTCCCGCGTTTAATTCATTATCGTTCCCTACAGTTCATTTATCGACTTTCCACTTTCTTTTAATATCACAACACATTACTATAGCCTTGCTGCTGCTATAACCACATCTCCACAATCGTATCACAAAACAGGGCTCATGCCACATCATTTCCCCTTTAATATCATTTACTGCAGCCCTACTGCCCATCCTATTCGTAATAACCCAGGATTCACCCCCCACCTTTTCACACACCACGTAACCAAACCAACCCCCACATGTTCATTATTCCATTTTTTTCAACCTAGGTGATCACACAAGCGTTCCAGATATTCATTCAATCATCCAAATTTAGGTGATTAACCAATTTCAATATTCCACATAGTTTCCATCCACACAATGGTCTAGAAAAATAGGGAAACATTTAATTATGCAAGAAAAGGCCCCCAACGACCATGATTTTCAGTAGGCATAAGCCTATTCAATTCATAACATAACAATAGGATAAACAAATAAAAACATAACAAATTCCCCATCCCCGTTCATTAAGCTAGTTATTATCTCCATTAAACATGTTCAACTATGTCTTGTGAAAGCTAGAGGACACCCATCCCGCATGATGCACAAATTAGAGAGACAAAGGTAAAATCCCAACCTCAAAGGTTTTTGACAAAACCACGACGGTCGAAGAATGCTCAAGAAACGAGGTCGATTATCCATGAATCTTATTTAGATATAGTCTCCTAAGACAACTAAGACTAAAACTCTTCATATTAGTCATCTGCACAATTAGATCTACCCATAACAGGTGTAGATCTGAGAAACCGAGAGAGTAGGAGGAGTATATCTAAGAAAACAAGCAAGAACGATCACATACCTAAAAAAATCGCCTTCCATTCTCCAAGAAAAGCCTCTGGGTCACCTCCAAAACAGTTCAGAGAGGTTCTTCTACCTCTAAGGATGGTTAATCATGAGTTATGGCCTCTTAGGGGCTCAAAAAAACCATTTAGAGGAAAAATAGTTCAGATCCACAATTTTAGGATATAACATTATGTGCCTGCACAGTTAGTCTGCATGGTTTAGCAAACCGTGCGTTAACCGTGCGTTAGCTTCTGCCTCTCTAAAGACTCCTCACATGGTTAGTCCACACGGTTAGCCAAACAGTGCACTAAACGTGTGTTAGCCACTGCCTCCAACACCACCCCTGTACGGTTTGACCACACGGTTTAGCCAAACCGTGTGCTAACCGTGTGAAAGCTATTGCCCTTAGTTCCCCTTAAAAGTCCACCCAAACACACCCCAAGTAACCTTGACCTCCTGGCACACCTCCAACACCACATTTTAGAAAGTTATGGGCCAGAGAGATCCGGACCATTACACCAGATACCTCTTAAAAGATTCTCGTCCCTGAGAATTCAAAACCAACCCAGAGGAACCCAACAAGATACCTCTTAGGGATCTCGTTATAATAGGAACCCAACCAACAACCCTAATCATAGGTGTTAGTAATTCCTTCTCCTATGTCGAGATATTATCCGCTTTAGGCGGCACAGACTCTCCTGCACGAGTTTAATCACATCCGCATTAATGCGTCTCGATTAATAATTGGGTCTTCCAACTTCCATATATTAGGATTTTTCCAACATATACTGCCACCAACACCGTACGACCAACACACTTCCCGAACACATGGCTTGGGGAATTCCTTCTCACATGTCGAGATATTATCCGATTTAGGAGGAACTGACTTGCCCACACGTGTTCAATCGCATCCGCATTAATGCGTCTCGATTAAGGATCAAGTTTCTTCCTTTCCCCAAAAATCCGGACATGTTACATACTTCTAGAGAACATGTAAACAAAACATCTCACAACCGACAAGCCAAACATTCCATATATCAAAGGTACATAGTATAACATCAAAACAAAGCTCAGAAGAAAAAATAAAAACACAAGTCAAAACAACTCCGGGTACTAAGCGTGCATCTGAGCGTCCCTCACCCTAGTGGTCTCCTCGAGGCCGCCATGCCTCCATTACACATGAACCAAGGCGATGGTTCGTCCACGAAGCTCCTTCTCTTCCCGATCCTCGATTCTGATTGGTCGTTCCTCGAAGGTCGCGTTGTATCCCATATCTAGCTCTCCCCCATCGATAACGTGAGAGTCGTCGTGTAAGTACCACTGAAGATGGGAGATGTGGAAGACGTCATGAACCTTCTCCAACTGAGGTGGCAGGGCTAGTTGATATGCCACCTCATCCACTCGTCTCAGCACCTCGAAAGGTCCGATGAACCTAGGGGAGAGCCTACTCCCCTTCCCAAACCTCTGATGCCCCCATCGAGGGGAAACCTTCAAGAACACATGATCTCCCACCTCGAACTCCAAGGGCATCCTCCGAAAATCAGCATAAGACTTCTATCGGTCCTGAGATGCTTTCATCCTCTCACACACAAGATGAACTTTCTACGTGGTGCTCTGTACTACCTCTGGCCCAAGAGAACTTGTCTCACCAACCTCTGCCCAGAAAATGGGTGAACAACATGGTCTTCCATACAAAACCTCAAACGGTGCCATGATAATAGTAGAGTGGAATCTGTTGTTGTAGTCAAACTCTACTAAAGTAAAGTGTCCCACCCATGATCCTCTGAAATCATGAACGCATGCTCGTAGCATGTCCTCCAACGTCTGGATAGTCCGCTCTGTCTGCCAATCAGTCTGGGGGTGGAAGGCAGTGCTAAGGAATAGCTGGGTGCCAAGAGCATGTTGTAACCCCCTCTAGAGTCATGAGGTAAACCGAGTATCCCGATCCGAGACGATAGTCTTAGGACCACCATGAAAATGCACCACCTCGTCTATGTACCTCTGTGTAAAGGTACTCACGGGGCCTGACTCCTTAATTGTTATGAAGTGAGCTGATTTCGTCAGTCGATCCACCACTACCAAGATAGCATCATAACCACCCTGATCTCTGGGTAGTCCTGTGACGAAGTCCATTGAGATGTCATTCTAATTCCACTCATGGACATCTAAAGGATGCAACAAACCACTGGGAACATGGTGTTCAACCTTCACTTGCTGACACACCTGGCATTTATCCACAAACTCCGCCACTGCCCGTTTCACCCCGGGCCACCAAAACTATTCCCTCAGGCCTTTGTACATTTTCGAAACTCCTGGATGTACCACCAAGGATGATCCATGGAACTCACAGAGAACTCCCTCACACATCGCCTCCGGAATAAACAACCTTCCATGAAAAAGCATCTGATGTCGGCTGTCCTCTGACCATCCTTCTGGTGTGTTTCCCTGATCGATACGATCCCACATTACTTCCGTCTCGGAGTCCCCCCACTGAGACCCTTCCACCTACTGTAACAAAGAGGACTGCACCTTCATCTTAAACAAACAGCCTCAAACACCCTCTACCCTTGCATCAAAGTGCAAGGCAGCCAACTCTCCCATCGATTTCCAAGAATCAGCGGATTCTTGAACCACTTCCTTATGCGACTTCCTGCTCAGGGAATCAGCCACAATGTTGCCCTTACCTTCAGTGTAAGAGATCTCGAAGTCATGGTCTTGGAGAAACTCAACCCATCTCCGTTGTCATAAGTTCAGGTCATGCTGTGAGAAGATATAACGTAATCTCTTGTGATATGAGAAGACCACAAAGCCCTCCCCAAAGAGGTAGTGTCACCAAAACATCAGTGCGAACACTAATGATGCAAGCTCTTGGTCATGGGTTGCATAGTTATGCTTGTGAGGGCGCAACTTCCTAGACCCATAACAGATCACACCCTTCTTCTGCATCAGTACGCACCCAAAACAAGGCCAGAAGCATCACAAAACACCTCATACAACAACCCTTCCTCTGGAAACCTGAGTACTGGAGCACTGAACAACTTCTCCTTCAGGTAGTCGAAATATTTCTGGCATTGCTCGCTCCATAGGATGACCTGGTCCTTCCTAGTCAAAGCTGTAAATGGAGAAACCACTCGAGAGAAGATTGAAAAAACCTTCAATAATTACCTGCAAACTGTAAGAAACTACGAACTTCTGCCACGCTCTTGGGTGCCTCCTAAGAAACAACTGCCTCCACCTTCGACAACTCCACTGACACTCCATTCTTAGACACCATGTGCCCAAGGAAGTCTACTTTTTCTTCAAGAACTTACAATTCGACAATTTCCCATAAAGATGGTGGTGTCGAAGGACTTCCAAGACTTCCCTAAGATGTTCAACATACTCTTCCTATGATATTGAGTAGATCAGGATGTAATCGATAAACAGAACAACAAACCGGTCCAGAAACTCTCAGTATACAATGTTCATAAGTCCCATGAACATAGCTGGTGCATTTATAACTCCAATCAGAATCACTACGAACTCGAAGTGCCCATACCTACACATGAAAGTTGTCTTCGATATGTCACTGTTCATTACCCTCAGCTGATGATATCCAAATCGTAGATCAATCTTAGAAAACCAACCTTCTCCCCTCAACTGGTCAAATAAATCGTCTATACTTGGAAGGGGTTAATAGTTCTTGACCGTTACCTGATTCAACCTTCGGTAGTCTATGCATAGCCTGATATCACCATCTGCCTTATTCAAGAACAAAACTGGAGCACCCCATGGCGACACACTGAGTCAAACAAAACCCTTATCCATCAGATCGTCAATCTGAATCTGCAACTCCCACAACTCCAAATGTTCAATCCGATAAGGGTCCTTCAAAATCGGACAGGCACAAGGCTGTAAGTTTATCCCGAACTCAACGTCACATCGGGGGGGTTGAGTCACAACCACCTCGGAAAAAACATCAAGGAACTCCCCAACAACCTTTAGAACATCCATCATCTCTGTATCAGCTAAACCCACTGATAAACCACCTAACAAGGAAAGGGGAGGATTCACATGCCAGCTTCCCACCTGATATCTCCTCTCACCAACAAAAGCTACACGCTGCCCATCTACGTTGGAGAACATGACTCTTCTTCGAAATAAGTCGATAATGGAACTAACAGAAAACAACCAGTTGATGCCTAGGATGACATCGTTGGGATACATCTGTAGCAAAAGAATATCCCTACTAGATCGATGTGGTCCCAACATCATCCCACATCCCTGGAAAAAACAAGATACGCTGGTCTGACCTCCAACTGGTGTACTCAGCACTAGGGGTACATAAATTCTCTCTACATCTAGTCCTAAAGAATGGGCTAGACCGGGTGTAACAAAGGAGTGCGAATCTCTTGAATCGAACAAAGATGAAATGAGAGTGATGAACAAAGAAATCGTACCTCGCATCACCTCTAGTTTTGCTGGAGGTGCCAACTCTACTACGTGCAACTGTCCATGCCCAACTCCTCTGCCTGTCTAATGTCAACCACCTACCCGACCACGCTCTGGTCGATATCCCTGAGGAGCACCCTGAAGTCGGCCTCCTCCTGCAAAATATACCCTTGGAGGAGCAGGGCCCTACTGCTACTAGAAGGGCCTCGCTAGCAACTGGTGCTGTTGCGGGTGTTGAACCTTCCCACCTCCACTGTACTGAGCTCGGGTCGGGAACTGACTCTGAATGTGCCCAAAAACGTCGCAAGAGAAACACTTCGGTCCTGGGCTTGTGGACAAGGGACGAGGACCCGAAGATCTGAACTGGAACAGCTGAGGCCTGCTCCCTACTGGCCAGAATCTGGAAGGTCCTGTCATAGGAGACCTGCTGCTGACTTCCTTCCCCTTCGACGAACCCGGCTAGATCCCCTCTCGTGGTGCACTTACCTGCAACTGCATCCTCTCTACAACCTATGCCTTCTTATGTACTGCCAAGTGTGTTGGAAGGGTGAAGAGGGTGACAACATACTTGAGAGAAGGATGCAACGCCTCCTCAAAATGTCTCGCCCGAGACTCCTCATCCGGAATGAGATCTAGAGAAAAGCATAGGAGACCCTTGTACTGACATACTCCCCTGCTGGAGGGAGAGTAACTCATTATGCTTATCTGCCTTGATCATCGAAGAAAAGAATTCTTCTTGGAACTCTTTATCAAAGTTAGCCCACATAACCTCTACATATGGCCTCTCTCTAAGGTATATCGTCCAGCACTGATGTGCCGCACCTCTCAACTGGCTGACTACTAGGGGAACCCAGTACACCCTTAGAGCACGGATAAAATTAAAATTGATCCCTAGCTCTTCAAGACACCCCTCTATCTTCCTATCCGAAGTACTACCCTCATACTTCTGGAGGGTTTGTCACTGGAAAGAACAGAGAGTCTTCTACCACTGATCATCTTCCCCCTCTCGGTCAATCCTCAACTGATTGACTACCTGAACTTGCTGGGTCTCGACTATCTGAGTCGCCCGTGGATAACTTCCAGGTGCCATAGCTGTACGGTAAACAAAGATCTCATAAGCCCAAGAAGTAAGGAAATTTATCAAGGTTTTATTTTATCACTTTATTTCAATTTCTTTCCCAGAACACCAAAATCAAGTAAAACACAAACATGATGATGCATGTACCTTCCCTAAGGTCTCTACCCTGCAATCAATGTCATCTCACTTGGTCATTCGGTAGGCTCAGAGTCCTTCCATCGGATCACGGGGGGCCCTAAAATCCCGTGTCCAAGCCAGTCTTCCCTAGCCTATGTCACACACCAAGATCACCTAACACTATTTCCCTACCATCCCATGAAATCCTCACTGTGCCTAATTCCAGACTCTATTCTATCTCTCAACCATCAGCCTCTGATACCATTCTGTCACAACCCCCTCCCACCAATGATTCCCCTTCTAAGCTGGCAATGGTGAAAGGGAGATAATGACCCCCGAGACCCGCCTCCAGTAGGCCCCAGAGTGGTGACTTGCACCAAGGGAATGAGTTTTCACAAATATGGGAGTCATTACCCTTTTTATTATTTAAGATCGAGAAATAGGATGAGTCAAACACCAAATGGAAAAGGAACAAGTAAATTAAAATAAACCCAAAACAATCCCACATGCATGTTTAAATTTTTTTGAAATAAAGTACAAGTACAAAAAAACTCAAAAGTGCAATATCAAAAGAAACAACAGTACAACAACTGAAACAACTCCAACTGTCCCGACTAGTAGGGTCCCGCACAGCCTTGGTAGTCCTCATAGAAACCTGAAAGTAAACTTAGGGTGATCATACAAGTATACTCAGTAGGGAATCCTAAAGCTCTTGTGCACAGGTGGGGAGAGATCCTAATGTCCCGTGCGAACAACAGAAGAATCCAAAACCTAGAAAGGAATTCTATTCCCCCATCCTCACCAGACACACTCACCAAAAAAACAAAACAACAGGTAATAGTATATAAGAACAAGATTATTGGGTACCACACACCATTTCCCCCTACTAGCTAGCTTCTCTTCCTAACGGTGAACGTCCCGATGCTACCACACTCTTCCTACCCGCACACACCTGGGCCTCACAAACCACATATCCCACCCGCACACACCTAGGCCTCACAAATCACATATCCCTCCCGCACACACCTGGGCCTCACAAACAACATATCACATCCCCATCTGAACACACCTGGGCCTCATCTCAAAGATTCCTTGGAACCATAAACCTGCCCGAAGAGTCTTGGGCTAAAATCACACCAATCGAAACCTACCAGAGGAGTCTTGGGTGTAAGGTCGCCTCAAGCCATCACAGCCTATGGAAGAAGGAGCATGAAGGATCTAGTAACTAAGGGAAAAACACCCTCTCCCATGAAATGGGAGTGTTCAACACTAAGTGCTCAATATGGGTGTGGTGCAACAAAACACAAAGATACAGATACATATATTTATACCAAACACACAAACCAACCTATGGATTTTAAACAGTGAAAATGAGCATGTTCCTCAGCACTGCTACTATGAAGCATGAATACAAAAAACAATCCCAACCCCATTTAGGTTTTCATGTTTCAACAGTATAGTTTATTAGTTACTTAACTACTGGGAAAATATCATACCAGATCAAGCATTTCGTAGAAAAACCCTGCCAACCACAAATCATGTTAGATGAACACAAGCAAGAAAAAACCATCCTTTTTATCATCAATCAATCCCCATTTATTGTTCCTACATTTAATTCATTATCGTTCCCCATAGTTCATTTATCAACTTTCCACTTTCTTTTAATATCACAACCCAATACTGCTACCCTGCTGCCACTATAACCACATCTCCACAACCGTGTCACAAAACAAGGATTATGCCACATCATTTCCCCTTTAATATCATTTACTATAGCCCTGCTTCCCATCATATTCGTAATAACCCAGGATTCACCCCCCTCCTTTCACACACCACATAACCAAACCAACACCCACATGTTCATTACTCCATTTTTTTCAACCAGGGTGATCTCACAAGGGTTCAGATATTCATTCAATCAGCCAACTTTACGTGATTATCCAATATTCATATTCCAAAAAAGTTTCCATTCACACACCAGTCTAGAATGATAGGGAAACATTTAATTGTGCAAGAAAAGGCCCTAAATGACCGTGATTTTTAGTAGGCATAAGCCTATTCAATTCACAACATAACAATAGGATAAACAAAGATAAACATAACAACTTCTTCATCCCCATTATTTAAGCCAGTTATTATCTTCATTAAACTAGTTAAACTATGTCTCATGAAAGTAAGAGGACACTCATCCCTCATGATGCACAAATTAGAAAGAAGAAGGTAAAATCCCTAACTCAATGGTTTTTGAAGAAACCGCGATGGTCGAAGAACGCTCAAGAAACCGGGTCGATTCTCCATGAATATTCTATAGATATCCTCTCCTAACAAAACCAAGACCAAAACTCTTCATATTAGACATCTTCACACTTAGATCTACCCATAACGAGCGTAGATCTAAGAAACTGAGAGAGTAGGTGGAGTAGATCTAAGAAAACCAGCAAGAACGATCACATACTTCAAGGAACCACCTTCAATTCGCCATGAAAAGCCTCTGGTTCACCTCCAAAACCCTTGGGAGAGGTTCGTCTACCTCTTGAGGAAGGGTAATACCGAGTTATGGCCACTTAGGGGATTAAACGAACCATTTAGAGGCAAAAGAGTTCAGATCCACAATTTTAGGATCTAACTTTATGTGCCTGTAGGGTTAGTCCGCATGGTTTAGAAAACCGTGCGCTAACCGTGCGTTAGCTTCTGCCCCACCAAACACTCCTCACACAGTTATTCCACACGGTTAGCCAAACCGTGCGCTAAACATGCGTTATCCACTGCCTCCAACACCAACCTTTTACTGTTTGGCAGCACGGTTTAGCCAAACCATGCGCTAACCGTGTGAAAGATATTGCCCTTATATCTCCTTAAAAGTCCACCCAAACGCACCCCCTTGGACCCTTGACCTCCTGGCATAACTCCAACACCACATTTCACAATGTAATGGACCAGAGAGATCTGGGACATTACATTTAGGTTGAACATTCTCTTCCTACTTCATCTTGGTGTATTTAATATTATTTAACTGAATTTCATCCTCTTTACAAATGCTTGAATGCATGCATATATTCTTCACACATTCCCACTTCTATTATTCTCTTTCACTTAGATTAGGTGTTCTTAATTTATTTATATGTGTGCATGAATGATGTTTTCTCAACCAAACCGAATGCACATTCTTCTCTTCTTCTCTCTTTCTTGTGCGATAACCCTAAAGGGTATAAATATTTATATGGGAACACACTGCATACTATATTCTCTTTATCTTCATTATCATTCACATAGATAGGGTGTTTCTTTATGTTTATATATGTTTTTCATCAAACAAGATTGGTTGCAACACTTTCCTCATGAGAACCCCTTCTTCACACAACCGTACATGACCTCAGTCTCTTCCAAACAATACGCATCTGTGCATGCATGTATGCATTTCCCTTATTCATTCAATATTATTCTTCCATACTAAAAAACCCAAAAAATAGTAATATGGGTTTTTCATACCTGAGGGAGTTCACAATCACTTCTTGAACCTGAGAGGTTCATTGTTCTTCTTCGTACAATGGATGCACGAATCTGATTCATCGCAAAGCTCAGTGAAAGGATGAGGCCCATCCTCTGGATTATGATGGTGTGACCTTTTCAAAGCACAAAAAGGGTTTTAGAAAACCTATCACATGGTCATGGGAACTAGTGCTTTGAAAAGTGGATTGAGAGTGTAAAGCAAACGCTTGCATGATCTCTTATTTGTAGAGAAGAAGGATCACAAGACCTTTGATTTCTCTTCACAAAGTGGAATTAAAAAGTGCACTATTTTTTATAACATGATCTATCGAGAACGCGAGGATATCATCCTCTTCTTGGATCGTGCCTATCCTTTTATAGGTGAGAGAAACATCTCCTTATACATTGAAATTACTGATGATATGCCATGGAGATCGCTGTTTGAAATCATGAGATCTTCGGTGTTCTGAAATCATCAAACCATTAGATAAGATATGTCTAGATCCTTGGTTTTTTCATTTTCGAATGCGAGATCCTTTATTTTTTCATGGAAGCATGGGTGCATGCATGTATTTCCTTTTTAAATCTAGCATGCATCCACATGGGCTTGAAAACTGCATTTTCCACTACCGATCCTTCTATTCTGAATTATTCACAGGCATGAAAAACGTAAGTTACAAGCATGTATTTGTTGTGATCTAACAATGCTCACAGTGTTAAATTGATATGCATGATAGCTTGACTGTGGTTCTTGGCCATATCTGATGGAGAGCAGTGGCGCTGGCGAGCGATGGAGGAGGAAAATGATGGATCTGGCATGTTTGAGTATCACATGAGAATCAAATCTCTCATGTTCTTACTCACGAGGCACATGATGGAGGTATGGATAGGATTAGATGACCGAGTTCCATGTTGATCGGATGGTTGACTGAGATGTGAGATTTGATGAGTGGAAGAGATCACTCAGTTCCTTAAAAACACCATCCCACATTGAAACAGAGAATTGGTTGAGGTTTAGTTTAAGTATTAAGTCACTCCACCATTAACTCTTAATTATACTCCCCTCTCCAAGGTACCACCCCATACCATGTTCACCGAGGGTGCGCTATGTGCCCATCCTATGCACTCTGTGGGAACGCTTGTACCCATGCCATGCAGGTGCACCCAACATCCACTATGTCGCTATTGGTTTGGCCTTGGGTGATGTACCCATGGGTATGGTTGACCCCAGTGGTCCTCCTCATGCCTTAGGTGGATGCTGGATGGGTTGATCTTGGGTTGGCCTAGTTTTTTTAGTAATCTAAAAATAAATTCTTATATGCGAAAATGAATAGCTACCTTAAAACATATGCCTGGCCATACTAAATTCCATGCTTCTTCTTTAACCATATTTTTCATCTTCTATTTTTAGATATTCAATTCCAATTAATGTCAATCCTCCTTAAAAAGATTCTACATCAATGATATAAACAATTTGTCACTTTTGACACAAGTTATTTGAACTTAGGAACAATGCATCAGTCATCTGAATTTGTAACAACATAATGAATTTCCCAATTATGGAATCCAATGATATGAATCTAAAATTATTATCTATACATCATCAATTCCACCAATATCTAATCACATAGGATTTACTTCTTCATTTTCACCATTATTTAAAACTTTTGACAATAAATACAACTTATACACACAGTGGTACCAACACATTTCTCTATATTTTAACAATATTATACCACCTTTTAAACGTATTATATGTCACATTCATCTTTATAACCTATAAAAAGGAAAAATAAGAAATAGGTGGGCCCAAAACAGAGTAAGGAAAATTTTTAACATGTTATCAAGGGTTAATCATAATAATATGAGAAAAATTGTTAAGAGGAGAAATTTATTTTAAAAAATTAAATGTTAATAATAATATTTTCCCATGAATGCTGGAATAAGTGAATTTAATCTCAAATCAAGAGAGGTATATGGTAGAAAAAATGTGAAAAATCATGAGATGGATGTAATCATCCATGATCACAATCATATATATATTTCATCTAAAAATCCATTATCAAAAACCATACCATAACAAATAATTCTTTTAAAAACATTATTATGTGGAAATTATTATGTACCTAATCACATATCTATTCTTCATACTATGAAAAAACAAAATTTTCATGATTGCTATTGTGAACAAACATAATGTTCGTGTATCTTCTTGTTAACAAAAAAATATTCAATATTCACCATTTGAATTAAGAAATTTCCACTATTAACATACTTATATAATGAGATATAAATCCTTAAAAAATTTATTTATGGGTGATATAGTACCCCACCCATCAATCATACATACAAATTATTTCAAATAGAAAACAGTCATTTATGACAACATAAAGAGCCCATGGAATGAAAAATGGATTTCAGAATATATCTAAATAGATCATGAAAATTTAACTCAATAATATAAACTGTTGATATACACAACTAAATCAACCCAAATTATTATTTTATTATAAAATTTATATGTTTATTCTGGAAAAATAACTTCTATAGAAATTAATCTTTTAGAGATAAATATAAAATGGTTGCTAAATCAGAAAATAGTTTTTTGAAAATGTGTTTATATATGGAATAAAATATAAAGTTACATAAACTTTGCTATTTCATTTTATGAATTTTCCCTTCTTGTAAATTGAATATAATATATTTTAAATTTCAATTTTTTTAATTAGATCCAAGTAAAGAATCCTTGAAAAAACCTAATGATGAAGTTAAAACATTTTTGAAAAAAAATAATTTAAAAAAAAAATATCCAATAAAGGATCCATGGGTAATAAAAAATGATTTGAAAATAATAAGTATATGATTTATAATTTTATTGATAAATATAATTTAATAATATGTCCTTCAAATGACATAATTATTATAAAAATAAATATGGAAGAGAAGATAAAAAATTTTCTTTTCAAAGGGTAGAGAACTATTTTAGTATTTTAAAATACAATTGTTGAAAACCAACATCATAAAAAATAGAAAAAATAATCCTTTATAAAATATGATAAGAGAAATATAAAGGTCATCTATGATAGTGAATAATTAGGTTCAAATTATAAACATGAAATTTGTAAGGAAAGGAAACAATAGACAAGGAGGGGAACCCCCAATTAAAGAGGAAGGGATTTGTGAAAATATTATCAACGAGGGTAATTTGATTCAAAATTATCATTTTACCAAGAAATAAAGATAAATTACCATGAAATAGTGTCATTGGGAGTAAGAAACAAATCTTGTAAAAAAATGTTCTAGAATAAGAATTAAAAAACAATGAAGTGAGTTCATTCCCTACAACATTGGTATCATTTAACCCAAATGGAATTAAAAAAAGAACATGATTTGAAAATTAAAACCCCATTAATTAAATTAATATGAATAATTTCATCAATTATGTAGTAATAACATTATATAAAATATATTTTTGTGAAAATATCAAACATGCCTCATGGGGTACAATACAAGACAAAGAATCTCAAACCTTATTTCCCACTTAGTTAAATGGACACGAATCTCTAATAAAAACCATAGATAACCTAATATTCAACTTCAAACACATATTTATATACATTAAAATTTATGAAAATTAATCATAATTTTTCCTTATTTGTTTTGTTTTTTATTACTTATATATCCTTGATATCATTTGTGTGTAATATTGACCAATTTGAACTAGTTTCATTATAATGGTTTTTTTCTTAATTATTATCAAAATGTTCATCATTATTATGTCATAAAATGTACTATAATTTTTAATCTATAATTATTTATAATGAAACAATTTAATTTTATTGGTTTTTTGATATGATTCATATATATGAAATTGGAGATAAACACGTTTTAGAGATTTTTAACAAACCAACATTAGTATAATAAATATTGGTTTTAATATTATTATAGAAATAAAAAATGAAATTATTATTTATTTATTTATATAAATTTTTATTCATTATTATGTTCTCATATTCATCCATGTTATTTGTAATCATCATTTTTGTTGGTGGTTAGACTGATCCAAATAAAAAAATATAATTATGGATGAGTATGGTTATAAAAGTGGTTTATTTGGGAATAATATGATTATTAACAAATCATAATTAGATTATTTAGATATTTTAAATTACAAGAGTATGATTTTTTGATATTTTAATAAATAATAAATAAAAAATAATAAAAATAACATTCCTTACATTGTGGAGGTAGTAATCCCCACACACAAGAATGATGTTTTTATTTTTATTAACATAAAATGGGAAAGTTTGTTAGTTTATATCCCATTAACATATAAATTTAAATATAAGAAAAATAATGATTCTGTTATATAGAAATATGAATATTTAGTAGATTAAGATAGAATTTTTAATTAGTTATAGGGAAATTAGTACACATATTGAAGACTTGATTTTTCCCTTAGAGGTCTCCTTTAAAATAAAGGGATTAGGGTATGTTATGGTGAAAAGGGGATTTAGGTCATAGACGGGTATTAAAATAATGGAAAACCTTGTCTATGATCAAGGAAATATCTAAAGGGGTATAACTTTGAGAGGGTGTAGGTGATCCCCTTTTATAAGTGAAGAAAAGCAAACTTTTTTGAACATACATTATTTTTCAATTATGGAATGAAAATATTAAGAGGCTAGGGGATCCAAAAGTGTTAGATAATGGATTCTCGGGGGAATAAGGTATATAAATCCAATAAAATTTCATTTTAAAACCTTTATAAACATTTTCATGTTATTGAACATTTCATTTGAATATATTACCCTATTTATTTTCACATACGTAACTTGTTTTAACTAAGTAATATATATTTTAAATAAATAAGAAATCAACCCTATTACAAAATTTTGTTCTGATTAACCAAATTTCTACCTAAATTTAATAATATTAAATTCCAAAACAATATAAATTTCCTATTTAAATTGAAAATTTTAAAAAATTGAAAATTTATTTTGTATAAAAATGTTTTTTCATGAATAAGAATTCTTACTAATATTTATTATTGATTAAAAAATAAATGGGTGGTTATATATTTATATATAGATTTGAATATTAGTTTATATTTATATTAAGAGGATATTAATTTATAATATTAAATAAGAATTAAACAATTTAAATAAAATAATTCTTTCAGAATAATATCTTTTCAATTATCATAGTAATTAACATTAATCCTACTAATCACAATTTAATACATAAAAATATAGTTTATCTTAATATATAAAACGAACATGTTGGTCTCAAATGCTAAATCCATCATGTGAGATTTAATTTCAAAAAGTGATAAAAACGATTTTTTTAATATAAGAGAACGAAAGTAGTATTTTGAGTAAAATTTTACGTATGTTTTTAAAACATTAAACACAAATTTTATAAATTAAACAAAGTATTTTAAAAAAAAATTTAACTTAATTTATGATAATTTTATTAATGAAATTGGTTTAAAAAAATTATGTTCATTCTTTCATTATAAAAATTTCATAAATGTTATCATATTTATTATTTTCTAGAGGTTTTATTATTTTTAAATTTTATTTATAATATTCATATATTATGCCATGGTTTATTTTAGTTTAATGTTTCATGTGGATTAAGTTATAAAATATTCTATTATCTTTGAAAACATTATTTCAAAATCATGTAGAGTTATGTTCCACCACACTTAAATAAATTACATCCTTGAAAAAATCTATTTTAGTCTCTTAAGATTTATGAAGTTTTATATATTTACTAAAAAAATTAATCAGACATAAAATTAAATATCCAAGTATATACATATATTATTTATTTTATATAACATACCATTCATAAAAAAACTGAATCTCCAAGTCATTCAACTACCATGAAATCAAATATTCTTTGAAATATTATCTCAATATTTAACACATAAATAGTATTAACCACAGTTTCATTACACACTATTTAATATATATAATAATTCAAAAATTGAGATAAAATTTACCCATAATATAATGGATATTTTTTAAACCAGTAATCAATTCAAAGATTACAAAATCTATCTAAATCCCTTTTCTCAAAAGCAACCAATACTTTTTTTTCACAAATTAGGCATAAATTAGGCCTAAGAGTTTTCCATCCCAAAATAATTTGTTCTTAAAATGTTATCCCACAAAATATATCACTACCATAAAATAATTTTTCAAGTATATTGATAAAATATAAAAAAATTTCAAAACTATAAATGAAAAATTACTCAAGAAAAATTGTTAGATATTTAAGAAAATTCTCAAAACTTTTAGAATATACTATAATATCATAAAAAATATCACTAAAAAATTAAATTAGCTATGATTATCATGTTTTAATTTATATTAATATATCATCCTCATTAAATTATGTACGTCTAGGAAGCTAACCTTTTGAATCAAAATACAGATATACTACAATACCCAAAAATTTATGTTTCCTCCCTTATGTGGTTATGTGATAGTGTTTTCTAGGTATATACATTTCATAGCATTATTTTCCTAATTTTGTTTCCAAAAATAAAATAAAACCAAAATTCTGTTTATAATATCCAAATCATGAATAAGAAAACATCAATATGATGTTTTCATCCCTAGAAAACATTTTTATATTATGATACTTTTGGTTCAACCTATTATTATCTTTTATAAATACTTGGTTATATAAGACCAATTTCTTCTAATAGGTTATTTAAGAAAATTATTCAATGTTGTAGTCAAAATTTTTATAATGGTTCATTTGGTGTAATGTGAATTAACCATATAATATCTCAGAGGAGTAAAATAATGTACACATTGGACACTTTGTCGTGATCATAGTGACATCTAAGTTAATACCCTATCCATCTTTTTAAGGTCATTACTCTAAGATACATTTGGGTTAATGACTATATCGACTCACGGTTTTTATATAGGGATATAATTGTTGAGGATCCACATAATAACTAATTTACCAAAAGAATAGCTGGTTATCCTATACATAGACTTAACTATAGGGGCCTCACTAAAGCTTTGTCATACTATTTAAAAATAGTTAAACTAATCTTAAAAAATAATTAAACAACTCATTGATAGCACCTGAGTAACCACCGACCCACACTGTTGGGTCTAGTTTAAAAAACAAAAAATTTTATAAGTTAACGTTAATAACATGTGTGGTTATCCTCGTAAAAATTTCACAAATTTTACATTATTATTACATCAAAAAATAATATCACATAACATGGAGATCCATTTAGTTTATTATATTTGATGACTAATTACATATGGAACTTATTTTATAAAACATGTTACCATTTCCCCATAATAAAAAAATACTAAAATCCCTTATTTACTTATCAATGGTAACAATCATCATTAAAACCTATGGAAACAGAAGATAAGAATGTTGTGAGCTAAAATTCAAAGAGAGGGTGTCATGAACCAACTCGGGCCGACCATGAACTGATCACCCAATCCGGTCCGCGACATGGCCCAAGAGGTGTTCCCGATCTTTATTGGCTGGCGAAGAGTTCCATGGAATTAGCAGAGAATGAATGGGAATGATTTCGGCCAAAGAAAATAAATAAAGTAGTATAAATAATAAAGGGAATAAGAGATTAATTAAACCAAATAAAATGACTAAACAAAAACAAAAGAAAATAAATCTAACCGAACATGACATCCAATCTTACTCTGTGTGACCCCATGAGTCAGTACCTGACTCAACGATCATGCATCTCCCAAGGTGAGCGCTTCAAAGATAGATCCTGCACAAACTATACAAACAAAAAATAACTATAGGTGTGAGTATTAAAACTCAATAGGCTAGCCTGATATCTATTCCCAATGCACTACCTTTAAAATAAAAGGAAAACCATTTCAAGTTTGAAATACAATTTAAAAAATTATGTTTTCTAAATATTTTACATATAAACAAAGTATAAAACATTTCCCTTAACCATTTTGAAATCTATATTAATTTCATTAGTGCCAATGTAATTTTAGATAGGAGAAATTAATGTTTATATTTTTATATTTGTACAAATAGTATTAAACACTTTCATTTAAAAACCATTTTTAGAAACCTAATTAAAACCAGTTTACCACTTTCCAAGGGAAAAAAATAGACAAAAATGCTCAAATGAAATCACACAATAGGGGAAATGTAAGTATACATATAAGAATCATAATCACATTTGCAAGCAACAAAAGCTGAATAGACATGGGTGAGCCTAGGAGATCAAGAATAAACCAAAAGACACCAATACATGAGGCCTCATCCCTGTTGACATGTCACGCATGATGAAATCAAAACGACCAATAAGCTCGACCATCGTTTCTCAGGCATGCCGAGGGAAACTCCCATAGTAATAAACCCAATATATCAACCTACTATGGGTCACTGGTTAGTACCATAACCTACTAGTGCAGCAATCATTTGTAGAATATTCTCTCAATATGCCTGATTCCCATGCATCAAGTATTTGGAAAGGGGGTGAGCCAACTGATGCCAGTCGAGCATCCAATCACATACATATATTTATATATAATAATAATAATGCATAATAGGCATCACCCCGAGCCACTCCATGGGACAACCTCTTCCCTTTAAACCATTCGAGCTCTCGGGAGCCTCAAAGCATGGACCTCCCTAACCATTTGTCACAACCAAGGTAGGAGAGTTATCTTAGGAATGTATTCATCAAAATAATTTCATCATTTTCCATAAAGTGCCAAATGGACATTACACACATTTCAAAATCACCGCATTAAGAAGAAACAAATTCTTTTTCCTAGAATGGGAAAAACTCCTGCTTTCCTTCCACAACCATTTAAAAAAAATACAACTTCTTTATAAGAAAAGAACTAGTTTGAAACTATTTACGAAGCCCCAAAAAACTACTTCACAAGATGCCAAGATTTTTATAAAACCAAACAAAAACATTATATTTTTCCAAATAAACTGTAAGATCCAAATAGGCAATTTACCAGCGACCCATGAAAACATAAAAGAAATAGTTCCCATTTATGAATCAACCTGGTGAAAAAATAAATTTCATGGTGTAAACTTATTTAAATTGATAACCCATGTGTGCAACTAATAATAAATTTAATTGAACAATTAGAATGCAAAAACATAACAAAACGACAACATTTTTCACACAACAAGAATTGACTTGAAAATTTTCATAATAAATGAATTAATCACATGTTTCCCAATAATATTTACCACATGTAGATATGGGGTGAAAATAGTAGAAAATAGATGCAACATAAATTTTAAAGTGTAGTGCAATGGGATCCTACCATGAGATCAAAGCCCAACAACAACACAACTTTGGATCCAAGGCATGATGACAACAACCACTAAGAATCGCTTTGCGTAGGTTCTAAAATATCGAACCTACCCAAAACAACACTTAATTAATAAAACCTCTAATCAATCCATGGTAATATATATATATATATATATATATATATATATCAAATAGAAATATAAAATGGATAATGAAATAAATTAATCTTGAATAAAAAATATAAGTGTAAAAGGAAATCCTACCTTGAGATCGAGATGAAACGGAAGACGCACGTCTGAAACCAAGTAGTAAGCTCCAACGCTCTAAAAAATAAATACTAAGGACTCAAAAAGCATAACATATTTAATAAAACAGTGCGAAACTAAGCAGCGGAAAGATGATCTTCTCCTCGCTTGGCGGTGCTAACCCGAGACGGTCCGAGATCCTCCCCTTTGGCAGTACACACAGAAACTCACCTGAAGAGAGTCCCAAGAGAATAATTATATTCATGGAAGGGGATGTCGCTATTGGAGGAGGGTCACACCGATAGGGAAGTGCATTGGAGGGGTCGCACCAGAAAAGAAGGAGGTTACGCCAAAGAGGATTGTCGACCGGAGGTACTGCGCACCGAGTAGGGGGTCCTAGGGGGGCTTCATTGTTGGAAGCAGAAGGTTGAGGGGAGGGGTCAGTCAGCCGTAATGGGGATGTGTGGCAGAGAGTTTCCGCGTGGGGTCGATAGGGCTATTTCAAGGAGGCGCTGGAGCACACTTCCAGGGGAAAGGAAAAGGGTAGTGCTTTGGATTTGGTTGGCCAGAGGTGCTGGTGAGGGGGGCTGCCGCGAATAGGTTCTGTCGAGGTGCCTGTGGGAGGTGGAGAGGGAGGTCGGGTCCAGGGCGACGCTAAAGGGGGAAGGCACATGGCAGTTTTTCTCAAACGTATCAGGGGGGAGCCTAGGTCTAGAGTGAGGTGGAGAGGCATTGTGAATGGTAGAGAAGAAGGTCGATGCATCTTGGGTTATTGACGGGGCCTGATTGCGCCGAAGGGGGAGTGGGTCCTGGTGGAACAGACCGGGATAGGGGGGAGCGGTGCTAGGCTGCAGGGTCACAAGGCGGAGGGGGCACTGGTATTCCAAATATGAGAGAGATTTGGGGCACGCCTCACCAAAGGTAGGGGGAACACAACGCCTAGGAACCCTAAATAAAGAAAAGTAAATATAAATAAATAAAATAAAATAAATAAATAAATAAAAACTAATCTAAAATAAAATAAAAAGAAAACTTAATATAATTTTATTATCATAATAATAATTAAAATGGAAATGAAATGAATAATAATAATAATAATAATAATAATAATAATAAGAATAATGAATAATAATAAAAGTAAAAAATAATAATAAAAGGAATAATAATAATATTATTAACAACAAAATAATAAAGTTAATAAGACTAGTTCTCACAAAGAATATAATTAATAAAATTCTTAATAATCATATAAATTTTAAATGATATAATAAATTAACATTTATTTATTTAATTTAATTCTTTGAAGATGAAAGTGTCACACAGTTGTCTCAGCGAAGCCGCGCGACGTCGCGCTCTGCCCGTGCGTCCAACTACATCAAACCCAAAACATGATCATTTTAACATAAACGTAGAAACATCATCTGAGACTCACCCCAGACTCCATAAATAATATTTAAGTGTAGGAAAATAATTAAAATAAAATAATATCATAGTTAGGGGTGTGACAAAGGGAAAAATTTTCAATAGGACATTAAGGGTTAGATCATAGGCATATGAGAAAACAAGATGAAGTGGGATATTTCTAATTATAAAGAACATGGAAAAATTAGAGTTTCTATAAAATCATGTTATATGGAAATTCAATCTCAAATAAAAAAAAATGTACCATGGAAATATGTGTATAGTATAAAGAGATGATAAACATAAACCACTATTCATAATCACATACATATGATCTAGAAACACAAAATGAACTTGAAACATAAAATAAAAAATAACAATGGAATACACATTATAATACGAAAATTATATCATTCCTAAAGAACAAAATCTATATGGTTCATGTTGTAAATAAATAAAATGTGTATACTTTCGTTGGTGAACGAAAAAAATTTCTACACTTCCTATAGAGAACAAAAAAATTATCCATGATTCCTGTAGAAAAAACTGCACTCTTAACATCCTTAGTTCATGAAATATAAATACATAACCAATTAATTAGATGGTGATTTATGACCCCACCCATCAATAATCCATAAATTTGTTTGAAAAATGTAAACAATCATTCATCACATCATAAATAATCCATGGAATTTAAAATGGATCTTATAACAATTCTATATTGTACAATAAAAATTTACAGAAAGAATGTAACCAGTTGATATGAAATGTTCAACAAACCCAAAGGTGTTTTTATACTAAAATTTATAGGTTGATTCATGAAAAATAATATCCAAGTGAATAAATATTTTTGAGATAAAGAAGGAGGATGAAAAATAATAACAGAGTTTACATAAAACACTTTTATGTTTGGTATAAAAAATAAAGTTAAGGTAACATTTATATATTTTTTGGAATGTTATAATTTTGGAAAGGGAAAAAAATTTATTAAAAAATACAATATTTTGTAACAAATTTTAGTAATTAATCCATGAATAGTCATAAACATGGTGTGGAAAAATCTTAAGTCTTTGTTTTGAAAAAAAATTATCAATAAAGGGGATTTGAAAAAGACACAACATTTTCAAATCATGACGTGAAAAATATGGAAAACACATACATAAAAAAATAAAAATTAATAATATCTTCTTGAAATTAAATCAATTTTATTAAAAGAAATGCGTAGTGGAAGATTAAATAGTTCATTTTGGAAGAAATTAAATCCTATTAATATATTCAAATACCATTATTGCAACGACATATCATAAACATAGAAAATAATAATTTTAAAAAGAAGATAATGTAAATGTGAAAGTTAAATGAGATAGTACATATTTCAATTTCCAAATAAAATGATAAAAATTTGATGTAATGAAAAAAATGGACAAGGAGGGGAAATCCTCATCAAAGTGGATGTCAATTATTCTCAATCATGATATACATTATTTCAAGATGAAATTTATATAGGTTGAATATTTCAGTAAACATTTCATCTTCTCCATGGAGAAAGAGAATGTACATTGAAACAAAATATTATATACAATATTAAAATCTTAAAAGAAATAATTTCATGAAGAATCGTTATAACTCCACAAATACAGTGGAGTCCGTAAAACATTGGTATCCTTTTAATCAAAATTAATGTAAAAAATGAACATGATATAGATCTAAAAACCACAAATATTTCATTAATATGGTAAAATACATCCATTTTTATGTAACCATACTATATAAAAGTAATTATGGTGATTAATATCAAATGTGTCCCATGTAGTTAAAAATGGGACAATGAAAACATTACCATATTTCAAAACATAGTTTCATACACTATAATATCCTTTATAACTAACATAGAAATATAAATATTATAATTAATAATATAATTCATAAAAATTTAATTCTATAAAACCCATTTATACATTTTCCTTATATGTATATTTGATATTCATTATCTATTTTTTATATGGGATGTTATAATTTTGAACTTCTCGAACTAGTTGTATTAAAATAGTTATTATTATTATTTTAGTAGTGTTAATCAGTAAAAAATCATACAAGTAACCAGGGTAGATAATTTATAATATTTAATAATTTATAATTTCATTCAACTATATTTTTGGTAATGGTTCATGTAGAAAATTTTGGTGATAAGCATATTTCAAGGATTTTTGATGAACAAACATTGATATTCTAATTAATGAGTTTAATATGAATGTTTCCATTATAGAAAAAAATATTTATTTTCATATTTAAAAAATTGTAATTAAATTATCAAAGTAATCTATGATATTATTTGATATAAATTCTCATGTAGATGGTTAGTGAAACCCAATCATGAACATAACATAATTGTTGGATGAGTATGGTTGTAAAAGTGGTTTATTTTGGAATAATATCATTATTGTAGAAAAACGATGTAATTATTTATTTATTTTTACTTTTTAAATTATATATTATTTTATTTTAATAAATGATAATAAAACTAGATGAAAAATTTTGTTCAATACATTGTTGAGGATATAGTCTCTACTTGCATGAATGACAATTTTGTTTTTATTAAAAGTAATGGGGAATGGAGGTTAATAGCCATTCACATAGAGTAACAAAATTATGATTAAATAAAATATCTATTTAATTATATAGGAATAAAATAAATATATTTTGAATATATATATATATATATGTAATATAATAAGATAGTGAAAAATTATTACTCACTTTGAGGACTTGGGTTTCCCCATGGAGGACTCTTCTGAAATTAAAGGCTTAGGTAAACATATGGTGGAGTATTTAAATCATGATATAAACTTATTAGGGAGGGAAACTGTTAATAATTTCTACGAATTTTTCAATGGTATTTGTAACTTTTAGTGGGAGGAAGTTATCCCTTTTTCTAATAGAAGAATAAGGATCTTTGGTGAACATCGATTATTTTTCAATAACAGGATGAAAATATTCAAGGGTAAAGGTATCCAAATGTGAGAAATAATGGATTTGGTACAGGGTTTATAAGGTTGATAAATACTATAAATCAAATTTTAACACATGTTTCAAACATTTTTCAAGTCCTTTACTAATAGTTTTTAAAATTTTACATGTTCAGTTTTTATATAGGTACCAATTATTAGCTAAGTTAAATATGTATTTGTAAAAATATAAAATAACCCATATTTCAATATTTGGGAATTATGAAACAAAATTTTTCCAATATTTAATATATTTTATTTTTTAATAAAGTGAAAATTCACTTTTAAATATAACATTTAATATATAGAAAAACTCTTTTGTAGAAAAATGTTATTATTAACATTATGTGTTCTTAATTTTATTTAGTTTTGAATTAAAATTGAATTTCGGTGTAGATATTTATATAATGGATTAAATATAATATTATTGTTATTTATTAGAAGATAATAATTTATTTTATTATATAAATACTATATAATTTTAATAAAAAATTCTTAATAAAACATCAGTTTTATAATTATAAAAGTAATTGACATTAATGATAGTAATAAAACATTTAGTGTGAAAATTAAATTGATCTTATTATATAATATAAAAAATTTATTACCATATAAAAATCCATTTTTTTAAAAATATTTTCCAAAAGTATTGAAATAAAATAATTAATATAATCTAATAAAAAGTGTTTTTGATAAAAGTATTCCTCCAAATTCAAAAACATTAAAATTTGGTTTTATAAATTTTTTAATTTTTTTAATGATTTATATTTCATAATAAATTTAATTTTTTATAAAAATGGTTTCAAAAACCATAAAATCGTTATTTTATTATGAAAATCTCATAAAATAGGTTGAATTTGCATATTTTTTATTTTTTCTCAATTCACGAAAAATCATTTATTTTTGAAAAATCCCAAAAAATAATTCAAAGGTAATTTTAACAATATCAATTAAAAATCATGATAAATTTCATGAAATTGAAATTAAATAAATCAATAATTTATCTTTTAAATTAAAATACAATATATAAAGGAAAACATTATTTACTGAAAAATCACCATTTAATTTTTTTATTATAATCCAATTTATATGAATTTAAAATTTACTAAATTATTTTATATTTAATATTGATTTTATTATTCTTAAATTTTATTAATAATATTTAGGTAACATATCATGGATTATTTTACTCTAGTGATGTGTGTGGAGAAATCTATCATACACAACATTAATTTGAAAAAATATATTTCAAAATCATGGGATATTACGATTATAAACATCAATATCACACTAGGTGGCCAAACATGTGAAAATACACAAGAAATATATTCAAAATAACAATTTCATGACCCTTTAACTCCTATAAAAAAAATCTATTTTCAATCAATAACAAATTAACGTTTAGTTTTGAGAATATCCTTTAAAATTTTATTGGGCAACATACATCATTCATAATAGAAAAATATGTCATGCATTCATCATCCAAGGATAGAATCTATAAACCACATCAAAATTTCAAATCTATGTGGGTTATTACAACATGAACTTATGGAATATTCAGTACACCATATCCTTATGATTCCAAAAATTAGCAGCAAATAGAGAAAGAGGAGGAGGGGTGAATAGGGGGAGTTCAGACCTCCCAAATATTATAAAGAATGGTCTTGAACAATTAACAATTGAGGGAACCCATATGGAAGGAAGGATTGGTAATGGGGGAACCCATTAATTTTTCTTCTCATGTGAGGGGAAGGCCCTTACATTGGGGTATAAAATAATTGAAACGAAATAACCCATCCACCCCAATAAAAAAACCTACCCCACAATACAAACTGAGTACCCAGTCAGTTATCACCGGGTTCTTATTGCTCAATCAGCCACTTGGTGCGCTCTTATAAGTTGTTAGATGTGGATCCAAACCCTATTATCCTATATTCTAGGCTACTTGGTAAATGGTGGATCAATACAATGTACACAGTGATAAGTGTAAAATTTTGCAGTCCTACCACTGACCCATCCATCCCCTGAACACTTTATCCACCACTTCTGCTACCAAAAATAAATGTAAAACATCAATAAATATCATCATACGATGTTTAAACCCCAGTTCACCTAGTGAGAATATTTTTTATGAAACAACCCATGCTCTTTAATTAAAATAAAAAATTCTTCAAAAAACCACACATAAATTCCAAATTCATTGCGAACTATCAAATATAATGCTTCATATTCTCGACAAGAAACTATGATCATATATTTAATTCTAATCCATCAATCGAAATTATATACATCTCAATATTATTAATTGAAGACAAATATATGTGGTTCTACACCCATTCACCAAGCCCAAATGAAAATATTTTTACATGAAATCCGGAATACGATCCTCAAAACATGAAACTATATCTAAAAAAATGATCCCAATGTGGTTTAAATATTACTACATCTAACCACTTAAAATAATAAGTTATCCCTCTTCTAGTTTTCTCTTCAAGAAAACACTCAATCTTACTCATTGAGGTTCCATCATAACACCCTATCACAATTATTCAATTTTTCGAGTACTCAAAAAATAATCCAATCGGTTGAACTAAATTAAAAACCTACTGTTAACTGTAATTCAATGGTCAGATCCCCAGAAAAAAAAAACAACATCAACATTTATTAACCATTAGCACATATGAACCCTCATTGCCACTCACTCTCATATCATTATTTCTTTCCTCCAATGAAAAATATCAATACACATACATCATCTAACACCACATTTGAATCCCAAATATTTTATATACTAGAGAAATATATAAAATTAGATATTCCATAATACTATATTCTTTGTTCCATATTTACCAATGAATATTAGTTTTACCAATTCCAAGACCCTTCTGATAAGAGGGTCCTACACAAATGACAAAAAATATCCTCCCACCATTGGAGTATTCTTATCATCACCCCACATAAATGAAATGCCTAGTTTTGAAGGATATTTCTCCATCCATTTCCAGAAAAAATGACTATTCATTAATCAACTGATCATATACCAAATTTAAAATTGGAAAACACTTATCGAATCACATTCCCAACAAACTATGAATATTACCTCAATGTTCCCCAAAATTAACCCACAAAGTGGGTGAAGAAATATAATAGCCACTGGTGTTATCCATAATATATATCATCCAAAAAAATACTCATCATGATTTGTGTTGACCATGTAACAAATTCACATTCCCATTTCATCATATGATCCATTTTGGGCCTAAATAAAACATTCAGGATCCATATACATGACCAAACCAATAACCTCAAGGTTCTACAATAAAATGGTTTACCAAATTCCCCAATTAACCATTACCAATATACAAATCTTTAGCCGATGTACATGACACCAGTGAATTTCATCACCATCAAAAAACTTTAGTCATCCACCCATAGAAAACTTATATCATTTTTCTACATTCCAAGTCCTGATGAGTGTCCCATATTATCATATATGTAACACCTATTATGAAATCAAAATCATATTGACCGATCTCAAATAATCCATGATGATTCTTTCAGTCATTGATCCAAAAATGAAAATAAAAAGATCAATATTATAGAAAATCACACCCCATATGTGATCATGATAAAAACTGGTAATGTCCCCAGACATAGTATATATGTTTAGACGAATGGAGTACTCAACATCACAACATCATCACCGTACTACTTGGTTTTTAGTGAATCCTAAAAAATTTCCAAAAGAAACCTACAAAAACTTTTCCAATAATCCATATACTAAACAAGACCTATTTCTAACCAATGAGTATCTATATTCATAGATGAATATTTTTTATAAAAATCCATGCTGCCTATTAATATCCCCCTCTAAGATGCAGTGGTCCTGTAAGGATCTTCCCACAGGAACTTACACACTATCTATCTCAATATAATCAAAAAAAGAGTACACTCTTTTTTATCACCCTATCACACAATAAAACTCATTATTCCATGAATCTAACAACATATTCCATTATATCATGTTCATAATCAACTCATTATTCTTTATTTTCATGTTAATTCAATCTATATAAATATATTTCTCAACGATTCCTTTTCGGAACATGATACATCTGAAAAATGCTAAGGCTAACACATGATGACCACCACCATATCATTTTCCCATTAAATAATTCATCCACCCACATTGCACCCATTTAAGAACTGACCATCTAGGACCACCATATAATATCCTATTGAAAACCGAACATGATTGTTTTTTATTAATCCAATCAGTCATGACCTCTTCACACAACCATGATTCCAAATCAACTAAAGATCTACCTATCAAAAAATCTCAAGGAACTCCAAATGCCTTTATCTATCCTCCCATGGTTATCAATGTTCTTATAGAACCATATTATAATTTTAGAAATATTTCAGGAATACCTCATTTTCATCAAACCAATAAAACTTAATCCTATTATTAAACCAATTCTAGGATGATGATTAATTTTTTATCATTACATATACATGAGGACATGATTTATTTATGTTGATAGTGATATTAATGTAGAAGATATTCATGGATATATGTTATTTGAGATCTCAAAAATGTGATTGATACAAAAGAGTCACTTTGAATATATATTGATTATATAAGAGTAACACTATAAAAGTACTTTGGATATATATGGGTTGTCTAGACATTAAAAATTTGAAAAATTGAAGAGGGATACATACAAGAGTATTAATTAGTACATATATAAATATAGATAAATAAAGGAACTCATGGTTTAGACATAAAATTTAAAAATTCATGGAGTTCCCCAATGATATATATGGGTTTTTCATGTCATACATAAGAGTAAACCACACATGAATAGGGGTAAATGTGGTTGAGAATATCTCAATGTTTTGAGCTTCACTAAGATACATATGAATCCTTCTATGTTAAAATTTATAAATTTAGAAAAATACTATACCAAATTTTAATATTTCAGTGTAGGATTCTGGATATGAAAATGTTATCAGAGTTTCAAATTTAATGCACATGATTCTTAATGGTTCTCCAGTTTAGAAAAATTTGATAATGAAAAGATATTACATAGTGATTTAAATTTCAGGATTAATATTATAATCCTGATTCTAGTAATTAGTTTTGATGATGGAGAATAATGAAGATAAACACTTGTTTCCTTGAATAAGTGGACAACTAGATTAGGTATTATAAAAGAAGGACTCCTACTTGAGATAGGATATATATTTTTACATGAATAAGATAATCACGTAATGACTATCTTCAGTAGGATGAAGAGAGTTCTTTTGGAGACCTTCACATAGTAACAGTGTCACTACATGTTATCATGATGATGTGGAATAAATATGAAATTAATTTTTTATATAATTAAATGGAAAAGAAATATCTGGTAATTTTGGATATCAAATGGATATTAAATAAATATTTTGTTGAAGATATATCTTTTGATTAGATTAAATAATTTTTTAGTCTAAGAAAGATATGCAATATAGATGTTGATAATAAAGTATTTTAATAAAAAATGTGTGAAAATAATATATAGTTAAAATTATAAGGAATTAAGAAAAAAATAAAGAAATGAATGTGTTACATTAAACAATAAAAATTATAAAATAATATCTCATTGAATAGTATAATTTTTGATATTGATATAGAAGTAGAGGTAGTGATTTTAAATTTCAACATTCGAAGGAATAATATCAAATTTAGTATGTAAATAGTGACACTGAATTATTTTCATGGTTAATGTTCAATAAACATTTAGGTTTTGTATATATTAATTTGGTAGTTGTTTAAGAATTGTTAGTGCATTCAAGTATTGTGTGTTCATGGTTATTCCTTAACCTGTTTATACTTATTGATAATAAAATTAGATATTTTTATTCATGGGAGATAAAAATTAGTAGACATGGGAATTTTTGGTGCACTATTCAATGGAATTTCACACATGTCGATATAGAAAATACTAATTTTCGAATTGGTCCTTTATTATAATAAACTAGGGTAGTAGTCCTAGAGAGAAATAACAATGAATAAACTGAGAGACTAGTGGTTAGTGACAGAAAGATGGATATATAAGAGAATACAAGTGATGAGGAAGACTCTAAATATCCATATATTTTTATGCCTGAATATTAGAATCAAAATCAATGGGAATCCATTCAACATCTAACATCTAAATCCCTTTCAAGGGATTTTTGTAATAAAGAACAAATTTTTAAAATCACTATTAATATTTTTGTTTTCTCAAAATCAATTTAAAATGAAAATATTTCCATTTATAAAAAAATATGATATTTATTCTACTTTGTTTTAATCCATATATATATGATCGACCAATACAGTCACTATTAAGGAATATGATAAACTTGAGACAGTGGTATTTCAATTAAAAATTGGCCCATTAAATGTGCCTTTTCAAATATTAAAGGAATATATAGTTTTGGAACTAAAAAGGGCCAATAAATGAACCTATAGCCTCACCACATTGAAATTTCCTTAATTACAATAATCCATATTGCATAAGGAGTTATGAACTAGTGGTTATTCATGAAAATTATCAATATATATTAATTGGTTATATATTTTGCATTGTTAATTTTTCACAATATTCATGATACTGTGGTTAAAACTATTATAGAACTCGATCATGATAGTGTCTTTGTTCCACCATGACCTTTAAGATACCAATATGTTCTTATTAATTTCAATATGTGTTGTATTAACATGAATATATATTTTATATATGAATTAAACTAATATTTAAAGTGGTGAGAGTTACAGAATTACTTACTTTTATTATCTAACTAGTTAATTTGTAAACATATCGTAACAGTTGAAATCAATGCCATCACAATGATTGAAGATAAAGTTATATCCAACATTTCATACACCATTTAATATGAATTTAGTTAATGTATTGATATTTTTAATCTTGATTAACTTTGTTTTTATAGGGCTAAATATACATGGTGAAGGTACATAATGAATAGTAAGTTGGAGAAAATAATTGTTAGGAGTCTACAAAACAAGGATGATAATGGGATACATTTTGGACATCTAGATTAACCCATAAAATTATGAAATATGATTATAATATTTATATCATTAACACTCATATGAGTTCTATATAGATATATTTATTTCATTTTAAATCTAATAATGAATGGATCCCAATTCTGAGATATCATGAAATTATTTTAGAGATGGATGGATGACTATGTTCTAGGGAGACCCACTTTAGATTAAGGATGGGAAGCATTAAATGATCAAATATATACTTTTTCATAGGATTAAAACTTTTTTTTAAATATAATGATGTTGGTAAGGGTATTTAAAGGGAAATAAAAGTTATCAAAATTATAATTAGTAGAATCATAATCCTTTTCTAGAGGATATTTTACAACATTCAAAGATTAAAATTATTTTCTCTCTCAATGATTGACTGATTATGAGTCAATACTGTTAGGTCTCGACCCCAATTTCCTAGATACGGTGTGTTATTTTATTACATTGGAATATAAACAAGGAATATGTATCTGAAGGACCATTTAGTTTAGTAGATTTTTGAAACAAGATACATATATAAGTTTAACAATACCACATGAAGAGAAATACAACACTAATTTATTCCATTATAATCATCCAAGCCTCCTAGATTATGCATGCAAGTCACTCATAACCAACTTCTTAGTTTCCTTGGAAAATGAAACATAAAAAATGGGTGACCTCAAATGCTCAGTAAGAGTAAGAAATATAGCAGAAGATAATATAAACATAAAAATTAGGAAATGTGAATAATTGAAAACACACGCCCATATAAATAATAAACATGAACACATTATGGAAAGAATATGAGATGAGTAAATAATACCATAATAAAACATAATCATGGGTAGTATACTATTATAATAACCCCATGAACTTTCAACTAATATATTCATAAAGAGGGAAGTGCATATTCCATACATCATAACCATACCATCGAGGCCACGTGCCAGGCCCATAAATAATCATTTTTCAGGGCCTTATGCCAAGACCATAGTTTATCATCTGAGACCTACTGATTCACAGAGGGGATATATTGGACCCCACCCAAAAAATAAATAGTGTAATGTATTCCACATATGGGCTCAGTTACATATAAACAACTTATACATTCATTTTTAATCTATCATATGAAATGTAACTAACCGTCCCCAATCATTTAACATAAAACACTAACTATTCTGAGTGATATGGTGAATGGTTTTAGGATAGATCATCCACAATAAAATTAGTCAAAAAAAAATAAACATAATATGGTAGATGAAATGATGAATTATTAAACCCAATAATAAAAAATAATCAACAAGAGTGTTGAATCAGACTAAATATACTCTTATAAAATCATTAGGCAATTCTTGAGATAAATACTCTTTTATTTTGGGAAGAAAAGTTCTTGTGGAAAAATATTTGTATAAAATCATAAGTTAATTAAGATATTATTTTCAGAATAAAATGAGTGATTTTATAACAATAATGGTTTCCAATAATTTAATATAGTGTGCCCTTGAAGATGGGTAATAATTTGATAAATTTCCATGAACCGGGTTGTATTTTGGAAGCAATTTTAAATGTTTCTTTTAAAACGTGTAAATATCCAAAAAATAAGATTTTTTCTTGTTGGTAAACATATATAGAACACTAAAACAGATTTTATGAGGATTAAAAAATAATATACAACAATTTAATTGAGTTAATTAGACAATAAAAGTAACCCGAATGAAAAAGGAAGTTCGGGTGAGAAAACCCTTACATTAAATCTGAACATGTTCGACTCTTGAACTTAATATCCTAGAATATGAAAATATTATTATTAATAACTTATTTCAAAACCAATTATACATGTATTTAGTTTATAATAATTCTTTTTAGTTTATTTATTCCCTTATTTATAAGTTATTATATTTATTTATGTCATTCCGGAGTGTTCGTTATCTATATTTTCATAATTAGTTAACAAGTTTTTAAGTAATGGAGTTCATGTGGAATGGTTATTAATCTCAATAATAGAAATTAAATATTATTTATAAACATATATATATTTTAATGGTCATTTTTATCCCTTTGTTACATGGAATGAGGATGAATCATTAGATGAAATATTAATGACATTTACTTAGATTATTTTAGCGGTATTTTGATTATTAGGAACTAGTTTGGTGATACGATTTAATAATATTAATGTATACTATTTACTGAATATTAATGAGGTTATAATACATATATTTTAGTCATATTAAACCATAAAAATTGTTTCATGACACGTAATGTAGGATAAATAGAAGAATGAAACTTTTTTCATCTACAAAGGTTATAAATTGGAGCCTCGTGGACATAGATTTCATTTATAAAATAAAAGAGAGGAAGTAAGTATATTGATGATGGTTATTAAATTGAAATGAAGTAGTTTATATATATAGAGATAATGTATTTATCATGGTAATTTGGACAAAGGAGGTGGTGAGAGGATAACAAAATAAGATACATTGAAATGAAACTAAATAAAAATGAAGGGTGCTTTTCATAATTTTTTAATTATTAGTTTATTAATATTCCTCAAGACAAGAAATAGTGATGATTAAATGACCAAGAATAGTAATAAATTCATTCAATTTTGAAGCATGTGAAATTATATCACTTATTATGTCATAAATTGTATATTTAACTGATAATTTGTATATACAGTATTTTACCGTATTTCAGTATTTATAAAAAATTCGAGTATTTTAGAAAAATACCAAAAATTCACCCTAACAATTTTTTGATTTTTAGAATCCAAAAAATGAATTCCATTTTTCAAAAATAATTTTTTATATATGATTAATTTAACATTTAATTAAAATCATAATTTATTCTAAAAATTGTAGTTTAAAAACATTTATTTACTTATTCCAAAGCATAGGTATATCATACTTCCACTTGAATATTATTTATATACTATAATAAGAAAGGTTACTATTAATTATGGTGTTTCACTATTAATAAGGGTATGTGAATATTTATAAGGGTAGGTTTCTATTCACCAAAAATCTTGTTTTTCTTATCAGACTCTAAATAACATACTAATCACAACTGTGTATGTCATATTTTCGAAATTCACATCACAGAAGCAAAAAAATTATGTTTAACGGTCACATATAACTTAGTAGTTAATTATATTTTGAATTCATGTTATTAAGAAATATTTATAAGAAAGTAATTACCATTTAAAAATATTGGGTCGTTACAATCTCCCCGCCTTACAAAATTTTTGTACTTGAAATTCAAAAAATGTTATCTAAAAAGATTCTTGTATGTCCTCAAAATAATCTCCTCAGTCACCCATGTTGGTTCCTCCATCTTATGGTTCCTCCAAATAACCTTAAACAAATTAGTATTTTGATTTATCAATACTTGTTTTTTGGTATCATAAATCTTGATAGGGTCTTCACAATAAGATAGATCACACTCAAGTTCTATTTCTTCATATGTGAGTACATGTGCTGGGTATGTCATGTATTTTCTTAACATTGACACGTGGAACAGATTTGATCTTTGGAGAGGCATGGAGGCTATGACAAATTGTATCCTAGGGATCCAATTCAGTCTAGAAATTGAAATGGCCTGATGTACCTAATACATAATTTTCCCTTCTTACCAAATCATATAATATCTTTCTATGGAGAAACCATTATGAAAACATGTTCTACTTCTTGAAAGTCCAAATCCCTCCTTCAGTTATCAACATATCTATTTTTCCTACATTGAGATGTTTTGATATGGGTTTGGATAATCTTCACCTTTTTTTTGTTTCATCAACATGTTCTGGTCCTATGAACTTTATTTCACAAACATCATCCTAACATGTTTTTGTACGACATCTCTTTCCATACAACGTTTCATACGTTTCCATCTGAATACTTGAATGGAAGCTATTGTTATAGGAAAATTATAAGATAGGTAAATAATGATCCTGCATGACTTCAAAGTCAAGTGAACAAGACCTCAACATGTTTTCCAATGTTTTAGTAGTCTGTTATAATTGTCCATCAGTTTGTGGGTGGTACACAGTGCTAAAATTAGATCAGTATTTAGGGCCTTCTAAATCCTTTTCCAGAATTTTGATGTAAAATGGGGATCATGATAAAAAATTGATAACGGTACACCATGAAGTCTTAAAAAATATTAAATTATAGTCTTTCTAAATGGTCAATTGGTAAATATTCCCTTATAGTAATAAAATGTGATTATTTTTTATGTAGACCAATGATGAACCATATCGCACCATTCAATCTTGGAGACTTTGGTAGCCCCCTGAAAAATCCCATCGTAATATCATCCCATTTCCACATAGGTATAGGAAGCAGTTTCATAACTCCTCTAGGATTATATCTTCCAGCCTTCACCTATTGACAAACCAAACATCTTGACACATAATCACCAATCTCCCTCTTCTTGTTGTCCCACAAAAAATGTTCCTTTAGATCTATATGCATCTTGGTACTACAGGGGTGTATATAAAAATTAGAGCTATGAGAATCATCCAATAGTTCTTTCTCTAGCTCAGGAATAATGGAAACAGAAAGCCACTTTTCAAATTTCAAAATGACACCATCATATACGAAGTAAGTAAACATCCTATCATTTACAACTTTAATTTTATTTGAAACTCCTCATCATCATCATGAGAACATTTTATACTTTTCATTAATGAAGTTTTGGAAACCATTTGAAAAATTAGTGATGTGTTACCTTCTATTATAATTCCCATATCCATCTTTACTAGATCAATGAACAAAGGATCCCTTTCAACTCTCATCTGGTTGAGACACCCGTGGTCCTTCCTACTCAAAACATATTCCAATTTATTTTGTTTCCATGGGTGGTAGTGTATTGTGCAAACATAATCCTTTAGTAACTCAATCCATAACCTTTGTCCCATGTTGAGTTATTTTTGTGAGAATATATATTTCAAACTCTTTTTATTTGTATATATCTATCATTTTTCTCCATATAGGTAATGTGTCCAAATCATTAGAGAAAAGTTTGTGATGCTGCCTCATGATCATGAGTTTGGATAGTTTTGTTCATGAATTTTTAGCTACCTAGATTCATAGAAAATCACTCTATCATTCTCCATAAGGACACAACCAAGTCCTTTATTTGATGCATCGCTAAAGATCACATATCCATCATTCCCTGAAGTTAGAGTCGTGATTGGAGCATTCAATAATCATCTCTTAATTTCCTTAAAATATTCTTCTCGTTCCTTTTTCCGTACAGACATAACCCCTTTTTCATGTAATATTGGTCATTGGGTTGGCTAAACGGGCGATGTTCTAAACAAAACACTGATAATAACCTGGTAAACCAATAAAACTATGTAACTAAGTTATGTTCGTTGGAGTAGTCCATTCCTGAAAATCATTTGCATAAGTAGGATCTACATATATTCCATCCTTATAGAAAATGTGTCCTAGAAAAGAAACTGATTGAAGCCAAAAATCACACTTGCTAAACTTCTCATATAAATCATTTTTTAAAAGAGTCTTCAGTATATTGAGGAAGGGATTTTCATGATCTTAATAGCTTTTAAATTATAAGAGGATATCATCAATAAACACCACCACAAAGGAATAAAGATATTCCTTGAAATATCTATTCATTAGATCCATGAAAACAGATGGTGCATTAGTCAATCCGAAAGGTATTACTGTAACTCGTAATTCCCATACCTTGCTCAGAATACTGTTTTTGGAATGTCTTCCTTCCTTGCAAGAAAACTAATGGCATCCAAATTGAAGCTCAATCTTCAAAATATGTTGTTCAACATAAATTTGATCAAATAAATCATCAATGCGAGGTAGGGGATACTTGTAATTTATTGTTATAGCACTGATCTCCCTGTAGTCAATGCACAACCTCATAGAACCATCGTTCTTATTATATAAAAGAATAGGGACTCCCCATAGGGAAATTATAGGGTGAATAAATCATTTATCACTCAATTCATCTATTTTTCCTTAATTACAATAACTCCACAATGTCCATTATATAAGGGGTATTTGATATGGGCCTTGAACCAGGAATTAAGTCAATGAAAAACTCAATTTATCTCTCTTGAGGATATCCAAGTAAATTATATGGAAAGAATTCAATTTATTATTTCATAGTAGGTACATATTCTATTTGAACATTCTTTTCATAACCAATATTTATTTCATTACCTTTCTCCATAATGATTGAATTCAGTAGAGCTACTCGGTGTGGATCTAGATGGTAATCAGATGGCATGGTTTCATCTATAAAGATAATGGATTATATACCATTATCCAAAATTGTAACTTCATTCTTCTTTCAATAGATCTTACAATAAAAATTTTATCGGAAATTCGTACCAATAATTATATCAAAGTCAATCATTGGTATGAAGATAAAGTTAGCAACTAAATCACGTTTATGTGTCATGAGGGGGACCAATCGAAAATCCTTTGTTGCAATGACACATCCACTATAAGTTTTGACTGATAAATCCTTTATTAAATCAAATTGGACTTTCCTAATTTTCTTGAAATACTGGGAAGATATAAATGAATGTAACGATCCATAATCAAATAAATCATTGGCTAAGTTTGATGAAATGATTAAATTAACTGCCACCACATCATTAGAAACATCAATATTAGTTGTTGTGATCGCATAAGCTTTTCCCTGATCACTTGGCCTTCTCTTTGGCATGTTCCCTTGATGATTTTGGTAGTCATTAGAATAGTGACCCATCTACCAAAAATGATAGCATTGAATATTATTATCTTCCTTCTGCCCGTTACAGTCACTTGTAAGATGGAATTTCATTCATCATTTATAGAATACTCCTTTTCCCTTTAAGTAGGAACCTAGGTGTTTCTTTCCATAATTATCAAAGGGTGGTAATTAAAATCTTCCCTTCTTCCATGTTTCCTAATTTCCTTTTACAATGTTTTCACTAGACCTCTTCTTCTCTTGAATTCCCAAAATGTAACAAGATTTAGAGAATTTCTTTTCCATCTTGATAGCACATGAAAATATATCGTCATATGATGAGAAAATCTAGGAGAATATATCCTTTCAGAGGAATGGTTTCCAACGATCAAAGAATCGATCAATTTTTCTTCATGGCTTATGTATGCAGTCCACATCATTCCTTTCCAACCTTGTAATGTTGGATTCATACTTTTCATCATTATCATCTTTCTTCTGCCTCAGATTCAAGATTTTCTTCTTCATGTCCACTCACTGATCATGAGAAAAGTATTTCTCTATGAATATTTCCTTAAATTCCTTCCATTCCATATTTTATATCTCTATCTCCTCTTTTTTGTATTTTATTAACTACCAACACTGATCCACATCTACGGATAGAAGATAAATTTCCATGATGAACTTCTCTCATTCGTTACATCGCAAAGCGATAAATATCTTCTCTAGGGAACTTATCCTCTATTCAGCTAAAAATGGGTTTGTAGTACCATTGAATGGTGGGGTTGTTGTCACATAAAGTGATCTATCAATGATCCTCCATGTGGTGGAACCGGATTCTCTATTCGGGTATGTTTATTATTCATAACCTGAGTAAGTTGTCCCCGTATAGTTATAAGCCACTCTGCACCAGTCACAACACCAGAGCCAACACCGTTATCTCACATCAGAGGCAAATCCCTACATGGGATACATGTATTCAGATGGTTTTCATTTCTTCTATTAGGCCTCATTTCTATATACTGGCTTACAGTAGATTACGGTTTGAATCATAATCACAACTTAGCAAAATAATTAGCATAAATTGAAATCCTATGCATGGATAACCCCATGATAACAAAAATGGATTCATTGAGGAAACAATATACATTTCCATCATACATAATGTATTGTAATGAAAATGTGAATTATCCTAAGCATATCCCCTGGGAGTTTCAATACCAAGAGTGAATCATGGCCCGTTGTCATGTACCGGGATACCCCGAGTCAAGCCCGAAACTCCTTGTCGAGCTTTCACTCCTAGGTACATCAGTGCCAGAGCCACCTCTACCTATTTGTATACAGAAATGGATTTATTTTCTAGAAATATCCACATAATCCATTTATTCCAAAATACCAGTATGTTCTCTGTAAGCTTATCCTCAAAGACTATCTTTGGGATTTATTCCCTTATTTACATTTTATAAATCTCATTTCCAGGTTTTCTACTTAACTGCATTTGATAACAACTGTAAGGACCTAACCCCAGTTTCCTGGAGCTTGTTCCTTATTCGATTACATTCGAAAATAAACAAGGAATAAGAATACCAAAGTACCAAGTAGTTTAGTATTATTTTGGAAACAAGATACATATATAAGTTTAAAATTACACCATGAAGGAAAATAAAACACTAATTTATTCCATTAGAAACATCAAAGACTCATAGATTATTCCCGAAAGTCACTCATAACTAACTTCTTAATAATTAGGGAAAATGAAACATAAGTAAGGGGTGAGCTCAAATGCTCTGTAAGAGTAAGAAATACCACAGAAGATATCATAAACAAAAACATTATTCAAGGTGAATAAATGAAAACGCATGCCTTTATAAATAATAAACATGAATAGATTATGGCAGGAATATGAGATGAGTAAATAATTGCATAATAAAACATCATCAAGGGTATTATACTAGTCGAATAACCACATGAAAATTCAATTACTATATTCATAAAGAGGGAAGTCCATATGCCCGACATCATAACCGTACCTTCTAGGCCTCGTTCCATGACCATAAATAATCAATTTTTCAAAGCTTTGTGCCAAGACTATAGTTTGTCTAATGATACCTACCGATGCATCGAGAGGATATAACGGTCCCCATACATCACATAATAATTCCCATCCATTCCTCATATGTGAGGGATAAACATAAAAAAACTTATACATTCATATTTAAACTATCATAAGAAATGTAACTAAATTTTCCTAATCATTAAAAATAAAACACAAACCATTCCCAGTAATATAGTGAATGGTTTTAAGACATATAATCCACAATGAAATTAGTCACAAACCATTAAATAGAATATGGAAGATTCCATAATAAATTATTAAACCCAATAATACATAATAATCAAAAATATTGTTGAATCATATGAAAAATACTCTTATAAAATCTTTAAGCAGTTCATGAGATAAATACACTTTAGTTTTGAAAAGAAGAGTTATTTTGAAAAAATATTTGAATAAAACAATATGTGAAGTAACATAGTATTTTCATAATAAAATTAGTTATTTTATAACGATAATGGATTACAAAAACAGATTATAGAGAGACCTTGAAAATAGGTATGAAGTTGAGAAATTCTCATGAATTGGGTTTGTATTTCCGAAACTATTTTGAATGGTCCTTTTTAAACATGTAAATATCAACAAAATAAGGAACGGTTATGGTTGGTAAACATATATATTACACTCAAAGAGATATTATTAGGATTTAAAATAATAAAATAGAATTAAATTGAGGTAAATAGTCAATAAAAGTCACTGTAATGAAAATGGAGGTTCGGGTGAGAAAACCCATACGTTAAATCTGAACATGTTCCGCTCTTGAACATAAGCTATTGGAATATTAAATTATACTTATTAATAACTTATTTAGGAAAATATTAGACATGTATTTAGTTTATCATAATTCTTTATAGTTCATTTATGCCCTTATTGATAAGTGATTATATTGATTTCCGTCGTTCAATAGTGTTCATTTTCTTTATTTTCATAATCGGTTCACATGTTTTTATGTAATGGGGTTCATGTGGAATCATTTTAAATATCCATAATTGAAATTAAATATTATTTTTGATAATTAAAAAATTGTTAATGTTCATTTATATCATTTGATTATAGGTAATGAGGATGAAACATTAGATGAAATATTAATGACATTCACATAGATTATTTTAGCAGTATTTTGATTATTAGGAACTAGTTTGGTCATACAATTTAATAATATGTATGTATACTGGTTAATGAATATAAATTAGGTTATAATTCATATATTATAGTCTAGTTCAACCATAAAAATGGATTCATGACCCATAATGAAGGAGAAGCTGAAGAACGAACCTTTGTCGTCAATTATGATTATAAATTGGAATGTCATGGACATTGATTTAGTTTATAAAATAAAAGAGAGAGAGAATGGATGTTGATGATGGTTCTTAAACTAACAAGATATAATTCCAGTATATAGATGATACTGGATTTATCATGGTCATTTGGATAGAGGATGTGGGGAGAGAATAATAGAAGAATATATATTGAAATGAATCTAAATAAAAAAGAATGGTGCATTACCTCTTGAAATAACATTATTGAGAACCTCCATAAGTGGAGGTATTTTGGTGTCTTGGAAAGACCAAGAGCTTCCTGGATGCGGGGAGTGACTTGGTAAGGGTACTTGGGAAGATAATTGAGGATATTCAAGGCTTAGATGAGTTAATAGAATAGGGAGTGATGGGGATTTTATAGTGGATGGGAGGAGGGTTTTTCATAATTTTTTATTCATTAGTTAATTATTTCCCTCAAGAAAATAAATAGTGAAGCTTCCATGACAAAGAATATAAATAAATTCATTTGAGTTCGAACCAAGTTGGATTAAATCACTTAAGAGGTCATAAATAGTGTATTTAACTGAGAATTTGTATATACTATATTTTACTATATTTTCTTTTTTCATCAAAAATTCAAGTATTTCAGAAAAATACCAAAAATTCACCCCAACCATTTTTTGACATGTATAATCAAAAAATGCAGTCCATTTTTTTTTAAAAAAAATTTCTAAACATTTTTTATTTAATATTTAATTAAAATCATAATTTATTCTAAAAACCGCAATTCCAAAACATTTATTTACTTATTCCAAAGCATATGTATATCGTATTTCCACTTGAATATTATTTATATAATATAATTGGTAGCATGACTATTAAATAGGTTATATCACTATTAATAAGGGTAGGTTACTATTCATAAGTGTAGGTTACTATTCATAAGTGTAGGTTACTATTCATAAGGGTAGGTTACTATTCACTGAAAAATATTTTATCCCTTATCGAACTCCAAATAACATACTTATCGCAATCGTGTATGTTAGATTTTCCGAATTCACAGAAGTGAAAAACATATATTTAATTGTCACATACCACTTAGTAGTTCATTTTGTTGTGATTTCATGTGATTAAGACATATTCATAAGAAAGTAATTTCCATTGATACATATTGGGTCATTTCAAATAAAATATCAAATAAATAAATTTAGGGGAAAACAACTCCATGATCATTCAATGATTTCATAAGATAAAAATCATAGAAAAATGATTAACTCCATTTATATTAATGACTATCTAAACTCCATAAAAAATGATATTTTGAATGATGTAATTTAAAAAATTCAATGCATAAACAATAATGAATAACAATTAAATCCATAGTTTATTTATAATATTTCTTCCTATATTGATGACCTTCAGAAGTAAAACTATCCAAAGCACCTTTGGTGGATGAAATCAAGTAGACATTGTTTTCCTTGAACCTGGATAGTGCTTCTACTTTTTTTATTCAAAAATATATTTTTTATGTTATATGGGGATCTGTTATATACAGAAATCATAAATTCTAATAGAGAATTATTTAGTTCTTCTTGAATTCGATATGGTATAAATTCCAATTTTATTTCCCTACATTCCAAAAGGAACATGGAATTGATATTAAATATTTCAGACTGGTGACCATTGGGAACACCATTATGAAGGTAATTAGAAAAATATTATTATTGAGACCTTTGACTATAAATGATTATTTTAACACTCATAATGAATAATTTATTTACGGTAGAATATTCAAAAAGTAACTTTTTATAGCCTCAAATTATATTAGTTTCTTAAAATAAAATTCCTAATATTTTATCATTCCAATCTAAAAATGACATATCTAAATATTTTTATATAATTTAATATATATTTATTTTTCATATTTTTAAATTTAAATGATTATTTAGTTTTGTTATTTATTCAATAATTGTGATTATTAGATGTTACAAGCTCTCTATTATTATAAATGGTTCCCAAAAAGATTATTTTTGGCGTTATATTAGTGTCAAACAAGGAGAACCATCTTAGGGATCTTATTTTTAATTAATTAATATTAGATGACTATATCTATCATCAAAATTATAGAAAATGAAGTGTTGACAAAAATTAATTTTGGAAGGAACCTGCTTCCTCTTTCATAACTATTTTATTCCAATGACCTTCTTCTCCATAGAAAATCCTCCAATAAGACCATGGAAGATATCAAATATGTTATTATGTATTATAAATAATTTTATTGGAAATATATCCCTGGGAAAAAATTGTTCATCCATTTTGGATAAGTGATTTTCATATCCAACAATAAAATTATTGTTAGAATGATTGGGGTCAATATAGGTTCATCATTGTTTGACTAATTGGGAATACATTTATCTTTAGGTAAGATTAATATAGCCTATTTAGGAGAAATCCATACCAAAATTTATCCCAAATGAAAATTTAAAAAGTAAGATCCTATTTTTCAACATAGTCATAATTTATATGTATATTTATGAATAATTAATTTAATGATGGCCTAGTAGTATCTTAATCATATTTCATTAACTTATTAGAAATGTTATTTTGACTAGATTCATCTATGAAAGGAAGTTAGTATTTATTAAATTTATGTAATATATATAGGCCATTAATATGGGTGGAATTATCATCAAGGACCTCCAAAAATATAATAAATCTATACTTATTAAGTCCACATGAAATTTTCTTACATCCAGTGATAACGCCCTAAATTTTCTTAAGGATTATATTGTATATAAAAGATGAATGGTTAGTCATTTTATCATTCATCGTTTTATGGGAACACGCAAAAAATTATCATACCTTAATTTTTTTGAAATTATGTAGTTATATAGTATTAAGTGGCTTAGGGATCATCAACTAGAATAAATCATGGATTCATATCCAACTAAATGAGTTGGTTATAGTTTTAATTAATATGAAGCAGTTATTAATGATGAACTAAGTTCAAAATTTTAGTGAGTCCCACGACATATTAAACGTTTACATAATAATTGAAATTAAAAATTATCTCATAGTTCAAAGAGATATTATTATTTTGAAACCATTTTTTACTAGAAGTATGTTCCCAAAAGATTGTAATAGATAAAAGGTGATATAAACACACCGATTAAAATTTGGACTGGTAAATTTAAAAATTCTATTAGTTCTCATTCTAGATAAATAATATTATTAATAAATTGGTGAAATCATGTAAATCTTGGTCAAAAAATTTAAAAATATGGATTGGAGTAGGCTTTGGTTTGATTAATATTTATAATGGTAAAAAACTACACAATAAATTGTTGTTATGTTCATTATTATTTGGAATTTTTTGTGTTATATAAATGATATATTTTCTATTTAGTTGTATCTGGATAATCTCATTACTAGACTTATAATTTATGCTAATTTGGATGTCCATAGTGAGAATCATTTTAATTTTTTCTCTATATAAACATATAATAAATTTGATTTATATGGATTTGATGGATTGGGGGTGTTTTTTTACTATAAACCAGCTTCAATACATGAATGAATAACAAAACAATCGCAAGGAATAATGGGAAATAAATGGAATTAAAATAGTTTTTATTCATACCCATGATTTGGAAATAGTTAGTCTATATAATTATGATGTATCAAGAAAGATAAAAAATATTTTCATTATGATATATATCTTATGGACCCCATATATTTTGACTTGGTTCATGGTAATTATCAATGGTGCATCCATATGTACACCAGAAATCCTGGATTTACATTTGCTTTTCGAACATATATTAGGTTTATGAAGGGATGATTTTATCACATGTAGGGTAATGGATTAGGATTTGGGGTGGAATTTTGAATGATGATTCATGAAATATTTTCTGAAACTCATTTTATTTATAGTAATATTTGTTGTGAATATGATTTAATCCATTCTATGGATATTTCAAGATTAATATCATGGAATTTAACATGGATATTCATTCCCCGATGTATAGGATGTCTTATAAATGTTGAGAACCTACACATAAATGTGACATAAGTCTATAGAGAAGAATACTAGGTGGAATATTCACTTTGAAATAAATCTATTATTGAAGTAAGTTTAATGTTGTCTTTTTATGTACCTTTGTTTTGTTCATCATTTCCGGAATCTATTTCCAAGGATTAAATTCACAATCAACTATGAAAAATCTATCCATAACCCCATCTTCTTTCCTATACTATTTGAAATCCATAGCTCTAAGTATGATCAGTTCCTAAATTTTTTTTTATTGTTATTATTATTATAGTAAGGTTTAATAATTTTTTGTGACATCCTTTTAAAATTGGAATAGGCTCATATCATCCTAATAATAATAAAGGATCATATATATTGATAAATTTATTGTTAGTGGTACATTTTTCAGATGAGTATTAATGGAAAAATATATTTAATTTCATATGGTGATAGTTTAATTTTAATAGAAAATGGATTCATTCATTTTAAATGCTATTTAAAAATTATATAGGTTTATTATATAAATTAAAAGGTAACGGTTTAATGGATTTTAAGTGGAATTAAACTGGTAGGTTTTATTTAAATTGTATTTTAAAGGAAAATGAATTCTAAATGAAATATAAAAAGAAAAATGAAATTTAAAGAGATGGTTATGATTTTGTATAAAAATAGAGGTTTTAAAAAGAAAAATTTAACGGGGTATTATGAAATATAATATTATGGTTAAGAAGACATGTGATTCCATTCCTAAATGATAATTAATGAATATTTTGATTTTGAATCTAATTGTAATCTAGGAGGGTAGTTTTGTAATGTGCTTTGGTCTTGTTGACCCCATGATATAAATGATAAATTTTCAAAATATTTTATACTTGTGTGAGATTATTTATTATATTTTATGCCTATTATATATAAAATTTTATAAAATTATAGTGATTATAGGAGGAAAAATCACTTTGGTGATGTGTTGGATAGCTTTGTATGTGATAATTAGTAGTTTATCCTCGGTGGATGTTCATACGAAACATTTAATGACATGGTAGATGGTGTGGAATTTCACCTTTATTCATTGAGATATGATTTAAATTATTGACGATAGATTATGATACATTGTCTTTTGTGCACTTGTTTATACCGTAGTCTATAAGGTGGGAGATTATTTTGTTGATTTTTTATTTATAGTTATGATCATATGCATACAGATCTACCCTAGTATATTAAAGATCCTCTATATGGATTGTGATATGGGGTGATAAGGTGACTAAATTCCCTCATTAATATTATAGATAATAGTAGAATAAAATTCTCTATTGTGATGATTTCTTAGTCCCATATGAAAAAAATAAATAGGGGAAATATCATGAGAGGTAAGAAGACTCACCAAATGAAAATCTAAATCATTATATGAACGATATAGTGGTGATATTTTGGATGAATTTAGGGATTGAGATTTGGATCAAGGATAATGTCTAGTTTTTCATGAAAGGCCATGTGTGGTGTTTTAGTTTCTCAATTGGGATAAAACAATTTCATGATATACTCCTCTCCATCAACATTTTAACATTGAGTGATTCTTGACAAGATTTTTGGAAATATACTGGATGTCTTTCAGGAGCTAGTTTCAATCTAAATGAGACATAACTAACATGAATCCTCATAAGGATATACATGATTTATTAAAATACTATAATAATATTAGTTACATCAATTATTGGGGGAGGTTTGGGGTTTAATTAGAGGTCTGCATTGGTTTTTATTCATTACATTTTAAAAAACATACCCCAGTTGCATTGGATTTTTTGTGTTTTAAACACACACACATAAATAAAATAGAATAATATTGATAAGGATCATCTCTCAAAAACATAAGACCAATCCTATATGTGATTTATATTTCAAAATGTCCAAACCACCAAATAGTATCAGTATATTGGTCAAAATGAGGATGGATTATCCAGTTACTCTCAATATATATCCACCGATTGAGTATTTTTCGCCCACACTTATAATGACACAGTAAAATTTGACAACTAAAGAGTCTTAAACTAAAATATAGAGGAATAATTTTTTTAGTATGGAACTTCATTATCACCCACATGAAATATTACATGTATCTTCTTCTTCATCATAATGTCTTCCCACAAAATTGAACAAGAACATCTTAAAAATATTCTCATAAATCAATCTCTCTTATATAAATTAAATATTCAAATTTGAGACATGTCAACTCCTATATTAATAACTTGAAAAGTTTAACATCCATTTTTTCTAAAAATCATCCTTCTATATTAACTAATAATTATTGAAAATTATTTATATAAATGATTTATGGAAATTCCTATAACTTTTGGTCACCTTCATAACATTGGTTACCTATTCTCCAATTATTTTACAATATTCTCTTGATATTTAATTTTAAATATTTAATTTTATATTCAATACAATATTAGACCATGATCTTCTACTTAAATTGTTCAAATAATATTCGGCATAATTATATATTAAAAAACTCTGTTAAATCCATTAAAAACTATTTCAAATAAAAAAATCATATAATGTATCATTGTATCTAAAATAAATGTTATGAATTTTTATAATAACATTAAAATATTAATAAATCATCCTTATGGAGATTCTAAGAACCAAAGGAATCCTATTCATTGTAATTATTTTAATTTTTTTTATAACCTTATAAATGTAAAAAATGAACCATATGAACTGAAAGATAATAGTTCTGATGTTAACATGTTATTCTTACTTAGACAAAATTTCCAAAACAAATGGGTCTTATGAAGTCTATATCTCTCATAAAAAAGGATAATTATCTTTTTATGTATCCAATCACTCTTCCATTGTTGTAAATTTATTTTCAAATTATAAACTCTCTCTTTTGAAATAATCATGTTACTCTTTTAATTTCAGGAGTTATACTTTTGAATTCCTATAAATACTCTTGTGATGTTTTATTTATTAATATTTTACAATTTATTTTACTTTTCGGATGTCTAATGGATACTCATATAAACTATGTTGTTACTATTATAAAGTACAATAGATTCTAAACTCTTTGAAAAATTATTTTTCAGTACAAAAATTATATTCATTACCCAAATGACACAATAACCTCATGAAATCATCATAATGTTTTTGCAAACACATTAAATAAACTGACAACATCATAAAAATATTCCTATTAACCTTGTATAAAATAATTTTTCTTTTTTGAGGATGAATATTATTTAATAATTGATAGGAAAAGATAATAAAATAAATATATCCATTTTAGAACCTATAATTATTCACCTCTAGTCATAATTCCAAGTGATTAAATTAACATCTTCAACATTAAAAAAAATGTTCTTTAATAGGGTCTCGACTTCTCTTGGACTCGACAATCTAACCCTTTTTATTTTTTCTATCAATGAACATAAATCACATTAATACTAAATACAATTTCAAATGAACCATTATCTAATAGTTTTTATGTTTATCCAAGAAACACTCATGGATGAGATAATGAACAATGAAGAAAAATCATGATCTACATAAACATAGTTATTTATATTCAATTCAATATAGATCTTAATTCTTATCAAGGCTGTATGAAAATATTTTCACAAACAATGATACTGCATGTTTTATTATATGAGATGATCACTTTTTACAATTCATCAAATTACTATTAAAATTCTCAAAAAAAATTTCATAGAAATCAGTATCAAAATATTGAAACATCTATGCTAAAAAATAATATAAATGATTAAAAATAATTAAAAAATACACATTTTTTTAAATTCATAGATTACCATTTTTCCAAAAGTCCCTCTAAATATATTCTCCCCCTTAAGGAGATAAAAAAATTCCTTCGAATACTACCCATATATAGTATTATATCCCCTTTTTTATTACCTTAAGGGATTAAAAAGGTATTTTTTCTCAATTTTTATCCCTCCTTTAATAAAATATCCAACAAATAATATGATAGAGGATATAATATCACAACACCTTTTTTTTCAAAGGAATTAGGTTGATCTCCCATATTAAAAAAATACTTGAAATTTATATTTTGGAAATGGTTTGATGAAAAGATATTCATTGTTCTGAATGGATTGAAAAAAAAAGATTCTTTAAAACTTATTTCACTATAAGGTCTTTAATTAAGGTATATTTTATTTATATTTTGATGAAATTAAATTATGAATATAATTCCTTGAGAAATTAATATAATGTTGATTATCAAAATCTAAATGTAATGGAAGATCCACTTCCTCCTCGAGGTCTTCTAACATTGTATTCAAACACATTATTTAGGATATTTCTTGTGTTAAAACAACATATATCTCATCATTAGTGATCAGGTTTACAAAAATTTTATGCATTATGTTCCATAACACACACCTTTTTCTGAGAAATAATGTCCACCAGATGTGGATATTTTGTCATTATCACACCTTTCCTGATCTATACCTATATAAAAACAGATCAATGATTTCATTTCTGTCATATTTTTTACCAAATTATATAGTTCCCTTATTTATCATAGAGTTATTTTCCCATGCATCATATGATACATTTTTTGTGTACATTAAAACATGGATCCATGGGTGACATCATAGTAAATATTTAGACAATATGTTTTCAATTAGAATTTTTTTTCAATAATCTTCTTGGACTCCCTTTGGTGGATATCCTTTCCCAAAAATCAATTAACTATTTGATTCCAATTGAGATAGGAATAAAACAATTATTTGAATCCTCGCTTCCAAACAACTTTAGAATGTGTTGAGCATACGTTTATTGTAGGAGAAATATGTAATATTCCTATTTATAAATTTATAAATCCATAATGTAACATATTTCACCACACATGGATTTATCATTTTACATATTAATTTATATAGAAATTCATAATAAAATCCATAATTATTTATTAAAAAATTTATTTTTTATAGGAATATAACTCCAATAAGTGATCCATGTTCTTCATCTTTGATTTAGAATTTTTCTCCACTATTCTATTTCTATACACAAACTTCTTGGAAAAGGATCATGTTATTGAACACAAATTCCATGGGTTTGTTTCAACCCATATAAATCTTTATTTAACATGAAAACATTGTTTTAATATTTCCAAATCATGAGCCCACAATGTGAGTCATTGTAAACAACTTTTTCAAAATATCCATCATTGAAGGAAGTCTTGAAGTCCATTTGGAAATAATGTATGATCTTTTTAATTAAATAGAAATAAATATTTTAATGGAATCTAGTCTATAAACTATTATGGGTTTCTCATCAAAGTCAATACCTTAATCCTAAGAATACCTATTTAAAATAAGTGTTGTTTTATTTATCACTAATTATCCTCTTTCATTAAACAGTTTTTAAAATGGCTATTTTGTTCAAATGAAATTCTCTTACTAAATATTTGGTATCAATTACTAATTTTTATTCATCGTTATGTGTTCAAATTTTTCATTCATGAAATGAACCCACTATTTATGCTTTAATACATCAAGAGAATAACTTGTTTAACATTGATAAATCAGTGAGGTATGTATTTTTCTTCATAATGATCTTAGGGTTTGAACCTACCATCCCTGACACCTAATGAAGTTTTGTAGCTCAATATATATACTCCACCTTCAATAAGATGAGATTGGTATATCCACATCGCTAGAAATTTCTCAATCATTATCCTTATATTTTAATACTTTTTAATTTTCATTATTTTCAAAAAATTTATCATTCTATTCATCAAAAATAGATTCAATATTATCTCCTTCAAAACATGCTACTTGATATGCGACCTATTTATTTTCATGTTTATTGAAATTGTAATTATTAGTTTCAATGATATATTTGAATAATTATTATTAAATTTATATCATCTTCCATTTGGTGGATAACCCAAAAAGATAACATCAATACCATTATATCAAAATTCACATGATTTTCAACCTTGACATTGATAATTCAGGGGCTAATAAAAACTATTAGTTTTTTAAAAAATTAGGTATTCTTGTAATACATTTCAAATGATTACTTGTATTAATTAGGTAAATATAAATAGTTATTTTGAATATGTATCATGGTTATAATATATTTTCTCTAAAAGTATAGATTAGTTTCATAATCTATAAATATTGTCCAAGCCATCTCTCCCAATATTTTTCCCAATATGTAATACGATATTATTGTTGTGTATATAAAAGAGTTAGTTGAGGGAAAATACTCTATTTCTCAAGGAATGATTTAAATATTCCATTAGTGTACTAAGAATCATTATCTATACATATATTATTCATGTTGTATGAACATTCCTATTTAGAACACCTTCTTAATAATTTGAACATTTTTAGAGCCTATAAATTATGATTCATTAAAATTATACTAGGAATGTGAGTAAATTAATCAATATACTAAATAAAATAATTATCCTTCCTTTTATTAATTTCTCATTAACCCACTTATATTTAAATCAACTAGGTCTAGTGGGTGATATATAAAAATCAAAACATTATTTTTAGGAGTCTTTGTAGTCTTCCACATTTGGCATGTAAATTATATTCAATTTCCATTTTTATTCATACTATTATCATTAGGAACACATCCTATAGATATTTTCCTTCCAATTTTACATTAAAAAAGATATCCAATACTTTTATACGACAATATATTTTATTCTCTAACACATAGCTAAAATGAGTTCTATATATCTCTAATATGAAATTGATTGCCCTCAGTTCAATGTACACATCTTAAAATCCTACCAGCTCCTAGATTATTCATTAAGAAACCATATTACCTAAAAAAATAATTTCCTTCATCATTTACATGAGAAACACTTAACAAGGATTGTTTCACCCCAACAATATACAAGGTATTCCACGATTCATTTTCTCTACTAAAATCACAACTGATATAACATTATTTATTTCTAGTGACACATCATTTGAATAGGTCACATAACTTTATTTTCATCATAAATATTATTTAGTAGCTCTATGACTCTAATTATATTTGAAGAATATCTAATATTTAGTATCCCTAGACAGTCCACATTTAATATATAATTGAAACCACCAAAACATGATCTTTTTCATTTCATCTATCCTTATTTATTTGATACTTCTGAGTGTTTATACACATACTCAATCAGGCAGGTATCATGGTGAGGAAATATTTAGATTTGATAATATTATTGTCAAAAGTTCCATAAAATTATTTTAAATGTTCAAATTTATTCCAAAATATCAGCTCAGAATATTAAACTTACTTACGAACATTCATTATTTAAGTGGGATTAAGGTCCCTCAAACTCTACCCCAAATATAAAATATGAATTATTATATCTCGATCTATTCCAATATATTCTCTCTATATTGTATATGATTCTAGAGTTCCAATATTTGAAAAAAAATTCATTATTCCTATTCTAAATCAATTTCTATCCAAATGCTCTTAATAAGTAAATCATTCTTCCTTGGATTAATAATTTGGTTCTTTTTTATGATCCTTTTTTTTAATATGTAAAAAAATATTCATTATTCATGAACTCTTTATTGCATTTTTAGAATCCAAAATTATACTAATTTTCACTTCATGTTTATATTCACAGTTGTTTTTATATTTGAGAGTTAGTTTTGTTGGACATAATCATGGTCTTCTTCACCTGTTTCATCAATTTATACATCAAACTAACATTTTAAATATATTTTATATTCATTTGATGTGAAATTTTTTAGTTTCATTCAATATTATTTGTATTAGAACATCATAAAAATAAATGAAATGAATTAAAAAAATTGAATTTGAGCATTACTGATTCATTCTCTACATTAAACAGTTTCTACAGGAAAATTTTAATTCACTTATTATTTTATGTCATTAATTATTCTATTATTATATTTTTATTTCTATAATAAACTCTATAATTTTTAAAATAATTAACCACATTCATCAAGATTTATTTTTATTCCACATAAATTGAATTTGTGGTACCAAAAGACAATATGTCCATATTTAATTTTCAGATCTTCATTCCCAACATATACATTATAAAAAAATCCACTTACTAACTGTTGAATATAAAATATAATTTATTTTATTATTCACTAATTTATTTACTACTTTCATCACATGTAATATTTTAATTATTCACATTTGTAATAAGTAGATTCTTAAAAATATCATTAAAAGATTAAAAATCATCTTATTCATCAATGGTTTTTATTTCCTTCCATGTAGATAATAAATTTATCCTTTTTATTTGGATATATTATTATGGTAAATTTTAGTGTAAAACATTGAATTGGGGGTATTTTTCTTTTTAGAACTTCCCATTCCTTCATTACCATCACAACTTGCTTCTTCTTATTTAAAATTAGTTAGTTTTTTGTAATGTTTTCAATAGCTCCACACTTATAGCATTATCATTGAAGCTTAATCTTTTACTATATCATAACACTTCTCAATTTTATATATATTAGTGATAATTTTTTATTCATTCAATTCAATTATTCATCTAAGCTAGAATTAAAAACATTATCATCATCAAAATCTTTCCTGTTTTTAATGTTCTTTGAGGCATAAAAACAAATGTCTTTTTTGGGCTTTTGATTATAATTTCTTAAAATTTTATTTACGATATCATAATACTTGAGAATAGTATTTATGTTATGTATGGTTAGTGTATATGTATATTTATCTTAAATAACCATGCCTTTAGAATCAAACTTATCATGATATATTATTAGTATCTTCGTGACAATTGTTCAATCCCCCAATATCTCACCAATGATTCTGATAGTCGTCACTATTTCATTGACCCTTCTAAAAAATTAATTTAAATACTCTTCAGTTCTTATGTATAGTTCTTCATATGTTAATATGAAAATATGTATTTTTTCATACATTACCTTGGTATTGGATTCTGGAATACATTCGAGTTTATCCTAAATTCCTTTATAAATCATTGTTCCTCTAACTTTTGAAAAATATTTCTATCACAAATAACTCATTATAGACTACTAAGCATTCCCACTTTTTAATGATTTTATTTATAAATCTATTTTATGAAAGACATAATTATTGGAAATAAATCTATCAGTTGAAGCCTCATGATCCAGAAAGTTTATCTATAAGAGAAAAGGTAGTATATGATTATTTTATATGTGATATTTCTTCAAATCAAATAGAAAAATATCTTCATTTTTCATGAAAATGATATTATTCAATTTTTTATGTAAGTGATTTTTTAACTGATAATTTTCCCATCAGAAAACAACTTCTCTTCATTACCTAAACAACAATGAGTAAATTAATGGTACCTATACCCTGATACTACATGAACTTCAACCCATATGAAAAATGATCTCATTATGGGGGTGGGGGGGAATCAGGTATGTAGAGTTCTACTTATGATTTCATTTTTAAAAGAACCTTTTCCACTAGTGATATCCTATTTACTTCACTATTAAATTAATATATTCACACATATGATAATTATCAATAGACTTACATGGTTCATGTATCAAAATTGGAAGGCTAATACTTTTTTGTGATTAAAAGTAACTTATGGTCATACAACCATATAATTTGAACCTATGGATTTAAGTGACCATGTTTTATCTATATACTAATGTTTTAAGGGTCTCATCTATATATGTGCACAAAATAGTGATATAAATATCTAAACTCAAATAAAAACATAATGTTTTATTTAACAAGTATACTCTAACAAGTCTAATCTTCTATATCTTATATTTCTTACCCAATAGTGAACCAGAAATTATACTCATACATTCATCTCAATTTTCCTTGTTTGATACCTCAAATATTCTATATTGAAAAGTATAATATCTTCACATTATAATTGAATAAATTTCCCATAATAATTTTATTATATTCCCTTTTTTACATTCACAAAATAATAGTGAATATTGTGTCTATAAATTATTTTTCTTATTTTCAAAAATTGTTTCCATCTCTAAAAATCATGCCAAATTTTATAAAAGAATTCACTTGATTTATCAGAATTTATAATTTTAAGTATTCAATTTTAAATTCCCTCAATCATTGTTCCATGATCTTCTCATTCAATTCCCCTAAAAATATCATCATATTATTATATTTTAAACAAATATAAGATCTATAATAGTATTTTCCATTTAAGTCTTACTCGACATGTGTATAGTAGAATGAAGTAATCATGATATTACAATCATCCTTTTGGAATCAAATGATCAGACATTATCATAAATAAAATTCTCTTATTGGGGCATTTTCTTTAATGAAGGTATTTTCAAGTATCATTACATGATATTTTTCAATCTCACAATGGTGGTTCTTTGAAATATCATGAAACTTACAAAGATATTTTTTCAACCATAAAATAACCCCTTCTAATGAAATAAACATTATAATATTGGAATACAATATTAAAAAGTTTAACAGTCAACTTTATGTAGCTTATACGAACCTTATAATTTTTTTATTTTTCGTTCTTCACATCTCGGTGAACCGTACGAATATAAAACATGACACTAGGAAACTCATGGATTACACTTCTAAATTACATATGTCTTCATACTTCTTTCCACAAATGGGTAAATCATATAATGCTCCAGTTACTCTTCAAATATATTCCATTACTCATTGTATATTTCCAATATCTCATATGATATTAATACATACTCTATTAATGTCAAAACAAAATCTTTTGGATTCAACCAATTACTATTCCAATGTAATAATTTACACTTATAGAGTCCATTAAATAAACATATAAATATTACTTTATCAAAATGTCAAGAACTATTTTACTCTTTAATATTCCACTTTTTACTCCTTTAAACCCAATGGTTTCTCTCACAGAGTATAGTGGAGTTTATGACTTACCATATTTTTATTTATTTCCAAAATTAAAAACAATTATTAAATTTTATACAACCTATTTAAACATTCATATATATTTCTCAAATATTTTTAATTAACATAAAACTTTATCCAAATATTTTATTTCATAGGATATATTATTTTTTTTACTCTTAGTTTGAATGTGATTTTCTAATTGATAAAAAAATACGATGCAATAAACCTATCAACATCGACACCTCGATTTTTTATTCACTATACATAACACCAAATTCTAGAGGGACCATTTTCAGCTACAATACATAATAGGATGAATAAGGTTTTAACATATCTTACCCTCAACAATTTATGAAAATTGATAAGTAATACTCTATTATTGATGATTAAATTAATATATGATCAGAATGATTATTTTATAGTAACAATTCTATACTACAAAGTTGTGAGAGAGAACCCTTATGATAACTTGTGATTTTTGGGTTAGAGTAAAGGCAATCTATGAATAATATTCTAGTTATATATGAATAGGATCACTAAAATAAAATGGGGAGAGGCATAAGATTTGGGATTGAAATTTTAAAAAGTTGGGTGCATTGTTTAATTTTCAAAATTTTCATGGGATTATAGTTAAAATGTTATTTGATGTTTTGTTCCCTTTACGATTGTGTTTTATTTATATTATTTTATTGATGATTTATATTTATGGGTTGTATTTATCTAATTTAATTTGTTTTATTTTTCTTATTAAAAAGTTATTTTATTGGAATTATTGTGCTTTCCATATAGATTGGTAGTCATAGGACCGATATGTCATGTGGGAATTTTATGACTTAGCCTTTGTGGTTCATGATAAAGATATTTTTAATTTCACATAAAGATAAAAAGGGTAATGTCTGACACGTCACATTGGATCATTAGTTTTTTCATGTTTATAATTAGAGGAATGTACGTTCTTTCCCAATATTGGTATTACTATTAAAGTAATTACTATTTTTTGTGTATTTTTTCTATGATGGAACACATGTATTTATTATATATGTAATTAATGGGTAATATTTCTAGGTGGAGAAGTAGAATGTATCAATGATTTAAAATCTCAAAAGATCTATAGACACATCCACAAGATAATTAGAACACAATGCATTGAGGATAATGGGGAAATACTATTGGGTTGTTGGAATCCGCCCTACTCGTGTACATGGAATGGGTTTTTATGTGCATGAGTAGACTATCAAGATTTTTTTAAACATAATAATCAACTTGAAGTTATACATATGGATTATGATGAGTACGATATTTCTAGTTGATGATTCAATATGAGATTTCGTAACATTTTAGAGAAATTCCATTAAATTATTTTAAGTAATTATATAACATATGTATTGGAAAATGGGTAAAAATATTTTACTATTTTGATTCATTTAATATTTATATCTATTGATTCTAATATATTATTTTTTGATGCATCATATATTTTGTATTATAATCTTATATTTTGGACTGCATGTCTCCCTCATTAATTCATGTGACACCCCAAACATAGTTCACTCATTAGTAACCGAACCCAGTTGGCCACATGGCCTTAAGCATGCCTCCCTGTACACTAGAGGTCAATTACTATTTGTGAGGGTCCAAGATTGAATAGTGGAGAGACAATAACCTCATGATCATAGTGTATAATAGTGGTTTAATAATATCAATCAAAAGCTGATGCAAGAAGGATAACTAAACAATTGAAAATAATAAAATCCATCATATAAATAACCAAGTAATATCATTCAATTTTTTTATATACATATGATGATCATGCTATTCTATATAAAAAGATAGGCAATACATTGGAACATGAATCTAGTGCAATACATTCATAAAAAAACATAAATACCAAAAAATAATTATCCTCAGATTGCATCATGATCCATAACCCGGTCCTATACTATCATGATCCTATGGAAATATCCGTTAAGGATTGGAAATATTGTTCCTTCCACAGTCTCTAAGTGCACCCCCAAAGTCTGTCAAGGCATCATAAAGGTGGACAAAGGAGGGAATGGCATAATCACTATAGGCCACCACCAATTGTGTGCAATTCCATCAAATTAGTGAATATATAATAAAAAGTGTACTAGTAATAATAAAACATGAAATTATGTTTGGTATATAATGAACCAACAATAGTCTAGGTTCCCAAGGAAGACCCATCTTCCACTACCTTATATGGCCTGATATAGAGTATCTCTAAGTAATATTTTAATCATGGATTAATTTATAATGATTTATTGGTACCTATATAATATCACAACAATCCCCCATATATCAAATCCAATAGGTTGTGTATATTATGTTCATCAGTAAAATGAATGGATTAAACTCAATCGAAGCTTATGGGTTTTTTTCACAGACAAATCATCTAATAATCACATTTTTTAACATTTCAAATGAACCTTTACCCATCATTGGATTTCTTAATTTTTAACCCATGTATCGCTCTAGGAATATATGAACCCATCACCTTATAGTCCCATCCGTGGAGATCCTCAAATAACACATGAGTCATTCTAGTTGTGGTATAACATCATTGCTCAATGATTATATCCTTGGAGAGCCACTAAGTGATCCCATGTGTCTCCCATGGTGTATATAATCACATTCCCTCTGATTCCACCCTTGTAATTCTATATAAGGAGTAAAATTATCACCCTTGGAAAAGAATTAATCTACCCTCTATGTCCATCCAAATACTTCCATATGGAGTCCATGTATCACTCAGGCGTAAATAATCATCTACCAATTAAGTCCATCCAATGAGTTCTTATAAGAACACATGTATCACCCAAGATTCATAATAATCATTGATTATAATCACCTAATTATTAAATCTATAAGAGCCCATATAAAGATATCCTAAATTAGATCCCACCTCTCAGACTTATAATTTCAGAAATAATGTTCTTGGGCCATCAGTCTAACTATACCATATAAGAACACATTTTAGTCCAATTGGTCATCATAATTTTAATCAATAAACCAACCTCTAGAGGTTGTTTAGATAATGTAGTCATTATAGAAGTACTACCGTCAAATGAATCATTCCATTCTTTTTAATTGGGACCATAAATTATGAAATAAATCTCAAGAATAAGTGAGTATGAATTGTGGAAAATGGCCGAGGTACATGTACATCCATTCACTATTTACTTTATTGAACAAAAAAATTAATCAATTTTTAAGGAATACCTAATCTAATGGGAAAATGAGACATCCTAATGGTGAATAAAAAAACTGGGTCCACCCATTGTTGTTTAATTAATTTTACAGACAGAAACTAGGGGTGGTTTGAATTTGAGGTACTAAACCACTAATCATGCAAAAAATGGTATCATAATTTAGTTGGGTTATGCAAATTTAATTAATTCAAGAAAAATTTCCCATTAATATACGACACTTAGAATGTTTAGCCTATGGAACAATGACATATATGTAAACACCCTGCCTATATGGTTAAAGAACATGACCACCTACCTCAGCATGGTAAATGAACACTCATCTAGTATCAACCTCTAATTAGGCCTAGATCAGATGAAAATAGAAGAATGGAAAAACCAAATGAAAATGGTGCATAATATCCAACATTAAAATAACTCTATTGAGATGAAGAAAAACAATTAAAGAAATAATGTGAATAACAAACTAATAAATGCGCATCCAATGATAATGATAGATAAATAATTACTGTATGGATCAGGGAGCTAAGGAAAATACTAGAATAGGTTTCCATGGGAGTGCAACAATAATGGAGAAAGGGTTGGTCCCTGATAGAGAAAAAAGTAACTAAGTATTGGGTTTAAACAATTAATTAATCAAGGGATAATGGTCATTTCCCATAGAAAAACTACATTGCATGGATTGGAATTTTTTTTGGCCAAACTATATGCCAACTGTAGACAACTCTATGCCTCAATACCTCCCTCACATGGTCATGGTGCATGGTTTGATGGACTATTCACTAATCATGCATTTTCCATCTATCAAGGCCTCTGTAGTATATGAATGGATGTGGGGACAAGTTCGTATGGTTTATGAACATCATGCATGCTCTGTTATGTACTATGTTTTCCTACACCGTGATAGTACCACGATTCACTGTTACATTTTTACCCTTACACAATTGTAATAAACTAAGTTTGTGTTGTAAATTCCAAATATAATACCAAAATTTACTTCATGTTTGATTCAATTATTTTGTTTTTATCATTGTTAAAAAGGGAAATTTTACTTGTCTTTATAATTTCATTGAAGATATAGGTGATTTTGAGGACCAATGATGATGTCGAAGAAAAATGGCCTAAACCGCATAGGATCCAAGAACAACAGTGGATTAATCCACACACTGCTACCATAACCTGAAACCAAATGGGCTGAAATTTTGTAGACTGGTCCAAAATTTAATATTCTACATTTTATATCAAGGAAAATAATACTGATATGGTACTTATGAGGACCATCCGAACTAATATATCCATTCCATCGTATCTAATCAAATTCAAAAGTGGCATTCTATAATAATCCCATATCTCGATCTGTTATTGTCCTAATGATGCCCAACATTCCATGGTGATCTTCATGACGTGGGGCCACAACTTTCCAATTTTTTCAAAAGAGATATTAGACATTCTCGTATCTGAGATCCATCCTTCACGTGGTTTATCAAAATCTAGCTGCCCAAAACAACTTCTCGTTTTGGCTATAAAAAGGAACTCTGGGAACCCCATCTCTAATTCAACCAAGGAGTGAAGTGCTACCAATTTTGAGTTCCAGAGTAGTCCTCTACTCATCTATGATGTTCTGAAGGCCTTTATCCTCATAGGGGGATCGAGAATGAAGAAGGAGTTCCACCCAAGATTCCTCCTCCTCCTGATGCCGAGCAAAACAGTGGGCGTTCGTTGTGAGGGAGCTACACACATGTCAAGGGAGTTATAATGCATTTATTAGCTACTGGTTTGGAGTAATTTGGATGATTAAACATTTAATTCCATGTACCATATATGATTTCATATTTTAATTCTTGTTTTGATACATGTGAATTTTATGATCTTAATTTCTAATTAATCGGTGTGAGGTTTTGAGTGTGTGACTTGTGTTGTTCCAATTGGACAACACAAGAATAATTTTCATTCCCACCATCTTGAGATTTCAATTTTCTTTGGATGCTATTATTCCATGCATAAGCACTGGACCTTGATGATACGATTGTTACATCAAGGTTGAGTTCTTTATGTATTGAAATAAAATCATAGAAAATAATTGGGATTACAATTAATTTCAACCAAATAATTACTCCAACCCTAAATGAATCTCTAGGAAAAATGAACATAAAATGTGTGTAGTGAAATACCAATGAAACCTTTGTCTTATATTTTTTTAAATCCACTATATTTTTTATCTATTTATCTCTTGGAGTTAAATTACTTTCTTAAAAATTGTTTACAAAATCACCCCTATCTTTTAGTTATCTTTATTAATAATACACTCTATAAGCTACCAACACTCCTTGAGTGATGACCCAGGGTCTAACCTTGACTATAAATAAACCTTTAAAACATAATAAATTTTATGAGTCATGACAACACATTCCAATTTTGGCACCGTTGCTGGGGATCTCTTTGGTTTGTAGTACATTTTTTTATAATAATTTTTTAATTTTTATGAATAATTTTTTAATTTATCTTATACCTTTAGATATATTTTTGTTTTATGATTTATTTATTGTTTAGTTTTTTAGCATGAAACGTTCTAATCTTTGAGATTTACCAACTTTCAAACCCAAACCATAGAGGATCTTACGTCAGCCACCCATAGACACACAAGAGAACCCTTCAAAGGAGGACACACGAGACAACAACAATATTCTTTATCCATCATCATCTTCTTATGGAACCAACATCAAAACTAAAATAAACATCCATAACATGGATGAAAATAACTGAACTTTAAAAGAACTAACCTCACTTAATTTTGATATCCAACCCACATACATTCAAATGAAAGGTGAGGCACCCAATTTTGAACTAAAATCATGTCTAATTCATTTAATACCAAGATTCCATGGACTCGCTGGAGAAGATCCAATCAAAAATTTTAAATAATTTAATATTGTTTGTTCAACATAAAAACTATATAATGTGGATGGGGAAATAGTAAATGTTAGATAATTCCCCTTTTCTTTAGAAGAGGCAGAAAAATATTTGTTATATTATATTAATTCCCCAATAACAGGCTGGGGAGACAAGAAACACCTTTTTTGTGAAAAATATTTCACATCTTCTCAAACTAAAACAATAAGGAATGAAATATATGGAAAAATAAAATATCAAGGGGATACACTTCATAAATACTAGGAAAGATTTAAAATATTATGTTCATGTTGTCTACACCATCAAATAAGTGATCAACTTTTAATACAGTATTTTTATGTAGGGTTATTTCCAATTGATCATAACATGATTTTTGTTTCTATAGGTGGTGCACTAGTTGATAAAACCCTAATTGCTACAAGAACTCTGATTGAGAACATGGAGAAAAATACTCAATAATTCGGTTCAAGGTCTAGGGAACCTATTCAAGGTGTCCACGAGGTGCAAAGTACAAAATTCAAGAAGAAGGTAAACATAAAGTTTGAATAGGTAAGCAACCTTCTTGAACAACATTCTCTTTCCCAAGGGAAATCCCAATCTCCTCATCCCAACCATTGTGGAATCTTATCTTCTAAAACCCATTATTCTGAACAATGCCCCCAATTGAGAGAAACATCTAAGAGTTGTGAGGGAATCCTTCCAGGATGCCCCTATAACCAACCATTTAGAAAAGAACCTTACTATCCTTCTATCCCTGAGTGGAAATAAAACTATGCTTATAGATGATTGGGGTGTTTAAACAATCCCCCTCAACCATTGAACCAATAAGGGCATAATAGTCATCCCCCACCACAACCCATAAATCCTCAACCACAACAAAGGCATTTCCAACAAACCCCCCAAAACCCGATCCTAGCATAGAAGACATGATGAATCAAATGGCTGCCAATAATCTTGATTTCCAAAAAACCTCTCAAGAATCCATAAAAAACCTCAAAACCCAATTAGTCCAACTTTCCAACTCAGTGGGGGAATTCCAGATCCATGGGTCTGGTAAACTACATTCTCAAACTGTAGTTAACCCTAGAGATAAGGAAAATTATAGTTCCATCACCCTTCGGAGTGGAACAAAACATAAAATTCAAATGACCCCTCCACTAGAGTCATCCCCTCCTAAAGAAACACCCATCCAAACCACTACAAATTCTCTAAATGAGGTAGATCCTTTCCATTAGAGAATACCTTCCAAGGGGAATAGTGTGTCTATTGATGATTCACCTAGCCGAACCATTCCACATCCATTTCTCCAAAGGGCCACCCACCCTTGAAATAAAGGAAACTGATATTGATAAGTAAATATTGGAAACATTCAAAAAAGTGCGGGTTAACATCCCCTTGATTTTTGTTATGAAGAAAATTCCATGATACGCCACAATTCTATATGAGATGTGAACAAAATGAAGGTGACTTTAAGGTGATGAGAAGGAGAGCTTGGGGGGGAATGTTTCATCATTGATAGAGCCATCACTTCCCACCAAGTGCAATGATCCTAAAACAATCTCAATTTTGTGCACCATAGGGGAGTATTCTTTTTATAATTCAATGATTGATTTAGGTTCTTCTATAAATGTGATTCCTCACTCTATTGATTCTTATTTGTAGGCCAGTGAACTAAAACCCACCAAAATAGTCATTCTGCTAGCAAATCAGAGTACAGTACACCCTTCTGGTGTGTTAGTGGAAATTCTTGTGAGGGTGAATAATATATTTTTCCAGCAGATTTTTATGTGCTAAAAATGGAAGATGATAGGATGAATGAAAAGGCCCCAATTATATTGGGGATACCCTTCTTGAAAAACAGGAAAACCATAATTAATGTCCATAATGGTACATTATATTGAGAATTTGGTGGTTCCATAGTCCATTTCAACATCCTTGATTCCATGAACCACCCATCAGAATAACATTCCTCTTACTCTCTATTAATTCTATAGATGTACTCCCTTCCCTTTAGAAAACTTCATCTCATTCCCTTGATAACCTTTATGGGTTTTCTTGATTGATAGAAATTATATGAAATGATTTGTGTATTGATTGTTGTAGTGGAATAGAGAAATGAAATACATGTTGGTTGATTGATGATTTCTTCAAAACTGAGGATCCACTAACCATCGATGATACATTTATGCTTGTAAAATCTCACTCCTCATCTAAGGATTATACGATTGAGTAGTTATATTAGATTAGTGACCTCTCACGTTCACTCACACTCCCATCAATCCCAAATCCAGATGAATAGGAACTAAAACAACTAGATCATGATTTATAATATTAATATCATGAGAATGGAAATAAGCTATCTGTTATCATTCCTAGTTCACTCATTGTTGAGCATGAATTGTGACTTCATGAACTTTTCAGGGTGTATAAACAAGATTAGGTATGGACACTTTTAGACATTCCTAGTATTATCCCATCAATTTCTACACATTATATATTGTTATATGATGAGGCTAAATCAGTGAGGTAGTCACAATGTTGACTGAACCCAAACCTCCTAGAAGTTGTGAAAAAGGAGGTAACAAAATTATTGGTAGCTTGAATCATTTACCTTACCTCTGACAGTGAAAGGGTCAGTCCCATTCAAGAATTTCCTAAAAAAACTGGACATTCATTAATCAAAAAATGAAAATAATGAATTGGTTCCAACTCGTGTGAAGAATAGTTGATGTGTCTGCATAGACTATCATCGACTGAACCAACACACTAGGAAGGAAAATTTCCCCCTTCCATTCATTGACCAAATTCTTGAGAGGCTAGCGGGTAAGTCCCACTACTATTTACTTAATGGGTATTCTAGATACTTTCATATCCATATTACCCCCAAGTATTAGTAAAATACAACCTTCACTTGACCCATTGACACATTTTCATATAAGAGGATTCCATTTGGTCTATGCAATGCTCTGAGTACTTTCCAGCGATGAGTGGTTAGAATTTTTGGATTATCTGAAGAATTACATGGAAGTATTCTTGGATGATATCACTATTTATGGATCATCTTTTGATGAATGTTTGACTAGTCCTTCATCGATCCTAAGTCACTGCATTGAAAATAATCTTGTATTAAAATATGAGAAATTCCATTTCATAGGGAGGCAAGGTACAGTTTTTGGACAGTTCATTTCGGGGGATGGTATCGAAGTAGATAAATCAAATGTGGATGTCATTTATTTGTTAATATTCCCTTAAAAACTACGGGATGTGTAGTCTTTCCTAGGTCAAGCTATATTTTGCCATTGTTTCATTAATTTCTTTTGTAAAATTTCACTCGCCCTCTCCCTCTTACTCTAAAAAAAGATTTTGTTTTTGATAAAGAATGTGAAGAATCTTTTAATAAATTAAAAGGGAGTCTAACATCACCCCCATTAATCCAACAACCATAGTAAGATTTACCATTTGAGCTCATGTGCGATGCCTCTAACTATGAAGTCAGGGTAGTCTTAACACAAAGGGTTCACTGAGCTCCACATTTCATAGCATATGCCTCATGTACATTGGACCATTCCCGAGAAAACTACACCCCAACTAAAAAATAATTCCTTTCCATATTGTTTTACATGGATAAATTTAGTTCTTATATTTTAGGGTCCAATGTCATGTATTCTCTGACCATGAATCCATTTGATATCTCTTGAGGAAACCAGAATCCAAACCACGTATCATTCATTGGATGCTCCTCCTTCAAGAATTAAATTTAGAAATTGGAGACAAAAAAGGAGCATAGAATGTGGTGGATGACCATATTAGTAGGATCCAACCATCCTAGGGCATTGACTAATCTCATTGTATTCCTTAAAATGACATGTTTCATGATAGGTAACTATACCAATTGAAATATATTATTATTTGGTATGATGATATTGTAAATTATTTAGTATCATCTTGAATTCCTACTTATTTCTAAAAAAACTAGGTCATCCGTCTAAAACATGAGTCCCGTTTTTACATTTGGGATGACCCCTACCTTTGGCACACCTGTAGTGATCATATACATTGGATTTGTGTTCCCGATACTGAGTTTTAGTCTCTCATTTGATACTTCCACACTCCTTCTTGTAGGGGATACTTTGGTCTCTAACGGTCTGCTTGAAAAGTCCTTGATTCTAGTCTCTTTTGGCCAAAACCTTTTCAAGATTCCCATGTTTTTTGTAAATATTTTCCTTGTTATCAAGGAATGGGTAATGCCACTAAAATAAATGAATTTCCAAAACTATCATTTCTCTTTCGTGAATTTTTTTATGTTTGGGGCATTAACATTATGGCTCTATTTCCCAATCTATTTGGGAAACTGTACATTCTTCTAGCAGACAATTATATGTCAAAATGGGTAGAGGCAAGAGCCACAAGGGAAAATGATTCCAAAATAATTGTTTAATTTTTGGAAACTCAGATATTTTGTCGATTTGGATTACCTAGGAACATCATTACTGATCAAAGTTCTCATCCCTACAACTGAACAATGCAATCACTTTTGCATCGGTATGGGGTCAGTCATCGAGTGTCTACTGCATATCACCAACTGACAAATGGTTAAGCCGAGGTTTCAAATAGAGAGGTAAAAAAATTCTGGAAAAAACATTTCAGCCGAATAGAAAATATTAGAGTCTTAGACTTGATGATTCATTATGGGATTACCGTACTTCTTTTAAACCCCCAATTGGAATGTCACCTTATAGGCTTATTTTTTGAAAAAGATATCTCCTACCCATTGATATTGAGCACTTGATCTACTGGGCCATCAAACAATGGAATTCTAATCATTTTGGTTAAGGTGCTGAAAGGAAGTTGCAGATTCAGGAGATGGATGAAATGAGAAGGGATTCATATGAGAACTCTTGGATTTATAAAGAGTAAAACAAGGTTTCCCATGACCATTTCATCCTTCATCATCAGTTCCACATTAGGTAGAAGGTACTCCTCTACAATGCAAGGGTGAAGTTGCATCCATGTATTCTTTGTTCCTGCTATTTTGACCGTACAATATTACAAACATTATTCCATTTGGTGTTGTCCAGGTTAAAAATGAAAAAACAAATAAAACCATCACTATCAATGGGCAGCAGCTGATGCACACCCACAAAGCCCTTCTCAAGATCCCAATGGAGGAACTCCATGTTATAGATGTATTCTACGAATAACACCCACACAGTTTTTTCCTTAATTCACAAATTCCGTTTTATTAAAGTGAGGACACATCACACTCTAGGTGTGGGGGAATGGGAATATTCCTAGGTTAGTTAAAAATTTTCACCATCCTTCTTATTTTTCTCTTTTTACCTTTCTGAATTAAATTGTTACTTTCCCACATTTCCCCCTCATTTCCTCCATCACTTTTGGGCCAAAAAGATAATTTTTTATGCCAACTTTATTGTGAAAAAATGTGCCTATTTAATCCTTTAAGTAATTGAAAATGCATGTAGAATTTATTTATTTCATGTTGTTTTAGCATTCAAAAAAAATTCTGATGAAATGTCCTTTTCTTGAAGAATTCAATAATTTGGTTTGATATTCTTTTGAAATTTCGTTGTTTACCGATGATATAAATGGTCATATCACTTTTTAACCTTTTAGAAGAATGGTTCCCTTTTGTGAATAGTTTAAGGGAGAATATTTTCACATAATATCTCCACAAAATTTTTTACCCAACCACGATGTGTGAAAATTTTCTTACTTAATGGAATGTAAATATAAGTTAGGTTGATTTTTATATACTTTCCAAAATTATTTTTACATATGTTTCTTCCTTATTTGATCTATTTAGTTATTGTAGCAGATTAACCTATGCATGTGTACCTATTATCCGTCTATTGTACAGCCTCAAAAATAAAAAAAAGGTTGCATATTGGGCAGGTCAAAAACCACACATACTCAACCTTTGATATTATTATAAATATTACAAATTGTGTCGTGAGTAGATCAATTATGGGTGGGGAGAAGAGTGTGATATTTGTTCCAAGTGAAAATTTTGAAAAATAAATAAATAAATGAGGGGAGTGATGAAATGTGCAATATATGGGGATATCTAGGTCATGAGCTTATGGTTTGACTTCGGGGGAATGCTTAAGTTAGTGGGTATTGAAATTTGATTGCAAAGGATGTGGGTAATGTTTTGTGGAAAAGATATTGTAAGTAGGGAATTATTAAAATAAATTATATTTACTCAATAGAAAGTGGAAAGAATAGCATCAAAAGGTTTCCACACACACACGTGGAGAATTGGTGAAATTATCATATTTTGAATTATTTTCTTTTATTGGAATCATGTATCTCTTATAATTTCATTTTGATATAATTTTTGAGAGGTCATTTTCAATGATCCTTGAGAATAATTCATCGATGTGATTCTTTCTTCGATCACATATCTATCACGAATACATTTACATTGAATGTTAAATCTTTATGAAGTTGGAAATATCTACATGTATAGTTTTTGAAAATATTAGTTTTCCCAAGTGTGAAAATGTTTAGGTGTTGGTGTGTGAACGTACCATGATTCACAGTTTCATTTTTACCCCTACACCATTGCATTAGACATAATTTTTGATTTAAATTTTAAATATAATACAAGAATTACCTTCATGTTTGTTTCAATTTTTTTGTTTTTATCAATGTTAAAAAGGGAAATGTTACATGTTTTGATAATTTCCTTGAAGGTAGAGGTGATTTGGAGGACCCATGAGGAAGTCTATGAAAAATGGGCCAAACTGCACAAGATCCAAGTATAATAGTGGATTAATCCGCACACTGCAACTATACCATGTATAAAAATGGGATTCCATTTTTTGGGCCTATCTAAAATTTAATAGATTATATTTCATGTCAAGGAACTCAATCTATATTCGACATCTATTGGGCCCATATGAACTGATCTGTCCAAGCCACCGAATCTGCACAAAGTCAAATGTAGCATTATGTAATATACCCACTTCACGAGTTGTGATTTTCCAAATTATTCCAAAATTTAGGTGGTTATAGTCATGAAATAGGGATAAAACTTCACTGGTTTTTCAAAAGAGATATTCAACTTTCTAGTATCCTAAATATATCCTTCAATTGGTTTATTGAAATCTGGGATCCCAAAAACACTTCCCATTTTGGCTATAAAAGGCACCTGGGGAGCCTAATTTTTAATTTAGGACAAGGAGTGAATTTTAGAAAATTAGGAGTTAAATAAGTGTCATATAATCATCTTTAATTTTCTTTATGTCCCTATCCTCATAGGGAGATCGATAATGAAGAATGAGTTCCACCCGACCATCCTCCCCCTCGAGATGTCGAGCTAAACGGTGGGCGTTCGTTGTGTGGGAGATACACACATTTCAAAAGAGTTGTTATGCATATATTAGAAAATATATTGTAGTAATTATGGTGTTTAAACATCTCATTCCATGTACCATATATTATTTCATATTTGAATGCTTGTTTTGATACATGTAAATGTTACGCTCTTAATTTCTGACCGATCGGTGTGAGGTTTTGAGTGCATTACTTGTGTTGTTCTGATTGTACAACACAAGGATCCTTTTCATACCCACCCTATTGAGATTTAAATTTGATTTGGAAGCTATTATTCCATGCATAGGCACTGGACCTCGATGATACAATTGTTATGTCAAGGTTGAGTTCTTTAAGCAATAAAATAAAATCATAGAAAATAATCGAGATTCCAATTAACTTCAACCAAATAATTACTCCAAACCAAAATGATTCCCTATGAAAAATGTACTTGAAATTTTTGTAGTGATATCCCAATTTACCCTTTGTCTCATATTTTTTAAAATCCAATATCTTTGTCAACTAGTAATCTCATTGAGTTAAGTTATTTTTTTAAAAATTGTTTACAAAAACACCCCCACTTTTGGAAATATTTATTGAAAATACACACTATAAGCTACCAACGCTCCTTGAGAGATGAACTAGTGTCTTACCTAGACTATAAATAAACCTTAAAAAATAATCAATTTGACATTTCATGACAACACATTCACACTATTTTTTGTAACTATGTGGATTGGGATGTGTGGTTTCTACAAACCATGCTGCCCAGCTATTTTCTCAAAAAACATGGTTCTCAGGCTCTGAACAAGCCTCATAAACCCCTATTTGTTCTATGAAATAACTAGGAATTTACATATGGTAAAAACCAAGGAATTAAAATATAAATAAAAGGCTTCTTATCTCATATAAAATCCAAGATCCTAAAACACCCCCTTAAAGAAATTCATACCCTAATTTCCCTTTCATGGGTGGTCAGGTGTCATCAGAGAAAAACTCGGGTAATTATGCATGTATGTTGGCCCCCACTTCCAAGTCTCATCCTATACACGACAATTCTACCATAGCAACAATAACAGCAGAACTGACCATATTTGGAGAAACATCATTCCATCATCTATAATAAGGTTAGGAATCTCTTTAAAGGACACATCTACCTCTAACTCAACATCATCAAGATGATAAAAATATGATGGATCCTAATGATATCGGTGAAGCTTATATATGTGGAAGAAATCATTTACAGGATGATACCTCTAAGGTAACTACAACTGATTGGATACCATCATGACTCTCTATCGAACCTCAAAGGGCCCAATAGAACAATAATAATGCTTCCCTTGTTTCTGAATTAATATATACCCCACTCTACTATAAACTAAAAAAAAACCTGACTCCCCACCATGAACTCTAGTGGCATTTGATGATTATTTTCTTGTTATTTCTATCCAGACTAAACTATAGACTTCAAATTCTTACTGTGATGAATCTTCACTAAATATTCCCAAATGAGATAAGGACCCATTAACACTGCCCCTCATGCCTCTAACTTGTGTAGGGGTGAAAAATAGGAACTACCGTATAGATCCACATAAGTAACAATCTGTATGGATTCTTGGAATTTGTTATTATAAGAGACCATTGTGTGATAAAAAAATTTCTACCTAGAACCCCCAAAACCAATATTTCAAGATCATTGAATTTACACTAAAACATTTACAATACAAAGAGACTAACCATTAGTCTATGGGTGATAGGGTGTACTCAAAAGTACCTATTAATCTATTCCACTCTACAGCCCCAGCAAGAATTGTGATGTGAAATGATCCATTATATTTGATTGGATAGAATGTGGAACCTCATATAGGCATATGATCTAACAAATATAGATACTCTAGAGCTCATAAAATTTAAAGCAACTAGAATAGGATAAAAATGGTCGACATTTGTCAACCTACCTATGATCACCCCTTAAACGTCACTTCCCTGACATGGTATTGGAAGTGTCATAAAAAAAATACATGGTGGCATCCTCCCATTTCAACTCAGAAATAGGCATAAACTATAAAATCCTTATTGGTCATTGGTTTTCAAGCTTCACTTTCTAACAGGTGTAATACCATGTAAAGACCCCAACTATATGCTACTTCATCCCTGACCACTAGTGTTGATAGCATAATTCAAAATAAATCTTTGTTAGACCGGGATGTACATCGCATAGAGAGGAATTACACTATCTACTGAACTATTATCATATATCTATAAGAACCCAGATGCATTCTTGAATATAAAAGATATCATCATCTATAACGACCTAACCATATGGTGGGCTATGTAAGGTCCCGACCTTATATATTATCTTATATTGTTAATTCATATATATTCCACATTCATAAATTCCCAAGGATATTTTTGGATTATAGTTTTATAAAATTTAGAAACAAACACATATATAGAAACTCATATATTAAAAAGATGAAAAATATACTAAATATCCTTTTTTTCAAAAACATGAAAATTTAGAAAATGATTTCACTCCGTAATAAAACATCAAAACATTATAAATGAATTAATTTATTCTTTTACCCATCCAAAAACTCCAGAAAATAGTTGGATGATCACAAGAATATCAGTTTGGGACATAAAATGGAATAAAGGAACCATTAGTCCATAAATGAAAAAAAATTTCACCAAGCAATCAATTTTACACATAATACCTATACTCTTTATCTTACCATATGAACACAGAATTTTCTTGTAAATCCAATGAAACATTACATAAATTATGAAGGTATCCTTAGGGTTCATTTTCATATCACCCATACATATAAATTAACTATCTCGGCTACTTAGGGAGAAACTAACTAGGTGATTCTTAGAATAACCTTCACAATATATTCCAATAATATATTAGGAGACACCTAATTGGTTAACTCTAACCACTTACCCATTTCATTGGAAAGATATGAAGAGATCAAAAACCCTATATTTATCAATGAAAAACCCCTCAGTATAACAGTTTCGATGAAATATAACATGATCATAACACATAAATCATTCATAAAAGAAACATTGTTGAGGAAAATAATTTTCTGTTTTGAAACCACTGTACATTTTTATGACTCCACACACTTATAAATGAATAAATATTATTTCAAAATATACATTTAAACATGTAAAATAAACATCAAAAAAATAATGAATCATGATGGTGGGAAAATCCTCTTATGCTATATATGTAAAAAAATTCATTAATAATAACTGTTGTAATTGAAAAGATTATTTTTTAATAAATGTCCCTTAACTTATGTTTAAAATAATTTTTACATTGTGCTAAATTTCATGTAAAATAAAATTATATAACATAGTTACATTATTAATAACCTTTTCTAAATATATTTTAATTATTACCATTTTATTAATTTCATTTATTCTCTTATCGATGAGGCATAAATATCGGAATTGTCGTTATAGGAGTGTTCATTTTCTAGATTTATGTTATGTTCCCTGGAGTATAATTATAAGAGTTCTTGTAAAATGGAATAAACAAACTATAAGCTTAATGAAATGGAATTTTTATAGATACATTATTTTAAACAATCCCACATATAATTTTGTTTTCAGATATTAGGATGATTCATTACATGAAATAATAATTATAAATCGTTTTTTTTATTTCGGATGTTTTTCCTACAATAACGAATTATTTCCATTTTATATAATAACATGTCAATAAATTAGTTCAAGAAAATTGAAAAATTTATAATAAATATATTAAAATATTATTTTAAAATAATAATTGTATTATGATCATCCATGAAGGTTGTAATATTAAATGAAATATCATCTTTGACGAATGTAGTGAATCAACATATCATAGATGAAGTTTTACTTTTTTTTGAATAAGAGCAGAATAGAAGAAGTTTGATGATGGTTATTTGATTAATAAAATAAAATTCTAGTATATATATGATTCTTGAGTTAAAACTTCACTTTGGATAGGGGAGTTGAAGATAAGAATGAAATAAATGAATAAAAAAAATGGAAATAAAGACGATTTTACCTCTTGAATATCATATACATGAGAACCTATATAAGGAACTTGGTTTTGATATTTTGGTGATAATAGTAGATGTTAGATGTAGGGAAGTGTCACGGGAAGGTAATTGGGTATAATTTAGGCAATCTACAAGGCATTGGATGGGTGAGGATAAGAGGTGGTGAAAGGTGATATTTAGAGGGAGGGGAGAGGGGAGTTTTTTTATTATTTTATTCATGTGTTTACTAATTTAGATGAAGACAATCATTACTGTTGATTATTACAAATAAGTATAGTAACGAGTGCATATGAGATTTAATTAATGAGTTCTTTCTTTGTGGATCCATTATCCAAGAATCCATAATTCATTTATTTACTTATAATTTAAAAAACACAAATTATTGTATTTCCTAATTCACAAAAAAACTAACCTATTTCCGAGAAATCACAATAATTATCCAGAAATAGTTTTTGATGTGTATTATTAAAAAGTGGACATGATTTTTTGAATTATTTTCCCTAAATATGTGAAAATTATTTTTTAAATAAAATCATAATTTTTTGAAAAATAATGATTTTAATATTAAAACTTATTTATGACACAATAAAAAATTAAACAATGACTCATTAAATTATATTATAATTTCAGTTAAACAAAATATTATATTATGAATCCATTTTATGAAAATAATTTTTTTTAAATAATTTTATTAATTATAAAATTGTAAATAAACATTTACTTTTTATCAAAATTCAAACACCAAATTTATCATTGATAAAACATTTATTTACTTATACAATGAAATAATTATTTCAAATTTTTATTTTTATGATATATATATTTTATTGATAATTTATTAGGTGAGGTTACTATTATAATAATATATATTTCTTAATTTCTATAAATACAACTTCATTAATTATACATTTATAACGAATTTAACTATTTAAAGAAAATAAAATATTTTATAAGTACCAGGGTTGTTATGTTATTCCACCATTTAGAAGTTACATCCTCACAATTATTTTTCACTTATTAAAATATTCTAGATTCCTTTCAGTGATTACATTTCGAGATCTTTATGGTTCTTCTTCAACCATGTGGTTTATCCAAATAATTGTATCCTTGAGAATTACCTGATTCGGTAATAATTTCTCACTATGATGAAGAATATGAATATGGATTTCCGCATATGAAAGGTTATCTTCTAACAAAAAAACCTCATGGCTCCGAAGATGTGATAAATATGGGACATATATTATCAAAATTGAAACATGAAAAAAAATTTGTAATTGGGACAAACTCATAGAAAATCCAGTCTCTAGGAAACTGATCAATCATTTTCTATGATTTCATAGGGTTGAATAAACCATTATTTCAGCTTCACCTTCGTAAAATAACACATCATATTTTTCTATAGAGAAACATTGATAAATACATGATCACATAACTCAAAATAAATCTTATTCCCATATTAACCTACATAACTTTTCTACTTGCATTGAGTTGTCCTCGTGTGTCAATGAATAGTCTAAATATTCTATGCCACTTCCTCTGCCAATTATGGTCCGATAAATTTTATTTCCCCAAATTCATCCATAAATGATAGACTTTGACACTAATATCCATATAATCCGTCAAATGGTGTTATGTGTATAATATATTGAAAGATTTTTTTATAATAAAACTCAAAAAAAGAATGATGTTGGTCGCAACTTCCCCAATAAACAATTGTACAAGCTCCAATCATATCCTCCAATGTCCGAATTGTTCACCTTGACTATCGGTCATATTGAAAATGGAAATAACTAAAGAAAATTTTTTCAGTTCCCAATGATTTATGAATGCCTTTATAAAATATATTAGTGGACCCAGGATCATATTCATAATATATGGGGATATAAACACCATGTAACGTGACTATCTATTTAGGATAAAATCGATAAAGTTGTTCTAGTGACATAGTATCTCGTATATGAATAAATTTTCTAGATTTATTTCATTGATCAATGATATCCCAAATTACATTTTTACATCTACATGTGTTTGGTTATCTAAGTAATAAACACATGGATATATTTTCCATGTTCTACTCTGGCACTAGAAAAGGCTGAATCATTTCTTTCACTAATTGGTGTTATTATTTTTCCCATTTAAAAGTTAGACATATAATGGTATATTTATCAATATCCCTTTTCATTCCATCCCACCCATAATACTCTTGATGGCCTCTATACATATTACTACTTCCATGATGAATTAAAAATGAAGAAAAATGAGCTTCTCATAATGACTCATTCTTCAATTGTAAATTATAAGGTACACATAATCTCTTCCCAAATCTCAAAACCAAATCTCTATCCAAGATAATTTTTGGAAACATTTCATTTTAAACCAATTAACCATTTTTCTGAAACTCACGATCTTCCTTTTATTCTTGATTAATTATTTCTAATAGAGACAGTTTTGCTGACTCTTGAAAAAAATAAAAGAATTTCCAGCACCAAAAACATCCAATCCAGAATTCATAAAATCCTTAACCAAGGGTCCAGGTTCCAACCATAACATGGGTAATGTTTTATTTTTTTATAACTCAATGAGTCGACCAATTTTTTTGTTTTCTAGGATGGTAATTGATCTTTAAATCATAATCCATTATTACTTCCAACCATCCTCTTTTCATTATCTTAAATTAATTTTTAGTAAATATATAATTCAGTCTTTTATGATCAGTATATATTTCAAATTTGGTTCCATATAATTGATGTATCGAAATTGTTAAAGAAAAAAACAATAGCTACTAATTCCAAATCATGTGTGGGAAAATTTAACTCATAATGATTCATTTGATGTGAAGAAAAAGAAATTATTGAGTCATAATGCATTATAACACCACCATGTCCCTTGGAAGTAGAATATCTATAGATGAAAAACTCATCATTTCTAGAATATAGGGCTATAACATGATAATTCAAGAATATCCTTTTCAGTTCCTGAAAAAAATCACATTCTTCTGTCTAAATAAATTTAACCCATTTTCTTGTTAACATTTTTATCATGTTAAATAATTGTGCAAAGATTATAAAAGTCATCAATAATGTATTGATAATCCAAGAATACTATGAATATCATCTACATTCATAGGTATAAAAAATTCATCAACCACTTCTGTTTCAGATGGATCAATAATTATTCTAAATTTATTTACAATGTTCCTAAGAAAAGAAACATGTTATAACAAAAAATCTCATTTTCAAAATATCCCCTATAAATTATTTTTATCATTTTATTTAGAATAATCCTTATAAGTTTTTCATAATCCTCAAAACTTTTTAATAAACCGATTTAACATTAATAAAAAAACAATCATATCCAAAAATTCAAAAAATATTCTATTTATAAAATCCATAAATAAATATCAGAAAAGTTTACAATCAATAGGAATAATAATAACCTCACAATGACAATATCTAGTATGAAATAATATTTTAGGAATTTCATCCTCCTTTAACTTCAACAGATGGTACCCCGAGATAAGATCAATCTTTGAAAAGTATTCCACTCCAAGGATATGATAAAATAAACCATCAATATGAGGAAATGGACACTCATTCTTATTATTAATTTTATTCTGTGATATATAATAAATAAAAAACCCCATTGAACCATATTTTTTTTTAAAAAATCTCCTTGATGTGAACTATTGGTTTGAATAAAACCTTTATCTAGAAACTACTGAAAATTATTTTTCAGTTATAAAAGTTCAACTTGATACATTCAATAAGGGGATTTTGAAATAGGTTTATCATTAAGGACAAAATCAACTGTACATTGAACCTCCTGATTATGTATTATACTAGAAAACTCATCAGGAAAAACATCTAGACAGTCATTTTACACACAAAAATAATTACTCTAAATAGTTCCCTTTTTTTCAAAAATATTTCAATGATAACATTCATTTACATATATTAATAGTTTCTCTTCTTTCTGATACATTATAAATTGCACTGGTTCGTTGTTGTATACAAATGAGACTCTTTATAAAAAACTACTTATTTTGTTCTTCAATAATTTTTTTCGTGATAAATGGAAATCCAATCCATACCCAAAATAACATCAAATTATAGAATGGGTGTAACACCTAGAGATTTTATGAAAAATATTCTTTTTAATTTCATTAATGTCTTGTGTTGTATGCTACACAAAAAGGAGCATGCACAACACACATCCTTGACTTTCCTTTCATTAAACGCAATCGCGACCTTCCTCGATAGCGTGTGTAGTACGTAATAACGAGTTTCACTAAACAACAATATGCTATTAAAATATTATTAAAACTAACCATTATGAATAGTAATAACCACTTTTTGAAATTTTGTAAATTTTATTTTTCAAAATGGACTTGATTTTTGGATTCAGAATATCAAAATTAGCTTAGGGTGAAATTTTGGTACTTTTCAGATAACTTTCATTTTCTGATTAATAGTGAAAATTACTAAATTTTAATTAAAAACAACCTTTTTAATCGAAATAATTAATAGTGATAAATTATTAATTTGAGTGGTTGTAAAGTATATTTAGAATATATTTTTACAATTTAATACAATGTTGGTCATTGGATGTAATTTCACATTTAAACCAGACATAAACAAGTGTCAATCTTTTGATAGTTATTATCTCTTAAGAACACGCTATTTGTTTTGATGACGGGAATTAATTTTTAAATTAAGTAATGCAACTGATATGTTTTGAATTTGGTAAAATAGACATCATTTTTCAGTTCATAATATCAAATATAGCTTAGGCCTAATTTTTGTATTTTTCTGGAAACATTCATTTTTTGATGCATAGTGAAACCACTAAGTAGTAGTTAAAAAAAATAAATTTGTCATAAAACTTAATTTTACCGCTTCTGTGAGTGGAATTTCAAAAATCCGAGAGACACAGTTGATGTCAGTAAGTAAAATGTGGTTCAATGAGATGAAAATAATTTTTGGTGAATAGTAACTTTTTACTTTTTTAACCATGGTTAAAAGTAAATAGGGTAATTAAGGGTTAAAATGATATTATTATTACCCTAAAACATTTCCTAATTCTATTGGAAAAGTGTAATTCGACCAAAAACAATCTTAGGAATAAAATATGACCATTTAGGCCCACATGGTTTAGATTAGGACATTTATTATTAATTTATTTAAAGAAGGGTTAAAATAGTTAAAATCAAAGTTTAATAAGTATATCATTTTTAATATAGGGTTATACATAAGATCAATTCGACTATAAATCTTAATTAGAAAGAAAAAAAGATTTCCTACATAATGGTATTTTATTTGTAATTTTTAGACATTAAATAATTTAATTTATTTACGACACAAAGATGATGCAGTAATTATCTTATTAATGAAATATTGAAATAATTGATATTATAAATACCAAAATAAATTTAATTTGAGACTTTTTATGATTTACACTAATTATCTAAGTTAATATGACATGTTAGTATTGATATAAGTAACTTTTTTCGAACTAATCAGTCTATTATGATTTTCAGAAAAATCAATTACTAAATAGTGTCAAAATTGACATAAAATAGTTTTTAAAACAAATATTATATTATTAATTGTTATTTTATTCCTAAAAATATAAGGTTCGGCCAAATGACTTAGATAAGGTTATATATATTAATAATAATCAACTTGGGGTTCGTTTGGCTTCTTATAGTAAATTTATTAACCTTATAGTGTAAGAACACAAAAAGACACGGTAAAAGTAAAATTATCTAACTTAATGTTAAATCTAAATAATAAGGTTAAAATAGGAACCTAAACTTATCTAAATTCTATTGGATGAGAGGATTTCGACCCATCCACACCTTAGCTTCGAAATAAATCAATTTGGAGCTATTTAAAACCGAATTTGGCTTTATAATAAAATAATATTTTTAGTTATTCTAAAGGTTCCCCTCTCCTCCCTTATAAAAGGGCACCTACTCCCTCTCTTACTCACACCACATAGAGCCTTCAAGCTCGGACAAACCCTGCAAAATTCTCTTCTCCACTTCCCTAGCAACATCCTAGAGGTCCTGGTCTTCTTTAAAGACCAATTTTAGTGCCCTAAGAGGAGGACTCAAAGAGGCGCTTCAAAGAAGAGGTAATGTCCGTTACCGATTTTTTCAACTTTATTTCTTCTTCCACTTCTTCTTCTTAGGTTGTTTCATTATGAAGTAATAACATCAGTATCACTCATACACTGATATGTTATTATAAGTATGAAACAACCCTATTTCACCATCTATCCAACCTACAGAAAACGAAATCACCGCGCGTGCGTACGTACGGAATACCATCTCCACGCCGTGGTGTAATCTATTTTCCACCACCACCTTACTTGGATGGGTATAATGGTGTACATAATTACTATATATTATTATTGTAAAGTGATATTGATTCTGAAATAGTATACATACACTCCAATACAATTCCACGATCATGAGAACGATATCATCACTCGTGCGTACATACGGACTACAGTATCCACGACGTGATGAGATTCATTCTCCATATTAACCATTTATGAATGATTATAAAGTATATATAAATAGTAATCATAAAATATATGACATAATAAGGATACTGGATTTATGTGTATATATATGTATGTCGTATACTTAATTCCATTCAACTCAATAAGGAAACGAAAACAATGTTCATGTGTACGTATGACCTACCGTCTCTATGAACGGTGTATTTCTTTCCATTTACTGATCTATTATATATATGTATATTCTGAATATATATTATATATAAATCATGTTTTATATTCTGGAATTAAGTAATCATGATCTAAGTAATCATATGAATAATTAAAAGTCAAAACACGGACGACAAATGAAACGATTTTACCCAAAACGCTCTTTAACATGGAATTTACAGAAGAACAGGTAATATAAAGTTATAATTGAACCATATATGATATCATAACAATGAGTATGATTCTGGAATAAGTCAATGACATTATTTAAATCATTATATAGGAGGTTCAGATACTTACAAAGAAAATCGGACCTAAGGTAAGGGAAATATCACAATCTCATTTTTATCTGAGATGGTTTACACTTTGAAATTTACTGGGGTGTATTTTTATCATCCACATCCATGTTTCCTCAATATGTAATATTATTTCCATCCACCTAAAATTGTTTAAATCCAATTTTACCCTTCAGTGAGTTTTTAGTAAAAGATATGAAAGGAATCTTTTGTCGTTTTTCGTATGAGGTACTTTTTGACTTTTCCAACAAAAGTATGAGAAGAATGTTTTTTTAAGTTATACAGAATGAATGGATTTTTAAAACATTATTTCCAAGAATCTTCCTTTACAAGTTTTCAAGTTTATTTTTAATCAAATTCTTTTAGTTTAAAATTGAATGACATGTTAAGAAAGGAAAAATGTTTTTGAGGTAGAAAGGATATTTTCCTCAAGAATGGAGTTCAAGTGTTTTATCAAAATTATTTTCCATCTAAGATAATAAAGGGTTCTGTTTATATCCCTATTTTTACATTGATTTGATTATGTTATGATGTAATTATTTTTATTATGTCCTTTTATCTTATATGGATTATGTTATGATAGCATGATTTTTAAGATTCCCATTTTTATTACATGGGTTATGCAATGATGTATGATTTTTTGATTTTGTGGCACACATAAGAATGGTATCATTATGAGATGGGTGTGACCTATATCTCCCTCCAATGAATTGGGTAAAGATTTATATCTCATGAGATAGACATGGCTGGAACGACAAGTTGAACTGGTTCAGTAATACAGGACTAAAACGAGGAGTGAACTCGATTCAGAAAGGGACTTTGTCCACTAAGATGGTCTTGGCAGCAATGCCTTGGCTACTATGGAAATCATAAAAAGTGATGACTGGTTGCCACAATTACATGTTTTATTCCCATGCTATTTTATCATTCTTAATGTTTCTTTATGATCTATGCCTTACGTACTTCCATGTTTTGTGTCATTTCTCAAGCATTTGATGTTTAAACATTATGTTCATGTTTTTAAGTTCAAATGTATATGGTATGTTTTATTTTATCCATGATTACCCTTACTGAGCATTTCAGCTCACCCATTTTATGTTTTCTTTTCCCCAGGATATAAAGAAAGGTTTTAGGTAAGAAAAAAAAGGGAAGATCTTTATGGGAGATGTTGAAGATCTTTCACCACGATTAGAAGACTACGTTCCATGTTTCCAAAGATACTAAACTATTACGGTCCTTATGTGTCTGTTTTTGTTATGTATTAAGTATTCCGCTAATGTAATGTAATGTCCATGTATGTCAAGAATTGGGTCTCTATAGTTGGTATCAGAGGAAAAGTTTAGTCAACCTTTGGAAACTAGGATGCACAAACGTTATTGAGATCCCTAGAGATATTTCTATGGTATGTCTAGGGATGTCCCTAAGGATAAGTATACATATAGGATATAGTGCTAGAACTATGGTAACAATATTTGATTAAACCAAATATGTTAGATATTGAAGTTACTCCCGCTTTATTATGATTTTTTCCTCTCACACTATTATTTATGGGTTTTAGAAAATGGCAGGAAACAAGATGATTCACGATAATGGAGGATATGATGGACAATGGAATGCTATTTTTCATGAGAAACCAAATGAAATGGGATTTGGAAGTCCAAACATCATTATTATGCCGAATCAGAAATCTCATAATATGATCAATAAAGTAAAATTTGGTAAGTTTCCTGACTCGGCTAATAAGAGAAAGATGGAGTTTCATGATGATCATAGAGGAAAGAAAGTTCAATTTCCCCTATGTAAATCATGTGGGAAGAGGCATCAAGGAGAATGTTTCAAAGGAACTATAAGATGCTTTGGGTGTGGAAAATAAGGACACAAATCTAGTAAGTGCAAAGGAAAAGGTTCAGTTAACACCAGGGATGAGGATAATGGTATTTCTACGACATCAACAATGGTTAAATGTTTTAAATATGGAATGTACGGGCATTATGAAAACCAATGCCCTAAGGGAAAGTCTCGTGAAGAGAATCAGTATGGTCGTATGGGTCGTATTTATGTTAATGATGATGAAGAGACTACAAATGATATGTGAGATGAAAGAATTGTTGAATCTCGGTCAATGGTTTAAGAATTTAGTGGAATGATTACATGTTTATCATGTGTAATGTTGTACAAGTAATATCATGGTACTATGGAATAAATAGACATCTAAGGATTGTTACACTGTTGTCTTTCCTTTAGTTTTGAAAGTGTATGATTAATGGTACCGGTATCCATGAAAGTTTATTCAGATATTTTTGGAATGTAGATGATATGCACATAATGAAGGGATAAGGAGAAAATTAAATGTTTGATATTATTCATGAGCTCATGACTGATATAAGGAGAAGTTTATATGATGGTTTGAGTATATAGAATTTTTGGATTTTGGTATGTGGAAAGAGTTAACTTTTTACAGCATTCATGTTTTCACTAAGGTTTAATGGGTATTCATTTTTCAAGATAATACATGATTAAGGTATTCACATGATTGGAATGTGACCAACAAGATATATGGGGGATAAATGATGGTATTCACATGCTTGGTTAATGACATTTCAAGTAATCGTTTTCTTTATACTATGAGCTTGGACCGAAATATTTTAGATAAGCCTAAAGATTGGAATGGATTATGTTGGATATAAGTTAGTATTTTTTAAGGATAAAACTTTTTTTTGATATTATTTATGGGATGTTATAGTAATATAGTTTTAGAAAAAGGACATCCTACAGGACGGGCGACAACCCATCGTATCAGACAAGGCTGTGGGAATCGAACCCACAACCGAAGTGCGACTGGCCTTTATCGCCTACCACTGGCCTACAGGAAGTCCCTGTTTAGAAGAAACTAGTTTTATTATATTAAGCAGTATGATATATGAAGTATAAATCCATTTTAAGAACCATATATGATTAATCTCACTATAGATGGACTTATGTATTTTTGATAACTTTTATAACCTTTTGTTTGAGACAGATGGAATGACCCATCATTCTATCACATGATCTGCTAACACATCACGAATAACAAATTCAACTTCATTTCATTAAGGGATGAAGTAGAAATTGTTCAATTAACGAACAACAGTGAGATTGTACCAGAATCATGTAAGTATTTCTTTTAATTTATCAACTTTAGGGAAATGATCTTGAAAACCAAAAATGTTGTCCTAGTGCCCTTATATCCGATGAATCAGATGGTACCTTAGATCATCACAAATCTATGGATTTGTGATTACTGGCTTTTCCATACCCATGTTCTATACCACTCTCCATCAGAACATGATGGTTAGATTTCTCTTCCATATCCATATTTTCATCTATGTGGAAAACCTAGTGATTAGTTTATTTGGGTAACCGTTACATTTCATACTTTTGTTTTTAAAGATTGGTTTTAGAGTTCCTTTTTACGATGTGGGTTTCTATTAAAGAAACTTTCTAAGAGTAAACCATTTATAACCCTAACGAATTTCGAGGGAGAAATTCATTTTAAGGGGGGTATAATGTAACACCCTGAGATTTTATGAAAAATATTCTTTTTAATTTCATTAATGTCTTGTGTTGTACGATACACCAAGAGGAGCTTTCACAACACGCATCCTTGAATTGCCTTGCATTACACGCAATCGCGACCTTCATCGATAGCGTGTGTAGTACGCAATAACGAGTTTCACTAAACAACAATATGCTATTAAAATATTTTTAAAACTAGCCGTTATGAATACTAATAACCACTTTTTGAAATTTTTAAAATTTTATTTTTCAAAATGGACTTCATTTTTGGATTTGGAATATCATAATTAGCTTAGGGTGAAATTTTGGTACTTTTCGGATAACTTTCATTTTCTGATGAATAGTGAAAATTACTAAATTTTAATTAAAAACAACATTTTTAATCGAAATAATTAATAGTGATAAATTATTAATTTTAGCGGTTTTAACTTATATTTAGAATATATTTTTACAATTTAATACAATGTTGGTCATTGGATGTAATTTCACATTTAAACCAGACATAAACAAGTGTCAATCTTTTGATAGTTATTATCTCTTAAGAACACACTATTTGTTTTGACGACGAGAATTAATTTTTAAATTAAGTAATGCAACTGATATGTTTTGAATTTGGTAAAATAGACATCATTTTTCAGTTCATAATTTCAAGTATAGCTTAGGCCTAATTTTTGGTATTTTTCTAGACACTTTCATTTTTTGATGAATAGTGAAACCACTAAGTGGTAGTTAAAAAAATGAATTTTTCATAAAACATAATTTTACCACTTCTGTGAGTGGAATTTAAAAAATTCGAGAGACACGGTTGATGTCAGTAAGTAAAATGTGGTTCAATGAGATGAAAATAATTTTTGGTGAATAGTAACTTTTTACTTTTTTACCACGGTTAAAAGTAAATAGGGTAATTAAGGGTAAAAATGATATTATTATTACCCTAAAACATGACCTAATTCTATTGGATAAGTGTAATTAGACCAAAAACAACATTAGGAATAAAATATGACCATTTAGGCCCACTTGGTTTAGATTAGGACATTTATTATTAATTTATTTAAAGAAGGGTTAAAATAGTTAAAATCAATGTTTAATAAGTATATCATTTTTAATATAGGGTTATACATAAGATATATTCGACTATAAATATTCATTAAAAATATAAAAAGATTTCCTACATAATTTTATTATATTCGTAATTTTTAGACATTAAATAATTTAATTTATTTATGACACAAAGACGATGCAGTAATTATCTTATTAATGAAATATTGACCTAAATGATATTATAAATACCAAAATAAATTTAATTTGAGACTTTTTATGAATTCCACTAATTTTCTAGGTTACTATGACATGTTAGTATTGATATAAGTAAATTTTTTCGAACTAATAAGTCTGTTATGATTTTCACAAAAATCAATTACTAAATAGTGTCAAAATTGACATAAAATAGTTCTTAAAACAAATATTATATTATTAATTGTTATTTTATTCCTAAAAATATAAGGTTCGGCCAAATTACTTAGATAAAGTTATATATATTAATTATAAACAACTTGGGGTTCGTTTGTCTTCTTATAGTAAATTTATTAACCTTATAGTGTAAGAACACAAAAAGACATGTTAAAAGTAAAATTATCTAACTTAATGTTAAATCTAAATGATAAGGTTAAAATAGGAACCTAAACTTGTATAAATTCTATTGGATGAGATTATTTCGACCCATAAACACATTATATTTGAAATAAATCAATTTGGAGATTTTTAAAACCGAATTTGGCTTTATAATAAAATAACATTTTTAGTTATTCCAAAGGTGCCCCTCTCCTCCCTTATAAAAGGACACCTTCTCCCTCTCTTCCTCACACCACTCTGAGCCTTCAAGATCGTCCAACCCCTGCCAAATTCTCTTCTCCACTTCTCTAGAAACATCCTAGAGGTCCTGGTCTTCTTCAAAGACCAATTTTAGTGCCCTAAGAGGAGGACTCAAAGAGGCGCTTCAAAGAAGAGGTAATGTCCGTTATCGATTCTTTCAACTTTATTTCTTCTTCCACTTCTCATTCTTAGGTTGTTTCATTATGAAGTAATAAAATCAGTATCACTCATATACTGATATGTTATTATAAGTATTAGAAAACCCTATTTCACCATCTATCCATCCTACGGAAAATGAAATCACCGCGCGTGCGTATGTATGGAATACCGTCTCCACGCTGTGGTGTAATCTATTTTCCACCACCACCTTACATGGATTGGTATAATGGTGTACATAATTACTATATATGATTATTTTAAAGTGATATTGATTCTTAAATAGTATACATACACTCCAATACAATTCCACGATCATGAGAACGAAATCATTGCTCGTGCGTACGTACGGACTACCGTCTCCACGACACGATGAGATTCATTCTCCACATTAACCATTCATGAATGATTATAAAGTATATATAATAATTAATCATGAAATATATGGCATAATAATGATACTGGATTTATGTGTATATATATGTATGTCATCTACTTAATTCCATTCAACTCAATAAGGAAACGAAAACAGCGTTCATGCATACGTACGGCCTACCGTCTCTATGAACGGTGTATTTCATTCCATTTACTGGTCTATTATATATATTTATATTGTGAATATATATTATATATAAATCATGTTTTATATTATTTAATTAAGTAATCATGATCTAAGTAATCATATTAATAATTACAAGTCAAAACACGGATGACAAATGAAAAGATTTAACCCAAAACGCTCTTTAACATGGAATTTACAAAAGAACGGGTAATATAAAGTCATAAGTGAACCATATATGATATCATAACAACGAGTATGATTATGGAATAAGTCAATGACATTATTTAAATAATTATATAGGAGGTTCGGGCACTTACGAAGCAAATCGGACCTAAGGTAAGGGAAATATCACAATCTCATTTTTATCTGAGATTGTTTATACTTTGAAATTTACTAGGGTGTATTTTTATCATCCAAATCCATGTTTCCTAAATATGTAATATTATTTCCATCCACCTAAAATTTTTTAAATCCAATTTTAACCTTCGGTGAGTTTTTAGTAAAAGATATGAAAGGAATCTTTTGTCGTTTTTCGTACGAGGTACTTTTTGACTTTTCCGAAAAAAGTATGAGAAAAATGTTTTTTTAACTTATACGGAATGAATGTATTTTTAACACATTATTTCCAAGAATCTTCCTTTACAAGTTTTCAAGTTTATTTTTAATCAAATTCTTTTAGTTTAAAATTGTATGATATGTTAAGAAAGGAAACATGTTTTTGAGGTAGAAAGGATATTTTCCTCAAGAATGGAGTTCAAGTGTTTTATCAAAATTATTTTCCATCTAAGATAATAAAGGGTTCTATTTCTATCCCTATTTTTACATTGATTTGATTATGTTATGATGGAATTATTTTTATTATGTCCTTTTATCTTATATGGATTATGTTATGATAGCATGATGTTTAAGATTCCCATTTTTATTACATGGGTTATGCAATGATGTATGATTTTTTGATTTTGTGGCACACATAAGAATGGTATCATTATGAGATGGGTGGGACCTATATCTCACTCCAATGCATTGGGTAAAGATTTATATCTCATGAGATAGACATGGCTGGAACGGTATGTTAAACCGGTTCAATAATACAGGACTGGAACGAGGAGTGAACTCGATTCAGAAAGGGAATTTTTCCACTAAGATGGTCTTGGCAGCAATGCCTTGGCTACTATGGAAATCATAACAAGTGCTGAATGGTTTCCACAATTACATGTTTTATTCCCATGCTATTTTATCATTCTTAATGTTTATTTATGATCTATGCATTACGTACTTCCATGTTTTGTGTCATTTCTCAAGCTTTTGATGTTTAAACATTATGTTCACGTTTTTAAGTTCAAATGTATATGGTATGTTTTATTTTATCCATGCTTACCCTTACTAAGCATTTGAGCTCACCCTTTTTATGTTTTCTTTTCCCCAGGATATAAAGAAAGGTTTTAGTTAAGAAAACAAAAGGAAGATCTTTATGGGAGATGTTGAAGATCATTCACCACGATTAGAAGATTACGTTCCGTGTTTCCAAAGACACTAAACTATTATGGTCCTTGTGTGTCTGTTTTTGTTATGTATTAAGTATTCCGCTAATGTAATGTAATGTCAATGTACGTCAAGATTTGGGTCTCAACAATGGGACAAAAATAAGGTTTTAGGAAAATTCATTCCACATAAATCGACATGCATATTCTTATCATTTGATTTTTTTCATTAACATTTCCCCATGTGTTTTTACCATATGATCTAGCTTCAGTTCTGGAGATGGAATTTCCAATTTAATAGAAATATTCTCATAAATGAATGATTGTGTAGACATCGAATAAAACTAGACATTATCAAAACCTATGTAAATAAAAAATAAACCCGATACCACATCATTGGATGTAAAAACATGTACTAAATTTGTTTCAATGGATTTCACTACTTCATTATATATATTTTTTTGGTTACCTCACATCAAAAGGGTTCCTCTTCATACACAAATTTTCATAATGAACCATATCATTACATTTAACACATTTTAATTTTTTTATATCATAATTATTCTTAACACTACCATGATCCTTTTAATTGAAATTATGAGCCATATTACCAAGAAAAAAACATGAGAAATACTTAACTGTCTTCAAAAGGCATTCCTCGTTGTGTTTTTACCATAATTATCTCAAACTGAAAACTTAAATTTTTAACCAAAAAATATATTTGATGCATCCTTTACTTTTTCATATAACCTTGACCACTTTTTATTTTGGGTTCCAATGTACACATAATTATTGAAATATTATACTTATACCATCTTTTTAGATCAAAAAACCATGTCATTAATTTTGAATTCACGAGAATCCAATAATCTTCAATATTTTAGATTTAATCCTATGTAAAAATGATTGATTTTACTGTTAATATCTCTGATACAATTTTTAGTGAACATTACCATTCAACTGAATTCTTATTCAATGTAGTAAATAATTCATCCAATTATCTCAATTATATGAATTTTTTCCATATTAAGTGTAGTATCATTTGGAATTTATATCTCGAAGAAAATATTTTGGAATTCATCCCATTCAAATGCATCAATTTCTACACTATCCTTGATATTTGTGACCATCGAGTATCACTAGTCATCTTCAACATTAAATAGTAAGTAATAATAATAACCATTTTATGATCTAATCATCGCATGACATTGAAAATTTATTTCTAGTCATTTAATAAACCCTTTAGTTACCATTGGGTCAGAAGATCCACTATGTGAATTAGGGTGTTGCTTCATTAAATGCTCTAGAACTAACATATTCCTCTGAGGTTGATTTTTCTGATCTAAAGTATGGATTTCTCTGACGTTTATACATTTTTTCAGATAATTCATTTCTATCAAAAACTACTCATTTCAAATTCCCAATATTCTATGTCACATATTCATAAGGATATCTTCCTCTTGGTGCCTTACTACTTTAGCTTACTTTTTTCTTCTACAAAAAAATTTCTGAATAGAAATATATTACATAAAAAACATAGTAATCTTTAAATGATATATAATTTCAATTTTAACCATAAAATAAAAGGAACTTATGGGTATTCTAATAACAGTATCCACACTCAAAATTTTATTTATAACTTCTCTAATACCAACTGTATGGAACTGGCCTTAAAAACTACGTAATCTAGTTATTTCAATTAGAATTGAATTTCATACAATTACAAGGATATTTTATGTTTATAGAATTAGATAATTAAGTACTAACCACATAAAAATAAACTAATATATTTCAATTTAAAAAATTATACTCAATATATATTTTTTACAATATGAATATTGTTTGGAAAAAACAAGATTTCATTCCATAATAATACTTCACAACATTAAAACTGATCTATTATCTCACATTACCCATCCAAATACCACAACCAATTTTTTTTAAACATGGGATAAGAAAAAAATCTCAATAAGGGGCTTATAATGTAAGAAAGGAATAAGTATTCCATTAATTAAAATACTTTCACAAAGTTATCACTTTTACACATAAAACATAAGCTCTTTAGCTTACCTTTTTAAATCATAGGGTTCCTATAAAGAAATTTCAATCATAAAATAATAATAAAGTTTTCTTTTGGAATAACATTTATATTAATATTACTTATAACATAGCTATCCTAACTACTCATAGAGAAACCACCCATGTTACACATGGAATTACCATCAATGTATATTCCCATAATATCTTAGGAGAAACCTAAATAGTTAATTCTATCCCTTTAACCAATACATTTGAGAGATAAAAGGGGATAACCTACCCTTTATTTATAATGATAGCAGTTATCACTATAACAATTACAATGAACCATTAAATGATCATAACCCATAAATATTTCATAAAACAAACATTCTAGGGGAAAATAATATTTCTATTCTAAAATCACTTTTCATTTTTATGAAGTTGTTCACTTATAAAAGAAAAACATTTAAATGAAAATAAAATTATACCCATTTATAATATACAAAAATTGAATAATTCATTATGAAATTCAGATAATCCACTAATTATGTATAAGTAAAAAAATTCTTTACTAAAATGAGATGTAACATGAAAATGGATTTTTAAATAAATCCCCTTACATTATTTCTGAAATTTTTATTCACATGTACATAATGTCATGGATAATTAAATTTGATTAATTAATTACATAATTAAAATCTTTTTTCACATGGATTATATTTATTGACATTTTATTAGGTTCATTTATTTCCATATTGATGAGTTATAAAAATATGAATTCCCTTTTGTGGAGCGTTCATTTGTGGACATTATGTTCCATTCATTTGAGTAAAATTGTGGGAGTTCTTCTCAAATGGAAGAAAAATACCAGATTTGGAATGAAGTGGTATTAATATACATCCATAAATTTAAATGATACCATATATAAATTAATTTTCTGATATGAGTTTTATTCATTTGATAAAACAATAATGACAATTGTTTAATTTATTAAGGTATTTTTTCTGACCATAATGATTTAATTAAATATTATATAATATTTTGTCTATAAAGTTAATCTAGATCCTCAAAAAAGATATAATATAAAAAATAAATTAATTATTTAATTGTAATAATGTTTTTAGGTCCAGACTCAGAGGAATTCATATAAATTAAAAGCTCATTATCCACAAAGGAAGCGAATCGACACGTCATGGACGATGTTTTAAATTTTTTTGAATAAGAGGATAAGTGAAGAGGTTGGATGTTGGATATTCCATAAAAATAAAAAAAAGTATATGTATTATAATAGAGTTATCATGTCACTTTGGATAGGGTAGGTGAGGATAAAAAGAATAATAAGAAAGAAAAAATTAAAATAGAATGAAAGAGGATTCTTCCTCTTGAATATTGTCTCCTTGAGAACCTCCTTATGTAACGCCCTGACCCCGGTTACCCAGAGTCGGTGCATTATTACATAACATTGGCATGATCACAAGAACGATCAAATCTCGAAAGACCGATTGGTTTAGTATCCTTGGAAACACTAGATATATTCATAAGTTTTACATTACATCATAAAATGAAAAACTACTACAACCACATAATGTTTCCACAATCCACACTATTAACCCCTCATAAAATCCCTGCAGGTCATTCATAACTTACTTCTTCACATCCTGGGAAAAATAAAACATAGAAAAGGGGTGAGCTCAAATGCCCAGTAAGGATAACAATATAGCGGAAACTTTCATAAATAAGAATAAACATTTAAGGCAATGCATTACTAAAACAAAAGCCTTTTAAACTTTAACTTCAACATAGTATGGCAAAAGTAAAATGAAATAATTCCATTTACTTATTCACATGGATATTCTACTAATCGAATAATCACATGCAAAAATCAATAACCACTTTCATAATGTTGGAATGCATAATGCCAGAATATCATAACCACATAGCCAAGGCCTCGTGCCAAGACTACAAATAAGATTTTGTCAAGGCCTTGTGCCAAGACACTAGTTTGTCTCATGAGACCTACCGATGCATCGAGGAGCTATAGCGGGCTCCACCCATCACATATTAAGTCCAATGCATTCCCATATGAAAAGGTTTAAACATAACATAAACATTCGTATTAAACTAGCATACAAAATGTCAATACTTTCACCATAAACCATGAATGGTATATAAAAAAATAGCACATCCACAGTCAAACATATCACAAAACCTTCAATACAATATAAAAGTTTTGTATCATATTATATCATCCTCAAATAAGCATAAAATCCATTAAAGGATGTTGACATAGATGAAATCAAAACTCTTTTTAAAGAAATATCTCTTTCTATTTTGAAATCATTTAAGAGACATATATTTATAAAATAAAACATTTTCTTTGAAAATATTCTTATAAGCTTGTAAGGGAAGCTTTGACGATTTTATAACGGCGGAAAATAACCGCACCCGCCGTATAAGTTAAAAAAAAACATTCTTATCTTAATTCTGTCGAAAAGGTTAAAAAGCACCTTGTTTGGAAAACGACGGAAAGATTCCTCTTATAAAAAGTCAAAAAAAGGTATAAATGACTTTAACCCATATTCTTGTAAAAATGTTTTGAAATACATTTTGAAGAAACATGGATGTGGATGATAACGGGATCCCAGTAGATTATTACGTATAAACAACCTCGGATAATGAAGAGATTGTGAAATAACCCTTACCTTATACTTTTCCTTGGTTGGGGTCGGTTAACCTCCTGTATAATGGTGAAATAATTGTTATTAAATTATACAAGAATCATATACATTAATATGATATCATATATGATCTTTTAACATTGCTTTATTAATAATATCTTAGTATTATCGTCGTTTCAGGTGATAATCGATTCGTTCTTCTTAAATGTTTGGTTACGTAAGACATGTTTGTAATGGATAGATTAAAAATTATTCATAATCATAATGATATTAACATTATTTTTAACCCTAAAATGAGAATAAGACTTGAATGGATATGATGGAGGATGGATCTCACCGCGTTCGTGGAGACGGTAGTTCGTACGTACGCACGAACGCTACTTCCATTTAATTTTTATTTTAAAAGAATTGAATCCAAATGATACATAGGTATATTACTATTCCAGTATAATATAATATTTTATATATGTTACTTAAGTTCATTAACACCATCCTTTATACGTTCCATGTGTGGTATGAACGAGTCATATCATTTTAAGGGGGCGGTAGTCCGTACTTCCTCAAATGAAATTATCGTATGTATATACAACATGAAACGAATAATGGTATGAAATAAAATGGAATTACAGAAGATTATATATAAAATATATATCATTAATATCATATTTAATTACAGTGCCATCATAATGGCCACCATGAGAGGCGGTAAGATGTATTTGAACAATCATCATTTCGTGAGGCGTTAGTTTGCCATCCACAGAAACATTATGTTCATCATCCATTAGATGGAGTTGTGTGTATGTGTAGTTTGAATCCTTCTTATAACAACATCCTAGTATATTGAGGATACTGGTTTTGTTACAAAAGAAAGGAAATAAAAAGATTTTGCGGGTTGGAGAAGCAAAATAAATGAAAATAATTTAAGAGAAAACGTTACCTTTAATTTAGGTAACTCACTTTGGTTGGAACCAAAGGACTTCTTGAAATGCTTTCTGCCTAAGGGGAAGCTTCAAGGAGGAGGAGAGGGATGTGGGGAGCTTAGTTGGGCAGAGTTTGGACGAGCCAAGTGGCTTGAGAGGTGTGAGGAATGAGTAGAAGTGGTCTCCTTTTATAAGGGAGAAGAAGGGCTCTTTAGGAAAGAGTGAAAGTATTACTTTATAATATAATTATATTCGGTTTATAATGGTCCAAAAATCATTGAGGTCGAAGATAGGATGACTCATATTCTAAATAACATCAACCAATAAGAATTTGACAGGTTTTAGATAATATTTTAATCATTATAATCTTATTTATTTAAATGATTTATTAATGAGGTAAACATTGCATCATTATTGTGTCATTAATAATTTAAATTATTTGATGTCTAAAAATTATAAATAAAATATCATTATGTAGGAAATATTTTTAGCTTTCTAATGAATATTTATAATCGAAAATCCAACATGTATAACCCTATGTAAAAATTGTTCTTCTAAAAGATGTAAGCTTATGCCATTTTTATTTTTATTTTAACTTTATTAATATAAAGTGTCCCTACCACATACAAGTGGCTCCAAGGGGTCCCCAAATTGACCCAAGTAAGCTCATGGTCGGGTATGTGTCCACCAATAAGGTTAGGACACGTTTTAGGGTAATTTTGTATTATTATAATATTATTTTTTAACCCTTATTTACCGGATTTACCCTTAACCATGGTAAATAAAATATTTACCACAGTAATTATTCAAAATGTCTAAAAATAAAAGTTACCTATTTACACAATTTGGACATCCTGATTCCAAATATGGAATCCATTTTTCTAAATTCAAAACACAGAAGTGGCAGAAATTAATTTAAAATTAATTCCCGCTGTGAAAACAAAAAACGTGTTTTTAAGAGGTAATAACTATCAAAAGATTGACACTTGTTTATGTTCGGTTTAATTGTAAAGTTATGTCCAACGACCAACATTATATTAAATGGTAAAAATATATTCTAAATATACTTTAAAACCACTCAAATTCACAATTTATCACTATTAATTATTTTGATTAAAAAAGTTGTTTTTAATTAAAATTTAGTAATTTTCACTATTCATCAAAATATGAAAGTTATCCGAAAAGTACCAAAATTTCACCTTAGGCTAAATTAGATATTCCAAATCCAAAAATGAAGTCTATTTTGAAATATAAAATATATATGATTTCAAAAGGTAGGTATTACTATTCACAACGGCTAGTTTAATTAGTTGTGGTGTGTGTTAGAACTCGAGGTTGCGTACAACACACGCTATCGCATTATTCGAAGAGAAGCGTACCGTAGAAGCTTGGGGTGTTACATTCTCCCCTCCTTCAAATAATTGCGTCCTCGCAATTTCTAGGATATTACTGCATAAAAAGACTCGGGTGGTTCTTCATCATAAGTTCCTCGGGTTCCCACGTTGCCTCTTCCATCTTATGGTTTCTCCACAAAACTTTTACCAGACGCGTCGTCCGGTTTCTCAGCACTTGTTCTCTCGTATCAAGAATCTTGACGGGCTCTTCGCAATAAGACAGATCGGGTTCCAGTTCTAATTCCTCATAGGTGAGTACATGCGTCGGATCAGGCATGTATTTCCTCAATAGAGATACGTGGAATACATCGTGAACTTTGGAGAGACTTGGCGGCATTGCCAATCGGTAAGCTACAACCCCAATTCGTTCTAGAATTTCGAAAGGTCCGATGTACCTGGGACTCAATTTACCTTTCTTACCAAAACGTATGACTCCCTTCCACGGAGATACCTTTAGAAAAACATGATCACCGACTTGAAATTCCAAATCCTTCCTTCGATTATCGGCATAGCTCTTCTCCCTACTTTGAGCTGCTTTGATGTGATTTTGGATTACTTTCACCTTTTCCACCGTTTCCTCCACCAGTTCTGGGCCTACAAGTTTTCTTTCACCAACGTCATCCCAACAGGTTGGTGTACGACATCTATTTCCGTATAACGCTTCATATGGTGCCATCTGAATACTCGAATGGAAGCTATTGTTATAGGAAAATTCTACCAGAGGTAAATATTGATCCCACATACCCTGAAAGTCAAGTGAGCAAGATCTCAACATGTCTTCTAAGGTTTGAATAGTCCGTTCTGATTTTCCATCTGTCTGAGGGTGGTAAGCAGTGCTCAAATGAAGTTCAGTATCCAGGGATTTCTGAAGACTTTTCAAAAATCTTGAAGTAAAACGGGGATCACGATCAGAAACAATCGATAGGGGTACACCATGAAGTCTCACAACTTCATTAATGTATAGTCTTGCTAGACGTTCCAGGGGTAGATCTTCTCTTATAGTAAGAAAATGTGCTGACTTGGTAAGACGATCAACAATAACCCATATTGCATCGTTCCTTCTAGGAGTCTTTGGTAGCCCCATGACAAAGTCCATCGTAATATTGTCCCATTTCCACTCCGGTATAGGAAGAGGTTGCATGACTCCTCCAGGCTGTTGCCTTCCAGCTTTCACTTGTTGACAAACCATACATCTTGACACAAAATCAGCAATCTCCCTCTTCATATTGTCCCACCAAAAATTTTCCTTCAAATATCTATACATTTTGGTGCTCCCAGGGTGTATAGAGAAATTGGAACTATGAGCATCATCCAGCAATTCCCTTTTTAGATCAGGTATATTGGGAACACAAAGTCTCTTCCCGAATTTCAAAATTCCATCTTCATACACAAAGTCTCTCAATCTCCCATCATTCACAGCTTTAATCTTCTTTTGGAATTCTTCATCATCGGTCTGAGAACTCTTAATCCTTTCTAGTAAAGATGGTTTGGCAACCATTTGAAAAAGCATTGATGTTTCACCTTCCCTGGTTATTCCCATTTCCATCTTCACTAGATCCATAAAAATTGGATCCCTTTCAATTCTCATATTGTTCAAAACTCCATGGTATTTTCTACTCAAAGCATCTGCCACCTTGTTTGCCTTCCCTGGGTGGTAGTGTATCGTACAATCATAATCCTTGAGTAATTCAAGCCATCTCCTTTGCCTCATGTTGAGTTCTTTTTGTGAGAAAATATACTTCAAACTCTTGTGATCAGTATAAATCTCACATTTTTCACCATAGAGGTAGTGCCTCCATATCTTCAAAGCAAAGATCACTGCTGCTAACTCGAGATCATGAGTAGGATAGTTTTGTTCATGAATTTTCAACTGTCGTGATGCATAGGCAATAACTCTATCATTCTGCATAAGGACACAACCAAGTCCTTTCTTCGATGCATCACTATAAATAACGAACCCATCATTCCCCGATGGTAGATTCAATATAGGAGCATTGATTAATCTTCTCTTCAGTTCTTCGAAACATTATTCACACTCTTTTGTCCAAACAAATTTAACCCCTTTACGTGTGAGCTTCGTTAATGGGTTAGCCAATCGGGCAAAATTCTGGACGAAACGTCGATAATAACCTGCCAAACCAATAAAACTGCGTACCTCAGTTATACTCGTAGGTGCTGGCCATTCTTGGATTGCTTTGGTCTTAGAAGGATCAACAGAGATTCCATCTTTAGAGACAATATGGCCAAGAAAAGAAATCTCCTGAAGCCAGAATTCACACTTTCTAAACTTCCCATATAATTCATGCCTCCTCAGAGTCTTCAAGATAATACGGAAGTGATTTTCATGATCTTCGTAGGTTTTGGAGTATACCAGAATATCATCAATAAATACCACCACAAATTCATCGAGATACTCCTTGAAAACTCTATTCATCAGATCCATGAATATAGAGGGTGCATTAGTCAATCCAAACGGCATTACAGTAAACTCGTAATGCCCGTACCTGGTTCGAAATGCTGTCTTCAGAATGTCTTCTTTCTTCACACACAACTGATGGTATCCAGATCGAAGGTCAATCTTTGAAAAGTATTGAGCTCCATGCAGTTGGTCAAATAAATCATCAATACGAGGTAGGGGATACTTGTTCTTTATCGTTATGGCATTGATCTCCCTGTAGTCGATACATAACCTCATAGATCCATCTTTCTTTTTAACAAAAAGAACAGGGGCTCCCCATGGAGAAACACTAGGGCGAATAAATCCCTTATTACTCAATTCCTCTAGTTGTTTCTTTAGTTTGACTAACTCTACATTGGCCATTCTATAAGGGGTCTTCGATATAGGCCTTGATCCAGGAATCAAATCAATAGAAAACTCAACTTCTCGTTCTGGAGGATGTCCAGGTAAATCTTCTGGAAATACATCTACAAATTCTTTCACAACAGGTACATCCTCTATTTGAACATTCCTTTCCTCACCCGCAGTTATTTCATTCTCTTCCTCCCCAATAATTGAATTTAGTTGAGCTATTGAGGGTGGATCTAAATAAGAATTAGGTGGTGACGATTCTGCTCTAAAAATAAGGTGTTCCTTATCATTTTCATCAAGAATCGTAACCTCTTTCTTCTTACAATAAATCTTCGCATCATAGTCCGAAAGCCAGTCCATACCGAGGATTATATCAAACTCAATCATAGGTATGACGATGAGATCAGCAGATAAAGAAAATTTATGTGCTCTAATGGGGACTGATTCACAAAACTTTGTTGCAACGATACTTCCCTTAGGAGTTTTAACTGACAACTCCCTTATTAAATCAAATTGGAAATATCTAATTTTCTTAGAAAACTGGGAAGATATGAAACAATGCGATGATCCAGAATCAAATAATGCATTTGCTAAACTTGAGGAAACCATTAAATTACCTGCCACCACGTATTTCGGAGCTTCTACCTCAGCAGTAGTGATAAAATAAGCCTGGCCTTGATCCCTCGGCCTTTTCTGAGGTAAGTTCTCCTGACGCTTAGGGCATGCATTTGCATAATGCCCCATCTCCCTGCAATTGTAGCACTGAACGTTGGTAGCTTCCTTCTTCCCCTTGCAATCATGAGCTTGGTGGCCTTTTCACCACACTTGTAACAGACTCCCATTCCCTTCAAGCAAGTAACGGGGTGTTTCTTCCCACATTTACCACATGATGGATATTCAACCTTTCCTTTCTTCCTCTTATTTCCATTCCCAGATTGATCAGCAGGTCTCTTCTTCTCTTGCTTTGCTTTAAAGTCATAAGACTTAGAGAATTCCTTTTCGGTCTTGATAGCACATGAGACAATGTCATCGTACGATGAAAAGGATTGTGAGACTAATGCTCGACGGAGAAATGGTTTTAACCCATCAAAGAAACGATCAATCTTACTTCTTAGGTTGTGAATATAATCTCCAGCATACCTCGCTAACCTTGTAAAGTTAGCCTCATACTTTGTGACATTCTCATCCTCCTTCTGTCTCAGACTCAGAAATTGCCTTTCCATATCTGCTCGATGGTCGCGAGGGAAGTATTTTTCTAAAAACAGATCTTTGAACTCCCTCCATTCCATATTTGATACTTCATCATCTTCCTTCATGTTCTGAATCAATGACCACCATTGATCAGCATCTCCAGTGAGGCGGTAAACTGCCATGATAACTTTTTCCCTTTCACTGCTCCCCAAAGCCTAAAATATTTTCTCTAGGGAAAATATCCATTGCTCAGCTACTAAGGGATTTGTATTCCCATTGAACGTTGGTGGTTGTTTCCTCATGAATCGATCTAACATTGATCCTCCATGCTGCGGATCAGGGTGCTCCATACGAGTAAGGTTATTATTCATAACCTGAGTAAGTTGTCCCAGTATGGTGATTAGCTGATCAGCACCGGTTGCATCACCAGCCCCACTATAATTATCTTGAGCAGGAGGGCAATCCCTACATGGAGTGCGTTCATTGATACGGTTTCCATTTCTTCCACTAGGCGCCATTTCTAAACAATGGCATAAACTAGATCAGTTTATGAATCAAAATACATAATCCCATACTTATAAAACACTTAACATAAATTGAACTTTTTATGGATATAATCCATAATCATAAAAATGTTTTTTTTGAGGAAGTATATACTCATAAACCCTTCATAATGAGTTGTAAAGAAAATGAGAGTTATCCTAAGCATATCCCCCGCGAGTGTCGTAACCAAGAGTGCATCAAGGCCCGTTGTCGTGCACCAGTTCCTGTTCGAGTATAGCTCAAAGCGGTGTTTTCGGGTTTTACCCATAGGTACATCTGTGCCAGAGCCGCCTCTACCTACTCGTATCCAGAAAGGGATGTATTGCTCGGAAAACTCACAAAATCTCTACAATACCAAAATTATAGGAAGTTCTTCTATACTAATCTTAAAAGTTCATCTTAGGTCTACGTGCTCTAATCAGAGTTTATCTAAATCTAGCTTCCAAGGTTTGTACTAAACTTCCTCTAATACCAACTGTAACGCCCCGACCCCAGTTACCCAGAGTCGGTGCATTATTACATAACATTGGCATGATCACAAGAAAGATCAAATCTCGAAAGACCGATTGGTTTAGTAGCCTTGGAAACACTAGATATATTCATAAGTTTTACATTACATCATAAAATGAAAAACTACTACAACAACATAATGTTTCCACAATCCACACTATTAACCCCTAATAAAATCCCTACAGGTCATTCATAACTTACTTCTTCACATCCTGGGAAAAATAAAACATAGAAAAGGGGTGAGCTCAAATGCCCAGTAAGGATAACAATATAGCGGAAACTTTCATAAATAAGAATAAACATTTAAGGCAATGCATTACTAAAACAAAAGCCTTTTAAACTTTAAATTCAACATAGTATGGAAAAAGTAAAATGAAATAATGCCATTTACTTATTCACATGGATATTCTACTAATCGAATAATCACATGCAAAAATCAATAACCACTTTCATAATGTTGGAATGCATAATGCCAGACTATCATAACCACATAGCCAAGGCCTCGTGCCAAGACTACAAATAAGATTTTGTCAAGGCCTTGTGCCAAGACACTAGTTTGTCTCATGAGACCTACCGATGCATCGAGGAGCTATAGCGGGCTCCACCCGTCACATATTAAGTCCAATGCATTCCCATATGAAAAGGTTTAAACATAACATAAACATTCGTATTAAACTAGTATACGAAATGTCAATACTTTCAACATAAACCATGAATGGTATATAAAAAAATAGCACATCCATAGTCAAACATATCACAAAACCTTCAATACAATATAAAAGTTTTGTATCATATTATATCATCCTCAAATAAGCATAAAATCCATTAAAAGATGTTGACATAGATGAAATCAAAACTCTTTTTAAAGAAATATCTCTTTCTATTTTGAAATCATTTAAGAGACATATATTTATAAAATAAAACATTTTCTTTGAAAATATTCTTATAAGCTTGTAAGGGAAGCTTTGACGATTTTATAACGGCGGAAAATAACCGCACCCGCCGTATAAGTTAAAAAAATCATTCTTATCTTAATTCTGTCGAAAAGGTTAAAAAGCACCTTGTTTGGAAAACGACGGAAAGATTCCTCTTATAAAAAGTCAAAAAAGGTATAAATGACTTTAACCCATATTCTTGTAAAAATGTTTTGAAATACATTTTGAAGAAACATGGATGTGGATGATAACGAGATCCCAGTAGATTATTACGTATAAACAACCTCGGATAATGAAGAGATTGTGAAATAACCCTTACCTTGTACTTTTACTTGGTTGGGGTCGGTTAACCTCCTGTATAATGGTGAAATAATTGTTATTAAATTATACAAGAATCATATACATTAATATGATATCATATATGATCTTTTAACATTGCTTTATTAATAATATCTTAGTATTATCGTCGTTTCAGGTGATAATCGATTCGTTCTTCTTAAATGTTTGGTTACGTAAGACATGTTTGTAATGGATAGATTAAACCTTATTCATAATCAGAATGATATTAACATTATTTTTAACCCTAAAATGAGAATAAGACTTGAATGGATACGATGGAGGATGGATCTCACCGCGTTCGTGGAGACGGTAGTCCGTACGTACGCACGAACGCTACTTCCATTTAATTTTTATTTTAAAAGAATTGAATCCAAATGATACATAGGTATATTACTATTCCAGTATAATATAATATTTTATATATGTTACTTAAGTTCATTAACACCATCCTTTATACGTTCCATGTGTGGTATGAACGAGTCATATCATTTTAAGGGGGCGGTAGTCCGCACTTCCTCAAATGAAATTATCGTATATATATACAACATGAAACGAATAATGGTATGAAATAAAATAGAATTACAGAAGCTTATATATAAAATATATATCATTAATATCATATTTAATTACAGTGCCATCATAATGGCCACCATGAGAGGCGGTAAGATGTATTTGAACAATCATCGTTTCGTGAGGCGTTAGTTTTCCATCCACAGAAACATTATGTTCATCATCCATTAGATGAAGTTGTGTGTATGTGTAGTTTGAATCCTTCTTATAACAACATCCTAGTATATTGAGGATACTGGTGTTGTTACAAAAGAAAGTAAATAAAAAGAGTTTGGGGGTTGGAGAAGCAAAATAAATGAAAATAATTTAAGAGAAAACGTTACCTTTAATTTAGGTAACTCACTTTGGTTGGAACCAAAGGACTTCTTGAAATGCTTTCTGCCTAAGGGGAAGCTTCAAGGAGGAGTAGAGGGATGTGTGGAGCTTAGTTGGGCAGAGTTTGGACGAGCCAAGTGGCTTGAGAGGTGTGAGGAATGAGTAGAAGTGGTCTCCTTTTATAAGGGAGAAGAAGGGCTCTTTAGGAAAGAGTGAAAGTATTACTTTATAATATAATTATATTCGGTTTATAATGGTCCAAAAATCATTGAGGTCGAAGATACGATGACTCATATTCTAAATAACATCAACCAATAAGAATTGGACAGGTTTTAGATAATATTTTAATCATTATAATCTTATTTATTTAAATGATTTATTAATGAGGTAAACATTGCATCATTATTGTGTCATTAATAATTTAAATTATTTGATGTCTAAAAATTATAAATAAAATATCATTATGTAGGAAATATTTTTATCTTTCTAATGAATATTTATAATCGAAAATCCAACATGTATAACCCTATGTAAAAATTGTTCTTCTAAAAGATGTAAGCTTATGCCATTTTTATTTTTATTTTAACTTTATTAATATAAAGTGTCCCTACCACATACAAGTGGCTCCAAGGGGTCCCCAAATTGACCCAAGGATGCTCATGGTCGGGTATGTGTCCACCAATAAGGTTAGGACACGTTTTATGGTAATTTTGTATTATTATAATATTATTTTTTAACCCTTATTTACCGGATTTACCCTTAACCATGGTAAATAAAATATTTACCACAATAATTATTCAAAATGTCTAAAAATAAAAGTTACCTATTTACACAATTTGGACATCCCGATTCCAAATATGGAATCCATTTTTCTAAATTCAAAACACAGAAGTGGCAGAAATTAATTTTAAATTAATTCCCGCTGTGAAAACAAAAAACGTGTTTTTAAGAGGTAATAACTATCAAAAGATTGACACTTGTTTATGTTCGGTTTAATTGTAAAGTTATGTCCAACGACCAACATTATATTCAATGGTAAAAATATATTCTAAATATACTTTAAAACCACTCAAATTCACAATTTATCACTATTAATTATTTTGATTAAAAAAGTTGTTTTTAATTAAAATTTAGTAATTTTCACTATTCATCAAAATATGAAAGTTATCCGAAAAGTACCAAAATTTCACCTTAGGCTAAATTAGATATTCCGAATCCAAAAATGAAGTCTATTTTGAAATATAAAATATATATGATTTCAAAAAGTAGGTATTACTATTCACAACGGCTAGTTTAATTAGTTGTGGTGTGTGTTAGAACTCGAGGTTGCGTACAACACACGCTATCACATTATTCGAAGAGAAGCGTACCGTAGAAGCTTGGGGTGTTACACCTTAGGAAACTAGGTTTTGGTATTTTGGGGGGACAATAAAGTCTTAGAAGTGTGGAAGAGGCTTGGGAAGGAAATCAGGTATAATTTATACAATTTACAAGGCTTTATAGGTGTGAGGAAATGACATGGTGAGGGGTGGTCTTTATAAAGAGATGAAAGATGCTTTTTTTATTATTTTATTCATTTGTTTATTATTCTGGCCGAGACTATCAGTAGTTTTGATTATTTTGACTATGTATAATAACTAGTGAATGTGATTTCTAAAAAATGAGTTATAACCTCATCAATACATCATACATGACTCAAAAATTCATGTATTTACTTATAATGTTAAATATCATAAATTAATAAATTTAACTATTCATTAGAAATTGAACTATTTCAATAAAATCCAAAAATTGACACAAACCATTTTCAATATGTTGAATTAAAAAAGGGACTACATTTTTTTATAAATACTTGAAATTTGGTTTTTATTTAAAATCATTATTTATTTTAAAAAAGATAATTTTAATATTATAAATAATTTTATGACACTTTTTAAAATTAAACAAGGTTTAGAAATATTATCTTCTCATTATAATAAAAGTAAATATTTATGTATTAACATATTTTATGAAAATATATTTTATTTTAATAAATATATTTATTATAAATGCATAAATAAATATTAAAAATTTAAAAAAATAACAACACCTAATTTATATTAATTAAATCATTTATTTACTTGTATAATGACATAAATATGTCATATTTTCAATTTTAAGATTCATAAAATATATTCATACATTCATAGGCGATGTTACTACCCTATTAAAATAGATTCCTTAATTTTTATAAATACCACTTATTTAATGATACATTTATTATAAGGGCCCTACCATAAAACATTACATAATATTGAATTAAATGAATAATTAACATTGAGGGTTTTTTTAGGTTTAGAGTTTTAGAGAATTATGCCAAATATATTACATTACATCACAAAAATTACAATGTAGACACTTCTACTCAGTTTCCCTTTTTTCATAAAATAAAAACACTTGAAAAAAAGAGTCACATCGATTTCCATGTTTTAGACAGCATGACTTTGCATTGATCCCATCCTCGACCATGTTCCCATTATGTCCTGTAAAAAACATTTCAAAACGTGGGATGAGCATAAAAAGATCAGTAAAGGTTATAAAACAAAGAAAGAAAACATTATATCATCAATAAATAGATAACATAAGGTCTCTAACATACCTAATGAAATCATAAGATTTATGAATAACACAAAGAAATCATAAATCATAAAGGTAACATGTGGCGTCCATATCATACTTACATTGTAGATATCACATCTACATAGGGAGTTACGTTGGAATACCCCTCACATTATATTTCTTAAATCTCTTAGGAGAAACATTCAAGTTTACCTTCATCACGTTACCCAATGCATTATAGAGCTATCTCGGGCTCACCCACCATAGGTTAATCATGGAACTACCCGTATACGTAAAGAATTCCCAAGGACGATAATATAATTATAACACATAACATAAGCATAAAGGAAAGATAACATTTTCAAATTGCAATCAAAATATATCATTTCGTGATATTGATAAGATATTGAAATAATGAATCCAAAAACCATTTTCAATTACAAAATACATAAAAGAGTATATGGTATTTATTTTCCTTTTAAAAAAATTATGGCATGTTAAGGAATCCAAAGATCAAATAATACTCGCAGCGGTGGGAAGGTCGTTGTCACCACGTACATTGAAAAAAAATTCTTTTTGTAATTTAGTAAAATGCTTCATAGAAAATGATTCGCTTTGAATGAATGTAAAAGTAAATGGGGTTTATACACCATATAAAAGAAAGTCATAGATAAAACAATATATGCCTCAATGAAAGATGATTAAGACAAAGTCCCTTACCTCGTGTCTAACTTGACCTATTCGTTCTTTTATATCCTGAATAATAATCTAATGTTAATTTCTACTTGTTTAAGAACATTTTTCACATTTATTATTAATTTTATATCTCTTATTATCGTGTTATAAACATTATATAATCATTTAAGTTATTAATGGTTGTTTTGTCTATATTTGGTACTTGAGTCAAAAATGAAATTCTTATATTACCAAGTTTTCCATGTGTTAAAAAGTTCATCATATACATAATGATATTTAGGATTTAGATATCATATATATAATATATATTTATTATATACATGAATTTATAATAGTAAATAACATTTAGAGGTTAGAAATGAAATGCACCATTCATGGAGATGGTAAATCGTACGTACGAATAAATGCTACTTCCATTTACATTTCGTATTTAAATGGAATTAAAACATAATGATACAAAGTTATATTATATTTCTAGTATAATATCATATATAATATCATTAAATACATCCTTTATACATCCCACATATGGAATTAACGAGTCATATGACTTTGAGGGGGTCGTAGTCTTTATTTCCTCAAATGAAATTATCGCATTTACCCACAATTGAAACCATAAAGGTATGCTATAAATGGAAAATACAGAATCATAAAAAAACATAAACAAATTATATAACATAAATGAATAAATTTCCATTATAATGGTCACTAGGATAGGTAGTAGTAGATAATTGAACAATCATCATTTCGTGAGACGTTAGTTTTCCATCCACAGAAACAGTATGTTCATTACCCATTAGATGGAGGTGTGTGTAAGTGTAGTTATAATACTTCTCATAACAATATAAAAGTATATTGAGGATATTTTTGTTGCTATAAAATAATGTAATAAAAAGAGTTTAGGGGTTGGAGATGTAAAATAAAAGAAAAAAATTTAAGAGAAATTGGTACCTTTAATTCGGGTAACTCCCTTTGGTTTGAACCAAAAGGACCTCTTGAAGTTCTTTATACCTAAAGTAAGGCTTCTACGAGGAGGAGAGGGATGTAGGGAGATTGACTAGGAAGAGGTTGGATGAGCCAAGGGACTTGAGAGGTGTGAGGAATCTATTAGAAGTAATGGCTTTTTATAGGGGGGCTATTTAGGAAAGCGTGAAAATATTATTTTATTATTTAAAGATTTTCAGTTTCTAGAGCTACAAAACTAATTAATGTTGAAGAAATGGTAGATCATGGTCGAAATAAAATCTTCCATTCAGAATTTGACAGGATTTGGATATTGTGTTAATATTTATAATCTTATCTATTTAAATCGTTTACTAATGAGGTAATCATTTCATCATTATTGGTTCATAAATAATTTTATTTATTTGATGTCTAAAAATTAAAAAAAATTACCATGATGTAGGAAATATTTTTACCATTAAAAATAATATTTACAGTTGAATGTATAACTTATATGACCTTATATAAAAATTAAATTACTAAAAGATATTTGTTTATGTCATTTTTGTCTTTACATTAAGTTAATTAGAATAAAGGGTCATTATCACTCTTATGTGGAAACATCGGGTCCCAAAATCGACCCATTGATGACCATGGTTGGTCATGACTCATAAAATAATGTTAGGACAAGTGATATGGTAATTTTTTTATTATAATATTCTTTTTACCATGAATTACCCTATTTCCCTATAACCGCGGTAAATAAAAGTCAAAAGTTACTATTCACCAAAAAATATTTTTATCTTACTCGACCAAATTTTACTTACTAATAACAACCATGTTGGTAGTATTTTATAAATTAAATTCATAGATGTGGTAAAATTTCATTTAAATAAAAAGTTAGATTTCTAATTACTACTTAGTGGTTTCACTATTCATAAAAAATTGATGTTTTTCATAAAAATACCAAAACTTCATTTTAAGCTGTATTTGATATTCCGAATTCAAAAATGATTTTTATTTTACCAAATTAAAAACATAGAAGTTGGATTAATTAATTTAAAATTAATTCTCGTTGTCAAAACAAAAAAGCGTGTTTTTAGGAAATATTAACTATCAAAAGATTGACACTTGTTTATGTCCAATTTCAAAGTGAAATTACTACCAATGACCAAAATTGGATTAAATGGTAAAAATATATTCTAATTAAACTTTTAATCCAATTAATTGGATAATCTAACCATATAAATAATTTAGATTAACATGCAATTTTGAAATAAAACCCAATATTTTTCACTATTCATTTAAAAAAACTTTTTCAGAAAAATAACAAAAAATTTACCCAATGTAAATTTTGATGTCCCGATTCCAAACAATAATTTTTTTTGTAAAATATAATATATAAATGTGACAAAAAATAAATTTAAATAGGGTTTTCCGTTAAACAGTGGAAAATAGACATTTTAAAGTAAATTATAATTAAAATTAGATTCATTCACATTTTAAGCCTCTAAATTTTTTAGGATAAATGTAAAAACAGTTAAAAAATATATATAATAAGATTTTAGTTAGTTCTATTCATTCCCGCCTATACAACGACTAGGCGTTAAATACCATTTAAAATAGTAATATAATATTGTCAGTGTTCAACGTAAGATTTCAATGAAACCCGTTGTTGTGTATCCGGTACGCCATCGAACATAGAATCCTCTTTAAAGTAAAATTTATTATATAATTCAAAAAATATTAATTAAATTGAAAAATTCATATTTCTCTATTTATTGGGGATGTTACATCCTTCCCCCTTTTGGAAATAGCATCCTCGCAATTATATTCACTTATCAAATAAATGGAGGTACTTATCCCTCATTGAATTTTCAGATTTCGACGTTTCCTCCTCAACCATATAGGGTTTCAACAAAACCATTACCTAATGAATTACCTAATTCCTTAACACTTGCGATCTTCGGTCAAGAATTTAGACTAGTTGTTCTTAATAAGAGAGATTCTCTTCCAACTGAACTACTTCTGGGCTCAAAATGTGAGATGAATATGGCATATACATTCTCAACATTGAATCATAAAAAACATTGTGTACCTGGGATAAATAAAGAGGTAAATCTACTCTATAATAAAATGATCCATATATCTCGAGGATTTCATAGGGTCCAATGAACCTCGAACTCAAATTTCACTTCTTTCCAAAATTCATCAAACTTTTCCATGGATAAACTTTGAGAAAAAAATGTTCATCTATCTCAAAAGAAAGATCCTTCCTCCTATTATATGCATAACTTTTCTACCTAATCTGATCTATTCACATGTGCTTTTGAATCAACTGAACATTCTCTGCCATCTCTTCTACCAATTCTGGTTCCATCAGCTTCCATTCCCCTAATTCATCCCATAAATCTGTAGTTCGACACCGCTTTAAATATAATGCCTCAATCAGAGCCATCTATATACTGGAATGAAAACTGTTATTATAAGAAAATTCAACCAAAGAATGATTTTGGCCCCATCATCCCTAGTAATCAATCGAGCAAGCACGTAACATATCCTCCAATGTCAGAATTTTTTTTGACTACCCATCTGATTGCAGATGAAAAGTTGCACTAAAATTTAATTCAGTACCCAACGACTTCTGAAGGCCTTTCCCAAAGTTATAAGTAAACCTATCATCATGATCAGATACAATGGAGAGGGGAACACCATGAAACATGACTATCTCTTTAACATTAAACTGAGAAAGTTGATCTAGGGGCAAAGTATCTCGAATAGGAAGGAAATGAGCAGATTTAGTCAACCGATCGACAATAACCCAGATTGAATTATTTCCTTGAGATTTCTTCAGCAATCCCACAACGATGTCTGTGGATATATTTTCCCATTTCAACTTAGACACCGATAATGACTGAAGCATCCCGTTCAGTAACTTCCACTCGACTTTAGCCTACTGAAAAGTCATACACTTCACAGTAAAGTCACCAATATCTTTTTTTATTCCCTCACACCAGTAATACTCTTGATGATATTTGTACATCATTGTAATTCTAGGATGAACTGAAAAAAGAGAACTATAAGCATCACTTAACAACTCATTCTTCAATTTTTAATCATAAGACATACATATTCTCTTCACAAACACAAAAACACAATCATTATCAACAATAAAAGTAGGAAACATACCATTATGAACAAACTCTAACTTTTTTACAACTCACAATCATCCTTCTATTCTTGATAAATTCTGTCTGATAGATATGATTTCACTAACAACTAAAACAAAATAGAAAAATTTATTGCACCAACAACTTCTATTCCAAAGTTCATCAAACATAAAACCAAAAGATCTTGTTCCAAATGTAACAGAGTTAATGAAGCATTACTTTTTCGACTCAAAGCATTAGCCACTTTATTTTCTTTTCCAAAATGGTAATGAATTGTACATTCATAATCCCTGATTAATTCAAGCCATCTCTTTTGTCTCATGTTCAATTTTTTTGAGTGAATATATAATTTAAACCATTGTGGTCAGTATATATTTCATATTTTACTCCATACAAATGTTTCCACCAAATTTTTAGAGCAAAAACAATAGTAGCTAATTCCAAATCATGTGTAGGGTAATTTAAATCATGTGGTTTCAATAGACATAAAGCATAAGCAATTACCTGATCATTCTTCATTAGAACACAACATAGTATTTTTAACAAAGAATCACATTATATAACAAACTCGACATTTTTGGAAGGTAGTGCCAAAACTAGAGAATTCACCAAAATTCTTTTCAATTACTAAAAACAATCATCACATTCTTTTGTCCAAACATACTTAACACCTTTTCATGTTAACTTATTCATTGGGATAGTTAACATTTGTAAATTTTCAACAAACCTCCAGTAATAACTTGCCAAACCAGAAATCTACCTATCTCTATTATATTTGTGAGTCTCGGCCATTCTTCAAAAACTTTTTTTTAGCAGGATCAACAGTTATGACTTTTTTTGAAACAATCTGACCAAGGAAAGAAATTTGTTGTCACCAAAACTCACACTTTATGAATTTCCCAAATATTTTATATTATTTTAAGGTTTGCAAGATAACCCTTAAATGAATTTAATGTTACTATTTCCTTTTAGAATAAACCAAAATTTTATCAATGAACACAACCAAAAACTTATCCAATAACTCACGCAAAATTCTATTCATAAGATCCATGAATAAATCAGGTGCATTTGTTAAACCCAAATGCATATCTAAAAATTCATAATGGCCATATCTTGTGTGAAACACTGTCTTAAGAATGTCTGCTTCCATTAAATTCAACTGATGGTACCCCAACCTCAAGTCAATCATCAAAAAATTCTAAGCTCACTGGAGCTGATCAAACAAATCATTGATATGAGGAAAAGATACTTCTTCTTAACAGTGAAGTTACTCAATTCTTAATAATTAATGGAATGTCACATTGAACCATATTTCTTTTTAAAAAACAAGACAGTAGCACCCCATGGTGACGTGATAGGTCAAATTAATCTTTTATCTAATAACTCCTGCAATTTCTTCTTTAACTCTAAAAGTACAATTTAATCCATTCGATAAGGGGGTATTGAAATTGGATTAGAATCAAGAACTATGACAGCTATAAATTAATCTTCCCTATCAGGTACTATACTAGGAAAACCATTAGGAAAAACATCATGGTACTCATTTACAACTGCCACATCATTAATATGAATAGTTCATTTTTTTCAACAATATGTGGAAGGTTACATTCATTTCCATATTTTACTATTTTCTCAGCTTCATGAAATGTTATCAAAAGTAAGGGTTCATTCTTGTACAAAAAATGAAAATATTTCTAAAAATGAACCTCTTGAGCTCTAAAATCAATCTGGGCATGATAAACAGAAAGCCAATCCATACCCAAAATAACATCAAACAGTACTAGAGGGAAAACAATAAGGTTTGTAGGTAGATTCTTTCCACACACCAGGACCAGAATTTTTTTATAATTTCATTTTGTCTCAACATTTCCTCCAGGTGTTTTTAAAATACGTTTTGGATTCATATCTTGAGGTGGAATCCCATATTTATTAGAAAACTTCTTAGAAATGAAAGAATGTGTAGAACCTGAATCCAACAACACATTGGCATAATCTGAACAAACAAAAGTGTACCTGATACTACGTCATTTGATGTCCAAACATCTGCTGAAGTACTTTCAAATGATTTCACCACCCCATTCTGCTTGTATTCTGACTGCTTTCCCAAAGTTGAGTTCTTAATTGGACACACATTTTCATAATGACCCATTTCATTACACTTAATAGAATTTACTGACTGCAAATCAAATTTTTTCTTACCATTACCTAGCTCTTTTTAAATGAAACTACTAGCCTTATGTACCATTTTAACACATTTTTATCAATTACCATAATTCAAAATACATTCTCCAGCATGCTTTTTACCAAAATTTTCACAAACTGTAAACTTAAGTTTCATACCATCAGACTTTTTTGAAGAGTTATTCCCTTTATCCTGCCACCTCGACCTCTTATTCTATAGTTTTTCAAACAAGACCTGATCATCAGAAAAATCCACTTCCACCTTATCCGCCCATTGAACAAGTTTTTCACACATTTTGAACTCACAAGAAGCTAAATCCCTTCGATATATTTTCTTTAATCCTGAGTAAAAATGGTTGATTTTACTATCAATATCTCGTATGAAATTTAGTGAAAACCCTGCTAGTCTAGTGAATTTTTCTTCATAAGCTACCACTAAGTCATCCTCTTGCCTCGATTCTAGGAATTGTATTTCCATCCTAAGAAAAACCAACTTAGGAAATTATTTCTCAAGAAACTTACCTTTGAAATCATCACAATCAAGTGCATCAATCTCTTCGCTATCCCGAATATTTTTCACTATCGACCACCACTAATCATCATCATCTTCAAATTGGTAAATAGAAACACTAAATTTCGGATGTTCTGAAAACCCTTGAAATGAAAAATCATCTACAGTGCTTTAATCCAACCTCCATCTAGAACAAGGTCAGTTGATCTTCTAAATGATGGGGGATGTTGCCTTATGGAATTATCCACTACTGACACATTCTTCTATGGTTGATCTAGCTGATCTCATTCATGGATACAACCACCATTTATACCCTAATTCAACTGTGTCATCACTGCAACAAACTATTCTGTTATGATTCTGACCATCTTAGGTTCCTTATTTGGATGGTTTTCTTCCTCCTGATGTCGTCCCAACATTGCAGCCCCAATTCATCAGTGGAAAACCATTATGAACACAGAGATATCTTAGTCGAAGCAACATGGTAATTTGTAAATTCTATCATTTCAATATTAATATAAATTAATTTATGGAAATTAATTTAACAATATTTAACTCTTAATGTTATCTAAACTGTCCTCTAATACCAACTATAAGGACACAACCTTAAAAACATTACAAAATCTTGAATTAAATTAATAATTCACATTAAGAATATTTTCAGGTTTAGAGTTTTAGAGAATTAGGCATAACTATTACATTACATCTCAAAAATTACAAATTAGATAGTTCTAATCTATTTCCATTTTTTTCATAAAATAAAAACTCTAGTAAAAAAGGGTCATGTCCAGTTCAAGGTTTTAGATAGAATGACATTCCCTTGATCCCATCCTTAACCCTATTCCCTTTAAGTCCTATGTAAAACATTTCAAAACTTGGGATGATCATAAAAATCTCAGTAAGGGTTATAAAAAAAAGAATGAAAACATCAGTTCATCAATACATACATAAAATAAGCACTTTATCATACCTCATTAAATCATAAGATCTATGGATAACATAGAGATATCATAAATCATAAAGGTAACTTGTGGCTTCCATATCATACTTATATTGTAGCTATCATAGCTACCTAGGATGTTACGTTGGAATAAGCATCACAATATATTCCTTAAAACTCTTTGGAGAAGCATTCACGTTTACCTCCTTCATGTTACCCAATGCATTGGAGAGCTATCTCGGGCTCACTCACCCTAGGATTATCATATAACCACCCATATATGTAAACAATGCCCAAGGACGATAATATAATCATAACACATAACATAAGCACAATGAAAAGATAACATTCTTAAATTGATATCACAATAAATATTTTCAAGATATTAAACAAGATGTTGAAATAATAAATCCAAAAACCATTTGCAATACCAAAATAATTAAAAGATTATATAGTATTTATTTTCCATTTAAAAACATTACGACTTTTAAGGAAGCCAAAGATCAAATAATACTCGCAACAGCGGAAAAGGTCATTATCCCTGCTTACGTTAAAAGAAACATTCTTTTTGTAATTTAGTGAAACACTTTGTAGAAAAATATTCCCTTTGAATGAAAGTAAAATTTAAAGTGTTTTATAAAACATATAAAGGAAAGTCGTGTATAAAATAATATATTCCTCAATGAAAGGAGATTGAGACGAAGTCTCTTACCTCATATCTGACGTGACCAATTCATTCTTTAATCTCCTGAATAATAAATGAAAGATAATTTATACTTTATTAAGAACCATTTTCAATTTTATTATTCCATTTATATCTCTTATTAACATGTTATGAAAATTATATAATCATTTAAGTTAATAATGGTTGTTTTTTTGACATTTGGTACTTGAGTCAAAAATGAACTTCTTATATTTACAAGTTTTATATGTGGTCAAAAGTACATTATATCCAGAACGATATTCATGGTTTAGATGTCATATATATCATAATATCCTATATATAAATGTATTTATAATATTACATAACATGTAGAGGTAATAAATGCAATGCACCGTTCATGGAGACGGTAAGTCGTACGTACGCATGAACACTACTTCAATTTATATATCGTATTTAAATGGAATTATAACGAAATTATACAAAATTATTATAGTGACCCATACTTTACATACATGGTTAATACTTAAAAATTGAATCGTACTTATTACAACATATAACAAAACAATGAAAGGACCGTATAGGTGTAGTGTCTTTAGTAACTGGGAAACATAAACAACTGGTTCATAAAGCATCTACACTGTCTCGCATTTAATCATCATATCTATAGTTCCTTTTTGGCATATCTTACTTAATAACCTTCTTCCTAACATGGGGAAAGAAAACATTCAAAAGGGTGAGATCAAATGCTCAGTAATGGTAAACAAAATAAATGTCAATCACATCAAATTTATAAGAACATAACATTTTGGAAATCTTACCCTGCAAAAGAGATCATAATTTCATAACATGGTATAAATCATGGTAGTGAAATGTAATCCCAATAATCATAACATAAAACATGAAACTTTGTGGCATACACACATAATCATATAGAATCATTTCTTATTAGTCAAGACTCATAGCCAAGACAATCTTAGTGGACAAAGTCCATTTCAGAACCGAGTTCACTCCTCGTTTCAGTCCTATTTCACTGAACCGGTTTAACCTGCCGTTCCAACAATGTCTATCTCATGAGATATAAAATCTTTACCCAATGCCTTGGAGGGAGATATAGTTCCCAACCATCTTATAATGATACCATTCTTATGTGTGCCACAAAATCATAAACCATACATCATAGAATAACCCATGTAATAAAAATGTGATTCTTAAACATCATGACATCATAAAACAATTCATATAAGATAAAAGAATTCAGAAAAATATCTCCATCACAACATAATCGAATCAATGTAATAATTGGGATAGAAACAGAACCCTATATTATCTTAGATGGAAAATAATTTTGATAAAACACTTGAACTCCATTCTTGAGGAAAATATCCTTTCTACTTCAAAAACATTTTTCCTTTCTTAACGTTTCATACAATTTTAAACTAAAAGATGTTGATTAAAAGTAAACTTGAAAACTTGTAAAGGAAGATTCTTGGAAATAATGTTTTAAAAATCCATTCATGTCGTATAAGTTAAAAAAACATTCTTCTCGTACTTTTGTCGGAAAAGTCAAAAAGTAACTCATATGAAAAACGACAAAAGATTCCTTTCATATTGGATTTAAACAATTTTAGGTGGATGGAAATAATATTACATATTGAGGAAACATGGATGTGGATGATTAAATACACCCCAGTAAATACCAAAGTGTAAACAATCTCGGATAAAAATGAGATTGTGATATTTTCCCTTACCTTAGGTCTGATATGCTCTGTACGTGTCTGAACCTCCTGTATAATGATTTAAATAATGTTATTGACTTATTCTAGAATCATACTTATTGTTATGATATCATATATTCTCGTATTCTTAGCTTCTTATTAGTAATATTTCATTACTACTTGTTATTCGGGTGTTTATTGCTTTTTTGTTCTTATGCGTGTTTTGTCGAATAAATTCTTATTCCTCTTTATAGGATATAGATATATCATTTAAAGAATGGTATTAGTGTAATATATATCATATTAATTCATTCAATTCATTTATATAATAATTATTCAATGAAGATCATATAGAACGAGTCGCATCACATCGTGGTGACGGTAGGTCGTACGTACGCACAAGCGATGATATTGTTCCCATGATCATGGAATTGTATTGAAGTGTATGTATAAAATTTAAGAATCAATATCACTTTAAAATAATCATATATAGTTATTTATTTTCACCATTATACCCATCCATGTAAGGTGGTGGTGGAAAACAGATTACACCATGACGTGGAGACGGTATTCCGTACGTACGCACGTGCGGTGATTTCGTGTTCCGTAGAATGGATAAGAGATGAAATAGGGTTGTTTCATTTTTATAATAACATATCAGTATATTAGGGATACTGATGTTATTATATCATAATGAAAAAACTAAATAAGAGGTAGTATAAGAAGAATGGAACTTGAAGAAAATGGTAGAAGGTATTACCTCTTTCTCGAAGTGCCTCCTTTAAACATTCTCTTAAGGAACTATAGTGGGTATTTTGAGAAGACCAGTACCTCTAGTAGGTTTCTAAGGAATTGGGGAAGTGAAATGGGAAGGGGTTTGCCGAGCGTGAAGGCTCAAATTAGTGTGAGGAAGAGTGGGAGGTGGTGCCCTTTTATAAGGGAGGAGAGGGGCACCTTTGGAAAGTGTGGAAATATTATTTTATTATAAACTTATCTTCGGTTTCAAAAGGTCCAAAAATTATTAAAGATAATGATAAGATTACTACTGGTCGAAATAAAATCATCCAATAAGAATTGGACATGTTTTGGAAAATATATTAATCATTATAATCTTATTTATTTAAATCATTTATTAATGAGGTAAATACTTCATCATTATTGTGTCATAAATAATTTAATTTATTCGGTGTCTAAATGTTATAAAAAAAATACAATTATGTTGGAAATAGTTTTAGCTTTATAATGAATATTTATAGTTGAAAATATAATTTATAAAACCCCTTATAAAAATTAATTACTAAAAGATTTTTGTTAATGTCAATTTTGACTTTACATTAAATTAATTAATCCAAATTGTCATTGTCACTACCAAGTGGCTCAATGGGGTCCCAAAATCGACCCAAGGATGCCCATCGTTGGTCAATACTCATCCAATAAGGTTAGGACATGTTTCATGGTAATTTTGAATTATTATAATATTATTTTAACCCAGAATTACCCTATTTACCTTTAACCATAGTAAATAAAAAAAATTACCGTAGTTACTATTCATAATAAAAAAAAAATAAAAGTAACATATTAACATAATTTGGACCCACTGATTCCAAATATGGAATCCATTTTTCAAAATTCAAAACACAGAAGTTTCAGTAATTAATTTTAAATTAATCCCGTTGTTAAGCGAACATGTTTTAAAAGTTAAAACATTGCCAAAGATTGATATTTTTTTATCTATGAATTCAATGTAAAATTAATGCTAATGACATAAATTATATTAAATGGTAAAAAATATTCTATTTATACATTAAACACATTCAATATTATAATTTAACCATATAAAGTATTGCGATGAAAAAAATTAGTTTTTAATTAAAATATAGCGTGTTTTTACTATTCATTAAAATATGAAAGTTATCAGAATAATATGAAAAATTTATCCAAAGAAAATTTTTATATCCTGATTCTAAAGAAGAATTTTATTTTGTCAAATTGAACTGATAAAATTGTCAAAAACTAGATTTAATGTGGGTACGCCATCAAAAGGCAGTAAACCTGCATTTTTTGAAAAATACTTCTTTTATCCAAAAAACTGATTTTGTTTTCATACCTCAGTCTAGAAAATGTATAAGATGAATTAAAATGTTATAAAATTCAAAATTCAGTTATTACTATTCATAATGGCTAATAATATAATATATCATTGTTTAGTGAAACTCGGTATTGCGTACGACGAAAGCTATCGAGGAAGGCTGCGGTTGCGTGTCAAGAAAGCCAAGCTAGTGTTGTGTGTAGTGAAAGATTACTTCTATGATTTTGATAACATAAAAACAAAATATTTCTCATAAAAGTCTCAGGTGTCACATTCTACACCCCTTAAAATGAATTTCTCCCTCAAAATTCGTCACTTTGTAACAAACAGATGGGGATACCTCTCCCTCATCATATCCTCAAGTTCCCATGTAGCTTCTTCTAATTCGTGGTTCCTCCATAAAACGCTCACCAAGCGAGTGGTCTTGTTTCGTATGACTTTTTCGCTATGATATAGAATCTCTATTGGCTGTTCTTCATAAGAAAGATCATGTTCTAGCGGTACAACTTCTGAGCTTAGTGCATGTGAAGGATCAAGTATGTACTTTCTTAGGAGAGATACATGGAACACATTGTGAACTTGAGAGAGATTTAGTGGAAGCGCCATTCGGTAAGCTACCTTCCCAACACGATCCAGAATTTCAAAAGGGACGATGTATCTAGGGCTCAACTTTCCCTTCTTTCAAAATCTCATTACTCTTTTCCAAGGAGATATTCGTAAGAACAATTTATCACCCACTTCAAACTCTAGGTCTTTTCTTCGGTTGTCGGCATAAATTATTTGTCGACTCTGAGCTGCTCTTATGTGTTGTTGAATAAATCTGACCTTTTCTGCCATCTCATCAATAAGATCAGGTCCTAATAACTTTCTTTCCCCAACTTCATCCAAGCAAGTTGGAGTCCTGCATTTATTTCCATAGAGAGCTTCATAAGGAGCCATCTGAATACTGGAGTGAAAGATATTATTATAAGAAAATTCCACCAAAGGTAGGTGTTGATCCCAACCACCTTTGAAATACATAGAGTAAGCTCTCAACATATCTTTTAGAGTTTTAATTGTCCTCTCAGACTGACCGTCTGTCTGAGGATGATAAGAAGTGTTGAAACTCAACTCTGTATCCAGAGTATGCTGATGACTTCTCTAAAACTTTGAGGTAAACCTCGGATTCCGATCAGATATAATGGAAAGTGGTACTCCATGAAATCTTACCACTTCCTTTACATATATCATGGCAATCTGATCAAGAGAAAAATATTCTCTAATAGAAATGAAGTGTGCCGACTTCGTAATACGATCAACTATAACCCAGATAGCATTATTGCCTTTGGATTTTTTAGGAAGTCCAGTGACAAAGTCCATAGTGATGTTTTCCCATTTCCATTCAGGTATGGGTAATGGTTGTAACATCCCCTTAAACTTCTGTCTCTCAGCTTTAACTTGATGAAAAACCAAGCATCAAGAGACAAATTCAGTAACATCTCTTTTCATGCCATCCCACCAGAAATACTCTTTCAGGTCTCTATACATCTTCGTGCTTCCAGGATGAATACAGAATGAAGAACTATGAGCTTCATCCATAATCTCCTTCTTTAATTGTGGGATGGGAGGAACACAAACCTGATTCTTGAACTTTATTATCCCATCACAATCAAGGTTGAATTCGGGAACATTTCTCACCTTCTTTTATAACTCGACATCTTCTTTCTACGCCTCTTTAATCCTTACATGTATAGATGGTTGAACATTCATTTGAGAAAGATACGATTCTTCCCCTTCCATTATAATTCCAAGATCCATCCTTTGTAAATCCATAAATATTAGATCTTTTGTGATCCTCATCATGGATAAGCTAGAATGCTCTTGTCGACTTAATGCATCTGCCACCATGTTTGCTTTCCCAGGGTGGTAATGAATTGAGCAGTCATAAACATTAATCAGCTCCAACCATCTTCTTTGGCGCATATTCAGCTCATTTTGTGTGAAAATATACGTTAAACTTTTATGATCAGTATAAATGTCACACCTTTATCCATAAAGATAATGCCTCCAAATCTTTAATGCAAAGATTACCGCAGCTAACTCCAAATAATGAGTTGGGTAATTTTGCTCATGTATTTTCAACTATCGTGAGGCATAAGATATCACCATATCGTTTTGCATAAGAACACACCCCAATCCCTTCTTAGATGCATCACTGTAGATCACAAACCTTTCTCCACTACAAGGCAGTGTGAGCACAGGTGCACTGGATAACCTTCTTTTCAACTCCTTGAAATTATCTTCACATTCCTCTGTCCAAACAAACTTAACTCCTTTCCGAGTCAACCTGGTGAGTGGATTAGATAATCTTGAAAAATCTTTCACAAAACGTCGATAATATCCAGCCAAACCATGAAAACATCAGATCTCGGTTACTGTTGTTGGTCTCGACCATCTTTCGATAACCTCTATTTTTGTTGGATCCACAGATATCCCCTCTTTTGAGATTATGTGACCCAAAAATGAATCTTTTTGAAGCCAAAATTCACACTTGGTATATTTGGCATAAATATTCTCCTTTCTTAGGATCCTTAATACAATTCTCAAGTGATCTTCATGTTCTTCCTTTATCTTTGAATAGACAAGAATATCATCTATAAAGAATACCAAAAACTGATCAAGATAGTCTCTAAAGACTCTATTCATTAGATCCATGAAGATAACAGGGGCATTAGTAAGACCAAATGGAATCACTATAAATTCATAGTGTCCATACCTTGTACAAAAAGCCGTCTTTGGTATATCCTCCCTTTTGACCCTTAATTGATGATACCCAGAACGAAGATCAATCTTGGAAAAGTATTGAGCTCCGCGTAGTTGGTCAAATAGGCCATCAATGCATGGGAGAGGATATTTGTTCTTGACAGTGATCTTGTTAAGTTCTCGATAATCAATGCAGAGTCTCATTGATCCATCATTCTTCTTAACAAATAGAATAGGTGCTCCCCAAGGTGACGCACTAGGGTGTATCAATCCTTTATCATGATTCTCTTGGAGTTGCTTCTTCAATTCCTGCAACTCAATTGTGTCTATTCTATAAGGAGTCTTTGAAATAGGCAAAACACCCGGTACGAGTTCTATTGAAAACTCAACTTCACGATTTGGTGGAAGACCTGGAAATTCCTCCGGAAAGACATCATCAAATTCCCGTACAATGGGAATATTATTAATTGTTAGTTTATCTCCAAACATTTGTGATAAATTACCTTCATTTAGTGGAATCAAGACCCATAAGATAGAAGAAATTTCCACTGGAAGGTTATGTTCATCCTTGCATCGATAGATGATCATGGATTGATCTGGAATATGAAATGTGACTTACCTTATTTGGAAATTGATATGAGCTCCATATAAAGAAATACAATCCATGCCAAGAATCACATCAAATTCCACTATAGGAAGGATCACAGTATTTGCAGGAAGCACTTTCCCACAAACTTCAATCGGAGAAGAATTGTAAACTTTTGATGCGACTGTTGTGCCATTAAGAGTTGTCACAGCCAACTCAACATCTAATTTTTGAGGTAATATGGAGATACCCTTAGAAAATTCATCAGAAATAAAAGAGTGGGTGTATCCAGAATCAAATAAAACATTTTCGACTTTAGAGTGGATGGTAAGTGTACCTCTCACCACTTCGTTGTCATAATATACATCACCGATAGTAATTGCATGTGACTTTCCTTTGTCTTTGGCCTTAAGAGTTTTTTGACGTCGATCATCATCATAAACCCTTGGATTTGGGCATTGATTGGTATAATGCCCCATCTCCTTGCACTTGAAACATTGAAGTGTAGTAGGTTCAGTCTGTGTATCCCATCCTTTGTTTGCATCATTAGACATCTTATTCCCATTATTTCGACATTCAATTGCCCGATGACCTTCTTTTCCACACTTATAACATTTGCTTGTCCCCTTAGGATAATTTCCTCTATGTTTCTTTCCACACTTTGAGCATAAGGGAAAAATCATCTTCTTTTCGGTGTGGTCTTTAGATTTTCCTTTGAATTCCATTTTCCTCTTCTTATCAAACCCATGTGACTGATGGGTTACACCAATCTCCATCTCAACCTTGAGAGAACATCGAATAATTTCCTCAAAGCTATTGAAGTCCCTTAGGGCTAACGCCCTTCAAAGACTTGGTTTTAAGACACTAAAGAATCGATCGATCTTACTCTCAGGTTTGATAATAATTCCGGAAGCGTACCTTGAAAGTCTTGTAAAATTTGATTCATAGGTGCCAACGGATTCATCATCCTTTTGCTTCAGTTCATGAAACTCCTTCTCCATCTTTGTTCTAAGAATACGAGGTAAATACATATTGAAAAATAAGTTCTTGAACTTGTCCCTTTCCATGGACTCAATTTCATCCATCTACCTCATATTCTTAATAAGATTCCACCATTGATCAGCATCACCTTACAAATGATACACTGATAAGATAACATTATCATGTTTAGAACATTGAAGAACTGAAAATATCTTTTCCGTGGTACTGATCCATTGTTCAGCCACTAATGGATCAGAAGACCCGCTGAATGAAGGTGGATGCTGCCTCATGAAGGATTCAACAGAATGTTGCTCCTTCCTTTGCTCATTTGGAAGTCCTCTATGATTCATAGATTGAGAATGTTGTGTGAGCATGGCTACAAGATTTTTCATTCCAGCTCCCATATCGTTTGGTTTCTCAGGGGTACAGTCATTGCATTGCCCATCGCATTCCGCATTAACACGGTTCTTTCGGGTTCCAGCCATTAACTAAAACCAAGAAGAATAGTGTGAGCAACACTAATTATAAAAAGAAAACCACACAATCAAGAACAAAATTTTACACTTAAGGTCTTATCATAGGTTGTTCATTGAAATTTCTAAAACACTAAGATTGTTTTCTATGCTTAGACATATCCTTAGGTTTCTTACTAAGGCTTTCACATCCTTGTTTCCAAAGGTTGACTATACCTTTCCTCTGATACCAACTATAGCGACCCATAATTTACATACATGGTTAATACTTTAAAATTGAAGCATACTTATTATAACATATAACAAAACCATGAAAGGACCATATAGGTATAGTGTCTTTAGAAACTGGGAAACATAAACAACTGGTTCATAAAGCATCTACACTGTATCCCATTTATTTCATCATATCTATAGTCCCTTTTTGGAATATCTTACTTAATAACCTTCTTCCTGACCTGGGGAAAGAAAACATACAAAAGGGTGAGCCCAAATTCTCAGTAAGGGTAAACAAAATAAATATCAATCACATCAAATTTATAATAACATAACATTTTTGAAATCTTACCCTGCAAAAGAGACCATAATTTCATAACAAGGGATAAATCATGGTAGTGAAATGTAATCTCAATAATCATAACATAAAACATGAAACATTTTTTTATACACACATAATCATAGAGAATAATTTCTTATTAGTCAACACTCATATCCAAGACTATCTTAGTGGACAAAGTCCATTTCTGAACCAAGTTCACTCGTCGTTTCAGTCCTGTTTCACTGAACCGGTTTAACCTGCCGTTCCAGCCATTCCTATCTCATGAGATATAAAATCTTTACCCAATGCATTAGAGGGAGATATAGGTCCCACTCATCTTATAATGATACCATTCTTATGTGTTCCCCAAAATCATAAACCATACATCATAGCATAACCCATGTAATAAAAATGGGAATCTTAAACATCATGACATCATAAAAAAATTCATATAAGATAAAGGAATTCATAAAAATATTTCCATCACAACATAATAAAATCAATGTAATAATATGGACATAAACAGAACCCTATACTATCTTAGATGGAAAATAATTTTGATAAAACACTTGAACTCCATTCTTGAGGAAAATATCCTTTCTACTTCAAAAACATTTTTCATTTCTTAACATGTCATAAAATTTTAAACTAAAATAATTTGATTAAAAATAAACTTGAAAACTTTTAAAGGAAGATTCTTGGAAATAATTTTTTAAAAATCCATTCATGCCGTATAAGATAAAAAAACATTATTCTCTTACTTTTGTCGGAAAAGTCAAAAAGTACCTCGTACGAAAAACGACAAAAGATTTCTTTCATATCTTTTACTAAAAACTAACCGAAGTGTAAAATTGGATTTAAACAATTGTATGTGTATGGAAATAATATTACATATTGTGTAAAAATGGATGTGTATGACAAAATACACCCCAGTAAATACCAAAGTATAAACAATCTCGGATAAAAATGAGATTGTGATATTTTCCCTTACCTTAGGTCTGATATGCTTTGTACGTGTCCGAACCTCCTGTATAATGATTTAAATAATTTTATTGACTTATTACAGAATAATACATATTGTTATGATATCATATATTTTCATATTCTTAGCTTCTTATTAGTAATATTTCATTACTACTTGTTATTCGGGTGTTTACTACTTTTTTGTCCTTATGCATGTTTTGTCGAATAAATTATTATTCCTCTTTATAGGATATAGATACGTCATTTAAAGAATTGTATTAGTGTAATATATATCATATTAATTTATTAAATTCATTTATATAATCATTATTCAATGAAGATCATATAGAACGAGTCGTATCATATCATGGAGACGGTAGGCCGTACGTACGCATAAGCGATGATATCGTTCCCATGATCATGGAACTGTATTGAAGTGTATGTATACTATTTCAAAATCAATATCACTTTACAATAATCATATATGGTTATTTATTTGCACCATTATACCCATCCAAGTAAGGTGGTGGTGGAAAACTTATTACACCACGGCGTGGAGACAGTATTCCGTACGTACGCACGCGCGATGATTTCGTTTTCCGTAGGATGGATAAGAGGTGAAATAGGGTTGTTTCATATTTATAATAACATATCAGTATATGAGAGATACTGATGTTATTAACTCATAATGAAACAACTAAAGAAGAGGTAGTAGAAGAATAATGGAACTTGAAGAAAAAGGTAGAAGGTATTACCTCTTTCTCGAAGTGCCTCCTTTCAACTTTCTCTTAAGGCACTATAGTTGGTCTTTTGAGAAGACTAGTACCTCTAGTAAGTTTCTAAGGAAGTGGGGAACTGAAATGGGCAGGGGTTGGCCAAGATTGAAGGCTCAAATTGGTGTGAGGAAGAGAGGGAGGAGGTGCCCATTTATAAGGGAGGAGAGGGAAACCTTTGGAAAGTGTGGAAATATTATTTTATTATAAATTTATCTTCATTTTCAAAAGGTCCAAAAATCATTAAATATTAAGATAAGATGTCTCATGGTAGAAATAAAATCATACAATCATAATTGTACATGTTTTGGAAAATATTTTAACCATTATAATATTATTTATTTAAATCATTTATTAATGAGGTAAATACTTCATCATTACTGTGTCATAAATAATTTAATTTATTTTGTGTCTAAAAATTATAAAAATATATATATAATTATGTAGGAAATATTTTTAGCTTTCTAATGAATATTTATAGTCGAAAATATAATTTATATAACCCCTTATAAAAATTAATTACTGAAAGATTTTTGTTAATGCCAATTTTGTCTTTACATTAAATCAATTAATCAAACTTTTCATTGTCACTTCCAAGTGGCTCAATGGGGTCCCAAAATCGACCCAAGGATGCCCATGGTCGGCTAATACTCATCCAATAAGGTTAGGACAAGTGTCATGTTAATTTTGAATTATTATAATATTCTTTTATCTTTGAATTACCCTATTTACCTTTAACCGTAGTAAATAAAAAAATTACCGTAGTTACTATTCATAATATCAAAGAAAATAAAAGTAAACTATTAACATACTTTGGACCCACTGATTCCAAATATTGAATCCATTTTTCAAAATTCAAAACACAGAAGTTGCAATAATTAATTTAAAATATATCCCGTTGTTAAGCAAACGGGTTTTAAAAGTTAAAACATTGCCAAAGATTGAAATGTTTTTACCTATGAATTCAATGTAAAATTATTGATAATGTCATAAATTATATTAAATGGTAAAAATATATTCTATTTATACTTTAAAAAAATTCAATAATATAATTTAACCATATAATGTATTGCGATGAAAAAAGATGTTTTTAATTAAAATATAGCGTATTTTTACTATTCATTAAAATATGAAAGTTATCGGAATAATATGAGAAATTTTTCCAAAGTAAATTTTTATATCCTGCTTCTAAAGAAGAATTTTATTTTGTCAAATTGAACTTATAAACTTGTAAAAAACTAGATTTAATGTGGGTGCGCCATCAAAAGGCAGTAAAACTGCATTTTTTGAAAAATACTTCTTTTATCCAAAAAACTGATTTTGTTTTCATACCTCATTCTAGAAAATGTATAAGATGAATTAAAATGTTATAAAATTCAAATTTCATTTAATACTATTCATAACAGCTAATATTATAATATATCGTTGTTTAGTGAATCTCGGTATTGCGTATGACACAAGCTATCGAAGAAGGCCGCAGTTGCGTGTAAAGCAAGCCAAGCTAGTGTTGTGTGTAGTGAAAGATTCCTTTAATGATTTATATAACATAAAAACAAAATATTTCTCATAAAAGTCTCGTGTGTTACAATTATATTATAATTCCAGTATAATAAAATATTTAATATCAGTAACTCCATCCATTTTTCATCCCACATATGGCATTAATGAGTCATATCACTTTGAAGTGGTGGTAGTCCGCACTTCCTCAAATGAAATTATCGGGTTTAACCTTAATGAAAACCATAAAGGTATGATATAAATGGAAAATACAGAATCATAATGAAAACATAAACATAATATATATCATATATAAAGATATTTCCATCATAATGGCCACCATGAGAGGTGGTAGGAGATAATTGAACAATCATCGTTTCGGGAGGCGTTAGTTTTCCATCCACAGAAACAATATGTTCTTTACCCATTAGATGGAGGTGTGTGTAAGTGTAGTTCTAATACATCTCATAACAACATATTAGTATATTGAGGATAGTGGTTTTGTTATTAAATAAAGGAATAAAAATAGTTTATGGGTTGGAGAAGTAAAATAAAAGAAAAGAATTTAATAGATATTTTTACCTTTAATTCGGGTAACACTCTTCAGTTTGAACCAAAAGGACCTATTGAAGCGCCTTCTGCATATGGTAAGGCCTATGGAAGGAGAATAGAGATGTAGGGAGCTTAATTGGGTAGAGTTTGGAGGATCCAAGGTGCTTGAGAGGTGCGAGGAATTGTTTATAAGTGAAATAATTCTATAAGGGGGAGGAGGGACACTTTAGGATAGTGTGAAAATATTTTTTTTATTTAATGATTTTTGGTTTCTAAAGGTCCAAAACTAATTATAGCCAGAGATAAGGTGAATCATGGTCGAAATAAAATTGTCCAATATGAATTGGATAGGTTTTGGATAATTTTTTAATATTTTTAATCTTATTTATTTAAATCATTTACTAATGAGATAAACGCTGCATCATTATTTTGTCATAAATAATTTTATTTATTTGGGGTCTAAAAACTAAAAAAATGATCAATGATGTAAGAAATATTTTTAGATTTCCAAATAATATTTATAATAGAAAATATAACTTATATATCCATATGTAAAAATCAATTTACTAAAAGATATTTGTTTGTGTCATTTTCATCTTTACATTAAGTTAATTAAAATAAAGAGTCATTATCCCTCTTAAGTGGCTCCATGGGGTCCCAAAATCTTCCCAAGGATTCATATGGTCGGCCATGACTCATCCAATAGGGTTATGACAAGTGGTACGGTAATTTTTTATTATTATAATATTCTTTTTACCTCGAATTACCCTATTTATCTTTAACCGCATTAAATAAAAGTCAAAAGTTACTGTTCACCATAAAGTATTTCCATTTTAATGAACCACATTTTACTTAATAATAACAACCATGTATTTCAAATTTTAGAAATTAAATTCCCAGAAGTGGTAAAATTTCATTTAAATGAAAAATTCATATTTTTAACTACTATTTAGTGGTTTCACTATTCATCAAAAATTGATGTTTTTCGGAAAAATACCAAAAATTCAGCCTAAGATATATTTGATATTACGAATTCATAAATTATTTTTATTTTAAAAAATTCAAAACATTGAAGTTTGATTAATTAATTTTAAATTAATTCTTGTCGACAAAACAAAAAAAAGAGTTTTAAAGAAATATTAACTATCAAATGATTGACACTTGTTTATGTCCAATTTCAAAGTAAAATTTCTTCCAATGAAAAAAATTGTATTAAATGGTAATAATATATTCTATTAAACTTTAAGACCATTTAAATAGATAATTTAACCACATAAATAAATTATATTAAAGGGCTGTTTTGAATTAAAATACAGTATTTTTCACTGTTCAGTAAAAATGAACTTTATTAGAAAAATACGAAATATTTACCCAAAGTAAATTTTGATGTACCGATTCTAAAGATGGATTTTATTTTTTAATATATAATATATAAAAGTGAAAAAATCTAGATTTAGTTAGAGTTCTCCTTTAAAAGGCTGTAAATCGACCTTTTAAAATAAATTATGCTTAAAATATGATTCATTCACATTTTAAGCCTCTTAATTTTATTGGATAAATGTAAAAACATATAACAAACATATATAATCATATTTTATTTAGTTCTATTCATTCCTTCCAATAAAACGGCTAAGAGTTAGCTACCATTTAAAATAATAATATTATATTGTTAGTGTGCAATGTAAGATTTCAAAGAAACCTGTTTTTGCGTATTGGGTACGCCATCGAATATAGCAACCCATTTAAAGTAAAATTAATATTTAAATAAAAAAATATCAATTAAAATGAAAAACTCATATTTCTCTATTTATCTGGGATGTTATATTTATAATGAATTAAAATATATAATGAAAAAAATTATTCTATAAGTACCTAGGTTGTTATAGGTCATCTCCTACAAGGATCTACCATAGGACCAAGCCCTCGAAAATTGATAGCTACCTCATCTTCACTCTCTTGAAAATTAAATAATTCACTGATAAATATTAATGTATGGACTATCCATGATGGTATTGAACTACTATATGAATCACATAAATCATGAATATAAGATGCCAATCACTATTATCCTACTGAACTATAAGGGACTGAGTCCTCCTACTCAATGAATCAGAAACTATATTTCCCTTCTTGAGAATATAGGCAAGGTAGAAGTCAAAATACTACAGGTATTCAACCCACCATCATTGAAAAATATTCCTGTCATGTTTTGTAAATATATAATTGAGGAATTTTTTGTATGTATAAACCATAGAATGCCCCTAGTAAATAATGCCCCCATCGACAAAAGGAATGATAAAAAATGACTAAATTAAGATCATAAATCAAGTAGTTCCTATATTGTGGCATCAATTGATAATAACTATATGCTATGAATCCCTCCTCCTACATTAGAGTATCTCCTAGATCAATACCTTATGCATCACAATATACAATATAAATCTTCCTGGATCTCGAGGAATTAGGATTAGTGTTGATGTATGTCTCCCTTTCAGCTCTTAAAAGGTTGTCTCACTGGCTTATAACCATATAAAAATTACACCATTCTCCATAAAGCATGTACTATGTGCTTCTAAAATTTAAAAATTATATATGAAGTGCATTTATTATATGAATTACCCCAGTAAAATCTATATATCAAAGGAATTATTGGGCTACTACTAGGAAGCAATAGAGTTCACCATCTATTAGTCAATTAATACTCCTATCAATGAGATAATATGAGACAAAAAGTGAATTTTATTAATCCTAAATATTAAATTTGATAGTATAGAATAAAACTATTCATATCTTAGTGTATTCAATACAATCTCAAGTTATTTGACAATGTTATCTATACTATTATAATACACTATGATATTTTCCATGAATACCACCACAATGAAATCCAGGCATGGATTCATAATATGGTTAATCTATATAATTCAAATTATAGGCATGTTCATGAGAACGAACAACATGACCAAATATTCATACAATCTATATCTACTATTGAATTTTTTACATGGTATATATGATGGTTTAATAGGATCATAATGATATCCCAATCTTTAATCAGTCATTGAGAACACTCGATCCCCTCAGACTTAGAAAAGGAGATCATCTATTAGTGGAAAGGGATATTGTAACGCCCTGACCCTAGTTATGGGAGTTGGTGCATTATTTTAATACATTGGAATGATTTCATGGAATCAAGTCCTGAAAGACCGACCAGTTTAGCAGTTTTGGAAAATAGATTTCGTACATCAACGTTACATTACACATTAGAAAATAAAACAAAACATAAATGATCCTTTGAGAATGACATTAATCCCCAATCTAAACACTGCTTATCAATCACAGTACACTTATAAGAATCCTGGGAAAATTAGAACATGGAAATGGGTGAGCTGAGATGCTCAGTAAAGATACCAATATAGCAGAAACATTCATTAAAAACATAAACTTTTAAGGCAATATATACGACTAAAACAAAATCCTTTTGAACATAAACATCAGCATAATATGGAAAAGGTACAATAAAAAATCCCATTTACTTATTCACATGGATATTCTAATAGTCTAATAATATCATGCAATATCAATAGCCACTTTTATAATGATGGAATGCGTAATTCCAGACTTCATAACCATATAGTCAAGGCCTTGTTCCAAGACTACAAATAATATTTTTTCAAGGCCTTATTCCAATACACTGGTTTGTCCCATGATACCAACTGATGCATTGTGGAGCTGTAGCGACCTCCACCAATCACTTACTATGTCCAATGCATTCCTCATATGAAAAGTTTTAAACATAACATAAACATTCGTAATAAAACTAGCATACGAAATGTCAATACTTTATCCATAAACCGTGAATTGTATAAATATAACACATACACAATCAAACATTACACATAACCTCTAATACAATAAGGATGATTTGTATCAACTTCAAACAAGTTTAAAATCCAAAAAAGGATGTTGACATAGATTAAAATGATTTGAAAAAATTTTGGAGAGAAAAATCCATTTTTCATGAAAACAGTTAAAAGTCACAAAATTTATAAAAAAATAAATTTAAAGACTTTTTTTAATAAAATTTTCCTTTACCACATTGAAACTTTTACAAGGAATTAACATTTTAAAAATAATAATGTCCATAAAAATAAATCATTAAAAACAATTTTAAAAACGTGGAATTTAATGAGAAAGGTTTAGAAGAATAAATCTTTATAAAAATTAAAATGAAGTTTTATTAAAAGATTCCCTTAAAAATAATCTCTTTAAAAATTGTTTTATGAAACATGTACATGGATAATGAATATGCCCCAGTAGATACTTACGTAAAAACAACCTCAGATAATAATGAGATTGTGAAATTAACTCTTACCTTGCACTTTCCTTTGGTCGAGGGTACATTTATACTATTGTATAATGATCATATAATGTTATTAAATTATAACATAACCACATTAATATTTATTATATCATACATGAATCATTTATTACTTTATACTGCCCATTTAATAATGATTTCCATGTCAAATTAACATTTTGGGTAATAATCGCTTTCTTTATCATATGTGTTTTAACTTGTTATTCTGGATCGTATAATTTAGATCATGATATAAATAATTCCATAATACAACTATTTATTTATATATCATATATATTTAGAATATACATATTTATAATTGATAGATATCTAAAATGGAAAATGCAGTTTATGGAGACGGTAGGTCGTACGTACGCATAAATGTAGTTTCTGTTTTCATATCATATTGAATGGAAGTAAGTGGATAATATATATGTATTAATTATATATATATATAATAGATTTATTCTTTCATATATTACATATTTATTAATAATATATATTTTTATAATAATGGTTGAATGGTGAACGTGAGAATGAATCTAATCGCTTCTTGGAGACGGTAATCCGTACGTACATATGAGCGACAATATCATTATATTGATGGTGAAATCATATGTAATTGGTAGGTATATCATATAAAAAAAACAATTAACATGGTATATTTATTATTTATATCAGTTAAACTCGTTATTATACCCATCCAAATAATAAAATGATTGAATAACAAACTAGACCACGACGTGGAGACGATAATCCGTACGTATGCATGTATGGTGACTTTTTCATTTATAGGATGGATAGAATAATGAATTTGGTTGTGCCATTTATAAAATCACAGTACGTAGAAGATAATGGAGTTATTATTTTAGAATGGAAACAAAAAATAATGAGGAAGTGGAAGAATAAAACAACTTGAAAGAGGTGATGAAATATTTACCTCTTCTTCGGGTTCTTCCTTTTGATTTGAACAAAAGGGCTCTATAGGATGGATTTCTGACCAATGTAATGCCTCTAGGATGAAGGGATAAATTTTGAGAGGATATTTGGGTAGGGTTTTTCTGAGCCAAAAGGATTTGTATATGTGAAATTAAGAGAAGGATAAGTGCCCTTCTATAAGAGAGGTGAGGGTCACTTTAGGAAAAGCATGAAATGTTATTTTATAATAAAATAATTTTCGTTTTTGAATGGATATAAAGTAAATTATTTATAGGATAATGTCGGTATGGGTATAAAACCTCTCAGAAAATATGTTTTAGAAAGGTCTAGATCATCATATTAACCTTATCTTTTAGATTTAACTTTTAGTTAAATAGTTTGACATTTACCATGTCTCTTTGTATTTTTATATAATATGGTAAATAAACATACTATTACAAGCCAATAGAACCCCATGTGGTTCATTATTAATATAAATAACCTTATATAAGTCCTTTTTCATGACTTTAGATTTTTATGAATATTATATCAATTAATAATACAATATTTGTTTTAAAAACTCAATAATGTCAATTTTGAGACTATTTAGTATTTGATTTTTTTGAAAGCCATAAAAAACATATCGCTTTGAATAAAATCTATTTATCCAACCCTATCATGTCATATTAACATATAAAATTAGTGTAATTCATCAAAAGTCTCAATTTAAATTTATATGGATATTTATATTATCAATTATTTTAGTATTTCATTAATAAGATAACGAATGCATCATCATTGTGTCATAAATAAATTAAATTATATAATGTCTGAAAATTATAAATAAAATACCAATATTTAGGAAATATTTTTAGATTTCTAATTAATTTTTATAGTTTAATATATCTTATGTATAGCCCTATATTAAAAATATTTTAGTTATACATCTTTAAATTTAACACTTTTAACTCTTCATGAAATAAAATAATAATAAATGTCCTAATCTTATCCATGTGGACCAAAGGGGGTCATATTTTATTAATAAGGTTTTCTATGGTCGAATTATACTTATCCAATAGAATTAGGACATGTGTTTTGGTAATTATAATATCATTTTTACCCTTAACTACCCTATTTACTTTTAACCTTGGTAAATAAAAGTCAAAAGATACCATTTACCAAAAATTATTTTCATCTTATTGAACAAAAAGTTACTTACTGATGTCAACCATGTCTCTTTTATTTTTGAAATTCAACTCCAAAAAGTGGTAAAATTATGTTTCATGCAAATTTGTAAATGCTCCTAGAAGGTGGGTAAAAGACGGTAAAATGTTCGATAAATAAATAAATAAATATATATATAAACTTATTATAAAATGACTCCAATGAATTATGTTGAAAATATATAAGTATTATGTAAATATTTTGACCTAAAATAAATTAAAATAAAATCACTAATTATTTAAATAAAAATTTTCTTTTAAATAATAAAGTAGTGTTTTTCACAATTCATCAAAAATTGTATGCTTTCAGAAAAATACCAAATATTTACCCTAAGATAATTTTTATATTATGAATTAAAAAATGAATTCTAATTTTCCAAATTAATAACACATAAGTTTCATTAATTAATTTAAAATTAATTCCCGTTGTCAAAACCAGAAAGTGGGTTTTTAAAAAGTAAAGACATTCATAAGATTGACATGTGTTTATGTAAAATTTAAAGGTGAAATTACATATAATGAACTAACTTTCATTAAATGATAAAAATATAATCTAATTATACTTCCAATCCATTATAATTAACTATTTATCACCATAAATTATTTCGATTAAAAAAGTTGTTTTCAATTGTATCACAGTATTTTTCACAATTCATCAAAATACGAAAGTTATCATAAAAGTACCAAAAATTTATCCAAACTAAATTTTTATGTCCTAAATCTAAAGAAAAATTTAATTTCATTAAATTGAATATATAATAGTGTTAAATATTGTTTTTAAAAAGGGTTCACCATTAAAAGCCTGTGAAATTGGATTTTTTGAAAAATACTTATTTTATCCGAAAAAATGAATTGGTTCTTATATTATGTCTAAGAAAAAAATTATATAGATGTTAAAATTATATACAGTATATAATATTCAAAATTCAGTTAATACTATTCATACACGCCTTTTGAACTGTTAGTTTTGTAATTTATGGTGCGCTCGAACTCGATGTTGTGTGTAGCGTAAGCTATTGAATTACATTAATGAGATAACGTACTATGAAATCATGGGGTGTTACATTCTCCCCACCATAAATAAATTGCGTCCTCGCAATTTTAAATTTTTCATTGAAAATAAATGGTTAAAAATAGAAAATTACCTTTTTGGAAAACTCAAATCAGAAATTGGGTTAATCAAATTTTTTCTTTATAAGAGGGAAAGGGAAATGAAAAATTTGCCATGAAATAAAGATCTTGATTCGGGGAACAATGGTTGAAATTAGAGACACATATTTGGAGGAAAAACATAAATATTTATAGGGAGTGATTGTGGTCATCAATCCCAAATAAGTGTAACATTGAGGGCCTCAAAGCCATCAATCTAAGATGATGTAAAATATCATTTGTTCAAAAAAACATATGGTATTAGGATAAAAAATTGGTTTTAAGATCTGTTCCCTAATGTTTAAGAATTAATATATTCATAGAATAAGAGGAATATATATATATATATATATATATATACTTGACAAGTTGAGTTTCATCGTTCAACTAATTTCTACCACAAACTCATCCTTCACTCCAAAAGATAATAGAATTAAAAAATATTCTATTTATACTAATCGTATAGGGTTCCAAAAATAATGAATTTATAATTCAATTGTCAGAAAATTTAAAAAAACTACATTATAAAATATTGGAAATCATGTAGGCTAGTGGTAGGTGATGCAGCCTTGTCACCCTTCGGTTGCTGGTTCAAGTCTCGCAGCCTTGCCAGACGCGACGAGTTATCACCTGACCTCTGAGTTGTCCTTGTTATGACAATTCATAAATAATCTAGATAAGTGATTTTACCTAAACAATAGTATCCAATGTCAAAATTAATCTATTCCAACCTTTAGTCTTATCCAAAATACTTCTATCCAAACTCACAGTCTAAAATTTATAAGGCAAACACAATCAATATCCGTTTTTCCACGTAATAACATGTGAATACATTCATCATTTATTATTTTAAAAAATGGTAACACTGTGAATTATCATATAACTGTATTGATTACATTCATGCTCCCTTATTCCTTATAGAATACTGGATATACTCCTTATATCTATAAATGTTGTAAAGTCCAAAAATTATGGAATATACAAATCATTCATTAGTTTCAAGGTAGTCAATAACATCCAATATAATTTTCCCAAAACAGTCATATCTTTTTCCAAAATCACTACCTCTGTATCATAATCATATTATGGGTTTTCTCTCTCTCAACCATATATTTTCCAAAAAAATAACCTACCAATGAGTCACTTTTCTTGGTTCCACACAATCTCACGTCCTTAATTAAATAGTATTGCTTTAGAATCCTTATATACTCTATAATTATTATAACATGTTCATCATTAATACAATACCAAAATGACACAATACTATAATAAACCCATTAGAACTCTTAATCATTCCTTTTTATCTTCGTTAGTATCATAACATGATTATTATCCAATAGTAGCATTTGGGGTATACTCTGACGATTTGGACATTGATTCGCGTAGTATCCCAACTCCTTACAGATGAAGCATGGTACATTAGAAACCTTTTTCTTACCCTTGCAATCACATACATGGTGCCCTTTTTCTCCACACTTATAACAAACTCTCATTCCCTTCAAGCATTTACCAAGGTGATTCTTTCGAGAGTTATCACATATGGGAAAATCCAATATTACCTTATTCCCTTTATCCATCTTTCTTTCAACTATCCTTTTCTTTTCTAGCTTCCCTTCAAATACACAGGAATCAAATAATACTTTACTTATCTTATTAACACATGATACTATTTCTTTATATGGTTATAATATGTGATATTCTATTTCTGTTCTAAATGTTGTCTTAATACCATGAAATAAATGACCCCTCTTACCATTGGGATCATGCGTATTGCTGGAGTTCTTATTCCATCTACTGGGCGCCATTTCTAAACAGTGGAACACACTATGTTAGTTTATGAATCGATATTCATAATTCCAAATGTGTAAAATACCTAGTGTATATTAAAAAGACTATGTATATAATATATAATCATAAAATTTTATTCATTGAAAAAGTATTTACTCATAAATCATTCATGATGGCTTTTAAAGAAAATGTGAATTATCCTAAGCATATACACCAGTAGTGTCGTAACCAAGTGTGTAGCAAGGCCTATTGTCATGCCCCAGTTCTCATTCGAGTCTAGCTCAAAATGGTGTTTTTGGGTTTTCCCCCTATGTACATTCGTGCCAGAGCCGCCTCTGCCTGCTCATATCCAGACATGGATGTATTGCTTGGAAAACTCACAAAATATCTACAATATCAAAATTCTAGAAAGTTCTTATATAATAATTCTCCAAGAATGTCTTAGGGTATTGTTCTCTAATCAGAGTTTATCTAAATCTATTTCCATGGTTGTTTCTAAACATCCTTATACACCAACTGTAACACCCCGACCTTAGTTATGGGAGTTAGTGCATTATTTTAATAATTTGGAATGATTACAAGGAATCAATTTCAGAAGACCAATCAGTTTAGTAGTCTTGGAAAATATATTACATACATGAACATTACATTATACATTAGAAAATAAAACACAACATAAATGATCCATTGAGAACTCCATTAATCCCCTAGCTTAAACCTTTTTATCAATCATAACAAACATTTTGGAATCCTGTAAAAATTAAAACATAGAAAGGGGTGAGCTCAGATGGTCAGCAAGGATAACAATATAGCTGAATCTTTCATAAATAAGCATAAACATTTAAGAAAATGTATAAGAAAAAACAAAAGCCTTTTAATCTTAAACATCAGCCTAATAAAGAAAATATACAATAAAATATTTCCATTTACTAATTTGCATGGATATTATACTAGTCAAATAATCACATGCAATATCAACAGGCACTTTTATAATGATGGAATGCATAATGCGGGGCTTCATAACCACATTGTCAAGGAAGTGTGCCAAGACTAAAAATAATATTTTGTTAAGGCCTTTTTGCAATACAATATTTTGTCTCATGTGACCTAACAATGCATCGAGGAGCTGTATAGGGCTCCACCCATCACTTTCTATGTCCAATTCATTCCTCATATGAAAAGTTCTAAATATAACATAAACATTCCTATTAAAACAAGCATACAAATTTTCAATACTTTATCCATAAACCATGAATAGCATAAAAATAATACATCCACAATAAAACATATCCAAAAACCTCCAATATAATAAGGATGATGTTTATCAACTTCAAACACGTTTAAGATTCATAAAAGTATATTGACGTAGATGAAAATGATTTGTAAAACTCTTTTAGAGAAATATCTCTTTCTAATGAAAACATTTAAAATTCACACAATTTACAAAGGAAGACATTTAAATAAATTTATTAATAAAATTATCTCATACCACTTTGAAACGTTTGAAATAAATTAACATTTTAAAAACATTCATGTCCATATAAATAAATCATTAAAATGATTTTAAAAACAATACCATTAATGATAAAGGATTAGAACAATAAATCATTAAAAAATTTTAAATTATGTTTTATTAAAAGAATCCACTAAAAAGAATCCCATTTAAAACAATTTTTTTAAACATGGACATGGATAATAAATATTCCCTAGTTGATGCCTGCGTCAAAACAACCTCAGATAATAATGAGATTGTGAAATTAACCGTTACCACACACTTTCCTTTGGTCGAGGGTACATTTATCCTCCATTATAATGACCATAGTATGTTATTAAATTATATACCACAACTATATTCATATTTATTATATTATACATGATTCATTCATGACTTTATACTACCCAATTAATTGTGATATCTATGATAAATTAACCTTTCGGTTAACAATTGATTTCTTTATTGTATGAGTTTTAACTTGTTATTCTTCATCGTATCATTTAGATCATGATTTAAATATTTCGAGAATATAACACATGATTTATATTTCATATATATTTAGAAAATAAATATGTATAATAGATAGATATATGAAATGGAAAACACTGTTTATGGAGATGATAGGCCGTACATACGCAGAAACGTTGTTTCTGTTTTCAAATAATATTGAACGGAAGAAAGTGACTAAGATATATGTAGTACATACACAAAAAAAAATATATCTATAGTAGCAATATTATTTCATATATTATATTCTAATTAATAATATATATTTTAATAATCATCATTGAATGTTGAACGTGAGAATGAATCTCATCGCTTCATGGAGACGGTAATCCATACATATGCATGAGCGAAAATATTATTATATTGATGGTGAAATCATATGTAATTGGATTATATATCATATATATAGAATCATTATCATGTTATATTTATTACTTACAGCAGTTATACTCATTATTATACCCATCCAAATAATGAAGTGTTTGAATAACAAACTACACCACGACGTGGAGACGGTAACCCTAACGTACACACGTATAGTGACATTGTCATTTATAGGATGGATAGAATAATGAATATGGATTTTCCATTTTATAATAACAACACATTATATAGAAGATACTGGAGTTAATATTTTATAATGGAAACAACAATGAAAGAGGAAGTGGAAGAAAAAAGAACATAAAAGAGGTGATGAAATATTTACCTCTTCTTCTTGTTTTTTTCATTTGATTTGATCAAAAGGTCACTATAGGTGGGCTTTCTGACAAATGTAAGGCCTCTAGGATGAAGGTTGGAAAGTTTTTAGGATACATGGTTAGGGGTTGGCCGAGAAAAAAGGCTTTGGATGTGTGATATTATGATAAGGGGAAGTGACCTTATATAAGAGAGGTGAGGGTCACTTTAGGAAAAGATTGAAATATTATTTTATATTAAAATAATTTTCGGTTTCTGATGGTTCAAAAATGAATTATTTAAAGGATAAGGTGGTTATGGTTTGAAAACCTCCCTACCAATATGATTTAGATAGTTTTAGGTCATCATATTAACCTTATCTTTTAGATTTAACTCTTAGTTAAATAGTTTGACATTTACCATGTCTCTTTGTATTTTTATATTATATAGTTTATAAACATTCTATAACCAGACTATAGAACTTAATATGGTTCATTATTAATATATATAACCATATCTATGTCCTTTCACTGAACCTTAGATTTTTAAGAATATTATATTAATTAATAATATAATATTTTTTTTAAAAAAAAACTCAATTATGTCAATTTTGAAACTATTTAGAATTTTATTTTTTTGAAATCCATAAAAAAATTATCACTTAAAATAAAATATATTTACCCAACCCTAACATGTCATATTAACATATTAAATTAGTTTAATTCATCATAAGTCTCAATTAACATTTTTTTGGATATTTATATTATCAATTGTTTTAATATTTCATTAATAAGGTAATTACTACATCATCATTGTGTCATAAATAAATTAAATTATATAATGACTAAAAATAATAAATAAAATACCATTATATAAGAAATATTTTTATATTTATAATGAATATTTATAGTCTCATTCATCTTATATATTACCCCATATTAAAAATTTATTAGTTATTCGGCTTTGAATTTTTCACTTTTTACTCTTCTTTAAATAAAATATTAATAAATGTCTTAATCATATACCAGTGGACCAAAGGGTGTAAAATTTTATTCATAATGTTTTTTTGGTCAAATTATACTTGTCCAATAGAATTATTACATGTCTGAGAGTAATTATAATATCATTTTTACCCTTAATTACTGTATTTACTTTTAACTGTGGTAAATAAGAGTCAAAAATTAGTATTCACCAAAAATTATTTTCATCTTATTGAACCACATGTTACATAATTATTTAAATGGTGATACTCAGAATTTTGAAATTCAACTCACAGAAGCATTAAAATTATGTTTTATACAAATTTGTAAATGCTCATAGAAGGTGGGTAAAAGACGATAAAATATTCGATAAAAATTTTTATATATAAACTTATTATAAAATGACTCAAATGAATTAAATTGAACATATATAGGTATTATGTTTCTATTTTTACATAAATTAAATTAAAATAAAATAAAAAATTATTCAGATATAAAGTCGGTTTTAAATAATATCGCAGTGTTATTCACTCTTCATCAAAAATTGAATGTTTTCAGAAAAATACCAAAAATTTACCCAATGATAATTTTGATATTCAGAATTCAAAAATGAAGTCTATTTTAACAAAATGAAAACATAGAAGTTTAAATTATTAATTTAAAATTTATTCTCATTGTCAAAACCAAAAAATGTTTTTTTAAAAAGTAAAAACTATCAAAAGATTCACATGTGTTTATGTCATATTTAAATTTCAAATTACTTATAATGAACTATATTGTATTAAATGATAAAAATATAATCTAATTATACTTCCAAACCATAAAAATTCATAATTTATCCCTATAAATTATTTCGATTAAATTTTTTTTATTCAATTAAAACAAAGTATTTTACACTATTCATCAAAATATAAATGTTATCAGAAAAGTACCAAACATTTTTCCAATACATAATTTTTATGTCCCAAATCTACATAAACAATTAATTAAATTATATTAAATATATAAAAGTGTAAAATATTGGTTTTAAAAAGGGTTCTCCATTAATAGGCGGTAAAATTGCGTTTTTTTTAAATACTTCTTCTATCCGAAAAAAATGAATTTGTTTTTATATTATATCTAAGAAACAGATAATATGGATGTTAAAATTATATAGAGTATATAAGATTCAAAATGTTGTTAATACTATTCATAATCGATTTTTTAAACGGTTAGTTTAGTAAGTCGTGGTGCGCTCGAACTCGGTGTTGCATGTAGGGCAAACTATTGAATTACATTAATGAGATAATGTACCATAAAATCTTGGGGTGTTACAGATATTAGTTCCAAACCAAAAATAATTTCAAATACCGATAATAAATATATAAATGAAGGGTTCCACTTGACTTAATGGATAAAGGACTAGTGAACCCCATGAATATGTATTGCGTCATATAAACCCATTAGCTACAAAGTTATCTAACTATCTATTGAGCTCCTACAACTCAATAGTATCCATCCTATAAGGACAAAAGGATACTAGTGAAGCTTTAAGAACTATCCCAGGGGAATCATCTACCAACCACAATAGAGGAATACCTGAAGGTATTCAAGGAAAATGTCCCATAAATAATCCACCATAGGATGCAAACCTTCTTGATATGATCCTTGATCATAAATATAATATATAAATCTCTCATCATTCCCAACCCACAATGATAAAATTCATATTGGCTCTTGTGGACAAAAAATTCAACCTTTTAAATAAAACCTCCTCCCTCGTATGACGTAAAGGTAACACATTTATGATATTAGTCAACATAAGTATAATAGGTCACCAATGAGTCCACCTTTAGTATCATATAAAATCCAGTCATCTCAAGGACAAGGAGGTACAACATAATATGAAACCCACCTTTCTCGATTGGAAACTTCATACACAGGAATACACTCTCTAATAATATACCAAATAGAGTATCAGGTGTCATCAAGCCATAGGAAAACTTAATAGTAAGAAAATTATCTCCAAAATAGGTACAACTGTGAATGAATGTGCAGCACCAATGTTGAAAAGAGTAGATGATAAATTTGTAGTGACCAAGATAATATCTCTCCCAAAAGAAGGTCTGACACATTTCTCCTCAAGTATCATTTTCACTACAAATATAGGGACTCATATAGGGCCCAAAGATATACAATGAATACCATGGGCAGGCCTGCTTTACTGGTGTTGTATTTCTGTGGTCTACTAACCTCAGTCACGACCACTTCCTCAACCCAATTGGATATGCAAACTCCAACTACCTGTCCGATGAGAAATTTTTGACTGGTTAATGGTATGTGGAGTCCATGTAGACCATCTATCAAATGATATTGGAAAATAATATCTATAATGTCACTATATTTGGCCCATTTTTCTATAATATCTCCACTCGACTGGGCCCCTCGTACACTATTGTCTCTTATTTCCCAATCTGCTGCACTAATGTAACCATAATTTCTAACTAAATGTATAACCTAGATTCCAATATCCCCATGTGGAATCTACTAATGAAAGTTCTTACTATTATATGATATAGATCTAGATCTTGGTTCTAAACCAACCTAGGTTACACTAATATAAACTCTTACTTTACACTCCATGATAATGGCCTGATTCACTATTATAGATATAGTAGTAATCCGAATAAAATTTATCTGTGATAAAATTTCATAATTGGGAACATCCTCAAATAAAATCTCTTTAAATAACTAATCACCTACCAAAATAGGTGAAAAATGATGGAGCTTTGTCAAATGGAAAGAATAAACCCAATCTAATAAGAAAGCCTGATCCAAGTATATAAAATCCCATGATTTATTATATTTCATCATCTTGGGATAAAAATAATCATATAATTACATATCAAAATACTTCCAATTCTTATCTTGGTGATGATCTAGATGAGTAATAACGTTCGACCACCTCTTGGTGGAACCCCATATAATATATGTAGATTTATTCACTATCCTCTTGGTAGGTGTCTCGAGAAGATCCAAAGTGGATAACATGGCCTCTATCCATGACTCAATATCCTATAGTCTACTATCATCCAAAAACATCAGTGGATTCTCATTCTAAATCCCACATGTTTACATTGAGATAGTTGGGGAAGGTTTCGGGGATCCCTGAATGGTCTCTACAAAGAATATGAAGCCTTATCAAAACAACACATCAATTCCAATATCATGTGTAACAGGAAGTGCCATAAGACGCGCTACAAGAGGATCTATTAGTGACCAAAGTCCCACCACCATCAGAACATTTTCATCTCCACCCTCCTTGTGCACAAATGTATGATTTCATGGTGGGATGTATCTAGAAACTCCAAACACACACCTCAGTAAAAAATTAAAAAACCACTAAATGTAAAAAATTTAAGAATTAGATAGGTTCAATACATCGTATATAAATGTAAAATCCCTTTCCCTTATTCAAAATCTTGGTTTAGGTAAATTAATGATAATAATAAAAGAAATAGAAACCACTTATTGGCCACTAATGAGGTTAGGTCAAGGTCAACCTCTCTATTATATGGAAAATGTCTCGGTATATAGAGTTAAAATTGAATTTATAGTAGAAAAAAACCTTATAACAGAAATTTACATACATTTTTAATGTTGGAAATTGAATTTTATTATTATACAATCTTTAAATTCATTCTCATTTATATTGAAATCCTCTTGAATGGTTGATATTTTGGGATGACTGCTTCTAATTTATAAGGTACAACACAACTTATAAATTGATGTGTTGCATCCATTTAATTACAACATACTATGTATCATATCCCTGCTTGGAATTTGAGTAGAATTTTAGAGAAATAGGAAAAATACCCAAAACATGCAACTAGTACTGCACACAGTAAGTAAACATAGATTCGACAAATTTATGAAATATAAATCTTGATGTAAATATTATGATTCATAATTCAATAATTTATTTACATATCTACCATGGGTATATATACAATATCATAAAGAACATTATATTACATTTGAATCACCCAACAATAAAATGAAGGCTACTATGATATGAAAAATACATAACAACATACCCTGTCCAATATAATTTGGATTTTCAGTATATATGGGTTAGATACTCCCAGGTATAGGTTCATGTCCAAATACTGACATGTTCTTTATCTATGGTATAATATTCCCAAATGATAAGAAAAAATAATAATTCTATGATATAACTTTATAACCTCATAGTTGGTTTCTTCAGTAGTAATTGACCCCTGTTAGCCACATAGAATTAATCATGCCTCCCCATATACAGAGAGGACTGATTAGTTTCAAGGGTCCATGTTAGAATATTGGGGAGACTATGCCCTAATTATTTATGTTTATAACATCAATATAATAATATAAATCAATATCGAAAGCATGAATGATAAATAAATAACAGAAGAGAATAACATTCTGTGTATAAATATCTTGGTAATCTCATCCAAAATTTTCATAAAGATGTTATGACCTTAACATGCTATAAAAATAATGGTAATAAATTAAAATATAATCTAATAAAATACATGTATCATAAGTACATAATGACTAAAAATGAATATCACTAAATAGTATCGCAACCGTATCTTGGTCATGTTCTCTCCTGCTCCAATGAAACATTCAATCAAGAATTGGAATGTGAGATAATTCTTATGTCTCTACCAATATACATGATGTATTTCTGAGTACCAAAAATACAACCTATAAAGGGAGTTAGATAAATCTAGTAGGACACCAACAACGATGTTTAATTACATTTTTCCTTTGAATATACAATAAATCGTGTGTAGGTAAAAATTAAACTGGAAATGTAGTGTGGAATATAAATAAATCACATAGGTCTCGGAACTTAAGGGACACACTTCCTCTACGATTGGATTAGGCCAAATTTGGACCATCTCATATTAATATTTTAACAATTATTTAATTTATAATAATGTATCAAGACCTGGAACATAGACTCTTCATCCCCTTTATTTCATATCCAATAGGATTTGTATAATAATCCCATTATTAAAATGAAAGGCTTTGACGAAAACCATTCTTGTTATTTTTCATGGTAGATACAACATATAATCATCACATTATATAACATTTCAAATAGGTTTAATACCCCAATTGGAATTCCTTATTTGGATCCTTGGTATTTTTCTAGGAATATATGAACCCATCAGTTTAGAAGCCCTTCCATGGAAATCCTCATAGTATCCAAGGTATCTCTCTTCGTGTGGTGTTACAACACCACTTAATGAGCTCATCCTTGGAGGACCACTAAGGGAACCCAAGTTTCACTAATGGAAATTATATTCACCTACCCTCTGATTCCATCCATGGAAGTGAACATAGGGAGTATAAGTAACATTTGTGGAATATAAATAATCATCCCTCTATGTCTATCCTTGGAAGTCCATAAGGTGTCCATGTATTACTTGGGAATAATTAATCATCTACCAATTGAGTTCTTCCAAAATGTTCATATGAGAACCCACGTATCTCTCAATTCACAAAATAATAATTAATTATAATCCTGTAATTATTCAACCCAAATGATTTTGTCTATGGAGATCCTAAATTGGAACTCACCTTTAACTCTCTACATGTCAATAAGAATGGTCATGGTCACATAGTCTAATCATACCATATAAGAACATGTATTAATCAAATTGGGCCTCACAATTTTAATCAATTAACTCACATTAGGAGGAGGATTAAATAATATAATTTTCATAGAAGGCCTAAAATCACATGAACCCTACCATTAATTTTAATTTGGAATTTCAATTATGAAATAATTCTAAAGAATAAATGAGATCGAACAATGACCAGTTCCCTAGGGACATAAACTTCTATTCCCTCTTTCATTTTTTCAAATTTCAATTTATTAAATTTTTATCGAATCCCTAATTAAAGTGAAAGGGGACACCAAAAATGTTAATCAAAATAAAGGGACACCCATGGAGGTTTTATATCATTTTACAACACAAAAATGTGGTTGTTCAAATTCTATGTCCATTGGATTTAATCATAAATTAATGGGTATGTTAACTTAGATAGGTCATACCTATTCATTTAATTCAATAACAATTACCATTAAGAATAATTTCATAGAAAATCAATCATGATGAAAAGTGATATATATATATATATTATAAACATCAAGAAATAACACTAAAATGATAAGACTATATACTTTATCTTGGTAGAACAACACTCATCCAGTATTAGCCTCTAATTCAACCTAGATCAGAAGGAAACATCAGAATTGATTAATACCCTAAAAATAGCAGATAATAGACATCACCAAAATAACCCTTCAAGAAGATGAAAAATGATGAAAGGCACATGATAAATAGTGAGCTCATAGGAGTGCAACCAACGAGACAGACGGTGAAGGAATAGAGTATGGACCAGGGATATATGGAAAGTCCTAGGCTAGGTTTCCATGGTAGAGATACAAATAGGGTGAAGGGGTAAAGCATCACTGAAGAAAAAATTAAAGGAGTATAGGGTTTAAAAATTTAAATAATTATGTGAAAAATGGTCATTTCCCATATCAAATCATGGTTTCATGGTTTGGATGCAGGGTTGGACAAACTATATGCCAACTTTAAACCCCTATCTATCTCAATAACTCCATCGTGGGGACATAACACATTATTTTACAAACCATGAACTAACTGTTGATTTACCATCTATCAAAAACTATCCAGTATTTCCATAGGTGTGTGGCCTTAGTCACATGGTTAAGGAAAAACATGTTCCCTCTATTGTCTATTGAGATTCCCCCACACTGTTTGATATAACTATGAATTCTAGGTTGCATGGTTTCTAATAACAGAGTACCCTATCTATTTTCTCCCAAAACACAAGCTTCAAGGTATGGAAATTCCTCTAAAACCCCATGTTCTTCCATAGCATCACTAAGAATTCATATATGGTCATAACTGTATAATTAAACTAGAAATAAAAGGTTTTGAACTTCATTTTGAAAATATGGGATCCTTAAATCACAATTTTATGTCTAATTTTTTTTTGTTATTTTCATTATATTAACGGTTTATTCTATAATTTTAGTAGATTTGGTCATGATATTTATGGTTAATATTTGATGGAATAGTTCTCCCATTGATTTTTTGGAAATCATCACTAATCAGTAGCCTCTAGCATATAGTAATTCATTCCTCAAGTCTAGTGACTTCACCACCTCAGTTATTATTTTGATGAACTAGGTTTGAAAGTTTTATAGATGATGAATCCATTTCCCATATAAAGAGGTAATTGGGATAACATCATAATGGAATTCAATATAGGTCTCCTCAAAAAATAAAAAGTAATTAATTTAATTTTATATATTGTTAAACATAATAAACATATAGATCAATTCATTTTTATTTGGTTGGATTTATTAATTGATTAAAATTTTCAAATATACACACTAGAATTTGTAAGGATAAATATGGAACCAATTTCAATGTCTCTTATCTAAATATGAGCTTCACCATAATGTTTTGGAAATTTTTTTATTAAAAAATAAAATATATTAAATAACATTAACACCTCCTGTCATCCTAAAATTGATATCCAATATAAAAGATACATTAAAAAATTAGAAGATACATTTATAGCACTCTTTAATTATTTCAAAAGAGGTTTGGATCCACTTATTCAATTAGTGGATTATTATATAATAGTTGTTTTCAATATGAAAATAAATAAAGCCATAGATGGTTCTATGTGATATTTTTTAGACAACATTAACTTGTTTTTTCAACATTAGTGAGTTAAAGGTGTTATGATCCACACTTCTATGAAAAATAATTAATAAGATACTACTCATTAAGAAAATATCAAAATAGAAGAGAGTATACAGAAGAGTTATATTTATAATTGAAGACTATATATTTTGTTTGATATTGGTGAAAATAAATTACTATAAATATTTCCCTAGAATAAGGTTATGTTTAGTGAAAATAAATGGATGATAGTCCTTTAATATATCAAACTATGTGGGATTAATCACAACATGGGAGCTCTTTCATATGAATAATAAGTTTTATTAAATATATCCAATTTTCTCTACATGTTTCCAGGAACAATTATAATTAATTTTATACCATATAAAAAAAATTGATAAATTAAGAGTCTATAAAACTATATATTAACAATCTCATATATATAAAATCCTAAATATATATGATTTTAGTTATAAATAATTAATAAATAAGACCATGCACTTATTTCATGATTAATAGTGAAATAATAACTATGGAGAGGTGACATGGTAATCGAATAATGTAATAAAACAAAATTCTCTTATTTTTTATCCAATTAGGGTTATAATTGTATTTAGGGTTATATTTATAACAGTACAGAATTTAGTGAATTTATTTTTTTATCTCTATTATATAAATTAATATGTTATTCAACAACATGTCTTTTGACAAAAAATAAAAAATTTGAAACATCAAAGTGTTAGATCATTATAATAAGAAAATAGAGTGAAGGTAAATATTGTCTAAAAATACAATAAATAATAATAGAAAATAATTAAAAATAAATAACATGAAAAAATATAGAAATCTAGTGGTTTGAAGTCCTATAAAAATACAATACTCACTATAATCATTATATTGAAAATGAAAAATTCTATAAATATGATATAAATATCATTGAATAAATAAATAAAATATATTAAAAATTTCAAGATAATTATGAGAGTAAATAAATTTTTATGTAGGGGTAAATTGATCTTTATATTGTAATTAAGGTAGAGGTTGAATATGTAGTATAATTTGATGGGTGTGTTATAGTATTTATAATTGAATTGTTATAATTATATAGAAGTTGAAAATATATATTAATGGTTAGAAATAATATTTTTTATGCATTAATAATTTTCACCAAATTTGTAATAATATAAATAAGAGTAGATTATTTTTTGGTTAATTTTTTTTAGTTCTAATTAAATATGTGATAATATGGTATAATTAAATATATTGAGATTCATTTATTATTCTCCCTTATTAATGGGAATATTTATTAAACAAATCTCACTTATGATAGAAAAAATTAGTTAATATAGTGAATATTACCCTATTAAATAATTTGGTAAATATTAACCTATTACGTAATATGGTAAATATTACACTATTTGTAAATACGGTAAATATTATTATTTGGTGAAAAAATTTATCTGGTTCAACAGTGAATATGGCGATCATTTTTTTAAAAGGGAAAATATGTTATATGTTAAAAAATATTTTTATAGTTATATTAATAGTCACACACCCAAATACAAGTATATATATCTTTTTAAAATGATATGGTTATAGTCTAAATTACATTTTTTTAATTTATAATTCTCTTTCCATAGAAAATTAAATTCCATAACCATTAAGTAATGCTTATTTTAAATTATTTATGTCATTTTCATGTATAAAAGGAACTCTGTAATGCTATGTAGAAAAAAACATCTAAAATTGAACTTCTACCCTAAAATATGACCTAATAATCTCTCCTAAGAAACTCTCGTACCTTAGTATGATTCTGGCCCTAATAAGGATTCTCAAATTCCTCAATTAATATGGCCACAATTTTATGGACTAATATAGTGGGGAAAAATAATTTTAAAATTATTTCCATTATTATTATATTATTATACAATCATATTATAACTAATGATACTATTATTCTAATATAAATTTTTTAACACTAATTTTATATGTATATTACAATATGATCACAATTTATTCTCCTGAATTCATTCACTTTATCATGACCATGTTTGGATTAGTTTAATGACTTAAATGGGTGATTATCCTTCATATTTATCATTACTATCATAATAATTATAAAACACAATTTATGTTCAAATATATAATAAATGATGAATTTGTTTAGTGGTAAAATTTAATTATAAATAAATGTTGAAATAACACATCATGATTGATAAAATTTCCATAAATTAAAAAACAATAAATAATTGATCATGAAAATAAAAGCAATTTCACATTAAAAATAATTTTTTTAACTCATAGGAAAAAAATAAATATTACATTATAAATCATAATGATGAAGTATTACTGTAAATTGACCCACGATTGGGATATACCTAACCAAATTTATCATGGATTATTATGAACAATTAAATTCTAATGACACGTAAGGAAAACCAAAACTAATAATTAATTATTTCATAAAAAATAATTTATAATTATATTTGAGAAAATAAAAAATATATATTATGAAATCGATAATTTGTAAGAACCCGAATCTTTATTATCTGGAATGGATCATGTTTTCGGTTGTTTATGAGAAAAAGATGAGTTTTTTGAAATTTAAGGAGTACATGTCATGTACTTAAGAGTACATGTCGTCTACATGGTTTCCACTAGTAGACGTATACTATCGTGTAATGGCCGAGTACATGGCCATGTAGGTTGACCTGGAAACTGCCTAAAACGGGGCTCAAAAAGGGAATATACACACTGCGTATCATTAAATAACATGCCATGTATTTTATTTTTTATTTGTTATATCAGATCAAGACAACATCTTATTTATAGAAACGTCGTATTCTATCTTCATCTTATCATGAGTGATGGATATCACTGATTCATCTCTGAGACCCTGATCGACCATTTCTGCTCTGAATCAAACACCATCAATTGTGTTGGTATCAAATCAATGAGTTCTTCCTTCTTCTAGAGCCTCTTCTCTTGATTTATCTTATTTCGTGAGATAACTTTAGTTGAGAATTCATGACATTTTTGTAGATATATGTTGTTCTAGGTCGATAAAGAGGCTAATGTTCAACTATTATGTTCCTACAATGCTGAGGTAGGTTATTTGTGCCTTTATGTAGTTGCCTATGAATTATATGTTCAAAACATCCCAATACCCTTGTTTAAGGTATTTCATGTCTAGGAAATTTAACCGGGTTAATTCCTTGCATGTTGTGTTTTATTGAGTATAGGTTTTTGATTTTAAATATGATTAATTACCTTATTATGGATATGTTTTCCCATGTTTGATCTGATAATGGATGTTGGGTCTAGAATTACATGTTAGGCTGCTCTACATTACATGCCTAGTGCTGTTAGGCTGGAGTGATTTTATCTAACATTCTTGTGTTTTGATTTGTAGTCATTTAACCAAGTAGTATTTTTGATTTACTTTGGCTGATGAATATCATTTGTGAGGGATTCTTTAACCATGGTTGTGGTAACCTGGTGTAGTAAGACCATAGGGGGAATTGACGTTGATGACTTCCCTAGAGTGTATATTGTACCTTTCACATTGGGAGACCATAGGGGGGATTTAGGTTGATTTCTCCCTAGGAGTTTCTATAGTTATAGATACAAGACCACAGGGGTAATTGATGTTGAGTGTTTCCTTAGAGAGTCTTCAGTTTATCATTAAAAGTCTATAGGTTGAATTGATGGTGATTGCATCCTCAGAGACTCTTTGTTTGCATGATACCATTATGGTTAGACTGTGTGAACTATCATAGGGAGTCATTATACCTTTATTGTTAAATGATATATAGAACCAGAGGGGGTAGGCGGTGAGAACTTTCTAAGAGGGTTATTTGTGAATGTTGTTTGAGTAATTAAAAAATGTAAATGAATCCAGTTGAAATTGAAGGATAGTTTACTTTTGAGAACATATTTTTTTAGTACTTCATTTTTCATATTTTCATTTATTCACTGATAGTTAGGCACAAATATTTGGGTGGTTTCCTACTGGGATTAGTCTCACACCCTATTTGGGTCATCCTTTTGGGACAAAATAGATTATGTTGTTTCAAGTTTTTATAAGGGAAAGCCCGCTTCTAATTCTAGAACATGACTGATGTGGATCTTGGGATCATGGGACCAAGATGAGACTCTCGATGCTATTGGCCTTAACTTGTTTTCATCATACTTTGGTTATGTAATTTATTCTAACATTTTGACTTGTTTGGATGCTTTCCTAGATACTTGTGACATGTATCATTATTTACATATATATGTTACCATGGTTTATTTACTTTTAGTCTTTTTTTCTATTTTCTTATTGTATGGAATTATTACTTCTTCTACTATTATGCATTTTTTCTATTGTGTTACTCTTCCAATGAGGGCATAGTATCCCCACTATCACACCTAAGGCCCCCGTAGCTAGTCGGTAGCCTCTGATGTTTGCGGAAATGCGCTTGAGTCCATGTGACCAACTGGGTATGGGGCACCTTTGGGCGGCACTTGGAATCGGGACATTACAATGTCGCATCAAAGGAATTATTTTTTTCTTGACTTACATTTTGGATCCTATAGAAAAGGATAGGAAAGAATATGTAGTTGTTAATATGTTTTTCCTGAGATTAGCTAACCTGTGTACAGGTAAAAGCTAATCTACCTCAAATATTTCAAATTTTCTGGTTTTTCAAATATTACAGATGATTTTATTTCACCATTGGTGAATTCAAGTTTTTGTTGTTGTTATTGTTGATATTATTGAGGTTCAATTTCTATTGTAACCGAATGATATGAGGTTATTCCATCTCATGCATCTTATAGTATGTTTCTAGGGATCACATTTCATGCATTGTTTTCATGCCATTTAGGGTACATTACCAATTTAATGTTGTTGTAATAGATATTGTGCTAGATATGCATGTTGTTGTGATAAATGATTTAATAGAATACCTGCTTTTCGATAGGTTATAGAATTGTGTATGTTTTTTTTAATGAGTTCCAAAATTTGGTCCCTGAGGTGTTATGGGCCCTCATGGATTGGAATTTTCTGGGTCTTGTATTTATTTCACTGTTATACCTTGTGAGATATTTAAATATGATTCCAAACATTGATTTGTAGGGTGTATGGCCCCCAAGGATTTGAATTTGGCACTTTAATGTTCATTTTAGTGTTTTTATGGGGTTGTGGGGTTGTTTTCGAGGCTTACTATTTGAAAAACCCCATAATACGTAGTGTGTATTCATGATTACACGCCATGTATCCTTCTGTTCTGGAGGAAAAAACTTTTATTACGTACACACCGCGTACCGTATGTAAACGCAGTGTAGCCCTAATCTGTGTGACTGGCTATGTGGGAAGTGACACAGGGATGGGAAATTTTTGGTTAAACATGTTGTGTACTTGGAGTACACTCCGTGTTCTAAGAGCCGTGCACCTAGCCGTGTGACCAATGACATAGGTGGATGAATCTCAGGTTGTACACTTCGTGTCCTCTTCTTACATGCAATGTAGAGTCGACCGTGTCACCAACTCTGTGACTAATGGAACAGATGGTTATAACATAAGGGATTCACGCCGTGTCAATGGAGAACAATTCATGTAGAGATGCCGAGGTAGGATACGTGTGTATAGCCATGTAGAGGTACTTGAGAAGGGGGAAATGATTCAAGTACATATCATGTACTTGGGAGAAACACGCTGTGTGTAGGGGTGTTACACGACCAGTTTTGGCAGAAGTACATGCTCATGTAAATGAGTAATGTAACACACTGTGTTCCTAGTATTGAAAAACTTGAATGCTTCTTTTCTCCTATTCCATTCTTTTGCTTCTATGTTTCATTCCTTGTTAATCATGAACAAAGGTGTGCACTTGAGCCTGCAGTGTTATGCCACCGAGACATCCTCCGATTGTATTCTCGATAGAGGGTGGTAACCGGACATCGGAAATGGATGATTTGAGACTACCATCAGATCCTTCCATTGTGGTCGTCTTGGCACCAACCATTATTCTGGATTCAGGTGCCGATGAACAGTTCCAAGAAGGCTTCATGGGGCTTATTAAAACATTCAGTGGAGCACCACATACTTCCATGTCTATGGAAGAGTTGACATGGGGTTTTTAGCAGTAGTATCCTCCCACATTCTCAGAGTATGGGGGACCTCTTACTGTAGATTAATGGTTAGAATCCATTCTGTCTCTCTTAGAGAATCTGAAGATAGCTCAAGAGAGGAGGGTGAATCTCTCTACTAACATGCTTCAGAATTTTTCCAATAGATGGTGGGATATAATACCACAAGTAAGGTTCCAGTGGGTTATGGCTTGGGATGTGTTCCACTGGACCTTCTATGACTAGTTCTACCAGGAGACTTCGAGGGCCGATCGATCTCAAGATTTCATGAGATCAGAGCAAGGTACTCTCTCAGTCATGGAGTATTCTTCCCGCTTCATATATATACAAATATTCACACCCATGATGAGAGGCGGTGAGTAATCTATATCGAGGATTTTTGAGGATGTTCTATGGAATGACATCTGAACACAAATGAACATCTTTAGGTTGATGACCATAGCTTCCATAGTCAACCAGGTGCTAATCAAATAGCGCAACATGAGGGACTCTGGAGCTGTGGGATAGGGCTGTTCAACATCTAGAGTTGGTTCTTCTATGGATGATGGTAGGAAGTGTTATAGGGTGTCTACATGTATAGATTTGAGTAGGCGGGATGCACCTTCGGGTATCCGGGTGGTATGCTACTAGTGTGGGAAGGGCGTGCATAAGAGGACACATTTCCCAAGAGAACCTCTTGAGTGCCAATCTTGCATAAAGATGAATCAAATTCCGCATTTTTATCAGTTTTTATCACCAGTAGTAGGTGAAAGAGGTTATTCTATGACACCTCAATCAAGATAAGGAACACCAGTTTCTAATCAGTCTAGGAACTGGAGTTCTTCCAACCATTTAGGCCGAGGTGGAGGTCTTGGTCATGGTAGCCAGTCGCCATGCTTTCTGCAACAATATGTTGGATCATCAAATGGTGGTTAGGAAGGGTTGTAGGGATATGGTACATGTAATACATTTGATGTGGAGTGATCCCAGCTGGAGTAGGATCCCAAATCCTCTACAGTTAAAGGTATGATTCATCTTGTCTCAGTTTTAGCTTCTGTACTTTTCGATACAGGGGATTCCCATAGTTTCATATCTTTTGTTGTTGTAGAGAGCGTTGGGATTTATATATTTACCTATGAGGATATCTTGACACTATAAACTCTATTGGGGACTAGAACTGCTAGTGTGTGTCATTGCAAGGAGTTATCTCTTGAGGTTTATGGGAGTCACTTCTTATTTGACCTTTATGTCTTATAGATGATGGGCTATGACTTGATTCTCAGACTGGACTGGTTAGTTCCCTTCTAGGCAGTTCTCGATTTCTATCGTCGTAGGGTGAGTTTCATATCACCAAAGGGAATACCATTTCTTTATATGTGTGAATGAGATGTCTAGGAGAGTAAAACAGGACCCAAGCATCATGGGTTCGGAAGAGTTTCTTCCCAAATTTCTAGTTTATATCTGGATGGCCAGGGGACTTCAGAGATGGAATTTCTTCCAGTGGTGGATCATTTTAGGGATGTCTTTCTAGAGGACTTTTCAGGTTTTCCTCCAGAGTGAGATGTATAATTTTCTGTTGACCTTGTTCCCGGAGTAGTACTGGTGTCCATTTCTCCTTATAGGCTGGATACACATGATTTTCAGGAGATCAAGAAGCATTTTGAGGAGTTGCAGGTAAAGGGATTCATCCAACCCAGTACTTATCCTTGGGTTTCTCCTATCTTATTTTCAAAGAAAGCAGGTGGTACCCTGAGAATTTTTTCAGATTATCAGAAGCTGAACTAGTTGACAGTCAATAACTGATATCCCTTTCCATGGAGTGATGATCTCTTCGATCAGCTGTGAGGTTCATGGGATTTCTCAAAGATTTAAATGAGGTATGGTTACCATCAGATGTGTGTTAGACCATCTGATATACCTCTCACATCCTTTCAGAGCAGCTATGGTCTTTAGGATTATGTGGTTATTCCGTTCGGCCTCACGAACGTTCCTGATGTTTTTATGGCACTGATGAACTGAGTGTTCCATCCATACTTGGATTCCTTCATGGTGGTCTTCATGGTCTATATCTTGGTGTACTCTCACACTCGAAATGAACATTCTACCATTCATGATATTGTTTTTAGTACACTGAGTGAGAATCAATTATTTTCTATGCTCTCCAAAATGTAACTTTTAGATAGACCATATTCACTTCTTGGGTCATGTTATCTTAGATATATGAGTATAATTAGACCTAGAGAAAGTGAGAGCAATAGTTTCCTGGGAGCAGCCAAAAAACATCTTTGAGCTACATAGTTTTCTTGGGATGTATAGTTATTACATAAATTTTATATAAGCCTTTTCAAGCTTAGCAGCACCACTGATGGGCCTAAATAAGAATGGTGAAAAGTACTTGTGGAAAAATTTATGGCAGTCAGCCTTTCAATATCCGAATGGGAGGTTGACTTAAGAACCAAAACTAGTTTCTCTAGAGCCAGGAATGTGCTATACTATTTTCTGTGATGCTTCAGGTGTTGGTATGGGAGAAGTGCTTATGCTGTGAGAAGCAGTAATTTATTACGTGTCTTAGATGTTTAAGACATATGAGGGGAATTACCTAACACACGATCTTCCATTAGAGGTAGTTTTTCATGATTTACACTGTTAGAGACATTATCTGTTGGGAGAGAATTTTATGGTTTTTACCAACCACAAAAGTCTCAAATATATCATCAATAAATGTGATCGGAATTTTAGATAGTGAAGGTGGGTTAAATACCTTGATTCCTATGATTTTGAGCTAGCCTACACACCTGGGTAAGGAAATGCAGTGGCTAATGTGTCAAAAAGGAGGACTCGAATACCGAAAGTTCAGGAGGCCAGCGATGAGTGGTATCTTATGGCTCTATTCTCTGAGATGAATTTGGAGGTTCATGGAAAACAGGAACATACATTTCTTTCTTTATTCATTGTTACATCTACTATAATTGAGTGAGTGTGAATGAGGAAACTATAAGATTATAATGTCCAAGTCGTTTTGGAGAATGTGTCAGGAAAGGACCCCATTCGCTGATGGACTGTGGGCGAGGATGAGATCTTGGGCTTCCAGCGATGCATATGGGTGTTAGAAGAGTTGTGGGGAGCTGATACTTGATTTCCATTATCCAATTTAGGCAATTCATCCTGGTGTTACCAAGATGTATCGAGAGATACAACATCAGTATTAGTGGCCTAGTATGAAGGGTGATGTTACAAATTTTTTCCTGACATGTTCCACATTTCTGTAGGTGAAGGCGGATTATCAATGATAAACATGGATTTTACAGTACTTCCCATTCTTCAGTGGAAGTGGAATGATATCACGATGGACATTGTGACCTATTTACTGAGGTCTCCCTGATGAAATGATGCATTTTGGGTTGTCATTGAAAGACTCATGAAGGATGCACACTTCTTTCCGATCAAGGAGACCTTTAGTGTTGATGAGTTGGGAAGGTTGTACATCCATGAGATTGTATGCTTACATGGGGTTTTTCACTCTATCGTTTTAAAGAGGGAAGCCCATTTTACTTCTCCGGACTAGTAGGGACTACAGAGGGATTTGGCTACATAGGTACTTCTGAGTAAATCATACCATCCCCATACAGATTTCTAGTCCAAGCATATGATTCAGGTGCTGGAGGACATGTTTCGAGCATACGTTCTAGATTTTAGAGGATCTTATGAGAAACACATACATTTGGTGGAGTTTTACTACAATAATATTTTTCAAGAAACTATTCAGATAGATCCTTTTGAGACTTTGTATAGTAAGTCATGTCGATCAACCCTATGTTTGTTGGTGGTAGGAGAGGCGGCTATGCATGGACGTCGTATTGTCCAGGAGACCATAGAGCAAATATTGCTGATTCAGAAGAGTATGGATACTACAACGTCATGATGGATGTATTATAATGATCTTCAAAGATGAAATTTGGAGTTTGAGGTCGGAGATCAAGTTTTTCTACATGTCACACCGAGGTTGGGATGTAGGAGGATTAGGATACAGGGTAAGCTTTCACAGAGATACGTCGGGCCATTTGAGTTTTTGGACAGAGTTGATCTGGTTGTCTATCGGTTGTAGTTACCTCAGAGGTACCGAGATATTTATGATGTCTTCCAAGTTTTTTAGCTACAACGTTACTTATTATACTTGTCACATGTTTTTATACCTGAGGATATTGAGTTATAGGTGGATGCATCATTCGAGGAGCAACACATCCATATTGTTGATCGCAACACGAAGGTTTTTCGTGGAAGGTCGGTTCCTATGGTATGAGTGCTATGGAAGTATGGGTGAGTATATGATGAGACATGGTAAAGGGAGACAAATGTATGATCATAGTGGCTAGAGCTATTCAAGGATTGTTCTCTGCCTCATTCTTAGGGAAATTTAGCGACAAATTTTTTTAGGGGGATGGGTGTTTGTAAGAACCCAGATCTTCATTCTCAGGTATGGATCTTCTTTTCTGCTGTCTCATGAGAAAAAAGGAGTTTCTTGAAATGTAATGAGTACACGCCATGTACTTAAGTGTACACATCATGTACCTAGTTGCCGCAGGTAGCCGTGTACTTGCTGTGTAACAGCCGAGTACATGGCTGCGTGGGGTGACCTGAAGAATGCCTAAAGCTGGGCCCGAGAAAAACATATACATGTCGTGTATCTTTAAGTAACATTCCATGTATTTTTATTTTTATTTGTTTTATCAGATTGGGACCGCGTCTTGTTTACTGAAACATCTTCTTCTATCTTCGGCTTGTCCAAGAGTGACAAATATCACTGATTCTTCTCTGAGCACTCGATCAACCGTTTGTTCTCCGAATCGAGCATTGTCAGTTTCATTTTAATCACATCAATGAGTTATTCCTTATTCTTGAGCCTCTTCTCTTGATATATCCTCTTTCATGAGATTTCATTGGTTGATAATTCTGGACATTTTTGTAGACCTATGGCATTCATGGTCGATTCAGAGGCTAGGTCTCAACTATTACGTTTGTACAATGCCAAGGTAGGTGGTTTGGTCATTTCTATAGTTTTATTTGAATTAAATTTGAAAAATGTCCCCAATACCCTAGTTTAGGCTATTGCATTTTTATGGAATTTAACCTAGTCAATTCTTTCCCTACCTTTATTTCTTGAATGTTGGTTATTTATTATAAATAGGGTTAATTACCTTTCTATGTATGTGTTTCTCCATGTCTGATCTGATAATGGCTGCTGGGTCTAGATTTTCCTATTATGTTGCTCTTCATTCCATGCCTATTAGTGTTAGGATGTACTGACTTTATCTTATTTTCTTCTATTATGATTTTTAACCTTTTATCCGAGTATTATTTGTGATTTACTTTGGTGACTGAATTTAGTTTGTTCATTATTTCTTTAACCGAAGTCGTGGGAACCATGTTTAGTAATACCATAGGGGGAATTGACAGTGAGGGCTTCCCCAGAGTGTTTGTTGTATCCTTCACACTGTGGTACCATAGGGGGATTGACATTGAGTACTACCTCAAAGTGTCTATAGTTGTCATTATGATACCACAGGGGGAATTGACATTAAGTGCTTCCTCATAGATTCTATAGTTTATCATCAAAATACTATGGGGGGGAATTGATGGTGAGTGCTTCCTAAGTTAGTTTTTGTTCGTAAGAGACCAAATGGGTTAGATTGTGTGAGCTATACCATGGGGTCATTATACCTTTATTGTTAAATGATATGTTGAACCCGAGGGGTTAGTATTTGAGTACTTTCCTAGAGGGTTATTTGTGAATGTTGTTTGAATAATTAATAAATATAAATGAATGTAGTTGAAATTGTAGGAATTTTTACTTTTGAGTACTTCCTTGTTTGTTAATTCATTTTTCATATTTTTTTCTTATATATATTCACTGACTATTAAGCATATATAATTGGGTGTTTTCCTACTGGGAATTGTCTCACACCCTTTTTGGGTTTGGCTTTGGGGCCCAAACATATTATATTATTGCAGGTTTAGATATGGGCATGTGCCCTTCTACTTCAAAAACTTGATTGTTGTGGAGTTGGATGCATTGGACCATGATGGGGATTATGATGATGTTTAATTTTCCTTATTTTCTTCTTAAATTGGTTTAGAACCATATTCTAGCATTGTGACATGTTTGGATGCTTTCCAATATACTTGTGACATGCATCATTATTTGGAAATATAAGCTAGAGTTTTTCTATTTACTTTCAGTCTTCTAATAATTATGTATTTTATGGTATTACAGCTTCCAGTAATATTACACATTTATTTTCCATTGTGATACTCTGTCAATGAGGGAATAGTTTCCCCACAATCACACAAAAGGCCCTCACTAGTAGTTTGCACACTCTAGTGTTTGGGGAAATGCGCTTGAGACCATGTGACCAACCGGGTACCGAGCACCTTTGGGTGGCACCCGGAACTGGGACGTTACATAATTAATAATCCAAAATTATTTATACAATTATATATGGAATGTTCATACAAATAAGTTGTTTTGGAAATGAAACTTTTCTCTTCTCTTACCTTACTGATTTATCTCTCACTCACTCTCACTTATTCTTTATATATCACCCCCACTACCTCCCAATCTTTCTCTCTTCTTTTTTATATATTTGGATTCCATTGAAATTTATATATGGGTTTCCCTTCTAACTTATTATATTATAATTTATAATATATATTACTTTAACCTATTTATCCTTATCTCTTTTTTTGTTACATAAAGCATTATAGAAATGCAGTAAAATATTCACTTCATATAGTTTATTATCTTCTTATTCAAAATTCTTCTTAATTTTCATTTAATCCTATATATATATATATATATAATATTTTAAACAAAAATAAATGATATTTCCATCATTTCTTTAGTTTTATATTGTTTATACATTATTATATCACACTTATTTTGACTCCCATATGATATGTCATGATTTTTCTATAAAACCCATTTTATTTTCACATTTTAATCATTTAATTATTTAAGATTTATATATAATCACATTTATTAAATTATATAATTTTGGAACACATTTTTATGGATAAATAGTGATTTAATTTGGGGAACCAAAAATAAGAATCCCTATAATGTATTTGGTTTGAGATCTCTTATTTTTACATTTACATTCCTCTTTATGTTTTTAGTAAATCTTTTTGGTATTTGGTTAACTCTAGGTTTATTCTATGGTAATCGTGACCATGTTCAAGATCGGTAATATTTTGGGGGGAAGAAGAATATGGAGATAAATCGGGCCATATAATTAATTCATGCCCTGAATTATCAAATCACAATGTGAATGGTTTGGGTTAGAAACCGTAAACAAAATTGACACCATGAATGGATCTAGGAAATCTTGTGAATAATAACCTCATTATGTGAGAGTAATATATGAAGTGAATGTATCTTTATGGGGGTTTAAATTACATTAATGAGTTTCCTTGTGTATATGGGAAACCATGTAAATCACACATTAAATCCCATATTCACATTGTGATATGGGTGTATCTAGGTGTTTATTTCATCCCTTGTGGCTTACATTTATCATATCATTCTATTCCTATTTTCATGATTTACATCCATTCCCTAAGAGATATCTAGTAGTACTATTCAATATATAAGTATGTTTCTATAAGATCTTTGTGTTCTTGAACATGATATTATAGGTTTTTCTCACAGTTCCTCTTCCCCATCATTATCCATTGGATATTCTTTGGGAACAATCCTAGTCCAGGATGGCTAAAATCATACCTAGTTTTAATGTATCACACCAATATAGTTATTTTTTGTTTCATTGAAGATAAGGAAGGATGAACCCAACTATAGATTATATGTTGTTTAATTTTTACATTTTCTCTACTTTTCAGGTGTACGGTTTAGAATAACATCATAACATATATTATCTTTTGTAGTATGTGAAATATTCAAGATCACACCCTAAAACTATGAAAATGGCATAACCGAATCAGTAACTCATTACATTGATGAAATATTTATGCCTAAAGCTTCCATATATATCATTGGTTCTGATGTTGTTGAGACTATGAGTTGCAGTAACTTGAGAGGTGTGTTAACTAATGATCTTTGGAAAGAACTAGGATTGGATGAACATAGAGCTCTATAATGTTTTATAAATTCATCAAATTTGGGATAAATTTTTAAATTTTCAAAATAATATTAATTATGAAAATTTTTAACTATTCATAATTGAATAAATGGATTTTAAATTCCTAAATGGTTTCATTATCGAAAATGGATTATAATGACATGTTTTACATGTTTTATGCTTTCTATACTTTGGGATTTCTTATTCTTGATTTTGGGTCACATGATTACTGTTTCAACCCAATTCACATCAATTCCATTTTTCATAGAGGTAGTGTGAGATAGTGGGCCTGTAGGGATTGGGAAGTGTGTCCTTTTTATGTTGTGACATTGGTTCCACAGTTGAAGGGTCCCAGTAGGCGATTGAAAGGGGTTATGTGTCTATGAAATCAGCCAACATCAGATACAATTTCCATGGATAGTCTCCAACAGGTTTATTACTGGATCCAAAAACACCCAAATACCATTTTTTCCCTGATTCACATACCTGCCTTCCAAAGGCAGGTGCTCATTGGATGATTTGGCCAATAACAGTTAATGAATCCACTGGTCGAGAGGGTGGATGGTAGGGCTCATCAGACTAATTTGGGGTGAGTTATTTCATATTCCAGGTCTCTCTTATAGATTTAAGAAATGTTCATATGTTCATGAATCCTTGGATCTTTCCCATGTATGTGTCCACAAAAAACCCATGTCTTACAAAATAAATCATGGATATACATGGATAAGTAATTACTGAGACAACACTAGTTTAAGCTATGTGATGAGGTGATATGGTGTTTATCAACATCCTTGGGGGAATGGTGTTTTTTCTCTATTTAGATCGAAACCATGAGACATGCCTCTTACATATCCTCATGAGTGAAATCAGAACCCACATAGTTCGTTTTGAGATAGGAATTACACCCTTAAGGCGACCCATTTCTGGGGGCAGGATTGGAGAAATCCTTTAAAATGGATCCCCATTGAGATCAGGCCTTAGACATTTGTATTGCATATCCCTCTTCAGGTAGGAATCATAGATCTCATATTTCTTTTCATTTGGTATTTATACCTAAGAGGATTTCCATTTTTTGGGCATTATTGGGGTAAACATTAAAAAATCACTTTTGAGCTTAATCCATAGATAGGTATCCTACATATATTTCTTCAGTTAGGAATCATAGTTCTCATAGTTCATCTAATTTGGGACTTATACCTAAGAGATGGCCCATTGGATTGGGAATTATTGGGGATACCTTTGTAAAGGATCCCCTTTTGATCTTGAGCCTCAAACATGCATCCTATGTATCCTTCTATGGGTAGGAATCAAAGTTACATAGTTCATTTCACTTATGCTATATACCTAATAGGAGGACAATTTGTTTGGTTTTATTTAGATTTCATGACAACTACAAACCTCTAACCCCAAATGAGTCATGCTCAGTGTGGGATACAAGAAGAGGCAGTTGATCTAAAGATTACACATCCCACATCATCTACTAATATATGGTACTGGAGCCCAATGTGAGAGGGATATGAGTCCTAAATATGTATATTTACTTCCTTGTCTTTTAATAACTTGGATAATTAGATTAACCAGTCTTGGTATACCCTGGGCAGAGGTAGAGAGGTGCACTGATGCAACCTCCTGCATGAAAAGCTAGGGGCTTACCTCAGTAGGAGTTCCTTAAATTGGTTCTGGGAAAGGGGAGTTATGCTTCTTCTTGTGAATGGGAAGAGAAGTCATGATACACATCTAATATCATTGTACATCATCGAATGTATGGTCTATTGATCACCCTTTATCCCTAGAATAAGGGGGTTCACATTATTATCTGATGATTGGACCCGAGTTACCATGGGACTGTAAACTTATGGAAATTCTGGGGGTCCTATCCATTATGGAGATTACCTATTTGACTTCTCTTACCATGGGTATGTCAACTAAAAAGGACATGTTCATGCACCCGATGGTTTTATCATGCAGGTCCAATGGATTTGGAAGAGGCATTGGCCTAATGTCGTTGTTTTGGTTCATGAGGAAACTGTGGATGATGTGGCAGAAATGGAAGGAGATGATTGAAGTTGGATAGTGGAGCATCTTAGGTTACACCATTATATGTACCAATTCATTATGTGGACTAGGGGCCTCCCCGTGTAGAATGTTTCTACACGAGAGGAGGGACTATCCACATACCACAATGATACGTGGACCTATATGTGGTCCACATGTTTTACTGATATAGGGGACAAGTTTCTGACCATGCAGCATGATGCTTCATGGCACCTAGTTCTGTCTAGATAGCTAGGTGCTATGTAGTTAAGGTTCCAGCTACGTACCCTTAAGCTACCCAATTCACCAGAGTGAAGAAGTTGCAATGATCCTTTGGTTTGTGGTAAGTTCATTCGCTGATGGGATATTGTTCATAGTTCGATAGTTATGTTTTCACTCTACTAATTAATATTATGTTTCACAATTTTTATGTTATTCAGAGGGTCTATACCGATTATAATTCATCAGAATAGGTTTGTGCCACATCGAATGACTTGTTCAAAAATCCCTCCCACAAGTCCATCCAGTGATATGATGTTTGGTCTCCTTTTGTTTTCATCATCTCTCATTGTCCTTTTATAGAGTGTCGAGGATGCCGAATCTATGTATCTCTAGACACCATTTATGGAAGCCCATGGGGAGATCATCTGTTGCACCATTGAATCAATCAACATATGCCCATGGGGTTTTATTTCACACTTATGAAGATAATGACCTAAATCCCATGAACAACTTTTTTTTGTTTGCGGGGCACTGCTAGTTTTTCATTGTCTATGAACTTTTGAGTTCATAGGGGTGATAGGTGGGGCCAAGCTTCTCCAACTCCATTTGGCTAACTACAAGGTTCCCGGTGATGGTATGCATGGGTGAAATTCTCAACCTCTATTTCCTCAATGATGTGGTTTGTAGAAGGATTTGTATGCAAAGGCCAAATTATCCCCCTCAATTTCTCCAACGACGTGGTTCACAGAAATTGCTAATGTTGTTCTCTTCATTATGCATACTACTTGATTCATAGGTGACACCTTCTACAAATCATTCCTGGGATATATTACATGGACCACTAAGGGTCCTTTTCTAAATGTGTATTCATCAACAAATTTATTTAAATCCATCAAACAATTTTATTCTTTTCATTTCCAAAATTATTGGAGCATTTAATTTATCATTTCAATGTATTATGAACTCTAAAAATTCCTCCCCATCATAATGGGTTCCTATAGTGATAAAGAGGGGGCTATTCTGATATATAATGTAGTCATGAACTGAACTAGTTTGTGATAGAATGGTGGACATGTAGTGGGGCCACACCTATATATCGGGTTCCAAGGTCCTTTTTTTTACAAAAAATTCCCTGTCAAAAGCACTCTAAAAATTTATCTTAGCTCTCCTTGCTTCCACATATTGAATACACAATGAGAAATAATTCATCTATGAACCATGATTTTCCTTCCATGAACTAAAAACCTTTCTTGGTTTCCCTAATCCAAAATAACATTTTTTAGTATTTTATTTCAAAAACTATAATTTTATATTCTTTTTGAACTATAAATCTTAACATTGTATTCTTTTCATAACTGTGTATCACATATCTATGCGTGGCTCACCCAATCTGTGAACCATTTAGTTCATTGTCCAATGCGTCGTGCTCCAGCGCCTTGTGGATCATCCTGCGAACTGTCAGTTCATATTGAATGTATTTTGTGGACTATTTCTAGGATGTAATACACATACATCTTTGTTGTGTTTACTTCTTTTAGTCCTTTTCCAAATTTTGTCCGTTTGCCAAAATATTTAATTGTATTGAACTAGGGTATAGTCTTTTGATACAGAAAAGATATGGATATTCCACTTATCCCAATGAAAGCATATCAAGAGGAGGACATATATGGTTGAGAACAGTGAAGAAAACCTTCTTTCCTACAACATTCCTCAAGTGGGTGTCTTCAGAGATCTAATCCCACTAGAGATTATCATTTATCCACTATCAGTCTAGTTGATGCTTTACAACTTTTGCCTCTAAGATGATGTCCCATTGCCTCTAGTAGACCGAAGTAGCTTCACTACTCATATTGAGACTTCTCAAAAGTATGACCGGATGAATATTATTTCCATGGGGGAAATCAACACTCCTTAGAGATAATATTACATATTTTTTTTGAATGAATCCATGTGGACACGAAGGAATCAAAGCCCCCATAGTACATCATCTGAATAATTATTTCAAGACAACCAAATTATTGTTAACTTTTCATGAATGAATCCCAATTTAGGGTGGAGTTCCAAATGGGATATATGATCTAGAGGGTTCTTTTCTCATGACTGGGTATTAGCATTCTAGGTTCATCAGAACAGCTTGGAACCCTCTGTGCTGATAGAAGCAATCAACCTATACCAAGTGGCGTGGTTCTCTCAATTTTATCTCAATTTGCATGGTGAAATACTCTCTGATATTATCACCTACTAGGGTGTGAGAAACAACACCTTTCACTTTTCCCATGTGGATGTGGGGATCCTTTCATGATATGTCTATCATATAGGGGGATTTCCTATCCCTGGAAACATGTATGATGAGTTTCTTCTTGTGTGAAATACTTGTTATAATATTGTACTATTATCCCCATTGGCGAGAGATATAATAGTCATAGAATAGATAATTCTTAGTCATCCTCTTCTTGACCTCTCACAAATTTCATTTGAATATTTGATAGGATTGTTCTTTCTGTTGACTAGGATGAAGACGAATATCCACTGTAGCTAAACTCATCCAACTCAATAGTCCCAGAAAATTTTCGGTGCATACTATGCTACCCATAATGTAGGTCACCACACCACCTAGGGTTATGAGGTTTGAACAGATGTATTTACTTAGCTTAGACATGGAGGTCACTTAACCATGTTCTTGAGCAGATTTCTATTTACTTCCCATGATGTTTATACTGGTGTACAAGCATTCACACTAATGATGGAAGACATTGTGGTAGTGGGTAAACCCATCAATTTAGTCATTACTACCCTTGCCAAAATTTATGATCTATTGGGGAAAATAATGTAAGAAAGTCCTCTACCTCACCTTACTGGGAATTTTAAATTTTTGTATGTCTAGATGGTAGAGCATTTCCTATGTTATGAGTATCACCATACCACAATGGTTCCTATTTCAATATTCCACCCAAATATTCTAAATATTTCCACAAGTCACCCTTGATCTACGAATGTTGATAGGTTTGTCAAACTACTGAGTGATGATTACCAATTATCTCTTTCACCTTACCCAATGCCTTATGGAATATAGCTGATGCCGGGAAGGGTTATTCTGAAGCACGTTCATACCACATAGAACTTGTCGATGGAATATTAACTACTTGTATAGATAGGATAATAGTCTATGAAAATTATCCTCTCAACCAGTTTTCTAGGAAATTTAGATGTTTGTTGGGAGTTTCACTCCTCTCAGCAAGCCTATTTAAGAGGGAATGTCACCAAGAAATCCATCTTCAACTACAGTAGATGGTGATGATGTAGGAGAACTCCGGAATGCATGAATTTATTCCACCAAAAATAAGAATATACGTACTTATAATTAGTGTAATGAAAACATCATGTAATGTGATATACTGATGGTATACTAGCCAAACCTGTCATACAGGTGTAAAGACCCATGAATACTTCTAGTACCATTTTATATGTCCCATATATGCCATCTACCTCAATTATTATTTCCCAAAAGCACTCAATCCATTGTCACCTGCATTGGGGGGGGGGGGGGTACTTCCTCAGTGAAACCTATACCTATGGATATTGACTTAGATATTCTATCTCTGGATGAGATGGTCCCCAATCATATGGAAGATGACCCTAGTGGATAATCATTGAATTCCCATGAGGTCACGATCAACCCCTTGAGCTTTTTTTAGATATCAAACCAGCTACATAGAGGAAAAAATCCCCTATTTGGGTAACCTATCCTGGGGAGGTTTCAAATATCATAGAGGAATTTCTTGACTACATACCAGTTGTGGAAAAGTAATAGAGTCAGGTTTCTAATATTATCCGGAGAAATCATACCGTGTGGAGACATAAATGGATTCAAATCTGTACTATTGTTGTTGAATCTCCTATTATAGAGTTTCCTAATTAAGAGGGCACTATTTGATAGTTATTTACCAACTTGGGTTCTATAATATTAGACTACTAACATATATACCAACTCATGCACCGTATTTTCATAGTTTGAGAGAACATAGTCACTCATAATGACATCCTTTCTCAGTTCAATTATTCAACCCACCAAACAAATACCTTTTTTTTAAAATACCAAAGAGCTGCATCACGTTGTAGTTTAGGAGGTAAATGCTCATGACCATGTGGTTACCCAAATAGAAGAGTTATGGGATTGCGAATAATTTTTATCCAAGATGATGGCATAACTAATATCAGAAACTTCAAAATTTGAAGTTATTAAGTAGAAGGGGTGAGATATCAGAGCCATTATGAAACAAGTATGTCTAGAGGTTGAGGTAAAGCTTCAAGAAGGACTGATTTAGAACACACTGTTGATGGTCCCTATCATATAATTATTGATATGTGAGAAAGAGCTAATCAGTATTTGTTGTGTTCCATTGAATTTTATTTTGTTATTTTTTACTTTTATTTGACATCAGAGAGAGACCCCAGGTTATGGATGTCCTCATTATCTTTATATAATGGAAGTATTATGTCTTTATCTCTAATGATTATCCTTCATTTTCCCTCAGCAATGTCAATCAATTACGATGAACAATATTTAGAACCATAATTTCAACCATATATCGATCTGATTCACAATATGGAATAAAGGAGTTAATGAAATAAAGATCTATTTTTTCCTGAGCATATGGGATCATCGATCATAGTTTGACTGTTTCTAGGGATTCATGGACAACCCCACAAACTTTATGTCTTTTTAATTATCACAGTAATTTTTTCCAAAACCCAACTTGGTGTGGGATTAACATTTATAACATTACATTTTCTTAGAGGACCATTTATGGGTTTTCAACCTAAAAATATTTTTCTATATTGATTTTTTACTGCTGATTTTTTTTCCTAAAACGTACATAGAATATGTTTAGCTGTTTGGGACTAGACTTTTATCCAAGGATACCTTTTCTAGTTTTAATCCTTGAAAGTGTTTTAACTTTTTCATAGTCAATTTAACTCCTTGCAAGCTAGAATATTATTACAGATGTTTTAGGGAAACCATCTTTTAATAAAACTGATGTTTAATGTCAAATATTTCGGATCATTATTTTCAGCTGAGGGCCAAATTTATGATTCGTTAATAGACAATTTCACAAAATCCATCAGACAAGTATTATGGGTTTCTCGTGACATTGAATTGGTGTTTTTTTGGAGAAAAAGATATAAAATATGGCATGGAATTTAGGGAGTTCATAGAGATAAGAAAGACCTATCCGAAGGATGAATTTTTTTTTGGTTGATATGTCATTTTTGTAAGATGTTTATGTAGATCCGCTGAGGAATTGTGCGCATTTGCCAAACAATGGTGTTTGCAAGTAATAAAGGAATTTATATCATCCTTTTTTAAGAAACTTCTCCCAAATGAATTTGACTGTTATAAAGGAGGGTTAGAGAATGATGTAGTTTACCATTCTAAAAATGAGAAATTAGAGACATCTGATTTCAATTCATTTTTCTCCTACTAGGGGATAAACGATTTTCCATTCTCATAGTGGTTGCACCAGGAATGTTCAATCACTTCCAAACATGGGAGGGGAGAGAGATAATAAACTATAATATATGGGGATTACAATATTGGGGAATGAGGTGAGGCGTAAATGTAATATGTTTGTGTGGATGTAAGAACAACCTCTCACAAGGATAGATGTTCCTTTGTTTGATAGTCCATTTTGTGGGAAACATATGTCGAGCCGTCGGTGCATTATGTGGATAGTCAAACAAAGGTGTCTAAAGGACATTATTATTCTATTTATGATGGTCATAGATAGTTATAGGGATTCATAACTTTCTAGAAACATAGTATGGTGTGTGAAGTGGGGTTAATAAACATGAAACAAGGGAATTATATGCTGTTTTATACCAAGAATAGGTGAAGGCATGATTCCCGTATAGGTTTGAGTAGGTTCTCCTATGATGGACCTTCCCTTGAGTTGAAAAGAATGGGACATTAGTGTTTCCTCACAATACCAGAAATATGAGACTTGTAACGCCCCGACCCCCATTACCCAGAGTCGGTGCATTATTACTTAACGTTGGCATGATCACAAGAAAGACCAAATCTCGAAAGACCGATTGGTTTAGTAGCCTTGGAAACACTAGATATATTCATAAGTCTTACATTACATCATAAAGTGAAAAACTACTATGAAAACATATTGTCTCCATATTCCACACTCATATCCCCACATAATATCCCTACAGGTCATTCATAATTTACTTTTTCACTTCCTGGGAAAAATAAAACACAGAAAAGGGGTGAGCTCAAATGCCCAGTAAGGATAACAATATAGCGGAAACTTTCATAAATAAGAATAAACATTTAAGGAAATGTATAACTAAAAAATAGCCTTTTAAACATGAACTTCAACATAGTATGGAAATAGTAAAATGAAATAATTCCATTTACTTATTCACATGGATATTCTACTAATCGAATAATCACATGCAATATCAATAACCACTTTCATAATGATGGAATGCATAATGCAAGACTATCATGACCACATAGCCAAGGCCTCGTGCCAAGAATACAAATAAGATTCTTCCAAGGCCTTGTGCCAAGACACTAGTTTGTCTCATGAGACCTACTGATGCATCGAGGAGCTATAACGGGCTCCACCCGTCACATATTAAGTCCAATGCATTCCCATATGAAAATGTTTAAACATAACATAAACATTCGTATTAAAACTAGCATATGAAATGTCATTACTTTCACCATAAACTATGAATGGTATAAAAATAGCACATCCACAGTCAAACATATCACAAAACCTTCAATACAATATAGAGGTTTTGTATCATAATAAATCAACTTCAAATAAGCATAAAATCCATCAAAGGATGTTTACATAGATGAAATCAAAAATCTTTTTAGGGAAATATCTCTTTCTATTTTGAAATCATTTAAGAGTCTTATATTTAAGAAATAAAACATTTTCTTTGAAAATATACTTATAAGCTTGTAATGGAAGCTTCGACGATTTTATAACGGCGGAAAATATCCGCACCCGCCGTATAAGTTAAAAAAACATTCTTACCTTACTTTTGTCGAAAAGGTTAAAAAGCACCTTGTTTGGAAAATGACGGAAATATTCCTTTATAAACCTCTTATAAAAAGTAAAACAAGGGTATAAATGACTTTATACTATATTCTAGTAAATAGTAAAAAAAGGTTTTAAATTCATTTTTAAGAAACATGGATGTGGATGATAAAGAGATCCCAGTAGATTATTACGTATAAACAACCTCGGATAATGAAGAGATTGTGAAATAACCCTTACGTTGTACTTTTCCATTGTTGGGGTAGGTTAAACTCCTATATAATGGTGAAATAATTGTTATTAAATTATACAAGAATCATATACATTAATATTATATCATATATGATCTTTTAACATTGATTTGTTAATCATATCTTAGTATTATCGTTGTTTCAGGTGTTAACTTACTCGTTTTCTTTTATAAGTTTTGTTACGTAAGCCATGTTTGTAATGGATAGGTTGTATATTATTTATATCCAGAATGATCAAAAGTCCTTAAACATCATTTTTAAATCATCAAATGATAATTATAGTTGAATGGATACGCTGGAGAATGAATCTCATCGCGTTCGTGGAGACGGTAGTCCGTACGTACGCACGAGCGACAATATCATTCTTTTGATAATAAAATAATATATAAATGGATGGTATATAATATATACATAATAATTAACATTTTATATTTATTATTTACATGAGTTACACATCATTATTATACCCATCCAAATAATAATATATTGAATAACAATTACACCACGACGTGGAGACGGTAAGCCGTACGTATGCACGTATGGTGAAATGTTATTCAAAGGATGGATAGAATAATGAATATGGTTTTACCATATTTACAATAACATCACAGTATATATATGATACTGGAGTTATTATTTTATAATGGTAACAACAAAGGAAGAAGAAGTGGAAGAAGAAAGGAACTTGAAAAAGGGTGGTGAAAACATTACCACTTCTTCGGGTTCTTCCTTTTCATTTGATCAAAAGGGCTCCTTAGGTTGCCTTTATGATCCAACTAAGGCCTCTAATTTGTAGTGAGGGAAGTTTAGAGAGTATTTGGGTAGCTTTTGGCCAAACTAAAAGGCTTTGAAGGTGTGAAGTAATGATAAGGGGGAGTGACTTTTTATAAGAGGGGTGAGGGGAACCTTTGGAAAAGCTAGAAATATTGATTTATAATAAATTCATATTCAGTTTATAATGGATCCAAAGTTTATTATTTAAATTTTAAGGTGGTGATAGGTCGAAAAACATTCAACCAATAGAATTTAGACAGTTTTGGGTTACTATATTAACTTTATCTTTAAGTATTAAGTCTTAGTTAATTAGTTTGACATTTACCATGCCACTTTGTATTTTTATATTATATAGTTAATAAACTAACTATATACATACAAGCGACCCCTAAGTGGTCCATTAATGATACAAATATCATGATATAAGTCTCTTGTCTGAACCTTAGATTTTTAAGAATTTAATATCAATTAATAATATAATATTTGTTTTAAAAAAGCTTTTATGTCAATTTTGACACTATTCAATAGTTGATTTTTGTGAAACTTATAACAGAATTATTACTTAGAAAAAAGTTAATTAAATCAATCCTAATATGTCTTATTCTCCTAGAAAATTATTTTAATTCATTAAAAGTCTCAAATTATATTTATTTGTGTATTTATAATATCAATTATTTTAATTTTTCACTATTATTATAATTACTGCATCATCATTGTCTCATAAATAAATTAAATTACTTAATGTCTAAAAATTATAAATAATATATAATTATGTAGGAAATCTTTTTATCTTTCTAATTCATATTTATAGTCGAAAATCCAACATATATAATCCTATGTAAAAATTGTTTTTCTAAAAGATATATACTTATGTCATTTTTGTACTTATTTTAACTTAATAAAAATTAAGTGTCCCTATCACCTACAAGTGGCTCCATGGGGTCCCAAAATCGACCCAAAGATGCCTATGGTCGAACATGTATCAACCAATAAGGCTAGGACACGTTTTAGGGTAATTTAGTATTATTATAATATTATTTTTTAAGCCTTATTTATCGGATTTATCCTTAACCATGGTAAATAAAATATTTACCGAAGTAATTATTCAAAATGTCTAAAAATAAAAGTTACCTATTTACAAAATTTGAACATCCTGATTCCAAATATGGAATCCATTTTTCCAAATTCAAAACACAGAAGTGGCAGAAATTAATTTAAAATTAATTCCCGTTGTTAAAACAAAAAGCGTGTTTTTAAGATATAATAACTATCAAAAGATTGACACTTGTTTATGTCCGGTTTAATTGTAAAATTATGTCCAATGACCAACATTATATTAAATGGTAAAAATATATTCTAAATATACTTTAAAACCACTCAAATTCATAATTTATCACTATTAATTATTTTGGTTAAAAAAGTTGTTTTTAATTAAAATTTAGTAATTTTCACTATTCATCAAAATATTAAAGTTATCCGAAAAGTACCAAAATTTAACCTTAGGCTAAATTCGATTTTACGAATCCAAAAATGAAGTCCATTTTGAAATATAAAATATATATAATTTCAAAAAGAAGGTATTAATATTCATAACGTCTAGTTTGATTGGTTATGGTGTGTAAGAACTCGGTGTTGCGTACAACACACGCTATCACATTATTCAAAGAGAAGCATACCGTAGAAGCTTGTGGTGTTACATTCTCCCCTCCTTCAAATAATTTCGTCCTCAAATTTCTAGAATACTACCGCATGAAAAGACTCGGGTGGTTCTTCATCATAAGTTCTGTGGGTTCCCACGTTGCCTCTTCCATCTTATAGTTTCTCCACAAAACTTTTACCAGACGTGTCGTCCGGTTTTTCAGTACTTGTTCTCTCGTATCAAGAATCTTGATGGGATCTTCACAATAAGACAGATCAGGTTCCAGTTATAATTCTTCATAGGTGAGTATATGCGTTGGGTCAGGCATGTATTTCCTCAACAGATATACGTGGAACATGTCGTGAACTTTGGAGAGACTAGGCGGCATCGCCAATCGGTATGCTACAGCCCCAATTTGTACTAAAATTTCGAAAGGTCCGATGTACCTGGGACTCAATTTACCTTTTTTACCAAAATGTATGACTCCCTTCCATGGAGATACCTTCAATAAAACATGATCACCGACTTGAAATTCCAAATCCTTCCTTCGATTATCAGCATAGCTCTTCTGCCTACTTTGAGCTGCTTTGATGTGATTTTGGATTACCTTCACTTTTTCCATCGTTTCCTCCACCAGTTTTGGGCCTACAATTTTTCTTTCACCAACGTCATCCCAACAGGTTGGTGTACGACATCTGTTTCCGTATAACGCTTCATATGGTGCCATCTGAATACTAGAATGGAAGCTATTGTTATAGGAAAATTCTACCAGAGGTAAATATTGATCCCACATACCCTGAAAGTCATGTGAGCATGATCTCAACATGTCTTCTAAGGTTTGAATAGTCTGTTCTGATTGTCCGTCTGTCTGAGGGTGGTAGGCAGTGCTCAAATGAAGTTCAGTATCCAGGTATTTCTGAAGACTCTTCCAGAATCTTGAAGTAAAACGGGGATCACGATCAGAAACAATCGATAGGGGTAATCCATGAAGTCTCACAACTTCATTAATATATAGTCATGCAAGACATTCCAGGGGCAGATCTTCTCTTATAGCAAGAAAATGTGCTGACTTGGTAAGACGATCAACAATAACCCATATTGCATCGTTCAATCTAGGATTCTTTGGTAGTCCCATGACAAAGTCCATCGTAATATTGTCCCATTTCCGCTCCGGTATGGGAAGAGGTTGCATGACTCCTCCAGGCTGTTGCCTTCCATCTTTCACTTGTTGACAAACCATACATCTTGACACAAAATCAGCAATATCCCTCTTCATGTTGTCCCACCAAAAATGTTCCTTCAAATATCTATACATTTTGGTGCTCCCAGGATGTATAGAGAAATTGGAACTATGAGCATCATCCAGCAATTCCCTTTTTAGATTAGGTATATCGGGAACACAAAGTCTCTTCCCAAATTTCAAAAATCCATCTTCATACACAAAGTATCTCAATCTCACATCATTCACAACTTTAATCTTCTTTTGAAATTCTTCATCATCGGTCTGAGAACTCTTAATCCTTTCTAGTAATGATGGTTTGGAAACCATTTGAAAAAGCATTGATGTTTCACCTTCCCTGGTTATTCCCATGTTTATCTTCACTAGATCCATGAAAATTGGATCCCTTTCAATTCTCATATTGTTCAAAACTCCATGATCTTTTCTGCTCAAAGCATCTTCCACCTTGTTTGCCTTCCCCGGGTGGTTGTGTATCATGAAATCATAATCCTTGAGTAATTCAAGCCATCTCCTTTGCCTCATGTTGAGTTCTTTTTGTGAGAAAATATACTTCAAACTCTTGTGATCAGTATAAATCTCACATTTTTCACCATAGAGGTAGTGCTTCCATATATTCAAAGCAAAGATCACAGCTGTTAACTCGAGATCATGAGTAGGATAGTTTTGTTCATGAATTTTCAACTGTCATGATGCATAGGCAATAACCTTATCAATATGCATAAGGACACAACCAAGTCCTTTCTTCGATGCATCACTATAAATAACGAACCCATTATTCCCCGATGGTAGATTCAATATAGGAGCATTGACTAATATTCTCTTCAGTTCTTCGAAACATTCTTCACACTCTTTTGTCCAAACAAATTTAACCCCTTTACGTGCGAGCTTCGTTAATGGGATAGCCAATCGGGCAAAATTCTGGATGAAACGTCGATAATAACCTGCTAAACCAATAAAATTTCATACCTCAGTTATACTCGTCGGTGCTGGCCATTCTTGGATTGCCTTAGTCTTAGAAGGATCAACAGAGATTCCATCTTTAGAGACAATATGGCCATGAAAAGAAACTTGCTGAAGCCAGAATTCACACTTGCTAAACTTCCCATATAATTCATGTCTTCTCAGAGTCTTCAAGATAATGCGCAAGTGATTTTCATGATCTTCATAGCTTTTTGAGTATACCAAGATATCATTAATAAATACCACCACAAATTCATCGAGATACTCCTTGAAAACTCTATTCATCATATCCATGAATACAGAGGGTGCATTAGTCAATCCAAAAGGCATTACAGTAAACTCGTAATGCCCGTACCTGGTTCGAAATGTTGTCTTCGGAATGTCTTCCTTCTTCACACACAACTGATGGTATCCAGATCGAAGGTCAATCTTTGAATAGTATTTATCTCCATGCAGTTGGTCAAATAAATCATCAATTCGAGGTAGGGGATACTTGTTCTTTATTTTTATAGCATTGATCTCCCTGTAGTCGACACTAACCTCATAGATCCATCTTTATTTTTAACAAAAAGAACAGGGGCTCCCCATGGAGAAACACTAGGGAGAATAAATCCCTTATTAATCAATTCCTCTAGTTGTTTCTTTAGTTCAACTAATTCTATACTGGCCAGTCTATAAGGGGTCTTCGATATAGGCCTTGATCCAGGAATTAAATCAATGGAAAACTCAACTTCTCGTTCTAGAGGATGTCCAGGTAAATCTTCCGGAAATACATCTACATATTCTTTCGCAATAGGTACATCCTCTATTTGAGCATTCCTTTCCTCACCCACAGTTATTTCATTCTCTTCCTCCCCAATAATTGAATTTAGTTGAGCTACTTGGGGTGGATCTAGATAAGAATTAGGTGGTGACGATTCTGCTCTAAAGATAAGGTGTTTCTTATCATCATCATCAAGAATCGTAACCTCTTTCTTCTTACAATAAATCTTCGCATCATATTCCGAAAGCCAGTCCATACCGAGGATTATATCGAACTTAATCATAGGTATGACGATGAGATCAACAGATAAAGAACATTTATGTGCTCTAATGGGGAGTGATTCACAAAACATTGTTGCAATGATACTTTCCTTAGGAGTTTTAACTGAAAACTCCCCAAAGCCTGAAATATTTTCTCTAGGGAATTTATCCATTGCTCAGCTACTAAGGGATTTTTACTCCCATTGAATGTTGGTGGTTGTTCCATCATGAATCGATCTAACATTGACCCTCCACGTTGTGGATCAGGGTGCTCCATACGGGTAAGGTTATTATTCATAACCTGAGTAATTTGTCCCAGTATGGTGATTATCTAATCGGCACCAGTTGCATCACCAACTCCACAATAATTATCTTGAGCAGGAGGGCAATCCCTACATGGAGTGCATGCATTGATACGGTTTCCATTTCTTCCACTAGGCATCATTTCTAAACAATGGTATAAACTAGATCACTTTATGAATCAAAATACATAATCTCATACTTACAAAACACTTAACATAAATTGACTATTTATGGACATAATCCATAATCATAAGAATGTTTTCTTTGAGGAAGTATATAATCATAAACCCTTCATAATGATTTGTAATGAAAATGAGAGTTATCCTAAGCATATCCCCTGGGAGTGTCGTAACCAAGAGTGCAGCAAGGCCCATTGTCGTACACCAGTTCCCGTTCGAGTCTAGCTCAAAGCGGTGTTTTCGGGTTTTACCCCTAGGTACATCTGTGCCAGAGCCACCTCTACCTCCTCGTATCCAGACAGGGATGTATTGCTCGGAAAACTCACAAAATATCTACAATACCAAAATTATAGGAATTTCTTCTATACTAATCCTCAAAGTTCATCTTAGGTCTACGTGCTCTAATCAGAGTTTTTCTAAATCTAGATTCCATGGTTTCTACTAATCCTCCCTCTGATACCAACTGTAACGCCCCGACCCTAGTTACTAAGAGTCAGTGCATTATTACATAACATTGGCATGATCACAAGAAAGACCAAATATCGAAAGACCGATTGGTTTAGTATCCTTGGAAACAGTAGATATATTCATAAGTCTTACATTACATCATAAAGTGAAAAACTAATACAACAACATATTGTCTCCATATTCCACACTCATATCCCCACATAATATCCCTGCAGGTCATTCATAATTTAGTTCCTCATTTCCTGGAAAAAAATAAAACATAGAAAAGGGGTGAGCTCAAATGCCCAATAAGGATAACAATATAGCGGAAACTTTCATAAATAAGAATAAACATTTAAGGCAATGTATAACTAAAAAAAGCCTTTTAAACATGAACTTCAACATAGTATTGAAAAAGTAAAATTAAATAATTCCATTTACTTATTCACATGGATATTCTACTAATCGAATAATCACATGCAATATCAATAACCACTTTCATAATGATGGAATGCATAATGCCAGACTATCATAACCACATAGTCAAGGCCTCGTGCCAAGACTACAAATAAGATTTTTCCAAGGCCTTGTGCCAAGACACTAGTTTGTCTCATGAGACCTACCAATGCATCGAGGAGCTATAGCGGGCTCCACTCGTCACATATTAAGTCTAATGCATTCCCATATGAAAAGGTTTAAACATAACATAAACATTCTTATTAAAACTAGCATAAGAAATGTCAATACTTTCACCATAAACTATGAACGGTATAAAAATAGCACATCCACAGTCAAACATATCACAAAACCTTCAATACAATATAGAAGTTTTTTATCATAATAAATCAAATTCAAATAAGCGTAAAATCTATCAAAGGATGTTGACATAGATGAAATCAAAACTCTTTTTAGGGAAATATCTCTTTCTATTTTGAAATCATTTAAGAGTCTTATATTTAAGAAATAAAACATTTTCTTTGAAAATATTCTTATAAGATTGTAATGGAAGCTTCGACGATTTTATAACGGTGGAAAATATCCGCACCCGCCGTATAAGTTAAAAAAACATTCTTACCTTACTTTTGTCGAAAAGGTTAAAAAGCACCTTGTTTGGAAAACGACGGAAATATTCCTTTATAAACCTCTTATAAAAAGTAAAACAAGGGTATAAATGACTTTATCCGATATTCTAGTAAATAGTAAAAAAAGGTTTTAAATTCATTTTTAAGAAACATGGATGTGGATGATAAAGAGATCCCAGTAGATTATTACATTTAAAAAACCTCGGATAATGAAGAGATTGTGAAATAACCCTTACGTTGTAATTTTCCTTGGTTGGGGTAGGTTAACCTCCTGTATAATGGTGAAATAATTGTTATTAAATTATACAAGAGTCATATACATTAATATGATATCATATATTATCTTTTAACATTGATTTGTTAATAATATCTTAGTATTATCGTTGTTTCAGGTGTTAACTTACTCTTTTTCTTTTACATGTTTTGTTATATAAGACATGTTTGTAATGGATAGGATGAATATTATTCATATCCAGAATGATATCAAGTCCTTAAACATCATTTTTAAATCATCAAATGATAATTATACTTGAATGGATACGATAGAGAATGAATCTCATCGCGTTCATGGAGATGGTAGTCCGCACGTACGCACGAGCGACAATATCATTCTTTTGATATTAAAGTAATATATAAATGGATGTTATATAATATATAAAGAATCATTAACATGTTATATTTATTATTTACATGATTTACACATCATTATTATACCCATCCAAATAATAATATATTGAATAACAATTACACCACGACGTGGAGACGGTAAGTCGTACGTACGCACGTATGGTGACATGTTATTCAAAGGATGGATAGAATAATGAATATAGTTGTACCATATTACAATAACATCACAGTATATATATGATACTGGAGTTATTATTTTAGAATGGTAACAACAAAGGAAGAAGAAGTGGAAGAAGAAAGGAACTTGAAAAGGGGTGGTGAAAATATTACCTCTTCTTCAGATTCTTCCTTTTGATTTGATCAAAAGGGAACCTTAGGTTGGCTTTATGATCAAACTAAGGCCTCTCAGTTTTAGTGGGGGAAGTTGAGAGAGTAGTTGGGTAGAGTTTGGCCGAACCAAAAGGCTTTGAAGGTGTTAAGTAATGATAAGGGGGAGTGCCTTTTTATAAGAGGGGTGATGGGCACCTTTGGAAAACCTAGAAATATTAATTTATAATAAATTAATATTCGGTTTCTAATGGATCCAAATTTTATAATTTAAAGGTTAAGGTGGGGAAAGGTCGAAAAACATTCAACCAATAGAATTTAGACAGGTTTGGGTTACTATATTAACCTTATCTTTAAGTATTAACTCTTAGTTAATTAGTTTGCCATTTACCATGTCACTTTGTATTTTTATATTATATAGTTAATAAACAAACTATATACATCCAAGAGACCCCTAAGGGGTCCATTAATGATACAAATATCATGATATAAGTCTCTTGGCCAAACCTTATATTTTTAGGAATTTAATATCAATTAATAATATAATATTTTTTTTAAAAACTCTTTTATGACAATTTTGACCCTATTCAATAGTTGATTTTTGTGAAACTCATAACAGAATTATTACATCGAACAAAGTTAATTAAATTAATCCTAATATGTCATATTATCTTAGAAAATTACTTTAAATCATTAAATGTCTCAAATTATATTTATTTGGGTATTTATAATATCAATTATTTTAATTTTTCACTATTATGGTAATTACTGCATCATCATTGTCTCATAAATAAATTAAATTATTTAATGTCTAAAAATTATAAATAATATATCATTATGTAGGAAATATTTTTATCTTTCTAATTCATATTTATAGTCGAAAATCCAACATATACAATCCTATGTAAAAATTGTTTTTCTAAAAGATATATACTTATGTGATATTTGTACTTATTTTAACTTAATTAAAATTAAGTGTCCCTATCACCGACAAGTGGCTCCATGGGGTCCCAAAATCGACCCAAATATTCCTATGGTCGAACATGTATCAACCAATAAGCATAGGACACGTTTTAGGGTAATTTACTATTATTATAATATTATTTTTAACCCTTATTTATCGGATTTATCCTTAACCATGACAAATAAAATATTTACCGAAGTAATTATTCAAAATGTCTAAAAATAAAAGTTACCTATTTACAAAATATGAACATACTGATTCCAAATATGGAATCCATTTTTCCAAATTCAAAACACAGAAGTGACAGAAATTAATTTAAAATTAATTCCCGTTGTTAAAACAAAAAGCGTGTTTTTAAGAGATAATAACTATCAAAAGATTAACACTTGTTTATGTCCGGTTTAATTGTAAAATTATGTCCAATGACCAAAATTAGATTAAATGGTAAAAATATATTCTAAATATACTTTAAAACCACTGAAATTCATAATTTATCACTATTAATAATTTTGATTAAAAAAGTTGTTTTTAATTAAAATTTAGTAATTTTCACTATTCATCAAAATATTAAAGTTATCCGAAAAGTACCAAAATTTAACCTTAGGATAAATTCTATAATAAGAATCCAAAAATGAAGTCCATTTTGAAATATAAAATATATACAATTTCAAAAAGTAGGTATTAATATTCATAACGGTTAGTTTGGTTGGTTATGGTGTGTTAGAACTCGGTGTTGCGTACAACACACGCTATCACATTACTCAAAGAGAAGCGTACCGTAGAAGCTTGGGGTGTTACAAGACTCTTCTGTACTGATGTATCATATGGTGATAAGAATCATGAAATATACAGTTCTTTTAATGTTTATCCATATGAGGATCTTCATCAATCATATAAATGGGGAACCCCTTTTCTTTGAACACGGGGATACCAATGAAGTGGGACCCATGTTGAATTTTTCCATACAACTTATTTTCATGAATAAAAACATAGCGGAGGAAATTCTTTGAATTTTTAGGTCCTAGGAAAGAATATTTATCATTGAGGATTATGCAGTTTTTTTAACAACCCTATCTTTTATGAATAAAATTCACCTTCTTTTAATGGCTTATTTATATTGAAAACACATGCACCTTTTTCATTATTGGGTTTAGATTACTATTATTTATCTTTACCATTTATGATATAGCTGTTTAACAGTGATCATAAGTCGAATATAAATATAATATTTTAACAAATCCTTTTGAAATGAAGGAGGTAATGGCCTCATCCAGTAGACTCAACCCATACAAACTCATTTTTAGAGCTCAGAAAGGAGGTAGTGTGACTGGGCTTCATTCTTGAACAATCCTAATCAGTGCTTAAAAACATTAAGATTGAACATAATCTCTTATTGGAGAAGTTCATGTTAATAGATATTACCACCCGAGTGATGTTTTCTGAGCTTCCCCAAGAGTCTGTCACCATCTCACACCTTTCCCTTAGGTATTATATTGGTGTTATAAGGGTTTATCTAACAATGTAATAGTTAATTATTTTCTAATCCCTTTCTATAAAAAAACGTCTTATTCCATAAATTATTTTATGGGTATAATCTTTCTAAAAAATGTGGAATTTGATAAATTGATTTTCAGTTGAAAATGGTAATTTTGAGAAAAATTTGTTTTATTATATTAAACTATATTTTTATTAATAATATTATAAAAAATTATTATAAATTACAATTATATAAATTTCATACCTGTAAATGATTAAGAAATAATTTTGATAATGCTTATATTTTTATAAAATAATACAAAACATGTATTTTTTCAATAAAAGAATTTATTTTAAGGGAATCATGATATTTTGAAATAATTATTATTTTATTAAAATATTATTATAAAATTAATTTTATTAATAATAAATTATTTTATAATTTTCCCGAAGTAAAATGTAATTTTTATTGAGTTTTGGAAACATCATTTGTCAAAACCCATGATTTTTCAATAAATGTGAGTTTTTATTTTAAAAATAAAAATTCACTAGTTTAAAAAATTTATAGATAAAATAAATATTATTTTCTGAATTTGGGAAACAAAATTATCCATCAGTGAAGTTTTCATAATTTTTTGAGACAATCTAATTTTTATGTAAAAAGTAAATACCGTATAAATAAAATATGTGTTTTATAACATCATAATGACCACAAAATTATGTAATAAATAATATAATGGGTATTATAGGCCCAATTTCATTATTTAAATTAAAATTATTTATATTTATATTTATTTGACCTATTTTATAATTCCTTAGTGAATCCTTCGAAATGTATAATATATTTTATGATTTTAAATTTATATCCTTAAGGGTGTGACTCACCTCCAAATAAGAAAGGATAATATTTTAATTAATTTGTAAGAACCCGGTTCTTATCATTGAGGTATGGGTTTATACTTTTCTCCTTTCCTTAAGTATTTTTAAGAAAATATGGAAAATGGGGAAAAATCCAAAATTTTGGAAAGTAAATGCCGTGTACTTTTCCACATGTCGTGTACTTTTGATCATGTTGGATGAGTACACAGGGCGTGTGGCCATGTCAGCGATGAAGGGTGTAGGAACAAAATATATGCCGTGTAGTGGTCCCTTACATGCCGTGTAGTCAGTCAGCATGTGAATAGTAAGGTGGTGGCCAGCTATGTGTAGAACATGTTGTGTACTCGTGAAGACACGTCGTGTAGTCATGTGGGCAGGTGAACAGTGCCGCGCTGGCGGGAAGCTGCCAGAGGAACAGTTAAAAAATGGGAAGTACACACCGTGTACTTTGTTTTTTTCACTTAAAATGGGAAGTAGCCTCGCCTGTTCATAGGGAAAGCATTGAACGGGAGGAGAGCTCAGGATAGGAAGACTAGAGATTCGGAGATCCGTCGATCGTGAACCGGGAATCTGTTTCCACCTCGGACGATCTCTTTTGAACCACACGGGTAAGGGATTCCATCTCCTTGGGTACTTCATACCAATTCTTCTCTTAATGGGAGTTATTTGGGTTTGAACGATTAATATTTTACCTTATATCTACATCATATTTGGGCGTTTCTGGGATCAGCAATCCTGTATATCGTTTGTGGGTGTTAAAGGTAGGTGACTTGGTGTTTATTTTCCAACAGTTGTTTCTTTTGTGTGTTTTTAAGCTACGAACCCATATTTGGGGTGTCATGTGGCTGAGGCCGTGGATTTTTTTTAATACCTAGAATTGTATAGGTGATTAAATAAATTTGTGGAACTGTTGTTTGGGATCAGTGCTTTGATCCAGGACCACCCCGGGGGTGTGTTTATCTATTTAACCGTTTGGCCGGGATACCCAATGGTATGCCATGCTTAAATTTTGCATTATTTTTTCCTTGAGAGGAATTGTTTGAAAATTTCATGTTTATATGTTGGGAATGGCCTGGTTACTTATGCCTGAGGGCAGTGTTTTACTATAGCCAGAGGGAATGACTGTATTAGCCTGAGGGAAATGTACTATTTCTCCTGAGGGTATCCTTTCATGCCTGAGGGCTTGAATTCTGTGCCTGAGGGAAATTTCTGTTATGCTTGAGGGCAATGCCTGAGGTCAAGATTCTGATTACCTAAGGGTGAGCCTTTGTTTGTCTGAGGACACTGAATGCTTAATTAGGAATTCACTGTGGTGTTTTCTTAATATGGAATGGTTAAATGAATAATTAAATGACAATAAAACTAGTTAAGTTAGTTACTTTTGAGTAATTCATAGTTTATTGCATTTAATTTTGCACACTGTTGTTGCATGTTACACACAGTTGGGCACATGCCATTGGTGGGTGCCTACTGGGATTTATTTCTCACACCCTGTTTGGGTCATGATTTTCAGCCCAAACTGATTACATTTCTATAGGTGTGGATTGGGGCAAGAGTCCCTATACTAGTACTTGAATGTTGCTGAGGAGTAGGAGGGAATGGGACCAAGCCTTGGCTCGTGATGTTTTCCCCTGTTTTGTTTCGTTTTTCTGTACTCTGTATTGTATTGTATTTCACTGCTACGTAACATGTTCTGACTGTTTTCATAGATCTTGTGGCATGTTGCATCAACATTTATATACTGGTTGGTTATATCTACTACAGTTGTTTATTCCAGTTATGTATGGTTATTTTATTCCGCTGTTTTATGTTTTATTTCTTACTCCACTACGTTACACTTTGACAAATGAGGGCATAGTTTCCCCACTATCAGACCTGGGCCCTCACTGCTAGTCGGTAGCCTCTGGCGTTTGGGGAAATGCGCTTGAGGTCACGTGGCAAACTGGGTTCGGGGCACCCGTTGAGTGGCACCCGGAACCGGGACGTTACAAAGTGGTTTCAAAGGGGTTATTTTCTTTGACTTACTATTTTGAGCCTTAGTCAGGGATAGGACGAAAATGGTAGTTGGTAATAAGTTGTACACTGGCATAGCTAACCTATGTATAGGGTAAATCCAATTTACATCGGATTGCAGTTTTACTGATTTTTCAATTTACAGTTGATATGATTTCACCGTTGGGCGACGCACTTGTGATTGTGGTGTTTATATTTTATCTATGGATTCTATTTAGTTGCAACCCGATGAGATGAGGGTATGCCATCTCATGCATCATTTAGGAGCATTCTATAAATCACCTTCCATGCATAGTTCCATGGCATGTAGGTGCATTAGAAATTGCAAGCTGTTGTGATAGTTGTTCTGCTAATAAAATCATGCTGTTGTGATAACTGCTTGATAAATACCTGATATGTGATATGGTATTTTGTGTGAGCTTGTTGATAGAATGGATGCCAAAATTTGGTTTTTGTGGAGTATGGTCCCCCATTAACCGAAATTTGGTGGATCATTTGGTGATTACCGTATTTCATAACACAGATAAGATGTCAAACTTTGATTTGTGGGGAGTATGGGACCTCAGAGATCGGAATTTGACACTTAGGTGTTGTTTTTTAGTATTTTCTTGGTTACGGGGATGTTTCTGTGGAATAATTTCCAGAAACACAGTATAAACGCCGTGTAGTACATTAAACAAACCGTGTATGGCCTTCTGTTTGGGAAGAAAAATGAACTTTTTGAGTACACGCCATGTTCCCAAAGTACACGCCATGTAGTATCTTCCTGTGTCACAAACTGTGTTGGCGGCGACACGGGGAAGGGAAGATCTTGGGGCGAACACGCCGTGTAGCTTCTGTACACGCCGTGTAGTCACTTATCATGTCACAAACTATGTGGGTGGAAACACGAGGTAGGGAAAGGCTTGGGGAACACGCACCATGTACCTAATATACACGCCAGGTAGTTTTGACCTGGAGTCCGGCCGTGTAACTAACAACACGGGTCGGTCAACTCCTTTACAAAACACACTGTGTCAATGCTGAACACACCGTGTGGTGTGACCTGGGGACTCAGATTTGTATCTAACAACACGGGTTGGTGTCACCTCTCCTTAAACACGCTGAGTACCTATGGGACATGTCGTGTAGTCTTGTCCGAGGACAGACCGTGTGGAGTTAGCTGTGTGGTAGGAAACAGGGTGGTGTACACGCCGTGTGCGGGTGTAACACACCGTGTAGTGTCAAGCTGAGTAGTCGGACGTGTCACAAACAACACGGGGAGTTGGAAAATTACACCATACATGTCGTGTAGACTATATACAGGCCGTGTAGTTTTGTTCAACGGGAGTCGTGTAGCATAACCGCGTGGAAGGACCCGGACAGGGAAGGAAAGTCAAGTACACGCTGTGTAGTCCGTGTACACGCCGTGTAGTCTTGTTTTACAAATCCTAAAATTCCTTATTATTTTTGTTCCCTTTTGAGTTTCTTCATTTTTGGTCGTTAATAAATCTTGATATATGGCGTGTTTTTGACCATGTAGTGTCATGCCGCCTAGACGACCATACGTTGTTCTCCAGGAGAGAGGCGACGAGTATACTTCAGAGATGGTGGGACATGGGCTACCAGTGGATCCTCCAGCAGAGCCAGATGTGGTGCCAACTGTTATACTGGACACAGGCACAGATGAGCAGTTCCGTGAAGGCTTCCTGTGGTTCATGCAGACCTTTCAGGGAGCATTGCAGGCTGCCACATCTATGGCCAAGCTGACACGTATCTTTTAGTAGAAGCATCCGCCTACGTTTTCAGGGGATGGCGGGCCACAGGCTGCGGAGTCTTGGCATTGATCAAGGAAGACTATTTTCGAGCATCTTGAGACACCTCCAGGGCGTAGGGTCAAGCTCACAACTTATATGCTGTGTGATTCCACCAAAAGGTGGTGGGATGTTACCACTTAGTCAGAAAATCATAGGGACTTGGTGTGGTAATATTTTCAGGTAGTCTTTTATGATTTCTTCTTCCTCAAGATGCTGAGAGCATATAGAGCTCAAGAGTTCATGAATCTTCAATAGGGTGAAATGTTGGCGATGGACTATTCTGCTCATTTAACCGAGCTTTAGCGCTTTGCACCCGTGCTAGTGGGCGATGAGACGCTGAGAGCCAGGCGCTTCGAGGATGGTATTCGGTATGACATCTAAGGACTGGTGAATGTTTTCAGGTTGGCATTAGTACATTCTATTGAGAACTAGGTGCAGATTATAGAGAGGAACCTGCGGGAAGCTAGTGGTGTGGACCAGGGTAGTTCAGAACAAGTTTCTAGTACAATTTCTATTGTAAAGAGGAAGAGACAGATTGATTTCTCTCAGGGTGGCAGTACCAACCAGGAAGTTTCTTCAGGTGGCCCGATCAGGTGCTACCAGTGTGGCAAAGAGGGTAACAAGAGACCGTAGTGTCCACATGACCCAGTGGAGTGCCGATTTTGCGGAAAGATGGGTAATATGTAGCACTTTTGCAGGGAATTTCTACCAGTGGATAGTGAGATGGGTTCTATGTAGACTCCGCAAGCAGGAGTAGGACCAATGGATTCTTACCAGTTAGGGAACTGGAATACGTCAGGGCGAGCAGGCAGAGATGGTGGTCGTGGCCGTGGAAGCCATACACAAGGATCTCAGAGGCAGCATGGTGGAACAGCTCAGGGTATCCAGTCTATGTCGCAGGGCCGGGGCACTGGGCAGGCATATGCGGTGCAACAAACCCAGCGGGAGCAGGATCCCGGACCTTCTAAAGTCAGTGGTAATATTCTAGTAGCTTCTGTCTTATATTCAGTACTTTTCGATACAGGTGCTACACATATTTTCATATCAGAATCCGTTGTGGAGATCCTTGGGCTTGGTGTTTCTACTTCTTCTGATATCATGATGCTAGACACTCTGTTGGCGACCAGAACGGCTAGTGTTCATCAGTGAAAGGAGTGCCCCCGTGAGGTTGGTGGGTGTCACTTCTTTGGGACCTCTATGTCTTAGAGATGACAGCTTATGACATCATTCTCAGGATGGACTGGTTGGTTCCCTTTCAAGCCTTTTTGGACTTCTATCGTTGCATGGTGCGTTTCACGTCACTAGATGGAAGAGAGATTATATACAAGGGCGAATTGGATGTTCAGGCGAGTTGAGCTAGACCAGAGCATCGTGGGTGAGGTGGAGTCATAGCCCAGATTGGGATTCTATATCTGGACGACCATGGGACTTGTCAAACGGATTTCCCTCATGTGGTTTATCATTTCAGGGATGTATTCCCGGAAGAATTTTCATGTCTACCTCCGGAGCGAGATGTGGATTTCTTTATTGAGCTTGTGCCAGGGGTAGCACGAGTTTCCATTCCCCCTTATAGGATGGCTACACCTGAGCTGCAGGAGCTCAAGAGGCAGTTAGAGGAGTTACAGGAAAAGGGTTTTATCCGACCCTGTACTTCTCCGTGGTGTTCTCTAGTCCTTTTGGCGAAGAAGGCGTATGGTACCCTCATACTCTGTGTGGATTATCGGAAGCTGAACCAGTTGACGGTTAAGAACCAATATCCTTTTCCGAGGATTGATTATCTTTTTGATCAAATTCATGGAGCACGAGTGTTATCGAAGATTGACTTGAGGTATGGATATCATCAGCTGCACGTTAGACCATATGATATACCTCTCACAGCATTCAGGAGTAGGTATGGTTTATACGAGTATACAGTTATGCCGTTCGGACTCATGAACGCGCCATCAGTTTTTATGGCTCTGATGAATCGTGTGTTCTATCAGTATCTGGATTCTTTTGTGGTAGTATTCATGGATGACATCTTGGTGTAATCTCACACTCGACACAACCATGCCACCCATATAGAGATCGTATTGAGTACACTAAGAGAGCATCAACTATATGCTAAGCTCTCAAAGTGCCACTTTTGGATGGACCAGATTCACTTCCTGGGTCATATCATCTCAGAGGCAGGAGTTTGAGTAGACCCAGAGAAGGTGAGAGCAGTAGTTTTCTGGGAGTATCCTAAGAACGTGTTTGAGATACGGTGTTTCTTAGGGCAGGATGGTTACTAAAGACGTTTCATCGAGAAATTATCTCTCATAGCAATGTCGTTGACATGTTTGACTAAGAAGGGTGTGAATTTCGTTTGGTCAGAAGCTTTTGAGACATCCTTTCAGGACCTGAAGGGAAGGTTGACATCAGCACCAATCCTGATACTCCCAGAGTAGGGGAAGAGCTATATAGTTTACTGTGATGCATCAGGTATTGGGATGGGATAAGTGTTGATGCAGGTTGATCGAGTCATTGCGTACGGGTCTCAGAAGTTGAGGCCACATGAGAGGAATTACCCGACACATGATCTCGAGTTGGCTGCAGTTGTGCATGCGTTGCACTTTTGGAGACACTACCTATTGGAGAACGTTTTGTGGTTTTCACTAACCACAAAAGTCTCAAGTATATCTTTACTCAGCTTGACTTGAGTCTAAGGTAGCGAAGGTGGGTCAAATACCTTCAGTCCTTCGATTTTGAGCTTTCCTATACACCTAGTAAAGGTAATGCAGTAGCTAATGCACTGAGCAGGAAGACTGAGATACAGGCTGTGCAGGAGGCCAGTGGTGAGTGGCAGCTTATGTCCTTGTTCTCTGAGAGGCATTTGGAGGTGCATGAAAGTTAGGGGAAAACATATCTTTTATATTTTGATGTGACTTCTACACTCCTTGACCGAGTGAAGATGAGACATCTATCTAATCCAGAAGTCCTAGTTCTACGGAAGTCGGTGGAAAGTGAGGACCCTCCTCCTGGTTGGACGATAGGCGATGATGAAGTTCTGTGTTTCCATGGACGAGTATGGGTTCCAGGGGATATGCACGAGGAGATGATGTGGGAGTTTCATGCTTCATCTTGGGAAGTTCATCCTAGGGTTACCAAGATGTACCGAGACTTGAGACGTTCGTACTAGTGGCCGGGTATGAAGAGAGATGTGTCTGGTTTTTTTACGAGGTGGTCCACCTGTCAGCAGGTGAAGGTGGATCATCAGAGACCAGCTAGACTGTTACAGCAGTTACCCATTCCGGAGTGGAAATGGGATGATGTCGCGATGGATTTCGTGACTGGTTTGTCGAGGTCTCCTCGAGGAAATGATGCCGTGTGGGTTGTTGTGGACAAACTCACGAAGGTAGCTCACTTTTTTCCAATCAAGGAAACCTTTGGTGTTAATGAGATCAGAAATTTGTATATCCGAGAGATCATACATATTCATGGGGTTCCTCATTCTATCATTTCATATAGGGATGCCCATTTTATGTGTCGTTTCTAGCAGTGTTTTCAGAGGGCACTGGGTACACAGGTGCTTCTGAGCACAGCTTACCACCCTCAGACCGATGGCCAATCAGAGCATACGTACAGGTGCTTGAAGACATGCTACGATCATGAGTCCTAGACTTTGGGGGATCTTTGGATAAGAAAATACCTCTAGTCTAGTTTTCCTACAATAATAGTTTTCAGGAAACTATTGAGATAACACTATACGAGGATTTATATTGTAGGTCATGCAAATCATGCATGTGCTGGTTAGAGGCAAGTGAGGCAGCTTTACTGGGACCATGTATCGTGCAGGAGACTTCTGAGAAGTTCCAGTTCATTCAGAAGAGGATGGCTACCACATAGTCTCATCAGAAATCTTATGTTGATCACCGCAGACGACCTTTGGAGTTCGTGGTCGGGAATCAGGTTTTCTTGCGTGTTTCATCGAGGCTGGGACACAATAGGATCAGGAGACAGGGTAAACTTTCACCAAGGTATGTGGGGCCATTTGAGATTCAGGAGAGAGTTGGGCCGGTTGCCTATCGGCTATAGTTACCAAAATGGTATCAGGCCATGAGCGACGTCTTCCATGTATCTCAGTTGCATCACTATCATTCAGACCCATCTCACACCTTTCATCCAGAGGAGGTTGAGCTTCATATGGATGCATCCTTTGAGGAGCATCTAATTCATATCATTGATAAGAGCACAATGGTTCTTTGAGGCCGGCCAGTTCATCTCGTATGGGTGATATGGTAGCAAGGCCAAGTGCAGGACAAAACCTAGGAGCAGGAGACCGACATACGTGCTCAGTGGCCAGAGCTGTTCTAAGCTTTATCTTCGCCACCATTGGAAGGGAAATTCGGGGACGAATTGTTTTAAGGTGGGAATTTTGTAAGAACCAGGTTCATATCTTTGAGGTATTGGTTTCATCTTTTATCATTTCCTTAAGTGTTTTTACAAAAATATGGAAAATGGGGAAAAATACCAAATTTTGGAAAGTACACGCCGTGTACTTTTCCACACGCGGTGTACTTTTTGTCGTGTGGGATGAGTACACAGGGCATGTGGCTATGTCGGCGATGAAGGGTGTAGGAACCAAATACATGCCGTGTAGTGGTCCTTTACACGCCGTGTAGTCAGTCGGCATGCGAATAGTAAAGCGATGGCCAGCTGTGTGACAGAACACGCCGTGTACTCGTGAAGACACGCCCTGTAGTCATGTCGGCATCTGAACAGTGCCGCGCTGGTGGGAAGCCCCCAGAGGAAAAATTTAAAAATGGGAAGTACACACTGTGTACTCGGAAGTACACGCCGTGTACTCGGAAGTACACACAATGTACTTTGTTTTTTCGCTTAAAATGGGCAGTAGCCTCCCCTGTTCATAGGGAAAGCTTAGAATGGTAGGAGAGCTTGGGAGAGGAAGTCCGGAGTTTTGATGTTCCGTCGATCGCAAACCAAGAATCCATTTCCGCCTCGGATGATCTCGTTGGAACCGCACTGGTAAGGGATTCTATCTCCTTGGGTACTTCTTACCAATTATTCTCCTAACGGGAGTTATTTGGGTTTGAATGATTTATCTTTTACCTCATATCTACGTCATATTTGGGCGTTTCTGGGATCAACGATCGCGTATATCGTTCGTGGGTGTTAAAGGTAGGTGTCTTGGTGTTTATTTTCTAAATTTCATGTGTTTTGAGTGTTTTTAAGCTACGAACACATATTTGGGGTGTCGTGTGGCTGAGGCCGTGGTTTTTTTAATACCTATAATTAAATAGGTGATTAAATAAAATTTTGGAACTGTTGTTTGGGATCAGTGCTTGGATCCAGGACCACCCCGGGGGTGCGTTCCTCTGTTTAACCGTTTGGCCAGGATACCCGATGGTATTCCATGTTTAAATTATGCATTACTTTTTACTTGAGAGGAATTATATGAAAATTTCATGTTTATATGTTGGGCATGGCCCTGTTACTTATGCCCGAGGGCGGTGTTTTACTATTGCCTGAGGGCGTGACTGTATTAGCCTGAGGGAAACATACCATTTCTCCCGAGGTCAACCTTTCGTTCCTGAGGTCTTGAATTCTGTGCCTGAGGGAAACACTTCCTATGCATGAGGGATATTTCTGTTACACTTGACGGCAATGCCTGAGGGCAAGATTCTGATTACCAGAGGGTGATGATTTGTTTTTCCGAGGACGCTGACTGCTTAATTAGGAATTAACTGTGGTGTTTTATTAATATCGAATAGTTAAATGAATAATTAAATGACAATAAAACTGGTTAAGTTAGTTACTTTTGAGTACTGCTTAGTTTATTGAATTTACTTTTTCACACCGTTGTTGCATGTTACACACAGTTGGGCACGAGCCTTTGGTGGGTGCCTACTGGGATTTATTTCTCAAGCCATGTTTGGGCCATGCTTTTCGGCCCAAATAGATTATGTTTCTCCAGGTGTGGATAAGGGAACAAGTCCCTATATAGGTACTTGACTGTTGCTAAGGAGTAGGAGGGCATGGGACCGAGCCTAGGCTCTCGATGCTGCCAGATATTTTGTTTCGTTTTTCTGTACTCTGTATTGTATTGTATTGCACTTCTATGTAACTTGTTCTGACTGTTTTCATAGAACTTGGGGCCTGTTGCATCGACATTTATATACTGGTTGGTTATATCTGCTGTAGTTGTTTATTCCAGTTATTTATGGTTATTTTATTCTATTGTTTTATGTTTTATTTCGTACTCTTCTGCGCTACACTTTGACAAATGAGGGCATTGTTTCCCCAATATCAGACATGGTCCCTCGCTGCTAGTCGGCAGCCTCTGGCGTTTGGGGAATTGGTCTTGGGTGGGAAATTTTGGGATGAATTTATTTAAGGGGGGAACTTTGTAAGAACCCAGTTCTTATCTTTGAGGTACGAGTTTTTTCTTTTCTGCTTTCCTTAAGTGTTTTTAAGAAAATATTGAAAATGGGGAAAAATCCCAAATTTTGGAAAGTACAGGTCGTGTACTTTTGGCTGTGTGGGATGAGTACATAGGGTGTGTGACCATGTCAGCGATGAAGGGTGTAGGATCTAAATACACATTGTGTAGTGGTCCCTTACCCGCCGTGTAGTCAGTCGGCAGGTGAATAGTATGTCGGTGGCCAGCTGTGCGACAGAACACATCGTGTACTCATGAAGACACACCATGTAGTCATGTCGGCAGGTGAACAGTGCCGCGATGGCAGGAAGCCTCCAGAGGAACAGTTTAAAAATGGGAATTACATGCCATGTACTCGGAAGTACACGCCTTGTACTTTGTTTTTTTCTCTTAAAATGGGCAGTAGCCTCCCCTATTCACAGGGAATGCTTAGAATGGGAGGAGGGATCAGGAGAGGAAGGCCGAAGATTCAGAGATCTGTCGATCATGAAACGGGAATCCATTTCCACCTTGGACGATCTTGTTGGAACCAAACGGGTAAGGCCTTCCATCTCCTTGGGTACTTCTTACCATTTATTCTCCTAATAGGAGTTATTTAGGTTTGAACAATTTATCTTTTAACTCTAATCTACATCATATTTTGGCCTTTATGGGATTGACGATTGTGTATATCGTTCATGGTTTTTTACGATAGGTGGATTGCTGTTTATTTTCCAACTGTCGTGTTTTTTGTGTGTTTTTGAGCTACGAACCCATATTTGGGGTGTTTTGTGGATGAGGCCATGGATTTTTTTAAATAACCATAATTGTATAGGTGATTAACTAAAATTGTAGAATAGTTGGTTGGGATCAGTGCTTGGATCCAGGACCACCCCGAGGGTGCGTTCTTCTGTTTAGCCATTTGGACAGGATACCTGAGGGTATGCCATGTTTAAATTATTCATTACTTTTTCCTTGAGAGGAATTGTATGAAAATTGAATGTTTATATATTGGGCATGGCCTAGTTACTTATGCTTGAGGGTGGTGTTTTACTATAGCCTAAGGGTGTGACTGTATTAGCCTAAGGGAAACATACAATTTCGCCTGAGGGAACCTTTTGTGGCTGAGGGCTTGACTTCTGTGCCTGAGAGAGACACTTCCTATGCCTGAGGGCAATTTCTGTTACGCCTGAGGGCAATGCCTGAGGGCAAGATTCTGATTACCTGAGGGTGAGGCTTTGTTTTTTTGAGGACGCTGACTGCTTAATTAGGAATTCACTGTGGTGTTTTCATAATATGGAATGGTTAAATGAATAATTAAATGACAATAAAACTGGTAAAGTTAGTTACTTTTGAGTATTGCTTAGTTTATTTCATTTACTTTTGTACACTGTTGTTGCATGTTACACACAGTTGGGAATGGGCCTTTGGTGGGTGCCTATTGGGATTTATTTCTCACACCCTGTTTGGGCCATGCTTTTCGGCCCAAAAATGATTATGTTTCTATAGGTGTTGATAGGGGAAAGAGTCCCTATACAGGTACTTTACTGTTGCTGAGGAGTAGGAGGGCATGGGACAGAGCCTAGGATCGCGATGCTGCCAGCTGTTTTGTTTCGTTTTGCTATACTCTGTATTGTATTGTATTACACTGCTACGTAACATGTTCTGACTGTTTTCCTAGAACTTGTGGCATGTTGCATCGAAATTTATATACAGGTTGGTTATATCTACTTCAGTTGTTTATTCAAGTTATTTATGGTCATTTTATTCTGTTGTTGTATATTTTATTTCGTACTCCACTACGCTACACTTTGACAAATGAGGGAATAGTTACCCCACTATTAGACCTGGGCCCTCGCTGCTAGTCGGCAGCCTCTGGTGTTTGGGGAAATGCGCTTGAGGTCACGTGGCGAACCGGGTTCGGGGCACCCGTTGAGTGGCACTCGGAACCGGGACGTTACAGTCTTGTCCTATTGTACATATAAAATAAGTTCTTCCACTCCTATTTGAAAAAACCATGGGAAAAACAATAGCAAGGATTGTGGTTTTGAATATTAAATTATATAGATTCCAAAACCTATGTTTGTGAAATAGTAAATAATTCCCCCCTATTTTCTAATAACAACCCACCCAATATCAAAGTTATATTCATAAAAAATACATGGATCACATCCCTACTCTATCTTCTCCTCTCTATAATTCCCCCAAGGCACCCCAACCCCTCATGAAGCCCCTCCATATTCTTTTCATGTGACACACTGAAGTAAGGGATTCCTTCCATTCTCATTTTTATCCAAGATTTATTATATTGTTACACACGTTTAATTTCAACTAAAAATGATGGGTTATGTTTTTTGACCACCCCCGTACATCCCATATTATGTTTTAATGCTGAGATACCACTTTCTATATCCTTAATTTCTTCTATGTACACCCTTTACAGTGGTGAAATTTCATAAGGGATTTCTCTCTTCTTATTTGCATTCCATAATTTCTTCTATATTATGCCTCTAAATTCCATCTAATATGTTAGGATATTATGTTACATGATCCCCTTACATTATATTTCATGTATAAAGATGACATACCCCTATATATCCCATCAAACCTATTTATGTATTGCTATATGATGCTGTTATGCTGCCAAAATTACACCACGATTTTCCAAGACAAAATAATCGCATAGTGAATACCATACCTATTTGACTATGATTTTTATTAACCATTATTCATATATATTTATATATTATATAAATTAATTTATGTATTCTACATTCCATTATCATGGAATTAATGATGAATTTGAATGACTCTAACTTATATGATATAAGTGGAACACTAAAGCATGAGATTGGAATGATTATAAAGGGTATGCCCTAATAGCACTCTAATGCATTGGGTAATATATTGTATCATGATATTCCATGTGAAATTAGGGTTTACTAATGAAAAATCATGTGAAATGAGGGTTTACTCATCCTAATCAATGTGCAATGAGCATTGGCTCATGCTAATATCATGTTGTATGTTGTTTCCTCATTTCCATGTTATGATAATCATGCTATATCATGCCTTTATGGTCATGTTTCTCTTATCATCCATTGATGTTCCTATTGCATAAATGTATTTTATTCTTCTTGTTATTCCATGTTTCCATTACTGGGATTTATAGCTCACCCCTTTCTTATGTATGTCATTAGGTTATCCCATGTAGTGTTATGTATGAAGGAATGAGTTGGTCATGACAATGATGTTTGAAATAATGATGTTTTATTTCATGTTTTAATTTTTTATTTAATGTTAACAATTTCCCAACACACTATACCTATCGATTCTCATTGTTTTATTATGTTCATTATTATTTAATACATCATGTTTAAAAATTAAATAAAGAGTCGGGTAGTTCTGGTTGGTATTAGAGGATATGTTTAGTTATTTTTTGGGATTAGGGTTATAAAATGCTAGTGAAATTTTTATGAATAAGATTGAGTATAAGAAAATATTCCACAAATTTTTGTGAGTATAGACTATGTTCATTATCAAGAAAATACATCTCTAATTGAATATGAACATGTGGTGGTATCTCTGGCACAAATGTATCAAGGAGTAAAAATCGAAAACACTGCTTTGACCTAGACTCTAATTGGAATGGGTGAACAATAGTGGGACTTGATGCACTCTTGGTTCAAAAATACCTGGGGATATTCATTTGTAAATTTATAAGATTAGTATGTACTATTATTAAGAGAGCGAAAAAATACCTCTAATAATATATGATAGGAAATGGATCAGGGATAACATAGATTGAAGCCTATAAATTCATAAGTTATAGAAATAAATGTAATTTATATGTTATCCCTTTTTTCATTGGATTCCCATCAAATTTTAATAGTTTAAAATAATTAACCCAAATTTTCCTTTAATTATAGACAATGGATGGTAATATGAGGACTCGGGCTAATAATTGATGTAGTGATCAATGTGATGACTGTTCTAATGAGATGCATAGTCCAATGGGAGAAAGAATCGCAAACATTGTCATGATTCAATATTATTTAACACATGTTTTTAAAGAAAACATTGGTCGAGAGGAGCTTTCAAACCCCCTAAAAAGAACAAGTTGGAATCAAGAGCTTCATGAGACAAAGGCCTCTACCTTTTAATGTATTATATGATCCCGCAATCTCTAAACAATGGATAAACTCAATTTAGAATATCTTCTCCAACCTTCAACATTTAAAACAAGAGAAGGTTCATCTGGATGTTTATCATATGGAGGGTGAATCTGATCAATGGTGGGAAAGGATAAAAAATATGATGCCTAAAGAAGAGATCTAGGCATTGGAATGGAAGGATTTCCAGAAAAAGTTTCAATAAAAAGTTTCTTGCACCTTCCAACATAAGATAGAAAGGTAATTACATCCCCTTACATAAAACTATGATAAATACATCAGAGCGTATGAGGAAAACATCACAAGGAATGCACGATATGCCTCCATCTTTTTCATTTCCCTCGAATGAAAGGTTGACCGCTTCATTGGTGGAATAAAAACGAGCCTATGGAAAGCCCTAGTGAACTGTGACTTTGACAGCTATGAGGAAATTTTCCGATGTGCCCCAATGTCTAAATAGAGATTAGTGAATCTCCATGGATTCATAGGGATATGATGTGGAAAGAGTACTTTAATTCTAGAAATTGGATGTATAAATCTAATAGTGCTAATAAATTACAACAACCCACTTGTCGAAGGTGCTGATAAAAGCACCCTAGAAATTACCTAAAGGGGACGAGGAAATGCTTTAAGTGTGGAAGAGAAGGGAACCTATCCAATAACAGTAAAAATGAAAAACATACTACAAAGATAGAGTAAAATAATTCTCCATTATATATTCAATGTATTATTCGTTTTAATAACTACAAATATCCAGGGCACATTGTGAACCAGTTCCATAACCTAAGGGTTTTCAGAGGAATCCAACATCCTCCGAGGAAACAATAGAGGGATTTTTCCCACACTACAACTAATGTGAATCTTGAGAATGAAGTGGTACCAGTTACACAAGTAATTCAATCATGGATAGAAAACAAATTTTTTTATTATAGTTCTATGCATTATTTTATATACTGAATGTTTAGAAGAACAATCCAAACTCCACCACGATCATGGAAGTAGAGATGTTAGTGAGAATGAAAAATTGGGAAATTATTTCATCCCATTAAAATAAATCCTCCCCTGTCGCAATTTGTGGATTGAACTTCCTATAGAACCTCATCATTATACCTCTAGTGGATTTTGATGCAATTGATACAATATATTGGTTTTCTTAATAAAGATTCAACATAAATTTTCGTGAGAGGGAAATCACTCTACAGATGTTGGATCAACCCACAATTATATAAACGTTCAAGGGGGAGGATAAATCTTCTTTAGTACCATTATCTCAAGAATAGATATTCCTTCCCTATAAGCATGCATATCTTTCTTAGACAATTTATTGTATCGAAGGAACCATCCTCGAAGACATTCCTATTGTTAAGGAATTTTATAATTTGTTTCCCGAGTAATTTCTTGGTATTCCTCCTAGAAGAGATGTTGGTCTATCAAATGGGATTATACGTGAGGGATTTCCAACATCCAATACATCATATTCAATGGATGTTGTTGAGTTTTAGGATATAAAGAAATGACTACAAAAGAATCTGGATAAATGTTTTATATTCCCAAGTACTTCACCTTGGGGTGCACTTATCCACTTCGTCAAGAATAAGGATTGGTTAATGCGTCATTTCATTGATCATCATAATTTCAAAAAAATCTTGATAAATATTGAGTATCCTTTGCTCCAAATTTATGACTTGTTCAATTAGCTATGTGGAGCACTATACTTATCTATGGTAGATATGTGTTTGGTATATTAACAAGTAAGGGTGAAAAATGAGGATATACCCAAGACTGCTTTTCATACAATGTACGGGAACTATGAACTCATAGTAATTCCTTTTATACTCATTAATCCACCCAAAATATTTATAGACATGATGAATAGAGTATTTAGAGATTACCTAGACAAATTTTTGTTAGTCTTTATTTATGATATTATAATATACTCCAAAACCAATGAAAATCATGAAGATTATTAAGCCTTATACTAGAGACCTTGCGAAAGGAGAAGTTGAATGCAATTATAGAAATTGTGAGTTCTAGTTGAAGGAAGTCTCATTCGTGGGGAATATCCTCACAAGTAATCAGATATTTTTGCATCTCTCCAAGACAAATATAATTGAGGGTTAGTCGAGGCCAACATCTATGATAGATATTCATAGCTTCCTTGGGTTAGCAAGAAATTATTGTTGATTTGTGAGAAATTTATAACGATTATCAAAACCTCTTACCAAGGTAACTCGGAAGGGAGTCATGTTTTAATGGAATGAAAAATGTAAAAAGGAATCATGGTTTTAAAATGGAGTTTTATCACTATGTAGTTCTCTCATTACCCACCAGTGGAGACTTTTTCGTGGTATTTCATGATGATATGAACAGGGGAATTGGTTGTTTGTTAATGAAAAATGACAAAGTCATCGTCCACACATCAAGGGAATTGAACGTTCATGAGAAGAACTATCCAACACATGATCTGGAGTTGGATGAAGTAATCTTATCTTTGAAAATTTGGAAACATTACTTCTTTGAGAAAAAGTGTAAAATATACATGGATAAAAAAATCCTCAAGTATATATTCAAACAGAAAGTGTTGAATATGAGCCAAAGAAGATGGTTAGAGATACTCAAAGACTATGACTGCTCAATCTATTACCACCCTAGGAAAGAAAACAGGGTGGAATATTCTCTATATAAAAAGAACCCAATGATTATATCATTGATGAGAATGGAAAAGCTTCCAATCATTATTGATTTTATGAATATAGACATGGGAATCATAAAAAATGGAACATCATCAATCCTTTCATAAATAATTTATAAACTATCACTTATGAAAAGTATAAAGGATGCTCAAAAGGTTGATGTGGGAATTCAGAAGAAAGTGGAAACTATCTGAAAAGGTAAATACTTTGAGTTCGATGTTAATGAAGATATAATTTTGAGATTTATGTAAATAATTTGTGTTCCATAAAATCAAGAGTTAACGAAATAACCTTCGGATGATGCACATAGTTTGAATTTCTCTATTCACCCAGGTAGCACAAAGATGTGTCAGGATCATTGAGATCATTATTAGTGGGATAACATGAAGAAGGAGATCACTTAACATACATCATTGTGCCTTGTATGTCAGAAAGTGAAGGATTAGAGGTAGAAGTCTAAAGGGATTATGCAACCATTACCTATATCGACATGAAAATGGGAGAACATCACCATGGAAATTATCACTAGATATCCAGATACAACCAATGAAAACAATTCTATTTGGGTTATTGTGGATCGTCTTAGAAAGACTTCACACATCATTGTGATTTAGTAGGATTTCTCACTGGATCAACTGGCACAGATATACATTAGAGAAGAGTTAAGGTTGCATGGACTACCACTGTCTATTGTATCCGATCGAGATCCAAGATTCACCTCTATGCTCTTGAAAATTATTCAACACGCCTTGAATATGGATCCGAACATCAGTATGTATTATCATCTTCAAATTGATGGAAAATTTGAATGGACTATCCATACACTTGAGGATATGTTGAGATATTTCTAAATTGAAATTAATGGAGGATGAGACCAATGTCATTGAGTGTTTGATTTCTCATAAAAAAACAGTTTCCACTCATGAATCCAAATAACTTCTTATGAAGAACAATATTGGAAGAGGTGCAGAACACAAGCATGTTGTGAGGAAGTTGGGATTGAAATCTTCTAGAGCTAGAAAAGGTTAAAGAAACAGTGGAAAAGGTTAAGAACATCGATAAGTACATAAAATCTTCTCAAATTCAACAAAATAGCTATGCTGACAACCATCGACAAGACCTACAGTTTGATGTTCGAGATATGGATTTCCTCCACATATCTCCATGGAAGAGAGTGATGGGATTTGTGAAGAAGAGAAATTTTATTCCAATGTACATCGTCCGTTTTGAGATCCATGATTGCATTTGAGTAGTGGCCTATCGACTAACACTCCCACCAAACTGGTCTCAAGTACATGATGCATTCCACGTATCACTATTGAGGAATTAATTACCAGACCCAAAAAAAGTACTCAATCTATAGGTGGTACCATTAGATAATGACCTCTCTTTTCAGAGAAGTTGGTGAACATATATGTTGATAGAGAAAACGTTCTATGAAAATAGATGATGCACCACATCAATGTGTTGTGGAAAATCTATAAGTTTTAAGAACAAATGTGGGAACATGAGGAAGTAAGGAGGAAGATTCCCCCTCATATGATTTTGTATGTGAAAAGGAAATATAGAGGGTGAAATTTATTAAGGGTGAATATTGAAATCACCCAATATTTTATGAATAAAATTAACTTTCTTTTAATGTCTTATGGATATAGAAAACCCATACACAATTTTTTTGGGTTTAAATCACTATTAAATATCATTACCATTGATTGTAAAGACGTTGAACAGTTATCACACAACTGATATAAATATATGGTTTTAATATATCCTTTTGACACAGAAAAAGGAGATAGTGGCCTCATCCAGTAGACTCGGGCCTTACGAAGCTCATTTGTTGATGCTCGGAAAATAGGTAGCATCACTGGTATTTTATCTTGACCAAACCCATTCCATGTATCATGAATTTATGATTGAATGTAATCACTTATGGGATAAGTTCAAGAAAATAGAGATTACAACCATGGTGATGTTATCGGAGCTGCCCCAAGAGCCTTTCCCCATCACATACCTTACAATTATGTATTAGGTGGGTTTTATAAGGTGTTATGTAAAAATGTATTAGTTACTTATTTTTTAATCCCTTTCCATAAATAAATTATTATTCCATCAGTTCCTTTATGAGAATTTTCTTTCTTAATAAACGAGGAATTTGATAAATAGATTTTCGAGTAAAAATTTTACTTTTAGGAAATATATGAATTATTATATTAAAATATTTTTTTATTAATTATATCATAAACAAAATTCTTATAAATTATGATTATATAAATTCATTTTCTGTAAATTATTAAGAAATCAGTGTTATAAGAGTTGTATTTTGATATAATAAAACAGAAACTATATTTTTTTATTTAACAAATTTATTTGATGGTAATAAAGATTTTTAAAAAAAAAATATTTCAAAAAATATCATTATCACATTAATTTTATTAGTAATAAATGATCAAATAATTTTTATGAAGTAAAATGTAATTTTTAGTAATGTTGGAAAACTACTTTTTCAAAACTATTTAATTTTTAATAAATGTGGATTATCATTTTAAAAGTGAAAATTCATATATATAGAATATTTTTTAGATAAAGTTAATATTATTTTTATAACGAGGAGGTCAAAATTATCCAATGGTGAATTTATCATTATTTTTGAGACATTTTAATATTTGGTAAAAATTTCAATACCATATAAATAAAATATTTGTTTTATTACAGAATAATGACCCCAAAATGATGTATTAAATACTATAATGGGTATTATTTTCCAAATATATGTTTTTTCATTAAAATAACATGATTTTTGATTTGTTTGAATTATTTTATAATGCCTTAGAGAATCCTCCAAAATGTATAACATATTTTATGATTTTAAATTCGTTTCTATGAGGGTGTGACTCATCTCCACATAAGCAAGACCAATATATTAAGGTATTATCACATTGGACTTATAAAATAAATATTTCCAATTTTTCGTGGATGAAACTATGGAAAAAAACCATTTTATGGGTTTTGGTTTTTAATATTTATTTATATAGATTCCAAAACCTATGTTTCTGAAATATTAAAGAATTCCCCTCTCTTTTTCCTATTTAGCCCCACCCAATATACCACTTATATTCAGAAAAAATACTTGGATCAAATCCCAACTACGCACTCCCCAATCTATAATCCCCTAAAGGTTCCCCAAGCTTTAAATAAACCCCTCTTTCAGATATTGATGTCACACACTCAAGTAAGGGTTTCCTTTATATCTCATTTTTATCCATGATTCCATATATTGTTACACCATTTTATTTTCAATTAAAAATTATTGGGTATATTTTTTCACCTCCTCCATACTTCACTAATTTTTTATGAATGATGAATGAACCCTTTATCTCCCCTCATTTCCTTTTGTGTACACCCATTACCTTGCCAAAATTCCATAAGGGATTTTTCACTTCTCATTTTCATTCCAGCATTTCTTCTATATCATGAATCCAAATTACATTTCATATGTTGGGATATTATGTCCAATGATCCCCTAAATGTCTATTTCATGTATAAATTATTATAGTTACCTTTCTCCCTCATCAACCAAATTTATGAATATCCATATAGCGTTGTTACGCTTCCAAAATTGGACTGTGATCTTCCAATCCAAAATCATCGTGTAGTGAATACCATACCCATTTATCTATCATGGGTATTCACCATTATGCCCATATAATTATTGATAATATATATTCATGTATTTATTCAACATTTCATTATTATGGACTAAATTATTATGTTGAATAAGTCTATGTTATATGATCTATGTGGCACACTAAAGGATAAGATTGAAATGAATTTGGAGGGTGTGCCCTAGTAACGATCCCATGCATTGGGTAATGTTTTGTATCATGATACGCCATGTGAAATTAGGTTTTACTCATTCAAATTCATGTTAAATGAGGGCTTAATCTTGATAATCCACATGCAATGGGACTTGGCTAAGGATAATACCATGTTTTATGTTGATGCATCATTTCCATGTTATGATAATCATACTATATCATGCCTTTATGTTCATGTTTCTATTATGTTATTCTGATATTAATATTCCCTAACATGTATTTTATTCTTCATTTTATTCATTTTTTACTCCCTTAAAGGGGTTTATAGATCCCCACTTTCTTATGTATGTCCTTAGGTTATCCCATGCAGTGTTAAGTACAATTGAATAAGATAGGCATGTCAAAGAAGTTTGAAATAAAGATCTTGTATTTAATGTTTTAATTTTATTTCATTTTCCTAATTTCCCAAGACACTAGACTTATCGATCCTTAGATTTTTATTAAGTGAAATTATATGTAATAAAACATGCTTGAATATGAAATAAAGAGTAGGTTTGTTATATTTTTAATGTCATCCGACTAGTACATTGATTGAGAATACCTGATTAAATGGAGGATGGTTGGGCCAAGGTGTTCTAACATGTTTAAAATGTGGACTGGGAGGAATTTATAGGCCTCAGTTTTAATGGATATCATGCTAGTAAAGATGATACAGGGTTTGAACACTGATGAGCATACATTAATAGGGAAAAACCTCTCCCAAGGAAAAATATACCTTTGGTTTATAGGCTATTATTGTGGAAACATATGAAATGTCACCAGGGCATTATGTACATAGTTAAATAGAGCTGTCTATATTACACTAGCCACTCATATCTGATGGAAGGGAACATTATAATTATATGAAATCACTCAAAGTGATGAGTTTGATAGATGTAAATGAAATGTACATATATGATTGAAACATTTGGGATGTGATCACCCATAGAGATGATAACTCTCATACATAGGTAAAGTTCGTATGTAGGGTGAGGAATTTTGATACCCTTGCTAGAGTGGGGCCCGATTTTGATGATCCAGGTGTCATAAAATTAGGCTTCCTAGATAGATTTGGCCCTTGCATGGTGTTTAGGGAATTTTATCTATCTTTGGGGTACATATCATTTTGATGTCATGTGATTTGGATTTTATGTTTCCTAAAATGGTGGGGAAAATATATAATATTGACTACATAGTTGTCCCAGTATGATCAGTCATTATGGATTTATTTTACTTGGATCTATGTGGTATTCCCTACCAAAAATACAAATCCCATGTGATATATTCTCGGTGTGAGAAACAAAGGGCAGAAAGGGTTTTACTCTACCACTTAGGGAAGACATGATCAAAGAATGGTGCTTTGTTGGGCCATGCAGTTAAACGTCATGTAGTGAGGATGTGGGTGACTTGATTTGAATGAGATAGTTGTTGTGGGTCTATGTAGTCTTAATCCTTTATGAAATGACATTGATATCACAATTTAACATCATGATCTAAGGTTGAAATATCAAAGGAATCATGTGTATGAATGGGTTAATCAGGTTGAGATATCATTGGTATTCCCTAGACATGAGTGGGGGATGAAAGTGTAATCCATTATTCTAGTTCCCTCAAATCAGGATGGATGATGAGAGGCATTGGATCCAATGGGAATACAGAACTAGGAGATGCCTCTCTTGGGGAAGAACATTACTTTGGTTGACAGGAAATTATTGTGTGAAACATTTGAAATGCTGTTGGTGAATTGTGTGTATAGAAAAACAAAGGTGTCCACATGACACTATCCTCCCATATACAATATCCATGGGTGATTATGGGGATTTTAAATTTTCTGGGGCATCAAATTTGATGGATGAAATGAGGATATCTGGGTATGTGGGAAATATCTACCCCATAATTATTTATGAGGTATGATATCATCTATATTGATCTGAATCGTAAAGAGGGGGTAAGATTATTTGACCAATTCATATCATGGGGATCGTGGTTTGGAATTTTTCACACAGATTTACATTATTACGTAGGAAATGTATGTTTTTTTCCTTATGGATAGATCTGGGATGGTGTAGGTGTTATTGTGTATCTCATCATACCGAGAATCTAGACACATATAGTTCTTAAGAGACTAAATAGTTCAATTTAATGTGTTTATGACTTCTTTGTCCATGAAGATTAACATTGTGCCATTAGAACATATGATTTTACCTATGAAAGTCTAACGTATACGCAGGGGAGCTAATTTTTTTCATGGGAGTTGGAACAAGATATGGGCTCTTGGTGTCACTATGTATCATGTGAGGGCATGAATCAATCGAGACAATGTTCTAAAAACATGATCCCTATACTCATTTGACATGTGTGCGATGGGGAATTTTATTTATTAATGGTGGTTGGGAAAAGATATATAATATATGTTCCAAAATATATCCTAAGATTAAATAAAAAAAGTCAAAAATGGTTCTGGTATCCCATGTATTTTATTAGCATACGATAAGGATGAGAGTGGCTTGACGTGAAAAGGATGAGGTGGGTGAAGTGTCCGGCTTGAATCTTAGGGAGGTTTCCTGCATATCCCAGTTAGTTTGGAATCAATGCCCATGTAGTTCTAACATCATATTCCATTAATGGTCGAATATTATAGAGGGGATATTTTTATCATGTGTTGGTTGAACTAAGTCATATGGTCATGGTGTCTCTTTATATCTCATGAGGGTTGTTATCATTCCATACAATGTTTTTGAGGTACCTTGTAGTTTAATGTCGCACAGTTAGGGCACTAGAAGGATTCCCTTATATAATTTGGACCTATACGTAGGGAAAGGGGAATTATTGACTTTGGATAGTGATTGTACTAGGATATAGGATCCGGGTGTCAATATTTATCCCATTAATGAAGGGGAATCAAGCCGTATATAGATTTAAGGTTCCCAATACAAGTTGGACTCGTGCACTAGGAGGGGGAATTTTATACCATTATTTTGAGACGATTGGATTATCATATTATTTTATTCCTTTTCTATGCTGGGAATCCCTCACCACCATTCCTATGCTCATGTGAGTTACACTCAATGTGAGATATGAGTAGCATCAAGGAACTCCACAGTACAATGGTGGTAATATAGGATATGACAGAGGCATTTCATATCATGTGATGGATGGAACAAGACATAGGGTCAAGGGGTCTCTAGGTATACCATTGATCATTGGGAATCATGCCATATATTGTTTTAAAGACACCATATTGTTTACTTACCATTGATTAGGACTTCTTTTTTCATGAATTTTAATGTCTTGCAGTTAAGGATAATGAATTTCCCTATGCAAGTTTCACCTATGTACAGGGGGTATTTTTTTAATTATGGATGGACCAGGATATGGGATTTGGGTGTCCCTATATATCCTACAGGGGTTGGAATCATGTGACATGTAGTTATGTAAAAGGCCCTCCTAGTATAAGATCATTCCATATGCAATGATGGGGATAATATTATCTTGATACTGGTGGCTAGGCAAAGGAAAAGGGATCTAAGAATCAGTATTTATCCCATTAATGAATGTGAATCAATATGAATTTAGTTCTAGAGCGAACTACTTGTGCCAGTCAGACACATACATAAGAAGTGGTTATTTTTTTCTTTTTTAATGTTCCCCATACATGAATTAGACACTTTCATGATGAGTCACTATTCAAAACACAATGAACCCCATACAGTTTAATGTCATGTGGTTAGGACAACTTGTAAATTCCATTTAACATCACGTGGTTAAGAAGATTTGTCCATGTAGTTTAACATTGTACGGTTAGGGAAATTTGTCCATGTAGTTTAACGTCATGTGGTTAAGATTATTTGGCCATGCAGTTTAACGTCATGCTATTAGGATGATTGGAAAAGCAGTTTAATTTCATGTGGTTAGGATGATTTTTCCATGAAATTTGATGTCATGTGGTTATGATGATTTTTATACAGTTTATCATCATGAATCATGGACAAAAGTGGCTCTATGTATTTTAATATTGCGAATCTAAGACAATTATTGTATACATACATTACTAATTTCTTCAAGAACATATCATTGGTGGGAGTTATGGTTAGTTTTCCATCCATTAACATTAACAAATATGATTCGTTGGAGTAAACCTTCTGTTTGAAATATGGTACTTCCCTTTTTGGATCCAATTTTAGAGGTTTCCTTTTGAGTATCATTAGAGTTTTGAGGACCAACACCATCTATCCTTCAATGGAATGATCGAAGGTGAACCTTTTTTTAAGGCTCATGTGATCCTATTTTGGTTAAAATGAAAATGGTAAAAAGTGTGCAAGATTTTTTCATCCAATAACCCTATCTCATAAAACCATTTCTCGGACTACTCATATGTGGATAGTTGATCACTGATGGCCACAAGAAGTAATGGTAATTGAATTTTGATGGGAAAAACCACCTTCATCACATATACTAATGAGTATTGGGTTGCTTGAGTGGCGGTGGGGGTCATGGTTTGGTAATCACATAGAGCATGGAGGTGCTTATCCATCCATGATTTCTTTTCCTTATCAACCATCTTCTAGAGTATAATATATATGTTCTTGTTGAAGGCCTTTATATGAACATTGGCTAATATATAGTAGCAGGTTGAATGGTTAGTCATGATTCCATAAGCCTCATATAGCTTGTCCAATTACACAGAGAATAAATTGGTGCCATTTTCTGTCAGTATTGTATGAGGAACTCCAAATCTAGTGATGATATTAGCATTAAAAAAACTGACAATACTTTTTTCCCCAAATTCTATGGGGGGTGTGACTTCTGCCCATTTGGAAAAGAAGTCTGCTGTTTTGTGAATATTTTTGAATTGTCTTTCCATGGAGGGTGGGTATGGTCCCACAATGTCCATTCCCCATATGGAAAAAGTCCAAGAGTAATTGGCTATGTGAAGGAACTATCGGGTTTGGGGGATGAAATTTCATAAACATGGAAATAATTTCACTACTTAGTGAATGTGGCACAATCTTGCATCATGGTGGGCCAATAGTACCCATTCCTTCGAATCTTCTCTGAGATCTTGGATTCTGATTAATGTGATCCACATGTTCCATCATGCACTTCTTTCCTGACGATTATACTATTATCTATATCAATGCACTTGAGAAGGACTCAATCATGGCCTCGCTTATAAAGACCATTTTCTAGTTCATTTAATCATACATGAAAAATCTGGTGGCATGTCTCCAGATATGTTTCCTTCTAACCTTATCTGGTTGGAGATCTCCCCTCTCATGTTAATCCACAGTGAGATTCATACTGCCAGTGATATGATAGTAAGGTTCAGGAACATGACTAATTTTATTGATTTCTTCCATTTTGGAATGAATTAATGGTAATTCTATACATTAGTAGGAAATACTAATAACCATCTCATTATAATCTAGGTCGGCTAGGGTATTGGATGAATTTTCCAATGTATCAATTTGTGCATTTTGCAACTGGGGGAAATAAGTAAATGTTAGCTTTCTTGGGAATTTTTTCATCAGCTTTTAAATTTGGTCCACTAATGGGATTATACCCTCTTTCATGATAGCATAGTCACCATTGAAATTATTGATGACCAGTTTTGAATCACAATTTATTATTAGGTGTTTGTATTTCACATGTATTTCCAACTCCAAGCCTACAATGAGGTCATGGTACTCTACTTCATTATTTGTGAATCCTTATAACAGTAGGAAGGACTAAGGCATGCCTTCTTTTTATGGAGATATAATTATGACTCCCAACTCCAATTTTTTTAGACTAGGTTCTTCCATTCCTTTTATTATTGGACTTATGAAGGAACCATCAATTTGAATTTACCACATTTGGTAATTCCCATTAATAGAGAATATCGCTTCATCAGGTAGTTCAACATACAATGATTTCATGTATGCTGATGGTTTCTCAACTAGAATGTATGCTGATTCATGGGATTTGATGGTTTTTATTCGGTATGAACCATATATCGAACAGGTATAGAATGACCACCCAACATTACAAGCATCCGGTAAACATTAGACGACTATGATTAAACATGAGCAGGTTGCTGCATGAGTCCAAATAGAACACGTTTTTTATAGGTAATGCCTCATCTTTTGGACTAAAAATATTAATGCCACGTTTTTCTTATTGATATTCAAAAAAAATTCTCAGCATCAGTCATGCTGCAACTGAGTTAATAGAGGATACTCTCACTAAAGACATCATTCTTCTTTTCCAGGAAGGTTCCCAATGATCTCTCCTAGTTGTCCAGGTACAAAATAAGTTGTCTTCCTTTTCCATGGGTCATTGGAACAAGTGGGATCAATATGTATTACTTGATTTTGTTAAATTATTCCTAAAAATCTTTTTTTACATTGATATTTTTCCCAATTTTTCATCAACCCTGTGAAGGGAAATTATTTTCTTATGAAGTTAGATATAAAGTGATGAATGTATGCCAGATTTCCTTGAATTCCTCTTAACATAGTGAGGTTGTAAAGAGGTTAATTTCAATGGATGACCATTTTTTCTCAGTTTTGACATTAATTCCCCAGTGGCATACACTGAGGTTGAGAAAATTTCTTAAGGTTATACGGGAAGCACACATTAGGGGATAATTTTTAGATTCTTATATACTAGGTCGTTGAAAAAAGTTTCTTGATTTGATAGGTGGTCCAAGAGTTGTTGTGAGATAACCACCAATTCACCCATATATAATTTGAAAAACATTCCCTCACAGAGTTTTAAAATTCGATGAATGTCACATTGATATGTGGAGCCAACATTTTCCTAATTGAAATTCATTACATTATAGTAAAACACTCCCTAAAGAGCCCTAAATGGAGTTTTTTCTTCAACTTATTGGTCCATTTATATTTTGATTATATAGTAAATAGCCATCCATGAAAGGTAGAGCCTCATATTTGGCAGTTGCATTAATCATAAATTCATTGATCAGAACAATGAAATCTTCTTTCTGGTAATACATATTGGGATCCCTATAATCAATATACTCTATAATCTAGCTGTTTATATTTTTAATAAGGAAAATATTATCTTTACAGATGGGGTATTGGACTTTTTTGATGATTATATCATTGATGAGTTTGTCGACTTTAGCTTATATTTTGGCGAAGTGTGTCAGATGAATCTTTCTAGCAGCTTTCATGGGACCATGGTTCCTAGGTGGTGAGTGGCCACCTCTGGATCAAGGCCTAGAATTATTGTATAATTCAATGTGAAAACATATCCATTCGACTTTAGGAAAGATGTATATAACTCTTTCTCTTCAAGAGGCATGACCCCACATGTCAGAGTGGGTCGCATGTCTTTTTCAATGCCCAAATCGATTTCCGTGGGTTCATTAATAGTGTTAGAGATGACTTCTTCAATTTCTGGAGGGGAATCCCTTAGGTCATCTTTTTCCTCCTCTACATCCTAACCATATTTCTCCTCATCTTTCTATGGGTAAATAATTCATCTGATGATCATTACATAGTTGAGGGAAGAGTCACAAATTTGGTGTTTGTGAGGTGAGGCCCCCTCTTTTGACTCAGCTATAAGCGAGGTTTCACCGGAGAAGATGTAGTGAGGGGTAAAAGAGTTTCCTCATATTCTTTTCGTGAATAAGAATTTAATACTACCTTTGTAGGTGATTTATGGATTATTTGATCTTTTGAGGATCGTTTGGGGTATTTTTATCCAAACCCCCACCATTATCGTGGGAGACAATGAGATTTTCATCATTATCAGGCTTGGAATCCATGATTGAAATCATGAGGACTGCTAAATACACATTCTAATTTGGGATTCTCTTATCAGTATGATTGATGGGTAGTATATATACTTCCCCAAGCTATTTGAGGGGACCAGTGGGAACCAATTCCAAACCAATTGGGACGAAAATCCAATCAACACCATCAACTAGAAGTCACCCCCCCTTCAGCTCATATACCCTTCCTTAATATAGTGTGATTCATATAGCTCATATAAGGCCTAATAATCATGAATTTTCCCACTTAATACATTAATTCTTTATTAGGAACTGATGGGGATAAGATGATGTTTTTGCATGTTTATCTAGCTAGGTCCTTCCTAGTAGGGCTTTGAAGGAAGTATTATTTCAGACTACCAAAATTTTTGAGTGAACTATGAGGTCATTCAGTAGGGTTTTGAGATTAATTTATCTTAAAATCTTATGATCACTTCCTTCATAGACCAAAAATTTAATGATTAACGGTGTAAGATCATCCTCATTGTATCTCAGTTGATGAATTTCCCATAGTGTGATGAGTTTAACTCAAAATCCATTTTCAATGAAGATTTTTCAGATATCAAACCCATTTCTCCATCCAGACACGTATAAGGGTTTAATGATTCCTTCCATGATGGATTCTTTATCCTAATCTATGGTGGACATAATAGCATGGAATTCTATAAGATTGGTCTATGTCATGTGGACTTCGATGACTACTACGTTGAATTCAAACTCATGGGGACTGAACAAAGCTTTGATGAGTGCTTCCCTGATATCAGATGATAGTATTAGTGTATCTAATATAGAATGCATTCCTAGTACTGAAGATAATGGTTTCAAAATATCATACTTCTGATCTAGTGGTTAGTGGTTCCAATCATGGGGATTCTATTTTACATTCTCATTAGGGTCTTGAGAATTTAATGATGTCAGGTCGGCCATTATGATCAGAGCTGAAGGATCTACCATCCTTTGTGGATTGTGCTGGTTAGGTCTTCTCACAAGATGATGGAAATTAGTATCATGTTATTCTATAAATATTGTAATTGGGAAGATTTTTTTGGGGGAATGAAAATATTCTTATCCCTAGTAGATCTGCTGGAGGATCTTTCCATGGGTTTCTAAAACACTGATAGTTTGGGTTGGGGTGCGTCTATAATCTTGATTTTTTCCAATGATGCATCCCCCTTGATATCCCTATCATCTAAAGATTCATCCATTAACCTACTAATTTGGTATGGGAATTTCTTGTTGATAATCATATTCATCATCTTAGAAGGGATCCATTAAGTGGATGACATTGACGGAGTCAAGAATCATCTCCATTTCTGATGATGACTATGTCTCCTCATCTACCTTTGGTGGTTCCATTTGGTGGGGTAGTTCTCAAATCTTTAGATCCGTTGTCATGAAATCTATGAGTGTAAAAGAAAAGATTTGATATGGCTCTAGTTCATCTTCTCGAACATGATAATCTTAACCCTTATGATTGGACTAGTTTTTGGAGGTGCAGTTGGTAGCATCAACTGTGCTAGGCATATTCCATGAGATTGAATGATTGTTTTCATATTCATACAAAAATCTATATTTTACCCCTTTGGTTATAAACATTTTTCAAATCCCCTCATTCATTTGTGAAAGTTGTTGAAACATTTTCCACTTGCACTGGAGGTGGTCCTAGCAAGACTAGTTCGGAATATATCATCTATCGCTGGAGGTCCATGAAGACCAGGCACTCCTAGATGTTGTTCCCTACTATCCAATGTATAGTAGATTAATCTGGATGGTCATCAAGTCCTACATAATCAATTCTCTTCAGCTCTGTAAGCTGAAGAATGTTTCAATTCATAGAGGCTATGAAGTATCCATCGACTTGGTATTCCCTAAATAAGTAAACCTTATTCTGTAGCTCCTCAAATTTATTTATTCTAGAACATCTCCACTCATAATGTTGAGGTAGGGGTGGCTGCTGACATCTAGGGGGCCCCCCATGGTTTTGTGCTACCGTGGAGCTGGGGATGGTGTAGGGTCTATCTTAAGAATGACAAAAGCTGCTTCATCTCTTCCATCTCTTTTTACTAGGGCAGATGTGGTTTCTTGGGACCTGAGATTAGTCTATTTCAAGTAATATTCTTTACTTTGTGTGATGGTGGAGAAGTCTAGGAAACCACTTTTATACCTGAATGGAATGAGTGGTGTTCATTTCTCTTCAAGGATATTATCAATGTACATGGAAACCGTCTCATAATTGGAGAGATTACAGTTAAAGGAGTATGTTAGACCCTTCCATATAGCAATGAAGTATAAAACTCTCTCATTCTCCAACTATTTTTAGTTCATGATCTCACTGATTGTTGATTTTGGAAATTTAGAGCTGAAATATAATGAGAATTGGCACCAAAGATCCTCCCATCTTGTTATTGACTTAGCTAAAAAACATATCTAACACACAAAGTATCATGCTTGAATATTTCACAAAATAAATCTGAGCATCGTAGATTATTGTTTCCCTGGGGTTCTGGTTATGGGATCAATGTAAGATGCAGAGTGCATTAGATGTTTCTCTATGTCACCAGAGCTGTTGAACCCTGGGAATGTGGAGTTCTAGAAATTTGATAGTGCTGGGACGTTTCTTAACTAGTGGGCTAAGGTTTCCATTCTAGTTGTATCAAAGTGTGTTTCCCTTCAATGGATTCTAATTGTGTTGTCAATGAATCAATGGTATTCATAATATCTTGATGCTCAAATTTCTATATTAGATAATGGGTGGTGTAGTAGCCGGTAATATTTGATATTTCTGTGCTATAGGAACATGAGGTAGATACGAGTCCTAGGGCATCCTTTCTGAATTTTCCCGAATATTTTTTGGTTGTTTCCATAATGGGGGAAAATCTTGGTATCCTCCCGGGATTGTGTTCAGGTAGACTCATGGTCCTGACGATCTCTTGAATGATCTTTGAAGCCTTGCATCATCTATTGGGATGATCCCTAGTTGCAGAGGAACCTCTGTTGGAAGTGTGTGTAGAAAATCAACCTGAGTAACATATCTCGACAAACAACTTGCATGAAGCATCTTAGCTTTGATTCTATTTATCTCTTTTATTTCATCATGATGTTGACTGAATATCTCATCAAGTGTGGGGGGAATGTTCACATTGGTGGGAATAGGTGGGTTTTATGGAACCATATTTTTATCCTTTTCTTTATTTGGTATTCAAAAAGGAGGAAATGATGGATTAGATGAGAGAGAATACAAATATAAGGTGGACCATTGGTTCCTAGTATGCACACCTTCATTCTTCTTATGGATATCCTCTGGATGTGAACCATATTCTCTTGAATCCTCTTCATTTGAATTATATTCAATAAGGTCTGTGGGATTTTCATCCAAAATATTCACCAATTCATAACTGATTGGGTGTGGTGAACTGTGTTCTGAATGGTAGGAGGGAATCTTGATTAGATTATTGGATCTTCTCCTTCTATTATGGGACCCTCTGCAAGCTTCATTGTTAAGATTGACTTGAAGGGATCCATGATGTGACCTGGAAGTATGCACCCACTTTGGGGGAAATGAATGAAGAGATGTAATATAAACAATAAAATCTCTATTTGTTGATGTACCTAGGTTGTAAAATATTGACTGTTATTGAGTATGTGGTCGACATAAAAATGTCCCCAACCCTACGGGTTGTAGTTGTTCATATTATCCCATTTATGTGTCTCAACCCAGATTTGTTGGTCATATGGGGGAACATTATGTTAAATATTCTCACATTATTACGGGTTGGGGTTGATCCCATAATATAGTAGTTGTTATGGATATTTATTCTTTCTTGATCTCACGCATCCTGAAGAACACCTGAGCTAGATATGGTACTATATTTTTTGGTGAATCATTTTATTTTAAGGACACGATTAGTGCTCGTTGGTTGGATTTCCATAGTTGGTAATCATGTTGAATTATCTACGTGGCCTAGTTTAGGAGCATTTAGATGGATTGATATCATCAAACCTGTCACTATTGCGACATACTCGAGGTTGGTTCTTATCGAGTGGGGCACTTTTTCTGAATAGGTACTTAATTTTGTTGTCATCTTGGGATGAAGAGATAAAAAGATTCCATTTCTAGTGGGTTCTATTGGTTGGGATGGGGGGTGAAGTGCAGAGCTCTATTTTATCCCCACCATTGGATGTGAAAATCATACGGGGCATCACTAATGAGGCAACACAATTTGTAGAATGTGTGATGTCAAGCCAACTCAAGGATTTTCTTTTGTCTTTATGATCATGGTTGTTGTGTATATGGAATGTCTTTTTTGTCAATTTTTTGATGAAGCTCTGCCAATATACCGATATTGTATGTATACCCATCATAGGGTAGAAATTTAAATTTCATCCTGATGAGAGTTGTCCATACATTAAGGTCAATGTTTTGCATACATTCATTTGAAAACTCTTCTGGAATAATAAAATGAGATACAAATGCTGGCTAGAACATAACAGGTATGACATATCGATATAGTTTTCTTCTCATGAGAAACATATAATTTTATCCTTCTTCTAGGGATTCCTCTACTTTTTGTTCCCAACGTGGATGCTTTGCGAGGATCTCATAATGCGTAACATGGTTAGTAGGGATTGAATTGATGCATGAATGGTGAAATGGTGGCTCAGAGAATAAGTGTGGCCCCAGGTCGTCTTCTATCTAAGATTGCATTTCACTTTCCATTTATAGAGTTTCTAGAATATCTGATCATGTACATCCCAACACCTCAGAATATGATGGCTTTCTCATATTTAGACCGGTGGGGGGATGACCTTCTTTCCAGTATGAGTTTGGATTGTGGGGAGGTCCTTCGCAATGAGTGTCATGTTGGTTAGGACTACCATCATAGATTAGTGTACGACCATAGAGAGATTTTATATGGTGAATACCATTGGTATGACTTTTAGGGTAGACAATATAAAGGGTTGTACCTTTTTGCTTCCCGACACCATTAGAATAGATTCCTTCTCAATGATTATAATTTTAGGGAGGACTATAATCAATGGTCTGGATATAGGGAGAATATCTATAGTGTAAATTCTAGGGAGAAAATTCAAGATGTACTGAATATGGGGAGGACCTTCTAATTACTTGGTGTCACTGTGGGGAAGGCCGTCACAGTGACCAACATTGTGACAAGGACTACCATGATAGCTTGACGTCTCACTATAGGTAGAATAATATCTACCACGTATACCCTGGTGAGGACCATCAGGGTGGCCAATAGGAAGGGGATAACATTATTGTTGTATGATCTTATGGTAAGGGGCACGACTAACCTCACACTCATCGGGAGATAGGTTATCAAAATTGATCGTTTTAGAAAAATGGTGTAAGCCCCCATGAGGGCTCTGAGGGGGAACCTCAGAGCTGCTTGTGTCAATATTGTGGGGAGGAAAATTGCACCTACTACTTATCCTTCCATATTTTGGTAATGGATCAACATGGTATTGAGACTCTATTGGTAGATTTATTAAGGTATTAGGATGTCCACCTTCTAGGAGAGAAGGATCATAAGTGCGCTCTTCATTTCCTAGCTATGTTCGCTGCCTTTCATTTTTTCATGTTCTTTTATGAGAAACATGGTCTGCCTGCTATTGGTAATGACCTTCATATATGGGACCCTATTTATTTTGTTCCCATGAAGTCACATAGATACAATAATGAGAATCTGAAGTTCTTTCTAGGATATATGCCTACCCTAGAGCGGTCACAATGTTGGAAAGGTGTCCCCCAATTATTATGGGTGTTTTTTCCAAATCAGGTTGTCCTTGTATCGTGGAATATAGCCATAGACCCTCATAGACTAGGGAAGGGATGCAAGTCTACTCTAGAGTATCCTTATTTTTGTGTGGAGGAATTACCCATTCTAGGGAGATGAGATCGTGGGCCCAAATCCGTTCTTTTTTCCCATACATGATAACACATTTACAAGTTTTAAGGATATGGTGTAGAATAAAATTTTGATACTCCATCATTTCCTGGATGTACAAAGATACATCTTTTGTTGGAACTTGTATGAATGAATATTCTGCTATTGGAGTAAGAGATTGTTCCCTCTTTGGTCCTACTTGTGTTGCTAGTACGTACTGATAGTTTACTTGTGCCAGGGTAGAGGAATGATTCTACCCCGGATTTTTAGACAGGATATGGCAGCTACTTTCTCTGATTGAAACTGTATTTGACTAGTGGATGTTATATTTGTGATCAAGAATTAATGTCCTCTAATTTTCTATTGTATTTGTATAACGGTATACGAGTGAATCTATAGGAATTTGTCTCTTCTTATATTTATTTCCCACCATCTTTAACATGTGGGATTAATATTAGTATGCTGGAATTAGTATATTCATTTTTAATGACATCTCATTTGTCTAGTGGGCTTCATATGCATTGGCAGTGTTATATGACAATCCATAGTTTGTTTCCCTATTTAAATGGTTGGATTGTTATGCTTCTGTAGGGATTTGTGTCTGTTTGTGGATGGTTGCCTCCATATTAGGATGGCAAGATTCTTGTGCATTGGTGGGGAGTTTCATCTACACATAATTTTCATCCTTATCTATGTGGTGAGACTCATGGTCATTGGTGGGAATTTTTACCATATTTTATTGTGTCACCATATATTAGTGGTGGGCTTCAAAAGAGGGGGTAAATATGTGTCTTCTAATAAGTTGACACCATTTTTCTATGACAGGTTTTAGAAGTGGAGGTAGAGTTTTATGTCTATCAGTGGTATGTCATCGTGTTTGTACAGGGGATCATTTCCTCATGAACTAGAGTAATGACCTACTCTTGACTACATCTTGGCCTCCCTCAACTGGTAGATCAAGGGGCCCATTTCCACAAGACATCAGTGGGTTCCCACAATATTAGATCATTATCAGAGAAAGCATATTGGGTCACATGACATTGGAAAAATCATTCTCCAGATGGGGCCCTCGAGCAGGGTTCTTGTGAAACACGGATGAATCTATTTTTGTCGACTTCATATAATTCCCTATGGCAAGGGAGTTACTCATTATCATGCTCCGGGGATAGGATCCTAAAGATATTGGAGCTGGATAGAGGGGCCTCCTTGTGCTGGATTTCCGGTCGTGGATAAAGTGGTTGATAGCGATCTTTCACTGTTGGGATGGCCTTTCCTATAGCCTCCACCATGGGGAGATTACCGTTTTAGTGGTACTCTTTTATCATCATGTTTGAGACCCAATGTTGATGATGATGGGTAGGTGATGGAGTCTTATTATTCATTGGGGACCTGACTGCCTTTGTGGTCACCGATACACATGTCTGAGAAAACTGTTGGGATTCCATTATATTGAAGGTATGTCAATGTATTTCATGATATATATATGTGATATATAGACATAAAAACACCATAAAAGTATTATACCATGATTAAATTCATAATTTATTATGTTTATTTTCCATGTTCCTTTTGAATATGAAAGGGGCTTGAGGTGTGGAGACCATCCACATTGTTTAATGATTCGTGGCAGGTTCACAATTTTATTTTCAACCTGATTCACATTGTATCCTCTTCAAATATAGGTGGTGTGAGAATGTTCCCCCATAGAGTTTGATAAATGTTTCTTTTTTTTGTGTTGTAATGGATTTTCCATAGTTGAATGGTCCCACTGGGTGATTGAAAGAGGTTATGTGTCTGCGAAATTGGCCCTTATCAGATACGATTTCCTTGGATGGTCTCCAATAGGTTTATTAGTAGATAGAGAATCACCCAACAAACCTTTTATTAATTATTCATGGACCTTATTTCCAAATTTAGGACCTCGTGTGGGGATTCGGCTAGAAAACATAAGTACTCCATTGGTTGAGGGGCTGGGAGGTCGAAATCATCACACCCTTTTGGGGGGAATTATTCCATCTTACAAGACTATCTTATATATTTTTGAAATGTCCATATGTTCTTGAATCCTAGGTTCTTTCCAAATAATGTGTCCTAGAATTACCCATGGGTTTAAAAATAAATCATGTATATACATGGATTAGGAATTAATGGGAAAATTCTTGTTTAATCAATGCGATGAGGTACTCTAAATTTTATCTTCATTAAGAGGAGAGAAGTTGTTTTACTATCTGGATCGAACACATGAGATTGGAATCCAATATATCCACGTGAGAGGAATAATAACCCATTTTAGTTCTGTTTGAGTTGGGACTTACACCCTTGATGCGACCATTTGTGGGGGAATGATTATGGATAACTTTTTTAAAGGATACCCTTTGATCTATTGCTGTAGACAAGCATCCTTCATATACTTCTTGGGGAAGGAATCATAGTTCAGGTATTTCATTTCATTTGGAACTTATACATTTAAGTAGGCCCATTTGTTTGGGCATGATTAGGGATAACCATTGAAACAGACCCCCTTTGAGCTCAAGTGTTAGGAAGGTGTCCTATGTATCTTTCTTAGGGTGGGAATCAGAGTTCTTGTAGTTCATTTCATCTAGGACATATACATAAGAGGAGGTCGATTTATTTGAGCATGACAGAGGATAACATTTGAAAAGGATCCCCTCTAATATCGGGCCTTAGATAGGCATCCTACATATCCTTATTGGGGCCGAAATCAGATTTCTCATAGTTCATTACATTTATGACTTATACCTAAGATGAGGCCCATTTTTTTGGGGTTATATGGAACTCATGATCCCCACCAACTTCTAATCCCTTGTGATTCATGCTCAGTGTAAGAAACAAGAAGAGGAAATGGATATGAAGATTGAACATCCACCATCATCTACTAATAGATGGTACTAGAGCTCGAACGGAGTGATAAAGATGTCCTGAATGTTTCCATCCCCCACCCTTGTCTTTTCATATCCTTGATATTTAGATCAAACAGTCTATATACACCCTAGGTAGAGGTATATATGAGAACTGATGAATCCTCTTGCAATAAATATAGGGGATTCCCATAGTGGGAGTTCCCTAAAATTGGTTTTGTGAAAGGGGAGGAATGTGGATTCCTTTCAAAGAGATGAGAATGTGTGATTACCATTTGAAATCACTGACCCTCATTGAATGGAATGACAAGTGATCACCATTGATCCCTAGAATGGGGAGGTTCATGATTGTGTACCAATACTGGAACTCAGGTTACCATGTGAGTACTACCTTATGGACATTATGGGGGTTCAAACCATTGTAGGGATTATCTATGTGACTTCGCTTATGATTTTTATGTAAACTCAAAAGGTTGTAATGATGTGACCAGTGGTTTATCATATGGGTCTCGGGGATTTGAAAGCGGCTTTGTCCTAATATCACTGGACTAGTTCACAGATGAACTAATTATGAGGCCATGAAAATGGATGGAGATGATCGAAGTCGGATAGTGTAACATATGAGGGTACCCAATTTCACATAACATTTCTTCATGGGAGGTGGGGGGAACCCTACGAACCATGTTGCTACATAAGAGGAGGGACCACTCACATACCACGAATGTATTCCAACCTATATGTGGCCCGCATGGTGTTTACCGACACGGGTCCATTTTCCTTCCATGCAGCATAATGCTACATTGTCTTGTGTTCCATCCACATAGTGAGGTGCTACGTAGCATAGGGTTACACCTACATAACCTTGTGCTATGCGGGGAAACAGAGTGAAGAAGGGGAATTGATCCTCCAGTTCGTCGGATGTTTATATGCCACAGAGATATGGTTTGTGGTTCCAAAACTAGGTTTTCAATATAACAATTAAAATTTCATTTCCCATTTTTTATTCTATTTTATGAATTTATACTACTAGGATTTCATCAAAATAGGTCCATACCTTGTGGAATGATCTCTTATGAAATCCATCATACATTTCCATCCAATCCTCTGAAATCTGGTCTTGATTTTATTCCTTGTATATCATCATCCTTTCATAGAGATTTAGGGTAGAATGATCTATGAATATCTCAATAGCATTTAACAATTTCCATGGGGAGATCATCCAGCCCATGGATGACATGGTCAACAGATTCCTGTGGTGTTGCAGTTCATGGAAGTGAAGATAATTGCCTTAATCATGCGAATGAATTTGTCTTTTTTGCAGGGAACTACTAGTTTTTCCCCATCTGTGAACTATTTAATTTTATGGGACAATACACATGGGTTAGATTTTATACCTAAAGTCATCCAAGGAAAAGGTTCATAGTGATGGTATGCGGGGTTGGAATTATCCACCTCCATTTTTTAAATGACATGGTTCATGGTAATATTTTTATGTAGTGGAAAAATTAGGCACCTCTATTTCACCAATGATGCGGTTCATGATGGATTCCAGCACCATTGTAATTATTCCACACACTACATAGTTCACAGGTGATTCCTTCCATAAACCACTCAATGAATTCAATATGAGGGTCACTCTAGGTCATTTTACAAAGTTTTCTTCTTGAATAATTTCCTCCAAACCGTTCATCCAATTTTTTTCATCCTTTTCCAAAATTTTTGGAGAATTTACAATCCCTTCGCAATGTTTTTAGGACCCTAAAGTTACTATGGGAGAGATATTCTATTACATGATTCTCATCATTAATGAATAATCCTATGAATTAGAGTATTTTAGGTGATAGAGATAATTTTCCCCATGGTATGGTCATGTTCCATGGGAAAAGGAAATCAAATATATTGTGGGATTTCCCATAGAACCATTTAGGATATTGTTACTTTTATATTTTCATGGTCATGAAACCGAGTAAATTGTCAATCGATCAATAAAGGGAATTCACATGGAGTCTAGTATGAGATGTTTACATTTACAAATGGAATGTTCATGAAACTTGGTAATACATTAGCATCTCAAGAAAAGGAATTCATATAGAGCCTAGTATTCTCTGGTCATATTATTCGTAAGGGTGTGACTGATGGTTAAATTATACATGAAATAGAAAATTCATCATCAATAGGATAATAATCAAATGGAATGGGTGACACATCCTATACAAGAGGATCCACCACATGATAGAGATATTTGGAATCCTGAAGAATTTTTGTTAGCTTAACCTGTGAATCAACCCAAAGCTCAATGGTTGGATGGTTTTTTCCTTAAACATATTAATTTATAAATTAAGACCCAGTTTTATCTTACTATTCCATTAAATATATTTTCATCCTATATTTTTAGTTATTATGGGATTCAAATTTTTAATTTTTACTTACACAATATTTAAGTGCCATTTGGTATATTGGAAGACTTCATATATGTAGGTATGGGCAAGGGAAAGGGACCATAAATTTTTTTTATCATTCTAAATGGATTGGAGCATAGAGATCATCATGGTATTCATTACTAGGGATTTGGAGTATTATTTTTCAAGTCTTTTTATTTTTTTACATGAATAAATTTTATGAAATAAAATAGTTACATTAAGAATTCCATTAAATAATATTTATTATTATTTGGATTGTTTGGGTTTTCCCATTTTCCTTCATAGGTGTCATAATTTAATATTTATATTATTTCATCTATTTAAATTAGTATTTAACCCATGTTTATAGCCTCATCACACTGTTCCTTTTACCCTCACTACTATTTGATATCCTTTGGCATACAAGGAGGAACACTTTATGTTATGTAACAACCTATCTCATTCAAAAGAGGGAATACTAGGATGGGGATATTAAAAGGATTTATAATATGAGGTATTTTTTCTACCATTACTATTTAGGGAATCTAAAAAAGATACTAGTATGCATCGAGGAATTTGTAGTGAGATCATGTGTGGGAGAAGCTAACCCAAGTGTGGGGGGAAACCTGACTTCTCAGGGATCATATTGTTTTCATGTTGTTAAATTGTTATAGTTTTGATGTTATTCATTTTTGGGTGATTCACCTATTGTGTGGTAGTTCTATTTAATGAGATTTTACTCAAGGTGTGGTGCGAAGTTATATAAGTATACATGAATCATGATAGAAATGTAGGGACATAAATTGATTGGAATTTTTCATTTTAGGGACATATTTATTTCATGTAACATATCTGCATTTCCAATCTAGGAAATAAAATCCATTGTTTTATTTGATAAAATGAAGTGAATGAAACTATTATGATAATCCATTTTTATTATTAGTCCAAGTAAAGTGATTCCTTATGTAAGTGCTTATTTATTGTTATTCTCTCCTATTGAGGTTGAGATTGTTGTGTATCTTTTGTTATAATTAATTCGTTGAAACATGGGAAGAAATTACCACTATTGAATTTTCAAGTTGGGAATTAAGAGATTGGTAATCAAAACACTCCTTATAATATCGGGGAAGAACTTCCAATGACTATAGGGAACCAGATGGATGATATGATTTGTGACCACTTCTTATGAGTCATGTGACCCATAGAGAGAAATATATCTAGTGATGTACCTTCGATGTCTAATCTGACCATAGATTTCTTGATAAAAAATCCACCTGCATTCACTAGGTTGGGAGGCCATTATGTAGGTGAGTTCTGAATTGTGTTAGACCAGATGATCCTTAAGAACCTCATGAAACAAGTAGGAATAAAAGTGATGATTTCCACTTACATGTTATGAGGATCATTCGAGAACTGGCATGGCATCCGGGATAAATCTATTCAGTAAGTGGAACTAACTTATAAGAACATTGAGGTGATGTTACTGGTATTGTTCTATCCAAATAAATTGAGGGGGATATAGCTTAAGAGTTCATACACATGAGACATGGTAGAATGTCTGTTATGGAAAGTTCTAGATATTTCATTGACCTGGAGAAATTTCCTCCAACATTTATTAAATATGAGGTAGCTAGGGAATAGTGATTCAAATATTGGATCTATTAGGAGATAACGTTTTAGGATAATGTATTTTACCTATGAGGCTTTCTGGTCATTTTGTATCTGGATCTCAAAATGGAAGGTAGCATCTAAGAGTCTTGGAGTGGATGGTAGGAAGTCGTAGTAGGATGATTGAGGTTCTAATATTTTGGGAGAAAGAAACATATAATTGATATTTACCAATAGGGTATTAGTGTGAATTATTTCTATAGGAGTGGATATCTATTTTAGTATCCTGGACTGCTGGGTTTCTTTTAGTGTTTTAGGGCTTTCGACATGTTCTTCTAGTGTTGTTTCCCTTTAATGGAGTCCCAATGTTATGGTAGGAAGGGAAAATCCAAATGTTATTTTAGTAATCTTTAGTAGATGAGTGATGTAAGTGGATCAAGGTAAGAACCAGTGTCTGGAAGAATCTTAGATACTCCTCAATAGTGATGTAAATGATGTTCATCAGGATTCTCATGAAAGGGGTGTGGACATGGAACTCCAATGCACAAGCGATTGTATCTGATAGACTGTGAAACCCATGGGTTTCAAAATAGATCCTATGGTAGAGCGATGAGTCTCCTAGTTATAAAATGTAATCTAATAGGTTTGGATGTGGTACCTTCTAACGTCATAGGTGTAATCCATATGTTTTATACCCTTTATAGTGTTTTTGATATCGGAGAATCACATATATTTTTTTTTACACATTTTGTAAATGGGTTGGATTGGTTTTGGATATCTTAGATGGGGTTGTGACCTTCAACATGTTTTATGGGTGAAAATAGACGCTATCAAACATTATGGAAGTGTTACCTTGAAAAGAATGACTACAATTTCCTTTGGAGTTATTTTTTCTAGAAATGAAAGGATTTTATATCATTCTTGGGATGGATTTCCTTTTCCATTACTGGGATCTTATTGACTATTATTGTTGGAGAGTTACCTTTCTATATCCCAAAGGGGAAAAATTATTCCACGGTGAATGTGATTAACAAGATAGTCATGTTGGACTAATTAAATAAATATTGGATTGTTTCATTTATCACATAGAATCCATTTTTATAGAGGATGTTGTGTTATAGTAGAGTTATTTTACTATAGTCGTAGACCATTTTTCGGGATTTATTTATTTAATATATTTTATCTTCAAACATGAGCAGGAGATTGAGTTCATTATTGTTTTGGTGTTCGGAGATCAGTAAGTTTCTTCCCCACCTTATAGAATGGAACCATCAAATATTCACCATTTGAAATCTTATTTTGATACTTTGGAAGATAAGTTATTAATATTACATAGTACTTTACAATGAGGTTATCCTATAATTTCGTACAAGAAGGTTTAACGAACATTTCACTAATATTAAAATTATCAGAGACTTGACCAGATGATGGAAAATAACCTGTATCCCTTTATATGAATTGAATATATCTTCAAAAATCTAAGAGGAGATCAGATATTCTCTAAGAATTACTTCATTATGTGTTACCATTAGTTATGGGTGAGAATATATGACATAACCCAGGATTCTTTTAAGAGCTAGCATGGATTCTATGCATTTAAGATCTCTTCAATATTTTGACTGGTTCTCAAATTTTTCCAAGATTGACTTGAGGCTCGGGTACCCTTGATTAATGGTGAGAGGTTGTTACATACCCAAATGTTATATTAGATGAAGTCATGTCTTTTAAGAGTCCATAGTGATAACATTCCGTATGACTAATACAATTATGATATTTATGTTCATGATGAATCAGACATTTCATCTATTTCTATTGTATTTTGTGTTGGTTTTCATCAATGACATCTTAGTTTACTCCTAATCTTTAAATAAAAATGGTGAACATCTTGACACAATATTTATATAATTGAGTGAGAATCAAATTTACTCTATGACATTGAAATTAAAATTGTGTATTTATAGTGTACTTATTGGTTTATGATATTTTTGAGTCTGAAGTGTTAGTGAACCCAATGAGGGTTGTAGCATTGGATTCATTTCATCCTCCAATGAATGTCTTTTTGATTAAAATCTATCTTATTTTATGATTTTATTACGGTTGTTTTATCAATGACATATCATATATGGAAGCACACATGTCTAGGCTAACCATGATTGGGGTGATGTTTGTTCAGTTAGATTCTTATGAGAGGGCTTCCGAGTAGTTAAAAAGTAGGCTGACCTTAGCACCAATTCTCACCTTACCTCCACTGGTTAATAAATTTACTTGATACTGTGATCTATCAAATGATATAATCAATGTTTTTCTTATTCAAAAAGATCATGTTGTTTCATATGGGTCCATGTATTTGAGACCACATGAGATGAATTATCTAACTTGTGATCTAGAATTGCATATGGTGTACATGCCTTATGAAATGTGATGTTTTATCTACTAGGTGATAGTTGTTTAGTATAAATTGACTACAGTGTCCAAGGTATATATTTTCATAGTGATACATGTACCTTCAGTTTATGGTTTGGGTCGATTATGAACAATACGTTGACTTCGAGCAAGATTACACCCTCAAGAAAAAAGATTTTTTTTCAATTCCTTGGGAGGAAATATGAAAAGAGAGGTAGTGTGGGAGTCTATTAACGAATGGGGAATAATTTATGTTATTTGTAGAAAAGTATTTGGATGTTCTTGACTTTTTTGGAGTTGATGCTCTGACGTCGAGATCTACTATAATCGTGATTTTTTAATGGATCAAGAAAGTGTAGTAATATGATATAGATGTATTATCTATAAGGGACAACATATATATTGGAGAGCCACTACTATGATGGCATTTTTGAAGTGGTTATGTCCTTCATGTTAATAGCCATGTATGGGTTCCTTTGGGATTTCCTGAGGAGCTAATAAGTGAGTGTTTGGCATATAAATGGGTGGTATATCGAGGTATGTCAAAGATGTATTGTGATCTACCTATGATGAAATGTTTTCTAGGGGGAAAGTAGAAGATACCAATAGTCATGCAATGATTTTTCACATTTCACCAGGTTATGGATGAGAATCAGAGGCCAATAGGGTTATTGAATCATTTTATTATAATAGAATATATGTGGGATGATGTCAGTATTGATTTCATGATTATATTACCTATGAAATCCTAGAAGAATAGTTCATTGTGGGTTATCATGGACAAATTCATGAAGGTATTTCCCCATCAATAATTGTGGTAGTGAATAGATGTGATAGATAGTTTTATTACATAGTTTTTCGAGTGGTATTGTGTTAAATTGAGATAGCCATTTCATTTCAATGTTCTTCTACAACCTTTACAACATAATACGATTCCCTATCCTTCTGATTATATATTATCATCCTCCTATTGACGACTAGTATGAAAAAATGATTCAGATTCTAGTGGATATGTTTTGAGCCTTTATTTTGAACTTCACTGGTTCTTCGTAGAAATATCTAAACATGTTTATTTTACATATTAGAATATATTCCATAAATTTATCCAAATGGGTCCTTTTTATATGGAAGTTCATGACATTTTATTCTTTTCGGTTTAAAGGTAAATAAGTCATAACCCTTTGGGTCTACTACTATACAAGTTAATTATAAGAAAGATCAATTTATCTGGAAGTGGCTGATGACAATGAAAATATTTTAGAAATTATATGATTTCTATTGGAGATGAAAAATGGTGTTTGTGGTTGTCCAATGAGTTTCTCTTTGTTTGTCGCATAAGATGAAGAAACTCCACATTGGGAAGCAAGATATGCTAAAACCTAGGTTTTTTGGATCATTTGAAATTATAGAGAGGATCGATCTAATGGAATTCAATTTTGACCTTCCATAGCACTAAAAAACTATTGATAATGTGTTTCATGTTTCATAGCTGTAGAGATATCATCCTATATCTTCCCACAAGATGGATGTTGGTGCTATTGAGCATGATGGGGATGCAACGATTGAGGAACATCTAATCATTAACATGGATTTAAGTGAGAAAATATATTAGGGAAGTCCATGCGTCTAGTGTGAGGTTAGTGGAAACATGGGTATGTGTAAGTGGAGACATTGTAGAGGGATTCTTCTTTTTGAATATAGTTGAAGGACTATATGGTTGATACCCCATAGTGTCTCTTTAGAGAACATATTGGGGATGAGATGATATTTGGAAAGGAGGTTGTATGATCTTTTATTTTCCATGGTACATTCAAATTAATGTTTAGGTTTTAAAATCCTTGAGTTATGGTAAACTACGATTAGACTGTGGATCTAGATCCCTTCTTTTGGTTGAGTAACATATTGGGAGGAACCTGAAAATTCATATGAAGTCCAGATACATAAATAATTCATGTTGTGAATTGTCAATTCAAAATTTGAATGGTTATTGGTATAACCCATGAATATCATTCACAACATGAATATATTTGTGAATATACATGAATCAAAATCTCATGAAAAGAGAGTAACACATGATGTGAATGTGTTTTTATAGGTTTCAAAACTAAGGCGATCAGTTTCTTGGTGTATATCAAAATCCAGGGGTTTTATTCCATAAATATTATACTGAGTTTGTTAATAGCCATTCCAATTTATTTATTTTATTCTTTGTAGGATGAATTTATCATATCATTCTCTCTTAGTTATCTCAATTTCCAGCCATTATATAGTCTACATCTGAGAGTTATCATAAATCATGAAAAAATATTCTATATTATAATAATGTTTTAGACATAGAGGTTTAATTTACGTATCTTAGCTCTTCTTCTCTATCTTGATACCTTAGTTTTTTTGGCTGAATGATAGTTCGAGAAAACCATACCCATACCTTACTATGATGCCTTGTGCAAAGTAATTTTTTCATTGATGAAAAGGAAGGTCAAACCCTACACTACCATGGATGATGAATAATTTTATATAATATATACTTCTGAGTTGGGTGTTTTGGAATAAATCCCTATCATTTGTTCACTTTTTAAGTATTATGAATAAGTTATATTATTCCAGAACAACGCATACATGCCAGAAACTAATCATTAAACCATTTTAGGAGATCTAAATGCTTGGGTCTCTAATGGTTCTTGTTGTTTCTGATTACAAAGAAATAGGGACTTGAAGGTTCTTTAAAGTTGTTTCAATCTATTATCTTTGTAAATATCATGGTTTGGAAGAACCTAGATCCCTATGATGTTTTAGAAAAGTTGTGGTTTGGTAAATTTTTTGAATTGGAATAAAATATGGAATTTTGATAACTGGTAATTTGGAATAATAAAATAATATTCTTTTTAATTGTAAATTTGTTGAATTCAACAAAAATGATTATAATTCCAAATGGTGAGATATTTCATTACTAGTTTCTTTTCATTGGTGACTTTTCCGAGGAAAGAGAATCCAGCAATTGTGAGAGATATTGCATCATTTAGAATAATATTATATGGATTATTTTTTCCTTGTTATGATCATTTTCCCAAGGAAATAGTAAGATTATTTAGCACAAAAATTCAAATAGATTCCATCATCATATGGTGAGTTTTACCCTTGAAATGATGGTGTTCCTTGAGAATTTGTAAGCGGATATAGCATTGGAATTCTCATGGTGACTAATATTGTTAGTATATAAGATGCCTGAGGGAGAGACACGTAGTTACATGAGACATGAAAATTGAAATTCATCCTAGGAAAGAGAATCTTGGGATGATATCGGTGACAAATAATATATAGGAGGACCCACCACATGTCAAGAATATCTAACATCATATTAATGTATGATTGGATGACCCTTGGTGTCAACCCAGAGCATAGAGGTTGTGATGTTTATTTTAGGTTGTTTTTTAACATAGCAATTAACATTATTATTTTTATTATTTTATAATCTCTATATTAATTTTTTTTATGTATACATCATTGTTTTTATCCTATTAGGTTAAACTCTAAAACAATTCTGATGTTGATTGGTACATATATATACTTCATGGATATTAGAAGAGAAAAGGGAAAGGAACCGAACACATTATTATTTTCTTGTTGTATGAGTTGGTTCTTAGAAACGAGACTAACATGGGGTTCATGAATAATTCTTTGGAGTCTTATTTATCGAGTCCCTTTAGTCATTAAATTGTATGTAATTCAGTAAATCACTACGTTTTATTAATCTTATTAATAAATGGTATTTTTTATTTAATTTTTTTTAATTTATCTATTTTTAATATTCACGGGTTTAATGTTTTATTATTTATATTTTATATATTTTTTTTCTAGTTTGGAACATAAGGGTACTATCTCCCCACTATTTTCGTTACACCCTCGTTGCTGGTCGGTAGCCACTAGTGTGTTAGGAGGTGATCCTGAGGTCACATATATACCCATATCAATCACATGAGAGAATTTTGTGCTAGGGAAATTTGAATAGTTAAATCCTCTATCTCAAAATATTTCAGACCTCAGAAGTGACCCAAGTACACAATTTCATGGAAGTGAGTCTTGTATTATGTTAATTTTATGTTAAGACTATATACACTCAAAATTATTGTACCATGACATATTTTTGTTAAAATTTCATCCATGAATATATATTCATGTTTTCAATTTGTTTGTGGCTTTTCAATGTGTATTGTTGTGTCTCATTCATATCTATTCAGTAATTTCATCCATGAATTTATATTCATGTACCATACCACTTTGAAACCATTAAAAGGAATTTTAATTTTAAAACATTCAATTTCATATAAATAAATCCTTAAAACCATTTGAAAAACATGGACATTAATGAGAACGATTAAAGAAATAAATCATTAAAACATTTAAATGGATATTTTAGTTAGGGTTCTAAACCAAAAGAGAGAGATTTGAATACAAATTATTAAGGTAATCTAAAAATTATGATATCATGAGAATAAATGGGCTCATGATATTCTATGTCAAAGTATAGTATATACACCATATAAAAGTGATTTGGTGTAAAAAAAGAAGTCTCAATAGAATGTAAATTGAGATCAAATCCCTTATAAATACTATATCCTTAGGTTAAGGATATATCAAAGACATAATTATGTGTGAAAAATATAAATACACTAAATATTATTGGATATACAATGTAAAAAAATCAGAGGACATTCACACATATTCTTGTAACAGCAACACCAATGACGTGGAAATTTAACTCAAAGAATGGATATTGAGTTAATATTACTCTTATCAAGTTCAAATCGACAACTTGAGGATGTATTAGTTCTGTGATTATGTGCATAAAAAGTATATCCAGACAAAGGGAAGTGGAAATTACAACATAAATAATAAAATAGTGATTTCACACAGAATCTTGGATTAAAATGATCAATGATGTCTGCGTAAAACCCAATGACTGGAAATCTAAATTAGAAATTCCCTTACCAATTTGGTGAATTATGAATCATACACCCCATGAAAGAAGGATAATACAATGAAGATTTAAATACCCCTAAATTAATTTATATTAGACTATGCAATACATACACCCCACAAAAGGGAATAGTGGAAATATATCATGAATCTCACGGAAATAAGAAGTGAGACGAAAACCCCTTACCTTGTACTTTTCCTTAGTCGAGCGTATGATAAACTCCTATATAATAGTTAAATAATAATTATTAAATTATAAATTAACCACATACATAAATATGATTTCATATATTATATTCAAATATTTCTTTGTTAAAAATATTTTAGTAGTATCATTGTTTCGGGTGTTAACTGATTCATTTTTTATTTTATGTTTTATTTTGTAAGTCATGTTGGTTATGGATAGGATGTATTTCATTAATATACAGAATTATATATATTTCATAAAAATTACGTTTAATCATAAAATGAAAATTATCCTTGAATGGTTATGATGGGGAATGAATATTATCGCCTTCGTGGAGACAGTAATCCTTACGTACGCACGAGCGAAAATATCATTCATTTGAAGGTGAAATTTTATATAATTGGATGTTATATCATATATACAGAATCATTAACATGTTATATTTATTATTTACATAAATTATACATTATAATTATACCCATCCAAATAATGAAGTGTTGAATAACAACTTGACCACGACGTGGAGACGGTAAGCCGTACGTACACATATATGGTGGCTTTGTCATTCATAGGATGAATAGAATAAATAATCTAGTTGTAACATATTTATAATAACATCACAATATTTAGAAGGTACTGGGTTTATTATTTTGTTATGGAAACAAAAACGAATGAGGAAGTGGAAGAAGAAGATAACTTCGAAAGGGGTAATGAAATTATTACCTCTTCTTTAGGTGCTTCCTTTTGATTTGATCAAAAGGGCTCTTTAGGTTAGATTTATGATCAATTAATGGGATATAGGATGAATTTAGTGTATTTGGGAGGATATTGGGTCAGGTTTTGGCTGATCCAAATGGATATGGAGGTGTGAAATTAAGAGAATGGGATGTTCCCATTTATAAAAGTGGTGAGGGTCACTTTAGGAAAAACATGAAATATAATTTTATTATAAATTTATTTTTGGTTTCTAATATATCAAAATGGATTTATTTCTAAGATAAGGTGGTAATGGGTCTAAGAACACTCATCCAATAGGTTTTAGGCAGATTTAGGTCACCACATTAACCTTATCTTTTAGATTAAACTCTTAGTTACATAGTTTGACATTTACCATGACTCCTTGTATTTTTATATTATATGGTTAATAAACCAACTATAAAATTACAATTGAACCCAAAGTGGTTCCTTAATAACATATATATCATTAGATAACTACTTTGGATGGACCTTATATTTTTAGGACTATTATATATTTTAATTAAATAGTATTTGTTTTAAACTCAATTATATCAATTTTTACACTATTTAGTATTTGGTTTTTGATAAAGTAATATAAAATTTATTACATCTAAAAAAATTCATTAAATCAACAATAACATGTCATATTAACCTATAAAATTCATGGAATGCATTATAAGTCTCAATTTACATTTATTATAATATATATAATGCAAATTACTTTAATCTTTAATTAATAAGGTAATTACTCCATCATCATTGTGTCATAAATAAATTTAATTATTTAATATATATAAATTATAAATAAAATATCATGGTGTATTAAATCTCTTTTTCATTCTAATTAATAATTATAGTCTAATTTATCTTATGTATAACCATATATTAGTAATGGTTTAGTTATTAATTTTTGAATTTTACAATTTTAACTATTCTTTAAATAAAATAATAATAAATTTCCCAATATAATAAAAGTGGATCAAAATGATCATATTTTATTCTTAAGGTTGATTTTGGTCGAAATAAACTTTTCTAATAGAATTAGAACATGTGTTAGGGTAATTATAATATCATTTTTATCATTAATTACCCTATTTTATTATAACTATGGTAAATAAAATTCAAAAGTTACTATTCACCAAAAATTATTTTCATCTTATTGATATAAATTTTACTTACTGATGTCAATTGTGTGTCTTATATTTTTGAAATTTAAATCATAGAAGCAGTAAATTTACTTTTTATGCAAATTTGCTAACGTGCCTAAATGGTGGGTAAAATATGTTAAAAAGGACAATAAAATTTTACACATCTAATTTTATTATAAAATGACTCCAATGAATTATATTTAACTTATATAGGTATTATGAATATATATTGACTGAAAATAAATTCATATAAAATTAATAGTTTTTAAATAAGAAGTCTGTTTTAAACAATAACACAATGTTTTTCACTATTCATAAAAAATTGCAAGTTTTCAGAAAAATACCTAAAATTAACCATAAGGTAATTTTGATATTAAAAATTCAAAAATGAAGTCTATTTTACCTAATTAAAAACATACAAGTTCCATTAATTAATTAAAAATTAATTCTAGTTGTCAAAACCATAAAGCAGGTTTTAAAGAATTAAAAACTATCAAATGATTGACATGTGTATATGTCCAATTTAAATGAAAAATTACATATAATGACCTATATTGTAATACATGATGAGAATATAATCTAATTTTACTTCAAAACCATTCTATTGTATAATTTAAAAATTTAATTATTTTGATTAAAAAAGTTGTTTTCAATTAAAATTTAGTATTTTTTCCCTATTCACCAAAAGATGAATGTTATCAGAAAACACCAAAAAATAATCAAAACTATATTTTTATGTATCTATTATAATGAAGTACTTTATTTTTTCAAATTGAATATATGAATGTTTGAAATATTGGATTTAAAAAGGGTTCTCCATTAAAAGGAGTTAAAATTGGATTTTTGTTTAAAAATAATTCTTTTATCTGAAAAATAAAATTTGTTCTTATATAATTTATATGAAACACATAATATGGATGTAAAAATTATATGGAGTATATGAAATTCAAAATGTAGTTAATACTATTAATAACCTATTTTTTAACAGCTAGTTCGGTAAGTCGTGGTCCACTCGAACTCGGTGTTGTATGTAACAAAAGCTATTGAATTACTTTAATGTAAATAACATACTATGAAAACATGGGGTGTTACATACACCCTCCATTTCACCCCTAAAAACATCAGCACCTACCCCACCCCCCTCAAAAACCCTAGCAGCTCCTCTACCATACACCCCCCTCCAACACCCCCCTGCAACCACACTACACTCCCCTCAACCCCTGCACAATTCAAGCACCCCCCCACCCTCCAACACCCCATTAACACTACCCGACCCCTACTCCAACCACCCCCTCTACCACCCCTTTCACCCCAACCAACACCCCCGCCACCACAAGGACCCTACACTCCCCTCTTCCACCTGCATAATAGTGGATCCCCCCAAACACCCCCACATGAAAATCAAGTAATAAATTTTGAAAATTAAAAGGTCAGTGTTGTATGGTAAAAACAAATTAGAAATTGAACATTTATACACCTTAAAAAACAACGCAAACATCTCATACCTACCCGTTGAAGTCAATTTTATGTATTTTAAAATCAAGCTCAAGAATCACATGATTATCATTGTACCACTAACCCCTTGAGTTGTAAAGTATATAAAATTCTTGTGTCCTTAACCCTTAATCTAATCGAGATGAAGAATTAGTTGGTAAAAAACACTAAGATCAACCAAACATGATGTTGGTCCAATGAAATTTCAAAAATGGGGGAAAAAATAAAACAATAATAAATGAACACCATTTAAATATAAAAAATTGAGTAATGTAAATAACCAGGATAGTTGGAAATTTACAAGTATTTTCAATTTCATTAAAATACAAAAAAAAACGTGAAAAATGGATTTACCAAACAAGTTTAGTAAGTTCAATTTAATTAAACATAAAATATCAAAATACCTATGGAAATATGATCATTAAATTTTAAAAATGAAAATGTAAAATTGAACCCTAAAAAAATAAATTAGAAAGTGAACATTTATGCATAGGAAATGAATGAAAAAATCATACTTTCTCATTGATGTGAAACTATTATTAAGTCAAACTCAAGAAGCACATGATTATTTTGGTATTATTAACCATTTCAGTTTTAAAAAATATATAATTTCTAATTCATTAACTATAAATGAAATCCAGGTAAAGAATTAGTTAGTAAAAAGCAGAAGGATTGGACAAGCAGGATGATGGTTCAATAACATATAAAAAATATGGGAAAATAGTCAAAAATAATGAATGAACGATCTACTGATCTCAAAAATTAATAATGGAAATAACCTGGATTGTTAATAATTTAAAAATATATTAAATTTATTTTAAATTATTAAAAAATAGAAAATCTAGGTATAATAAACATGTTCCACTAGTTCAACGTAAGGCAACATAAAGGATAATCACAATAAATATTTGCAGTTTCATTAAGCCTATAAAGGTTAATTACAAATTGGAAACCACATAATGATGCATTGTTAAACATTCTAGGTAAATGTCCATATATTGAAATGATATATAAATAATGATACATATTGTATACTATGAAAAAATAAGGCATTGAAACTACATATTAATGTTACGGAACCAGAACAAAATAATATGTATGACTTTTTATTTTTTACATTATTTTATAGTAAACAATACCATTCATGATCTGGTAAAAAACACAAGAAAATGAATCTATTTGAATGAATTTTTTTAATAGAAAAGATAATAAATTATTTCACACTATGTGGAAAATACTCCTTAATAATCTGTAAGATAACAGATTACTCTTCAATCTTATGCTAGAAATTAACACTCAACTACAAAGGCCACTTTCAATTACCTAAAACATAATTTTTTAAATTTATACACAGAAAAGGAGTTATGTAAAGTTAGTGATAATATAATCCTTGGTAAATATAATAATTAACTATATTAACTCTTGTAACTAGTATGTGAATATATAAATAAAATTGTTATGCAAAAAGGGACAATTTCCTTCACGTCCAATTATGACATGCCATAAAATTTCATAACTTAGTTCTCCATAAGCCACCTATAAGTGACCATTACCATATCCCAAACATAGAACAACATAGTTAGTACTAAACATATCATAAAAAATTAAAACATAACATATTAAATTATTTCATCTACATGAAAAATCATGTTGTCATTTTATTCCACATTCATAGCATGTGAAATCAATATTGAAATAAAAATCCACTCTCTATGTAAAAGATCATAATTTCTGCAACCCAATACACATAAATAAACTATATCACGGCCTCAATATCACATATTTCATGTCAGGGTTAATTACCCAACCATTACCCAATTATTCTTCATATTTAACCATTTGAGGATTAATTTACCACTTCATTACATATAAATTCTATATATAACTCACACTATAACAAAGCCAGTTATAGAATATCAACACACATTCTATTTTAATTCATCAATATAGGCTGGACATGATTATCCCAATTGAACAATAATTTCCATATGTGTAAATGACAATTTTAGCAGTAGTCGTACCCCTTAAATCTACCAATCTATGTTTAACGTATCACTAGGATATAATGAAGCTTATAATTCCACCCCACCAACACCCCACCCTCTACTACCCTCTCCCTCCCACAGTGACCCCCCTCTTCATCCCTACATAACACCAGCACCCCCCCCCCACTACAACACCTCACCTACAACCTCCCCACACCACAAAACACCACCCCCACCACACTCACCCTCACCCCTTCTTCCCCCTCCTGCACAACATGAGCACAGTAGAAGCCCAACACCCCCTCAAATTAATCATGAATTAATAGTAATGACTCGAATTTCCAGGGAATAGAAACATATATAGAACTATAAATGTCTTTTATAGAGTCCTAGAATACTCATACATTGAATGACTTCACTAAATTTTATTCTATCAACTGAAAATATATATATGGTTTCAAAAAGATCTTGGACATTTCAAATTAAACTATATCGCATATAAAAAATTCATCCATCTATTTAAATTAATAAATTCATCTATCAATATCATTATCATAGTACTGTATATTCTCCAATACAATGGGTCTCTAGACTCTCTATTCATGTAGATTTATCCACCGATGATAACATATTCATCATGGTTTTCACTACAACCATGTCTTCACTTATATAATACCTTTCATAGAAAAAACATCCATATCCTAAGAACATATCAATCAAATGATGAAAATCACAACCAATCATATCTTACTGAGGTTACTCATACAATTTCCAACTCTTCCAAACTCCATTTCCATTATTTGAGCCATATTTTGTATCCCTAATGGTATCATTATATTATTTTTTACCCATAATTCTTGGATAGATCTCATGGTTTCCTTTGGTTGGTATAATATTATACCAGTACCCATTTCTATATTAAATATATGGACACACTCAATGATGATAAAGATAAACATAACCAAACAGGAACAAAAAACACTTATATTTATGACATGCCTAGAGACTATTTCAGTTTAGATGGAAAATAATTTCATAGTCGTCTATTGCCTCAAAAATTAAAGAGGAATAACAATTAAATAATATTTATGTGAATTGAATCCAAAGCATATAATTCTTAAAACATCCCACCTATTCCTACAACTCTTTATCCTCTTTAGTAGGACCATATATTTTTTTATCAGATATTTATATAGAAAATTTATAATAATACTAGAACAAAAAAGAGAATATTATCATAGAAAAAAATACAGTGAAAAATCAGTAATTAATATATTTTATGGAAACATATAGATTTTAAAATAATTCTATGACACCAAAGTTTCATGCTTCTAGTATTCTAGAATGGGTCCACCTACAGAAGATATTAAAAATATAGAAAAAATGAGGGGGATAAACTTATAGTATAAAGAGAAAAGAATAAAAAATTGAAAAATTGGACTACATACAGTCAGAGGTTCATCAAAGGAGGTAGAGGTTATGCCTCTAAGAAGATTCAATGAGGAGGTATGGTGGTCACATCATAGGAGGATAAAATTCAATATATCAATAATAAAACATTTCTACTACATAAGCATACATCATTATAAAATAATTAAATATATGTACAAATTAGTAGAAACACCTCTACACAATTCAATATTACAATAATCAAACATAGATGCATAATAAAATACCACATATTAACAAAAAAAATATACAATTTACATCAATAGTGAATCTCAATATTAGTATCATCTGAATAATGATAACCCTCATCCACATCTTCTAAAAACACCATCAACACCTCTCACACCACCAGCATCATCATCATCATCATGGACATCAACATCATCACCGACACCTGCATCGACACTATTTACAGGTCTAGCATTTAGTCTAGCTCTATCTATAGCTCCTGAATAGGAATGTACATAAGCATAATGTGTTGACATCAAATAGGTTTCAGCCACCACAGGTGCATCTAGTGGAATTGTAGAATAAAGGGCAGACAAAACATTCAGCATATTTTCATTTATCTCCTTTTTTTGAGATTCTTCATTGATTGTGGAATTCATTTGATCCAATATGAATTAACTATAACTAGTAATGATAGCAATTTTTTCGGAAGACCAATATAGAGATGGTACAATCCACTTCCCAGATCTATAATTCACACTACCCTAATGCTCATCTCTTAATACTGAATTTAGATGATCATTCAAGACCAAATTATCAGGTTCATTTTCTGAAAATTCCTCCAAATCATTCTATTGATTTATATTTAACATAAATTAAAAATTCCAAACAATATAAGGAATGAAATTTCCTGAAAAAATAAATTGAAATATACCTACAATCGCCATCTCGATGTCGATATTTTTCATAGTACCATTTTTATTTCTTCTACTACTACAAAGAATTTAGAGAGAGGAACACGAGCCTCAATATTCAAGGAATTTTTTGAAAAAAAATAATTAAATGAAAATTGGAAGCAAAAACTTTATATTAAAAGAATCTAAATAATTAAAATGATAAACTAACTGTAATTACTCATTATCTGAGAGTGATGTGTGTCCACAAGTATAAACATGTTTCATTCCAATCTTATTTGTTTCATTTCTATCTGATTTCTCCTATAAGAATATAATTATATATATTCATTAACATAAATGAAACAATTAATTTATACTTTAAAAATATTTTTCAAATATATAAATAAATATTTATATATATAATGTTATCAAATACCGTAAACCCTAGAATCATCTAATATCTGATCATCTCTTTGTATTGTGAAAATGTGAAATAATCAATCGCCAGTATTTCTTCTAGCTCTATACCAACTCTCTTTTTTAGAAAAAACATATATGTAAATCTTGTACTATTGGAACATTTCAACTTATTTTATTAACCTTGTAGTCTTGGAATTTTATCTATCATGAAAATTATTTTGGAGCTACAATGGAAAAAATATTTGATAAGAATATATTATAAATTAATATATATGAAAGTTGATTAACATTACATAACCAGATCTTTGACCGAGCATTGTTATTTATTTGTTTTCCAACATAGCTTCAACTTATTTGTTGAACAAGAATGAAATTTCTATCTCTAGAAACTGTTTCCATAATGCTTTTACATTATGTACCATTTTTTCAATTATAGAACTATGTTAATTGTATTCAACCATGATTTTGATTTGTAAATTCAAAACCTATAATTTTTTTTGTGAGCCCTCATCATCTAGTAGAGGCTATATCGACTAACAAAAATAATAATAAAGGGAAATAATATATATGATTATATCAATAATCACTAACAATAATTTTTAAACACATACAAGTAGATGAGAGATCTGCTGACCCCTGAAGTACTACATCTAGAGGAGGGGGAGTAGCCTCTATGGTAGGTAAGAAATATATAGTTGGAGTAATCTGTATAATAGATGATGATAATTATATGGATGGAGGGAGAAAACCTGATGAATAACCTTGTACAGATGAGGGTGTATATAGATATGGATATGGTAGTGGGTATATGAGGGCACTGTGACCATTACATTGGAGGGTGTGAATGGAATATACGGAGGCACGAGAGTCTGAGAAGTACCATTTGATGTAGGTGTGGGCAGAAGGGGATATGGAAAAGGTGGTTATAGAAAATATCGAGGTGGCATAATTGGAGGATGACCTCTGAGTGACTCAACTAACATTGTAGTAGGTTGAACTATATAATCATTCATAGTAGTACCCTATCCATACTATCAGCCTCATTTTCATTATCTACCCATCTCATCAATGATGTGTCCTAAAATTATATATATGATAAAACAAAATGAACGATAACAAGGTAAATGAAGGAATGCTGTCGTGGGATCCCTCAAATGATTAGTGGTTTTTGGGTACTTAGGTGTAGTAGAGTAGGTGACCAAGGTCATCTCTCAAAGGAAAAGTAAATTAAGACAACTTCTAAAAGGTATTTTAAAAGTAAAATAGAGTATAATTAAGACAGTACATGAATGTATAAGGGTGGTTGTTAATCATTTATAAAACTTGAAGATGTTTGTTGGAAGAAGATTTCATTTTTTTGTTTTTAATTTTGAAATAATGTTTGATTAAAAAGACACGACAAGAAGTTATTTTTTTAGAAAATATTTTAAAATCCGTAATCGATCTAACTCTACCTCTTAATTTACTTAAAATCATTATCATTTAAATAAATATCCACTTAATTATTATCCTCTAATTTGTTAACCCTCAAACCCTACGAGAGTTAACTTAACCACAATGATGAAATTACTTAAACCCTAGGCTTGCTTCGGAACACCCAATCCCAGCACCCTGCTTTGATTGTTGTTCTAAGGTTAGATTATGGTTAGTGGTTACATAGATGACATATACATTCTATAAATGGGGATGAATTCTATTTAAGGATTATATTTGAAATCTACAAATTTATCTTCTCTGGTCTTGTATTACCGATTAAGATCGCCCTTTCACAATTTACAAAAAATCTCAACCCCGTGTGTTTTTGTGTTAATTGTTCAATTTCATGCATAGATTCTTATAATTTTAAAACACAATTCATGGATCAAATTACGTGGATTATTGTAGCTCAATGATTCAAAATAATTAAACAAAGAGGGTTAAAGAAAGACCGATCACAAAAAAAACTACTCTTCAATGGGCGGTGTGGTCATCGTGGAGATGTTTTACATGAGCAAAGGATTGAAAGTGTAGAACCCAATGTAGCCTCCAATATTGATTCCAACCCAATTAGTAAGATTAATAGAAGAATAAATTTGAGAAATGTAGAAGATTATTTTATGTAAAATTAATGATAAAAACATGAAAGAAAAGAAATACAAAGAGTAGGTGGGAGAGGGGAGCCTTTTTGGAAGATTGGTTTTCACAAATCCTTACTTCTTCCAAGGGTTTTGAGGGGCTCCCAAGAGTCACACATTCGTCAAAAAATTCCCAAAATCCCTACAAGCCCTTCCAAAGAGTTAAAACCCCATTTAAATAGAGTTTGTGAGGGATAGAGTTAGATAACTTTTTATGTGTGAAATGAAAACTCAGAAAAATATTTTATTCCAAGTTTGACCACACAGTTGGACTCCAAAACGCATCAATTGTCTGGTCATCAAAAAGGATTCATTGTGACAAATCATGTCTCCGATATTTTCTCAAAAGTTGGGCTCAACCCAAGCCTGTATGAAGAAGATACAACCCAAATGGTGAAGTGATGTCCAATCTGGATAGTTCAGTCCAACTATGTCTTAATGGCTCATTTAGTCTACTTATATGCATGATCCAGCTCCTAGGTACTGAATAGAATTTACATCCCATTATGTCAGAAACACCGTTACAAATTTTTGAGTCAAAATAATTTATTGATAAATATTTATCCCAAAATACTACAGTGAATACAAAAAGGGGAAAAATGGAATTTTCATCAAATTTGAAAATGAATGATCTAATCCCAAATATTCCAGAATTGAACATATCTAGCATAATGTAAGGAAATTATATCATTTATTTTCAATAAAATATTCAATAAAATAGTGTTTTATCAACTCTCCCACACTTATCCTTTTGCACTCCTGGGAAAAATCTCATATCAAGTTTATATCAATATCAAATGAAAACGAATTATAAAACACATATCCTTGATATTCATAAATTAAACACCAAGAAAAAAACGTTATCATCCCAAAAAACCCCATTATTTAATGTTCATCATTTATATCATTCAATATATTTCCACTTCATTTATCCTCCCATACACAAAACACTTGCCTTACTTGAATTTTATTTTATCACACAAATGTTAATTTTTTTGCAATGTCTTTCTCATCCAAACTCATACAAGAGTCACCATAGGCTTGATAAATTCCAACATCACCACCTGATGTGAGTAAAGTAAATATGTTTATCATGAGCACCTTTCAGGGTTGTTCTGTGGCTTTCATTTGGTAGGATTTAGATGTGAAAAACTATGAGGCTGAATGAGGAGGGCTTGACACTTTTTGAAGCCAAATTGCATTAATCTAATTTTCCCTTAAATATGGTCTCCTACTCAATCAACATAGCATCGATTCATGTTAATCATCATGAAAAATAAAGGAATGTGCACACCATTCAACATTTCATCAGTAAAAATGTCAATCTTCTGAAACATGATTTTCTTAAAATCTCCTGATAGGCACAACTTTCCCCCACTATTAGAAGGTCCAGAAAGGCATATCTTCTTTTATCACAAAAGCTCTAGAAAGGCACCAATTTAAATATAATTATTTTCTTTAGCACCATACACAACTCTTTAGAATTTAATTTTCCACCCAAAGTATCACAGAATGTGGTGTCACAACACAAGATAGCTTCCCCCACACTTATGTTCAACTGGATTATGCAATTTCACTTTAAGAGTTGTCTGGATATGGAAAATTTTCTTGTAATGTGGCTAACCTAACAGGCTTTTCATGGCTTATAAGGGAAAAAAGGATTAAATGTTCAATGAAGGAAATTATAATAAAATGATTCTTTGAAATAGGGGCTTTAATACCAAACAAATTCCTCAATCATTTAATTGAAATTACCTCAAACCCTACCATTTTGACAAGAATAAATCAAATTCTGGTTAAATCAAGCATGGTTTGGTTCTCTAAAGAAGTGAGGTGAATGTAATGAGTTTTAAAATAATGGTTTAGAAGCCTCATAGGAAAGTGATTTCAAGCATAAAGACAGTGAGATGTGGCATGCAATTCAAAATTCAGTGTTCTTTTCATGAAATTAATAAATATTTGAACTTGAAACAATGTCATATCACCATTCATTTAATCTTAATTTCTAGGGATAAATAGTTTCACTTATTTATATGGATTTCAAAATGGTTGTCGAGAATCATTTCAGCTCAAAAGTTTTATAATCACACATAAAATTGTAAAATAAACACAGAAAATTTGAAAAACACACAATATAAATAATTTTTTAAACAGGGAAACAATTGAAATTACTATACTGAAAGGTTCCCTCCCCCACACATAAAATATTGCATTGTCCTCAATGTTAACTGACGCATGCCTGTCGTGGGGCGTGGCAAAACAAAATTTTATTTACCTAAGTATAGTATAGCAGTTGATCCTAGGTAGTCTCCCAAAGAGGAGTGCACACAAAACAAGGCTGTCACTTTTTGTTGGTTTTCTTAAAAAGATTGGTTTTGACAAATGATAAAGACGATGATCGGATTGGGTTCGGCTAGACCTAGTGTTGTTCCATCATGGTTTCCAAATTTTATCTCTTATTATTACTTAAACTGGTAAGAGAGAGATTCATCTACTGAGTCCTCTCTCTCCCTTAGTCAGATAAATGTGATGAGAATTTTTCTTTCTAAAACCATAGATTGGTCTATCCTCCTTCCAATGTGCTTAGGGTTGTAGAAGGTCTCTTGATTAATTAGATCAATCCCAGATCTGGAATTTTTGTTCCCTAATAAACCAATATTTCTACATAAAATCCTACACACGTTCTTGAAAACCACCGATCAATCATCACCCAACCCTAATCTTGTTCCACCATATACAGATTAGAATTGGGTGGAGGGAGATGTGAACATCGACCAAAGCAATTTATAATTTCAGAATCAAAAATTTAACACTACCGCATTCGAAATTTAATACTGAATTAATAATTGAAACCATTATAAGAAAGAAGAAAAAATTTATTCATTTCAAGCACAAAAACTCAAACAAAACACATAGGTCCAGCCTCCCCTCTTTCTGATCACTCAAATGAAACTACCCCTCCATAAATGGGGTAAGCGAGATGATGCGGGAGAGAAGAGACATTTTAAAGTAAATAAAAATAAAAGAATGAAGAAAAATGATGCTGAAGAATAATTTTCTCGAGTGTCCTTTGGCTTCCTCCCGTCTCCGATTGTGGTGTCCCAGAAGGAATGGGATGGAATATTGGATGTTTTGAGAGGGTGGAGCTCTCCTCCTTTTATACGCAGAATTTGTCCCCCGGATGTTGACGCATTGTAGCCCCATTAAATGAAATCTTCACGCATTGCGCCCTGCTTTAATGTTGTTCATAGTTCCCTTGGACGTGTCCCCTCAAAATATCATCGGATTTGGACATGTATTCCAAGAGTTATGGCCGTTTTACCCTGAGCATTTATTCTGTCCAGTCAGACTCTCCAAAACGAAATCCTCCGGATTAGGGTGATTTAGTGACCCCATAAACGGCTAATTCACTCGGTGATTACTTCATAAAAGATTCTCCAAAATCCCTTACGCGTCCACCTACTAAATTTCACAAGCATTGGGGCCACCATGGATGAGTTATGGATCCCACACCAAAACTAGGATGAACTAAAAACAGTTTTCTTTCTCCCACTTGTGAGCAACGTTTGAGCTTCCATATGGCAGATTCAACTTTTAGTCCAAAAATAGTAAATGAATCCCTTGATGTGTAGAATCATAAAAAGAAATAATTTTACAAATTGGATCAGTGTAGATAATGTTATGGCCAATATAATGAAATAATTTAAAACTGTTAAAAATCCAAAATGGCCAATTTTTACTATTCAGCTCAAAAAAACACCAATATCATAAAAATGAAACAATTAATCTTAGAGGATCACTTTTGTGGGTTTAAAACAATGATATTACATATAAATTAATTGAAAATATTTTCTCTATCAATTACCCCACACTTAATCTATGCTTTTCCTCAAGCATAAAATCTCAACATGGAATTCAAAGGGCACCAATGTCACCAATATTTAAATTTCAAATGAAATAAAATCAAAGGATTATCAATGTCCAATCAAATTTTCCAGTTCTATAAAATACCAATTTAATTTCCCATTTTTCAAAAAACAATGAATTCATGCATTTTACTTTTCCCCTTTGAAAAATAATGGAGCTTCTCCTTTCATTCATTCAAGCTTCTCAATTTATTATTATTAAACATGCCAAATCATGATCTACCTCACTTTTGAATCATTTATCTCATCACCCATGATAAAACTAATAGTGGAGTTATGATCATATCATGAGAACATGCTCCTTACACATAGGCTTGTAAAGGAACTACTTTCTCCACTTTGTAAAGACAAAAAACACATAAAATCATGAGGACTTTCAATAAAGGTTCAAATGACTCTGTGGCTTCGGGTTGGTGGGTAAATGATTGAAATAATTTAAGGCCAAAAGTAGGAGGTTTGACTCTTAAGTACAATTCATGATTAATCATGTTAAAACACCAGATGAACCTCACTCAAATCCCCTTGAATTGTGAATTACAACACCGCTCCCCTTTTAATGTCATGGGTCATGAGTCAATAAATGATTTACAAAGAATGATATCATCCAAGTTCTCCCTGTTTTTTTGTATAGCTCCAGATAGGCACAACTTTATTTGCTTTTTATGTAAAGCTCCAGACATGCACGACTTTATTTTGAATTTTTCTCTCTCTTATTTTTATGGAGAACCGGATGAAATGAAATAAGCAAAATGAAATGATGAATCATGCCCAATTTTCTAATAATACATTTCCCAAAATGATGATGCACACATTATATGAACCAAAAATGATACATATCCCAATAAACTCACACTAATGGCCCTTTCCCCACACTCAAACTTGAATTACCATGCAAAAATACTAAAAGTGTGGGTAGGTAAGGAAATATCAGCTTGTAATGTGTCTTAAACCTATAAGGAAATTTATGGAATCTATGGGCTAACGAAGGATAAATGTAAGGGTGGGTCTCAGGTAAATATGTGGCTAGCCAATGTAGTGACTCAATCATTTTAAATGTGGTTTTTTACTGTCATAGCATTGACAAGTTTCAATACAATTTCTAGCAGGTGGCACATCCCAAGATCACTCAAGAAATATGCTCAAGATAGAATAGGAAATATTTAGTCTAGAAATCCTCTCAGGAATGTGAATTTGATATTGGAAAATCACTCATGGCATGATTAAAAATAGCAAATTAATTCCAATGAATTTCAGAAATTCAAAGAATGAAAAAAGGAAGTGAAATTTCATTTACATGAATCAATTAATTCCCTCAAATCACGAGTCCTTATTTCGATATCCTTGCATCACTTTAATAATCCAATTATCCATTTTAATCATTCAATATCATTAACATTGAAGTCTAAAACATGGAATCACTGGATTTCTATGAAACTCATTTCTCCTAGATAAGTCAAGTAAAACATGAATTCAATCGTGGGCATGAATTTTTTTATTAATTCTTTAAAAGAATAAAAATGTAGGGAATAAAGTTGGATAATACAGAATTGAAACTCTTACTCCCCTGTAAAATGGATTCTTTTCATCTCAATGTATAATCCCACTACAACTTCTTCATTAATAGACCTGAAATATAAAAATGAAAACAATTGATAGTGCAGGACTATTCAATCATGCTGGTAAATGACTAAGAAGACAAGTGGGAAATGGGGAAAAATGTGGGTTTCCTCCCAGTAGCGCCTTTGTTTAATATCGTTGGCTCAAAAAAACAAATCAAAACAAAAAAAATTAAAAGTTTTGAAAAATATCCTGGACTACAAGATTCCCTCCCCCACACTTAATTGACGCAGTGTCCTCAATGCATGTAAATGGAATTTTTTATGTAAGTTTCAAAAATATGGAGTTACTGAATTTAATCAAGTGTAAAGGAATAATGTAACCTGGTAGGTGTTCATTTGTATTCAGGGTGAAGGAGTGCGGTCTTCTCCACTGGTTCTTGAGGTACGGTCCCATGGAACTTCTTCAGCCTCTGCCCATTTACAGTGAATGGGTTTCCTCCACCTTCCTTTTGAATCCACATAGCACCAAAGGGGTATACATGAATAACAGTAAAGGGGCATTCCCATCTAGAATGAAGTTTACCTAGCATAAGCTTAAGTCTGGATTTGAAGAGTAACACGTGATCTCCAAGGTTGAAGGTTCTTGGTTTAATTATCTTGTCATGGGCCATCATTGTTCTCTCTTTATAGATCATTGTGTTTTCAAAATATTCCCTTCTAATTTCCTCTAACTCCTGCAACTGCAATGTTCTTTCTTTCCCAGCTTTCTCAAGGTCCAGATTCATCTCTCTGACCGCCCAGTAGGCTCTATTCTCCAACTCCACAGGAAGGTGGAAACACTTTCCATAGATCCATCTATAGGGACTCATCCTTATCAGTGTTTTGTAGGCCATTCTATATGCCCATAATATATCATCTAACTTTTGGCTCCAGTCCTTCTGGTTGGGTTTAACAATCTTCTCCAGAATGGATTTCATTTCTCTATTGGAGACTTCTGCTTGGCCATTTGTTTGGGGATGGTATGGGGTAGATGTTATATGATGCAACCCATACTTCTTCAGCAATGCATCCATTTTCCTATTGCAGAAATGAGTTCCCTGATCACTGATTATTTCTCATGGCACGCTAAACCTACATAAAATGTTAGCCCTGACAAAATCACAAACAACTTTTGCATCATCAGTTCTGGTTGCTTTTGCTTCCACCCATTTTGAAACATAGTCTACAACCAAAATAATATATGAATTTACAAATGATATTGGGAATGGTCCCATGAAATCTATGCCCCAAACATCAAAAATTTCACATAAGGTTATTGTTTTTTGTGGCATTTCATGTCGTTTGGATATGATACCAGAAAATTGGCATTTTTCACATCTTTTACAAAATTCATATGCATCCTTGAATAAGGTGGGCCAGTAGAGTCCAGATTCTAAAACTTTTTGGGCAGTCCTCTGAGGTCCAAAGTGGCCTCCATAAGATAATTTATGACAAAATTCAAACACTGATTCAATTTCACTTCTTGGCAAGCATCTTCTTATGATTTGATCTTTATGATTTTTCACAGAAACGGGTCTTCCCAAATGTAAAATCATGATTCAGATTTAAGATTATGTTGATGATGAGAGCTTAGATGAGAGGGTACCTGAGATGTTACCAAATAGTTGACAATGTTGGCATACCATGGTACTTCACTGTTGATGATATAGAGTTGTTCTCTAGGAAGCTCATCATTAAGTGGGTTCTACTTTGGTATTTCTATTCCAGCGGTGTGGGGTAGTCGACTCAGATGATCAGCCACTTGATTTTCATTCCCCTTCTTATCTTGGATTTCCAAAATAAACTCCTGTAAGAGTAGCATCCATCTCACCAATCGTGGTTTAGCATCCGCCTTTTTCATTAATTACCTAAGAGTTGCATGATCAGAAAAAAACAACAACTTTAGTGCCCATAAGATATGATCAGACTTTATCTAGTGAAAAAACGACTGCAAGGAACTCCTTCTCTGTAGTTCTGTAATTTATTTGGGTTTCATCCAAGGTCCTTGATGCGTAGGAGATGACTTGAGGCTTGCTGTCAATTTTCTGTGATAGAGCGACTCCCACTGCTTGGTTGGAAGCATAACAAAGTAGCTTGAAAGGGTAATCCCAATTGGGTGGCTGCATTATTCGGGGTGTTATTAGCCTTTAATTCAATTCATAAAATGATTCCCCACATGCACAATCAAAATTAAAGTCAGCATCCTTTAAAAGTAATATTGAGGGAGGGAGGGAAATCTTACTGGAATCCTTGATGAATCTTCTGTAAAATCCTACTTTCCCTAAAAAGGATCTAACATGTTTGACACAAGTTGGATATGGTATGAAATTTATTACATCAACTTTTGATTTATCAACCTCAATAACTTTTTGTGAAATTATGTTCCTCAAAACTATCCCTTTTTCAACCATGAAATGACATTTTTCGAAATTTAAGACAAGGTTATGTTCAATGCATGTTTTTATAACTTTTTCCAAATTTCCCAAGCAATGATCAAATAAATTTCCAAAAACTGTGAAATCATCAAGAAACACCTCCAAGAAATCCTCAATGTGGTTCGAGAAAATGCTCACCCTACACCATTGAAGTGTACCTGGGGAATTGCATAGCCCGAAAGACATCCTTTTTAGGCGAATGTTCCAAAAGGGCAGGTGAAGGTTGTCTTCTCCTGGTATTCTGGTGCAATTGGTACCTGAAAATATCCTGAGAATCCATCTAAAAAATAGTAATGAGTTTTTCCACCTAACCTTTCAAGCATCTGATCAATGAATGGAATAGGAAATTGATCTTTTCTGGTAACTTGATTTAGCTTCCTGTAATCTATACACACTGTCCAGGTTTTTTGTATTCTCATGGGTATTAGTTCATTTCTTTCAATTGTAATAGTGGTTAGGCCGGTTTTCTTGGGGACTACATGAATTGGGCTGACCCATTGAGAATCAGTGATTGGGAAAATGATATCAGCTGATAACAATTTCTCAATATCTTCCTTAACGACCTCTATGATTGTGGGATTGAGTCTTCTTTGAGGTTGTCTAACTGGTCGAGAATCACTTTCTAAAATATCCTGTGAGAGCATACCTTAGGGTTGATTCCAGAAATATCACCTAAACTCCATCCTACAACTTTGAAACTCCTTTTGAGAAGGTCAATCAATGTTTGTTCTTGTGAATGGGATAGGTTATTGGAAATGATTACTGGAAATTTATCTCCTTCCATTAGGTAAGAATACTTCAAGTCACATGGCAAAGGCTTCAGCTCTAAACATGGGGGTTGTTCAAGGGATGATATTTCATTTAGGTTTCCTACTTCTAATGTTGAATTTTCTAGAATAATCTCACTTCATTTTAACAAATCATCGAAAAAATAAGATTTTACTTCATCCTCCAACATGATATCATAATTTTTAGGTTCATGGGTGTTATAAAATTCAAATAAAGAGTGTTATCCCACAGATAAAAATTCATGAAGCATAAATGATTCTTCATTTAGTTCTATACCTTCATCATGGGAGATTGCATAATGTGAGTGATTGCTGGAGGGGTGTTTCATCGTATCAAGAATATTTAAGTGTACCGTACTATCTCCGAGCTCCATTATGAGTGTTCCTTCATGCACGTTGATGAGTGTCCTAGCTGTTTTCAAGAATGGTCTCCCTAGGATGATGGGAGATTGGGATGGTGCTCGGTCTTCCTCCATGGTAAGGACATAAAAGTTTGCTGGAAAGATTAATCCTCTCACTCCTACAAGAACATCTTTAACGACTCCAACTGGGAAAACGGTGGATCTGTAAGCTAATTGTACCACCACACGAGTTGATTTTAGTTCTCTGATCTACAAAGATGAAAACACTAAGTGAGGCATCACATTTATCGAATCTCCAAGATCACATAGTGCATCAGTAAAATTTAAAGATCTGATAGTGCAGGGAATAGAGAAAGACCATGGATCTTGACATTTTTGCGGTATCGGTGGTGTGATCAATGCTGAGACGCTTTTTCCTAAGTTGATTATTTCATTTCCATCTAGCCTCTTTCTTTTAGTACACAACTCCTTCATATATTTTGCATATTTAGGGATTTTCCTGATTGCAGCCAGTAGTGGAATGTTAATCTCAAATTTTCGGAATGTTTCCTGAATTTCACGTTGAATTCATTCTTCTTCTCCCTTCATTGAATCAACCAATGATGATAGGAATGGTGCAGGGATATCCTTTTTCTCCTTTTTTTGTTTCTGCAATGGTGTTTCAAGTCTTTCTTTCTTGAACAATGTTCTTTCTACTATGTTGTTGACTCCATCTTTTGGTTGGACATGACAAGCTTCAGTAGGTTCCCTAGATTCATCCTCCTCACATTGTACTAGTGGTGTGAGCTCCTTTCCACTTCGGGTTGTGATTGCACTAAAATTCTCTTTTGGATTGGGAATTGTTTGTGCAGGAATCTTACCTTGGTTCTTGGTGAGAGCATCTATAATGCTTGAAATTTGATCAACTATCTCGTCCATCTTATCTTCTATTCCCGCAACTCTTGTCTTCAGCTGTTGGTCTTCATTTTTTGGTGCACTTGTGGATGGTTGCTAATAATTCTTTCACTGGAAAGGTGGTGGTTGGAATGTTTGTTGTTGTTGGAAGGGATTCTGATAAGGTTGTTGGAATGTTATCGGGTTCTGATATTGCTGCTGAAAAGGTGCTCTGGCTTGGTTCTATTGAAACCCATACCCTGGTTGGGTTTGCGGTTGGTATTGCCTTTGTTGATAGGCTGCAACACAACTTTCTGTCCTCTGCACTTCTGGACATTGATCAGTGTAATGAGAATTAGTAGAGCATAAACCACATACCTGATTCAGTACTTGTTGTTCCTTCACATGGTTCACAGCTATTTGTCGCACCAACCTATCGAGTTCACCCATTTCATTCCTAATTAAATCTACTGAATCATATGTTCTTACCTCATGGATTCCACTAGTGATCATACCTCGAGTGCCAAACTACTATGAATTTTGTGCAATATTTTCAATTATAATTCATATATCTGCAGGTGATTTATCAATGAGGGCTCCTCCCGACGAGGCATCTAGTAGATTCCTGTCATTGTCAAGCAATCCTTGGTAGAAGCACACAAGGAATTGGTCCTCTACTATTTCATAGTGCGGACAACTTGCACAAAGCTTCTTGAAACGTTCCCAGTATTCGTAGAGTGTTTCTCTAGTTGATTGATGGATGATATAAATCTCCTTCTTTATTGCACTGCTCCTGGATATTGGGAAGAATCTTTGTAGAAAGAATTTTTTTAGATCATCCCATTCACTGATCTCCCCCAGTTGCAGATTGTACAACAATTCCTTCGCTTCTCCCTCTAGTGAGAAGGGGAAATCCCTCCACTTCACATGTTCTTCGGCAACTGCTCGAGGTTTGAAGCTGGAGTAGACATAGGTGAATTCTAGAATATGTCGATTCGGGTCTTCACCTGCAAGACCATGAAATTTAAGAAGCACTTGGATCATGTTAATTCTCAATTCAAAATCATTTTCTAAGGTAGGAATTGCAAGTTAATAATTTTTATTGGTAAATTGATGTGCATAAATGTCACGTAGGGTTCGGTTGGGATTTACCGCAATTATTAAAGGTTCAAAGTCTTCACTCAAGGTTTCACCTGAATCAGTGAGATTTATTTGTTAAAAATCTTTGGGAAGATTTTGATTTCTCAATTTGGTTATCGTGCACTCAATTTCTGGATCGAATTCTATTAAATTTCTATTTGAACTACGGGTCATTCAAAATAGATTGTTTTTTTAAAAAAAGCATTGAGGCACTACCTCCCCGACAACGATGCCATGTTTGACGCATGCCTGTCGTGGGGTGTGGAAAAACAATATTTTATTTATTTAAGTATAGTATAGTAGTTGATCCTAGGTAGTCTCCTGAAGAGGAGTGCACACAAAACAAGGCTGTCACTTTTTGTTGGTTTATTAAAAAGATTGGTTTTAACAAATGATAAAGACGACGATCAGATTAGGTTCGGCTAGACCTAGTGTTGTGCCATCATGGTTTCCTAATTTTATCTCTTATTTTTCCTTAAACTGGTAAGATAGAGATCCTTCTACCGAGTACTCTCTCTCCCTTAGTCAGATAAATGTGATGAGAATTTTCCTTTCCAAAACCTTAGATTGGTCTATCCTCCTTCCAATGTTCTTAGGGTTGTAGAAGGTATCATGATTAATTAGAAAAATCCCAGACCTGGAATTGTTGTTCCCTAATAAACCAAGATTTATAATTAAAATCCTACACACATGCTTGAGAACCACCGAGCAATCACCACCCAACCCTAATCTTGTTCCACCGTATACATATTAGAATTGGGTGGAGGTAGATGTGATCATCGACCAAAGAAATTTATAATTTTAGAATAAAAAACATAACACTACCGCATTCAGAATTTAATACTTAATTAATAATTGAAACCATTATAAGAAAGAAGAAGAAATTTTATTCATTTTAAGCACAAAAACTCAAACACAACACATAGGTCCAGCCTCCCCTCTTTCCGATCACTCAAATGAAACTACCCCTTCATAGATGGGGTAAAAGATATGATGCGGGAGAGGAGAGACATTTTAATGTAAATAAAAATAAAAGAAAGAAGAAAAATGATGCGGAAGAAGAATTTCCTCGACTATCCCTTGGCTTCCCCCCGTCTCCGATTGTGGTGTCCCAGAAGGAATGGGATGGAATATGTGATGCTTTGAGAGGGTGGAGCTCTCCTCCTTTTATAGCCAGAATTTTTCCACCGGATGTTGAAGTGTTGTATCCCCATTAAATGACATCATCACGCATTGAGCCCTTCTTTAATGTTGCTCATAATATTATTGGACATGTCCCCTCAAAATCTAAGCGGATTTGGACATGTATTCCAAGATTTATGGCCGTTTTACTCTGAGCATTTATTCTGTCCAGTCAGACTCTCCAAAACGAAATCCTCCGGATTAGGGTGATTTAATGACCTCATACACGGACAATTTACTAGATGCTTCCTTAATAAAAGATTCTTCAAAACTCCTTGTGCGTCCACCCACCAAATTTCACAAGCTTTGGGCCCACCATGGATGAGTTATGGATCCCACACCAAAACTAGGCAGAACTGAAAACAGTTTTCTTTCTCCCATTGTGAGCTTCTTTTGAGCTTTAATATGACCGATTCAGCTTTTAGTCCAAAAATAGTAAATGAATCCCTGGTTGTGTAGAATCTGGAAAATAATGAATTTGGCAATTTGGATCACTGTAGATAATTTTATGGCCAATATAAAGAAATAATTTAAAACTGCTAAAAATCCAAAATGGCCAATTTTTACTATTCAGCTCAAAATAACACCAATATCATAAAAATGAAATAATTAATCTTAGAGGATCACTTTTTTTGTGTTAAAAAATGATATTAAATATAAATTAATTGAAAATATTTGATCTATCATTAACCCATAAGATGATATATTCACATGAAATGTATAATTTTAAATAGGACAAAGAATAACAAAGTTAAAGTGTTAGGAACAGCCTGATGTTCTCAAGTGATGATGGGGTCATGTAGTGTGATAAAATCCACTACATTAGTAAGAAGTCCCTAAATGTATCTCTTCAAACGTTGCCCATTGACTGTAAAGCCCCTTCTTGTGTGATCTCCACTACACCATAAGGAAAAACATTAGTCACGACATAAGGACTTAACCACCTGGAACGCAACATCCCAGGCATCAGCATTAGTCGTGAATTGTAGATAAGGACTTTCTCTCCAACATGAAACTAATTTTGTTGAATCATTCTAACATGAGATGGTTTGTATTTTTCCTTGTAGATCCTGGAGTTCTCATATGAAGACAATCTAATCTCCTCAATCTCTTGAATTTCCATCTTTCTTTGGATTCCAGCATGGAACAAATCCATGTTACATTTTTTATAGCCCAATAAGCCCAGTGTTAAACCTCCATAGGGAGATGACATGCTTTCCCAAAAAAATCCAAAATGGGGACATACCAGTGGGTGTCTTGTATGCTATCCTATAAGCCCACAATGCATCATCCAAGCGCTTGCTCCAATCTTTCCAATTGGACAGCAAGGGTTTTTTTAAAATCTGTTTCAACTCACGATTTGAAACCTCAGCCTGACCATTTGTTTGGGGGTGGTATGGTGTTGATGTTTTCTGCATCACCACATACTTCCGAAGGAGGGAATCCAAATTCCGATTGTAGAAGTGTGTCCCTTGGTCATTGATGATGGCCTTCAGTACTTCAAACCTGCAAAATATTTACGCTTTGAAAAAGTCCACAAAAACATGAGATCACTAGTCCTGATAGCCTTAGCCTCTACCCATTTACTCATATAATCTACAACAACCAAAATATACAAAATACCAAATGAACTAGGAAAAAGAACCCTAAAATCAATCCCCGTATATCAAAAATCTCACAGAATAGTATGGGTTGTTGGGGAATCTCATGTCTCTTAGAAATTTTCCCAGTGTGTTGGAAATGAAAGCATGACTTACAAAATACATGTGAATCATGGAATAAGCAAGGAAAATATAATCCAGAGTCCAAAACTTTCCTAGCTGTCCGTTGGGGTCCAAATTGTCCACCACAAGCTAGTGTTTGACAAAAATGTAAAACAAACTCTAACTCATGATCAGGAACAAACCTCATAATAACTTGATCACTACACATGAGCCAGATGCATGGATCATCCCAAACATAATACTGAGACTCACCTTTTAATTTTTTGACTTGATGTTTCTTTAAATTTGTAGGGATTTCAGAGGCATCAAGGTAGTTAACTAAATCTACATACCAAGGATGTGTACCTGAGATGGAATAAAGATGCTCATTAGGGAATATTTCATGAAGTGGTACATGGTCCAAGGTTCCATCCTCTAGTGTGTTAGTAAGTCAACATATGTGGTACACCACTAGGTTTTTTCAACCCCTTATTGTACTTTATCTCAATTTAAAATTCATGAAGAAGGAGTATCCATCATATTAGCATGTTCTTTGTGTCTGGATTCTTCAAGAGGTACCTTAGAGCTACATGGTCAAAAAAACAACAACTTTAGATCCCAATAAATATGAACGGAATTTATCTAAAGAAAATATGATTGCAAGAAAATCCTTTTCTATTGATGTGTAGTTTGATTGGGCTGAATCCATTGTCCTCAACGCATAGGATATCACATGTGAAAATCCCTCCACCCTCTGAGATAAGACAGCTCCAACTACGAAGTTGGAGGCATCACACATAAGCTCAAAAGGAATCTCCCACCGTGGGGGATGTATGATATGTGGAGTGGTCAGACACTTTTTTTGATCGTCAAAGGAAGTCCTGCAAGAATCATCAAACACAAAATCAGAATCCTTTTGAAGTAATCGTGACATAGGAAGAGCAATCTTACTAAAATCATTGGTGAAGCGCCAATAAAATTTTAAATTCCCTAGGAAAGATCCAACATCACGCACACATGAAGGAAAGGGTACGTATGGAATAATTTCTATCATAGATCTATCAACCTATATCCCACGTTTGGACACTACATTCCCTAAGACAATTCCATGATCTACCATGAAATGACACATTTCAAAGTTCAGGACCAGATTATTCTCAACACAATGATTCAACACCTTCCCCAAAATACTTATACATTCATCAAATAAAGACCCAAAAACATTAAAATCAGTCACAAATATCTCCATGCAGGTCTCAATAAAATCATAAAAAATTCTCACCATGCATCACTAGAAGGTACCTAGGGCATTGCAAATTTCAAATGGAATCCTTCGGTTGGAAAATGTACCGGGGATGGTATGGGGTAGATGTTATATGATGCAACCCATACTTCTTCAGCAATGAATCCATTTTCCTATTACAGAAATGAGTTCCCTGATCACTGATTATTTCTCATGGCACGCTAAACCTACATAAAATGTTAGCCCTGACAAAATCACAAACAACTTTTGCATCATCAGTTCTGGTTGCTTTTTCTTCCACCCATTTGGAAACATAGTCTACAACCAAAATAATATATGAATTTACAAATGATATTGGGAATGGTCCCATGAAATCTATGCCCCAAACTTCAAAAATTTCACATAAGGTTATTGTTTTTTGTGGCATTTCATGTCGTTTGGATATGATACCAGAAAATTGGCATTTTTCACATCTTTTACAAAATTCATATGCATCCTTGAATAAGGTGGGCCAGTAGAGTCCAGATTCTAAAACTTTTTGGGCAGTCCTCTGAGGTCCAAAGTGGCCTCCATAAGATAATTTATGACAAAATTCAAACACTGATTCAATTTCACTTCTTGGAAAGCATCTTCTTATGATTTGATCTTTATGATTTTTCACAGAAACGGGTCTTCCCAAATGTAAAATCATGATTCAGATTTAAGATTATGTTGATGATGAGAGCTTAGATGAGAGGGTACCTGAGATGTTACCAAATAGTTGACAATGTTGGCATACCATGGTACTTCACTGTTGATGATATAGAGTTGTTCTCTAGGAAGCTCATCATTAAGTGGGTTCTACTTTGGTATTTCTATTCCAGCGGTGTGGGGTAGTCGACTCAGATGATCAGCCACTTGATTTTCATTCCCCTTCTTATCTTGGATTTCCAAAATAAACTCCTGTAAGAGTAGCATCCATCTCACCAATCGTGGTTTAGCATCCGCCTTTTTCATTAATTACCTAAGAGTTGCATGATCAGAAAAAAACAACAACTTTAGTGCCCATAAGATATGATCAGACTTTATCTAGTGAAAAAACGACTGCAAGGAACTCCTTCTCTGTAGTTCTGTAATTTATTTGGGTTTCATCCAAGGTCCTTGATGCGTAGGAGATGACTTGAGGCTTGCTGTCAATTTTCTGTGATAGAGCGACTCCCACTGCTTGGTTGGAAGCATAACAAAGTAGCTTGAAAGGGTAATCCCAATTGGGTGGCTGCATTATTCGGGGTGTTATTAGCCTTTAATTCAATTCATAAAATGATTCCCCACATGCACAATCAAAATTAAAGTCAGCATCCTTTAAAAGTAATATTGAGGGAGGGAGGGAAATCTTACTGGAATCCTTGATGAATCTTCTGTAAAATCCTACTTTCCCTAAAAAGGATCTAACATGTTTGACACAAGTTGGATATGGTATGGAATTTATTACATCAACTTTTGATTTATCAACCTCAATAACTTTTTGTGAAATTATGTTCCTCAAAACTATCCCTTTTTCAACCATGAAATGACATTTTTCGAAATTTAAGACAAGGTTATGTTCAATGCATGTTTTTATAACTTTTTCCAAATTTCCCAAGCAATGATCAAATAAATTTCCAAATACTGTGAAATCATCAAGAAACACCTCCAAGAAATCCTCAATGTGGTTCGAGAAAATGCTCACCCTACACCATTGAAGTGTACCTGGGGAATTGCATAGCCCGAAAGACATCCTTTTTAGGCGAATGTTCCAAAAGGGCAGGTGAAGGTTGTCTTCTCCTGGTATTCTGGTGCAATTGGTACCTGAAAATATCCTGAGAATCCATCTAAAAAATAGTAATGAGTTTTTCCACCTAACCTTTCAAGCATCTGATCAATGAATGGAATAGGAAATTGATCTTTTCTGGTAACTTGATTTAGCTTCCTGTAATCTATACACACTGTCCAGGTTTTTTGTATTCTCATGGGTATTAGTTCATTTCTTTCAATTGTAATAGTGGTTAGGCCGGTTTTCTTGGGGACTACATGAATTGGGCTGACCCATTGAGAATCAGTGATTGGGAAAATGATATCAGCTGATAACAATTTCTCAATATCTTCCTTAACGACCTCTATGATTGTGGGATTGAGTCTTCTTTGAGGTTGTCTAACTGGTCGAGAATCACTTTCTAAAATATCCTGTGAGAGCATACCTTAGGGTTGATTCCAGAAATATCACCTAAACTCCATCCTACAACTTTGAAACTCCTTTTGAGAAGGTCAATCAATGTTTGTTCTTGTGAATGGGATAGGTTATTGGAAATGATTACTGGAAATTTATCTCCTTCCATTAGGTAAGAATACTTCAAGTCACATGGCAAAGGCTTCAGCTCTAAACATGGGGGTTGTTCAAGGGATGATATTTCATTTAGGTTTCCTACTTCTAATGTTGAATTTTCTAGAATAATCTCACTTAATTTTAACAAATCATCGAAAAAAATAAGATTTTACCTCATCCTCCAACATGATATCATAATTTTTAGGTTCATGGGAGTTATAAAATTCAAATAAAGAGTGTTATCCCACAGATAAAAATTCATGAAGCATAAATGATTCTTCATTTAGTTCTATACCTTCATCATGGGAGATTGCATAATGTGAGTGATTGCTGGAGGGGTGTTTCATCGTATCCAGAATATTTAAGTGTACCGTACTATCTCCGAGCTCCATTATGAGTGTTCCTTCATGCACGTTGATGAGTGTCCTAGATGTTTTCAAGAATGGTCTCCCTAGGATGATGGGAGATTGGGATGGTGCTCGGTCCTCCTCCATGGTAAGGACATAAAAGTTTGCTGGAAAGATTAATCCTCTCACTCCTACAAGAACATCTTTAACGACTCCAACTGGGAAAACGGTGGATCTGTATGCTAATTGTACGACCACACGAGTTGATTTTAGTTCTCTGATCTACAAAGATGAAAACACTAAGTGAGGCATCACATTTATCGAATCTCCAAGATCACATAGTGCATCAATAAAATTTAAAGATCTGATAGTGCAGGGAATAGAGAAAGACCATGGATCTTGACATTTTTGCGGTATCGGTGGTGTGATCAATGCTGAGACGCTTTTTCCTAAGTTGATTATTTCATTTCCATCTAGCCTCTTTCTTTTAGTACACAACTCCTTCATATATTTTGCATATTTAGGGATTTTCCTGATTGCAGCCAGTAGTGGAATGTTAATCTCAAATTTTCGGAATGTTTCCTGAATTTCACGTTGAATTCATTCTTCTTCTCCCTTCATTGAATCAACCAATGATGATGGGAATGGTGCAGGGATATCCTTTTTCTCCTTTTGTTGTTTCTGCAATGGTGTTTCAAGTCTTTCTTTCTTGAACAATGTTCTTTCTACTATGTTGTTGACTCCATCTTTTGGTTGGACATGACAAGCTTCAGTAGGTTCCCTAGATTCATCCTCCTCACATTGTACTAGTGGTGTGAGCTCCTTTCCACTTCGGGTTGTGATTGCACTAAAATTCTCTTTTGGATTGGGAATTGTTTGTGCATGAATCTTACCTTGGTTCTTGGTGAGAGCATCTATAATGCTTGAAATTTGATCAACTATCTCGTCCATCTTATCTTCTATTCCCGCAACTCTTGTCTTCAGCTGTTGGTCTTCATTTTTTGGTGCACTTGTGGATGGTTGCTAATAATTCTTTCACTGGAAAGGTGGTGGTTGGAATGTTTGTTGTTGTTGGAAGGGATTCTGATAAGGTTGTTGGAATGTTATCGGGTTCTGATATTGCTGCTGAAAAGGTGCTCTGGCTTGGTTCTATTGAAACCCATACCCTGGTTGGGTTTGCGGTTGGTATTGCCTTTGTTGATAGGCTGCAACACAACTTTCTGTCCCCTGCACTTCTGGACATTGATCAGTGTAATGAGAATTAGTAGAGCATAAACCACATACCTGATTCAGTACTTGTTGTTCCTTCACATGGTTCACAGCTATTTGTCGCACCAACCTATCGAGTTCACCCATTTCATTCCTAATTAAATCTACTGAATCATATGTTCTTACCTCATGGATTCCACTAGTGATCATACCTCGAGTGCCAAACTACTATGAATTTTGTGCAATATTTTCAATTATAATTCATATATCTGCAGGTGATTTATCAATGAGGGCTCCTCCTGACGAGGCATCTAGTAGATTCCTGTCATTGTCAAGCAATCCTTGGTAGAAGCACACAAGGAATTGGTCCTCTACTATTTCATAGTGCGGACAACTTGCACAAAGCTTCTTGAAACGTTCCCAGTATTCGTAGAGTGTTTCTCTAGTTGATTGATGGATGATATAAATCTCCTTCTTTATTGCACTGCTCCTGGATATTGGGAAGAATCTTTGTAGAAAGAATTTTTTTAGATCATCCCATTCACTGATCTCCCCCAGTTGCAGATTGTACAACAATTCCTTCGCTTCTCCCTCTAGTGAGAAGGGGAAATCCCTCCACTTCACATGTTCTTCGGCAACTGCTCGAGGTTTGAAGCTGGAGTAGACATAGGTGAATTCTAGAATATGTCGATTCGGGTCTTCACCTGCAAGACCATGAAATTTAAGAAGCACTTGGATCATGTTAATTCTCAATTCAAAATCATTTTCTAAGGTAGGAATTGCAAGTTAATAATTTTTATTGGTAAATTGATGTGCATAAATGTCACGTAGGGTTAGGTTGGGATTTACCGCAATTATTAAAGGTTCAAAGTCTTCACTCAAGGTTTCACCTGAATCAGTGAGATTTATTTCTTAAAAATCTTTGGGAAGATTTTGATTTCTCAATTTGGTTATCGTGCACTCAATTTCTGGATCGAATTCTATTAAATTTCTATTTGAACTACGGGTCATTCAAAATAGATTGTTTTTTTAAAAAAAGCATTGAGGCACTACCTCCCCGACAACGATGCCATGTTTGACGCATGCCTGTCGTGGGGTGTGGAAAAACAATATTTTATTTATTTAAGTATAGTATAGTAGTTGATCCTAGGTAGTCTCCTGAAGAGGAGTGCACACAAAACAAGGCTGTCACTTTTTGTTGGTTTATTAAAAAGATTGGTTTTAACAAATGATAAAGATGACGATCAGATTAGGTTCGGCTAGACCTAGTGTTGTGCCATCATGGTTTCCTAATTTTATCTCTTATTTTTCCTTAAACTGGTAAGATAGAGATCCTTCTACCGAGTACTCTCTCTCCCTTAGTCAGATAAATGTGATGAGAATTTTCCTTTCCAAAACCTTAGATTGGTCTATCCTCCTTCCAATGTTCTTAGGGTTGTAGAAGGTATCATGATTAATTAGAAAAATCCCAGACCTGGAATTGTTGTTCCCTAATAAACCAAGATTTATAATTAAAATCCTACACACATGCTTGAGAACCACCGAGCAATCACCACCCAACCCTAATCTTGTTCCACCGTATACATATTAGAATTGGGTGGAGGTAGATGTGATCATCGACCAAAGAAATTTATAATTTTAGAATCAAAAACATAACACTACCGCATTCGGAATTTAATACTTAATTAATAATTGAAACCATTATAAGAAAGAAGAAGAAATTTTATTCATTTTAAGCACAAAAACTCAAACACAACACATAGGTCCAGCCTCCCCTCTTTCCGATCACTCAAATGAAACTACCCCTTCATAGATGAGGTAAAGGATATGATGCGGGAGAGGAGAGACATTTTAATGTAAATAAAAATAAAAGAAAGAAGCAAAATGATGCGGAAGAAGAATTTCCTCGACTATCCCTTGGCTTCCCCCCATCTCCGATTGTGGTGTCCCAGAAGGAATGGGATGGAATATGTGATGCTTTGAGAGGGTGGAGCTCTCCTCCTTTTATAGCCAGAATTTTTCCACCGGATGTTGAAGTGTTGTATCCCCATTAAATGACATCATCACGCATTGAGCCCTTCTTTAATGTTTCTCATAATATTATTGGACATGTCCCCTCAAAATCTAAGCAGATTTAGACATGTATTCCAAGATTTATGGCCGTTTTACTCTGAGCATTTATTCTGTCCAGTCAGACTCTCCAAAACGAAATCCTCCGGATTAGGGTGATTTAATGACCTCATACACGGACAATTTACTAGATGCTTCCTTAATAAAAGATTCTTCAAAACTCCTTGTGCGTCCACCCACCAAATTTCACAAGCTTTGGGCCCACCATGGATGAGTTATGGATCCCACACCAAAACTAGGCAGAACTGAAAACAGTTTTCTTTCTCCCATTGTGAGCTTCTTTTGAGCTTTAATATGACCGATTCAGCTTTTAGTCCAAAAATAGTAAATGAATCCCTGGTTGTGTAGAATATGGAAAATAATGAATTTGGAAATTTGGATCACTGTAGATAATTTTATGGCCAATATAAAGAAATAATTTAAAACTGCTAAAAATCCAAAATGGCCAATTTTTACTATTCAGCTCAAAATAACACCAATATCATAAAAATGAAATAATTAATCTTAGAGGATCACTTTTTTTGTGTTAAAAAATGATATTAAATATAAATTAATTGAAAATATTTGATCTATCATTAACCCATAAGATGATATATTCACATGAAATGTATAATTTTAAATAGGACAAAGAATAACAAAGTTAAAGTGTTAGGAACAGCCTGATGTTCTCAAGTGATGATGGGGTCATGTAGTGTGATAAAATCCACTACATTAGTAAGAAGTCCCTAAATGTATCTCTTCAAACGTTTCCCATTGACTATAAAGCCCCTTCTTGTGTGATCTCCACTACACCATAAGGAAAAACATTAGTCACGACATAAGGACTTAACCACCTGGAACGCAACATCCCAGGCATCAGCATTAGTCGTGAATTGTAGATAAGGACTTTCTCTCCAACATGAAACTAATTTTGTTGAATCATTCTAACATGAGATGGTTTGTATTTTTCCTTGTAGATCCTGGAGTTCTCATATGCAGACAATCTAATCTCCTCAATCTCTTGAATTTCCATCTTCCTTTGGATTCCAGCATGGAACAAATCCATGTTACATTTTTTATAGCCCAATAAGCCCAGTGTTAAACCTCCATAGGGAGATGACATGCTTTCCCAAAAAAATCCAAAATGGGGACATACCAGTGGGTGTCTTGTATGCTATCCTATAAGCCCACAATGCATCATCCAAGCGCTTGCTCCAATCTTTCCAATTGGACAGCAAGGGTTTTTTTAAAATCTGTTTCAACTCACGATTTGAAACCTCAGCCTGACCATTTGTTTGGGGGTGGTATGGTGTTGATGTTTTCTGCATCACCACATACTTCCGAAGGAGGGAATCCAAATTCCGATTGTAGAAGTGTGTCCCTTGGTCATTGATGATGGCCTTCAGTACTTCAAACCTGCAAAATATTTACGCTTTGACAAAGTCCACAAAAACATGAGATCACTAGTCCTGATAGCCTTAGCCTCTACCCATTTACTCATATAATCTACAACAACCAAAATATACAAAATACCAAATGAACTAGGAAAAATAACCCTAAAATCAATCCCCGTATATCAAAAATCTCACAGAATAGTATGGGTTGTTGGGGAATCTCATGTCTCTTAGAAATTTTCCCAGTGTGTTGGAAATGAAAGCATGACTTACAAAATACATGTGAATCATGGAATAAGCAAGGAAAATATAATCCAGAGTCCAAAACTTTCCTAGCTGTCCGTTGGGGTCCAAATTGTCCACCACAAGCTAGTGTTTGACAAAAATGTAAAACAAACTCTAACTCATGATCAGGAACAAACCTCATAATAACTTGATCACTACACATGAGCCAGATGCATGGATCATCCCAAACATAATACTGAGACTCACCTTTTAATTTTTTGACTTGATGTTTCTTTAAATTTGTAGGGATTTCAGAGGCATCAAGGTAGTTAACTAAATCTACATACCAAGGATGTGTACCTGAGATGGAATAAAGATGCTCATTAGGGAATATTTCATGAAGTGGTACATGGTCCAAGGTTCCATCCTCTAGTGTGTTAGTAAGTCAACATATGTGGTACACCACTAGGTTTTTTCAACCCCTTATTGTACTTTATCTCAATTTAAAATTCATGAAGAAGGAGTATCCATCATATTAGCATGTTCTTTGTGTCTGGATTCTTTAAGAGGTACCTTAGAGCTACATGGTCAAAAAAACAACAACTTTAGATCCCAATAAATATGAACGGAATTTATCTTAAGAAAATATGATTGCAAGAAAATCCTTTTCTATTGATGTGTAGTTTGATTGGGCTGAATCCATTGTCCTCAACGCATAGGATATCACATGTGAACATCCCTCCACCCTCTGAGATAAGACAGCTCCAACTACGAAGTTGGAGGCATCACACATAAGCTCAAAAGGAATCTCCCACCGTGGGGGATGTATGATATGTGGAGTGGTCAGACACTTTTTTTGATCGTCAAAGGAAGTCCTGCAAGAATCATCAAACACAAAATCAGAATCCTTTTGAAGTAATCGTGACATAGGAAGAGCAATCTTACTAAAATCATTGGTGAAGCGCCAATAAAATTTTAAATTCCCTACGAAAGATCCAACATCACGCACACATGAAGGAAAGGGTACGTATGGAATAATTTCTATCATAGATCTATCAACCTATATCCCACGTTTGGACACTACATTCCCTAAGACAATTCCATGATCTACCATGAAATGACACATTTCAAAGTTCAGGACCAGATTATTCTCAACACAATGATTCAACACCTTCCCCAAAATACTTATACATTCATCAAATAAAGACCCAAAAACATTAAAATCAGTCACAAATATCTCCATGCAGGTCTCAATAAAATCATAAAAAATTCTCACCATGCATCACTAGAAGGTACCTAGGGCATTGCAAATTTCAAATGGAATCCTTCGGTTGGAAAATGTACCGAAAGGACAAGTGAATGTTGTCTACTCTTGATCCACTGGATTAATAGGAAGCTGAAAATATCTAGAAAATACATCCATGAAACAATAATGTGTTTCCCCAGCAAGCCTCTCAAGCATCTGATCAATAAACGGGAGGGCGAAATGGTCTTTGCAAGTAGATTGATATAGTTTCCTATAATCAATACACACATGCCAACTGTTTTTCACCCTCAATAGAACTAACTCATCTTTCTCATTTTTAACAACAGTAACACCAATTTTCTTAGGAAAAACCTGAATAGGACTTACCCACTGAGAATCTGAAATGGGATAGTTTATACCCGCCTCGAGCAATTTTTCAACCTCTTTTTTAACAAACTTTAAAAGTATTGGATTGATACTCCTTTGTGGCTACCTGAAAAGTTTAGCCCCATCCTCCAAAATAATTTTAAGCATGCAAATGGAGGGTCTAATTCCTGATATATCATACAATGTCCACCCAATTTCACTGATGTTCCCCATCAAAAGATTCAAAAAAAATTCTTCATGTTTAAAAGAGAGATTGTTAGCAATGATAATAGGTAATTTCTCACCACTTAAAAAGTTTGTGTTTTTGATATTTGGTGTCAATGGCTTGAGTTCCAGTGTAGGGGGGGGGGGGGTGGTGTATGGATGGAGACATATAAGGAACTGAAATATGTGCACAAAGAGCATTAGTATCAGAATATACATTATCAAAATCATGGAATAAAGTATCAAATCCATTAGAATACTCAACAGACATGTCATAATCAGAGTTCACATGATCAAAATAAAACTATTATTCCATTTAAAAATCAAATCTAAGAGAGTATTGTGCATTAGAAATAGGTGTGTTAGTACTCTTAAACATCAAACTAGAACCAATACTCATAATATCCCTAAGCATAGGACAATCAAACTCAATGCGATTTTTACCTGGATGTTCAAAATGGGAGATAAAAAATGCAGAATGATCCTATGAGGGGTACTTCATGGAATCCATAACATTAAATATCACAACTTCATCCCAAATTCCATGTAAATTGTACCCTCATTGAATTTTATGATAGTTTTTTAGTTTTGAGGAAGGGTCTACCTAAGATAATTAGGGCATGAGAACTTACCTGATCATCCTCCATGTTAAGAGTGTAGAAATCTGCCGGAAAGATCATGTATTTCACCCAAACAAGTACATCCTCAAGGACACCCATTGGATATGTTGTAGCTCTATTAGCCAACTACACCACTACTCTCATCGGTTTCATCTCACCAAACTGCAATGAAGATAATATAGAGTGATGCATCACATTTATGGAAGCTCCCAATTCAAAAAGTGCATCAGAAATGTGAACTCCCCTATGGTGCATGGGATGGTGAATTCCCATGGATCCTTGCACTTTGACAGCATTGATAGATTTTGTGTAATGAGTGCTGACACATTTCATCCAAGATTTATCCTCTCATTTCCCTTGAGCTATTTTCGATTGGTACAATGTTCTTTTAAGAATTTCGCATACCTTGGAATTTTTTTAATGGATTCAAGTAGAGGAATGTTGATCTCCACAAGATTGAATGTGTCCAAAACCTCCTTTTGCATTGCTTCTTCAGCCATCTTCTTGGTTTGGAAACCCCTGTTTGGAAAAGCAAGGGGTTTATGAGGAACATCATTAATCTTTTTCTTACCTTTATCTTTCTCCTTGGGTTTCTCATCAGTTTATGTGGAATTGAGATTTTTTGGAGTTGAAGTGATTCCCGGTGGAATGGTAGTTGGAGAAGCATCAGTTGTTTACTTCCCACTTCTCAATGTGATGGAAATAACATTCCCCTTTGGATTTGGAGTGGTTTGGGAAGGTTGATTTCTGGAATTCTTGCTTACATGATAATAGAGGGTGGTGGCAATCTGGCTCATTTGAGTCTTCCTCTCCCTCAACTCTGAACCTTGACTCTTCAGCAAATTCTATTGATTAAGAACAATTTGTTTCAAATGATCATCAGTATTATAATCTACCTTTTGTGGGGGATTCCCTTGTTGTTGGATTGTTGATGTTTGGGCTTCAAATATTCTTTGGGGTTGTTGGAATCCCTCCTAGTAAGGTGGAGGTTGTTGGAAGTTTTGTTGGAAGGGTGGCCTTTGTTATTGTCCAGAGCCATACCTCATGCCTGATTGATCCTTCCACCCTTTGTTTTATGTTGTTGCAATGGAATCAAGATTCTTTTGGGGATATGGTTGTTGCTGCTGATAAGGTCTCCCTGGAAACACTACTGCACAATCTTATGTTTCTTGTAGTTGGGGTAACAATCAGTTAGGTGGCTTGTCTCAGTGAAAATGCCGCAAGGCCTTGAAGAATGGGGTGGGGATGTCTTCTGATCCAAAGCAATCTGTCTCACCATGGTTTTCAATTATCCCATCTTAGTATCAATAAAATGAATTTCAAGAGAAGATGGACTTACCTGATGTACTCCCCTGTGTTGTGGTGTACCTCGATTGCCAAATTGTTGGGATTTTTGGACCAATTTTTCAATCAACAAATGTGCAGCTACTGGTGTCTTGTCCACTAATTCTCCACTAGTTGTAGAATCCACCTTGCTCATCTCCATATGTTTGAGTCCTTTATCTAATAATTGTATGAGGAGTTGCTCACTAATTTGGTGATGTGGGAATCTTGAACACAACTTCTTGAATCGCTCCCAATACTAATATATTGACTCTCCTAGTGATTTCTAGATCCCTGAGATCTCCATACGAATGGATGTGGTCCTTGATGCTGGAAAAAATATCTTCAAGAAAATAATTTTCAAATCGTTCCAACATGTTAAATATTAGGGTTGTAAATAATACATCCAGTCTTTCGCAGCTCCATCAAGTGAGAATGTGAATGATCTTAGTTTGATTTGATCTTCAGAAACATTTCTTGGTTTCAAGGTTGAGAAAACCACATTAAATTCATTAATGTGTTTATTGGGATCCTCACCAGAGAGTCTGTGAAATTTTGGAAGCAGATGAATTTATCCAGATTTCATTTCAAAGTATGAATCGAGATTTGGATATGCAATGCAGTTTGGTTGAAAATTAATATCGGGTGAAACCAATTCTTGAATGGTTCTATTATGCTCATTTCCATTTTTTAGCAATTGGTTCTTTTTTTATGGTTGAATTATAATTGATTCCAATTTCAATGTTCTGATATCAGAGTAAATCTACAACTGGTTGAATGTTGAAACTTCCCGTAGACTAAGAATGTCTTATTTATGCCCAAAGGCTACGTTCAATCTCAGGGTTAACATCTAAGAAATCTTCAGGATTTGTTCATGTCATAAATCAATTAAAGATGAATAGGATATAAAGGAAAGTGGTACATCATAAAAACAATAGAATTTTGAGTTGGCCCGATAAAAATAAAATAAGAGAGTAAGAGAAAAAACACGAGAAAGGGGAAAGAAAAAAGAAAGAGGAGAAGAAAAGAATAAAATTAAAAATAAACTAAATACCTATAATTAGTTTATTTAATTACTTTCCTCCTTGGTAGCGGTGCCAATTTTAAAGAATGTTTTTGTGGGCGCCCTCAATTGATTAGTGGTTTTGGGCAATTAGGTGCAGCAGAGTGGCTGACGAAGTTCGTCTCTCAAAGGAAAAAGTAAATTAAAACAACTTCTTAATGGTACTATAAAAGTAAAATAGAATAGAATTAAAAAACTACTTGAAAGGATGGGGGTGGTTGTTTTTCATTTATAAAACTTGAATAATTTTTCTATAAGAAGATTTCAATTTTTGTTCTTCATTTTGAAATGAAGTTTGATTAAAAAGACACAACAAGAAGATATTCTTTAGAAAATATTTTAAAAGACGTAATCGATCTAACTATACCTCTTTAGTTACTTATTAATCATTGTCATTTTAGTCAACATCCACTTAATTATGATCCTCTAATTTTTTAACCCTCGAACCCTACGAGAGTTAACTTAACCACAAAGATGAAATTACTTAAACCCTAGGCTAGCTTCGGAACACGCAATCGCAACACCCATATTTGATTATTGTTCTAATGTTAGATTTTGGTCAGTGGTTAATTATATCACATATCCATTCTGTAAATGAGGATGAATTATGTTTAGGTATTATATTTTAACTCTACAAATTTATCCCATGGGGTCTTGTATTAACGATTAAGATCACGCTCTCACAATTTACACAAAATCTCAACCTCGCATGTTTTTGTGTAAATTGTTCAATTGATTTCTTAGTTTCTTATAATTTAAAAACACAATTCATGGATCATATTAAGGTAATTAGAGTGTCTCAATTATTCAAAATAATTAAGCGAATAGGGTAAAAGATAGATCGATCACTAAAAAAACAACTCTTTCATGGGCAGTGTGGTCATCGTGGAGACGTTTTGCATGAGAAAATGATTGAAAAGGTAGAACCCAATATCGTCTCCAATCTTGATTCAAAAACAATTATGAAGTTAAATAGAAGAAGAAAAGGGAAGAATGTAGAAGATTATTTGATGAAAAATTCAAGATACAAACATGAAAGAACATAAATACAAACATCAGGTGGGAGAGGCGATCCTTTTTTGAAGAGAGGTTTACACAAAGCCTTAGTTTTTACAAGTGTTTTTAGGGGATCCCGAGAGAAAAAAATTTGTACAATCCTTCACAAAACCTCTACCAACCCTCCCAAAGAGTGAAAACCCCCTTTAAAGATAGTTTGTGAGGGATAGGGTTACGTAACTTTTTTAGTGTGAAATGAAAACTCAGCCAAATATTTTTTTCCAAGTTTCACTGAATAGTTGACCTCCAAAATGCGTGAATTGACTGATGTTATACAAGGGTGATTTGTGAAAAATAGGTTCCCCGATCGAGCTTCAAAATTTGGGCTCACTCCAAGACCGGATGAAGAAGCTACAATAAAATGGTGAAGTGATGTATAATCTGGATAGTTCTGTCCAGTTTGGTCTTCATGGTTTATTAAATCCACTCATATGCACGATCCAGCTCCCAAGTCCTGAATAGAATTTGTATTCCATTAATTCAAAAACACCTTTACAAATTTGTAAGTGAAAATAATTTACTGATGAATATTTATGCCTCAAATACTATAGTGAATTTTAAAAGGGTAAAACTGGAATTTTCATAAAATTTGCAAATGAATGATCTATTACCAAATATTCGATAATTGAACATATATAGCATAATGTGAGGAAATTATATAATTTATTATCAATAAAATATTCATCAAAATAGTGTTTTATCAGTAATTATTATGAATGACCATCAGATGCAAGAAATAATTGTATTTAGAGTGGTTCCTAGAGGAGATATACATTGTTCATTTTTCTGTATTCTTATACATCTTCTAGTATCATTATAATTAGTCATTTTGACCTGGATATTTTAAAAAATATTTTCATATAAATATAAATAATTAATAATATTAATTAATAGAATTTTATCATAAAACATTGAGATATATTTTCATGTGTGTTATTTATATTGATAAAATATATTGGCTTTTCAATGTTCAATGATTACCATAGATACGCTTAAACATAAATTGTCTAGGCTATTCATAGTTTTATATTAAGAAATGGTATAAAATATATAGGTTAATTTGATATCAAATATTAAAGGTTAAAAAACACATACAATATTGCAATATTATCAGGTAAATACTTACAAATGTGTTAATGATTTGTGTGCTCTGTGACAATTCATTGTTCAATCTGTTCTAATAATTGAATCATCTATTTCATGAAATGAAACATTCAAATAAATACTGACAGTTTCATCCAAAACATCATTTTCATCCATTTATTCATCAAATATATGTCTTAGAATGATATAGACAATTACAACAAATTGTTTTTTTGAAGAGTTAGTGACATAAAACATTTTTCTATCATGTGATAAAAAAATATAAAGTTCATTAGAATGAAGATGGAGTTTTATATCAATCACTATAAATAAACAATTATTAATATTCATTCACTTTCATGTCATTGTATCATACAACTTCCATTTTATCACTACAACATGACCATGTCTTTAGTAATCTAATAAAATTATTCTTTCAACAACACCGTAACATCATATATTTTCTGATCAAGGTTTCATGTCTGATGCACCCACATACAAATCTATTTTGGCACTTATCGTGACACTATCATGATTTGTTTCCATTTTTTTACATAGATATTTATAAAAAATTTAAATAAATTGACATCCATTTCATTACAATCACGTACTAAAACATTTGGACCCAATGAAAGAACACTTATTTCATCCAATACATTATTCATTGGTAGAGTAAAACCTAAAAAGATACCATGATTTAATATTAAATAGATACATGTGATTTTATTAAGAAAATATAAAAAATAAATCTATTAACTTTGACATTAACTAAGAATAAAATTCCATGCTAGGAAACAAATCCTTCCTCTTAATACATATAAGGCCATGTCTTTTTTATATAATTTTAAAATGTTCTCTTTAGATATTCAATCTTTAAAATGTCAAAAAATCTGATGAAATCACAAAATGAAAACATTAATATTTATTAGATTACTTACTTGATATAATCATCAACCACACCATAGTTGAATAATACTGTATGATGAGACATTTCCTACACTTGGATCCTTAAAGAACACAATGAGTACGATACAGATCTCCCTCCTATTTGAGGGAGTGAAGGAAATGTAGGCTCAATGGTATCATATTTCTCATCATTAGTTCTCATTGGTCGATTAGACTTTGTAGTGACATTATCTACGTACGATAAATAGAAATCCATGCATTCTTCTTCTAAATCGAATTTCACAATAGAGACTTCATTATGATAATTATTTCTCACATAAAATTTCAATTTAAACCTTATTTTCTCTATAGGATACATCCACCAACTCACAACAGGACAACCAAAAATAACTTCTGTTCAAAGATTCATGGTCAGATGTAATAGGCATGAAAAAAATGACGGTGCAAAAATTGTCTCCATGTCGCAAAGAATAATCGATGCATCTCTCAGAAATTTATGAACAACACTTCTTCTCAATATTTTGGCACAAATGTCTTGATAAAAAAGAAATAATATAATCAAAACATCAAGAAAATTTTGTAAAAGTTACTATCAAATGGTAATGAGAATCAACTTATGTAACAAGACATGGTAATAATGGGTTTTAGGAGATTTTAGTTTCACATCTAGTGTATTTACCCTTTTTGAAATACTACTTGAATGACCATATGGAACCATAAAAAAATCCAAGACCTAAAGAATTTTTTTCTTCTCCACATTTGTTAATGAATACCATGTAAAATGGGCTTTCGAATTTTTTACCAATTAACTCCAGATGAAGTTTTCCTTATATACCCCAATCCATAAATAAATGACGAGACCAAAAATAATCTTCTATTTTTTTCCTTTGATATTTAAATTAGTTGCAACTAACATCTCACAAATGTTTTTCTCGATATGAATTGCCTCAAAAAAATAACCCAATAAATTCAAGGACCAACATGGTAACTCAAAGAATATTTTTTTCCTTCTACAATTTCTATTGGAATTCAAATTAACATGTTTCACATTATGATATTTCATTGAATTTTTCTATGAACAAAATTCAAAACATCCCATTCTTTAATAATATCATTCTATAACATTTTATGAGGTGTCACATCTATATCGAAAACATTGTCAAACTCTCTCTGATTATTCTTGTATGGATGATCCATTGGTAGAAATATTCAATTCCCTATGAAACTGAATGTTCATTGAAACATTAATATTTGGGAAAATGTATTTTCATACAAATTGGGTAGGATAATTTCCCTTTTGGGCTCAAACCAGACATCATTACATAAGAAAGGAAATCATTTATCATTTATAATAAAGCCACATGAATCATAATGTACATCTTCTTAGATCCATCACACACTTGGGCACCAACAATCCAAAGCTCCTTTACCTCATCTATTAATGGATGTTAGTATATATTAATACAATTTCAAGGAAAAATGGGTCCAAATACCAGTATACTCATGATAGTAATTGTATTATTCATATACATCAATGATAGAATGTTATAAATGTGAATAAAAATAGGCAATGTACAATGTGGAGTATTCATTTGGTGAAATGGGTTGAAACCATCACATGATAATCACAATATAAAATTTCATGGGTCTGCTACAAAATCAGGATATAACCTATAAAATTTCATTCCAACCAACCTATATGGAGAATGAAATATTTCATCATTTTCCTTATTTCATTCAACTTCATGCCATCTACTATTCGTTTCTATTAGTTATGACAGAAATATTTTTGATGCTTGGGAAATAAAGGGAAGTGCCACATCACTTTATCTAAAATTAGAGATTTTGTTTAGTCATTATTATTCTTCCACATTGATGTGCCATATAATGTCTCAGATTTTTCGTGTATTATTTTTAAATATTATATGGAATTATTTCAAGACTGGGCGCGAAGACGGAACATCATTCTGAGGCCTAGTAAAGCCTCGAATAGTGGTTTTAACTTTTTTATGTTAAGTGAGTCGGCATATGTGCACGATTGTGGATGGTTCCAAATGGATACTCGGATTAAAAATATGAGGGCCCCATTGTGTCCGGGATGATGACTTTACCTATGAGTGATTCTAACCTTGACAGGCACAGGTTGATGGAAAAATTAAATTTTCGGACGTTTTTAGTAAAATAAAATAAAAAAATTAGAATGTTTATTTTATTGTATATGGAAACATCCACTGCAGCCTAATGAAGAGGCAGCTGTTTCATTAATAAATTCCACATCATTATGACTCAAAAATGGAAAGCTCGACTCATTAATACCGTAGTGTATTTTAATTCCAAACATGTTTCTCTTCTTATTGGGATAATCAAATGTTTCTTGTTAGCAAGGATTGAGAGGAAACTTTGGAGAATCCGTCGAACTTTGGAGAAAACTCTCAGTGACGAATGATGATGAATCAATGTTGGGAATCACTACGCCAATGAGGTTGGAGGATCTTGACAACAATGGTAGCACGAACCCTTCGTCAGCGATTCATCCCAGCTGAGGTAGGGGTTTGTTATTTAAATTATTTTCTCATCTTTTGATTTAAATGACGAATGCGGATCAACCATGAACAAGTTGATCTATGAATTTGTAAGTTAATGCAGGAGGGTTTTATTTGGAGGATTCGAGGAATTAATCCATGTTGAATTGTTTTTGTTTGATTATGCTCTATTTAATCCTACTAACAGGAGAGGATTAATGCCATGACGAACGATGGCGGAGGTTCGTTCCTCAATTTGTTCAATGGATTTCTTCCCCTTTCATTTCTCCTTGTATTTTTCACGTTCTATGCAGGGTGAGGAACAATAGATCGTTTCACATTTGTTTTTTGACCCAATGATCCCAAATTTAAGATTCGACACCACAACGACCTTGCGGAGGTTCGACGACGATAGCGGACAACAAATTGGACCAGATCGGGAAGGTCCATTCTTCGAGCGTTCTTTGAATGGGAGGATCGTTGCAAATTTTTGAAGCCGATCAGAAGTCCATAAAAAATGGAATCATCTTCATGATGTCAGGGTGACCAAAACCCGAGATTTTCATGGTGATTGGATGGCCAGATCGACGATCGGGACACCACAGAAGGTGCGATGGTAGAGGTTCGCGTTTCTTGAAATTTCCCGAATACACGACATGTATCTACAAAGAATGCACTATGTGGATGTGATCAGAAGAGGATAGGGTTTTGGGAATCATATAAGAATCACACAGCATCTGAACCATGTCACACATTGTGTTGGACCTTCCCTAAAGCTCGGCGTGTATATTTGAAGGTACACGGATATGGGTTGGACTACACATCTTCGGAACAAGACGTGAACTCTCTATGAAGAATGGCAGAGGCGGCTACACGAGACTCGGTGTGTATCCAAGGGATACACAGACACGGGATATATTATATGACCGTTTACTCCACCACATGGCCAGGCGAGGCCATTAATGAAGGTCACCCCGTGTACCCAATATGCGGGTTGGCACACATGGGTTGAGGCTGTGTATGGGCACACGGCCGCGTACACGGTGCCGACCCTAGATGACTCAGACACAGCATGTACTTTGTACCACACGTGATGTACAAGACATTTCTACCTGACAAACCTTACTACAAATTCCATTGTACACAGGCAGTACCTGGGGTGTGAAGACTCAGCGTGTGAAATTTCTACATGTTGCGTACTTTTTGGAAAATGGATTGGTATTTTTTTCCACCGTATCATGGACATGTTTTTTCAGGGTTAGTTCCCCTTATTATCGTTTCCCTAAAGGTCAGGCATCATTTTCTTCTATAGAAGAATGATCAAATTAGCAGGACTATCTGTGATAGAGTCAGGCATCCATCCATTAGGCCCGGATCTAGATCCTTTATCCATTATTGAACCAAGTTAGAGTCAGGAATCGACGTGACCAACTCTACAGGGCATCGATCCTCTACCTAGTAGGTGAATTCTGGATGAGTCGCGGTATCCCCCATGGCCCTGGATGTGATCGTCATCCATGTATCATGATCTTTCCCCACTCAGGAGTGTGTCTCCTGTGATGAGTGTATCTATCTATCATGACCTTTCCAACTCAAAAGTGTTTCTACCGTACTGAGTGTGTCTATCTCTTGTTGATTTTCTTGAAAAACAGTGCTTCTCGGATGGAAGTCATCAGAGCTATTAGAACTCATGGAGTGAGTTCTCCTGGAACGAGTACTTCGTGAAATATTCGCACCGAATCCCTAACAGGGGTATGTGGTTGTGTGACTTGTCTCTTGACTGTGGGTTGGGGTTTTGACTATATCTGGTTTTTGTTTCTCTTGTTATATGTTTTGTAGACATATATTGTGCATAGTTGATTGGGCATTTACTTCGTGTACTACTTTTTGGTTTCTGGGGTCCTCTACTATGTAATTATATACTCACCCCTGCACGGGTTTTCCCCACATGTGTCATGTTTTGTACAAACGAGCTGCCTTTTGACAGAGTCCAGGACGGACCAGGACTAGACCGTGCTTTCTGAGTTCCCTATAGGATGAGGTGTTAATACATCTATGAGTAGCAGTCCCAGTACCTCTTTGTGATTATAGGTTGGACTTTGTAGTTTTCAAACACTTGATTTGGTGGGCTTGTATTTTGGCCCAGTTTACTTTCTGTAATATACCTTCCGTCATACTCTGTTGGTTGGGTTTAGTTGTATGCATGTATTTTTTTCCTTATAATTTTAACATTTCATCATTTATGGGTTTGGATATGTGTTGGTCTGTACTGGTGCCTAGGCCATGCCTCCCATGTTAGTAATATGCCTACTCAGTGCTAGTCACCAGCTCTTAGCCTATTGGACAAGGTCATGGGGAGCCACGGTGTAGGCCCCATAGGGACGGGTCATGAAAGTGGGGTATCAAAGGTCGTCGGTTTTAACTTAGGACCAAGAGTCTATGATATTGGTTTGGGGAGACAGTGTTAAGTGTTTTGAGTTCGGCTTTCAAGCCAGTGACTCTAGTGTTGGTGCGGCGGCCGGTGTATCCATACACCTGGACTCTGATAACATTTTTTTCGACTCGGTACATGAAAACACTAGTTTCGGGAATGTAAAATAATGGAACATGCATCATATAAGAATGGGTTGTGTTTTCCATATCCTTTGTGCCATCTATCCATTAATAATCATTGACTGTGGTACATCTTGTTTCATTTCCGGATTCCTCTAAGATGGATACCCTGTAGGATTCAGCAGTGTAATCACAAGGATGACCCCCTCAGTGATGAGGCTTCAATACATGGACTAGTTCCCCATGTGTTTCCACCAGTTGGTGCACATGCTATGCCACCACTAGTTGAGCAGCCCGTGATACCTACAGTACGAACCGATGTGGGGCATAGGATGATCATGCTCCATGAGATCTAGAGTCATAGACCCCTCAGGTTTTGAGGTGTTCCCGACCCTCAGGTGGCTGAGGACTATCTTGAGGTGGTGACTAGAGTTTTCCGTCTAGCGAGGACTCCAGCAGACCAGATGGTGATCCTTAGAGCGAGCCTTCTTTAGGATTCGGTGGGACAATGGTGTATTCTGACCACATAGACTCATTATTGGGAGACTGTTTCATGGATGGAGTTTGAGAGACTCTTAACGGATGAGTTCTCTCTGGTTATGATGAGAGAAGTGTGCATCCAAGAGCTTCTTCAGCTCCAGTAGGGAAGTTTGACAGTAGCTGACAATTCATCGAGGTTCACCAACGTCGCCCAATACTCGATGGATATGGTCAGGGATCAGTACTTCAGAGCATGGACCTTCGAGTGAGATCTACAAAGGTACATCTGAGCTAGTATCACGCCTTTATAAATTTTGAATTATGCTGGAGTGCTCGAGCAGGACTTGGTGATCGAGAGATTATTGGCAGAGTAGAGACATCTGACGGCAGTCTGTAGTAGCGAGACATGTGTGGAGACCCCAGCAGCAGGGATCCGATGTCAGGAATAGGGATCTGGACGTGGGAAGCATCATATGAGGACCAAGGACAGTGGATAGATAGTCCATGTCTCTCAAGCTAGATCCAGTCAGCCGAGGGAGAAGTGATGCTACATGTGCGACGATAGGGGACATCTCGCTAGAGATTGTCCGACCCATCGAGCTGATGACAGGGAAGCGGTGGATGGACAACTGAGGAAGAGGAAGAGAGTGGAGCGGAGAGACCATCAAGGTAGAAGACGAGGCAAAGGAGCAGGGAGTGCTATAGGTGGTGGCAGATGCTTTTACCTACTTCCACCACCCCCAGGAGATAAGCACCAGGCTCAGGGAATGGGGGACACGGACAGGGACAACTACATGCGGCCGAGGCATATGACCCAGGGACACCAGGTATTATTCGAGGTATGATATGTGCCTTTTATACCTTAGATTCCATAATTATAGACATAGGTTCCATTCATTCCTTCATATCCACACGTCTTGTGGGAAACCATGAGATTTCGGTAGAACCGTTGGCTCGATCTTTACCCATGGAGACACCTACAGGAGGATACTTGATGATCACACACCTTTGAAGATAGTGTGATATTACCTTTGGAGGCATGAGTTCCGGTTGAAACCTCTTGGTGGTAGCACAGAGGCCTTTCGATGTCAGTCTCAGTACGGATTTGTTATATTCGGTCCATTCCCAGATTGAATGTTTTAGGTGAAGAGTGCAATGTGTCCACAGTGATGGATGAGGTTTTCCTTTGACGGAGAAAGGGAAACCCGGGCAGCACAGAATAGGGTTATGTATAGAAGGGTGCAGCCAATTTCTCATGATTTGTCTAGCCTTGCCCTCAGAACCATGCATGTTTTGGGCTCTCAGTTCCTCGTAGTAATGGCGAAGTATGAGGATGTATTTCACGAAGATGTTCCAGGACTACCTCTTCATCGGGGAATCGACTTCTGCATCGACTTCCACCCTGGGACAACACCGATTTCTTCATCAGAATATCAGATGGATCTCGTAGAGGTTCACGAGCCGAGGGTGTAGTTGGAGGATTTGTAGAGAAAGGGTTTTGTGAGACCCAGTGTTTCACCCTGGGTGGCCCCATTCTTGTTTGCCAAGAAGGTAGACGAGAGTTTGAGGTTGTGCGTGGCTTACCAGTGCATGAACCTGGTTATGGTAAACAATAAGTATCCACTGTCGATAATCGATGACCTCTACAATCAGCTGAGAGGGTCACGATGGTTCTCGAAGGTTGACCATTTATCAGTCTCTCACTAGTTACGATTACGGGATGAACATATACCGAAGATGACTTTCAGATGCCACTACGGTCACTATGAGTACATGGTGATGCCTTTCGGAATGACGAGATCCCCCGCAGTGTTCATGGGACTGATGAAATAGATCTTCTAGTCATACATGGATCAGTTTGTAGTGGTTATCATCGACGACATCATTGTGTACCCAGCATCAGAGGTGGAGCACGTGACGCACCTGCGGATGGTTGTAGGCATACATTGGGAGCACCAGCTTTATGGGAAGATCTCAATGTGCCAGTTCTAGATTTAAGAGGTCCACTATCTTGGATATGTCATCTTAGTAGACTGATTAGCTATTGAACTATCCAAGGTGGAGGTTGTGTCAGCAAGGGAGCCACCTTGGAGAATGACAGTGGTGCGAATCTTCCTTGGGTTGGCAGGATATTACTGGAGATTCATTTCTGATTTCTCCCAGATGTCATCACCAATGAAATCCTTGACCATGATGGGGAAATCCTTCATGTGGATGGAGAAATTCTAGTATGAATTTGACCAGTTGAGACAGAGTTTGACGAGTACCCCATTTTTGAGATTACCAAAAGAGGGTGTCGAGTACGTAGTTTTCTACGACACATCAGGGAACGAGCTTGGCTGTGTCCTGATGCAGAGGCTGGAAGTGATTGCTTATGGTTCATTCCAGCTTAGGTCACATGAGCAAAACTATGTGACCCATGATCATGAGTTGGTAGTGATAGTATTTTCATTGAATATGTGGTGACACTACCTTATGGGAGAGAGTTTTATCATCTACTCTGACCACAAGAGCCTCAGGTGCATCTTTTTGCAGAATGATCTGAATATGAGGTAGAGGCATTGTCTAGAGTTCCTCAAAGAAAATGATTTTGAGATCGTCTATACTCCTGGGAAGTGGAACAAGGTGGCAGATGCTCTTAGCAGAAGGTCTAGCTCATAGATTTTAAGTGAGGCGACAAGGCTGTTAGACACGTTGTAGTTATCCTTCATGGTTATAGAGGATGTAGCTTACCTATCATCTATTTTTGTCACCCCTCCATTCTTACAACGAGTTAGGGAGGCACAACTTGGGGATGTCGTCTATGAGGATTTAGGTGCTAAGTTATCCACTGAACATGCTCCGGATGGATATTCGCAAGGTGGTGAGCACATACTTCTTCTCAAAGGATGCACTATTATACCGGTGGTGTTGCAGGAAGAGGTCCTAAAGGAGTTTCATATATCCTGTTTGGCGGTACATCCTAGGCTGGAAATGATGTACCAGGATCTCCAACGACAGTTCTGGTGGTCAGACATAAAGAAGGCAGTAGTAGAGTTTGTTTCCCGATTCCTTACATGCCAGCAGGTGAAGGCCGAGCACCAGGTTCCAGCGGGATAAGCTCACCTCCTATATGTTCTAGAGTGGAAGTGGGATGGAATAACAATGGAATTCGGGAAAGGATTAACAAAGATGTACAAGGGGCATTATTCCATCTGGATGATCGTTGACCGGCTCACCAAGTCATCCCACTTCCTATATATCCAAGAGAAGAGTTATGTAGAGAGTGTGGGACACCTCTACGTGAAAAAGATAGTTCGACTATATGGAATTCCCTAGAAAATAGGCTCATACCGAGATGCCTGATTCACATCCCAGTTGTGGAAGGGATTCTAGGAGGCCTTCAGTACTCAACTACGCTTGAGAACAACATTTCATCCCCTGATAGATGGTCAGAGAGAGAGGACCATTCAGGTTCTATAGGATATGTTGCGAGCCTATATCATGGAATTTGGTCGGAGTTGGGAGGACCACCTACCACTGGTGGAGTTTTGGTTCAACAATAGCTACCACTCCACCATTGGTATGGCACTATTTGAGGCCTTTTATGGGAGACCCTTCCAGTCACCGCTTTGCTGGAATAACCCCGGAGAGTCAGCACTCATGGGTCGAGAGTTGGTGTGAGCTTCCAATGAGAAGGTGTAGATAATTCGGGAGCGGTTGAAGTCTCCAAAGAGCAGGCAGAAGTCTTATACTGACAGAAAACAGAGACCTCTGGAGTTCAAAGAGGGAGACCAAGTCTTTCTTCGATTCTCACCATGACGAGGGATACAGAGATTCGGTCAGGATGGAAATATATCTATAAGGTACATTGAACCTTTTCAGATACTCCGCAGAGTCGGTGAGGTTTCATATAGCCTAGCTCTACTACCACAGTTGCATCGGGTACATGGTGTCTTCAGCGTGTCGCTGTTGAGGAGGTACATGCATGACCCATCACACGTCATCGAATGGGGTGAGCTGGACATCAAGGATGGAGTGACCATTGCTGAGAACTAGGCGGAGATAGAGGATCGGTAGGAGATGATCCTTCTTGGGCGATCGATTCCCCTAGTGCACATCCGGTGGCTGCATGGGAATCTTCAAGATGGCACCTGGGATCAGGAGGCTTAGATCCATGCCCAGTACCCACGTCTTTTTTAGTAGCCTTTGTTTTGGATTTTTGGGGATGTAAAGCCACAAGGTGGGGAGAATTTAATGTCTCAAATTTTCCATGTATTATTTTTATATATTATTTAGAATTATTTCGAGACTGGGTCCAAAGACAACACATCATTCTGAGGCCCAGTAAATCCCAGAATTGTGGTTTGAACTTTATTAAGTTTAGTGAGTTGGCATATGTGCGTGGTGGTGGAAGTTTCCAAACGGATGCCCAAATTGAAAATCTAAGGGCACTGTTGTGTCTATGATGATGACTTTTCCTATGAATGAGTCTAACCTCGACTGGTGTGGGTCAAGGGAAAAAGATAATTTTTGGACATTTTTAGTAGAATAAAATAAGATAATTTCACAATGTTTATTTTATTTTACACTGAAACATCCACTACAACACAATGATGGGGTATCAATTTCATTAATAAATGCCACATCATAATGACTCAGAAATGGAAAGCTAGACTCATTAATACCGTAGTGTATTTGAATGCCAAACATCTTTCCCTTTTTATTGGGATAATTAAATGTTGATCCTTAGCATGGATTGAAAGGAAACACAAGAAAATCCATAGAGCATTGGAGCAATCTCTCAGCGAATAACGACAACGAATCAAAGTTGAGAATCGCTACACCAATGAGGTTGGAGGATAATGACTACGACAATAGCACAACCCCTTTTTCAGTGATCAATCCTAGTTGAGGTAGGGGTTTTTTGTTTAAATTATTTTCCCCACTTTTGATTTAAATGATGAACGTTGATCAACCAAAAACAAGTTAATCCACATATTCATAAGTTAATACAGAAGGTTTTTATTTGTATTATTCGGGGTATTTATCCATGTTGAATTTTTTTGTTTGATTCTACTCCATTTAATCCTACTAACAGGAGAAGATCAACACCATGATTAATGATGGTGGAGGTTCGTTCCTCGATCTATTCATTGGATTTCTTTCCATTCCTTTTCTCTGTGCATTCTTCACGTTCTTCATGGGGTGAGGAAAAATGGATCGTTGCACATTTGTTTTGAAATGCAAAGATCCCTAATTGAAGATTCAACACCACAACGACCTTGTAGAGGTTCAACGACAATAGCAACGGATTAATCATACCAGATTAGGTAGGGCCGTTCTTCAAGCATTCTTCATGTGGGTGGATCATTTCATGTTTTAGAATCCAATTAGATTTCCAAAAACAACATAATCGGCTTTGTGGTGTCGGGGAGACCAAAACCAATGAGTTTCATGGTGATTGGTTGACCGGATTGATGATCAGGACACCACGGAAGGCGCGACAGTGGAGGTTTTTGTTTCTGTAAATTTCCAAAATACACGGCCTGTATCTACTAAGAAAGTGCCGTGTGGACCAGCTATGCGGTGCCTAGGGTTGTAGGAATCATATTGGAATCAAACGGCATGTGACCCAGGTCACGTGGTGTGTTGGACCTTCCCAGAAGCTCGGTGTGTATCTTGGAAGGTACACGGACACGGTCTAGACTACACGGCTTCGGAACACGACGTGTACTCTCTACGCAACATGGAAGAGGCGGCTAGGGGTGACTCGGCGTGTGTACAGGGGATACACAGAAACGATATGGAGTACACGACCATGTACTACACCACACAGCTAGGTGAGGCTAGTAATGCAGGTCACTCCGTGTACCCAATACAGGGGTTGGAACAGATGGGTTGAGGCTGTGTACGAGCACACAGTCGCATACAAGGAGCTGACCCCGGATGACTTAGACATGGCATGTACCCCATACCACATGCCATGAACTGACTTTTCTACACAACCAACCTTATGACACTAGCCGTTGTACATGGGCAACACCCGGGGTCTGAAGACACAATGTGTAAAATTTATACACGTCGTGTACTTTTTGGAAAATGGCTTGGTCTTCTGTTCCACCATATCTTGGACATGTTTTGTTTGGGTTATTTCCCCTTATTCTCGTTCCCCTAAATGCCAGGCATCATTTCTTATTTATTGGAGTATGATCCCTTCAGCATGTCTTTCTGTGACAGAGTCAGGTATCCATCTGTGAGGCCCAGATCGAGATCATCTATCGATTCTTGACCCTAGGTAGAGTCAGTCATCGACGTTACCAACTCTACTGGGTGTGGATCATCTACCTAGCAGGTGAATTGAGAACGAGTTGCGGTATCCTCCATGGCCCTAGTATTGATGCTCATCCCTGTATGATGATCTTTCCTCACTAAGGAGTGTGTCTCCCATAATGAACGTATCTATCTATCATGACCATTCCCACTAAAAAGTGTGTCTCCTGTAATGCGTGTGGCTATCTCTTGTTGCTTTTCCCAATAAACAATGCTTCTTGGACGGACGTCATCAGAGCTATCAGCACTCATGGAGTGAGTTATCATTGAATGAGTGCTTCGAGGAATCTTTAAACTGAATCCAAAACGGGGGTATGTGGTTGTGCGACTTGTTTCTAAGCCGTGGGTTGGAGTTTTGAGTATATCTAGTTTTTGTTTCTCTTGTTATATGTTCTGTAGACAAATACTACGCATATATGATTGTACCTTTACTTTGTGTAATGCTTTTTGGTTTTCGGGGTCCTCTACTAAGTATTGTTATAGTCACCCCTGCATGGCCTTTGCATTCATGTGTCATGTCTTGTGCAGAAGAGCAGCCTTTTGAAAATGTCCAGGGCGGACCAGGACAAAACCGAGCTTTCTGAGTTCCCAATAGGCTATGGTGTTCATACGGCTACGAGCAGTAGTCCCAGTACCTCTATGTTTTTACAGTTTGGACATTGTAGTTTTCAGACTCTTGATTTAGATTCCATGTATTCTGGACCAGATTACATTTAGTACTTTACCTTCCATCGTACTCTTTTGGTTGGGTTTAGTTGTATGCATGCATTTTGTTCCTTAGTGTTTTTTCATTTCAACATATGTGGGCTTAGAGATGTGTGCATGTGTATAGGTGCTTAGGAAATACCTCCCATGTTCGTAATATGACTACTCGATGCTAGTCACCAGCCCCTGGCCTATTTAAGGTTGGCCTTGAGAGTCACGACGTGGGACCCACTAGGATGGGTCGTGACATGCCACATAGTTTTCATTGACTCAACATATTATTTTTCTTTTTCAAAAAACTACAATATTTGGGGAATGATTGAATCTCAATAGATAAAATTATAAATTTCTCAACCAAATTTGATTACATGCAATCATTTTCTAGAATACATGCTTCATCAGATAGTAAATCCTTAATATATGTAAGGGGATAGTCGATAATAGTATTACTAAATCCATACATTGTTTTCCCAAGAAATACACACATAAAAAACTCATGTTTTCTCCCTTTTCTACGTGATTGATATAATAGGGTATTCACATATTCTATAATCTCTCTAACCCTCTCAATTTTATCAACATAATGAGTAGATGAATGTTGTGTTCTCGTTTTCATTTCCACTTCCACTGGTGTACAATAGGAGCTGGCTTCAGAAAAAAGGAATCCATTCTGAAATCATATTTTTCCATAGAAATGTTTTCCACTGAATTTACGCCATTCACCAAATGAATATTTTTTCCATTTTGATAGAAAACATTTATTTTTTTGGGAAACTATGTTTAGTGAAATGTTAAGTCACTTCCTGATGAGTTACCATGGTCTTCGAACACAATAAAAACATGGGTATCGAATCAATCAACTATCAGAATAATGACTGAATGAAAAGCCCAAAAAATTATCTTAAATCCTTTTCAAATTCATCATTGAACTGATTAGAGTTGTATATCCAGTATTTATCCATTCTATGGTTTATAAACATACATTAAATATATAATGTAGATAATCATAATAAATATATTAAATTTATGGTTTGGGGAATTGATATATGTTTTAAATTATAAAAAATAACGAGTAGACACATATAAGTTCCAATAATGAGGATTGATTATAATGAAAAGAGTTTATATGAAATATAATATATAATGATAATTATTCCCAGTAGTTTTTTTATGGATTCACAATGAATTGCAATGTTTTGTATTAATTCAATAATGATTTATTGAAATTTAGAGATGTTTTGAAAATATAAATCATATCATATTCTATATTGTGTTGATGGATTCCAATATACCATAATGTGTTGAAAGACACCATTCCATTGTTTATTTTTAATCCTGGAGTATTTCACAACATCCTGGTGAAAAATGGAATGATATTGGATACCAATTGATAAAATTTTCTAATCATATTTTCTTGTGTTCTTTAAATTTTAACAAATAAAATTTTAATGTGTTAAAAAAACTCAAAATCAAAAAAATATTTGGAGTTTCGTTTTATTAAAGAAGTGTGATCTAATATATGAATATTATGTATGTGTAATATATAATGGGGAATAATCATTTCATAGTTTAGATATTAAAACTATTCACGACCCATGAAATACCTATAAAAATTTCAATTATCTATTATCATGTGTTGATTATATATAATACCATTTATATAAAAAAAGTTCTACCATTTAATGTTGTGATTTCAATTTCCTGTGGGCATCATCAATAGAAATACCATATTAACTGATTTATTCTCAAAGTAGAAATGTAAAGGTCTCTAAGAATGGTTTTAGGAAAATAATCGATGATGTAAAACTATTAAAGGGATAGAATTCAATATTAAATTTTGATTCCAATAAAGATTGAGGTAAGGATCAATATTGATAAAAAATAGAGATTTTTAAGAGATCTATATATTAGAAAGAGAACCTTGTATTGTTTTATTTTCATATTTAATTCTGTAAGGACTATATAATGATTGATTTTGCAATCCAGTTCACGAGTAATACACCATCACTATGTTATGTTCAGAAGAGTTGTTATTCCATGAGATTAAGAGATTCTTGGAGAATCGTTTTTGTGTCTGTATATTATATAAATAACACTATTGTCATGTATAGTTCTTACCTAAAGAAATGTGATTTAAAATAGAGTACTAGGGAGATTAAACTCATGTTATTTGTTTTAATTTCATGAAAGCAGTGATGTGATATAATATACAGTGAACTAATGTGTTAGTGTTATCTTATACAAGTTATAGGGAGTACTGGGCCAAATTACATAATTTATTGTTAATTTTATTCTGAGGTGGTCAAAGACTTATAGTGGTGTGATGATGTGAGAAATTCTAGTGGTCCATATAGAAGATCAGGACAAGTTAACTACATATTGAATGTGATAAACACTAATTGTACTAAATTATACAATATTAGGTACTTCTGAATTGAAGGAAAATGATAATATATAACTGTAAGATAGTACAATGGATGTTGGAGACATATTCTATGGTGGTTGGAAGACCATTGAAAGAACAGTGGGATGATATTATAATAAAACAAACATTTTTATAATATAGGTCAAATAGTTAGGAGTCAATAGGTAGAACTGTGGTGGGATTCCAGTATAAAGATCCCAATAGGTAATGAACCACTGTTATCATTTGTGTTCATTCACATAGAGTTATTGTCTATCGTTATAACTTTTTTTACAAGTAAACTATCAATTCCTTGAATATTTACATGAAACTACGTAAGACATAGTCACTGACCATGGGTGTGAATAATGTAAAAATACTATATGTCATGATTCATTTAGTTTATGTTTGTATGTGGTGTATGTGATAAGGTAATAAATATTTAAATATTTATCCCAAGATGTGACAAATTATTGAAATAAAAGTGGTAATGGTATAAGTGATAATGAATTAGTAAAATCGAGTGACACCTAATTTACCACCTCTTAGTGTGGCCATATGATCAACTGGGAAACTTAATTAGAATCAGAGTATAAGGTTACCTCTAACTATATCTACTTATTATATTAATTATATCAGAGCTGGCCATGTATTCCTAGATTTTATTAATTTTTCTCTCCCAATGGATTTTATCAAAAATATATGAAGTTCATGTTTGAAGAGTTTACATGAGAGATTGAAATAAAGATCTCAATTTCTAATCTAGTTTTTTCTAATGTGGATGTCTTTGTTAAAAAAACTGAAAAATAGAAAAAAGAGAGAGAAAAAGAAATTGATAAATATATATAAAAATAAGTTAGATTAATCATTACTAGAAGATGATCAATGCAATAAGTATCAATGTAAAAAATCATTGGATAATGATCCTCTTGAAGGGGATGCTCAAGTTCTAGAGAGTGTGAGTAAGATGATTCTGTCAAAAATGTTGAAGAATTCTACATTAAAGTTAATGATTATTTGAAGAATTTACCTATTGAGGTAGTAACCAACATACATTGTTTTATAAAGGAAATATTTTTTATAAAATAATAGCTGGAATAATATGATAAAGAAATGGATAATTCCTTTACCAAGAAGTTTCATATATATATATATATATATATATATATATATAAATATGTCGTCAAACAACATATGGATGCTTAAGATAACAAATTAATGACATATTGGTTAAAATTCACCTAGTTTACTAATTTAAAGAATAAATCTTTGTAACATTAGAATAAAAATATTTAACTACTTGATGAAAAATTGAAAAGAATTCAATTTTAGAAGGAAGTGTTTTGATGTGTTTTTTCTAAATTTATCTATATGGAGTTCGAGAGCTATATGGAATATAAAAAATGTTCAATAATTATCAATTATAAATAAAATTAAACATGGTAATGAAACTTGAAAAATATATATTAAAGATAATAAATTTGTACTAATATTATAATTAAATGTTTCATAGTGAATCTAATGAAAGGATTAAAAAAACCTTAAATCTAGAAGAGCTCTCTAAATTTGAGGTTTCTTGAGTTAGAGGTTAATGTGAGAAATGTGGAATGATCCCCTGTTGAATCATCAAATGTTTTTTAGAAAATGACTTATTAAATTGGATGTTATTGAAAAGATTCTTTTTTTAAAAAATGAATCAAAAATGAAATGAAGAGATTGATATTATATACTAAAAAAATACCAAAGTCTAATCAAAGAAGGTATAATTTTATTCAAAATAAATCCATTTTTACTAATGTAGCTTCATCTTCTAATGTAGGATTCAAATCAAAATCTAGACAGTTATGGGTGATGAAGGATGATGATAGACCCCCAACACCATAGAAGGTGGGTTTAGTGAATTATATAATTTCTTCTTCCACACAAAATTTAAAAAAATAAGAAGAATTGTTTCAAAAATATATAGAATATTACACATTAGAAGAAACCAAGATTTGATTTCTACTGTTATTACAACTAGAAAGTTGGGAATCATACATTATTTATTTGTATAGTGTGTTTGTTAATGAAAAAGATAGAAGAACATTATTCTAGGTTATAATGATAAGGAACCCGAGACATAGAACATAAAATAGAAAACCCTAAATACCTTTGTGGGTAAGAAAATTTGGGTGGTATGACCTTCCATGATCCGCAAGGAGGATAATGATCACCAGGATGGGGGTGGCCATGTCAGAGGCGCACCAGATAAGGAGTTGGCAAGGCCACCTAGGAGAAGCGTCTGTAGGAGGAGGTGTGTTATCCATGTTTGGTGGCATCATTGGGGAGAAGGGTTAGAGATGAGAGCTCATGATGGGGTTTCCTCGTTCGGTGGAATCAAAGGGAAGTGTCATGATGGCACCATCGGGGGTGGGTTGGGGAGAGGATATGTCGCGAGGGGAACCATCAAGGAAGGAGGGTAGTGCACATAGGGTATTTTGAGAGATGTATGAAGAGAGGGGGAGACCATGAGTTGGTCAAAACCTATATCCACGAGTTTTAATTTATATGGGGCTAGAAATTGTCCTACAGCCATAGACCTATAAAACTATGGTTATAGGTATATGGATATAAGCAATTTTATAGTAATTATTATAATAATAATTAAAATTTCAATGATGGAAATGTATAATATTGGAATTCATGATCTCAGTCCTCATTAAATATTTACCATAAATACATTGCATCATGCTAATTTATAATTATAGGTAAAGACCTATTTAGTGGTTTCTTATGGATTTATCTCATGAGACATATTGATACATCAATGGGCTATATGATTCCAGGCCCCAGTAGTAAGCATATGTCCAATTAGTTCCCCATATATTGAATGATGAATTTAATTGATGAACATTATGAATAATCAAATTATATCTATATCAATAATATAATATAGATAATCAATAATTATCCAGTCAATAAAATGAAATTCAATTTAAAACACCATATGTTGAAATTTTATATGTTTTGGGATATAAGAATACCTCTAATAAAAAGAATTGGAATATTTAAGGGAAATTTGATTTCCAATGAATAATGATCTTAAATACATCAAATTTAACTATAAAAACCATATTAAATAAATTAGGTTAATAATATTTTAATTATCATAAATGAAAGTAAATTTAGATTAAACCCTTTACAAGGGCTGTACAATTGATGAAATAATTAATAAAAGATGTAATTTTGTGTGAAAAATTTAAATCCACACAATACCAGGGTAAATTAAACATATAAAAATTAATTGTGACATATTAGCTAATCCTTAAATGAAATAATAAATTAATATGTTATATAACCCAATGAAATGAAATTGAGTTTAGAAACCCCTTATATCATGTTCGACATTGCACACCGGATCCCTAAAACTGTATATAATAAATTTTATTATATTAATATTATATAATAGAACCTTTATTTTATATATAATGTAATATATTATCAATTTAAAATATTTTATCACCATTTTGTTAATAATATTTTATTATTATCATTATTTCAGGTGTCATCTTCTCTTTTTTCTTTTATGTTTTGATTTGGTAATTATAGTCCTTGTAATTTTAGTATGGTTACATCATCTCCATAATTTTACTTAAGAAATAACTATCACATATATTCAACATATGGATATTTATAATCATTGAAAAAATATAGAGATAGAAAAATTAATTACACCATTCATGCAAGATGGTAGGCTGTATGTATGCATGAAAACATTTACCATTTATGAATTGTTGAAATAAAATAAAGATGAATAATAATTTATCTTTAAAGAATAATAATTATATCATATATACAATATATTGTCATTAAATCCATTCTCATTACTATCCATGTAATGTGTAAATGAAATACATATCACATCGCTCGGTGGATGTGGTGGTCCACAAATACACATGATAGACATTATGGTTTTACAATAGAATGGAAGGTAAGAAGATATATTTGATATTATAATTTCAGAAGATTGTTTCATTCATAAATATATTTTGTACAAATTATTTCCATCTTTATAACCATATAAGTAAAAAGGTGATGAAAAAAAATAACACCGCTTTGTTCAGACGATAAATCATACATACACACAAGAAATGTTTTAACTTTTTGTATGATGGAAAATAGATGGAATATAGATGACCCATAATCATAGAAATATATTATTATAATTAAAGTAATTTATTTCCTATATTATTATTTTAAAAGTATTTTAATATAGATTATATTAATAAATAAACTTGAAGGACTCGGTAAAGAAGGTTAACTCTTCTCCGGTATTCTTATATTAGATCACTTCTTAAGGGACCTATGATTAGTATTTTGGTAGAAAAAACCCTATAGAACTTTTATATGGGTGTTGAGATGAGAAATGGTCTGGGTGTTGTAGATATATATATCTCAATGTGTTGTAAAGAATTGAAATAATTTGTGTCCTTTTATAATTTAGGGGAGGGGCATTCATGGAATTTCATAAATTATTAAACTAAAATAAATAGTTTTCTCATAATGAAAAATTTGGAATAGTTATGTGTTTTATTTCAACCATATTTTTAGTTTTGACCCCTGTTAAATCATTTTGACAATTATCCCAATATTCAATATCTATACCTCCTAATGATTAATAATTTTACTAAAAAATGAAAAATACCCATAAAGATGCCCTTTTTAATGTTAAAATCCACATAACTTTCATTTTGATGAATATAATATTTGTATGAATTTTTAATCATTTAATAATATAATATTTGTTAAAAAATATAAATAATTAAATTTTTGACACAATTCATTTAATATGAATTTAAATACACAAAGAAAAAGATGTAATTTTTAATAAAATCCTTTAATACATCACCAAAATGTAATATATATATATATATATATATATATATATATATATAATTTTTGGGACACATTTATTACTTCATATTATATTAGTATTAGTGATTTTTAATTCATTTATTTTAATTTTCTGTTAATTAAATAAATAATATGTCCGTGATGCACAAGAAATTAACAAAATTATTTTATCCCAAAAAAGTTAGGAATAAATTTTCATAATAATAAAATAATTTTTATTTGAAAATAATATTTATAACTGAACCTATCCTCTATTCATTCATATGTAAAAATTTAAAGATAATGAAACAAACAGAATTAAATGTTTTAATTTAATTTAAATAAAATAATATAATAATTAAAATCATGAAAAAATGGAAATATATTCTAGTTTTATATGATTATTGATGAGATATACTAATAAAATTTAAATAAGGACTATTATTGTTTAATTTTTGAGTCCTTTACTTTTTTTCCATAATTTCCTGATTTAACCCTCACCTTGGTAACAAAATTTATTTAGGGTTCCATTCATAATATAGAATAATAAAAGTGAAATATGTATAAAATTTGAAAACCGTAATTCAAAAAATTGAATCAATTTTTTAAAATACAATTCATATATATTTATGAATTTAATTTAAAATAAATCCCATGAAACGAGGGGAAAATGTTTTTTTAGAAAAATGCATTTTTAAGTACACAATTTTTTCAATACATGTTTTTTGATTGAAATTCAATAAAAATTATATAAATAGATTATAAAAAATATAATATAACTAATTTTACTTTGAAACTATTTTAAAATAATTTGGTAATGTGTAATATCATTAAAAACAATTTGGTCTGCAATAAAATTCTCTATTTCCCTATTCACTGAAAAATCAACATTTTCATTAAAATAATAAAAGTTTATCCAAGATAAATTTGATATGATGATTTAAAAAACTAGTTTAAATTAAATTTTATAATATTGTAAAAAATAATTATATATATTTGAAAAAGATGTATTTATGATAAATAAAATGACTATACTAAAATTTGAGTGTTTATTCAATAAATTTGTTATGATTATGTATTTTATGTATGTTTTATACTGTGGTTATTACTATTCATACATTCCAATTAAATTATTAGACTATATTATTAGTATTTCTATAATATATATTTTTTATTATGCTTTGGTTTTCATGTTGCATATATCATCGAACATAGTATTATTTTAAAACATCATTGTGTTACACAAGTGGCCGATGTGAGAAAAAACAATACAATAATGTAATGAAATTTTTTAATAAATGAAAAATAAAAAATTAAATATGAATGAAAAAAATTAAAAAACTTATTATTGAGCCTATTATTAAAATATATGATGTTAGAGTGCATCCAATCATGGGTGGAGTCCTTGGTATGGGGTTTTCATCTAAAATTTCATTCTTTGAGACACATCTATTATTATGAAACCATCTTATTTTATAAGGTGTATATTCTATCAATTTCATATATTCTAGGACAATTTTTGTAATTCGTGGTATATGAATTTTCTTATCATGTTACATCTTGAGGAGGGTTTGATTCCAAATTTATTAAATCTGTAAGGGTTTTTCCGAATTTTTTTCATTGGGTAATAGTAATTCATCCTTTAATATACTATTATATGTTTTTTATGCTAAAAGTTTTCTATTATATTGGGTATTATATCTTTAAATCTAGGTAAATTACATATTTTCATCAAAATTATCTTCTTTTACATAATTAATTCTCTATAAAAATATAACATTCTAAACAATAATTTCTATCCTTTCTAATGGTTCATTATTTTTGATTCTATATTAATTATAATATTTTTTGAAAAAAATATATCAAATAAGCATATTTATAATGTCATTTTTACTATCATTTAAGTTTTTAAAATATTTTTTAATGGAATTTTTCAAAAATATTCTTAGTGGTTCATTTAAGGAATTATCTAAAAAAGTGTGATAAATATAATTTTTAAGTAATTATGAATGAATTTTGTTTATCCTTTATAAAAAATTAATTAATGATGATTTCTATTCTATATTCCATGGTTTTCAAAAGAAAATTGTATTCCCATTATTTAGTGATTTTGGTTATAAAAATATTATTATATGTTTTTAAAAGAATAATTTTTTTTTATTTTATTCAACCTACATATATATATATATATTTATCTCTAAATCTACTTATATTATCATTAACATCCTTTATTTTCAGGCATAAAATATTTCTAGTTCGTTAAAATTAATATTTTAAATGTTTTTTTTATAACCAAGATTATTTTATTTACTTATAAAATTTTTATAACCATGTTACAAAAACATTAATAAAATCATGTTTCATCCCTTTTCCTCTCTACACCCAAATTATCTTCTTATTTTGGGGTAATATTCATTATAATCCTATATATTATTTTATAATACATTTTGGAGGTTTAAATTTAGGTATCAAATGGACTAGTATTGATTCCAAGTATGTGATACCATTTGGAAATGTTATGAAACCTATTTGGTTTCCATAGATATTTCATGATATGTTACATGGTTTATTTTATGTGGAAAACATATGTATGGTTTATAATTATGTGATTTCTGGGTTTCTATATAATCCTATTATTCATTGCTGTGTTTTATATATTATGAGATATGGCTATAATATATATATGGTTAGTATATAGAAAAAAATTGTTCTAGTATATGAGATTCTATCCCAAAATTACAAATGTTATGGTAAATGGGTGGTTAAGAAAAGCCCAAAAATGTTGAGGTACATGGTTGGTTACCCTAAGATCCAAAATGTTATGGTACATATGTTTTTATCCAAATAAAAAATGTTTTAAGTACATGGGTGGTAAGCATGATCCAAAAAGGCTGCAGTACGTGGGTGGATAACCTATGTCCATGAAGATTAAACTGTGGTTACCCTAAGAATACCATGATAAATGGAGGTGAATAGACTAATGAATTATGTGATTAATGTCCCAATTCCTAATCATGAAGATATTTTTATGCTCATATTTATTCTATATTCTCATATTATGCATCTGGTTATGTCATGTTCGTATATCATTGACTCATTACTCTGAGTTCTCAAGGATCATGTTCACTAACAAAAACCTTATGAAATGAAATATAATTTATGATATATTTTTAATTGATATAAAAATCTTATGTTATTCCCATGAAAATTCAATGAGATCTGATACACATATTCTCCTCTTATGCTCACTTATGATCCTCTATTGTTATCGCTTATATTTATCTTTTCTAGTCATTCAAACTCAACCATTATTATTTTTATGTTTTCACATGATACAAATAAATGTTTAAATAATGATCTAATAATAAGGGTATCACATTATAAGGCTATTTTTGGGAAATTTTGATGAAATATAGTAAAATAAGAAGATAATACAACTAATTTCTAAAGAGCCCAAAATTCATGTTTTGAGTTTATGTGTTTATTTGTGAGAAGAATTAATAACGTTATGGAGGTGATGTAAATTAGATGTATTATTCCTCAATAATATAACTTAGTGTTTAATATAGATTTTAAAGTGCACTTTTTTTGAATCAGATCCATGAGTGGAGATCTTGGGTACATTAAAACCTATCCACTAATTGGGTCTCTCTAATAAGTGTGAAGTGTGAGATATTAATCATACTATCTATGATAACATATTAATGTATGTATCTCAATAAGAGTTTAGATACTTATTTATTAATTTTTTGATGAACCTATACTATATCAATATATTATTATATTAGTGAAATTAATCTTACTGGTCTCTAGTTTCTGTCCTTCACCTAATGGAAGGTGAGGCAGCATAAAAAACCGATTCGATTCTTTATTGTGAAAAGGAACAAGGAATTATATCATATATCATGGTATGTATTTTATAACCAATAGTTTTTCCCATATATAATAATATTAATACCACATAATATCTTCCCTATATATCATAAAAATCCACCACATTTGTGGTTCTATAATATGAAATCATTAAAAAATTTCCATCCAATAATATATTCCCTATCATATATTCTACCTCTCATTAAATAGTAATCTAAATATAATAATTTAATCTCCTTAAAAAAATACTGTAATGAATATTTAGTTTCTATATGTTATAATAAAATATTCTAATGATATTATACCTTATCTATGTGAAAATATTATTAAAAAATATGATGCATAACCTAATTCTCAACATGTACCCTATTCTCACCAGTGTCTTCATGTCATGTTCATAAACCAAAAAATTATTATTACCTATGGTATAATAAATATCAAAATAAAACATATTTGGTTACTTGATCTATCAAATATTCCAAAGAGTCAAATATCATTCTAAAAGTAATTTTTTCTTCTTTTTTCAATCCCTATTTTCTATGATTTTATCATTTAAAGGAGTGCGCTTACAATAATTTAGTTCTAAAAACAATATATTATACATAAATATGTGGTTCATGTATTTTCTATTATATGATCTTAATAATTGAGAGACATATTCTATCTCCCAATAAAAATATATCACATTTCCTCCTTGAAAATCCATGATTTTTCATTATACACTACGTAGCTCCTAACTAATTTGTGAAATGTTAGTGTTAGTAGAAAAGTTATTTTACTTTTAATTTTTTTAAATTTTAGCACGTAGACCTCTATGTGCTAAAATTACATCCATATCATTTTTATCATCCTAATTAAATCTATGAATTGGGAGAAATCATGAATGAATCACTAGTAATAGACATTTAGATTAAAGATGTACAATGAGAAAAATGAATTATTAGGTATCTACATAGAAATCAATGCATCTATATTCCTTAGAACCATGAAAACCACATACATTGATATCATGTACCATAAATATTTCACATAAAATAGTTATAAGTTAAATAATTTGAGTTTATCATAATGATTATTATCTAAAAAGTGTACCAATAATCATCTAAAAAGTTTGACTATACGACACATTATCCTGAGAATACAGCTTAATTTCATTCATGAAGACAACTATAAATGTGTCCATGTATAGGTGAAAAATATATTCAAGAGATAATTGAACATAATTGATATATTATTAATATAATATGTAATTACCAGAAAATCATAAAAACCATACCAACTACTAAATATCACATTTATAATTTTCTAAAATATCTCTTTATGGTCATTATATATCAATATTAGAATAATCACGATGAACCTTTGGTCACCCATTAACGTAAGAAATTAATTATTTTATATAGGGAAGTCGATAACCATGTTCACCATATCGTAGTTTATCATTTAGTAGTCTAAATAAAATATCAATTTATCTCACAATCATTATAAAATAACATCAGATGGTAACATTGAGATGTTCACTAGTGATTAAACCTCTCTACCTAGGGGTTTATCTGGAAATCATCCATCCTTAATTATATTTATTTATTATGATGCAATGGTTTGGATATATGATATGGATGTAAAAGAAATTTGTTGGTAAACTCAACCTTTCTCTCTTAAATGATAATTTTTGACAAATCCCTAGAAATGATATCCTGTAATAGATAAAAAATAATTTTTTTGAAAATATTTATTTTTTTTAAATCAATAATTTGTATAATACTCACTGTCTATGATATTATTATATCGATCCTTCAATGCCCAGGTCCAACATGACTCTCCTGTTAGTCCAAATCCAAAATAAAACTATTAATACCACCTATAGGATAAGTGAAATTTCCACATATATAATTTATGTTAATTAATTATCATATATGAATTATTAAATCCATGCTAAATATTACATTAATGTCACCTATGTTTACCATGATAATGTCCAAATATGTTGGAATTCACATACCACCATTGAAAATATTGGATACATACTCATTAATTTTTATGTCCTCCATGTGGTTATTCCAATGGTCAAAAATTCAATTGAATATTTCATTAATAAAACCAAGCCATCAACCTATAATTAAAAAATAAAAGATTTTGTCAAACCGATATCGAATAAAATTATATGTATTAGGACATGACCCCCGTTTATTTGATCCGGTTCATTATATTATTACATTTGAATATAAACTAGGAATCTGTATCCCAAAAAAAGTAATAGTTTAGTATATTCGGAAAACAAGATATATACAAAAGTTCAACATTACAACTTCAATGGAAAACCACATAACAATATCTTTAGAATGACAAATAAACTCCCAGATTATATATGAAAGTCATTATTAATAAACTTTTTCAAAACCTGTAAAAAATAAAAATGTGAGATGGGTGTGCTTATATTCTTAGTAATGATAAAAAATAAATCAGAATAAAATATATATATAAACACTAGGAATTTTTAATAACTAAAAAATGCATTCCTTTGAAAATATACTAAAGCGTAATATGGTATGAATAAAAAATAATCAAATAATGAAATAAAACATAACCATGGATATTATACTAGTTGAATAATAACATGGACATTCAATCAATATTTTCATAAAGAGAGAATTCATAATTCCATATATTCTGAAATATATCATCAAGGCCACTAATAAGACATATGAAAATTAATAAGGCGTCTGTCAAAACCATATCTGAAAATAGGAAAATCCTCATCCAAGTCCATATCTATTTTGTTACATGAGACCTATAAAATGCGTCAAGGGGATATAGAGGGGCCCAATCATCACATACTTTGTCCAATCCATTACTCATGTGAAGGGGTATAAACTGAAACAATATATACCTTCATATTGAAACTAACAAATGAAACATATATAACATTCCCCAAACAAAAACAAAAACCATTCAGAGTAACATGTGGAATCGTTTCAAGATAGCACATCAATTGTAAATCTAAACATAAACCATTCAATAAAATATGTTATTTGATATCACATATTATTAGTCCAAATTATGCATAAGATTCAACAAGAATATTGAAATATACAAAATTACTCTTATAAAATCAATGGGTAATTCTTGAGATAAATACTCTTTTAAATTTAAATGAAGAGTTTTTTTGAAAAAACGTTTGTATAAAACAAGAAGTGAGAAATAGAGTTTCCTCATAAAAAAATTTTAAATTTAAAAAAATAATGGATTCTAAAAACATATTATAGAGTGCCCTTGAAAATATGTAAAAATGCAATAAAATTCATTAAATAATTCCTGTATTTTGGGGAGAATTTTTTAAATATCCTTTTAAAACATGTATTTATTCATAAAAGAATGAATGATTCTAGTTTTTACACATATATGGAACATTTAAAAAGATGTTATGATGAGTAAATAATAATATATAAGAATTTAATTGGGATTAATAAAGAAAAAGTCTAACCCGAAATAAAATGGATGTTTGGGGAGAAAACCCTTACCTTATATACAAATATGTTCCTCTCTTGAACTTATGGTTTTGGAATATAAATTTGAATTATTAATTACATAATTAATAACCTATTAGATATATATATAATTAATATATATTTACTATGATTATGTATAGTAATTTTTGTGGGTTAATAGATTCAATGTCATCGTTTGTGAGTGCTCGTTTCATAAGTTTTCATGAAAGGATTTTTGAATGGAAATTAGTGTAAGATCATAGTTGAATTATAAAACATTTATTATATGTTATTAATGTTCATATATAATGTTAAATTATCATATAATTCATATATACCTTTGATGGTTATGAATCACAAGATAAAATTTTAATGATAAATGATTGTAATAATTTGGTGGTTTTTCGATCACCATGAACAAATTTTGTTTTATAAATTAATACCATATATAAAAATTGATTTACAAACATTACAAAGGATATTGTACAAATATTATGATCTCGTTCAACCATATAAATGGTATCATGAGTAGAATTGATGGCAATAATAGAAGTTGAAACCCCATCATCCCTGAATGTGCTAAATTAAAACTTCTTAGATGGTGTTTTCATTTCAAGTATAAAAGGAGTGGAAATGAAATATGATGATTAAGTATTCTATTATCAAAAGAACATTTCATTAAATTTATGGTTTTGTAGTTATCAATTTTTTTGATGAAATGATTTGAGGAAAGTAAAGAATAAATGAAACTTGAATGAAAAAAAATAAATGAAAAGTGGATACTTGATAGCCACTATAGGGAAGATGATTTGGTCTTTTGCAGATTCCAAGTGATTTTGGACATGGGTAGGATCTTCAAAGGAGATTTTAGTAGAATTAATTCAAGGGAAAAGTCTTGAGATCAGTGAAGTGAAGAGGGTGTGATGGGTGGCTTCTATAGTGTAGGAGAGGAGGGGTTTTCCATTATTTCAATCATTATTTCTTTATTTTGGATCAAGAATGTGAATAGTCATGAATATTGTGAATTAAAATAGAAATAAGTGCATGTGAGTTATATCCAATGGTCTTTTAAATCACCCATGACTCAATTATGATGTTGAAATTGATTTATTTAGCATATTTCATAAATTATCGAATTTTTCTATTCACTAAAAATTCATGTATTTTAAAAAAATAAAAAAATTTCACCCTATTCATTTTTTGAAAATCAGAATTAAAAAATGAACTCCATTTTTTAAAAATAATTCTATAAATAATATAAATTTTATTTGTAAATGAAATCAATAATTACATTAAAAATACATATTTTAATTTTTAAAATTTATTTTATAATACATTTAAAAATTAACTGAGGTTTCATAATTTTATCCTAAATTAATAGGAAAATAAAATATTTATTTAAGAATAAAATTTATGAAAATTAATTTTATTTTAGTTAAATTTTTTATATTAAAACTATAATTAAATATTTATTGCTAAAAAACCAACATTAAAATATTAATTTTTTAAATATTCACCCTTGTTTATATAGTGCCTATATTTTTTTATACTAGCATGGGTGAGGGTACAATTCAAAATGGGTACATTACTATTCCTAAGGGTACATTACTATTTGTAATTGTTTGTTTATATTCACCAATAATGTATGTTGATCATATTAGACTCTAAATATCTTAGTGATCACAACTGTTTTTATTAGTTTTTAGAAAATAAAATCATAGAAGTGGAAAAATTATATCTAATGGAAATATTGTTACTAACTCCTTTAAATATCAATGTGTTTGTTTGACATATAATTTGTGTTGAATGAATTCAATAATAAATTTATTTTTAAAATCTTGTGGTGTTACATTTTTTCTCCCTTACAAAAATTTCATCCTCAAAATTTCATGAATGTTACCTTATAAAAAGATTTGTGTATGTATTTATCATATGTTCCTAATGCTCCCTCATTACCTCCTCAATTTTATGATTTTTCCAATGTACCATTACCAACCAAGTCATTCTATACCTCAACATGTGTTCATTACTATTCGGAATCTGGATAGGCTTTTCACAGTTAGATAAGTTAGGTTTAAACTCTATACCCTCAGATGTGAGGACATGCATTGGGCCATGCATGTAGCTCTCAATAAAGATACCTTTAACACATTTTGTACTTTATAAAGGCAAGGAGGCATTTTCAAATGATAAGAAACAGCTCCAATTCCCTCTATAATATCAAAACGGTCTATGTACATGGGGCTCCATTTATTTTTCTTTCCAAATCTTATAACACCCTTCCATGAAGATACATTCATGAAAATGTGATCTTGCTCTTAAAATTACAAATGCATCCATCTATTAGCTTCATATATCTTTCTCATGCTTTTAACTTATTTTTTATGGGATTGAATTGTCTTTACCTTCATTCTTGTTTCATCCACATTCTTTAGAACCACAAGCGTCCATTCACAAACTTCATCTGAACATGTTGGGGTACAATATCTACTTCCATACAATGTTTCATATGGTTCCATTTGAAAGTTAGAATGGAAAGTGTTATAGTAGGAAAACTCAACCAAATATAATTACTGGTCCCACATACCATGAAAATCAATTTAGAACAATCTCAACAAGTATTCAAATGTTTTTATCATCCTTTCTGATTGCCCGTCATTTTGTGGGTGATATGCAGTACTCAAATGAAGCACAATATCCATTTTTTTCTGATGACCTCCTGCATATTGATGTAATGTATGGATCACGATCTGACACAATTGGGATAGGTGCTCCATGTTGTCTTAAAAATCATTGGTATAGAGTCATGAAAGAAGAACCTATGGAAAACCCTCCCTTATAGCGAGGAAATGTGAAGATTTCATAAGTAGATCAAAAACTACCCATATTTCATCATTCATTCATGGATTTTGGGTATTCTAATGAAAAAAATCATGGTGATTTAATACCATTTCTATGTAGTAATACATAGAGGACTCATGAATCATCTAGGATGTTGTTTTTTAGACTTCACCTATTGACAAACTAAAAGTATTGTTATATAATCCAAAATATCTCTCTTCATTTTATCCTAGAAGAAATATTCCATCTAATATCTATACATCTTAGTGATACCTGGATGTATAGAAAAATTTCAACTATGGGTATCATCCAATAACTCCCTTTTCTATTTGGGTATAGTAGTAACACAAAACCTCTTACCAAAAATCATAATTCCATATTTATATATGAATTATATTAACTTCCAATTATTCACAGCATTAATTTCTTCGAAAATATTCTCACCTTTTCTCTAAGAACATTATTCAATTCTAATAAATATGGTTGGAAACCAATTGGAAAAGTAATAATGTTTCACCATCTTTGATTATTATCATATCCATCCTCACTATTTCCACGTACATAAGATCCTTTTCAATTATACTTCTATTTAGAACATCGTAAGCCATCCTACTCAATGCATCATCTACCTTATTGGAATTTCTTGGGTTGTAGTGTATGGATCATTCCTAATCCTTGAGCTTCTCAATCCATCACCTTTTACTATTATTGAGTTCTTTTTGGGAGAAGATGCATTCCATCTCTTGTGATCAGTATATATATATATATCACATCTTTCACCATAGAGATAATGTCTCAATAACAACATAGAAACGTTTATATCTACTAACACAAGATCATGAGTTGGATAGTTTTGTTCATAAATTTTTAAATTCATATATTCATAGGGAATAACTATACCATTCTTCTTAAGGACACAACTATGTCCTTTCATTGATGTATCACTATAGATGAAAAACCCATCATTTCCCGATGGTATAGTTAGGATTGAATAAATCCATAATACACAATTTACTTCTTCAAAATATTCCTCATAATATATTTCCATATGAACTTATCCCCTTTAAGACTATGCTTGGTTAACATGTTTTATAATCAAGTGATGTTATGAATGAAACACTAATAATATCCATCTAAATAGTTAAAACTACATACCTCAGTTATGTTCATTGGTGTATGGAATTCCTAAATAGACTTTTTCATCACTGGATCAAAAGATATTATATTATTAGATACAATATGGCCAATAAAATAAACTTATTTAAGCCCAAATTCACACTTTCTAAACATCACATATAATTTATTTCGTCTAAGAGTCTTCAAAATAAATCATAATTAATTTTCAGGATCATAGTATGTTCTTTATTATACCAATATATCATTGATAAATAGCACAAAATATTTATCAAGATATTCCTTGAACACCATATTCTTTAGATCCATGAAAATAGAGGGTGCATTAGTGTAAGAACCCAGGTTTTAAGAGCGGGTTAAATTTTCCGATCCTATTTGAAATTTATGTTTTTTCTGTAAAATTTTGTCTGATTTTTGAGAAGTTTTGGAAATTTGGGAAGTTTTTGGAAATTTCAAGCCTACACGCCGTATACTCCCAAGTACATGCCGTGCATCATCTATGCATGTGACAACCCATCTAAGACCAAATACATTCCATGTGGTGCCCATGTGTAAATTTCCATATACACAGCATGTAGTCTTCTTTGACACACCGTGTACTTTTTGTTCCTTGCAATGGATGAGTCCCTGGCCATGTGTTGACCGTGTACATGGTCCAAGCCATGACCTGTACCCTGCTTAAGTCGGAGTATGCAGAGGTCATCCACACGATGTGTAGTCTTGAAATACATGTTGTGTACTTGTATTTATTTGTGTGAGCAGGAGGTCATCACTCCTTATTTTCAGAATCGTCTTCTTCTTCCCGGTTGAATGAACAGTTTGTCCAAGAACCTCTGAAAAACATAAACCTTCATATATTCTTCATATGACCTCCATTCTTCGATCCGTCAATGGTAGTGGGGCCACATTGAAAATGATAACCCCGCTCACCCCTCTTCGTCCTCGATTCCTTGCCAAATTCTCCAAAGCTTCCATCCAAGCGAAATTGCCAGAAATAGAAGGAAACATACATCTATCATGATTTAGACTTATTTGAGGCTAATATCAGAGGAGTATCATCGTACGAGTACGAGGTGGGTGGTGCGTTCTTTCTTTCGTGTTTTCGTAGACTTTTTGGGGGTTACGACATTTGGGTGCGACGTCGGGTATTGAGAGAAACCCTATTTAATTATTTTTAATTATTTATCTGCAATGTGGGATGACTCTAAGAATTCCCTAACCTAGTTGTGATCGAGCGAGGCTGGGTTAGAGGTCATTTCTCATTTGGGGTATTTCATCCGGGGGTGCCAAAATGGGCATAAATTGAACTACTTAGTTTAAACTGTTGATTTTAATTTGTTAAAGCATGATTGAATTTGCTTAAGGCATTCAATATGTTAGGTGCCTGTATGAGACGACACACATGTGGTGAAACATGACAATTTCCTAATTTCTAGATCAAAGTGATACTTTCCAACATATATATACAATGTGTGATATTTTCTGTGTTGAACTATTTAGCTATGTTGGGCGTGGGCGAATATTTTGTTGAGTGGTGTTGATCACAGGTTGGGGCTTCGCCCGGGTTACATGGGTGATTCATACCATGGGATTGGGTGTCATGGACGTCGATTGAGGTAGTTGGACTATTAGGTTGGGCTTGGCCCGGGCTACATGGATGGCAAGACCATCAGACTTGAGCGGCAGGTTCTCAGGGACACAAGGTGCTAGAAGTGTTGTGTCTTGGGAAATTATTGAGGTGATTACTACTCACCGGGTACTTTTGAGTAGTGTGCACATAGATAGCCTCCATGATGAGGTGGTACAACCACTCACTTAGTAGAGGCTCCAGATAGATGTGGTTAGATGTTATTGGTTTGGAGGTGCTTTCCATAGGAAGCCACGTGGAAGATGAGGAGCCTTCAGGAGATAACATTGAGGCTATCAGGTTGGGGGAAAAGGCTCGCTATGATTTGAGGGAAGATATTGCTATGCCTCCGGTTACATGATTTGAGGGTAGACATCGCTGTCCTTCCAGTTATTATTTCGGGAGAGGTATCGCTATTCCTCCAGATGTTGTTTCATGGGAAGGTTGAGCTTTCGAGATAGGTTACGATTATTGGGCGTACCTTCGTGACGTCAATAATTGATACACATGGGGTCAGGTGGAACGTGGTGCCGGGTTATAGACCATAGATTCTGGCGTTGGCCAAAGTAGGTGACACTTCCTGGTGGCTACTGAGCACCAGTGAAGTTTGTATTTAATTTTGGGCATTTCACTGTTTATTTTTTTCTTATATAAGCATTTCTACCTAAACGCTTATATTAGGTATGCACCATTGGGTGGTATCCTACTGAGACTGGGATCACACCCTACACGGGCCCTTCGAGACATGTTCAGACTTTATGAATTTTTGTGCAGGTAGAGGGTCAGCCTCAGGAGCTGGACCTTAGTGTTATTGGCATGGATACTAGTATGGACCTTGAGGTCATGCCTTCTTGGAGTTACTTGGTTTAGTTTCCTTTTTCTATCATCATTCTTACATTATTATGTGGTAACTATTGGTTATCCATTGGCACCGTTATATATTGATATGTATGAATTTCTATGGATTCATGTTTGATTTCTTACAGTAGTAGTTGCAGTGATATTCAACATGTTGTTATTTTTACTTTCCACTACTGTTGCTTCTCTATTTCTTCAACTGTTTATTTGATTTTGGATATGCTTCTTCTCTATAGGTCTGGTTTGAGTCTACCGAGTCATTAAATTTCTGCTGCTGATAGACATTATAATCAGACCAGTACCGTTATTTCCTCCGAGAGGGTATAGCCTTCCCACTATACCTATTCAGACCCTCGCTGCTAGTCGGCAGCCTTTGGCGTTTAGGGAAGGTGCTCCTAAGGTAGTGACACCCGACCCGTTTGGCACTGTTCAGTGGCTGGCAGGGTCCAGGTCTTTACAATTTGGTATCATAGGAGTTCTTGATACGAATTTAGTAGCAGTTGAATACTAATGAGTTTGAGACTTCTCTTTTTTGTTAATGCTGGTTTTACTATTAGGGATATGGTAGACTAGAGATAGGTTGTTACTGGAACTTGGTTCCTAGCTTGTGCCTGGGTGCCTGCAGCCCCAGGTACGAGGGATGGACTAAGTTTCCATGGGTGGGAATTGCTAATTTTATTTTGCTCAGATTACAGTTTATGTGATTTCTACCTTAGTGGATCACTTGATGTGTGATGTTATTGATTGTGATATGTGACCCTTGACCCGGTGTGGTAAGGGAGAATTGGACCTTGGCCTGGTAAGGGAAATCTTGTTTGTATGTATTTTGATAGGAACATTTTAGGGTATTTCAATTTCATAATTGAACTTATGCTTTGTGAAGTGATAATACCATGTGAAGAAAAAAAATCAATTGCCATGCTTTATATGATCTGAAATGTGAATAGGTGAAATTAATGATAGAATTTATTGTTGTTGAAATGTGATGTTCCATGCTTTATATATTTGTAGAGCTTCATGTTGTAGGATATTTGGGTCTGGATCTTATGAGAGGAAGAAGGTACTATGGCTGAGGCAGTGTAACTGTGAGGAGTGGGTGACTCGGTCATCGGTTTGAGACAACCTGAGTTGACAGGATGGGCATGGCCCGAGGTACTATTAATACTTTTCTCTGTTGAGGGCGGTTAAGGAGGTCGTGATGTTGGGATGTTGAGGGCATGGGTTGCGATAGGGGAGAGTAAGGGTAGTTATTGTATGCTACCCCATTACTGCTTTCCTTATCTGTGTCGAATATATTGCAATATATATGGGGTGTTTGACCATTTATTGTATTCAGTGTGTTACACCTTCACGAATGGATGGAGTGTCAGGTAGGAGATGATACTATGCCGCCGAATCAGGTTCAGAATATAGTGCAGGCAGAGCATGAGCTGCAAGTACAGGCTCAGGGACATGATCAGGTTCAGGATCCACTACAGGCATGGAAGCAGCCGGGTTTGGCAGCGTTCGGACCATGGCTTCATGAGAAGCTTCGATCTGGCCTGGTACCTATCTTACAGGGGATTGATAGAGGCACGCAAGGTATAGAGCCATCTATGGCGTATCTTACACGGGAGTTCCAGTCACAGCTCCCGCTGCTTTTTCAGGGAGTGGGTGGTCCACCGGCGGTAGAGAACTGGATAGAAAGAATGCATATGATCTTCGAGCAGCTCGAGACACCTCCAGGGAGGAGGGTCAAGCTGGTGACGTACATGCTGAGAGGACCGGTGAAGCGTTGGTGGGATGTACAGGAACATGCTCGTAGGCCCGAGGGACTGTCTTTGAAGGACTTCGAGGACATTTTCTTTGAGCACCACTACCCAGAGACACTGAGGGCAGAGAGAGCTCGGGAGTTCTTGAGTCTTCAACAGGGAGATATGTCAATCATGGACTATGCAGATACCTTTACAGAGTTGTCTCACTTATCACCTGGAATGGTAAGCGATGACACAGCTAGGTTGAGGTGCTTTGAGGATGGCTTACGACACGCCATTCAGGTCCAGGTGAACATCTTCCGATTGGGTTCCTTCTCCGAGGTGGTGAACCAGGTGATTATAGAAGAGGGAAACCAGAGGGATAGACCCTATATTGGAAGGGCGATAGCTTCAGGTGATGGTTCAGACAGCAGGAAGTGAGGTAGAGATGAGTTCTAGAAGGGCGGGTAGACCAAGGACTAAGCTAGGCCACCTCGTGGCAGTTCAGCGGTGGTTTTCATTCATTTTGGGTAGCTGGGACATGTTATGGGATCAGTGTGATAGGCCTCCGAAGGAATGTCGGGCGTGTGGATAGGTTGGGCATCAGTAGAGTTTTTTCAGGCTGCCTTCTCAGACAGCCGGCAGGTAGGGACCAGGACAGACTATGGAATCATGTGTTGTTTTAGGTTCGGTAATAGGAGAGGGTAGTCGAGGATCACCTATAAACAGAGGACGTGACAGAGACGGTGGGACCCAGCTGAGGGGTCAGTTGCTAGTGACTGCAGCAGCACCAGAGGGAGGTTAGGCCTCAGGTAGTCGTACTTCAAGCCAGGGGCATGCTGTGGAGCTTCCAGGGACTAAGCGGGATGGTGAGCCGATGATGGTGGCAGGTACACCGCGGGTGTGGCCATGATTTTCTTTGCTTTCTTTTGGCATGGCCTCTTGAGGCATGTCTGGTTGAGTTCACAAGTTGCACAGGATACTTGGGGACTGACTAGATGCTAGTTAGTGGGATTGGCATCATATCAGATGCGCTATATATTTTATTTATATATTTGAGATGCATAGCATTATGAGCTTCAAGGATATAGGATACGTGAGGTTCCATGGGCATCAGGGCATCATCGATGCGGGTTACTTGAGGTGTAAGTCACCATGTTTTGATTGGAGAATCTATGAGATGCAGGACCTATGGTATGCGGACACCGATGAAGTGAGGGTTATGTTGGGTGTCAGAAGCGACATGTGGCCACCGGGGAGGTGCATGGGTGACGATGCATCACAGGAGGAACCATGGGTCTAGGAAATAGGTCATTGGGACTTGTTTGTTTATATTGATTGTTTTGAGCTTTGTTCGGGTTTAGACCGAGTAGGAAATTACTAATGTGGGGAGCCCCTTGAGGAATTTAGCTGGGACCTTTGAGATCAGGGAATTATGGGTTACTCAATCGGGGTGGTATGTTCGGTGCCATATGTGGGTTTTGTCTGATATCTCGGGGATGAGCTATGTCAAGGTGGTGAGTTTGTAAGAACCTGGGTTTTTATAGCAGGTAAAATTTCTTGATCCTGTTTGATATTTATGCTTTTTCTGTAAAAGTTTGGCCGATTTTTGAGAAGTCTGGGAAATCTAGGAAGTTTCTGGAAATATCGAGACTACACGCCGTGTACTCCCAAGTACACGCCCTATATCATCTAGGCATGTGACAACCCGTCTGAGACTAAGTAAATGTCATGTGGTGCCATTTTTTAAATTTGTATCTACACGGCATGTTGTCTTCCTTGAAACACATGGTACTTTTTGGTCTGTGCAATGGCCGAGTCTCTGGCCATGTGTTGATCATGTACACAGTCCAATCCATGCACTAGACTCTGCTTAAGTCAGATTACAGAAAGGTCATCTACAGGGTGTGTAGTATTGAAATACATGTCATGTACTATTTTTTATTTGTGCGAGTGGGAGGTCGTCGCATATTATTTACAGAATCATCATCTTCTTCTCGGTTGGACAAACAGTGCGTCCGAGAACCTTCGAAAAATAGAAACTCTCATAGATTCTTCATACGACCTCCGTTCTTCAATCCGTCGGTGGCAGTGGGACCGCATCAGAAAGGCTAACCACGCACACCCTATTTCATCCTTGATTCCTTTTCTATTTCTCCGTAGTTTCCATCATAGTGGAATTTCATGAATTTGAGGTAAATGAAGATTTACCACATTTTAGGCCGATTCAGAGGCTGATATCAGAGGAGTATCATCGTACGTGTATGAGGTGGATAGTGCATAACTTCATTCGTGTTTTCGTATACTTTTGGGGGTTACAACCTTCGGGAGTGATGTTGAGTATTGAGAGAAACCCTGTTTAATTGTTTTTAATTATTTATTTACAATGTGGGATGCCTCTAGGAATTCCCTAACCTAGTTGTGATTGAGCGAGGCTGGGTTAGAGGTCGTTGCTCGTTTGGGGGATTTTGGCTGGGGGTGCCGAATTGGGTATAAATTGGACTGCTTAGTTTAAACTATTGAGTTTAATTTGTTAAAGTATGATTGAATTTTCTTAAGGCATTCGAGAGATTGGGTTCTAGAATGGGATGTCACACGTGTGGTGCAACTTTACTATTTAGTAATTGCCTGTTCAAAGTGATGATTTCCAATATATATATGCCATGTGTGATATTGTCTTTGTTGAACTATTTAGCTATGTTGGGCGTGGCCAGATATTTTGACGAGTGGTGTTGATCACAGGTTGGAGTTGTTCCCGAATTACTTTGGTGGTTCCTACCATGGGATTGGGTGTCATAGATGTCGGTAGAGGGATTTGGACAGTTAGGTTGGGCATGGTCCGGGCTACTTGGATGGCGAGACCATCAGACTTGAGCAACATGTTCGCAGGGACATGAGGTGTCAGAAGTGTTGTGGCTTGGGAACTTATTGAGGTGATTACCACTCACCGGGTAATTTTGAGTAGTGTGCACACATATAGACTCTGTGATGAGGTGGTACGACAAATCGTTGGGTAGAGGCCCCCAATAGATGCGGTCAGTTATTATTGGTTTGGGGGTTCTTACCATAGGAAGAAAAGTTGAAGGTGAGGATCCTTCGAGATATATCATTGAGGCTGTCAGGTTGGGGGAAGAGGCTCGCTGTGATTTGAGGGAAGATATCGTTGTGCCTTCGGTTACATGATTTTAGGTAAGACATCATTGTCCCTTTTGTTATTATCTGAGGACAGGTATCGCTGTTCCTCTGGATGTTGTGCCATGGACAGGTTGAAATTTCAATCTAGGTTATGATTATTTGGCATACCTTCAAGACATATGTACTTGAGACACAGGGTTTCAGGTGGCATGTGGTGTCGGGTTACAAACCAGAGATTCCAGTGTTGGCCAAAGCAGGTGACACTTCCTAGTGGCTGCTAAGCACCAGTGATGTTTTTGCTTACTTTTGTGCATTTTACAGTTTACTGTTTTTCTTATATAAGCATGTCTTCAGAAACACTTATATTTGGTACGCACCATTGGGTGGTATCCTACTGAGACTTGTCTCACACCATACACAGGCCCTTTGGGATGCGTGTAGACTTTATGAAATTGCGTGCAGGGTGAGGGTCAGACTCAAGAGACAAACCTTACTACTGTAGGCATGGAGACTGTTATGGACCTTGAGTTCGTGCCTTGCTGAAGTTACTTTGGTTAGTTTCCTTTTTGTATCATCATTTTTACCTTATTATGTAGTAACTGTTGGTTAGCCATTGGCACCGTTATATATTGATATGTATGACTTTTTATGGATGTATGTTTGTTTGTTTATAGTAGTAGTTGATGTGATATTCAGCATGTTGTTCTGTTTAATTTCCGCTGCCGTTGTTTCTATATAGCTTCTGTTTTTATTTGATATTGGATTTGCTTCCGCTTTGTGGGTCTGGTTTGAGTCTGCTAAGTCATTTAATTTCCCCTTCTAATAGACATTATACTCAGACCAGTACCTTAATTTCCTCTGAGAGGGTATAGCCTTCCCACTATACCCATTTAGACCCTCGCTGGTAGTCATCAAATTTTGGCATTCAGGGAAGGTGCACCTAAGGTAGTGACACCCGACCCGTTTGGCACTATTCGAGTGGCTGGCTGAGTCAGGGTCGTTACAATTAGTCAGTTCAAAAGGCATCAATATAAACTCATAAGGCCCATACCTCATTCAACATGCGGTCTTTAGAATATCATCCCACATCACTCATAACTCATGATATCCATATTGAAGGTCAATCTACAAAAAATATTTTCCTTTATGATGTTGATCAAATAAACCATCAATACGAGGAAGGGGATAATTTTTCATTACTGTTATATCATTGATCTCCCTATAGTCGATGCAGAACTTCATAGATCAATCTTTCTTCTTAACAAAAATAACAAGGTTCCCTGTAGAGAAACACTATGAATAAGAAATCCTTTATCAATAAACTACTACAGTTGTTTCTTCCATTATACTAATTCCACAGTGGCCATTTTATAAGGAGTATTTGATATAGGCACTAAACCAGGAATTAAATCAGTATTTCACAAATCGGAGGATGAATAGGTCAATCCTACAAAAAACATCAATAAATTCATTCCCAATAGGTACATCTTCTATTTGATCTTTACATTACACACTCATAGATATTTCATTTTATTCCTCCCCAAAAATTGCATTATGTAGAGCTCATAGGGGTAGATCTAGATGATAATCACAGGGTGGGGTTTTCACTCTAAAGATAAGGGATTACACATAGTCCACAAAAATTATAACATCATTCTTATTGTTATATATTTTCACATCATAATTTTACTTCCAATCCATACCAAGGATTATATCAATTTCAATCATGGGTATGATGATAAAATCTGAAGATAAAGAATGTTCATATTTCATAATGGGGAATGCCTGAAAAATATTTCATACAATGAAACATCCATTAGGAGTTTTGATTGAAAACTCCTTTCTTAAATCAAATTGGAAATATCTAATTTTATTTTAAAACTGGTAAGATATAAAATAAATCTAATATCAAAAAGAAAATAAATCATTGGCTAAGATTGAGGAAGAAATTAATGTACCTTACTCCACATCATTAGGAACTTCATCCTCAAATGTTTTGACAAAATATTCTTAGCCTTGATACCTCATCCTTTTCTATTACCCGTTTCCATGACGTTTTGGACAGTCATTATCATAGTAACCCATTTCCTTACAATTATATCTTTGAAAATTGATAACTTCTTTCTTTACCTTGAAATCAATAACATGATGTACTTTTAACCCACACTTATAGCACACACCTTCTACTATAAAGCAGGCACCAGGGTTTTTCCTTCCAAAAGCATCGCATGTTGTAAAATTCACCTTTTTATTCATTCCATTATCCATTATATCCTCCACCACCCTATTCTTCTATTGTTTCCCCATAAAGTCATAATACATTGAGAGTTCGTTCTCTATCTTGATAGCACTTGAGACAATGTCTTCGTATGATGGGAAACATTAGGAGACTAGTACCCTTTAGAGGAATAGTTTTAAACCATTAAATATTCAATTAGTCTTTCTCATTGGATTACATATATATTCTCTAACAAGAATTTATATCCTTGTAATGTTGGATTTATACTTTCCAACATCTTTGTAATGAGAAGAACCCAAATAGCCACATGAATAGTGCTAAACGAGTTGGGTGTAACTACCTTAGGCGCACCACCCCGAATGCTAAAGGCTGCCAACTAGCTGCGAGGGTCTGATAGGTATAGTGGAGAGGCTATTCCCTCTCGAAAGAGGAAAAATAAAGGTACTGGTCTGAGTAATAATATATAACATGCAATGTAAATAAATGAATCAATAGACACACACGGGAACTGCATAGTGCTCGGCTAGGGTTTCTCTCATGCCGCCTCCCTCATCCTGGATCTGTGCTCCTTCTTCCCTAGTTCGGTGGTTTGAGGTGGTGTGTTCAATAATTCCGTGGCCTTGTATCGGCTCGTCTTTCATGAACCAGGGTCTTCACGACTCGATGTTGATTCCATGCCTGAGTCCCTGGCCCGACGGTTTGAGACCAGCACTTTGGCCATCGATCTGGGTGTTTGGAGGTTGAGATAACTCTCAGTAGGATACCACCCAATGGTGTGTACCAAATATAAGTGTTTAAGAAAGCATGAATTTGTAATCAATTAAGTAAATAGTACAAGGGAAAAATAAACATAAACTCTACTGGTGCTCAGTATCCACCATGGAGTGTTACCTTCTTTATCCAATGCCAAAATAACTGTCATGTATCCCATAACCATGTGCCCCTAACACTGTGTGTGTCAAGTACCAACGTCCCGAGGGCATGCCCAAGAAGTAGTAACTCAGAGAAATAGTGATGCATGTACTCAAATAATTTTATCTAGCGACATCAATGTCTACCCTAAAAAAAGTAACTGTAGGGACAACGACATCTTCCCACAAATGAGTAACCGGAGGGGCAAGGATATATGCCCTCAAATCATGGTGAGCCTCTGAACCCAAACCGATAGCCTCAACAGTATCCCCTAAGGGTTCCTCACCATCCACAAGGCTTCTTACAGAATGCAGCCCCAATCCAATAGTACATAAACTACTACTAACAGGGGCCTATTCCCACATGAGTTGTCAAAACAACCTCATCACATAGTTTCTCTCAATGCACACAATTCAATGTTCAGGGTGAGCAGTATTCAAAAAATAGTACACAAGCCACAACATCTCTGACACCTCGTGTCCCTAGGACCATGTCGTTAAAGTCTGATGGCCTCACCATCCATGTAACCCGGGCCATGACCAAACTAATAGTCACAATTCCATAAGTCGATTCCCATAACATCCAATCCTTATGTTAGAACCACCCAATGTAACTTGGGACAAGCCCAACCTATAACCAGCATGAATCAGCAATACCCATTCCATTCCTAGCACCACCCAAGGGTTCCAAAATATAAAATATCACACATAACATATATATAATAAATATAAAATTTTTAAACAGGAAAAAAACTAAAGAGTTGAATTGAACTATGTTTGTGATGTCACATACTAGCACCATGGTATTGGAAGCCTCTAGTAATTAAAATCAGGAAAAAATATTATGTTTATAAGTTTAATCAAAACAACACAAATTATACCATCTTGGAACCCCGGACCAAAATGCCCCAAATGAGCAACGACCCCTCTCTTCTCCTTTCTCAATGAAAACAGGAAACATGGCATACCCAAAGGCATCCCCTAAAACAGTGTCACACTCAAAATACCAAAATACAGGATTAAATCCATGCCAACCAAATGACTACGAAAACATAAAAATAGTTATGCAATACCTACCTATGACTCGTTGATGTAATAAAATCAGATATCGAGCTCAAATTTGAATTCAATCTTCATAGATATATGTTTCCATCAAATCTTGTAAATTCAACTCGGATGGAAACATTGACGTTTGAGGCAAAGGATCAAGAATCAAACTGGTTGCGTGGGTTTAGCCTCGTTGATGCGATCCCGTTGACACCGACGGATTGAAAAACAGACATCAGATGAATAATATAAGAGAAGAAACGTTTTTGGCCCTCAAGAGCATCAAGGTGTGAAAAAAGTAAGAAGAAGGTATTTATGGAAAAGACATGCGGAACTCTTTCATTTAAGTGAATAAAAATAAAAATACATGGTGTGTATAAAGGACCACATGCCATGTAGTTTCCATGTCCATACTTCAACCTAAGTGGAGGTAGCCACATGACTTGGATGTGCAACACGGGTCAACACACGACTAGAAATCAACTGACACGTGGAAAGGATAATACATGGAGTGTCCCGAAACACTACACACCGTGTAGTAGAAACTTCATACACGTTCATCACACAAAATCTACTTGGTGATCTTGTAGTCGGTATAATCCTAACCCATACACGGTGTGTACTTTGGAGTACACGACGTGTAACCTGTAAATTTACAGAACTTCCCATATTTTCAAAAAAAATCAGAAACAAGTCAAAAAATCCAAATAGGGTTGGGATTTTGAAACGTTCCAAATCCCCGTGTTCTTACAATCTCCCAACATGAACATATCTCATCTCAGATTTATAAAATGAATCTCGGAGATTGAACAAAACATACCACCCCTATCTGGGTAACCCGGACTCCCCCTGTCTGAATGGTTCTAGATAAATTCCTCATGGGGGATCCCCACCTTAGGTATTGACTAATTTGGTCTCAACTCATCAAAACTCACCAATGAAAGGGTTCACTAACACGCTTCCAGAATCATGGTCCTCTCGTGACACATCAACACACCTACGCCTTATTGGTGCTCCTGTGTCATTTACGACACCCAAACATATCCTCCACCACATCAATGTCTACCTCCACAAGGTCGTGCATCCCATGGATGCTCAAAACAAAACATAATTCCATGAACCTCAAGTAACCCACATCCTCGATGCTCTGATTCCCATGACACCTCAAGTAACCTGCATCCTCAATGTCCTGATTCCCAAGGCACCTTAAGTATCATGCATCCTCAATGCCCCAAATTCCACACATCTCATACATATACATATATATATATATGTATGTATATATATCACGCACCTGATATGATGCCAATCCCACTGACCAACATCTAGTCAGTCCACATATATCCTATGCACCTCATGCACTCAAAACAGACATGCCTCAATAGTTCATGCAAAAAAGAAAAAAACGAATTCACGACCAGACTCAGGGTGTACCCCGAACCATCATCAAATCACCAGCCTAATCATCCCCTGTCAGCTCCATGGAATGCACCTGGTATGAAGTACGACTTCCTAATGCCTAAAATCCCTACGGTACTGCTCCAGTTTCTGGCCAATGACCCATCAACTAGGTCCCACTATCTCTACTATGTCCTCCATGTGCAGCTGATCCTCATCTACCCTATCATGGTACCCAAATCGAACCAACTCCAGATGCCACCATCTATCCTGGTTGATGCATATCGACTATCTGAGAAGGCTTCCTGCAGAACCTCTCTAGATTCCTGACCTGTCCACATGCCTGACACTCTTTTGGAGCCAATTGTACTTATTTCGAACATGCCCTGGTTCTCCAAACTGAATGAAAACCCCAAAATAACTTCTATGACCTGGTGTAGCTGAGTCCTTTGACTGACTTCCCTATTGAAACTCATCTCTTCCTTGCTTCCTCCTTTCCAAACCATCACCTGAAGCTACTTCCTGTCCAACCTGGGGTCTATCTCTCTAGTTTCCCTCCACTATGAGAGCCTAATTCATAGCCTCTGAGAATGAACCTTACCTGATGATATTTACCTGGATCCAAATGGCATGTCGTAAGACATAAACGAAGTGCCTCACCCTTACTGAGTCATCGCTTACCATACCAGGTGCAAAGAAAGATAGCTCAGTGAATGTAGTATCATAGTCCATGACAAACATGTCTCTCTGATGAAGGCTTAAGAACTCTAGAGCTCTCTCACCCCTATGTGTCTCTAGGTATTAGTGGTCGATGAAACTATCCTCGAAGTCCTTCCATGCCAGTCCTTCGTGCCTATGAGCCTGAACCTGTATATCCCACCAGCACTTTTCTGGTCTTCTCAACATGTATGTATCCATCTTGACCCTCCACCCTAGAGGCGTATCGAGCTACTCGAAGATCATCTACATGCTCTCTATCCAGTTCTCATCCATATGCATACCACCCTTACACTGCAAAAGTAGCGGGTACTACGACTGGAACTCCAGTATCAGATATTACTTAGATGGAATTGTACCCTTCACACCTCTGTCGATCCCTAGAAAGTCATATACCAAACTTGATTGGGGATACTCATCGAGACACCGACCAAACACTGCCAAACCCTGCTGATGTCCTGCCTGCACTGGATCTTGAACCTGATCATGTCCCTCTGCCTATACATGTAGCTCATGCTCTACCTGCATTGGATCATGAACCTGATCCTGCTCCTTCGGCACCATACCATCTCCCTCATGATGCTCCATCTGAGTCATCAAAAAGGACACCGCTGAATACCATTAATGGTCAACAACTCAAATATATATATATATAACAATATATATTCAACGTAGATAAAGAAATAAGTTAGGAGGCATCATTAAACAACTGTCCTTACTCTGCCATATCGCAACCCATGCCAACGGCATCCGAACATCATTTCCTCCTTACCCACCCTCAACAGAGCCATGTATCGAATATACCTTGGGAAATGACCATCCTAACAACCAACATTTCCACAAACTGATGACCTAGTTACCCAATCATGGTGACAAAAATCACATCAACCATAGTACATGACTGCTCATATAAGATCAAAACACAAATACCCCGCCAAAATTATACAAATATATAAATCATGGAAAAACACATTACCAAAAACAACATATTCTATAATAGATTTCACCTATACACATTTCAAAAGATTTCAAATAATGGAAATTGAAAATTTTCACATGGTATTATCTCATCAAAAAGAATTCGGGTAGTTACGAAATTGAAATACCCTAAATATGTGCCTATTAAAAGTGAAGAAACAAAATCCATGCCATACTAGGACAAGGTCTTATTCTTCCCTTCCATAACCAGGTACAGGGTCACATATCATATTCAATAATTTGAAACACTAAGTGAGACGTCAAGGTGGAAGTCATGTAAACTATAACTTGAGAAAAATCAAACTAGCAATTCCCACCCACAGAAAAATGGTCCATCCCTCGTACATGGGGCGGCAGACACCCAAGCACAAGATAGAAACCTAGTTCCAGTAACAACCTATCTCTAGTCTACAATATCCCAAATAGTAAAACAAGTAGAAATGAAAAGAGAAGTCTTAATTTCATTAGAATCCATCAAAACACTACTACTAAATCTCTATCAAGAGCTCCTATAATACCACTTTGTAACGACCCATACCCAAATAGTGCTAAAGTGGTCAGGTGTTACTACCTTAGGATTACATCCTCGAATGCCAAAGGCTGAAAACTCACATATAGGGTATAATATGTATAGTGGGGAGGCTATATCCTCTCAGAAGAGGAAAATTAATGGTACAGGTCCAAGTAATAATATATAACATGCTGTGGAAATAAATGACTCAGAAGACTCGAACCAGACCCGCATAACAGAAGCAAAATTAGTAGAAATAAATAGTGGAAGTAATACATAAAAAATTGCAGTGGAAAGTAAACACAACAACATGCTGACCAATTGTACCAACTACTAGAACAGACAAGTCATGCATCCATAGCATGTAATTATATAAAAGCAGAACTAGTGGCTAAACAATAGTAGCTACAACAAAAAGTTTGCATGCTGATACAGAATGGTAACTAATCATGTTCAGACTATCCAGGCATGAGCTCATGGTCCATACCGTCTCCACGCAACAACTAATACAATCCATCTCCGGAATATGACCTCTTTCATTCATGAAAATTAATAATGTATACACGCTTTCCAAATGTCCTATGCATGGTGTGTGACGAATCTCAGTAAGAGACCACCCAATGGTGTGTACCTAATACAATTGTTTAAGATGGCATGATTTTATAAGGAAATAAGTAAATAGTATAATGCATAAATAAGAATACACTCCACTGGTGCTTATCATCCGCCATGGAGTGTCACCTGCTTTGGCCAATTGCGGAATCTCTGTAAGGTAACCTGGCACCATGTGCCCCTTGACACCATGTGTCTCAAGTACCAACGTTCTGAATGCAGGACCAAGAAAAGGAGACTCAGAGGAACAACGATGCCTATCCTCAAATAAGTAAGTTGAGGGACATAGATGTTTTCCCTTATTAATGTAACTAGAGGGATATCATCGTCTGCTCTCCAATATGTAACCGTAGGGACAATGATAGCTGCCTCAAATCATGGAGAGCTTCTTCCCCCAACCTGATAGACTCAAATTATCTCGTGAAGGCTCCTCACCTTCCACATGGCTTCCTACAGAAAGCTCCCCCAAACCAATAGTACCTAAACCACAACTAATGGGGGACTCTACCCACAATAGTGGTCAAGACCACCTCCTCACAGAGTTTCTCTGTATCTACAGTACTCAATGTTCCGGGGGAGTGGTAATATCCAAAATAGTTCCCAATCCACAAGTCTCAGATACCTCGTGTCCCTACAACCATGTCTCTCAAGTTGGATGGCCTCTCCATTCTAGTAACTCTGGCCATGCCCAACCTGATAGTCACACTACCTCAATCTGATGTCCATGAATTCCAATCTCGTGGTCAGAACCACCAAATGTAACCCCGGCCAAGCCCAACCTATAACCATCATTACTCAACACTTACCAGGCCATGCCCAGTACAACCCGAAGGTTCCAACATATGAAATATCACACCTAGCATATATATAATCAAAATAAAATTAAATCTGAAAAACAAACTAATATTTTTAATTTCACTAACCATGTGACGTCCCATACTAGCACCAAGGACGCAGAAGCCTCTAAAACTTCATATCATAACATAACAAATTATAATCAACAGTTTAATCAAATCAAAAACAAATTATAGCATCTTGGAACCCTATCTAAAATTTCCAAATTGAGAAATGAACCCTCGTCAGGCCCAGCTCAAGGAAAATAGAAAACATGACATACCAAAAGGCACCCCCTTGGTCAAATATAAAATTTAATATCAAATGACATGAAAAATATGGTCACGCTCAAAATACCAAAATATGCACTAAAATCTGCGCCACCCAAATGACTACAAATACACAAAATGAGGTATGTACCACCTAACTAAGACTCTTAGACATAGGTACATTCGATATCGGGCTCCAATTTGAGGATGATCTTTTTAGATCTATGTTTCTATCAAATATCGACAATCACACTCTGATCAAAACTGGGACATGTGAGGGAAAGTATCATCAATGGAACAGGTTACACAGGTTTAGCCACGATGATGTGATCTCGTAGCCACCAACAGATTAAAGACCAGATGTCAGTTGAAGAATCTAGAAGAAGAAACATTTTTGGCCATCCAGAGAGTCATGGTCCGAAAATGAGGAAGAATAAGGTATTTCTGGGAAAGATATGCAACACTCGTTCATTTAAGAAGATAAAAAAAAATTCAAGAAATGTATAATCGACCACTCACCGTGTAGTTCCCTTGTCCGTACTCCGACTTAAGCATATCTTTCCACACGGCTTGGACATGCCACATGGGTCGACACACAACAGGAACTAATCCATCAAGTAGAAATGAGAATACACGATGTGTCAAGCAACACTACACACCGTGTAGTAGGAAATTTATTCATGGTCATCACACAACATGTAGTCAGTGAGAATGTGGTTGGTACACTCTTAAACCATACACAACATGTACTTTGGAGTACATGATGTGTAATCTTCAAATGTCCAGAACATCCGAGACATTCCCAATTTTCTCAGAAACAAGTCAAAAATTAAAATAGAGTCTGCATTTTGAATCATTCCAAAACTAGGGATTTTACAATTTTCATTGTATTTATATCTAAAACAAAATAATTTCCTCTCTATATAAGATCATTGTTCACGAGGAAAATATTTTTCAAGGATAATTTCCTTTAAATAACTCAGTTCCACTTCTTATACTTCATTCACCTCTTTTTTTTTTGAATTAACGACCACCATTGATCCACATATCCTGATAAATGATAAAATCCCATGATAACCTTCTCCCTTTCATTACATCCCAAATTGAGAAATATCTACTCTAAACAACATATCAACTGTTTTCTACGAATGGGGTTGTAGTCCCATTGAATGATAAATGATGTTGTCGCATAAAGCGTTATAACATTTCACCTCCATGTAATGCATTAGGATGCTCATATAGGTAATGTTATTATTTATAACATAATTTAGTTGTCCTGGTAAAGTTATATGTTTCTTAACACTAGTCGTAGTGCCAGATCCAACATCATTATTTAGAATAGGAGTTTAATCCTTACATTGGATAGTCCATTCATGCGGTTTCCATTCCTTCCCCTAGGTGCCATTAAAAACAATGGAATACACTAGATTAGGTTATGAATCATAATGTATATTCTCAATATAGAAAAATACATCGTATAAATTTAAATCCTATTCATAGCTAATTTCTTAATCATAGGTTTTTTGAGGAAAAATTTAAATTTTCTTCCTTCATAATATTTTTTAAAGAAAATCTGAATTATCATAAGAATATCCCCCAGGTGTGTCCTACTAGGTGCACATTAAGGCCTATTATTGTATACTAGGATACACATGGTCAAGCACAAAACTCATTATCGAAGTTGTTACTGCTAGGTACATCTGGGCAAGAACCACATCCACTAATAGTATCCATAAAAAGATATATTTTCTCGAAAGATGCACATAATATATTCCTTAAAAAAATATAGGATGCTCTTGTATGGTAATCCTCAAAGACTATCATTGGGATTTATTCCCTGATATATATTTTCTAAATCTAGTTTCCATGTTTTATACAATACTTCCTATGATACTAACTGTCAAGACCCAAAACTAGTTTCCTAGATCTAGTACATTATTTAATTCCATTGGAATATAAATAACTAATTCTTATCCAGATGTAACGAATTGTTTAGTAGATTTGGAAAACAGGATACAAAAATTAGTTCAAAATTACAACATGAAATTTAAAACAACCAAACAACTTCTTTCAATCACACATAAACTTATAGATTATCAAGGAATGTCATTCATAATACACTTCTTCAAAACCTATAAAAAATAAAACAAGTGAATGGGTTGAGGTCATATTCTCGATAAGGGTAAATAATATAGTTTAATAAAATATAAACATAAACACTAGGGATGATGAATTTCTAAAAAATTCGTTCCTTTGAAAATTTACTTGGGAATAATATGGTAGGAATATAAACTGATCAAATAATTCCATAAATCATAACAATTGATATTCTACTAGTCAAATAATCGTATGGACTATCAGTATCTAATTTCATAATGAGGGAATTCATAATTCTGAGAATTTTTAAATATAACATCAAGGCCACATCAAAGATATCAGAAAATGATTAAGGCCTTAGCAAAAACTATATCTAAAAATAGGAAATGCCATGACCATGTCCATATTTGTTTTGTCCCGTGAGACCAATAGATGCATCGAGGGGATATAGGGGGCACCACCCATCGGTTACTAAGTCCAATGAATTAATCATGAGAATGGGGATAATATTATACAATATATAAATTCATATTTAAACTAACATATGAAATGTCAAAAACATTCCCAAAACACAAACACAAACCAATTGGAGTATCATGGTGAATGGTTTTAAGATAAACATAAATAGTAAAAATAATCATCAACTATTAAATAAAATATGGTATATGATATAATAAAATATTAGTCCCAACTACGAGTAAGACTCAACCAGAGTGTTAAAATAGACAAAATTACTATTATAATATCATCGAGTAATTCTTGAGATAAATTCTCTTTTACTTTGAAAAGAAAAGTTCATTTGGAAAAATATTTTTATAAAACTGGAAGCTAACTAATAAAATTTTATCATAATAAAATGATTATATTTAGGAAATTATTTGTTTCTAAAAATAGATTATAGAGTGTCCCTGAAAATAGGTAAGAATTTGAGAAATTCAATTGAATCGGTCTTGTATTTCAGGAAGAATTTTTGAATGATCTTTTTAAAACTATTATATCTCACTTAAAGAAAAGACAGATTATGGTTGGTATAGAAATATAGGACATTATTAGAGAATATATTATTAGTACATAATAATAAATATGAATTTTATTAGTATTAAGAGAGACAATGTGTAACTCAAATGAAAATGGAGGTTCGAGTAGAAGACACATACCATATGTCCAAATATATTCCTATCATGAACTTAAGGTCCTAGAATATTAAACTAGACTAATTACTAATAGAATTTAGAACCATATATAAATTTATTTTATTTTTTATAATTTTATTATTTTCATTTATTTTCATTTTTATCAATTAAGAGATTCGATATCATTGTTTGTGAATACTCATTTCATTAGTTTACATGATCGGTTCGTTGGAATGAAAGTTATTGTAAAATAATAATAGATTTCCATAATTGAAGTTAAAAGTATTTAATGTTAATATAGAAGTTTTAACTATCATGTTATTCATTTGGATACTTTTTTTGAAGATGAATGATGAGACATAATTTTAAGGATAAAATCTTGAATTAATTTTGTAGTTTTTCGATCACCACGAACTCATTTTGTATTATAAATTAATAACATGTGTAAAAAATGATTCTAGAACATTAAATAGGATATCTTACATATATTATGATCTTTTTAATCCCTAAAAATTGTTTCATGTCCAGAATTTAAGATGGTAATAGATGTTGAAAATTCATCTTCATTGAATGTGATAAATTAACACATCTAGGATGTTGTTTGGAGTTCTAGAATAAAAGGAGGGGAACAGAAATATGATGATGAATTAATCCATTAACATGAAAATATTCTAGAACATTTTTGGTACTAGAGTTATCCTATCATTTTGAGTAATTAAGTGGTGAAATAAAAGAACTATACAAACATGAATAAAAAATGAAATGGAATGACGAATTTAACTCTTGAATTTATCTTCATTAATATCCTCTTTAGTGGAGAGGATTTGGTATATTGAAGAGAATAAGGGATTTTGGAAGTGGGGAGGGGATTGGGAGAGTATTTTATCAGAATTTAGAAATGGTACAATTATTTATAAGATTGAAGAGGAGAGGGAGTTATGGGGGCTTTTATTGTGGAGGAGAAGAGGGGTATTCCATTACTGTATTCATTATTTTATTATTTTTCATCATGAAAATGAATAATCATGAAACTAGTGACTCAAAAAAGTAATGAACTCATGTGAGTTTTATATAATGGTCATTTACATCATCCATGACTCAAGAATGAAGGCGAAATTCAACTACTTAGCATATTTTGTAAATTATCAAATTTCACTATTCACCAAAAATTCAAGTATTTTAAAAAAATACCAATAATTCAACCAAATATATTTTTTATGTGTAGAATTAAAAAATGAACTCCATTTAATAAAAATAATTTTCTAAATAATATAATTATAATTTTCAATTAAAATCATTATTTAATTGAAAATTAAAAATTTTAAATTTACAAGTAATTTTACAATAGTTTCAAAAATTATGAAAGGTCTCATAAATTTATCCAAAATTCATAGGAAAATGAAATATTAATTAAAGAATACATTTTATGAAATTGATTTTTATTTTAAATAAATTTATGAATTTTAAATCGTAATTAACTATATTTAACTCACAAAATAATCCATAATTAATTTTTATTTTTTAAAATATTCACTCTAATTTGTATGGTGCCTATATTATACTTATACTAACATGGGTAAGGTTACTATTTGAATGGGTATATTACAATTCATAAGGGTATGTTAACATTCAAAATGGTAAGTTACCACTCACCAAAAATGTATGTTGATCCCATCAAAATCTAAATATCTTACTGATCATAACTGTGTAGGTTAGTGTTTCGAAATTGAAAATCACAAAAGAGGATAAACTATATCTTACAGCAACATTACAACTATCTCATATAAATATCAAAGTGTATTTTTTTCATAAACAAAAGTTTTAATTCATTATATAAAAAATTTATTTGTAAAACCATGGGGTGCTAAATTCTTCTACCCTTAAAAAAATTTCATCGCCAAAATTACTAGAATGTAACCACACAAAATTATTTGTGTTGGTCTTCATCATAAGTTACTTATGCACCCACATTACCTCTTCAATTTTATGAATTTTCCAAAGTACCTTTAGAAGATGAGTTGCTCGATTCCTCAACACCTATTCTTTAGTGTCCAGAATCCAGATAGGCTCTTTACAGTAAGAAAAGTCAGGTTCCAACTCTATATCCTCAAAATTCAGGACATGCATTGGGTCTGGAATGTACATTCTCAATAATGGGACATGTAACCCATTTTTGTACCTTATAAAGGATATGAGGAATTAATAAATGATAATCCACAACTCCAATTCTCTCATGAATTTCAAAAGTGCCTATGTACATGGGGCTCTGTTTCCCTCTCTTTCCCAAACAAATAACGCCATTATATAGACATACATTCAAGAAATTGTGATCTCCCTCTTGAAATCCCAAATCCCTCCTACAATTATCGTCAATGATCTTCCGCCTTCTTTGATCTTATTTGATATGTGTTTTCATAGTCTTTACCTTCACTGTTGTTTCCTCCACATGCTCTGGACCCACAAGATTCCATTCACTAACTTCATCCCAACATGTTGGTGTACTACATCTCTTTCTATACAATGCTTCATATGGTTCCGTTAGAATTGTATAACTGAAATGTATTATTTTCGGAAAACTTTGATAAAGGTAAATACTGATCCCATATACCTTTAATATTATGTGAGCTTGATCTAAACTTGTTTTCAAAATTTTGGATCATCCTATTTGATTTTCTGTTAGTTTATGGGTGATAATATATACTCAAACAGAAGCTTAGTATCCACATCATTCTGATGAATTTTCCAGAATTTCTATACGAAGAATGGATCATGATTAAACATAATTGAGAGTGGATCTCCATGATGTCTCACAACTACATTGATATAGTGTTTTGTAAGGTTCCCCTGTGGGAAATATTCTCTTATAGAGAGGAAATATGTTGAATTCAGAATTCCGTCAACAATTATCCATATTGATTTTTTTTGTCTTAGAGGTTTGGGATATCCAATGACAAAATCCATTGCGATTTCATCCCATTTTTATATAGGAATAGGTTGAGTTTTCATAGATCCTTTATGATGTTGTATTTAATTCTTCACCTATTTACAAACCAAACATCTTGATACATAATCCGCAATATCCCTATTCATGTTATCCCACCAGAATTGTTCCTTCAAATCTCTATAAAACATAGTGCCACCTATATGTATAGGGAAATTCAAACTATGAGAATCATACAATAACTCCCTTTTTTATTTTAGGTATAGAAGGAAGAAAAATCCTCTTCCAAAAGATCAGAATTCCATATTCATATATAAATTCTGATAACATCCCATCATTCAAAAAATTAATTTTCTTTTGAAGATTCTTGTCATTAGGATGAGAAAGTTTATTACTTTCTAACAAAGATGGTTGGTAATACAATTGAAAAAGTTATTATGTTTCACCTTATTTGATGATTTCAATATCCACCATCACTAGTTTTATGTACATAGGGTCAGTTTCAATCCTCACTTTGTTTATAACTCCGAGATCCTTACTAATTAATGCATCATCTACCATATTTTACTTTAATGGGATTTATTTTATGGAAAAACCATAATCCTTGAGTAGCTAATTCCATCTATATTTCCTCATGTTGAGTTCTTTATGTGAGAATATGTATTTCAATTTCTTTTGATCATTACATATATCACATGTTTCACTGAAGAGATAATATCTTTTTATATTTAGAGGAAAAATTACAATTGGTATATAAATATCATGAGTTGCATAGTTTTTTCATGAACTTTTTATTTCCTTGATGCATAGGCAATTAAAGTATCATTTTCTGTAAGAAATCATCCAAGTCCTTTCCTTGAAGCATCAATATAGGTCACAAATCCATCATTTCTTGATGGTAGAGTCTAGACAGTATAATTCACTAATATCCTCTATAATTCTTAAACACATTCCTCAAATTAATTTTTCCATACAAACATAACTGCTTTTCGAGTTAGATTGGTTAACCCTTTGGAAAATGAGACGACGTTCTGAACAAAACCCCGATAATAACCTGATAAACCAATAAAACTACATACCTCGGTTATGTTCCTTAGTGTAGGACATTCCTAAATAGCCTTTTTCATCATAGGATTATAAAATATTCTATTTTTAGATAGAATATGTCTAGGAAAATAAACCTATTGAAGCCAAAATTCACACTTTCTTGACATCACATATATTTCATTACTTCTAGGAGTCTTAAAAATAGTGCTCAAGTGATTTTCCTGATATTTGTAGATTTTGGAGTATACCACGATATCATAAAAAATACCACATCAATGCCATCAATATATTCATGGAAAAACCTTTTCATTAGATCCATGAAAATAGAGGATACACTAGTCTTTCCAAAAGGCATTACTCTAAATATGTTATTCCTATACCTGTTTTGAAATGTTTTCTTTGGAATATCTTCCATCCTCACAAGCAACTGATGGTATCCCAATCGAGGGTAAAACTTTGAAAAATATTTCTCTCCATGTAGTTAGTCAAATAGACCATTAATGTGAGGTAGGGGGTACTTAATCATTTTTTTCATAGCATTGATCTCTCTATAGTTAATGCACAACCTCATAGATCCATTTTTTCCTAAATGAAAAAATAGGGGCTCCCAAAGGAGAAACACTTGGGTGAATAAATATTTTATCACTCAATAACTCTATTGGATTATTTAGTTATAATAATTCTATAGTGGCCATTCTATAAGGATTCATTGTATAGGTCTTAAATAAGGAATAAAATCAATAGAGAACTCAATTTCACACGCTGGAGGATGTCTAGGGTAATCCTCTGGAAAAAACATCAATATATTCTTACACAATTGGTACATCCTTGATTTGATCATTTATTTCCTCACTCATAGATATTTCATTATATTAATAACTAATAATTAAAATTAGTAGAGCTGCTAGAGGTGCATCTAGATAAGAATTAGATGGCTATGTTTCTTCTCAAATGATAAGGGATTTCACAAAGTCCTCAAAAAATTTTAAGATCCTTCTTCTTGAAATATATTTTTTCAGTATAATTTGAAAGCTAATGAATATCGATGATTATATCAAAGTCATTCTGAGAAATGATGATAAAATCAAAAGATAAATGATGTTATTATTCCACAATGGGGACTGCTTGACACATCTTGGTTGAAATGATACATCCCTTAGGAGTTTTGACTGACAAATCTTTTGATAAATCAAATTGGAAATATATAATTTTCTTTGAAAAATGGGAAGGTATAAAAGAATTTGGGGATGAAGAATCAGATAAATCAATGGATAACCTTTAGGAAATGATTAAAGTAACAACCACCACTTCATTAGGAACTTCAACCTTGTCAGTTGTGATAACATAAGTTGTGGATTTCTCGAATGGACTTTTCTAAGGCCCGTTTCCAAGAGGCTTTTGAAAATCATTATCATATTTCTACATCACTCTACAACTATATCATTGAACATTGATTACAAAATTTCCCTTCCTATCACCAGTATGATGGTCTTTCTGTTAACACATATAGCACACATCTTTTCCATTTATTAAGGCATAATGGTGTTTTCTTCTACAATCGTCGCATCTTGGAAAATTCATATTTATATTCATTCCTTGATAAATTCATTCCTCCACCACCTTCTTCATCTATTATTTAGCATTAAATTCACAATACATAGATAATTATTTATGTATCTTGATAGAACATGAGACAATGTCTTCTTATGATGAGAAACTTTGGGGGACAAGTTCCCTTCAACAGAATGGTTATAACCAATAAAACAATAAATCAATATTTCTATTTGGATTATATATATTGTACAAAAAATTCTATTCTAACATTGTAATTTTTGCTTCATAATTTTCAACAGTTTCATCTTCTTTCATTATGAGACTCCAGAATTGGCTCTCAATATCTAATGTATGTCCTTGAGGAAAATATTTGTCTAAGAAAATTTCAATGAAATCCCTCCATTCCACTTTTTCTATTTACATCAACTCCATTGTGTTTTTAGTTAATAAACACCACAAAACTACATCTCTTGATAAACAATAAACCACTATGACAATCATCTCCCTTTTATTATATCCCAAGGTATGAGATATCTTTTCTAAATAACTTATCCACTATTATGATACGAAGGGGTTTTTAGTCCCATTGAATGATGGAGGATATTGTTCCATAACGGTATCTAACATTTATCCTACATATTGTGTATCATTATTCTCCGTATGAGTAAAGTTATTGTTCATAACCTTAGTTAGTTGTCCAAGTATTGTTTTAAGTTGCTCAGCACTAGTTGTAGCTCCATAGCCAACATCATTATCTTCCAAAAGAGGTAAATCCCAACATGGAATAGTGCGCTCATGAGGCTTCCATTCCTTCCACTAGGATCTATTACTATAAAATGGAATACCCTATATTAGGTTAATAATCATATTGTATAATCTAAATTTATAAAACTACAAAGCATAAATAAAAATCCTATACATATCTAATCACATAGTCATGGATTATTTGTGAAAAAAATTGTATTTTCAACATTCATAATGGTTTGTAATGAATATGTGAATTATCCTAATCCTATCTCATAGGTGTGTCTGGCTAGGTGCATAGTAAGGGATGTTGTTGTGTACCAAGATACCATGGGTTGAGCCCAAAACTCCTTGTTAGAGTTGTTACTCTGAGGTACATCAATGTGAGAACCACATCCACTTTTACTATCTAGAAATGGATGTATTTTCTAGGATGATCCACATAATACATCCCTTAAAATAATTATATGTTGTTCTTGTATGTTTATACTCAAATTGTATCATATGGTTTTGTTTGGTATTCAACATTTTCTAAATCTAGTTTCACATATTTCTACTACAAATCCTCTAATACGAACACTAAGGGATTGACCCTAGTTTCCTAGATATGATAGCTTATTTTATTACATTTTCATATAAAAAGTAAGTAATATAACAAAGGAATTAATTGTTTTTTAGAATTGTAATACAAGATACATAGAGTATTTCCGCATTACAACTTGAAATGGAAATCAACATAACAACTTGTTTTGAATCACACATATAATCCAAGATTATACTTGTAAGATATTCATAATATACATCTTCACAACCTATGTAAAATTAATCATGTAAAAGGGGGGAGATAAGAAGCTATGTAAGGATAAAAAATAAAGTGTAAGAAAATATAAAAATAAACACTAAGCATGTTGAATAACTAAAAAAATGGGTTCCTTTGGAAATATACTTGAGAATAATATAACTGGAATAAAACTAATCAAAAACTGCCATAAAGCATAACCATGGAGGTTATACTAGTCAAATAATCACATGGACTATCAATATATAGTTTCATAATAATAGAATGAAAAATGTTAGAAATCCTGAAATATAATGTCAAGGCCTCAGACCAGAAAGTTGAAAATGATTACGGCCTCATCCAAAACCATATCAGAAAATGGGTAAGGCCTTGGACAAATCTATATCTGTTTTGTCTCATCAGACCAAGAAATGAATCGTGGAAATATAGTGGGCCCACCTATCACTTACTATGTTAAATTCATTCCTCATGTGAATGGGGAAAAACATAAACAATATATACATTAATATTGAAAATAACCTATAAAATGTAAATAACATTCCAAAAACAGAAACACTAACCATTCAGAGTAACCTGTGGAATGGTTTCAATGTAGAACATCCATAGTAAAACTTTTCATAAACCATTCAATACTATATGGTAGATGATATAATAAATTATTATTCCCAAGTATACATAAGCTTCAACAAGTGTGTCGAAATAGAAAAAATTACTCTTATAAAATCAATGAGAAGTTCTTGAGAAAATACTCTTTTACATTGAAAGGAATAGTTATTTTGGAAAAATATTATTATAAAAACTAATGTGAAATAATATAGTTCTTCAATAATAAAATAAGTAATCTTTAAAAAATAATTGTTGCAAAAAAAAATTATTCAGTGCCTTGAAAATAGGTAATAATTCATGAAATTCTCTTGAATCAGGGTTGTATTTCCGGATGAATTTTGGAAAGGTACGTTTAAAACATGTATCACTCTGAAAAGTAAATAAGGGTTCTATTTAGTACACATATGCTGATAATTTAAATAGAATTTTTGATGAGAACATAAGAAAAAATTATAATTATTTGGGATTAAGACAGACAAATTGTAACTAGAAATGAAATGGATGTTTGGTAGAAAACAATTTCTTTATGTATGAATATGTTCTGCTCTAGAACATGAGACACTATAATATAAAATTAGACTTATTAATAACTTAATTGAGAACCTATTAGACAAATATTTTATTTATTATAAATTTATTATGGTCATTTATGGTCATTTTTTTTGTGTTAAGAGATTCAATTTCATCATTTGTGAGTGCTTGTTTCATTAGTTTTCAGGATCAGTTTGTCTGTGTGAATGTTAATGTAAAATGAGAGTTGAATTCCAGAATTGATTTAAAGTTAAAATTTCATGATAAACTCTTGTATTATTTTGTGGGTATTTCTCACACCACAAACTCATTTTGTATTAAAAATTAATACAATTTGTACAAAATGATTAACGAACAATACCTAGGATATATAACATATATTATGATCTTATTCAACCATAAAAATTGTTTCATTAGTAGAATTGAATTTTTTTAATAGAAGTTGAAAACATGTCATCCTTGAATGTGTCAAATTAACAAATCTCAGATGGTGTTTTCTATTCATGTATAGAAGAATCAGAAATGAGATATGATGATAAATTATTTTGTTATCATGAAAAAATTACAATACATATAAGGTACTTGAGTTGTCATAAAATTTGGTGGAAAGGTGGTGAGGAATGTATAGAATGAAAGGAACTTGATATAAAATAAAATAAAAGAAAAGATGAGTTTACCTCTAAAATTTATCTTCCTTGAAAATAAATTTAGGGGATGTGATTTGGTATTTTGAAGAGGCCAAGGTATGGTAGACGTGATGAGGATCATGGGAGGAGATTTTATCAGAATTTAGAAAAGGTACAAGGCTTGAGAGGAGTGAAGAAAAGATTGAGTGATGGGTGTCTTTTATAGTGGAGGAGAGGAGGGTTCTTCATTTATTTTGATCATTGTTTTATTATTTTGGATCAAGACTATGAATAGTCTTAATTATTGTGACTGAAAATAGTAATAACAAAATTTATGTTTGAACCAATGGTCATTTACATCATCCATGACCCAAGAATAATATGGATATTCATTTATTTAGCATATTTCGTAAATTATTGAACTATTCTATTTAAAAAAATTCAAGTATTTCAGAAAAATATAAAAAATTCAACCTAATAATTTTTTGACATGTAGAATTAAAAATGAACTCAATTTAATTAAAACATTTTTAAAAATAATATATATTTAATTTATAAATAAAATTACTATTTACATGAAAAATACATATTTTAAATTTAAAACTGATTTCAAAATAATCCCAAAAATTAACCAATGTCTCAAAAAATTATTCTGAATTTAGTGGAAAATGAAATATTTACTGGAGAATACATTTTTTTAAAATTAATTTTATTTTAAATAAATTTATTATTTTAAAATTGCATTTAAATATTATTTACTCACAAAAATATCAACACTTAATTAATAATTTTTTAAATATTAACTCTCATTTATATTGTGCAAAGATTTTATTTGTAATCACATGGGTGAAGTTACTATTCTAAAGGGTATATTACTGATCATAAGGGTATTTTACTATTCATAAGGGTACATCACTATTCACCAAAAATATAAGGTGATCCTCTCAGACTCAAAAAATCATACAGATCAAAATTGTGTTTGTCTATTTTTCTAAATTCAAATCACAGAAGAGAAACTATTATATCTAATGGGAAAGCTATAACTTTCTCTTATAAATATCAAATTGTTTGTTTCACATAGACTCAGTGTTGAATGAATTTTATAATAAATTTATTTTAAAAAATTTGTGGGTTCACAATATCAATTTTAAATGTCATCAATATCATTCCTTTACTGTAGATAGTTTCATAATACCATTAGCTGATGTCCACACTGTTGAAAAAAAATTAGTTTAAAAGTATTTAACATTTAAATTTTCTAGATTCCAAGCTCCCATACCAATATATACCCTTTTTATTTAGCTATAACTTTAGACATATCAACCAACATACACATATTATCAAGGTTAAACATGACTGACTCTATGTAGTAATCCATCAAACAATTATCCAAATATCTATGACTTTTTTCATCTTTTCCCAATTATAGGTTGGGATTCATAGCAATAACATCAATTAGTAAATCCAATATTTTTGTGCATGATACCCTCCTTTTTCCTCTATCCAAATTTGGTTAGATACACCTAATCCAATAAAATGTATGTTATTTTAAATTTGTCCTTATTTAAGGTCAATGAGATATAAACCTACCATAGTCATCCATTCCGTTGTTCCACTAGAATGCACAAACAAACATTCTCTTCCCACTAGTAGATCATCCACTAAAAAATCATAGAAAGTGCTGATTATCTTGGTCTTGCACACTTCACCTAGTATCTCTCAGTGATAAGTACATATTTCCCCACCTATGAAAAGATTTTTAAATTTAATAATATTACCAAAAATAATATTTGACTTATCAGGAGGATATCAAAATTATTAGGCCACGTGGCCACCACTCCTCCTTATGTATGGGAAAACTAGAGGAACTCTAGGAAGTGAATAACATAATCAATATTAGAAATACAAAACACTAATATACATGATCTTGTAGACATTATTCAACCTTCACGTCTCAAGGATGGACAACTTTAATAAATGATATTGGATGCCATTCCTATATAAGAACCCAAGTTACATGGACTCAAATTTTGGAAGTACCACCAACTCTTATTTAGGTTTCATAATATGTATTTAATTAGCTTTAACACACTCTTATCTAATCTTTCTATCTATTTAAGAATACTCTATATCCCATCGATCCAATGTTCTTTTCCTAAATACAGAATCACACAAAAGATATATTTATCTCTCATCTAAAACACCATGGTTATGTCTAAAAATGAAACATCAAACTATTTCTAATGAAACATATTTAGTTAACACAATCTCACCTTCTAAACTCAATGAATTTTTTATTTCATAAAAATAAAAATAGTACCATTATTCAATTCCTATTATTTCATTCACAAATTATCTAAAGGAATGTCAGTAAAAATAATCTTAATTTTTCATTTTTCTCTACATAATAGAAATTTAAAGACAATGGTACCCACTCTTAGTGTCACAACCACTAATATTATTTTTTTATTTTCACATCAATGGAGAAATAATAATATATATAATATATATTATAATATATTTATTCAATATGAAAAAAATAATAATTTATTCATGAAAATATTTATTTCTTTACTGTTGAAATTTATATCTACAAAACCAATTTTCAAAATCATTTTCTAATAAAAAATAATCATGCACATGTCATTTGAAGATATATATAAAGTGATGTCCTTGAATGAATTTATTATTTCTACACTGTACCAATAGTGAAACAATAATACAAACTTAGAAATTCATAATCTATAAAAACATAAAAATTAAATAATAAACATCAATAATGTCAATATCAACTCCCAGATAACATAGATTTTACCATTAAAATTTTGGTCATGCACCAAAAAAAATTTATCATAATTTTTGACACACACTCCATCTTCTTCTAATACACAATTTAATAAAAAAATCATGTTGTTAATTTTATTTGATATTTTGATCAAGTTACCCATTTACTATCCATATCTGAAGCACCACATTACCTAGCTTCACCTTCATACACACTCGAGGGTTCTGACTAGTTATAATGTCCTAATCGATGCCATAGGGAGAATAAAAACTCTATTTGATGTTGCTAATTTTTTTGGACAACCATAAAAAATAATAGCATATTATTATATGGACTAAAATATTTGTGTGTTTCCCGGATATAAAAAAATTTAGACAACTGTAATTCCTATCATTTCATACATGGAAAGGTGGATCACTCGATTGCCTCAGCATATAATTAATACATGAAAATATATTAAATAATGTAAGATAATATATAAAAAAGCCCATGGATTATTTTAGTATATTATTATTTTCATAATAAATATTATTCAAATAAACCATGAATCAATGTGGACTTTCCCTTACTTATGTTATGAATCAGAATGGATACAGGTATTCCAAGTATCATGTGAAAGTTACGAGAAAGATACCCAATATAATATCATTAACGATCCACTAAAATAATGGAAAATATTTTTTATTTAGGTAATTTAAGATATAAATAGATTTCAAAATAAATATACACAAACAAAAAACATCATCACTAGATATAATAACCTCCATTATAAAAATTACAAGCTTATTTCACCAATTTTTGTGGGTCATGATAGTAACTTGCAAAATTATATTTCAGGAAAATATTCCCATGAAAACCCTAGTGGTTATTACTTACTTATGGATGAATAATATTATCAACAATTATTCCACATATAAATTATTTAGGATATCTATATTTAATAATAAGGAAATAATTTCAGATTATAGGGTAAACATAATCATCCACCCATCAATCATGGTAGGCGTAGTTCTATCCAAATTTTTTTTACAGTAGTTGGGTAGAATAATTTTCCACCAATCCAAAATGATATAATGAAGTGTGTGATAAAATATATTAATACTAATTATAAAAAAATATATTTATTATATATAGGTAAAATTTTAAAAACCTCTATAATTTCTTTTAAATAAAGGGGTCCATACACATATATTACCTCTCAAAAGTGAATGATGTATCACATGAAAAATAATAGGTGGTCACAAATAATTAAAATTAAATATAGACACTAATGAACTTTCATACAAATACCTTATATAAATAGGAATAGATCAATTATTTCAGGACATAGAATACTCATTACCTATCATGGATACCCATTAAATTTCACATAATACCAAATAATCATCCCTTGATAGAACAAAAGTTTTTATGGACCCTCATGTCTCGTAGCTGTTTATTCATGTTTCTCTTATTATATTTATCCATGAAACATAATTTTCAACATATTTTTTTAGATTGGGAATGTGGTATTCTAGGTGTTCATTGAAGATAATAATAACTAACACATGTTTTAAAAAAGTATAAAAAACTAGATGGCCTTTCAAAAGGTACTGGGTGGGTTTATAGTGGTTTTCGATTCTTCTATCAGGTCCACCGTGTACCTGGTGGCTCTACAGTGCATACCTGATAGTCTATAAGAAAGAAAGTGTTCTAAAAGGGGATATTTTTCACTTAAATTTTAAATTTATACCCACTATTTATATCTAAAAAAATATTTACTTTCAATTAATATTTTAGACTCTTTTAGAGTGATCAAACACTATATACCTATCATCTACTCCAACTAAGGCTTCAAAATCGCTTTATATTCAACATTGAGTTGCTCTTGAAGTTTGTATTTGTATAAATGAAGATGAAATATCAATGATTCTATTATTTTATTACACATTTATATTATTTCAATGAAACTATAACCATTTATTGAATTTTAGTTCTTCTCTTTATCAATCTTACTTTGGGTGGTAATAAAGGAATATAATAAATGATCTAATTGTATGGATTCAAATATGACAATAAAATATTTATTTTATAATTTTTTTGTGACATAAAAACCTTTTTTCATATCGAATGTTCCTTAAATCCATTGGAAATGTAAAGTCATCCCGTATAATGTTTTGGATTTGTTCTATAAAGGATAAGTTGGATTATTCTCTTATAATTAAATCATACTATTAATGTGTGACTAATACAAGTGTATTTGGTTGAGTGAGGAAAAAATGAAATAAATATTTCAATTAAAATACTTTTAAATTTTTTGGAATAAACATTAATTTGAATTAGTTCTCCCTAATTTCTCTAATCATACCCCTAATTTGAGCATTTTTATTTGATTAATTCATGTGTATTAGTTATCAATGATACATGTTATGAGTGTGTTTCATGTTTTATTATTGTTTGTACCATTTTTAGGGGATACATATTATAACTCTTTATTGATTGTATACATGGTTGTCACTCAATATTTATTATTCACAAACATGTCCAATAGACCAAGAGTTTCCTTTCTTTGTTTTTTTATTTTATGGTTGTAGTTATATATAATGATCAATAATATACCATGATTATGGGATATCCTATATAATGTTCATAATTTATTTTATATTATAGATTTAGATAGAAAAATAATGCCTAATATTATATGTTTATAGATATAGATATTTAATGTTACTTTAAATAGTTCCATATAGAACTAATTTATATTTATGACACATGTATACTTGAATAGATCTAATGATTTTTTGGATGGAATTTTAATTCGATATTGATACTCACCTTAATTATATAATTATTCAATAATAATCATAATTTTTAAAATTTCGTTACTCATATTTGATATATATATATATATATAAATTATGGTCTGTATTGTGTTACATATACAGGTGTTGAGCATTATCTAGCTTGTCCCAGATGATGGAATGTATATTGATTTCTCATGGGGATATTTATATAAACAATATATATTAATTATTTATATTATAGAGGCCATATATATGTGTGGGATCTATATATTAATATAGTAATATATATATATCTATGTGAAGTGGAGGGTCCTCCTAGGATTGTGTGTTAAATATTAATATGAAATTCCTTCCCATAAGGATAGAATGTCCCTTGAGGTGAATTATAACCTATATATACATTCATACACACATTAATGCATCAATGAATATATAATTGTAGACACACACACATTTATATATGTATATATGTATGATTTCTCTTATAGGGTATGCATTCTGATAGAAATCCGTTAAATTCAAATATCTTTTGGTGGGTAGGTACCTTAGTTGAATTATAATAATGTCTTGAATAATGTTTTGAATACTTGGATATAAGTGATTAATGATTCATTAAAGAATTCCATTTATTATTTTTGTTGTTTAATATCATGTCTATTTGCATACCATGTCTACCTACTGGCAAAAAAACCATTGATTAAATGTTATATATTCTAGCTACTTACCTATTATGAATCCCTTTATTTCACACACGACCTTATGAATGGTGGAATGATATCGGGGTTGAATTTCATGAGAAATGATTTACTTAAATCCAAAACATGATTCCATTGAAATCCATGTAGTACATAGTTTTATGTCTATGTTAATGGAAAAGGGAATTCGTTCAGAGGATGAGTGTCACAATGAATTAGTGGTTCTTACTCATGGTGTTTTGATTCCTATTTGTCCACTATTAAGTGTTTGGTGGATATATGGAGCTGATGTAGTGGGGAATTACATGGTCACTTATATGATGTATCCTAAATGCATGATATTTTTTAGATATTTGAGGTATATTTGGTAGGAAGTTATTATATGAATATTATTCTTGTATAGTTTCACACATTTATTAGTTTTCATACTAATGTGTCATCTTTATAAATGATGAACTAGTATTACTTTTAACGGTACTTCTTTTAGGGTATTTTTGTTTCAAGAATCCCATGGTCCACACCAAATTTTCATCTTAGAATTATATTATATATTCAATAGTTTGTTAATTCAAAAAGAGTTTAAATAATTTCCCATTTGTTGAAAATTTAAGCATATGTATTAAAAGTACCCTTTGGAGATCAAGATCCTCACCCGAGGTCACATATTAATTTATCTTGTGTTAACATGGGTATCTAGTCAAGGTCAAAAAATGGTATCATAGGGAATTAAGAGATTCTGAGCATGGGATAAAGTGCAAACAAGAGATAAGACTATATGTGCTTTGGAAGTAATCCATAAATATATATGTCATACAAAATTATGGGAGAATATTGAGATACCATGGGTTGTTCAGAATTCCCATTAACCTATTAATTGAGTAAACTATTCCTCCACTAGTCACATTCATCATAAATAGACATGTATAAGTTTACATTAGTGGGATAATATGGAATATTTTTATATTTCCTACAAATTATTTCCATATCATTAGAATCATTTTAATTTTATTATTAACCATAAACTAAATTATAAATAAATTGAATTTCCCTCTTTATTTATAAGTGAAGTATATATTATTTCAACTCGTTATATTTTTTTATTTATCATTGAAAACCATATTATTATAATATATATTCATTTCATCAATATTTGGATTTACTTTTCTATTTTATTTTTTATTAAAATAGTTTATAAATTATAAAATGAAGATATATGAGAGAGGGGATGCATTTATAACCAAATTAACATTGTGATGATGTAAATACAAAACTATTAATTATTTGGAAGGTAATATTATGTGATTCTAATTTTTAACGATGATTATGTGACCATGTCCACCCTCTGATGATTCAGGGGAGGGAGGAAATGAAAATCATATTCTTTCTAGGGATCCTGTCAATCATAATGATCAAGATGGTCAAAAAATAATATTTAATGATTTGTAAAGGTATCACCCTTACAAAAACACTCAATAAATAATTATTTGGAATATTTTTATTATAATTACACTCTTAACATCCAGGGAAAAGTCTCCCCTTGTGAAAAATTTAATCGTTTGATTGTATCAACTATATATTTGAGAGTGTTGAGACTTCATAGTGGTATTCGGTTCATCTAGACCATTTTATATTGAATATAACTAGATTTAAAAGGTGAGACATTATATTATGGTCCCAGAAGGATTTGGGGATTAACTAGAAGGGTTTTCTAGAAATGATTCTAAAATTATTTTATCTTTAAACACTTCATCATGTGAAATATTTTAATCTCATATTGTTTTGAAATAGATTTATTTTAATAATGGAGTATGTTTCGAATATCACTAAACTACATTACATCACTACTTATATGACTGTGAATCTAGATTCAATGTAAAAATTGGATGAGTTGGGTTTGAGGGAATTATTATAGGACTATGTAATGGTATTTAATATCTCAATTATCCCTATGGTGTAAATGATGGTAGTTTGGGCTGATGTTGGTTCCCCTGAGGGTATGATGACTAATTCTTTTTCTATAAGTAAATAATGAAACTAGAAAGAAGAATGTTAAGGTATATCTCTACAGGGTTGAAATCAAGAGAGTTAACTTCCTCTTTGTTATATGGGATGTTTTATTAGATTATTATAATTTCATTAGGGAAGAAATAATTTATAATAACGTCCTTTCTATGTTGATGTAGTGCCACCGGTGATATAGGCATTGTAATCTATAGAGGTATCAGATGTCTACCCCATCTCATAGGGTGGTTTTGTGACTAAAAAAATCCCTACCTTATATGTTCAAGATAGTGAGAAATATATTGATTGACTCAACTTCATTATTATAGGTGAATATAGAGTAATAAGAGAGTAGGGAAATTCCAATAGTCAGTATCCCATTACATTTGTTAGGAATCAAAGGCACAAGGTCCTTATAAATTATTTGGAATGGAGTTTCATCAAATGAGTAAAAAACTGAGAGTGAGGAAATACCATCATTGGCGATATGTACTATTTATCAATCTTCATCCCTCTTCTTTTTTATTTAATGCTAAATATTTGAATTATTTTATTTTTGGAGCATCTCGTTTCACCATTAGGATTCGATGTTGACCAAAATCAGAGTATCTTAAATAATGATAACACTTTATCAAACTTGTTAGATAGAAGAAAGAGGTATCCATTTATATCCTTCTATGGTATGATTTTTATGAGATCTTTAGAAATTTTCTTATCTTTATATGAACATAGTTGATCTCATTTTTAACATAGATTTATTGAGAAAATTCAAATCCTGAATTGATTTATATAATTTTTGTGTCTCAATTTTTCTTCATAATAGAACTAAATATTCCCTATGTTGAGATTATGATTATAAAGAATGTAGATCTTGGTGTGACCAAGCCCGAGATAAAATAGATACACCTACAGTTTATGCATCGATAATAGAGGAATTTCCTCTTTATTTAACTATTTTTGGTGTATCTCAAACAAAATAGACTAAAGTATATATTTTAATAAATAAATCAAAATGTGATGAATCGATGGTGGGATGAGTATCTCCAATCGTTTAGTTTTTAGATTATAAATACACTAGGAATCAAGAATTTTGTAACTAATACCATTAGTAGAAAGACTAAACCACAAAAAGTATTTGTGGGAATTGATGAATATAATCTGAAATATATTCTATTTGATCATCATGTGGACATCTTTTGAGACCAGGGTAGAATTAATTTGTACCATATTGATCTCAAGTAAATAGTAGTGGAATGGGTGGATGATTCATAAATATTTGACCTGGACCGTATCACCATTTGAGAGTGACTCATTTCAGGGGACATTTAGGAATTAAAATATATATATTTTGGTTATTTATTATATATTCATGGTATAATTATGATCACATTAGGTATATTGGAAGGGTGACAAAATGATTAGTATTATTTCTATTTTCATGCACACCAAATTATCTATATGACATATTAGTGATATTCATAGTCAATTGTTGTAACACAACTATAATTTGTTTAATAATTTTAAATAATTTAAAATTATGTGTTTTTATTAAATACTTATAAATAATTATAATTAGAGACTTCAAATTTATTAATTAATTTTATAAAAAATTTCTACTATTTTGAGTAATATAATATTTTAATATCAATATATGTATTTGATCAACAAATTATTTAATGAAATATTTTAAATATTAATACATATATTGACTATTATAATTATTTGGATAAATAAAAAATTATGTTACGAATTTATTCCCAATTAAAATGAATCACCAAGATTATATGGAATGTTCTTCATAAATAATTTCAATTCAATAAATAGATTATATTCACAAAACACTAAGTCACTGTGAAACAACACTTTTTTATAAACACTCCAATGAACATAATTTTTCCAGTCCTATTATTTTGATATTTGATAAAAAAATAATACTCCATTGTGATCAATAAGTTGTTTAGAGTCGAATGTGATCAGCTTAATTTTTTAGTGAATAGTAACTTGGCCCTTTTGAATAGTAATATACTCTTATGAATAGTAACATGAACTTTATGAATTATATTATACCATTATTAATCGTAACCTTACCCATGTAAGTATAATGAGAATTTAGGCACTTTAAAATGAAATTGAATATTTTAAACATTAATAATAAACTGTTGGTGTCTTGTAAGCATTAAATATTTAATTATAATTTTATAACTATAAAAATATTTTAAAATATAAATCATAAAATGTATTCATATATCAATATTTTTTCTCCTATTATTTTGGGATAATTTAATGAGACCATAGTTAAATCATCAGGGTATTATAAAAACATTTATAATTCTAAAAATGGTTTTTTTTGAGAAAATAATGATTGCAATTAATAATTAAACTTCTATTATATAGAAAATTATTTTCATAAAATGAAGTTCATTTTTAGATTCTACACATAAATAAATTAGGGTGAAATTTTTGTATTTTTTGAAATTACTTGAATTTTTTGTGAGTAGTGAAAATCTGTTAATTTAAGAAGTATGCTAAATAAATGAATTTCCACATAATTCTTGAGTCGTAGCTGAGGTAAATTTCCATTAGTTCGAACTCACATGAATTTTTTAAAATTTTTAGTCGTAAAACTCATGACTATTCATATTCTATTGTTGAAATAAAGAAGTAAAATTTTAAAATAATGGAAAAGCCTCCTCTCCTCAACTATTAAAACCACCCCTCACCCCCTCTTACTCTCACACAACTCATGATTTGGGCCTTGAATATGTTCTACCTAGTGATCTTCCCAAACCTAGTATTCACATCTATGACCTACAAGTCTCACGAAAAGGACAAAACGAAAGGCCTTAAAGAGGTTCTCTAGTTGGAGAACTGAAGAGGTAAACCTCTTTTCCTTTTTGTTTAAATTTTTTTTACAACTTCTATATCATTGTTTCTATCTAAACACGTCCCTTCATCCAAAATCATTGATAATTACAAAAAATTAAATGTAATTAAATTATATTATTCTAATGGAATATTTCTTCTCCATCTCTCTTTCCCCCTCTTCTTATACAAAAAATGAAAACACCATTAGAGATAAGTTAATTTATCACACTTAAGGATGACAAGTTTTCAGTTTCAATTACCAAATTCAATTATGATCATGAATTTATTTGTTTTGGAGAACTAGATCATAACATTTTTAATATATCCTATTAGAAGTTCTAGAATCATTTTTTAAACATGGTATTAAACTATAAAACAAAATGAGATTGTTGTGATTGAAAAACCACAGAATTATTCCAAGCATTTATCATTAAAATTTTATCTAATTATTTATCAAATCCAAAATAAAAAATGGACTTATATTATCATTTAAAATTATATATGATAAATAATTTCTCATAACATGAATTATAGATTTTAATTTTAATTTTACATTAACTTTCATACTCTTATACAACAACCTAGTCATGAAAACTATGAAAATGTGCACTCCAAAATGAGGAAATTTAATCTCTTATCCCATATAAAATTCCATAAATATACACAATAATGATTGAATAAATCAATTAAATGTGGATATGGTTTTGATATTATTATTTAATTAATCAAATTTTATTATTCTATAATTTAAGATCATGTGTAGAATACTTTCGGTCATATGGAAAGGGGTTCATCTTCTCACTTTCATTTTTGTGAGATATTCCTTATTTATCAGTATTTCTAGGGTATGGTGTATGTATACAGAATATTGATGTATCGTATCATGCATCTCTTTATTTTCATGATATTAATTTTATAATTTTATGATTATTAATTTTAGGCATATTATTTAAATGACTATAAAGTGGTAAGGGATTCAACACAAACCTTAATTTTTTCCCTCAGGTTATTTCATTACTATACTTACAAGAAATGTGATATTTAATTTTTTATATCTTCTATATTATATTTTTATGTTATAAAAAAATATAATTATATCATTTAATCCTTATTTTATGGGAATTATATTTTTTAAAATAGTTCCATTCTTAATTCTTCCAGAAATACAAGCCCGATTCAAGGTTACTTCTGGAATTCTTAACCATTTTCAAGTGAAATGTATATTATATTTTAAGACATAATGAAATATATATTTTTTAAAAAATTTATCATGAAAAACTATATTCGTTGATTTCTAGTTTTCTATAAACAAACATTCTTTTCTACTTTAAAATCTCCTCAATATTTTCCATATACCGCACTAGAATGTTTTATTTCTATTGTTTCATAAAAAATATTTTTACATTATTTCACTAAAATGGGACAAAGTTTATGCCTCAAATATAATCTCAATATAAATTACTTTTATTTTCATGGATATACATTTTTATAGTTTATGAATATGAAAAATATAAATTCTTTTCCAAAAGAACATTGTTTTTCAAAGTATAATGATTTTCTCCCCTCACATTAACTTTTATGAGATATATGACTTGTTGACCACTTTTTAATGGAATGTGGTGTATGTAATTAACTTTATTATATTATATCAGGATTATCCTTATTCTATTGATATTTTATCATAATATTATTTGAATTTTTGAAGGTGTTATATGACACATTGGACTGTTTACAGATTATTTCTTCAATTATTTTTCAATGGTCTCATTTAATAGTATCTTCATATATATCTACATCCCTTATTTAATCATGTACAACTTTGAGTAATATATATTAAGATATCATGTACAATATATTTTTGATGGGTAACTGATTTTTTTGACTGTGTATCTGCTATCCTGATACCATTCACATTATTACTCAGAGTGGTTAGTGTTTATGTTTAATGATTGGGGAAAGTTATTTACATTTCATATGATAGTTTCAATATTAATTTATATATAATTTAAGATGATCCCTATTCATTTGAGGAATTAATTGTACTTATTATGTGATGTTTTGGGCCCTCTATAGCCCCTCGATGGATTTTTAGGTCTCATTAGATACATAGATATGGACTTGGCTGATAACTTTCCCATTTTAAGATATAGTTTTGGCCGAGGCCTTAATCATTTTTAGATTTATTGGCCATGGAAATGATGGTATGCATAAAAATATCATGCATATCAACTTCCTTAATTATTATTTTAGTAATTAATAACTCATGTGATTATTTGACTAGAAGAGTATCCATGGTAGAGTTTCATGTGATCTGTTATATGGTTTTTCTACTTAAATTTCATTCATGCCATATTATATTAATGATTATTTTTAAAGGCATGTATTTTTAGTTATTCAACATACCCAATTATTATGTTTATGATTTCTTCCATTGTATTATTTACACTTAATGATCATATGATCTCACCCCTTTCTTATGTTTCATTTCCCCATATTATGAGGAAAAAATCATTGAATAATCTTTCATGGATGTAGTTTATTTTATTCTATATCTTGTTCTATTTTTTTATTCCAATGTATTATGAATATCAAGGCTGTAATATGGACTATAAAGACACTTAAACTAATCGGTACTTTGGGGTTTTATTTCTTGTAATCATGCCAATGTATTAAAATAATGCACTGGATCCAGGCTTCAAGGGTTTGGGTGTTATAGTTGGAATTAGATAATGTTTAGTAGAAAACTTGGAAAAAAAGATTTAGAAAACATAGGTTAGGGAAAATAACCCTAATATAGACTTTGAGTATAATAATATTAGAACATCCTATAATTTTGTATGGTATTGATTATGTGGATATTATTAGAAAATAAATCCCTCCCGGGATACTACATGTGGAGATGGTTCTGGCACAAATGTACTTATGGGAGAAAACTCAGACAAGCTCTCCTAATCACAACTCTAGGAAACCAAGTCATGACAGCGGGCCTTTATTCATATCAGATTTGACACTCTTGTGATATATACATAAGAAAAATCACATTTTTCTTACATACCATCATGGTGGATTTATGCTTCCAATGTAACCAAATTATATGGTCGTAGGATTTACGATGCATAAATTTATGTTATGTGATATTCCATGGTAAGAGTAATAAAAAGTTCATAATTTTATGGGATAATATTGCATATGGAATTGTCTAGAAATTTTTCCTCATAGATGGAATGAGAACACCACCAATGCATGTGATGAGAAGTGTAAGAAGGATCATATATTTCATGGTCTTAAGCCAAAATTTTGAAGGGAAATAGTCTCAAAGGAATTCTCATCATATGAGGAAATAAAAACAAGGGTTAATAGGATATGTAATTAAATCTTTGAGTCCTTTTAATTTTATGTGTTGTAAGTGATGAAAAGGATAGAAGAGGAATATATGGATAAAGGGAAGAGTGGAATGAAGCGTTTTCCCATGTGTGAAAACTGTGGAAAGAATCAACCTAAAAAATGATTGAAGGGACTGTGATTTTTTTTGTAAGTGTAGAAAAAATGGACACCAAGGTCATCATTTTAGGGGTAATAAAATGGTTTCTAATGTGAAATGATTAAACTGTGAGGAGATGAGACACTATGTTAATCAATGTCCCACACATCCAAGAAATATACCCCAAATTTTTCTATTGGATATTGATCATGTTATTAAACTACCCATGTTAAAGGGAAGAAATTAGTATGTATATTCATAAATTATATCATTTGAATAATTTTTTTATTAATATACTAGATATAAATTTTTTGGGATATATGAGTATTGTACTCTAGTAATTTTTCATTAAGGATTTGATACCATATGTGTAATGTTACCAAGAAAAGCTATTTAGAAGAAAGTTAATCTAATGGTAAAACACATGATTGAGGTAAAGAAACCCCTTAATATATTTTTGATGTTTATATAATGATGAGGAGATGATTGATTTTGATAACTACTGATTTCCGTGGAACTAATTATTGACTTGTTGACAAGTGGTCTATGGTATCCTTAATGGAATTTACAACACTTTTTAATTTAATGAATATATCCTATGACATGTATCATACATAACGAATATGAATGAATTCATATTTATAATAAGGTTTTATAGTAATTCGAGTTATTAATATATTTCAGGAATATACATGATGAAGTTATTCACATGCTTGGAATGGTAAAATTTAGTGTTTCATCAAGGATAATGTCATCTTAGATATTCAATGACCTTTGTTCTAGAGTGGTGAATAATTTATTTTGGAATGTTAAACCATTGAAAAATTGTTTAATTCGACCATTATAAAAGGTTTTAGAGGTTAATGTATTACATCACCATAGGAAAAAACCTATTATATTTGATGATGTATAGATAGTGCGAGGAAAAATCCATGGTTAAGAGTGTGTCTATGAAATAAAAACCAATATTTACACTATTATAGAGTGGACTAAATCCTCAACTCATGGAATGTAGTCTTAATTTTTTTTCCTATTATCATAATATTAATGAATTTTTTAATAGTTGTATATTGTTTTGTAGTAATCATTTATAATTTGAACATTTTCTCTATCACCTTTCATCAGAACCTCATAATTTGTTTTCTCTTCCATGTCCAGGTTTTTACATCCAAATAATGTCACTCCATTTGATAAAATATTTTTTTGGTGACAACCTAGTTTCCATTAACATCTATTTACGACGATATTTTATTAACCCTATTTCTGATGTTGGTATCCCACAATAAAATTTTTAAGCATCAAAAATTATATTTTGGAGTGCAGATTCATATTTATAGAATTAAATTATGTTTATGGGGGAATAATTTTACACCTAAATAAATCATTAAATAATTTTAAAGAAATTAAAATTAAGGGTTTTAATTATATACTTATAAATAATTATAAATTATGTATTTTAAATTAATTAATTTATGTTCAATGAAAAAAAACACTACTTTTTTTGTGTAAATGAATAATTTTATATTATTTTAAATATTTGATCAATAGATTATTTAATTAAATATTTTAAATAATAATACAATTATTTCATATTATAATTATTTTGATAAATACTAAATTTTATTATGAATTTCTTCACTCTTAATATGACACTCAAAGAATTTATTAAATATTTTGTTAAATAATTTCAATTCATTAGAAATTATATATGCACAAAACACTAAGTCACTATGAAATTATACCTTGTTATAACCTATCCAATGAACATAATTTTACCACTTCAATTTTTTGAATTTCAAAAATAAAATTTATACACCACTTCGATCAGTAAGTTGTTTAGTGTCTAACAGGGTCAACTTATTTTTTAGTGAATAATAACATATTCTTTATGAATAGTAATATACTCTTACTAATTTTAACATTACACATATAAATTGAAATATACCCTTATAAATAGTAATCTCACCCAGGTAAGTATAAATAAATTTTTGGCACCTTATAAGAAAATGTGAATATATTAAACATTAATAATTATGTGTCTGTATTTTAGTGAGCAATAAATATTTAAATACAACTGTATAATTAATAAATTAAATTAAAATATAATTAATAAAATGTATTCATAGATCAATATTTTTTTCTATGGTTTTGGGATTATTTACTGAATCCTTAGTTAATTTTTCAGGGTATTAAAAAAATTGTTATATTTCCAAAAAATGTATTATCTAAGTAAATAGTGATTGTAAAGAAAAATTAAATTTCTCTTATTTAGAAAACTATTTTTATAAAATGGAGTTCATTTTTTGATTCTACAAATTGAAAAAAATTTAGGCTGAATGTTTCGGATTTTTCTGAAATACTTGAGCTTTTGGTAAATAGTGAAAATACATTAATTTACAAATATATGTTGTATAAAGGAATTTATGCATCATTCTTGAGTCATGAATGATGTAAATGGACATTATTTAGAAATCACATGCACTTATTACTATTTTTAGTCACAATATACCAGAATAATGGTAGTATTGAGAGAAAATAATTAAATAATGACTAAAATAATTGAAAAACCCTCCTCTCTACCACTATAAAAACCACCCTCACCCTCCTTTTCTCTAACTCCACACAAGATGTGAGACATGCCAATGTCCTACCAAATACTCTTACCATGACTATTTATCTCATACACGGCCTGTTGGTCTCACCCAAAAACCAAAACCAAAGTTCTTAAGGAGGTTTTCAAGGTTTAGTACTCAAGAGGTAAACCTATTTTAATTTTTATTTCAATTTCATTTAAATGTTCCATTCCATTTTTTATAACACATACCCCTTGTAATCTAAATAATATGATAATTCCATAACTATAAAAATCTATAATTAAATTATTCTAATGAAATATTTCATCATCATCTCTCATTCCCCCTCCTCTTGTATTAAAATTGACAACAATGTCCGAGATATGTTAATTTATCACACTCAAGGATGGCGAGTTTTCAATTTATATTACCATATTCAATTATCATCATGAAACAATTTTTATGGTTGAAGCAGATCATAATATGTTTAATATGTCCTATTAAATGTTTTGGAATCAGTTTGTATACATGGTATTGAACTATAAATAAAAATGGGTATGTGGTGATCAATAAACCACCAAATTAATCCTAGTGTTTATCATTATAATTTTATATAATGATTCATCCTCTCAAAAATAAAAAAAGGATTTAGATGATAATTTAACATTACGTATGATCAATAATAACTCATAATTTCAATTTTTGATTTTAATTTCTACTTTACATGAACTTCCATAATCTTATACAAGAAAACTAATCATGAAAAATAATAAAATGTGCACTCACAAATAATGAAATTGAATATCTTAACCCATCTAAAAGGCCATAAAAACATAATTAAGATAAAATAAATAAATTAAATGTGGATAAAGTTCTTGTATTATTAATTAATTAATCTAATTTTATTATTTAGGACATCAATATCAAGTGTATAATACATTCGGATATAAGGTAAGGGTTTCCTCTTCTCAATTCCATATTTGCTTGATATTACTTATTCACCACTATTTTATATGCATGGGGTATGTATATAGAACATTAATGTATCATATCATGAATATATTTATTTTAATGGTATTAATTGTATCATTTTATTATTATTAATTGTGTGGCATATGATTTGATTGATAATTAAGTGTTAAGGGATTCTATACGAACCTTCCTTATTTCCCGTCGGGTTATTCCATAGTTATCCTTTCCCAAATTTGATTCTTATTTATTTCTATTTAAATCATATATATTCTGATTTTATTTTCAAAAATAATTTATTCATATCTTTTCATCTTTTTTATGGGGATAATATGATTTAAAATAGTTCAATTTTTAATTCTTCATAAAATATAAGCCTAAGTAAAGGGAACTTCTCAAATTATTACCCATTTTCAAGTTCATTATATATTATATTTCAATATATAATTATTTTCATATATTCATAATTTTTACCATAAAAATATCTCTTCGTTCATTTCTAGTTATAAGAAAACATACATTCCATTCTGATTTAAAATCTTTTCAATATTTCCCTTAAACTGGATATGAATGTTTTATTTAAAAAGATTCTTAAAAACTAATTTTACATGATTTTACATAATTGAGAAATAATATATACCAAAAATTCAATTTCAAAATTCATCCATTTTATTTTCTGGGATATATATTTTTTCAATATGATTTTAGTGATAAAAAAATGATTTTCCAAAAGAAATAGTCTCTCAAAATTAGGATGTATTTTCCTTGTCTCACATTATCATTAATGATATATATGTCTTGTTAACCAATTATTACATGGATGTGGTGTATGTAATACCATTTGATATATCATATCAATAGTATCCTTATTCTCATGATATTCTATTGAATTATTTTTTGAATATTTGAAGGTGGAATGCGACACAGCGGATTGTTTACAGATTATTTCCTCAAGAATTTTTCAATGGTACGATTTAATAGTAGCTTCACCTATGTAAAAATAATTTGTTGAATCTTGTACATAATTGAGGTTAATATCTTATGATATATTATAAAATATGTTGTTGGATGGTTTCAAATTAGTTTGATTGTGGATGTACTATCATAATAACATTCACCTTATTACTCTGAATGGATAGTGTTTATGATTAATGATTAAGAAAATTTATTTACATTTTATATGTTTGAATAAATATAAATGTATATATTGTTTATTTTTATCCCCATTTATATGAGGAGTAAATTATAAATTGTAAGTGATGGGTAGGTCCCACTATAGACCCTCAATTCATCAGTAGTTCTCATGATACAAACAATTATTGACTTGGATTAGGACTTTGCACATTTTTAGATATGTTTTCTGGTGAGGCCTTAATCATTTTAAATGCCATGGACAAAGAATTGAAAGTATGTTTTACAATGTTTGGAATATGGATTCCAATCATTATGATATTAGTAATTGATTAATAATTTTATTCAACTAATAGAATTTCCATGGAAGAGTTTCATATGATCAGTTTTTTGTATTTATTTACTTAGCATTCACTCATGCCATATTATTTTCAATTTTATATTTAATGGAATGTGTTTTTTGTTATTCACTATGCATAATTTTTATTTTATTTAAATATTACATTTTATTAGTTACCCTTACTGGGCATTTGATCTCAACCCTTTCTTATGTTTCCTTCCCCAGGTTGTGAAGAAGAAAACATTGAATAACTTTTCAAGGTTGTAGATTATTTTATATTGTATGATGTTTTATTTTATTCTTCTTATGTATTATGGGTATAATGACCATAATCTGACCATCTATTCTTTCTAGCCTGATTGGTCCTTCAGGATTTGATTCCCTATAATCTTGCCAATGAATTAAAATAATTTTCCGGCTCCAGGATTCTGGGTTCTCGGCGTTATATTTGGTATATGATGAATATTAGCAGAAACCATGGATACTAGATTTAGAAAACATAGGTTAGGGAATATAACTCTAATATATAATTTTAGTATAATAGTAGAATAAAATCCAGGAATATTGGTAGGTTATAGTTTATGTGGATCTTCATATAAAATAAATCACTGTCTAGATACAAAATGTGGATGTTGTTCTGGAAAAAATGTACCTATGTGTAGCTACTCTGAAAATGTGTTCTGGGATTGAATCAGGGTAAACTGGTATATGACATTAAGTCTTAATATGTATATATTTTTGACACTCCTATGGTATATGATTAAGATAATTCACATTTTTCATACCTACCATCTTGAAGGATTTTTCAGTCCAAAGTAAAAAAAGTATATGGTTCTAGGATTTATGATGCATAAATTTATGTTATGCATTATTAAATGATTATATTTGTTAATAGTTCTTAATTTTATGAGATATTATAGTATATGGAATTGTTTTGAAATGGAGGCTAGTATATGGAATTAAAACTCCACGAATTCACCTGATGAAAATTGTTAGAAGGATTATATATTTCGTGATCTTAAGACAAAATTTTAAAGAGAAATATATTCAAGGTATCCTCATTATATGAGAAAATAATGACATGGGTTAACAAGATATGTAAAGTATCCTACAAGTCCTAAGTATTTTAAGGTTATAAAGGGAAATAAAGGATAGTAGTGGAAACAATGGATAAAGGGAAGAATGTAATGAAAGGTTTTCCAACATGTGATAATTGTAGAAAGAATCACCCTAAAAAATTCTTGAAGGTAATGTGAGGTTTTTATATGTGTAAAGAAAAATGAAACAATGTTAATGAACTAAACTGTAAGAAAATGGTTTCCAATGTACAAAACTTCAATAGTGAGGATATTGGACACTATGAGAGTAAATGTCCCAAGAATCAATGAAATATACCCCAAATTATGTTGTTGGATAGTGATCAATTTATTATACTAACATAGATGAAAAGAAATAATTATTATGTATATTCAATAATTATTCAATTTGAATATTTTTTCAGCAATGTACATGTTTTAAAAATTATTTAATATATGAGGATAGTACTGCATAACTTTTTATTAATGATTTGAGACCATATGTTGAATGGTACCAAGAAAATATATTTAGTAGAAATTTAAAATTTTAGTAAAACAAATTCTTGAGGGAAAGACAAGCCTTAATATTTTTTTATGTTGAAATAATTATGAAAAAATGATTAATTTTGATTAGTACTGACTGCCATGGAACAGATTATTGGCTTGTTAATAACTGGTCTATACTATCATCGATGTAGTTTACTACATTTTTTTTGATTTATAGAATATATCCAATAACATGTATCTTAGATAATTAATATAAAAGAATTCATTTTTCCAATAAGGTTTTATGGTAATTAGAGTTATTAAAATATTTCCAGAGGATACATGAACAAATTATTCACATCTTTGGATTGTGAAAATTTGAGTTGCATCATGGCGAAGATAATCTTTGAAATTCAGTGACCTTATTTCTAAAGTGGTGAATCAATTTTTTATGTTTTACCATATATAAATTTATTATTTTTATTATTATATAATGGTTAAGAGGTTAATGTATTACTACACCACATAACGAAACCATCTCTAGGAGATGATGTATAGATAGTTCAAGGCACAATCAAAGGACATGATTGTGTTTATGAAAACAATATATGTATTTATACTCTTATTGAGTGGAATAATTCCGCAACTCAATGATATGATTTTTTAAAAAATGTTGTCCTATAATCATGACATTAATGATTTTTTATAGTATTTTATACTTTTGTAGTAAATAACATTAATCAGAACAAGTTTTCATTCAATTTTCATCAAAACATCATTGTTTTTTCTCCCATGTCCTTGTTTTTACATCAATGTAATGTCACCCCATTCGAAAGCAGAAATTTTTTTATTACCATATAATTACCCTTATCCCCATTTTAAGAGGATATTTTATTAACCTACTTTTTTATGTGGGTTTCCCACAAGGGAATTTTCAAAGCATCAACCTTAAACTTTTAGAGTGTAGTTTCAAATTGCAAGGACGCAATTTGTGATCAGTATGTTTTTTAGAGCATAATAGGATCAACATGCTTTTTTGTGAATAGTAACTTGTCCGTTATGAATAGTAATATACACTTGTTAATAGTGACATGAACCATATATATAGTAATTTAAGATTATTAATAGCTACCTCACCCATGTAAGAATAAATAAAATTTAGGCTCTTTATAAATGAAAGTGAACATTTAAAACATTAATAATTAATTGTTGGTATTATTGGGAGCAAAAAATTTTTAATTGAAATTTAATAATTAATAAATTAATTTCAAATAAAATTCCTAAAATTTATTCATAAATATATATTTTGTTGTCCTTTTGTTTTGGGATAATTTAATGAGATCATAGATAATATTTCAGGGTATTATAAAAATAGTTATAATTCTAAAAACTACATTTTTCAAGTAATTGGTGATTATAATTAAAAATTAATATTCTCTTATTTAGAAAATTATTTTCATAAAATGGAGGTCATTTTTTTATTCTCCACATCGAATGATGGTATGAATGATTTTTTTGGGATTTTCCTAAAATACTCTATTTTTTTATGAATATTGAGAATATTTTAAATTATGAAATATGCTAAATAAATGAATTTCCACATCATTCTTGAGTAGTAGATGATGTTAATGGACATTATTTAGAACTAAGTTCCAATTATCACTATTTTTATCAAGATATGTGAGGATTATATGTAGTGTTGAGTGAAAATAATTAAATAATTATTAAAATAATGGAAAACCCCTCCAATCCTCGACCATGAAAACCACTCCACCCTCTCATCCTCCCAGTCAAATCAAGATTTTTGTTTTTCATATGTTCTTCCAATTACTCTTATCAATCCCCTTTCTGAAAAAAGGCCTTATGGTGTCACCAAAAGGCCAAAACCAAAGGACTTATAAAGGTTATCAAGGACGAGTACTCAAGAGGTAAACCTATTTCCCCTTTTCATTCAATTTCTTTTACAAGTAAAAATCCCTTGTTTCTCTCTCCCTACCCCTCATTCAAATTTTAAGATAATAACAGTTCATTAAATTTACTAAAATGGTATTATTATAATGGAATATTTCAGCATCATCTCTCTTTCCCCCACCTCTAATACTAAAAATGAAAACATCGTCCGAGACATGTTAATTTATAACACTCAAGGACAATGGGTATTCAATTTCTATTACCATCTTCAATTTTAGTCATGAAACCATTTTTATGGTTTAACCAGATCATAATATATGTTATATATCCTATTTAATTTCTGGAATTATTTTTTACACATGTTATTATATTATAAAACAAAATGAGATTGTGGTGATCGAAAAACCACAAAATTCATATAGGCGTTTATCATTAAAATTTTATCTAATGATTCATTATCAATAAATTAACCAAAGGATTTATATTATCACTTAACCTTACACATGATAAATAATAACTCATAACATAAATTATGGATTTTATTTTCCATTTTACACAAACTTCCATACTCTTATAAAAGTGAACAGATCCTGAAAACTAAGAAAATGTGCACCACCAAAAAATGAAATTGAATATCTTAACCCATTTAAAAATAAATAGATGAACTTAATAAAGATATTATAAGTAAATTACATTTATATAAGGTTATTTTATTATTAATTTATGAATCTAATTTGTTTATTTAGGATATTAATAACAATTGGAGAATAGATTAAGATATTAGTTAAAGGTTTCCACTTCTCACTTGCATTTATATGATATATTCCTCATTCACCAATTTTTTTTGATTATGGTGTATGTATATCTTCCATTTATGTATCATATAATGAATCCACTCATTTTAATGGTATTACTTATATCATTTTTTATTATTAATTTTCAGAAATATGATTATATTGATTAAAATGTAGTTAGGGATTGAACAAAAACATTAATTTTTTACTTTGGGTTATTTCATCACCATCTTTACCCAAATACGATGCTAATTTATTTTTGTGTAAATATTATATATTTTGTTTTAATGTTCAAAAATATTATATATTCCTATAATTTTATCATTCATTTGTGGGTATTAATTTTTTTAACATTGTTACATTCTTAATTCTTCTCAAAATACAAGCCCAATTCAAGGGAACTTCTCAAATTGTTACCCATTTTCAAGTGCACTATATATTCTATTTTATTCTATAATTATTTTTCTAAAATAAAAAATTTTATCATGAAAAAATACTGTTTCATTTCTGATATTATTGAAACAAACATTCCTTTTCTCTTTAAAATCTCTTCAATATTTTCCTTAAACCGCATCGGAATGGTTTATTTCTAAAGATTCTTAAAAAATCTTTTTTACATGATTTCACATAAATGGGACTTCATTTATGCCTCAAATATAATCTAAATTTACATCCCTTATCTTTATTGGCATATATATTTTTACAATTTTATTTTTATGGTGAATTTAAATGATTTTCCAAAGAAATTCCTCTTTCCAATGTAAAATGGATTTTCTCATCAAACATTATCTTTTATGAGATATATGCATTGTTAACCACATATTCCATAAATGTGGTCTATGTACTACCCTTTGGTATATCATATCAGGATTCTCCTTATTCTCATGATATTCTATGGAGTTATGATTTTAATGTTTCGCGGTTTTATGAGACACATTGGATTGTTTAAGTATTATTTCATCAAGAATGTTTAAATAATCTCATTTAATAGTGTCTTCACCCATGTGAACATAATTTAATGAATCATGTAATTAATTTAGTTTTTTATATTATGATATCATATAAAATATCTTGTTGATGGGTTTATGATTAGTTTTACTGGGGATGTGTTATCTTGATAGAATTCACCTTATTACTCTGGATGGTTATTGTTTATGTTTAATGATTGGGGAAAGTTATTTACATTACATATGTTATTTTAAATATGATGGTATATATTGTATAAGTTTATCCCCATATATAAGATGATTTAATTAGACTTATAATGTGAAGGGTTGATCCTGCTATATCCCCTTAATGTATCAGTATGTCTCATGCGACAAATAGGTCTCGAGTTGGCTGAGGCCTTTCCCATTTTCAGGTATGGTTCTCGCTGAGGGATTAATAATTATTAAATGTCTTGGAAAAGGAGAAAATGGTTTGTTTTAGAATGTATGGAATTTGAATTTCCCTCATTATGACATTAGTAATTGATAATTCATGTTATTATTCCACTAGTAGAATATCCATTGTAGAGTTTCATTTGATCATTTATACAAGGCCCCAGCCTTAAACCTTACTTAATCTTGAGTTATTACAAGATTACACATTGAGGATCTTTTCAGGTTTAGAGTTTTAGAGAATTAGATCATAAAACATTCATTACATTCCACATATAAACAATGTGGTTACATAAAGATAGTATTCTTCATTCCCATCAATGGAAACATATTTAAAATAAACATGGATTCTTTCTTGACACTTCCTTGACACTATAATCATATCATGTACCTTTCCCTTGACCTGTGAAAAACATTTCGAAAAAACTTGGGATGAGCATAAAAAGCTCAGTAAGGGATATAAAAATATGGAAAGGAAACATGGGTACATATATACATAAGAATGAAATCATAATTTACCCATAAAACATATTCACTTTAACATACCTCATCAAATCATGAATAAATCATAGAAATCATAAGACATAAAGGTAACTTGAGACATTCATAACATCCTTACATAGGGAGTAACCCTCTTGGTTACGTTTGGAATACCCATCACAGTATATTCCATAAATCTATTTAGAGAAACCTTAACGTTTCACTCCTTCATGTTACCCAATGCATTGGAGAGCTATATCGGGCTCACCCACCCTTAGTTTATCACGGAACCACCCGTTTTCATAATAATGCCCAAGAACCTCAACATAATCATATCACATGAAACATGCATAAAGGAAACATAACATTCCCACCTTTCAATCACAAGATATCAATACAACACATTGATATAAAAAAATTATGAAAACCATTTTCGATACCAAAATAAATGAAAAGTAAAACATGGTATTTATTTTTCTTTTAAAAAGAAGGTATGGCTTGTAGAGGAAGCCGAAACTCAAATAACGGTCACGATGGCGGAGAAGTCATTGTCGCCGCATACGTATGACAAAAACATTCCCTTTTGTCGTTTAGTAAATGCTTCTTATAAAAAATATTCCTTTTGAATAAATGTAAAAGTCAAAGGGGTTTATACACCGTATAAAAGAAAGTTGTGTATAAAATAAAATATGCCTCAATGAAAGGAGATTGAGACGAAGTCCCATACCTCGGGTCCGACATCCCTCAGTCGCTCTTTAATCTCATGAATAATAAACTTGAGTTAATATATACTTTCTTAAGAACCTTTTTCAAGTTCATTATTCCTTTTATACCATGTTATGAACAACATGTAATCATTTAAGTTAATAATGTTCATTTTGTCGGTATTTGGTTCTTAAGTCAAAAATAGACTTCTTACAATTACATGTTGTTAATTTGGTCAAAGGTTCATTATATCCATAATGATATTAATGATTTGGATAACATATACATCATATATATTCACCATATACATGTATTTATAATATTACATCACATTTAGAGGTAAGAAATGAAATGCACCGTTCATGGAGACAGTAAGCCGTACGTACGCATGAACGCTACTTCCATTTCTATTACGTATTTTCTGGAATGGAGTCATAATGATATAAGAGTATATTATAATTCGAGTATAATAACATTTATAATATCATTAACTTTATCCTTTACACATCCCACATATTGTATTAACGAATCAAATCACTTTCAGGGGGCGGTAGTCCGCACTTCCTAAAATGAAGATATCGTGTTCACCAACAATGGAAACAATAATGGTATGCCATAAATGAAAAATACATTAGCTTAAGGAAAGAATAAACATATTATATATCATATATAAAAATAGTGACATCATAATGGCCACCTTTGAAGGTGTTAAATGAGTATTGAACAATCATCGTTTCGGGATGTAGAATTTCACCATCCACGGAAACCGTAGGTTCTTTAACCATTTGATGTAGTTGTGTGAGAGTGTAGCTCGAATAAATCTTATAACAACATCATAGTATATTGAAGATAATGGTGTTGTTACAAAAGATTAAATAAAAAGAGTTTAGGTGGTTGGAGAGGCAAAATAAAACAAATGAACATGAGAGAATGAATTACCTTTAAAAGTGCAACTCCTTTTTATTTGAGCCTAAAGGATTCCTTTGAAAGGATTCTTCCCAAAGTGAATCCTCTAGGATGAGGAGAGGGATTTGGAGAGAAAAAATGGGCAGGGTTTGGCCGAGCCAAAGGCTTTGGGTGTGTGGGTAAGGAGGTAGAGGTTGGGGCCTTTTATAAGAGGAGAGGAGGGGCACTCTTGGAAAGTAAAGATAAGTTACTTTATTTTAAAATGATTTTCGGATTAAAAAGGACCCAAATTAATATAATTCGAGTATAAGGTGATAAGGCTTAGAAATCCACTCATACAATTGGTTTTTTCCATGTGTAGGTTTTAGATTTTACATTATCTTTCCATTTTATTTAAATCGTTAAATAATGAGGTCATCGCTGCATCATCATGATGTCATAAATAATTTAATTTATTTAAAGTCCAAAAATTATAAAAAAAATAATTTTATGTAGGAAATATTTTTAGCTTTCCAATGACTACTTATAATCAAAAATATGATCTTTATAACCCCATGTAAAAATTGTTTTCATAAAACATATTATGTTTGTGTCATTTTTACTTTTACATTAAATAAAAAGTTATTTATGTCATTTTCCTACCAAAGTGAATCCATGGGGTCCCCAAGTTGACCCATGGATTTTCTCGGTCGGCCATGACACAACCAATGAGGGTAGGACATGTGTCAAGCTCATCTCATTTTATTAAAGCATTATTTTTACCTTAAACTACACTAATTACCACTAATCGCGATTAAAAACTTAATAAGTTACTATTCACCAAAAATTATTTTAATCACATTGAACCACATTTTACTTCTTAATGACAACCATGTATGTCAGATTTTTGAAATTCAAAACACAATGATGGCAAAATTTCATTTAAACGGAAAAATCAGTTTTTATAAGTACCACTTAGTGGTTTCACTATTCATCAAAATTTGAAGTTTTTTAGAAAATTACAAAAAATTCACCATAAGCTATATTTGATATTCTGAATTCAAAAATGAAGTCTATTTTACAAAATTCAAAAAATATAAGTCACATTAATTAATTTAATAATTAATTCCCGCTGTCATGACAAATAGCGTGTTTTTATGAAACAATAAGTATCAAAAGATTGACACTAGTTTAAGTCCAATTTCAAAGTGAAATTGATTCCAATGACCACCATTGGATAAAATGGAAAAAATATATTCTAATTCCACTTCAAAACCAACTCAAAAGATAATATAATCATATAAATAAATTAGATTAAAAAACAGTTTTGATGTAAAATGCAGTATTTTTCACTATTCATTAAAAAATGAACATTGTCTGAAAAATACCAAAAATTCACACAAAGTAAATTTTGATGTCCCAATCATAAATAATAATTTTATTTTGACAAAAATAGATTATAAAATTGTAAAAATATAGATTTAAAAAGGGTTTGCCATCAAAAGGCAGTAAAACAGTCTTTTAAGAATATTAGTGTATTCCATGCATACGATTGTATTTATTTTCATTTTAAGCCTCTAAAACACTATCTTAATCATTAATAGACATAGATAAAAATATCTATAATTCATTACTTACTTGGGATGTTACATCCTTCCCCCCTTTAGAAAATTGCGTCCCTGCAATTTATTTACTTATCAAATAAATGGGGGTACTTATCCCTCATTGCATTTTCAGATTCCCATGTTGCCTCTTCCATCATGTGGTTTTTCCACAAAACCTTTACCTGGTGAATCACCTTATTCCGTAACACTTTCTCCTTGTGGTCAAGAATCTGGACTGGTTTTTCCTCATAAGATTGGTTCTCTTCCAGCTGAACTACCTCTGGACTCAAAACATGAGATGGATCTGGCATATACTTTCTCAACATCGAAACGTGAAAAACATTGTGTACCTAAGATAAACTCAGAGGTAAAGCCACCCGGTATGAAACTGATCCAACTCTCTCCAGAATTTTATATGGTCCAATAAACCTTGGACTCAGCTTCCCTTTCTTACCAAATCTCATCACACTTTTCCAAGGAGAAACCTTGAGAAAAACATGATCACCCACCTCGAAAGATAGATCCTTTATCCGGTTATTCGCATAACTCTTCTGCCTGCTCTGAGATGTTCTCATGTGCTTCTGAATCAGCTGAACTTTTTCTGCCATCTCTTCTACCAATTCTGGTCCCATCAACTTCCTTTCACCCACTTCATCCTAGAAAGCTTGAGTCTGAAACCGCTTCCCATATAATGCCTGAAATGGTTCCATCTATATACTGGAATGAAAACTGTTATTATATGAAAATTCAACCAAAGAAAGATGTTGGTCCCAAATTCCTTGATAATCCATAGAACAAGCTCGTATCATATCCTCCAATGTCTGAATTGTTCGTTCTGACTGCCCATCTGATTGAGGATGAAAATCTGTACTAAAATTTAATTCAGTACCCAATGACTTCGGAAGGCCTTTCCAAAAGTTAGAAGTGAACCTGGGATCACGATCAGATACAATGGAGAGGGGAACTCCATGTAACCTGACTATCTCTTTAAGATACAAACGAGAATGTTGATCTAGGGAAAAAGTGTCTCGTATAGCAAGGAAATGAGCAGATTTAGTCAAGCGATCAACAATAACCCAGATTGCATTATTACCTCGAGATGTCTTCGGTAATCCCACAACAAAGTCCATGGATATATTCTCCCATTTCCACTCTGGAACTGGTAAAGGCTGAAGCATCCCTTTTGGTAAATGCCACTCTGCTTTAACCTGCTGACATGTCAAACACTTCACAGTAAAATCAGCAATATCTCTTTTCATTCCATCCCACCAGTAATACTCCCGCAGATCTCTATACGTCTTAGTACTGCCAGGATGAACTGAAAACGGAGAACTATGAGTTTCACATAACAACTCTCTCTTCAACTTTGAATCACAAGGCACACACAATCTCTTACCAAATCTCAAAACGCAATCATTATCAATGTTGAATTCAGGGAACTTACCTTTCTGTACCAGCTCTACCTTTTTCTGCAACTCACTGTCTTGCTTCTACGCTTGCTTGATTCTATCTGATAGAGATGATCTCACTGATACCAGAAACAAAACAGAAGAACTTCCTGCACCAACAACTTCTATTCCAAAGTTCATCAAATCCTTAACCAAAGGATCACGTTCCAAACACAACATCGCTAATGAAGCATTAATTTTTCGACTCAAAGCATCAGCCACTTTATTTGCTTTTCCCGGATGGTAATGAATTGTACAATCATAATCCTTGATTAATTCTAGCCATCTCCTTTGTCTCATGTTCAATTCTTTCTGAGTGAATATATACTTTAAACTTTTGTGATCGGTATATATTTCACACTTTACTCCATACAAATGATGCCTCCAAATTTTTAAAGCAAAAACAACAGCAGCTAATTCCAAATCATGTGTAGGGTAATTTACCTCATGAGTTTTCAACTGTCGTGAAGCATAAGGAATTACCTGATCATTCTGCATTAGGACGCAACCAAGTCCTTTCAATGAAGCATCACTGTATATAACAAAATCACCATCCCTGGAAGGTTGTGCCAAAACTAGAGCATTCACCAATCTTCTTTTGAATTCCTGAAAACAATCATCACATTCTTCTGTCCAGATAAACTTAACACCCTTCCGAGTTAGCTTAGTAATTGGACTAGATGACCGTGGAAAATTTCTAACAAACCTTCGGTAATAGCCTTCCAAACCAAGGAAGCTACGAATCTCAGTTACATTTGTGGGTCTTGGCCAGTCTTCCACAACTTTTGTTTTTGCAGGATCAACAGTTATCCCATCTTTAGAAACAATGTGACCAAGTAAGGAAATTTGTTTCAACCAAAACTCACACTTGCTAAATTTCCCATACAATTTCTTTTCTTTTAAGGTTTGCAAGATAACCCTTAAATGTCTTTCATGCTCCACTTTACTTTATGAAAACACCAAAATATCATCAATGAAAACCACCACAAACTTATCCAAGAACTCATGGAAAATTATATTCATTAAGTCCATGAATACACCAGGTGCATTGGTTAGCCCAAAAGGCATTACTAAAAATTCATAATGGCCATATCTCATACGGAACGTGGTCTTAGGAATATCTGCCTCCTTTACCTTCAGCTGATGGTACCCCGATCTCAAGTCAATCTTTGAAAAAAACTGAGCTCCCTGGAGCTGATCAAACAAATCATCGATATGAGGCAAAGGATATTTGTTCGTAACAGTGATATTATTCAAGGCCCTATAATCAATGAAAAGTCTCATAGAACCATCTTTCTTTTTAACAAATAAAACAGGAGCACCCCTTGGTGATGTTCTAGGTTGAATGAAACCTTTCTCTAATAAATCTTGCAATTTCTCCTTTAACTCTAAAAGTTCAATTTGAGCCATTCGATAAGGGGGTTTTGAAATTGGCTTAGCATCAGGAACTAAGTCAACAGTAAACTCAACTTCCCGATCAGGTATTATTCAAGGCAACTCATCAGGAAAAACATCAGGATACTCTTTTACCACTGGAACATCATTAATCTGAACAGTTCCTTTATTTTCAACGATGTGTGCAAGGTAACATTCATTTCCATATTTTACAAGTTTCTCGGCCTCTTGATAAGTTATCAACAGTAAGGGTTCATTCTTGTACACAAACTGAAAGTCTTTCTGAAAGGAAACTTCTTTCGCTCTACAGTCAATCTTAGCATGGTAAATAGAGAGCCAATCCATACCCAGGATAACATCAAACTCTACTAGAGGTAGAACAATAAGGTTTGCAAGTAGGTTCTTTCCACAGATAAGGATAGGAAGATTCTTATAAATTCTTTTTGCCTCAACATTCCTCCCAGGTGTTTTTACCAAAAGTTCAGGAGTCATTTCTTGAGATGGTATTCCCATTTTACTAGAAAAGGTTTTAGAGATGAAAGAATGTGTAGACCCCGAATCAAACAACACAGTGGCATAATCTGAAAAAACAAACAAAGTACCTGATACAACTTCATTTGATGGCCCGACATCTACTGAAGTAGTTGCAAAGGATTTCACTACCCCTTTCTGCTTGTAGTCTAACTGCTTCCCATCACTCAAGCTCTTTGTCGGGCACTCATTTTCATAGTGACCCATCTCATTGCACTTAAAACATTTCACTAACTGTAAATCAAATTTGGTCTTACCTTCACCTTGATCCTTTTCAGTGAAATCACGAGCCTTATGTCCCATCTTACCACATCGGTAGCACTTTCCAGAATTCAGAAGACATTCCCCATCATGCCTTTTGCCACATTTATCACAAACTGGAAACATAGTTTTCTTACCATCAGACTTTTTTGAAGAATTCTTACCTTTCTCCTACCACCTCGGTCTCTTCTTCTGTTGGTTTTTATAGAACACTTGACCATCGACAAACTCCATTTCCACCTTCTCAGCACATTTAACAAGCTTTTCATAACTTTTAAACTCATGAGAAGCTAATTCCCTTCGATATTTTGGCTTTAATACTGAGTAAAAAAGATTGATTTTACTATCAAGGTCTCGGATAAAATTTGGAGCATACCTTGCCAATCGAGTGAATCTCTCTTCTTAGGTAGCCACTGAGTCTTCCTCTTGCCTCAATTACAAGAATTGCTTTTCCATCCTTAGTCGAACAGCCTTAGGAAAATACTTCTCAAGAAACATACCTTTGAATTCATCCCGGTTAAGAGCATCAATCTCATCAGCGTCCCTGATATTTTTAACCATCGACCACCACTGATCTGCTTCACCCTCCAAACAGTAAATATCAAGACTAACCTTTTGATTGTCTGAACACCCCATGACATAAAAAATCTTCTCCAGTGCTTTAATCCACCCTTCAGCTAGCACAGGGTCAGATGATCCTCTAAATGATGGGGGATGTTGCCTCATGAAATGTTCCACCACTAACATGTTCCTCTGCGGTTGATCTGGCTGATCTCGTGCATGGATACCACCACCATTTATAGCCTGAGTCAACTGCGCCATTACTGCAAAAAACAGTTTAGTTCCTATTCCGACCATCTCAGGATGCTGATTCGGAAGGTTATTTCCTTCTGTATGCCTTCCTAGCACTGCTTCCTTATTTCCTCTGCGGAAAACCATTCTGAACAAACATGTCTTAGATGAAGAAACATGGTAATCTTAAAATGCTATATAATTTCAATTTTACCATAAAAAAATAATTTTGGATAATCATTTAATAGAATTCAAACTCCTAAAGTTATCTAAACCTCCATTTGATACCAACTATAAGGCCCCATCCTTAAACCTTACTTAATCTTGAGTTATTACAAGATTACACATTAAGGATCTTTTCGGGTTTAGAGTTTTAGAGAATTAGATCATAAAACTTTCATTACATTCCACATATAAACAAAGTGGTTACATAAAGATAGTATTCTTCATTCCCATCAATGGAAACATATTTAAAATAAACATGGATTCTTTCTTGACACTTCCTTGACACTATCGTCATATCATGTACCTTTCCCTTGACCTGTGAAAAACATTTCAAAAAAACTTGGGATGAGCATAAAAAGCTCAGTAAGGGATATAAAAATATGGAAAGGAAACATGGGTACATATATACATAAGAATGAAATCATACATTACCCATAAAACATATGCACATTAACATACCTCATAAAATCATGGATAAATCATAGAAATCATAAGACATAAAGGTAACTTGAGGCATTCATAACATTCTTACGTAGGGAGTAACCCTCTTGGTTACGTTTGGAATACCCATCACAGTATATTCCCTAAATCTCTTCAGAGAAACCCTAACGTTTCACTCCTTCATGTTACCCAATGCATTGGAGAGCTATATCGGGCTCACCCACCCTTAGTTTATCACGGAACCACCCGTTTTCATAATAATGCCCAAGAACCTCAACATAATCATATCACATAAAACATGCATAAAGGAAACATAACATTCCTACCTTTCAATCACAAGATATCAATACAACACATTGATATAAAAACATTATGAAAACCATTTTCGATACCAAAATAAAAGAAAAGTAAAACATGGTATTTATTTTTCTTTTAAAAAGAAGGTATGGCTTATAGAGGAAGCCGAAACTCAAATAACGGTCACGACGGCGGAGAAGTCGTTGTCGCCGCATACGTATGACAAAAACATTCCCTTTTTTCGTTTGGTAAATGCTTCGTATAAAAAATATTCCTTTTGAATAAACGTAAAAGTCAAATGGGTTTATACACCGTATAAAAGAAAGTTGTGTATAAAATAAAATATGCCTCAATGAAAGGAGATTGAGACGAAGTCCCATACCTCGGGTCCGACTTGACTCGGTCGATCTTTAATCTCATGAATAATAAACATGAGTTAATCTCTACTTGCTTAAGAACTTTTTTCAAGTTCATTATTCCTTTTATACCATGTTATGAACATCATGTAATCATTTAAGTTAATAATGTTCATTTTGTCAGTATTTGGTTCTTAAGTCAAAAATAGACTTCTTACACTTACATGTTGTTAATTTGGTCAAAGGTTCGTTATATCCAGAATGATATTAATGATTTGGATAACATATACATCATATATATTCAGCATATACATGTATTTATAATATTACATCACATTTAGAGGTATGAAATGAAATGCACCGTTCATGGAGACGGTAAGCCGTACGTACGCATGAACGCTACTTCCATTTCTATTACATATTTTCTGTAATGGAGTCATAATGATATAAGAGTATATTATAATTCCAGTATAATAAAATTTATAATATAATTAACTTTATCCTTTACACATCCCACATATGGTATTAACGAATCAAATCACTTTCAGGGGGCGGTAGTCCGCACTTCCTAAAATAAAGATATCGTGTTCACCCATAATGGAAACAATAATGGTATGCCATAAATGAAAAATAAATAATCTTAAGGAAAGAATAAAAATATTATATATCATATATAAAAATAGTGACATCATAATGGCCACCTTTGAAGGTGTTAAATGAGTATTGAACAATCATCGTTTCAGGAGGCAGAATTTCGCCATCCACGGAAACCGTGTGTTTTTTAACCATTTGATGTAGTTGTGTGAGAGTGTAGCTCGAATAAATCTTATACAAACATCCTAGTATATTGAAGATACTGGTTTTGTTACACAAGAAGTAAATAAAAAGTGTTTAGGGGGTTGGAGAAGCAAAATAAAACAAATGAACATGAGAGAATGAATTACCTTTAAAAGTGTAACTCCTATTTATTTGAGCCTAAAGGATTCCTTTGAAAGGATTCTTCCCAAAGGCAATCCTCTAGGATGAGGTGAGGGATGTGGAGAGACAAAATGGGCAGGGGTTGGCCGAGCCAAAGGCTTTGGGAGTGTGGGTAAGGAGGTAGAGGTGGGGGCCTTTTATAAGAGGAGAGGAGGGGCACTCTTGGAAAGTAAAGATAAGTTACTTTATTTTAAAATGATTTTCGGATTCAAAAGGTCCCACATTGATACAATTTGAGGATAAGGTGATAAGGCTTAGAAATCCACTCATAAAAGTGGTTTTTTTCATGTGTAGTTTTTAGATTTTATATTATCTTTCCAATTTATTTAAATCGTTAAATAATGAGGTCATCGCTGCATCATCATGATGTCATAAATAATTTAATTTATTTAAAGTCTAAAAATTCTAAAAAAAATACTATGATGTAGGAAATCTTTGTAGATTTCCAATGACTACTTATAATCAAAAATATGATCTTTATATCCCCATTTAAAAATTGTTTTCGTAAAACATATTATGTTTGTGTCATTTTTACTTTTACATTAAATAAAAAGTTATTTATGTCATTTCCCAACCTAAGTGGATCCATGGGGTCCCCAAGTTGACCCATGGCTTGTATTGGTCTGCCATGACACAAATAATTAGAGTAGGACATGTGTAAAGGTCATCTCATTTTATTAAAGCATTATTTTTACCTTAAACTACACTAATTACCACTAATCGCGATTAAAAACTTAATAAGTTACTATTCACCAAAAATTATTTTAATCTCATTGAACCACATTTTACTTCTTAATGAAAACAATGTATGTCGGATTTTTGAAATTCAAAACACAATGATTGCAAAATTTCATTTAAAAGGAAAAATCAGTTTTTATAAGTAACACTTAGTGGTTTCACTATTCATCAAAATTTGAAGTTTTTCAGAAAATTACCAAAAATTCACCCTAAGCTATATTTGATATTCTGAATTCAAAAATGAAGTCTATTTTAAAAAATTCAAAACATATAAGTCACATTAATTAATTTAATAATTAATTCCCGCTATCATTACAAATAGCGTGTTTTTATGAAACAATAAGTATCAAAAGATTGACACTAGTTTAAGTCCAATTTCAAAGTGAAATTGATTACAATGACCACCATTGGATAAAATGGTAAAAATATATTCTAATTCCACTTCAAAACCAACTCAAAAGATAATCTAATCATATAAATAAATTAGATTAAAAATCAGTTTTTATGTAAAATGCAGTATTTTTCACTATTCATTAAAAAATGAACATTGTCTGAAAAATACCAAAAATTCACACAAAGTAAATTTTGATGTCCCAATCATAAATAATAATTTTATTTTGACAAAAATAGCTTATAAAATTTTCAAAATATAGATTTAAAAAGGGTTTTCCATCAAAAGGCAGTAAAACAGTCTTTTAAGAATATTAGTGTATTCCATGCATACGATTGTATTTATTTTCATTTTAAGCCTCTAAAACACTATCTTAATCATTAATAGACATAGATAAAAATATCTATAATTCATTACTTACTTGGGATGTTACATCCTTCCCCCCTTTAGAAAATTGCGTCCCTACAATTTATTTACTTATCAAATAAATGGGGGTACTTATCCCTCATTGCATTTTCAGATTCCCATGTTGCCTCTTCCATCATGTGGTTTTTCCACAAAACCTTTACCTGGTGAATCACCTTATTCCGTAACACTTGCTCCTTGTGGTCAAGAATCTGGACTGGTTTTTCCTCATAAGATTGGTTCTCTTCCAGCTGAACTACCTCTGGACTCAAAACATGAGATGGATCTGGCATATACTTTCTCAACATCGAAACGTGAAAAACATTGTGTACCTAAGATAAACTCAGAGGTAAAGCCACCCGGTATGAAACTGATCCAACTCTCTCCAGAATTTTATATGGTCCAATAAACCTTGGACTCAGCTTCCCTTTCTTACCAAATATCATCACACTTTTCCAAGGAGAAACCTTGAGAAAAACATGATCACCCACCTCGAAAGATAGATCCTTTATCCGGTTATTCGCATAACTCTTCTGCCTGCTCTGAGATGTTCTCATGTGCTTCTGAATCAGCTGAACTTTTTCTGCCATCTCTTCTACCAATTCTGGTCCCATCAACTTCCTTTCACCCACTTCATCCCAGAAAGCTTGAGTCTGAAACCGCTTCCCATATAATGCCTGAAATGGTTCCATCTATATACTGGAATGAAAACTGTTATTATATGAAAATTCAACCAAAGAAAGATGTTGGTCCCAAATTCCTTGATAATCCATAGAACAAGCTCGTATCATATCCTCCAATGTCTGAATTGTTCGTTCTGACTGCCCATCTGATTGAGGATGAAAATCTGTACTAAAATTTAATTCAGTACCCAATGACTTCGGAAGGCCTTTCCAAAAGTTAGAAGTGAACCTGGGATCACGATCAGATACAATGGAGAGGGGAACTCCATGTAACCTGACTATCTCTTTAAGATACAAACGAGAATGTTGATCTAGGGAAAAAGTGTCTCGTATAGCAAGGAAATGAGCAGATTTAGTCAAGCGATCAACAATAACCCAGATTGCATTATTACCTCGAGATGTCTTCGGTAATCCCACAACAAAGTCCATGGATATATTCTCCCATTTCCACTCTGGAACTGGTAAAGGCTGAAGCATCCCTTTTGGTAAATGCCACTCTGCTTTAACCTGCTGACATGTCAAACACTTCACAGTAAAATCAGCAATATCTCTTTTCATTCCATCCCACCAGTAATACTCCTGCAGATCTCTATACGTCTTAGTACTGCCAGGATGAACTGAAAACGGAGAACTATGAGTTTCACATAACAACTCTCTCTTCAACTTTGAATCACAAGGCACACACAATCTCTTACCAAATCTCAAAACGCAATCATTATCAATGTTGAATTCAGGGAACTTACCTTTCTGTACCAGCTCTACCTTTTTCTGCAACTCACTGTCTTGCTTCTACGCTTGCTTGATTCTATCTGATAGAGATGATCTCACTGATACCAGAAACAAAACAGAAGAACTTCCTGCACCAACAACTTCTATTCCAAAGTTCATCAAATCCTTAACCAAAGGATCACGTTCCAAACACAACATCGCTAATGAAGCATTACTTTTTCGACTCAAAGCATCAGCCACTTTATTTGCTTTTCCCGGATGGTAATGAATTGTACAATCATAATCCTTGATTAATTCTAGCCATCTCCTTTGTCTCATGTTCAATTCTTTCTGAGTGAATATATACTTTAAACTTTTGTGATCGGTATATATTTCACACTTTACTCCATACAAATGATGCCTCCAAATTTTTAAAGCAAAAACAACAGCAGCTAATTCCAAATCATGTGTAGGGTAATTTACCTCATGAGTTTTCAACTGTCGTGAAGCATAAGGAATTACCTGATCATTCTGCATTAGGACGCAACCAAGTCCTTTCAATGAAGCATCACTGTATATAACAAAATCACCATCCCTGGAAGGTTGTGCCAAAACTAGAGCATTCACCAATCTTCTTTTGAATTCCTGAAAACAATCATCACATTCTTTTGTCCAGATAAACTTAACACCCTTCCGAGTTAGCTTAGTAATTGGACTAGATGACCGTGGAAAATTTCTAACAAACCTTCGGTAATAGCCTTCCAAACCAAGGAAGCTACGAATCTCAGTTACATTTGTGGGTCTTGGCCAGTCTTCCACAACTTTTGTTTTTTCAGGATCAACAGTTATCCCATCTTTAGAAACAATGTGACCAAGTAAGGAAATTTGTTTCAACCAAAACTCACACTTGCTAAATTTCCCATACAATTTCTTTTCTTTTAAGGTTTGCAAGATAACCCTTAAATGTCTTTCATGCTCCACTTTACTTTATGAAAACACCAAAATATCATCAATGAAAACCACCACAAACTTATCCAAGAACTCATGGAAAATTATATTCATTAAGTCCATGAATACACCAGGTGCATTGGTTAGCCCAAAAGGCATTACTACAAATTCATAATGGCCATATCTCATACGGAACGTGGTCTTAGTAATATCTGCCTCCTTTACCTTCAGCTGATGGTACCCCGATCTCAAGTCAATCTTTGAAAAAAACTGAGCTCCCTGGAGCTGATCAAACAAATCATCGATATGAGGCAAAGGATATTTGTTCGTAACAGTGATATTATTCAAGGCCCTATAATCAATGAAAAGTCTCATAGAACCATCTTTCTTTTTAACAAATAAAACAGGAGCACCCCTTGGTGATGTTCTAGGTTGAATGAAACCTTTCTCTAATAAATCTTGCAATTTCTCCTTTAACTCTAAAAGTTCAATTTGAGCCATTCGATAAGGGGGTTTTGAAATTGGCTTAGCATCAGGAACTAAGTCAACAGTAAACTCAACTTCCCGATCAGGTATTATTCCAGGCAACTCATCAGGAAAAACATCAGGATACTCTTTTACCACTGGAACATCATTAATCTGAACAGTTCCTTTATTTTCAACGATGTGTGCAAGGTAACATTCATTTCCATATTTTACAAGTTTCTCGGCCTCTTGATAAGTTATCAACAGTAAGGGTTCATTCTTGTACACAAACTGAAAGTCTTTCTGAAAGGAAACTTCTTTCGCTCTACAGTCAATCTTAGCATGGTAAATAGAGAGCCAATCCATACCCAGGATAACATCAAACTCTACTAGAGGTAGAACAATAAGGTTTGCAAGTAGGTTCTTTCCACAGATAAGGATAGGAAGATTCTTATAAATTCTTTTTGCCTCAACATTCCTCCCAGGTGTTTTTACCAAAAGTTCAGGAGTCATTTCTTGAGATGGTATTCCCATTTTACTAGAAAAGGTTTTAGAGATGAAAGAATGTGTAGACCCCGAATCAAACAACACAGTGGCATAATCTGAAAAAACAAACAAAGTACCTGATACAACTTCATTTGATGGCCCGACATCTACTGAAGTAGTTGCAAAGGATTTCACTACCCCTTTCTGCTTGTAGTCTAACTGCTTCCCATCACTCAAGCTCTTTGTCGGGCACTCATTTTCATAGTGACCCATCTCATTGCACTTAAAACATTTCACTAACTGTAAATCAAATTTGGTCTTACCTTCACCTTGATCCTTTTCAGTGAAATCACGAGCCTTATGTCCCATCTTACCACATCGGTAGCACTTTCCAGAATTCAGAAGACATTCCCCATCATGCCTTTTGCCACATTTATCACAAACTGGAAACATAGTTTTCTTACCATTAGACTTTTTTGAAGAATTATTACCTTTCTCCTACCACCTCGGTCTCTTCTTCTGTTGGTTTTTATAGAACACTTTACCATCGACAAACTCCATTTCCACCTTCTCAGCACATTTAACAAGCTTTTCATAACTTTTAAACTCATGAGAAGCTAATTCCCTTCGATATTTTGGCTTTAATCCTGAGTAAAAAAGATTGATTTTACTATCAAGGTCTCGGATAAAATTTGGAGCATACCTTGCCAATCGAGTGAATCTCTCTTCTTAGGTAGCCATTGAGTCTTCCTCTTGCCTCAATTCCAAGAATTGCTTTTCCATCCTTAGTCGAACAGCCTTAGGAAAATACTTCTCAAGAAACATACCTTTGAATTCATCCCGGTCAAGAGCATCAATCTCATCAGCGTCCCTGATATTTTTAACCATCGACCACCACTGATCTGCTTCACCCTCCAAACAGTAAATATCAAGACTAACCTTTTGATTGTCTGAACACCCCATGACATAAAAAATCTTCTCCAGTGCTTTAATCCACCCTTCAGCTAGCACAGGGTCAGATGATCCTCTAAATGATGGGGGATGTTGCCTCATGAAATGTTCCACCACTAACATGTTCCTCTGCGGTTGATCTGGCTGATCTCGTGCATGGATACCACCACCATTTATAGCCTGAGTCAACTGCGCCATTACTGCAAAAAACAGTTTAGTTCCTATTCCGACCATCTCAGGATGCTGATTCGGAAGGTTATTTCCTTCTGTATGCCTTCCTAGCACTGCTTCCTTATTTCCTCTGCGGAAAACCATTCTGAACAAACATGTCTTAGATGAAGAAACATGGTAATCTTAAAATGCTATATAATTTCAATTTTACCATAAAAAAATAATTTTGGATAATCATTTAATAGGATTCAAACTCCTAAAGTTATCTAAACCTCCATTTGATACCAACTATAAGGCCCCATCCTTAAACCTTACTTAATCTTGAGTTATTACAAGATTACACATTAAGGATCTTTTCGGGTTTAGAGTTTTAGAGAATTAGATCATAAAACATTCATTACATTCCACATATAAACAAAGTGGTTACATAAAGATAGTATTCTTCATTCCCATCAATGGAAACATATTTAAAATAAACATGGATTCTTTCTTGACACTTCCTTGACACTATCGTCATATCATGTACCTTTCCCTTGACCTGTGAAAAACATTTCAAAAAAACTTGGGATGAGCATAAAAAGCTCAGTAAGGGATATAAAAATATGGAAAGGAAACATGGGTACATATATACATAAGAATGAAATCATACATTACCCATAAAACATATGCACATTAACATACCTCATAAAATCATGGATAAATCATAGAAATCATAAGACATAAAGGTAACTTGAGGCATTCATAACATTCTTACGTAGGGAGTAACCCTCTTGGTTACGTTTGGAATACCCATCACAGTATATTCCCTAAATCTCTTCAGAGAAACCCTAACGTTTCACTCCTTCATGTTACCCAATGCATTGGAGAGCTATATCGGGCTCACCCACCCTTAGTTTATCACGGAACCACCCGTTTTCATAATAATGCCCAAGAACCTCAACATAATCATATCACATAAAACATGCATAAAGGAAACATAACATTCCTACCTTTCAATCACAAGATATCAATACAACACATTGATATAAAAACATTATGAAAACCATTTTCGATACCAAAATAAAAGAAAAGTAAAACATGGTATTTATTTTTCTTTTAAAAAGAAGGTATGGCTTATAGAGGAAGCCGAAACTCAAATAACGGTCACGACGGCGGAGAAGTCGTTGTCGCCGCATACGTATGACAAAAACATTCCCTTTTTTCGTTTGGTAAATGCTTCGTATAAAAAATATTCCTTTTGAATAAACGTAAAAGTCAAATGGGTTTATACACCGTATAAAAGAAAGTTGTGTATAAAATAAAATATGCCTCAATGAAAGGAGATTGAGACGAAGTCCCATACCTCGGGTCCGACTTGACTCGGTCGATCTTTAATCTCATGAATAATAAACATGAGTTAATCTCTACTTGCTTAAGAACTTTTTTCAAGTTCATTATTCCTTTTATACCCTGTTATGAACATCATGTAATCATTTAAGTTAATAATGTTCATTTTGTCAGTATTTGGTTCTTAAGTCAAAAATAGACTTCTTACACTTACATGTTGTTAATTTGGTCAAAGGTTCGTTATATCCAGAATGATATTAATGATTTGGATAACATATACATCATATATATTCAGCATATACATGTATTTATAATATTACATCACATTTAGAGGTATGAAATGAAATGCACCGTTCATGGAGACGGTAAGCCGTACGTACGCATGAACGCTACTTCCATTTCTATTACATATTTTCTGTAATGGAGTCATAATGATATAAGAGTATATTATAATTCCAGTGTAATAAAATTTATAATATAATTAACTTTATCCTTTACACATCCCACATATGGTATTAACGAATCAAATCACTTTCAGGGGGCGGTAGTCCGCACTTCCTAAAATAAAGATATCGTGTTCACCCATAATGGAAACAATAATGGTATGCCATAAATGAAAAATAAATAATCTTAAGGAAAGAATAAAAATATTATATATCATATATAAAAATAGTGACATCATAATGGCCACCTTTGAAGGTGTTAAATGAGTATTGAACAATCATCGTTTCAGGAGGCAGAATTTCGCCATCCACGGAAACCGTGTGTTTTTTAACCATTTGATGTAGTTGTGTGAGAGTGTAGCTCGAATAAATCTCATACAAACATCCTAGTATATTGAAGATACTGGTTTTGTTACACAAGAAGTAAATAAAAAGTGTTTAGGGGGTTGGAGAAGCAAAATAAAACAAATGAACATGAGAGAATGAATTACCTTTAAAAGTGTAACTCCTATTTATTTGAGCCTAAAGGATTCCTTTGAAAGGATTCTTCCCAAAGGCAATCCTCTAGGATGAGGTGAGGGATGTGGAGAGACAAAATGGGCAGGGGTTGGCCGAGCCAAAGGCTTTGGGAGTGTGGGTAAGGAGGTAGAGGTGGGGGCCTTTTATAAGAGGAGAGGAGGGGCACTCTTGGAAAGTAAAGATAAGTTACTTTATTTTAAAATGATTTTCGGATTCAAAAGGTCCCACATTGATATAATTTGAGGATAAGGTGATAAGGCTTAGAAATCCACTCATAAAATTGGTTTTTTTCATGTGTAGTTTTTAGATTTTATATTATCTTTCCAATTTATTTAAATCGTTAAATAATGAGGTCATCGCTGCATCATCATGATGTCATAAATAATTTAATTTATTTAAAGTCTAAAAATTCTAAAAAAAATACTATGATGTAGGAAATCTTTGTATATTTCCAATGACTACTTATAATCAAAAATATGATCTTTATAACCCCATTTAAAAATTGTTTTCGTAAAACATATTATGTTTGTGTCATTTTTACTTTTACATTAAATAAAAAGTTATTTATGTCATTTCCCAACCTAAGTGGATCCATGGGGTCCCCAAGTTGACCCATGGCTTGTATTGGTCTGCCATGACACAAAAAATTAGAGTAGGACATGTGTAAAGGTCATCTCATTTTATTAAAGCATTATTTTTACCTTAAACTACACTAATTACCACTAATCGCGATTAAAAACTTAATAAGTTACTATTCACCAAAAATTATTTTAATCTCATTGAACCACATTTTACTTCTTAATGACAACAATGTATGTCGGATTTTTGAAATTCAAAACACAATGATTGCAAAATTTCATTTAAAAGGAAAAATCAGTTTTTATAAGTAACACTTAGTGGTTTCACTATTCATCAAAATTTGAAGTTTTTCAGAAAATTACCAAAAATTTACCCTAAGCTATATTTGATATTCTGAATTCAAAAATGAAGTCTATTTTAAAAAATTCAAAACATATAAGTCACATTAATTAATTTAATAATTAATTCCCGCTATCATTACAAATAGCGTGTTTTTATGAAACAATAAGTATCAAAAGATTGACACTAGTTTAAGTCCAATTTCAAAGTGAAATTGATTCCAATGACCACCATTGGATAAAATGGTAAAAATATATTCTAATTCCACTTCAAAACCAATTGAAAAGATAATCTAATCATATAAATAAATTAGATTAAAAATCAGTTTTTATGTAAAATGCAGTATTTTTCACTATTCATTAAAAAATGAACATTGTCTGAAAAATACCAAAAATTCACACAAAGTAAATTTTGATGTCCCAATCATAAATAATAATTTTATTTTGACAAACATAGCTTATAAAATTTTCAAAAGATATATTTCAAAAGGGTTTTCCATCAAAAGGCAGTAAAACAATCTTTTAAGAATATTAGTGTATTCCATGCATAAGATTGTATTTATTTTCATTTTAAGCCTCTAAAACACTATCTTAATCATTAATATACATAGATAAAAATACTTATTATTCATTACTTACTTGGGATTTTACAATTTATATAGATTTATTTACATAGCTTTCATTCGTTCCATATTATACTGAAGATTATTTTTAATGGACTGTGTTTTTAATTATTTAACAAGAATAATGTTTATTTTATGATAACATTCAATTATTTATTACCCTAAATGAGCATATAATCTCATCCCTTTATTATGTTTCCCTTCCACAGGTTATGAAAAAGAAAAATTTGAATATGTTTTTAGGGATGCAGTTTATTTCATATTGTATCATGTTTTATTTTCTTCTTCTAATGTATAAATGGTATCATTACTATAATCAAATCGTCTATGACTACTAAATATATTTGTTCTTTGAGATTTTATTTGTTGTAATCATGCCAATGTATTAAAATAACACACCAGCTCTGGGCATCTTGGGTCGGGGCATTACAATTATGGTGGCCTGGAATGAACGGGGAGATAAAATGAATCATTTATTTAGGTGTCACTTATTAGAAGGTTGAATAAAAGGATATATTAATTATAAGAAATTTGTAGTCACTTTCTAAACTAGAATGAAAATCGGATGAAATTACCATGGAACACACGATAGGTTTACACCATCCCTTGAAATCAAATAATGTAATATTGGTTATTGTTGACCTCTTATCAAAGAACAACCATTTATTAATAATAATGGAGGAATATTAATCTACTAATTATATATATATATATATATATATATTTCATAAATTCTGAAACATCATGGTGTCTAAAATTTCATTGTATTGGATATGACCCAAGGTTCGCCTCTCAAATTCAGAAAGGATTGAAAAAATAATTGGGATTACATGTTAACAAGAGTATAGATTATAACCCTGAGATAGATAAAAAAAGATAAATTACCATTAATCATATTTATGTTATGTTATGATCTAGTTTCCGTGATGTGGTGGTTCCTAGGAGTAATAATAAATGGGTGAGTTTTCTATAGTAAGAAATAAGAGGAATGCATTCAAATAGACCTATTTAAGGAAATATATAGTGTCTAATTTCATTTTCAACTATAATGGATAGATTTTAGAGAGTAAAAATTAATCAGACCATGCATAGTTAAGGAGATAAAAATTTGGGTGAAGTAAACATAAAAGTGGTTGATGAATAACCATTGTTAGTAGAAATATTACTATTATTGATAAAAACTATTTTAATTAAATGTTCATAAAATTATTCCTCTATATATCCCCTTGATTGGTTTACAGATGGAGGAGTAATTTATTAAATTTTCCTCCTTACTTCATTAGACCATTTTAAATCTTGTAGAATGTTTGTGTATAGGATTATAGAGTAGATTTACCCTTTATATTTTTATAACTATAATGATTTACCTGTGTCAAGGTAGAGGAGACATGTACCTGAACCTACTCATATTGTTCAGTATGATGACATGGAGGATGATTCCAATGTATCCATAATGGAATTAACTATTTCATTCATCAAATAGATTTATATGGATATGAAATTTTTTATAATTCTCTTAGTATTACTATTATGGTAGCATGGATCATACAATGATGATACAAGGAAACCTAAAGCTATGATGATATATTTGTGGCCCAATTCATCCTCTCACAATGAATGACGAAGCATCTCATGGATGAGAAGCTAGGGGTGGGGAGGATATAATGTCTATTACCTTTTGGGATAATTATTAATTTTAGTTTTATCCATGGAACTTATGAAAAATAATTATTTTAATTGATAGAATGTGTGATGGTTTTAGGTGAGAAAAGGATGAAAGAAAAAAAGAACTAAATTACTTCAGAATAACTGGGTACATACTGGCCCAAGAACACATTCTTATTGGGATTCCAATATTCACAGTTATTTTTTTCAAGTCCACATACTATATGGTTTCTCTATAGTTAGTTCCAAGTCGACTCCTTGGAAAAATAACTTTTAAAAAACGTAATTTTGTGATCTTATTTCCAGAATTATACATAATTTTATAAAAAACTAATGATATAGTTTTATTTAAATACTATTTCTATATTATAGATCTCTTCCTCAATATTCATTAAATCTCCTTCAACTAAGGATTTAATATCTATTAAGATTCATCAATGGGTGGTAAAATTCCTATCACTAGTTAAAATACTGAGATCACCCCCCCCCCGTTCCAAATTTTCAATTGGGTTTAGAGTGGTTCCATGAACCCTAATCCTCCATCTTGTTCTAGGATTTGTTTTTATGTTATTTCTTGTATGGATACACATATAGGTGGTAGTAAGAGTTCATAATCGATGGTCCTATGTTAAGTATACTCCACTATTCCACAAGTTTACATTTCTCTATTAGTGACTCAACCTAGATCCATCTTTTCCTAACCAAGGTTTCATAAATCCTTTATTTGTTAAATATCATCCCTTTTTGGATAATGGATTATCATATTAATAAATTAATTTTGGTTATCCTTTATTGTTTATATCATAATATTAAATTATTACTATATCAAGGGCATGGAGTGAGTGATGGATATACAAACTGAGGTTTTTTGTAAATTATTTTTAATAAAAATGTTTTCCTTATCTAAATATAAACCTAAACACATTATCACCACTATAAACTATCATACTTATACATTTTTTACTGTATTGGTTGCACCCATTTATATTATAGTTGAATGATAAATTTCATGAGTGAATTTCAGGTAATATTCTTGTTTATACCATGTTTAAAATCTATTACATTACAACTTCATCCTTTTGTGATTCTCATGTTTCATTTTGTCCTAATTAGTCAAAAAATGTTCTTAGGGATCTAAAGTTATCTCCCATTCATATTAAATCATGAAATAATTTAAAAATTTACCCCATGATTAAAACAATATTAGAGGATTCTTTATAAACCATATATATTTTAAAATTTATTATTGATGTTAAATTTGAAAATAATGCCCAATATGTCACGTTTTGGGATACATTTATTTAATGATATTTTTAGTGATATTTTATTCAATTAAATGATATATATAAAAATTTATTTCTATATTTAATCCCAAAATGTAAACTCGGTGGACTTCTAATTTGAGAGTGAAATTCACATACTTTGTGTTCTGATTCTAGAATGATTATAACGTTTACATAATTCAACTTGATATATCATATGTATAGTATGGTATTCTCATTATTAACTATGGATGTGTTGAGCCTTATCTTTCATGTCCCAACTTTAAGAATTTATTTTATTTTTTATTGGAGTCTTTTTAAATCATATGATTTGATCCTATAAAAGTGTAGTGAGGCCTCATATAGAGGAGGGATATATATACTTATATTTTATATGTATATATATTGATGTTCCTAAGAGATGATGAGTGATCATTATTATAATTTTACCATTTATCATCCATAATTATTCATTTTTACAAATTTTAAAAAGAAAATTTAGTATGACTAAACTATGCTCTAATTTTTTTACTATAGTTGTTAATAAACAATATGTAATGTATTAATAAATATTCATTTTAAAAAATTATACTTAAATATTGACTAAATTAACATATAATGGGAATTTTGATTTATGTTCTTATAAAAACATGAATTTCATTTACTTTAGGGATCATTTTTTAATAAAACAATAATTTCCGAATAATGATTATATATATATATATATAAATAGAATTTATTAATCTATTTTAACAAATTTTTATCTTAAAACACATTTTTTCGAAAAAAATATATATTGAAAACTATAACACGTGAACCATAAGAACAAAAATTCTTTCAAAAAACTTAAAAAACCAAAATTCTAAAGATGTAAAAACACATTCCTAACATTACTATATCATTAATATTTTATATATGCATCTATAAATTATTTAGACATAAAATTTAGTCCCAAAATAATCATTGAAGGTGGTTTATGACTTCTCAGGATTATTATGAATATCATCAAAAACCTATAAAACAATAAATGTTATAAAAATGAAAATACAACCCACTGGTTTAAAATATAATACATGTAATGGAACTATCCTTAGGAAAATATAATAACAATTTAATCATAATACTCTAAGAAACATATCATATAACATAATAATAACAATATAAAGAACCTATTTTATGATGATAGTATAGTTATGAAAGAATACTTTTTAAATAATAAATATTTTATATGTAATATAAAATAATTATTAAATAATATAAAATTTATCTACCTTCACCTTCACATAATTAATTTGAGTTGTGTATGTTATTAAAATGTATGAATTGTTAAACACCATCCATTTACTATTATATTATCATATATTTATTAGAAAACCATATATTATAAGACAATTTGATGATTAAAAAAATAATAGAATATAATAAAATTTATGAATCCAATAAATCCATAAAATTTTCATAAACTTTTTCTATTAAAGAGAATAAACAATAATTTTTATATTCATGTAATAATAATTAATATAATATATAATATACATTAAAATGAAATTTTTTTATTATGAAGGAAATTATAATTTATAAATATTCATTATTATATAGTTATTATTATCTATTAAGGAATGGAATAAACTAAAAAAAATAATTATGTTTATTAATCATTCAGATATATATTTAACTCCAACAAGATTCATCATGTATTCCTTAACCATTGAAATAAATGTTGGACCCATTAACCCATAATTTAATGTGCTCTAATTTTGTAAACAAGGACTATATAGATAAATATAATTAGATAGCTAACAAATTAAATCCCAATGTGTTATATTTATTTTTTGGAATGAATATTTTAATTCCAATATACTTACATGGAAAACAACTTCCATACAATTACCAAGAGCTCATAAAAAATAACAATAACCAGGATTCATTTTTATAATATTCACAATATATAGTCATTCACACATATGTTAGTTGTAATCAAAAATTCATAATAAATATTTAATATAAATTAATTTTCTAGTAATTTATATAGCCCTTGAGAAATTTAAGAAGTACCTCAATTTCATACTTCTTGAAACTTTTATCTATTTTTCAATGATTGATTATATTATAGTTACATTAATATGAGGAAAATGTAAGAAATCATTATTAGTAGTTTCAAAAAAAATTAAAAAAATTGTAAAATAGATATACATAACATGTAAATGGATGAACAATGATAGTTGGAAAATGTAAAAACAACTTAGACACTCTCTTTCCATGGACACCTCTTTATTAGGAAATGACAATAGAGTAGTTGGATTAATAATATAATGTAATAATACTCTTATATGATTTAACTACATAAAAATATGATGTACACAATTGTCTAGAATATGAAAAAATCTATATATTACAATATTTAAATTTGTATCCCTATTATGAAACTAATATACATAGTTAGGTATGTACAATGAGGTAAATGTTCTAGATATGCAGGTTGACTACGATTCTTTCATCCTAAACAATTTTTTATACCAGACCACGTTATATGATTAAATAATATATTTAATTTATTTCTTCACATCTTTAATTTTATCCTAAATGGTTTTTTTCATCCTTATATTATTCCACAATAAATCACGTAAAATTATTTTTCATTAAATTTCTAATACCAACAACCACCTCATACCCTATTATATGGTCATATTTTCTTTATTTTCTAATTTAATCACATGAATTTACTTCTTAAAATTATGGATATAGGTCCTCTACATTGATTATTATTTAGAGATACATAAAATTAAATACTAAGGGGGGAAATTTGAAAAATACCAGTATTAAACACAAATAAACAAATTATTATAATTATATTAGTAAAATGTTTTGTGGATTAGTAAGAAACTTCATTTTTCAATTATTATCAATATTTCAAGGAGATTTGGGTGTGTTTGAGGAACTAACTACAGATACTTAGAGCCACAAATAGAATTTTCTATTAGTTTATCAATATTTATGGAAATTATTTCTTCTTATATTAAATGATACCCCACATGTGATAAGGTATGGGGGAATTTATTCGATAACTAGATTTATTGGTGACATATTTAATAGTAATTTTATACAATAATAAATAAAAAAGTCATAAATTATTTAATAAATAATGTTATAACATGATTTTATAAAGAAAAATTATCATGCTAGAGATTATTCCTCCCACATGGACCCAATAATTATATAAATATAAATTAAATCATGTAGATAAATATTCAATAAATCTAACAATTATACAACTCCCCGAACCATGAATTATTACTGTATTTAAACATAAGATAAATAATAAACGTATTTCATAAAATATCTTAAAAATATTTAAGACATTTATTCAAATATAGTACACTTGTTAGAAATAATTAGTTAATATCTTTCTTCGTAACCTAGGTAAAGGGTTTTACAATAAATTTTTAGCTCAAATATTTTGTGTTAGTAAAATGGGGAGTTATCAATAGAGGGTAACATGTGATCATTTGAAAAAAATAAGTGTATAAAAACATGATCAGAACTAATGAAAACATACCAAATATTTAATAGATCATAAATCATGATTCAAGGAATTAAAATTTTTTATAACAAAATAAATGTGTCATAGGATTAAAAACTAAAATAATAAATAATGAGACATGTGATCATATACAAATAATAACACATAACTGTGTGGATTACCAAAAAGAAAATAAAATCTTCTCCATAGTCAAGGATCACTACCAAAATAATCATAGTGGATAAATTCCTATATTGTAGGGGGTTTACTCGCTAATATAATTATTTCCTTAGTCATGTATCATTTTCAAAAACCTCATTGTGGATAGAGCCAATTAATGGAATATGTTCACTCCCCATTTGAGTTCATATTATATCATGAGAAATAAATATTTTCAAATTCATTATATTGATATATAATTTTAGGCCCAAATATCACATAATTGAAACCATACATATGTGTGTCGTATGATCATAAACAATTTCATTATTTCATCATAATGTAATTAATAAATTAAATTAAACGGGTTTCAATAAATCATTAACAACCCGTTATTACAATAATATGTAAATATAAATAATTCTTTTGGTTTCATAATATAATATCTCCAGTAAATAAATACAATATGTAATTTATTCTGACAAAGATAAATAATCGCTTTTAAAAATGAATAAAAATTAATCTTTCAAAATATAGAGAAAACATATGTATTGTTTTGGTAACATAAAAAAACTAATATTACCTAACAAATTAATACATTACAATAACATTAAATACTATTAGAAGAATACATTAATCCTAAAGATGATGGAAGAAAAATATGATGGGATAATCCATTAACATTGTAGATTTTAAAATAGAAAATACTTTTCCGACATTTGTAAAAAGTTAAAAGTAATTTATATGGTAGTAAATTGAAAATATTAAATTTAATCTTTTTAAATGAAATTTAAAGTTAGATAAAATCATCTTCTTAACACATATAGTATAGGTATAAACATATATCAATCAATTTGAATCACATGGATATGGAATGAAAAAATTCCTAACAAAAAAGTGGAAATAAGGTCATTATTTCATAAACAACTTGTTATTGATAATTTTTAATAATAAAGAGAGTATAATGTATGTAAGAAATTAAAATCGTGGAAATACCCATAGGTGATGAAATTTTATAGGGTATACAAGATAATGATCATAAAATTTCCAATAATATAAATTTAAAATTTAAACCTCATAATGAAATGAAATTGTAATATAAACTCTTATCTTATATTTGAGATTTCTTCATACATTCTATTTGGTTCTTATATGTTAAATTTTTATTTATTATAAATATATAGTAGAACAATATTCATATTTTAATACTATATATTTGTCCCTTATTATTTCCATTTACCAATTTATTAACAATCCATTATTAAAATCAACATGTGGGTGTGAACAGTTCTGTTTGTAATGCACATTACAAATCTATTGTTTCGGTCATTCAAACTTTTTTATGGTTTTATAATCTATATAATATTAATTCTTTCATTTGTACAATATTAATTAATTATATAAACTTTTATAACCTTTTATAAAAATATGAGTTGATAAATTAATTGCACCACATCATGAAGAAGGTAGTCCGCACATACACATGAGTGATATTTTCATATTCCAACTAATGTATAGAAATAAATTCATTTAAATATATATATTTAAAAAAACTATATTAATATCCTAAATATAATATATATTAATAAAATTTATCCTTATTACCATCCATGTTGACTATAAATGAACAACAAATCTCATCTCTTCTTGATTGTGGTAGTCCACATGTTCACACTGGCAACATTATCATTTTATGAATGATGGGAGGGTAAGAAGTAAGATTATATTTTTATCATTAATGAATTATAATCATGCTATAAATATTATATATATCTATAAAATCCATAATTATAACCATCCATGACACATGGGGATGAGAAGTAATGTACATCACTTCATGGAGATGGCGGTCCATACATATGCATGTCTGATGTTTTCTTTATTTTTCATTTGAAATAATTGTAACGCCCGAACCCCAAAGACTAGAGATGGTGAATTATTTAATTATATTATCCCAAATATAAAAAATAAATTTGGATGGACTGATTAGTTTAGTAGTTTTGGAAGACTATATTACATACAAGATACCAAAAGTACAATTGTAATGATTGAAAATACATCATGATACATAATAAAATGAAATAAACATACTCCATGAAAGAGAATTTAGGGTTATCTTCTCTATAACCTAGGGGAATTAAACATAAAAAGGTTGAGGTCAAATTATAAATAAGAGAGACATATAGTGGAATCATGAATCAATGATAATGTAATAAAAGTCTTTTAGACATGAATAATATGTCCTGATGAATTAATGAAATCACTCTCCATCAATAAGCTAAGACTAAAAATGCTTCCATAGATTTTTTCCTTGTGAAAACATAATTTATATTAATAACTAAATAATGAATAAGATGAATTATTATTATTTATACGTTATGTATCTTCCAGATGAACCATTATACCATTGATACAGTTTATGTTTGTGGGTAGAACCCCGTTTGATATTGGAAAATAAATTTTATGGCTTTTCCACCAACTAATTTGTCTCTTGAGACCTATCGATGCTTAGGGGGATATAACAGTCCCTTACCATCGATCCCAGTAAAATGAATTACTTAGAAATAGATTAAATACAATTACACTATTCCTTTTCAATATCCGTATTGAATAGAGTATACAAATTCATCATTATTTCCCTAGTTAAAATAACATTCAAAATAAACACCGTATTTGAAATGGTATAGAACATAAGAAAATAATCATATACCTGAAACATGAATTTAGATATTTAACCAAATTATAATTTCAAAATAAAAATGATCACAAATGGGAAGTGGATACACCACATAAGATTTATTAGGTGCCCAATACGATATAAGTCTCAATGAAATGGAAATTGAGACAAAGTCCCTTACCACTTTGTAATCAATCGAATCGTATAATGAAAAATTAATAATCACAGAATACCATGAATATAAAGATAATAATGATATTATATATCATATTTGTTAGAATATAAACTATATTGATGAAATACTTGGTGAAAAATGAAAATATCATGGAATGAAAAGTGTGATTAGAAAACAATTACATTATGTCTGAATGTCTTCTTTTATTGATCATAATGACATGAATAAAAAAATTTACCTCAATTAATTATAAATTAAAGAATATCATATAATGGTAATTGATTTATTATAACCTTATTAGGTTAATTCAAGACCTTTTTAGGAGTTTAAGAGGTTAAATATTATTGTTTTGGATGTATTTCTTCCTTGATTTCCATAATCGGTTTAGTTGTATTCATAAATAGAAGTTCATTAGAAATGTGGTTAAACATATAGAATTGTTAATATATATTATTAGTGACATTACATCAATATAAATGATCTTATAATGATTTTGGTTATATACTATGAGGATGACTCAGTAGATAAAAGTTAATGATAAACACTTGGATTACATGAGTGGTTTTGTGCACAATGAACTAGTTTTGTATTGTTATTTTATATTACGAGTGTTTAACCATTCTAGAACATTTAATAAGATAATATAAATATATTATTATATTTTTAAATAATAAAAAGGTTTCAAAATACATATTTATTACAGTAATAGATATTGAAAACCCATAGTCCTTGAATGTGAAAAATTAACACATATCGGACGATGGTTTCATTTTTAGTATAAGAGGAGGCGGAAAAGAGGGATGATGATGGAATATTCCATTAGCATAATAAAATTATATTTTTTTTACGGTAATAGAATTATCATAGTCGTTCGATGAGGGGAGGTGAGGAGAGATAAGTAAAAGAATGGAACATGTAAAAGATGTTGAAAGAAAAAGGAATAAAGGTTCACCTCTTGAGTACTTCTCCTTGAGAATATCACTAAGGCTTCTATTTTTCCCTTTTTGTGAGAAAATAAGGTCTTGGTTATGGGGGTAGGTCTTGGGAATTTTATTTTTTAGAAAGTGGGCAATGCTCAAATCTAGAGTGGTGTGAGAGAAGATGGGGTGAGGGTGGTTCTTATCGTAGAGGGGAGGAGGGTTTTCTTAATATTTTAATCATTGGATTATTATTTTTCACTATGACAATAAATAGTGATGATTACATGATCAGAAAGGGCAGTAATTTCATGTGAGTTCAAACTAGGTTTTCTTACCTATATAAGACAACATCCATGACTCAATAAATCATGTTTTTAGCATTTATCATAATTTATCGTATTTTACTATTCACAAAAATTAATGTAGTTCATAAAAATAAAAAAAATTCACCATAACCCTTTTTTGATATGAATAATCTAGAAATAAACTCTACTATTAAAAATTAATTATCTAAATATGAGAAATTTATTTTTTAATTAAAACCATATTTTAATTTAAAAATACCAACACTTAAAATATCCATGTTCATTTTAAAGGTCCCCACATTTTATTTGCACTTTCATGGGTTAAGTTACCATCAATAATGGTCATATTATTATTCATAATGGCATGTTAATTTTCATAATTGTATGTTACTATTCAAAATGCTATGTTACTATTCACCGAAAAACAATGCGATTCACTCAAACTCCAAATATCACCTTGATCGCAACTGTGTATTTCTTTTTTTTGAAATTCAAAACAAAAAAGTGTAAAATTTAAGTTTAATGGCTAGTTATGACTATATCATTTAAATTATCAAGTGTTGTTTTATATAGACTTAGTGATTTTTGAAAAATAGGCTATTTAATGAATTGAATGTATTTTAGAGACACATACCATCAAAATTCTAGTGTGTTATATTCTTCCCACATTTGGAAATTTCATAATTGATATTTTTCATGTATAAAGACCATTGAAATGATGTGGGTGGTTCTTCTTCCTAACAACCTCAGTTTCCCATGTTTCTTCCATCATTTTATGGTTTCTCTAAAGAACCTTTACTATATGAACTTTCTGATTTCTCAATTATTGGTCTCTAGTGACATGAATCTTGATAGGCTATTCATAGAATGAAAAATTAGGTTCCAAATATATTTCTTCATTTGTGATTACATGCATTGGTAATGGCATGTATTTAATTAACAACACCACGTGGAACCCATTTTGAACATTGGATAGACTTGGTGGCATTTCTAAACGGTATGCTACAGCTCCAATTCATTCTATAATTTTGAATGTTCCGATGTACCTGGGGCTTAGTTTCCATTTCATTCAAACCTTAATACAACCGTCAATGAAGATACTTGTAGAAAGATAGGATCTCCTACTCGAAATTCCAAATCTTTTATCAGATTGTTAGCATAAATATTTTTTCTACTTTTGGATTCCATGATATGGTTTAGAATTTTATTTACCTTTGAAGTTGTCTCTTTAATATGTTCTTGGCCTATAATTTTCTTCTCACCAACATCGTCCCAAAAATTTGGAATTTGAAACATCCAACCATATAATGCTTTATATGATGCCATCTGAATACTATAATGAGAATATTATTGTAAGAAAATTCTACCGAAGGAAAGTATTGGTCCCACATACTGTGAAAGTCAAGAGATAATGTTATGAAAATTTCTTCTAGTGTTTGATTAGTCCATTCAGTCTGTTCATTGGTTTGGGGGTGATACATAGTACTCATATAAATATTAGTATCCAAAGCATTCTAGAGACTATTAAAATTGTTTGATGTAAACCGGGGAACAACATCAGAAAAATTTGATAGAGGTGCACCTTGAGGTCTTATAACATCATTAATATAAATTCCCACTAGGCACCTAAGTTGTAAGTCCCCTCTTATAATAATGAAATGTTCCGATTCTGTGAGACGATCAATAATTAACCATATTCAATCATTACGTCTATTTGTCCCAAGTAGTCTGGTGAAAAAGTCCAACGTAATATCATCCCACTTCCACTTAGTAATAGGTATAGGTTTCGTGACACTTCAAGGATGTTTTCTCTCATACATCACTTCTTTACAGACTACACACCTTTATACATAGTCAAAAATTTCTCCCTTCATGTTATCCAACAGAAAATATTGTTTCATATCTTGACAAACCGTGGTGCTACCAAGGTGTATAGAGAAATTTGAGCTATGTGCATCATCTAATAGTTCACTTTTGTGCTCAGATACTGATGGAACACATAACCTATTCTCAAATTTTAGAACACGAACCCCATACTTAAAGTCTGTCAATCTTCTATACTTAATATATTTAATTTTATTTTATAGATTCTCTTCATAAGATTGATATATTTTTATCTTCTCCAGTAAATATGGTTTAGAAATCATTTGAAAGAGGAATGTTATTTCCCCTTGTTTATTAATTACCATACCCATCTTTTGCAGATCCATTAATATAGGGTCTATCTCCATCTTCATTTGGGTTAGAAGTCCATGATATTTTCTGGTTAATGCATCTACCACCATTTTTTCCTTTCCTGGGTGATAGCGAATTGAATAATTATAGTTATTGGGTAACTCAATCCATATCCTTTTCCTCATATTGAGTTCATTCTATGAAAAAATGTATTTTAATCTCTTGTGATCCGTATATATGTCATATATTTCACCATATATATAGTGTCTCCATAATTGTTGAGAAAATAAAATGGATGCTAACTCAAGATCATGAGTTGGATAATTTTTCTCATGAGTCTTCAACTGCCCTGATGCATAATTAATTTCATTATCAATTTTAATAGGGACGCAACCTAGTCCATTATTTAATGCATCACTGTATATAAATAATCCATCAATTTCAGACGGATGAGTCAAAATTAGATTATTGAACAATCATCATTTCAATTATTCAATGCATTCTTTACATTCATTATTCCATAAAAACATAACCCCTTTACATGTGATCTTTGTTAGAGGGTTATCCAATCGATAAAAATTCTGAATGAAACACTGATAGCAACATTCTATGCCAACAAAACTACTTACCTCGATAATGTTCATTGGGATAGGCCATTCTTGTATTTACATTGTCTTCAAATGAAAAACTATGATTACATCCTTAGAGATAAAATGTATGAGAATAGAAACTCATTGACTCCGAAATTCACAGTTTCTAAACATTCGATATAATCATTTTATATAAGTGTTTTCAGAATAATCCTCATGTATGTCAAATGTTCATAGAATATCTTGGAGTATATGAGGATATCATAGATAAATACCACAAAAATTCCATCAATATATTACTTCAAAACTATGTTCATTAGATCCCTGAAAACAGACTGTGTATTAGTATGCCCAAAAGGCATTACTGTAAGCTCATATTTCCCATAAATGGTTCAAAATACTATCAATGAAAAAGCTTCATTCCTCACACAAAGTATATGATATCCATATTGAAGGTCAATCTTCGAAAAATATAGGGCTCCATGAAGCTGACTACATAAGCCATCAATATGTGGAAGATGATACACGTTCTTTATTTTAATAGCATTGATTTCCCTATACTAAATGTGTTGAATCATTGATCCATATTTTATCATAACAAATAGAATAAGTGTAATGGCTCGGACCTCTCCATCCAATTACATTGTTAAGATGTGGTGTTAGAGGTGTTCTGGAAGGTCAAGGTGACTTTGGGGTGCGTTTAGGTGGACTTTTAAGGAAGACCAAAGGGAAGTAGTTTTCGCACTAGTTGAGCACGATTTTCCTAAACCGTGTGAGGTTGGTGTTAGAGGCAGTGTCTAATGCACAGTTAGTGAACGGCTTCGCTAACCATACAGATTAACTGTGTGAGGAGTGTTTGGCGAGGGAGTAGCTAACACATGATTAGCACACAGTTTGTCAAACCATGCGGACTAACCATGCTGGCACTTGATCATAGATCCTAAAATTTTGGATCTAACTAGTTTTGCCTCTAAAAGACTCGTTTAAGCCCCTAAGAGGCCATAACACAGGATTACCCTTCCTTGAGGATAGGAGATCCTCTCCCAAGCATTTTTGAAGTGATCTGAAGGCTTCACTTGGAGAATCAAAGCTAGTTTCATGAGGTATGTGATATTTCTTGATCATTCATGTTCAGTTTCATATATCCACTTGGATATACTCTTCCTCTTCCCTCGGTTTCATATATCTACACCCGTTATCATTAGGTCTGAGTGTGTGGATGCCAATTATGTTATGATTTGGTCTTGATATTTCTAGGAGGAGAGATCTAAGTCGGGTATTTGGAGAATCCACCTAGGTTTCTTGAGTATTCTTCGACCGTCGTGGTTTGATAAAAAAACTTTGAGGAAGGGATCTTACCTTTTTCCCTCTCTCTTTTGTGCATTATCCGAGGTGGAAATCCTCTTGTTTTCATGAGATACGGTTGAAACAGTAAATAAAGATAATAACTGGATAAAGAACGGGTTTGGGGGAATTTTTTTGATATTGTTTTTTTATTTCCATCAATACTTATCCTTTGATTATGTTGTGAATTGAATAGTCTTATACCTACTGAAAATCACGGTTGTTGGGGGCCTTTTCTTCCATAATTAAATTTTTCCCTATTTTTTGGATTGTTTTGTGGATGGAATTTCATAGAATATAGAAATTGGTTAACTATGAAAAGTTGGATAATTAAATAAATACATGGAACCTTTTTATGATCACCTAGGTTAAACTAAATGAAATAATGAATTTGTCGGTGTTGGTTGGGGTTTAGTTATGTGAAGGGGTGTTTCGTGGGTTGTTGTGGAACTAGTGATTAGCGGGGTTGTGGTTGTATTGTTTGTGGGTTGAGATGTATGATATGGTAGTGATGGGTAGCAGAGCTGCGGAGAATGGTATCAAAGGAATGATGAAGTGGTATAGGTTTTGATCCCAATGTGTTTGTGGTTATGGTGGTAGGAAGGTGGGATACAAGGATGGGTTTTGCATATGAATAAAATGTGGAAGAGTTCGATAATGAATTGTGGGACATGGTAGTTGATTAGATACGGAAAATCAATTGAATTGTTTGGATGATAAATGAAAATGGTGTTGTGTTGCTTGTGTTTTCCCTAACTTTATTTGTGTTTGTCATGGATATGTTTTATGAACTTTTGATCTAGTTTGGTTGTTTTTAGTTGATCGAAAGTTAAGGAACTAATAAACTAAAATTGTTGAAATATGAAAATCGTAATGGAATTTGGGGCTGTTTATTGTGTGCATACTTTCGGGGTAGTAGTGCCGAGGCATGTGCTCAAATATTTTGTGTAGAATTATTAGGATGGGCTAAGTGGTTGATATAACTATATAAATCAGTACGTTTTATGTTTCTATACGCACCCCACCCATGTTGACCACTACGTGTCGAACACCCATGGGATGGGTTGGTGAGATTCCCAACATCCAAAGGATGGCTGGTTACTGTTCTTCCCTGTTATCCCTCTTCCAGGTTCTATAGCCCAAGATCCTTCAGGCAGGTTATGAAAGATATTTCCCAAGAGACTTCGGGATGAGGATGTGATGTGTTCCCAAGAGTCTTCGGGATGCGGATGTGAGGTGTTCCCAAGAGTCTTCAGGATGAGGATGTAATGTTGTTCCCAGGTGTATTTGGGATGAGATGTAGTTATGGCCGAGAATTGAGTGCCAGGGAGATACTCTAATGGCTGAGGATTGAGTGTCAGTGGGATACTATGAGCTTCGTATAGCCAGGTTGCGGCACTATCTCGAGCATTGTATGGCCCGGTGGCGGCACTAGCTCAAGAAGTGGGGGGGGGGGGAAGCATCAGAGCATTAGGTGTGAGGGCTTGAGCAGTATTCAGTGGGAAGGTGGTGCGGGGTACCCATACTTTGATAATATTACTATACCACTCTATTTACTTACGATATTTGGATAGTGTGGCTGGTAAGGAGGGGTGGATAGATTCCTTTCTAGGCTCTGGTTCCTTCTGTTTTCTCACGGGGCATTAGGATGTCTCCCCACCTGTGCACGAGAACTTTAGGTTTTCCTACTGAGTATACTTGTATGCTCACCCGATGTTTACTTCCAGGTTTTTAGGAGGACTTCAGGGACAGTTCATGACCTTTCAAGTTGGGCGTTGGAGTTTATTTGGTTGTAGTTTTTGCTTTCTTTTGTTATCGTACATTGGAGTTTTTCTTGTACCTGTAAATTTGTTTTAGTATTTTTATAAAACATGCATATGGGTTGCTTTTGGGTTTATTTTCATTTACTTGTTCCTTTTATTTTTGGTGTTTGACTCATCCTATTTCCAATCATAAATAAAAAGTGGCTAATGCCTCCCATATTTGTGAAAACACATACCCTTGGTGCTAGTCTCCACATCGGGGCCTAATGAAGGCGAGACTCGGGGGTAATTATCTCCCTTTCACCACTTCCAGCTCAGGACATGCATCTTTGGTCAGAGGGGGTTGTGACAGAATGGTATCAGAGGCAGGAGGTTGAGAGATAGGATGGAGTCTGGAGTTAGGCATAGTGAAAATTGCATGGGACGGTAGGGAAATAGTGTCGGTGATCTTGGAGCGTGAAATAGGCCAGGGATGACCAGCTAGGACATGAGATTTTAGGGCCCACCATGATCTGATGCAAGGACTCTAGACCTACCGAACGACCAAGTGAGGCTACACTGATTACCAGGTAGAGACCCTAGGAAAGGTACATGCATCATAATGACTTATGTTCTTGTGTTTCTGGGGAATTTTGGGGAATTAAAATGAATAAGGGTCTATGAAAATTTAAGAACAATATTCTACACTACCCGGGCTTATGCATTCCTTGTTTACCTTGCATCTATGGTACTTGGGAGAAGACCACGAGTAGTGCGGGTGATAGAGGCCTAGGGGGTTGACTTTTCTGATTGATGGAGGGATGACTGAGAGGAGGAGGACGATCAGTGGTAAACGATGATTCGCGCCTTTCAGTGGAAGAACCTCGAGATGTACGAGGGTATCATCTCTCACTTGGAGATAGAGAGCTGGCTAGAGGAGCTGCTGATAGATTTCAGCTTGATTTGGGCTCCGGCGGAGTACTGGGTTCCTCTAGCTGTGATCCAGATGCGGGGAGCGGCGCGTCAATGGTGGATGCTCTATCTCGGGGAGAAGCGGGAGACTGGGGTTACGTGGGAAGATTTTGAGAGGGGTTCTGGGATGAATTCCTCTCTTCCACAATGAAGTATGAGAAGAGGAAAGATCCACTCTCCCTCCAGTAGGGGAGCATATCGGTGAGATAGTTGGGGATCAAGTTCAAGGATCTCTTCCATTTTTCTTCGTACCACATTCCAGATGAGGAGTCTTGGGCGAGACATTTAGAGGAGGCACTTTGAACTCATCTCTCGTATGATGTTACCCCCTTCACCTTACCCACGTACATGGAGTTCTAGAAGAAGGCTGAAGTGTTGGAGAGGATGCACACACTGGGAGATGTGTCGCGAGAGGGATTCCAGTTGGGCTCATCAAAGGGGAAAACCATCAGCAGCAGGCCTCCAGCATCAGGGCCCTCGAGGTTCCGACTAGTGTGGAGCATGCCTCAGCAGTTTCAGTTCCGATCTCTTGGTCCTTTCCATTTTTGTTCAGGCCCGGGACCGAGTAGTTTCATATGTGGAAGCCGTGGGCACCTTTGGAACCAGTGCTCAGACTGAGTACAGTACAGTGGAGGTGGACCCATACAACACCTGCCTCAGCCACAACAGTTTCAAGCTATGCCCTTCTAGCAACATCAGTAGGGGCAGAGAGATCCCGCTCCTCTGAGGGTAGACGTTGTAGGAGGAGGCCGACCTCAGGGTGCTTCTCAGGGACCCCGATCAGTGCATGGTCGGGGAGGTGGCCGATAGCCAAGAGGTAGAGGATTTGGGCATGGGCAGTTTCACGCCGTAGTGGCAGTGGCTCCAGCAGGGCCATAAGTCGTTCGTGGTACAATCATATTTTTTAGTTCCCTTTCCTATGCCTTGTTTTATTAAAGAGTTTCACACTCCATTGTTGCGCCCAGTCTAGTATGTGCCTTGGGCCTAGACATAGAGACACTTTCCATACCCATGGTTTTGAGTACGCCAGTAGAAGGTCAGACCAGCTTGTCTCGTGTTTTCCGGGGATGGAGGTTGATATTGGGGCCACACTAATCTAGTGGAGATATCCTTTTACTACAAATGTATCCATGCGACATCATTCTAGGAATCGACTGGAAATTCTCGGTGCGTGTCGTCCTCTATTGCTTCCAAAGAAGGGATGTGTTTTCTGGTGTGGGCGGCCGATGTGTGACTTTCATCGGTGAGTGTGGTTGCGAGGAGGGCAGCCAGTGAGGGGAGACCTTTCTTTACTCATTAGTTAGGCTATCAGTTGAGTCAGAAGATATGAAAATGGTAGAAGTATCAGAGATCATCAGCGAGTTCATGGATGTCTTCCCCGAGGAGGTGGTGACTCTACCCCCTCGATGGGACATTGAGTACCGAATAGACTTACAACCTGGTGCCCATTCGATTTTGATGGCCCCCTATATGATGGCACCTTGGGAGATACACGAGTTAAGGATCCGGATTGACGATCTGAAGAAGAAGAGTTTTGTTCGACCGAGTGCATCACCATGGGGTTCTTTAGTCTTATTCTCAAAGAAGGAAAATGGTGGTCTATGGATGTGCATAGAGTACTAGAGACTGAAACAGGTTACCTTCATAAACCGTTACCCACTCCTGAGGATAGATGATCTCTTTGACCGGATGAGGGGAGCAGGTTAGTTCTCTAAGATCGATCTACTGTCTGGATATCACTAGTTGAGGGTAGAGGAGGGTGACATCTTGAAGACTGTCTGTAGGTATAGATATGGGAACTTTGAGTTTGTGGTCAGGCCGTTCGGCATTACAAATGCACCAGCCGTGTTCATGGGACTCATGAACTCAGATTTTCGGGAATACCATGACCCGTTCGTAGTCGTCTTCATCGACGACATCCCGATCTACTCCAGATCAGAGGAGGATCATGCTGGGCACTTGAGAACTGTTTTAGGGGTCCTCCGACAACACCAATTTTATGGGTAGTTTTCCAAATGCATGTTTTGGACTCAAAATGTACGCATCCTTGGACAGGTGGTGTCTGAGAAGGGAAAGTGGTGGACCCATCAATGGTTGAGGCGGTTGTTTCTTGGGGAGCACCCAAGCACATGGAAAAAGTTCGTAGTTTCCATGGACTAGCAGGCTTCTACCGGAGGATCTTGCACAACTTCTCTTGAGTTGCATCACCTTTGATAGACTTGACAATGAAGGATCGAGCCTTCATGTGGGATGAGCAGTGTGGGGCAGCCTTCAGTTATCTAAAGGGAAAGTTGGTTAGTGCCCCAGTGATAAGATTAACAGAGGAGGGAGTAACGTTTGAGGTATTATTTGATGCCTCAGGCCGTGGCATGGGAAGTGTACTGATGCAATAGAAATGGGTGATATCCTATGGGTCTAGGAAGTTACGTCCTCATGAAAGTAACTATGACATCCATGATCTAGAGCTTTCAAAATTAGTGTTCGCAATAAAGTTGTGGCGGAATTACCTCATTGGGGAGTGCTTCATGGTCTTCACGGATCACAAGAGTTTGAAGAATACTTTTCTCCCAGCAGGACTAGAATTTTTGGCAACAAAGGTGGATGGAGTTCCTCCAGGACTACAACTTCGAAATATCCTACACCGAAGGAAAGGGAAATGTGGTGGTTGACACTTTGATTAGGAGGAAGGAAGCGGTTTGAAAGACAACAGTTGCCTGGAAGGCGATGGAAGAATTGGATACAATACACCTCGATATATGAGAATATGGTGGTTTAGGTTATCTGTTTCAGATGATAGTGCAATCCTCCCTACTACGGAAGGTAGAGGAGTCTCATAGACATAGAGAGCGAATTGGTGCATGATCAGGATAGCCAGGGCAATGCTCAGAAAGGATGGTCAGAGGATGGTATGAATCAGATGATTTTCAAGGGATGTTGATTGTTCCAGAGGCAATGCACGAGAGAGTTCTTGGTGAGTTTCACAACTCACTCCTAGTATTACACCCGAGAGCTTCCATGTTGTACTAGGGCTAGAGAGGGTAGTTCTGGTGACCCAGGGTGAAACGGGCAGTTGTAGTGTTTGTAGCAAAGTGTCTCATGTGTCAACAGGTGAAGGCTGAACACCACATCTCAGGAGGTCTGTTACAACCTTTAGATGTTCCCGAGTGAATGTGGGATGACATCTCAATGGATTTCGTCACGGGGCTACCCAGAGTTCAAGGGGGATGCGATTCCATCTTGGTAGTGGTGGACTGGCTGACAAAATCAGCCCACTTCTTAGCAGTCAAGGAGTCAGGTACTATTGAGTCCCTAGCTCAGAGGTACGTGAATGAGGTGGTGTGGTTTCACGGAGATATGAGATCTATAATCTCCGACCAAGATACCCGGTTTACCTCGCGGGTCTGGAGAAGATTTCAACATGAATTTGGCACCCAGCTATGCCTCAGCATTGCTTTCCACCCCCAGACAGATGGGAAGACAGAGATCACCATCTAGAATTTGGAAGATATGCTACGAGCATGTGTTTTGGGCCTTGGAGGATCATTGGTACAACAATTTCCTCTGATAGAGGTCTCTTACAACAATAGCTATCACTCTACCATTGACATGGCTCCTTTCATAGCATTGTACGGGAAGCCATGCCACTCACCCATATGCTGGACAGAGGTTGGAGAAGTAGGTGTTCTAGGCCCGGAGGTAGTGAAGAGCACGACGGAGAAGGTTCAGCTTATACAAGAAAGGATGAAGGCAGCTTAGGACTGGCATATGTCATACGCCGATAATAGGTGGATACCCTTGAAGTTCGAAGTCAGGGACCACATGTTCTTAAAGGTCTCTCCATGGCATGGGCAGTGAAGATTTGGAATGGGAATCAAGCTTTCTCCCAGGTTCATCAGGCCATTTGAGGTGTTGCGGCGAGTCGGCAAGGTGGATTATCAACTGGCGTTGCCACCCCCACTGCAAAGGGTGCATGATGTCTTCCATGTGTCTCAGCTCCGTCGGTACCTGCATGATGATTCGCACATCCTCGACTGGGGAGAGCTAGATATCGGGGATGATGCAATGTTTGTGGAGCGACCCATGTTGATCGAAGGTCGTGAAGAGAATATTTTTCATGGAGGAACCATTCCATTGGTACATGTGCTATGGAGGCATGGTGGGATTGAGGAGAGTAACTGGGAACGGGAAGCACAGATGCATGCCCAGTACCCATAGTTGTTTTTAGTTTTATCCTTTTTTGTTTCGTACATGATTACAATGTAATGCTTGACCTGGTTAACTATGAAATGTGGGGAGGGGAGGACTTGATCCCTAGTTAAGGTGCATTAATGTGGATGCACCTAAACTCGAGCAGGTGAGTTAATTCCACCCAAAGCGGACAATATATTAACGTGGAGGAATGAAAACGCCTCTCCCACATGACCAGATGGTTTAATCTTTTGCTTTGCGTGGTTTCATGGGGGAGAGGAGCAGTATTTTTGTGTTTGTTCAGGAGATAGGTGAGGAAGGGGCACTCCATGGTAACAAATAGGTTTTCTCCTGAGAGGTATCTTTCGAGGGGGAGTTGTTCGGACCCCTCTCATTTCTTTAGGTGGGTTTTGTATTCTCGAGGACAATAATGTTTTGAGAGTTATATGATGTAATGGAATGGACCTCTCTAGTCCATTAAATTTTGAAAATGCGGTGTTAGAGTTGTTCTGGAAGGTCAAGGAGACTTCGGGGGCTATTTGGTGGACTTTTAAGGAAGACTAAAAGGTAGTAGCTTTCGCACGGGCGGCTCATGGTTTGTCTAAACTGTGTGGCCAAACTCTGGGAGGTTCATGTTAGAGGTAGTGGATAATGCATGGTTAGTGCACAACTTGGATAAACGTGCGGACTAACCATGTGAGGACTATTTGGCGAGGTAGTAGCTAACACACAGTTAGCGCACTGTTTGTCAAATTGTGCGGACAAACCATGAGGGAACATAATCATAGATCCTAAAATTGAGGATCTAACTCGTTTTGCCTCTAAATGATTCTTTTAAGCCACTAAGCAACCATAACTTGAGATTACCCTTCCTTGAGGATAGGAGAACATCTCCCATGCATTTTGGAAGTAATCTGAAGGCTTCTCTTTGTGAATCGAAGCTGGTTTCTGGAGGTATGTGATCTTTCTTGATCGTTCTTGTTTGGTTTCTTAGATCCACTTGGATCTACTCCTCCTTTTCCCTCCGTTTCTGAGATCTACGCCTGTTATGGGTAGATCTGAGTGTCTAGATTCCAATTATGGTGTTCTTTTCTCCTGATCTTGCTAGGAGGAGAGATCTAAGGCTGGTTTTTGGAGAATGTACCCTGGTTTCTTGAGCATTCTTCGACCATTGTGGTTTTGTCAAAAACCATTGAGGTAGGGATCTTACCTTTTATCTTTCTCTTTTGTGCATTATGTGGGGTGGGTATCCTCTTGTTTTCGTGAGATACGGTTGAACCATTAAACAAAGATAATAACTTGTTAAAGAACGAGTTTGGGGAAATTTGGTTGATATTGTTGTTTTATTTCTATCAATGCTTATCCTTTGATTATGTTGTGAATTGAATAGGATTATGCCTACTGAAAATCACGATCATTGGGGGCCTTTACTTGTGAAATTAAATGATGCCCAGTTTTTTTTTTGGATTGGTTTGTGGATGGAATTTCATAGAATGTGGAAATTGGTTAATTATGAAATGTTGGATAATTAAATAAATACCTAGAACCTCTGTATGATCTCCCAAGTTAATCTAAATGAATGAATGAATTTGTGGGTGCTATTTGGGTTTTAGTTATGTGAAGGGGTGTTTCATGGGTTGTTGTGGAATGGGTGAGCAGCGTGGCTGCGGTTGGCTTGGTTGTGGGTTGGTGTGTATGATATAGTAGGGATGGGAAGCAGAGTTGCAGCAAATGGTATCAGAGGAATGATGATGTGGTACGGGTTTTGTTTCTAATGTGTTTGTGGTTATTGTGGTTGGCAGGTGGGCTGCAAGGATGGGTTGTGCATATGAATAAAAACAGGAAGAATTAGCTAATGAATTACGGGACATAGCAGTTGATTAAATATGGAAAATCAATGGAATTGTTTGGATGATAAACGAAAATGGTGTTGTGTTTCTTGTGTTTTCCCTAACTATATTAGTGGTTGGCAGGTATATGTTTTATGAACTTTTGATCCAGTTTGGTTGTTGTTATTTTCTCGGTAGTTAAGGAACTGATAAACTAAAATTGTTGAAACATGAAAATATTAATGGGATTTGGGGATGTTTATTGTGTGCATACTTTCAAGGTAGCAGTGCCGAGGCATGTGCTCAGATATTTTGTGCAGATTAATTAGGATAGGCAGAGTGGTTGATATGATTATATAAATCTATATGTTTTATGATTCTTTATGCACACAACCCATGTTGAGAACTATGTGCCAAACTCCCGTGGAATGGGGGTGATATTAACAACATCCAAAGGATGGATGGTTACTGTTATTCCCTGTGCTCCCCCTTCTAGGTTCTATAGCCCAAGATCCTTCGGGCAGGTTATGACAGATATTTCCCAAGAGTCTTCGGGATGAGGATTTGATGTGTTCCCAAGATTCTTCAGGATGAGGATGTGATGTGCTTCCCAGGTGTCTTCTGGATGAGATGTGGTTATGGTCAAGGATTGAGTGCCAACGGGATACTACGATGGCCTAGAATTGAGTGCCAGCGAGATACTATGAGCTTTGTTTGGCCAGGTTGGCGCACTAACTCGATCTTCGTATGACCATGTTGGGCACTATCTCAAGAAGAGGGGGGAAGCATCAGAGCGTTAGACATGAGGGATTGAGTAGTATTCAGTGGGAAGGTGGTGTCGGGTACCCATACATTGATAATATTACTATACTACTCTATTGACTTGGAATATTTCGATAGTGTGGCTGGTAAGGTGGGGTGGATAGATTCCTTTCTAGGCATGGATTACTCATGTTTTCTCACGGGACATTAGGATTCCTCCCCACCTGTGCACGAGAGCTTTCGGTTTTCCTACTAAGTATACTTGTATGATCACCCTAAATTTACTTTAAGGTTTTTAGGAGGACTTCAGGGACCGTGTAGGACCTTGATAGTTGGGCGTTGGAGTTTCGGTGGTTGCAGTTTTTTCTTTCTTTTGGTATCGTACTTTGGCACTTTTTTTGTACTTGTACTTTTGTTTCAGTTTTGTATAAAACATGCATATGGGTTGGTTTTGGTTTTATTTTCATTTACTTGTTTATTTTCTACTTGGTGTTTGACTAATCCTATTTCCAATCTTAAATAAAAAAGGGTAATGCCTCCCTTATTTCTGAAAACTCATACCCTTGGTGCTAGTCGCCACTCCGGGGCCTACTAGAGGCAGGACTCTGGGGTCATTATCTCCCTTTCACCATTTCCAGCTCTAGAGGGGAATTTTTGGTGGGAGGGGGTCATGACAATAGGGGATCCCAACATGGAAACAATAGGACAAATAAATCCAATGTCATTCAATTCCTCTACTTGTTTCTTTAGCACAACTAATTATACAATGGCCATTCTATTGGGAGTCTCTGATATAGGTCTCACACTAGGAATTAAATCAATATCGATGTCAACTTCCTACTCGGGAGTATGTCCATGTAAATCCTCTACAAATACATCAATTCTTAATTGAAAACTAGGCATGTCTTCAATTTGAAGATTTATTAACTCACTAATCTATATGTTTTAGTCATCCTCCCTAATAATTTCATTTAGTTGTGCTACTAGGGGTGGATCAATATAAGAATTATATAGAAAGGTTTCTGCTCTAAATATAATGGATTCTACACCATTCTTAAAATTACAAACATCCATATTCTTGTAATAGATCATCACATCATAATGTAAAAGATAACTGTTACAGAGAATTATATCAATGAAAATAATGGGTATGATGATAAGGTGAGAAATTAAAGTACATTTATGTGTCATGATAGGGACTTATTGACACATCTTTTTTGTAATTATACATCCCCTTAGTGTTTTGACTGACAACTTCATTATTAAATCAAATAGGACACATATATTATTCTTGGAAAATTGGGATGATATAAATTAATGTGATGATCATGAATCAAATAATACAATGGAAAAGTTTGAGGAAACAATTAATGTACCTGCCACCACATCATTTGGAACTTCATCCTCCGTAGTTGTAATCACATAATATTTCCCTTTCTCTCATGTACTTTTCTCAGGTAAGTATCCTTGGTTCATAAGAAAATCATTTGCATAATGTCCATTATCCCTACAATTTTAGTACATAATATCATTGAATTGTTTCTTACCCTTAAATTCATTGTATTGATGAACCATTTCTCCACACATATTTCAAACTCACATTCCGTACATGCATTTCCTAGGATGATTTTTTCCACAGTTCTCGCATAATGGGAATTTTTTCATTCTCTTCTTCTTCTTTGGCACATCACATTTTCCATGGTTATAAGTGTATCTCTTATTATATTTGTTTCCCATGAATAGATATGATTTAGAAAATTTATTCTCTTTTTTATGGAACATAATAAGAATTAATCATATGATGAATATTTTTGAGAAGAATTTTCCCTTTAAAGACATGGATTAATATATTTGATGAAATGATCAATATTTACTTCTGAATCACGTAAAGAATCTACAAAATACTTGGACAATATTTTTATGTTATCCTCATACTCTACAATACTCTCTTCGTCCCTCTAATTTAGGATAATTAATATCAAATTCATTTCATCTTTTCGCTCATGAGGGAAATATTTATCGAAGAACATTTCATTAAATTTCTCTAAACTACATCTTCTATTTCTTCTTCCTCAATGGTATTCTCGATCATGGGCCATCATTGATCATTATAACCCATGAGAAAATAATCTACCATCACTACCTTTTAATTTTCACTGCATCTTAATGACATGAATTTCATTTCAAGGGACTAGTTCCACTACTCAGCTACCACTGGGTTAGTAGTCCCACTGAAATATTGGGGCTTCTTTCGCATGAAATGATACAACACAAGTGTATCTTGGTTATTTGTCACATCCTGTATCTGTTGTCCTAATATGGTCATAATTTGATCTACTCTAACACTAAATTGGTTTACTTGCATAATGAGGAAATCCCAACATTGTATGCGAGTATTGATTCCCAAAATTCCATTATCTTCCATCACTAAACAATGTAATACATAAAATGTAGTTATAATTTATAATTCCCAACTAGAAAATACATAAAATATTTTAAAACTTTATTCACAATGAATATCATAATCATTAACATTGGTTCAATTTACTTTTAAATCCTTCATAATTCTTTTTAATAGAAATATAAAATATCTTAAGAATATCCATCGGGATGTTCAAAACAGGTGTGTAGTAAGGTCCTTTTTCATGTTCCATCATACCTCATGTCAAACCTAAACCACCTTGTTGAAATTGTTACTGCAAGCTACATTTATTCCCAAACCACATCCACTTGTCATATCCATACATGGATGTATTTTTTAAAAAAATCCGAATAGTATCTACCATACGAAAATTGAAGGATATTAATCTATGCTTATCCCTAAAATCTATCATAGGGTTCATTCAGCTAAACTATGTTTCCTAAATCTAGTTTCGAATATTGTTTCTAAACTTCGTCTAATACAAACTACAACACCTTGAACTCTGAAGACATCTTCTGGTGGAATATTTCATTATCTTGGAATGAATATAAGAAATCAATATGAGATGAACAATTAGTTTATCATTTTTGGAAGACCAGATTACATACATTATACCCAAAGTGCATTTATGAAGATAGAAAACAAATCATGATACCTAAAAAATTGAAATAAACTACATTCTTGAAATCTAATTCAATGTTCTATTATTCATAACCTAGGGAAAAGAAACATAAAAATGGAGATCTCAAATGATCAGTAAGTGTTAAGTAAAGTTTAATAATGACTCAGTAATAAGTTAATCATAGTCAATTAGACATGACTATTATAACATGATGAATTAATGAAAACACTCGCCATTAAAAAGATGAGAATAAAAATGCATCCATAGATTTTGTCATAATGAAAACTACATGGATAGTAATAACTGAATAATGAATAAATGAAATTATTTTTATTTGGATGTCATGTATTTGTAAAATAAAACATTATACTATCGAGATGGTTTATGTTTGTCGGTAGAAACCTGTCTAATTTTGGAAACAGACTCAAATAGTTTTCCACCAACTAATGTATCTCATGATAGCAATCAATTTTTTAAGGGGATATAGTGGGCCTCACCCATCCATACTTGTCCAAATAATTATTTAGAAATAGATTTAAAACAATAACAATATTCCATTTCGATATCCACTTACAATAGAGGATAAAAATTCCTCAATATTTCACTAGTTAAAATAGCATTCAAAGTAAACACCATAAGTGAAATGGTATACGACCTAAGAAAATAATCATATCAATGATAAAATATATTGGATGTTAACAAAAATTATAATTTGAAATGAAAAATTATCAAAAAGGGGATGTTTATACACCTCATAAAAAATATTAGGTGCACAATAACTAGTAAGTCACAATTAAATGGAAATTGAGACAATGTGCCTTACCACATTGTAATCAATTGAATTGCATGCTAAAAAACTAATAATCACCAAATGAATCACAAAATATCATGAATATAAATAGAATAATGATATTACATATCAAATGGTAGTACACACAATCCGAATACTAGAAACAATGGGAGAACAATGGAATCCTCACAAAATTAAATGTGAGATGAGAAAACCCTTACCTTATGCACAAATGTGTTATTAGATTGATCATAATGACATTAATAATAAACTTTAACTTCATTAGTTAATACATATAAACCTCATATTGATTTAATGGTTTAATTTTAACCTCATTAGGTTCATTAATATCCTTTCTAATGGCTTTAAAAGGTTCAATTTTATTGTTTTGGAAGGGTTTTCTTCCTGGTTTTTCATAATCGCTTTATATGTATTCATGAATGGAAGTTTGTTTGAAATGTGGTTAAACATCCATAATTTTTAATATATATTAATAGTGAAATTATAGCTATATAAATTAACTTATAATTATTTTAGTTATATACCATGAGTATGAATCATTAGATAAAAGATATTGATAAACGCTTGGAATAACATGGATATTTTGTGCACAATGAACATGTTTTGTATTATTATTTTTAATTATTAGAGTTTTTGGATTATAGAACATTTTATAAAATAAAATACCTTTATTATGATCTGTTTCATCAATTTAAAATGTTTCATTACCATTATTGAATATAGTAATAGAAATTGAAAACCATTCATCCTTGAATGTGATAAATTAACACATCTCAGACGGTTATTTTATTTTTAGTAAAAGAGGAGGGGGAAAGAGAGATGATGATGAAATATTACATTATCATAATAAAATTAAAATTTATGTGTGATACATGAATTATCATAGTATCTGGATGAGGTAAGTCGAGGAGAGATAAATAATGGAATGGAATATGTAAAAGACATTGAATGAAAAAGGAAGAGAGGTTCACCTCTTGAGTTCCCTCCTTGAGAATTTTTAAGGCCTTTTTTGTCCTTTTGGTGAGACCAATAGGTCTTGGACATGGGAAGAGGGATTGGGAAGTGTATTTGGTAGAATATGGGAATGTTTAAAAGATTTAGTGGTGTTCATGGAAGAGGGATGAGGGTGGTTTATGTGTTGGCGGGGAGGTGGGTTTTCCTAACATTTTAATCATTAGTTTATTATTTTCCATAAGACAAGAAATAATGATGATTCCATGTCCAAAAAATAGAAATAAGTTCATGATAGTTCTAACCAAACATTTTTACCTCATTAGAACATCGTCCAAGAAATAATAAATCATGTATTTATCATTTAACATAATTTATGGTATTTTACCACTGACAAAAAATTCATGTATTTTAGAAAAATCCCAAAAATTCACCATAACAAATTTTCAACGTGTAGAATCTAAAAAAAATAAATTCATTGAAAAGTAATTTTATAAATATTAAAATAGTAATTTATAATTTAAATCAAAATTTAATCAGAAAATACCAACAGTTAACATATTTATCTTCATTTTCATGTAGCCTCAATTTTATTTACACTTTAATTGGTAATGTAACCTTTCATAAGGGTCATATAACTAATCATAAGGGTAGGTTACAATTAATAACAGTATGTTAAAATTCATAAGGATAAGTACTATTAAAAAAAAATAACTTGATTGTATCAAAAAACAAATATCATCGTAATCACAACTGTGTGTGTCTGTTTTTTTAGTTTCAAAACACCGAAGTGGAAAATTTATGTCTAATGTATAGTAAATTACTATCTCATATAAATATCCAAGTTTTGTTTCATAGGGGCTCAGTGCTTCATGCAATATAGGATATCTAACAAATTGAATTTATTTAAAAGTCACTTACAATAAAATATTTAGGGTGTTATAATAATGGTCATTGAAAAATGGAAGTACCATTAACATAACAATAATTCATTATTATTAACTTAATTATTTATTCATATTATTATGTTTATCAAAAATATTGATGGTGTAATGGAAGTAGAATTTTTATAATATATCAATAAAGAAAAATTTCTATTATTGGGGTATCTTCCTTTTAAAAACACCTTAATCCATCTTGAGATTAACTTTTGGTTATGCTAGAACATCTTAGATGTGGGGAATAATGTTGGAAAGGTATTTAGGAAGAGATTTGATGAATGATATTTCTCCAGTGGTGTAGATTTGTTATAAGTAGGTGTTCTTATTTATAATATAAGTGGGTGGAAAACATGTCAATACAATCGACCGATGAGATTTTTTTTAAAATAAATAGTGTTATTTTAATCCTTATCTTTTAAATTAACAACTATTTTATCCCTATTAACACTAAACACGAAATTAAGACTTTTTCCATAGTAAATATTTAATATATATATAAATAAATTTATCATCATTACCTAATATTAATTTTTATCATTAAAAATATTGAATCATTAACATCATGAGATTTTATAATATGTTACTCTTTAAATAAATACTATTTATTTGATAGCTTGGGAAATATGCAACCGAATGTAAAAATGAATATTAATACTGAAAAAAATTAACGTAAATGTAAAATTGGTATGTATGATTAAAACTAAATAAATTATTAAAAGTATATGATTTAAACTTGAATAAAATAAATTCAGTAGTTGTCAATCTATTTCAAATGAAAATAAAAAACACTTGAAAGAAAAATAAATATTTTTCTAAAGAACTATTATTTCCACAATGTGTATTTATCATAAAAATTAAAAATAATCACTATTTTGGAATGATTTAAATTAATTTTATATATTATTTATTTTACAATAATATTTTTCCCTTAATTTTCCATTTTTTATTCATGGGATAAAGATATATCTAATTTGATGCAAAAGATTATATTTTTATAAAAATAGAATTCATTGTGTTTGTGCACTAATTATAAAATTAATTTTTACCAATTTTATGATACATATTATAAAAAATAATTGTAAATTTTGAAATCAACATGTGAATATATCCTAGTGTGTATTTTATATATTTTTCTAAAAACAGAAATTTTTCAATGATTAGTAAAAAATATATTTATATTGAAGATAAATTTTTAATTTAATGAATTTATAATGTAACATTTTGTTTTAAAATGGTTTTAAATTTAATTTTTTAAAATTATATTTTTATACCAATTAATTAATTTTAACCAATTTTACGATGAATTTTGATAATATACTTATTGTACTCTAGTAATATTTTTCTTGGTAAAATCTCATTTTCATCACGTTTATGGGTTTTATTTAAAATTAAATTATTCAACTGATATGAATTGAATATAGAAAAATGGATTACTTATTGGGAACCAGAATAATTAAAAATATTAAAAAAAATTCAAATTATGTTTTTTATAATAAATAATAATAACAATAAAAATTAGTTACCATGGTTAAGGATCAAACATGATTATTGTGGGGTTAAATAAAAATATTTAAAAAAAATTTCCATATAAACTTATAAAATGAATTTTATATGCTTTATAATGTCCCACCATCTAATATAAGAAAATTTTGAAGAATTTTTCTTGGTAATTACCTTATTTTTTTATTATTTTATAAAATATCCAAGGGGGTCGCTTCCCCACTTATAAAAGGTCAATCCCTCTCCTCTCCTCTCCACACTTTAATAGAATTTTAATGAAATTTATTGATCAAATTACATCCAAAACTAAATTCTGATATCATATATTTCATATTTATAACATAATACCCTATTAGGTGTCTTTCGGTAGTAAACAAAAGAGGTTCCCCAAAGAAGACACACATTTCTTAGCTCTGTCTTTTTGTTTTATTTCGTCATTTACCTTTTTAAAAAATTTCAAAATTATGAAAAAACAACTCCATTATCATTAAAATATTTTTTTTTAAATTTTCTAAATTATATACATATCCTATTATATAGAATGGGAAAAGAATTATTCGATCATGAGTACAATAGACTACTGCCTCACAAACTGATGTGATTTGTTTTCTTCCCCTGCCTCTCATAGATAGATATAATCAATAATTTAATAGATATATATATATATATAATTTGGAAAATAATTATACTTATGTAATTAAAATATCATATATAACTTCTTACCTTCATATCTATTGGAATACGAAAACATCAATTGTGTGTATGTGTGGATTACCACCTCTACGAAGTAATGCATTGTGTTTTTTTATTTTAGTTTAACATGGATGGTAAAAAAGAAATATGTAGTGAATAGATATTATATATAATATATTAAAATTATTTTGATATGGGGAATTGATATTTATCTTTATTTAAAAGGAAAATTAGGTAGTGAATATCTATATCAATGATTTTAACAAATAATTATTGATAAATTAGTTATAAAATATTATAATTAAATCATATAAGAAATTATATATACATTTTTGGTAATATAATATATTTATATTAATTTTATATCAATTACACATGTGTTTTTGGAAGAATATGAAAGGATTTGAACATGGGGAGTGGGATTCCAACTGAATATCCTTAAAAACGAGGCATAATTTAATGTCATGAAAAAATATATTATATTCGGTGTATATAATACCATTTTAAAAATAATATCATCATTCCCAAAAAATTATGGTATTTTATGTTTAAATAGAATTTTTTTTTCAATAAATAGGACTTGACATGTATGCTACCACGTGGTAAGATGTTACGTAACTCAATATATTTTCATTGGATTTTATTACTTCTTCATTGTCTTTGATATTATAAGACGATGGGTATAATAAATTTATCTTGTTTTATGATTTATGTAAAATTTTATATATGTAATTACATATGATGCAAATAAATTTAATTAATTAATTCTTATATCAATATTTTCGATCATTATAAGAGATTTGATCTGAATTTCCATTACATTGAGGCATATTTTGCGTTATAAAATAATTTTTTTAGGAGTTGTATCTACTAAAATTTCTATATGTTATATCAATAATCTCTTTAAATAAATTTTATTTAATGTTTCATTTAATATTCTTTATTTGATGGGGTTATTATTCCAATGTTAATAAGTGGTAGGAGTTTATTTCACAATCTCATTATTATTCAGGATTGTATATGTTTGATTTTACATTGGAAAATTTATTTTATATTTCTATCATAAACAAAATATATTTTATCCCCTCTAGTATTTTGGATAAGTGACATGTTTTCTTTCTTCCCACCCCCAACTATATACTCAAGATTCAGAACTCATGTTTTTAATGAAAACCTATTTTGTGTTCCTACTTAGTAAAAAATATTTTTATTATACATTAATATTTTACAATAAATGTTTTAAATAATTTTTAACTATTTTTATATGATACATTAAAAAACTTCTACCAAAGTTTTTAAAGAATATGTTGAAATGAATCTTCGTGTAGTTTTCTGAATAAGGTAATTGTTGTGTTTTTATAAAAGTGTGAAATAATTGATTTTTTAACTTATAAATAATTAATAGAATTTCCATAAATCATGACTAGTCAATAATTTAAAGTATATATTAAAATTTACCATGAATCATTTATAAGAAAATATATTTAATATTATTCTTGATATTTTTTTATTTCAAAATTGATTTTCAAAATAAAGAAAAATATATTTTCCTCAAGAATGGTTTTAATGATATTTTTATTGTATATCTATTCATAAATGATAAAAAACCCTTATTTAAGTTTCCCCAATTTGGAATATGCTTTAATGATATCATCACTATTATTTAATTTGATTATTTATGATAAATATGATTTTGGAAAAAATTTAATATTTCATTGATTAGTTTTCTAATATAAATTTTTATGATGATTATGTATTGAATTGTGATTATCTCCATTCATATAATGAATTATTTAGAATTATTATATAATTGGTAGTGCCCACTATATCCTTATTATGGATCAGTATGACTCACAATACAATTTAGTTTGGGTATTTGGTTGACTGGTTGCATGATTTGTATATGACGTATTTTCAAAATGCCCTAACAATTAGTTTATGAGAACTCATATTACTCATTCCATTATTATGATATTAGTAATTGTTTTCCATGAGATTATTTGAATAGATACGATATCCATATATTTGTTTCAAGCTCATTTGATTAGATATTTTGTATTATATGATCACCATTTTCTCCTACTATATTATTCACTGTGATCAATTTATTGATAAAAGTAAATTCGTTTTATTTTTTTTACATTTACATGTTGATTATTATTTATTTTCTCATGATAGATTCTATTGTATGTAACACTTACTAGGAATATTAGCTCAAATTGTTTTCATTTCCCTAGGATTTGATGAACAAATTAATGAATGAGTATAAGGATGATGAATATTTAGTTTCAGAATATTTTGTATTTTATATTTTCAATTGTAATATGAGATTCATGTATGTATATAGTTTATGGATACTAATAAATAATTTGGTCATTTCGGATGTTATAATTTGTATATAAGGCCATGTTTATAAAATAAACACCAAATCACATACATTGGGATTGGGGAAATCATATTTTGTATTAAAGAATATTTAGTAGAAAACATTGGAACTTGATTTTTAGAAAGATATATTAAAGAATATTTCTATCTGAATGAAATTGTGGATAAGTATATATATATGATAAAATTCTAAATTTTTTGTAAGGGTATTATTATGCTATTTTCCAAGAAATACATACATATCTTGATACATTAATTGGATATAATTTTGGAAAACATTCCTCAAGGGGTAATGACTCGGAAAAGGGTTTGTTTGAGTATTTGTAGACTATTATTCTAATTCATGAGGTGTGTTCTCTTACTATGAACCTTTTTGGATACTTCTAAAGGATATGATTGGTTGAATTGATATTTTATTTACAAATTATTATGATGTATTTTAATTAATGATTATAATGATTAACCGAGGATAAACCTAAGGCTTTTTAGATTGAATGGAATTTATAATTATATAGACATTCTTTAAATAATTATGTTGTTTTCCACTATGATTACTTTTTATCAATCTATGATTTTTGGTATTCATTAATAGATGAATCCAAGAGGAATATTTTTAACACTAAATGGGATGGAAATGTGGATATTATAATAAAAAATGGATTATTACTAGACAAAAATATATTTTGATTATTCATAATTAGTTATCACGATATATTCTTAATAACATACACCTTAACCACTTTCTACACTATCTAAATAAGAGAAATATAGAGTTTAATGAGAGATCTGATAGTGAAGTCTATAATGTCAAAATGGATAAATTTCATTAATATTTAAAATATGTAAAGAGATTCCACGTGGATTGTCTCAATTATAGGTCTATATGTTTTCTATGTGTGAATAATGTTCATAGATCCATGAATTTATAAGGATTTTAATATCAAATTTTTGGGGGACATAGTAATTATTAGAGTCAATTCCCTATTCCAAGGGTTAAATCCTTGATCAATAAAGGAACTATGACATGAAAAAAATTTAAGTTTATATATTGAATTCTTTTGGTATTAAGATTTGAAAATTGTGTTATAGAAGTGTATCATTAATTATATTTTGTACTCTTCAGAGTATTTTTTAGTTATGTTTTTGAAAGAATATGTTGAATGGTCCTATTGAACTAGATATGAGATTTAAAGGTAAGGTGATATTTTATTGTAAACCCATCAGTGGTGGAAAGATAATCCTTAATATATGCATGATTTTGAAGTAATCATATTTATTTATGATATAGAAAGTACTAAAATTGATTAGGAAAATAAAATAAAGTTAGTAACCTTATAAATAATTATTTATTTAGTGTTTAAGTATTTTTGGATGGAGTATAATGCATTTTTCTATTCCTGGAATATATTTGATATTATATCATTTAATTAATGGAATTAATATATAGTTAATTCTGTAAGTAGTTATATTTTCATTGATGTTTTAAAGTGATCGTGGTATTCATATATTTTTCATGTGACATTGAGTGTTACTTGATAATGCTTAGTGGATTAATGTTATGTTAGTGTTTTAAATTTATTGAATTTCTATCAATTTTTTTTAATTTTTAATTTAGTCAAATTTATTTTGGATCTGTTATAAATAAGAATTATTATGGAATAGAACATGTTAAACATTGGGTGTCATTGTTGAAGATATAGATATTAATGTATTATATTGTATAAATTGTGATAACAATTTTGTATTTGGAAAATATTTTGAGATCTATGGAATGAATTTTTACTATTTTATTGATATTATGAATCATTAAAAGTAAATTTCATTTCATTTTTAATTAAAATATTTATCGTGAATAAATTTTTATTGGAGTAATAAATGAAGTTGAAATTGATCTGAGAAAAAATAAAGTGTAAAATTTTACTTATGAAGTAAACTATATATCAAATAATTATATTTTATGTTTCATTTAATTTTCATATTTCAAAAATACCTCAACCATAAAAAACAGATCTTGAAAAAAAGATTTTATAAATTTAACATTATTTATAATTAGTCAATGGTCTTTTATCCAATCAGAGTTTTATAGATTTTTAGTTATTACCTGTATCATGACCATGTTATTTTTGACATAATTTGAGTTCTTGGGTAGTAGTTCCCACCTCAATGTCCACTTTTTCACATATTATTAAGGTACTTTAATTTGAAATTTGTTTTTCTGATGTTATAGCTTACCTTTGTATTATTGCTTCCGCTATTTTGAGAGGCAGCTTATTAACACTTGTTATGAAGGGGATTTTCATCAAGGGTTACACCACTGATAAAAAAATATAATTATGAGGTAAAAAATTATTTATGTGGGATATACTATAAAAACTCCAATATTTTATAACATATAAATCATTAAATCAAAATGATTGCTTCTATAGTTAGTGATACACACTACCTCGAGTTGAAATGAACTACAATATAATATTACTCTATAACCTAGACATTAAATTATAATGTATAAGTATGGCTATATGAATTATGAAAATTATATTTCTTAAATATGCACTAAATAAATTCAATATCTATTAATTTATTAAATATAAACAGACATCATTTTAAGGTAAAAGTAATTTTTTATGAAAAATTGATATTTCGAAGAACTGTGGTTTTATCTAAATAAATTATAATATTAAATAATTTTTAATGGATTCATTAATAATATTATATATATTATGTATTTAATATATTTTTTACATCCTTCATTAGATATTTTTTTACGCCTGGGATAATAAAAATTCTGGATTTATGCTTAAAACAATATTTTTCTAAACAATGGTTTGGTCACAATTTTCAAACTTATTTTAAAATTAATATTTAACACTTATATAAAATAAAAATATAAAAATAATCCTAGATTTAATTTTCTATAATTTTATAAGAATATTAATTTTTCTATAAATAGAGAAAATACTGATATTTATTAAAAATTGATTTTGTAAAGTATTCAAAAATTAAACTTTTATAAAAATAATTTCAAAAGTAAAATTAGTAGAAATATAATATTATTAATCCAATTTAATTAATATTAATCAATTTTATGATTAAATTTTACATAAAAATATTTTATTCTTATAGAAAATGTTCTTCAAAAAAACACATTGTCATCAATCTTATGGATTGTATTTTAATTTAAATTAAAACATGAATGTGAAATGAATTTTGAAAAATGGATTCAATATTTTTAATAATAATAAATAATATAAGTTAATAAGGTTAATATTTTTTTTTGGTGATAATGAATAGAAAAAACTGTAAAAATTAGTTATCATGGTTAAAGTTAAAAAAATTATAGTTTGGTTAAACCAAATGGTATGGGAATGTATTCAAAATTTAAAAAGTATAAATACAATTTTATTTCCACATTTTGAAACTTTCCCTATAAAAAAATCTAATATAAATCCAGTTTGAAAATTTTTTATTTGGAATGACTTTATCATTCTGTATTATTTTAGGAAAGTTCAAAGGGGGTCCCCACCCTTAAATATAAAATGAAACCACTCTCCTTCCCTCCACCCACATATATATCACTCTGTATTGGAGAATAATTGGCCAAATATGTTCCCTAAATCCATTTCCACGACCTATAATCCTTCTTTTTGGCATAATACTATCCTAGGAAGGCTTTAGGTATAAATATAAAGAGGCTCTTCTAAGAGGAGGTATATTTCTTGACCCTACAATTAAATTTAATTTTATTATTCTACCTCTTTGAAAAATTATTCAATTATGATGAAATAATAACACTATTAACTTATATATACTTATATGTTTTTATTATATTGTCATAAAGTTTATCCATATCCTCTTACATCAAAATGGAAAAGAAACGGGTGATCGTTTGTACAGATTACTAACACCTCATGAACTGATGTAATCCATTTTCCATAGCTACCTTCCATATATGGATGTAATGAGTGATTTAATATATATATATATATATATGTATATTGTTCTTAATAAGTAATTATACTTCTAGAGTTATTATATAACATCTACCTTATTTTCTTAAAATCCATTGGATATCCAGAACATCGCTTGTGGATACATTACAACTAACGTCTCCATGAAGCGATGTCATGCATTTTTTATTTTTTAAGGAATAGATGGTAATAATGATATGTTTAATGAATATATATATATATGGTAAATATTATCAGAAAATTATTTTTAATATTTTACTATTATTTTACATTCTTTTTTTCCATCGGTTAAAAAATGAATACAATGTTCACATGTAAGTAAGATAGACCATCTCCATCAATAATGTAACTCATTATTCTATATAAAACATTTATGGATGATTATAAGTACATATATAATGAATATATATGATATTAATATCCTGATTATAATTTTCTATATGATAGATCCATGATTAATATTCAAGGATATATACTAGTGAAATAATTGATACATGAAAAGCAAAACTGTTATTTCTATGTATGGTTATTTTACAGAATAATTTTTGATAAATAGGTCTTATAAGATTTTATGTGAAAAATATAAGGTATTATATATGTGAGTATAGTTTTTTAATATATTTATAATAAATATATATATTACACATGAGGTTTACACACATATGAAAGGAGGCGAACTCAAGGTAAGTTATTATGTCTCAATTTCCTTTCATTGATCCAAATTTATATGTTATGCACCAATATCATTTATTTTGTGTATATAAATCCATTCTTTATATTATATCATGAATCCTTAATTATTAATGGTATTTTAAATTTCTAATTAAATAAGTTTATCCAATGTTATTTGACTTTAATTTTACCAAGTGTTATAGGGTTTCATAACTCAATTTTTTCATTGTTTTATATAAACTATTTATTAACATTTAAATTCATAATTTATGTCTGTAAATAATTTTGATTATATAGTATTATATATATACTTTTTCTAGTTTGATTTACCTTTTATAAAAATATTAAATTCATTGACTACTTCTCACTTCAATTGTATGATATTTGTATGATTTTTTGGGTCCATTTCAAATCTATTGATACATATTTCTTATGATACACCTAGTTAGTTTTATGAGGTATATATACTAATTTTTTTATGTTATACTAAGAATATATTTAAATTTAGGATATTTAAGGTTTCAATTAAAAGTATTTATTTATGGGGTTTTAGATTTTCATGTTACCAAAGTGGTAAGGGTTTATTTCACAATATCATCATTATTCAGGTTTGTTTATTTTTATAGTTAAATTGGGGGAATTAATATATAACTATATATATATTATTATGTTTTTAAATTCCTCAAACCATCACTCCTAGTTCTGGTGCTAAAATAATTATATTTATATATCCTTAACCGATAATTGTGGCCCAATTTTTTACCAAGAAAAAACTAGGACATCAAAAGAAAATATTATATCACGTATATAATGAAGTACATTTTGGGTTTATAGTGATATTGAATTAGTAAAAACTATAAACAAAATTGATTAATAATCAAATGGTTGTAACGATATATATCATCTCCCATATTATTTTCCTCACATGAAACCCTTCTAGATCAAAATCATTAATCATCATTCTTCATAACCTAGGGAGAATGAATCATAAGAAAGGTGTGATCAAATCCCTATTAAGGTTAAACATAAGCATTAATAATTGAATATAATCAGTTAGAATAAGATGGTCATGATTCTATGATGACATAATTAAAGTGAATGAGAATAACATGAGTTAATTTATACCCATAAATTAAAAAGATATTAATATATGAATCCTAGCACAAATCATTATAAATTTAAAAAATAATCTGAATCAATAATCACAATACATTTGATGACAATATTGATAAAAATAATCATTATAACCTATATAAATCTCAGATTAATCATATAGGTAACATGAAAAATCATTTTTTATCACTATTAAATATTGAATACCCTTTAATGTCACATATGGGTAACCATCATTGTTAGAGTTGGAGTAACTATCAATGATAAAATAATAATATCTATAACAGTTATACTTGGAATAACCATTATAAAAAATTCCCATAATCTCTTAGGAGAGACACAATCAGTTTAGTCTATCCATTTACCGAATGAATTGGAGATTTATAATTATATCACCCTCCATCTATTTATAATGGAACTAGTATTCATCAAAAACAATTTCCAAGAACTATTATATTAATAAACATTATTGAACCTGCATATCATCATAAAACACATAGGAATAACCATTATTCCTTCAGAATCATGATTGACCCATTGAAAATTAATGGGTAACATAAAAATCTCTTTGAAATAATTACAATCCATCCAGAAAGAGAATAAGTATGGTATCATAAGAAAATATTACTATTGGAGAATAGGTAAAATAATTTTTTGTTGGTGTTTATGAATTAAAATACAATTACAACATCAAAAAACCCCTATTGATTAAAATATCCTTCTCACTAGGATAAAAAAATTTAGAAACAAATAAAATAATAAAATATTGTGGAAACAATTTTCTTTGGAAATAACTATTGAAATATATCATTTAAACTAAATTAATAATAATGTTCATGATTGAAATAAAATCCATTCATATAGAATAACACATAACTAGGTCTTCGTGTAGTAAAACATTGGTTTGATGTGAAAAAATATACCATGAAGAAAAACAGAATGTCCTAAAAATGATGATGAGTGAAAAAATTCATTGATTATAAGAAATTTAATGATCATAATATAGTTAAAAATATCAAAAATATAACACAATGAGGTGGGAAAAAGACCGTTGATTCATTTCATGTGATGGAAATAGAATAATTTTTTTTATTTGAATAACCTTTTTATAGAGTGTTGGGATTTTTTAAATATATAGACTTAGAAAATAATGAATTATTATTATTTGAGATGTATACTTTTATCCTATAATATATGGACACCAAAATATCATCTTTTATCAAAACAATGAGCATTCACGATGAAATGTTATTACATATTAATCAAAAATAAATTTTGTGTTTATCTCCGTGTGACAATAGTAATTCTTAATGTCTTCTAACAAAAATGTATATGCACTAATCACTTAATATCCAATATATTCTAATAATTTCTATAAATAAATTACTTTATTAACCAATAATTAACATTGATGGATGTTTTAACCACATATATTTTTTTATACCATTCATATTACATGAATAAGTGTGTAATAGATTTTTTATGAAATAATAATTCATGTAAAACCTAATCGTTACAAATACCTCAACCTAATAAAACATCATCCAAAATAAAATTTGTCATATTAAAGATACAATAAATAAAACATCAAAATGGGTGTCTAATAATTTTAACATATGGGAAATCATAAACTAATAAATCCATGAATGTATCTATAACTCTTAATATAACCTCATATGAAATCAACATAGTCCCAAAGTTTATAAAAACCCTAATGTTATACCAATTATAAAGGCATCACACCCACATCCCTAGATCTGGTGCTAAAAAAATAAAATAAAATTATTTTTCATTATAAATCGATATGTGTGACCCATGTTTTTATATAATAAAATACAACATAAAAAGGAAATATTGGATCACTTATATAGTTGATGTTCTTCTTTTTTTATATTTTCACATAATTTGAATGAAATGTTAAGAACATGAATTCATTAACAACATGTTCATAAAGATTAATGTCATCTCCCCTAAAACACTCCTATGATAAAACATTTAGACCCAAATAATTTACATTTATTATTTATAGAATATAGAAAATTAAATATATGAATGGTGGGCTCAAAATTCACAGTAAGGGTAAACCAAAATCACTAACAACTGAATTATATCATTGAGAATAAGATATGAATATGTTTTTGATGATATAATCAAAGTGAATGGGAATAAAACAATAGAATTTAAACACATTATTTACCTAATAGGTTAACTCTGTCCATTTAACAAATGCAATATTGATCTAAAATGTATTAACATTACCTTAAATTATAATATATCAGACCATTTTAAAAAATAACCCCCATGAACCATAACCTGAATTCAATATAAAAATATTTCATTTCTCTAAAAAAGCAATTGGGAATAACAATTATTCAATTTATAGATTGATTAACCCTTAGAAAGGAAACATGTTCCATTTTAATATATTTGAATGAATCACAATCCTTATTAGAAAGAATAAGGATTATATCATTACAGAATATACATAGTGTAGAAAATTTTACATCTAGGTTTTTTTCATTGTTGAATGGAAATAACATTAATATATCATATAAAAATTCTTGAGGTAAATAACCACTACACATTAAAAATCACTTTTAAAAAAAATTCACAAAATAATATAAAAACAATTTTTAATGAACATAAACATGGAAAATTATAAATTTATAATAAATGAAAATAATCATCATGAAAGAGATTACATTATTTCATATTTTAAATGTAAAAAACGAACATTTTTATCAAATTGTTTTTCAAGGGAGTCAAAAGTGACCCATCTGAATCACCATAAGAAATTTTATATTAGATATTTTTTAATGAAAGTCAAATATCATGTATAATAGATTTATGAAATAATTTATATTTATAAAATAATATTTTTTGAAAACATTTTAGAAAACATGGATATGGAAGACAAACAATCCTTGTCTAAAATAAAATAGATGGTTAATATCATTTAAAAATTTCTGTCTTGATGTTTCAATAATAAAAAAGGATGAAATTTATATTAAACATGTAAGATACATTCAAAACTACTGTGTAAGAGAAGAAATTTGGTTCAATAAAATAATAGAATACGTCTTTCTGTAAAAGAACCATAAATATAAACAATTTGGAAATGAAATTAGATTGTAACGTAAAGCCTTAGCCACATTAGTACCTTCTCAATCATAATCCCCATGAATTAACATCATTAATGGAAACACTAAATATCATGAACATGAGGATATTAAATACGTAATATGGAATAGTGGTTGTAGATCCACCTCATATAATATGATACTTTCATACCATAAACATCTATCCCCAATAAATAGAACTTGACCTCATGAACCCTCACAAAGATCATATCATTTAATTGAAAATTAATCAATGTGTATATTTTGCGTAAAAAATTAAATCAAAAAATAAAAGCTAGAAAATTAAAAGTAAAGTAATTGAGAGATCAATTCACACATGGTCATGAAAAAAATATCAATGAAATAATAGTTAAAATCCCACAAAAGGAAATCTAGTTAAGAATCACTTTAACACTTGGTAGTATTCATGAAAAATCTAGTTGGATAAAATAATTAAATTTTGAACTAAAATGAAATTAATTTTGATGGAATAATGATATAACATGTAAGTGATTCAGTGTATACACCATATAAAGTATACTATGTGAATAAAAATAAAATATTCTTTATCAAAGGAAAATTTAGATGAAATCCCTTACCTCTATTCTAAACATTCAAATATTTATATTGACACCAATATAATAAAGCCATATATATTAATTTATTTAATAAGAAAATTTCCTAGGTTTAAAACCATATACATGGAAAAGTTTATTTCATTTATCATAATGGAATAGTTAATTAAAAAATCTGTTAATTCTGTATTATGTACTTTGAAAACGATCCATTTATAATTTCAAAATAGAGCTGGTGTATTGACTATGACCAAAAGGGGATGTTGTTCAATCATCTCTAAAATACTAATCATGAAACAATTATAATTTTTTAATATAAATTATACTATTAAAATAAATTATTAGATTTTGTTATGAAAAATGGTGTAAGTTATAATGATGTAGATGGTAGGTCGGACGTAAGTAGGAGTAACGTTCCCAATTTCTAACTATAAATATTGAAAGGAGATAAGTATTATTTTATCATTATAGAGTGATAATAATTTCATAAATACTACATTTTTAATTTAAATACACTAATATATATATATATATATATATATATATATATATCCCCTATGTGATTTGTTGATGAAAATAGAATCACATCGCTTCGGGGGGTGGTAGTCTTTATGTACATAGGAATGACATTATTAGTTATCAGTGCATGGAATATGAAGGAAATAGAGTCTATTTTAATAATATATAATGAAAAATATTTTAAGAATATAATATCAATAAATTTGAGTCATCATTATATCTATCCATGAGAGGTGGTAATGGAAAACATATTTCATGGATCTGTGAGGCGGAAGTGCGACATACATATGAATGATGATTTATTTACCCATTTGACAAATAATGAAGATGGATATAAATTATTCCAATAAAATAATAACATACTATTATATTTATTATATAAAAATTATTACCACATAATGGTTTGGGAAGATTTTTAGTTGGTGGAATAATAATTTAAATGAAAAGACTCGGTTAAAAACTATACCTCTTCGCCATACAACCACATTTCTATTACACTTTAATTGAAATAAGGTTGGTATGCTGCCAAAAATAGGACCTATATAATTTATATTGGTATTATTGGATAATATTTGGGTTGGTATTGGCTGATAAAATGTATCTTTAGGTGATAGAAAAATTATAATAAGCGATTCTCTATTATATATGAGGGGAGGGGTGCTCTTGGAATTTTATAAAGTATTAAATTAATATAATTAAACTTTCAATTAAAATGGATAAAAAAAATAACATTAAAATATAGGGTGAATACCTGTTAATAATCTCATAAAATAAACATTGGTCAAGTTTTGACTATGTTTATAGCCTTATCTTATGGTTTTTACCCCCGTGAACCCTTTTCACACATACATTGACAAAAAGGATTTTTTTCTTTAAGGTTCAATATTTTAACTATAAGTGAATTAAATTTCTTATAAATGAATAATAGTTGAAATATTAACCCATATAATAATTCCCAGGCCAATGATAATATTTTTATGTGTTTTTAATAATTTAGTAATGTATTATTTATTTGAAAATATCATTAATGTACATTTTGGAACTATATTTACCATTGACATTTATAATATCATTAAATTAAATTAAATATGAATAAATTATTTTAATACATAACTAATATGTTAAATTTATTTTTAAAAATTATTTATCACAATAATTTTTTCAAAATATATTACTTGAAATATTTATAACAACATTATTTTATTTTTTGATTAATTTATTAGTTACCGCATTAGTATTGTGTAAGAAATGAGGGAAATTATTTCTTTAATAAAAATTAGAAATAAATTTCAACAATGAAAATAAATAAATATGTTTTAAAATAAATATTTTTAAATGAACATATCCCCTATTTATCTCAATATAAAAAATTTTAAATTTATTTAAAACAAGAGTGTGGCATTTTTTACATTTAATTACATAACATATTGAAATGACCATAATGACATCCAAATGGTAAAAAAAATGTCATATAAACGAATATTGGATGATTATGTATGAAATGAAATCCTAAAATAAAATTATTTCCCATTTTAGGATTATTTTATATTCATTATCATATTATTTTAACCCATATTTAATGAATTTACCGTTTACCATGGTAACAAAAACAAGTAATGTTACTATTCATAATTTCGAAAAATAAAAGTGTCATATTTAATATATTTAAAAGTAATTATCATTAATATAGAATCAAATTTTAATTATTAAAAATTAATGTTTTTATAATTCAATTTACGTATAAATAGGAAAAGAACAATGTAAAAAATTCTAGAAAACCCCCTATTAATATATACACTATTTTGGTACAATATTAATGTTTAAATTAATTAAAGATACAATAATTGTATAATATTTAATAAAAATAAATCAAATAAATATTAATACAAAAAAATATATTTTCATGTTATAAATAATTTAAAATAAAATTTTATATTCAATAAATATTATTATTTTTGAAAAGTCACTAATAAATCACAAATATCAAAAAATTCTATAAAACTTAACCTAAATTTATATCGACATGATTTTTTTTTAAAAAAAATTATCCAATTATATAAAATATATTTTTTAAATATTTCAGAAAATTAACTATAATATTTTCTCTCAAAATAAATAAAAAATATTTTTTATGAAAATGTATTTTTAGCGAACAAAATAACATTATTAAAAATGGGTGATTTTTTTAAGATTTTATTACAACCATTGCCTTTATAACACATCAATTAATGATTTATTATGTAATAATAAAATAATACAAAACAAAAGATCAATAAACCTAGTGTCATTGGGAAGTATTTATATTACATAATAACTTAAAACATGAGGTACACTGGAATTATTGAAAACATCAATAAAAGTAACATAAATTTCACTGATTCTTAATAATACGTGGGATAACATAGGGAAATTCCTTAGAAAGGTGCGAGATATAAACCCATTATGTGCATAAATAAAAAATAACATCAATAAATTATTATATACTAGAAAATATGTATTTCAATGGGATATAAAAGATTTGAGAATCATTAATATGAACAATGAGGGATGATATAAGATGATAACATAAAGGAAACACGAGATTGTGTAAACAAAATTAAAAATGGAATCCTAAACATAAGTCATGGACAACCACCAAGACATCATAACATGGTGGAAAATGGAACATAATAGATTATGTTCACTCTCTAATCCCATACATAATTCCTCATGAGGCAAAAAAATTACCCGATGCATTGGATATATATATAATTTCGGGCGCACCTATCTCTTTCATGTCATTTACATGTATAAGTGTGTCACATGGATCATACAACATAAGGATTTCTTTTCACAATTTTAACCCCAATATATTGGATTATGGGTTAAACACATGGAGGTACCCAATAAATGACGCATTGGTATATATAGGGGAATAACCGTGGGGATATTGGGGTGGATATTGATGATGTAATCATTTGGAATGAAAAGTCATAGTGAAATTTTGACAACATAAATAATTTACGTAATGAATCATAAAAACATTTATGAGAGGGAACGGTATCTCAAATAATTTGGAGAAAAAATTGAATTATTTTTTATATAGAAAATAATATCGCAACATTACGATTTTTAAAACAGAATGCATTACATAAATAAAGTGTTCGAATAAAGGTGGGAAATATAGGACCAAATACAAAATTTTAGCATTGTAATGGATTAAGTATTTTATATAAAGAGATGTAATAAATGATTTATCAATTTTAGTACATAAACTAGATATTATATGGAATTGGACCATTGATGGATATTTATAAAGTCATGACATCATAACCAATTTAGATTCAAATGGATAAATACAAAGAAGGTGTTCTATTGGGAAAGAAGGGATGGAAATACCTTACCTAGAGTGGGTGACACCAAAAGAAGAGGTGGTGATTATTGAGATCTTGAAGGATCCTTGGTAAGAATATAGAGAGAAGTGGTCATATTAAGGACATGTCCATGGTTTTTTAGGGATGAGTAACGGGATCTTGGGTGTGTTTATAGGGGAAAGGGGGGAGTTCTTTATTATTTACCAAACAAAGGTTTTTAACACAATATAATAATGTCATAAAAACAAAAAATTTAATATGGGTTTAACTATATTTTCCCAAAAATAAGATTGGTTTTACTTATTTTATAAGTCAAATGTACCAACATAATAAAATATTACCATTTGTGATGTGTAAGTGGGTCATGTTCATGAGGAATTGCATTTAAAACAATAAAATATAATATAGGTTTTATAGGATACATAATGGTTTTAAAGTATTAATCAAATAAATTAAAAATAATAATTTAAAGGGGAAATATAGATTCCATTTTGGTACCATTTATATAATTTATTACATCAATTTTTTGTATTATATGATATCATAATAGACTCTGTATATTATACCGTATACATTTTACCCAAAAACTCAATTCTCTCAGAAAATAATGAAAAATTCCCAGTTGGATAATTTAAATGTTCTAATTATAGAAATAATATTTATTTATCAAATTAATTTAATTTATTTTTCACTTTTAAAACAATCATTGAAATTTACTAATATATACTGAGATTGTTTTACAATAAATGTTTTCAAACTATTATAAATGTAACACCACAAAATGATAAATGGTTAAATGGTTAAATTTTTTTCCTCATGTCAAAAAGGTGCACCTTTCTTTTCGGTAGAATACCTGATTAGAACACCACAGTTCAGCGTGCTTGGCTTGGAGTAGTTATTAGGATGGGAGACCTTCAAGAATGTTTCCCAGGGTCTATGTGTGTGAGGAGAAAGTACACTGAAAAAGACATATGTTTGTCTGTGGGGACTATCATTAGTCAGATGACCCGTTCTGGAATGTGGGTGGGCCCCAGTGTGGGGACCACATGTTAGTGGTGCAACTGGTGGTACTTTGTGGGCTAGGACCTGGTGACAATGTTAAGGTGGGTGTCTGTGTGGTCACTGGGGCCTGGTTGTCACATTACCCGACCCTCGGGGCCCGTGCTTTGACTACACCAAGACCGCCTTCTATAGGCCAAGGGTTGGAGACTAGCACTGGAAAGGCGTATATCTTAACGGTAAGGCATTTTATTTTAAACCTGTACAAACATAAATATCCAACAGCATAAGAAGAGGAAACCACAAAGTAAACTACTGTAGTGAAAAATTTTGCAAAAAGTAAAGAGGCCAGAATACAAGCCCAACTGAAAAGTACAGGTACAACTGAAAAGAGAAAAAATGCTCATGGATCATCCACTGAGGATCCTACATGAAGGGTGGGTACAACTCACAAATAATAGTCTTGTGTCGTGCAACATCAAATGGTCCTCCTCTGATCACCTTCTAGTCCTGGCTCCCTTGTCCTCAATCAACATTGTCTATCATATTCACAAGAAACCATAAGGTACGGGTGAATCCCGTGTAGGGGTGATTATAACAATACTCTGTAGGGACACCTAGAACCCCGATGGTCTTCCAGAGTTCCACAAATGAAAAACCACGAAGCAATACCTCAATCAGAAATCATGATGTAGTCATCAATTCTACTTAGGTATATGCCCTTAAACATACCTATGTTATCAAGATATATTTGTCTCATACATGAGGGAATAATATCACAAAGGTATCACCATGAAGGTAACACCACGAACGTAAAATTACCACACATGTAACACCAGGAAGCTAACACCACCATGGTAAAAGTACCACACATGCAACACCACGAAGATATCCCCACAATGGTAAATGTACCACACATGTATCACCACGAATATATCATCACGAAGGTAAAAGTACTAGACATGTATCACCATGACGGTAAAACACTCATCTCACACCTGGTATATAAGTAAGGAACAAAATCAAAGATGATTAGTCGAGAAGCTAGATCATCTTATTCTATCGAGAGGCACTACTGATGACCATACATAGTCTGACCCACACATGATTGATCGGTACTATCCTGTGAAATGACCCACATATGATCTGACCCACCGGGAGTCGATAGGTACTAATCGCCTACTGACCCACAAAAGATCTGACCCACATAAGATTAGTGTGTGCTGACCCACACAAGATCACTGAGCACTGACCCACACATGATCAGTAAGTGATGAACTACAAATGATCGCTCGGTATTGACCTGCGTATGATCTGTCTCTAACCTCCTCCTCACTCCCATCCACTGGATTTATGCCCATAGCACGATTGATTCTGGAAGAACCGATCCTCAATCCATCAGCCATACATCAACCACCCTGATGCTCTAGGAAGATGTATCCCAAAGGACCACCATGTCGTAAGGGTTCCAACGCGACTGACGACGCGTCAATCGGACACCTGATCATTGACTGATAAGAGTTTTAGTTCCTATGGCCCAGTTGGATTTGGATCAAATCCAACTTGGAAATACTCCAAATCTCTCCAAAACTCATGAGGATTATACCAAAAGGACATCCTAGTCTTAAGGGTTCCAACGCCACAGACGGTTTGTCAAACGGAAGTCCGATATGTTATTTACACCCATTTCTAAGAAACCGGGGTGATCACACCTTGGTCCGCCCCAGCTCGGGTGGGCCCACTAGAATACATCAATGGGACCTCTTCTAGAATGGTCTCTCAATTCCACTGATGGAATGTCAAATTAACACCCGTATTTTCATTTACTTGTGATTTTTTATCTGTGGACCTTTGGGGTCTGGGCCCGGTCCGACGTGGTCAGACTGGAACGATGCAACGAGTCCTGGGGACTACATGACATCAATCTAGTCTAGCCCACTAAGGTTTAGCCTAGTTCAGTTCATGGTCCTGGTCTATGTTGTCCCACCACATCAGGTGTCACACGGCAAACCCGTGTTGGCCCACTAGGCCGTGGGTTCGGCCTGGCCCACTGGCCCGCGGGTTTGGACCACATCCGACCATATCCTCTAGAAGGTGGTCTGGTCTTCCTCGCATTCCCCACTGGTGTGGGGCTGTTTTGGCCTGATGGTGGGGCCCTTCCCCACAATGTAATAGTGGGCTGTTTTGGCTTACCGGGGGGGTTCCACCTACCCGGCGCGACGCGGGGTTCGTGCTGCTCTCCACCTATCATGGCTTCAAGCTGCGGCCTCCTCCGGCGGCGTGCGTCGGGGTGCTTCTCTGCCTCCACTGTAGAGACCCGAAGACTGACGTACATAGACTTTACATTACTTTTGCGGAATACTTAGTACATAAAAAACACACACACACACAAGGATCGTAATAGTTTAGTGTCTTGGGAAACTCGGAACGTAATCTTCTAATCGTGGTGAAAGATCTTCAATATCTCCAATAAAGATCTTCCCTTTTTTTTTACCTAAAACCTTTCTTTATATCCTGGGGAAAAGAAAACATAAAAGGGTGAGCTCAAATGCTCAGTAAGGGTATACAAAATAAAAATCAATCACATCATATTCATAAGAACATAACTTTTGGAAATCTTAACCTACAAAAGAGAGCATAATTTCATAACATGGGATAAATCATAGTAGTGAAATGAAATCACAATAATCATAACTTAAATCATGAAACTTTGTGGCATACACACATAATCATAGAGAATCATTTCTTGTTAGTCAAGACTAATTGCCAAGACTATCTTAGTGGACAAAGTCCCTTTCTGAATCGAGTAACCCTCGTTTCAGTCCTATTTCACTGAACCGGTATAACCTACCATTTCAGCCATGTCTATCTCATGAGATATAAAATCTTTACCCAATGCATTGGAGGGAGATATAGGTCCCACCCATCTTATAATGAATCCTTTCTTATGTGTGCCACAAAATCATAAATCATACATCATTGCATAACCCATGTAATAAAAATGGGAATCTTAAACATCGTGACATCATAAAACTTTTCATATAAGATATAGGAATTCATAAAAATAATTCCATCACAAAATGATCAAATCTATGTAATAATAGGGATAAAAATATAACCCTTTATTATCTTAGATGGAAAATAATTTTGATAAAACACTTGAACTCCATTCTTGAGGAAAATATCCTTTCTTCTTCAAAAACATTTTTCCTTTCATAACATGTCATACGACTTTAAAATAAAATAATTTGATTAAAAATAAAATTGAAAACTTGTAAAGGAAGATTCTTGGAAATAATGTTTTAAAAATCCATTCATGCTGTATAAGTTAAAAAAAACATTCTTCGTACTTTTGTCAGAAAAGTCAAAAAGTAGCTCGTACGAAAAAACGACAAAAGATTCCTTTCATATTCTTTACTAAAAACTCACCGAAGGGTAAAATTGGATTTAAACTATTGTAAGTGGATGGAAATAATATTACATATTGAGAAAACATGGATGTGGATGTTAAAATACACCCCAGTAAATACCAACATATAAACAATCTCGGATAAAAATGAGATTGTGATATTTCCCTTACCTTAGGTCCGATTCGCTTTGTACGTGTCCGAAGCTCCTGTATAATGGTTTAAATAATGTCATTGACTTATTAAAGAATCATATTCATTTTTATGATATCATATATGGTTCACTTATGACATTATATTACCTGTTCTTTTGTAAACTCCATGTTAATGAAGCGTTTTGGGTAAAATCGTTTCATTTATTGTTGGTGTTTTGACTTGTTGTTCTTGACATTATTATTACTTATATCATGATTTACTTACTTCCAGAATATAAAATATAATTTATATATCATATATATTCAGTATATATATATATATAATAGATAGATAAATGAAATGAAAAACACCGTTCATGGAGACGGTAGTCCGTACGTACGCATGAACGCTGTTTTCCTTTCCTTATTGTCTTGAATGGAATTAAGTAGATGACATAAATATATATATATACATAAATCCAGTAGCTTTATAATGTCATATATTTCATTATTATTTCTTATATATACTTTATAATCATTTTTAAATAGTTAACATGGAGAATGAATCTCATCGCGTCGTGGAGACGGTAGTCCGTACGTACGCACGAGCGATGATATCATTTCCATAAATATTGAATTGAATTGGAGTGGATTATACAATATATCAGAATCAATATGATGTTGTAATAACTATGTATAGTTATTCTTTACACCATTATACCCATCCATGTAAGGTGGTGGTGGAAAATAGATTACACCACGGCGTGGAGACGGTATTCCGTACGTACGCACGCGCGGTGATTTCATTTTTCCGTAGGATGGATAGATGGTGAAATAGGGTTGTTTCATACTTATAATAATATATCAGTATATGAGTGATACTGATGTTATTACTTCATAATGAAACAACCTAAGATGAAGAAGTGGAAGAAGAAAGAAATTGAAAAGATCGGTAATGGATATTACCTCTTCTTTGGAACGCCTCTTTGAATCCTCCACTTAAGGAACTAAGATTGGTCTTTGGAGAAGATCAGGAACTCTAGGATTATTCTAGGGAAGTGGAGAGGAGAAAATGATAGGGGTTGGCTGAGCTTGAGTTCTCAAATTGGTGTGAGGAGGAGGGGGAGGAGGTGTCCTTTTATAAGGGAGGAGAGGGGCATCTTAGGAATACCTCAAAATATTATTTTATAATAAAGTCAAAATCGGTTTATAATGGTTCCAAAGGGTCTTATTTCGGAGCTAAAGTGGGGATGGGTCGAAATCCTATCAACCAATAAGATTTAGACAAGTTTAGGGTATTATTTTAACCTTATCAATTAGATTTAACTCTAAGTTAAATAATTTAACTTTTACGGTGTCTTTTTTGTTTCTTTCACTATATGGTTAATACACTTACTATAACATGCCAAAAGAACCCCAAATTATTTATTATTAATATATATATCCTTATCTAAGTCATTTGGCCGATCCATAGATTTTTAGGAATAAAATAACAATTAATAATATAATATTTTATTTAAAAACTATTTTGTGTCAATTTTGACACTATTTGATTCATGATTTTTGTGAAAGTCATAACAGAATTATATGTTCAAACCATGTTGATTAAATCAACAATAATATATCATAGTAACCTATAAAATTAGTGGAATTCATAAAAAGTCTCAAATTATATTTAGTTTGGTTTTTATAACATCAATTATGTCAATATTTCATTAATAAGATAATTACTGCATCATTTTTGTGTCATAAATAAATTAACTTATTTGATGTCTAAAAATTACAAATAAAATACCATTATGTGGGAAATCTTTTTAGCTTTATAATGAATATTTATATTCTAATTTATCTTTTGTATAACCCCATATTAAAAATGATTTACTTATTAAACATTGATTTTAACTATTTTAACCCTTCTTTAAATAAATTAATAATAAATGTCGTAATCTAATCCAAGTGGGCCTAAATGGTCATTTTGTTATTCCTAAGTTTGTTTTTGGTCGAACTACACTTGTCCAATAGAATTAGGACATGTGTTAGGGTAATATTAGTATCATATTTACCCTTAGTTACCCTATTTACTATTAACCGCGGTAAAAAAACGTAAAAAGTTACTATTCACCAAAAAATTATTTTCATCTCATTGAACCACATTTTAGTCCTTGATATTAACCGTGTCGCTCGGATTTTCGAAATTCCATTCACAGAAGCGGTAAAATTAAGTTTTATGCAAAATTTAGTTTTTTAACCTACAACTTAGTGGTTTCACTATTCATCAAAAATTGAATGTTTTCAGAAAAATGAGAAAATTTCATCCTAAGCTATATTTCATATTCCGAATTCAAAAATGAAGTCTATTTTACCAAATTCATAACATAGAAGTTTCATTAATTATTTTTATAATTAAATCCCGCTGTTAAAACAAATAGCGTGTTTTTAAGAAACAATATCTATCAAAAGATTGACACTTGATTATGTCTGGTTTAAATGTGAAATTACAACCAATGACCAACATTGTATTAAATTGTAAAAATATATTCTAAATATACTTTAAAACCACTCAAATTAATAATTTATCACTATTAATTATTTCGATTAAAAAATTAGTTTTTAATTAAAATTTAGTAATTTTTACTATTCATCAGAATATGAAAGTTATCCGAAAAGTACCAAAATTTCACCTTAGGCTAAATTCGATAGTCCGAATCCAAAAATGAAGTTCATTTTGAAAAATAAGATTTACATAATTTTAAAAAGTGGTTATTACTATTCATAACGGCTAGTTTTAATAATATTTTAATAACATATCGTTGTTTAGTGAAACTCGGTATTGCGTATTACACACGCTATCGAGGAAGGTCGCGATTGCGTGTAACGCAAGGCAAGTCAAGGATGTGTGTTGTGCAAGCTCCTTTTGGTGTAGCATACAACACAAGACATTAATAAAATTAAAAAGAATATTTTTTTATAAAATCTTGGGCTGTTACATTCTACCCCCCTTAAAATGAATTTCGCCCTCGAAATTCGTCGGGGTTATAAATGGTTTACTATTCGAAAGTTTCTTTAATAGAAACCCACATCGTAAAAAGGAATATCAAAACCAATCTTTAAAAACAAAATTATGAAACTTAACGGTTACCCAAATAAACTAATCGCTGAGTTTCCACATAGGTGAAAATATGGATATGAATGAAAAATCTAACCATCAGGTTCTGATGGAGAGTGGTAGAGAACATGGCTATGGAAAAGCCAGTAATCACAAATCCATAGATTTGTGATGATATAAGGTACCATCTGATTCATCAGGTATAAGATCACTCGGACAACATTTTTGGTTTTCAAGATCATTTCCCTAAAGTTGAAAATTTACATTAGAATAAATACTTACTTTATTTTGGTACAATTTCACTGTTGTTTGTGCCTTGAACAATTTCCACTTCATCTCTTAAATAAATGAAGTTGAATTTGTTATTCGTGAAGTGTTAGCAGATCATGTGATAGAATGACGGGTCATTCCATCTGTCTCAAAAAAAGGTTAGCAAAAATTATATACATAAGTCGATCTATAGTGAGATTAATCATATATGGTTCCTAAAATGGACTTATACTTCATATATCATACTGCTTAATATAATAAAACTAGTTTCTACTAAACAGGGACTTCCTGTAGGCCAGTGGTAGGCGATAAAGGCCAGTCGCACTTCGGTTGTGGGTTCGATTCCCACAGCCTTGTCCGAAGCGATGGGCTGTCGCCCGTCCTGCAGGTTGTCCCTTTTTCTAAAACTATATTACTATAACATCCCATCAATAATATCGAAAAAACTTCTATCCTTAAACAATACTAACTTATGTCCAACATAATCCATTTCAATCTTTAGGCTTATCCATAATACTGCAGTCTACTCTCATAACATAGTGAAAACAATTACCAGAGATTTAATACTATCGTTAATCCCCATATATATGTCTTATTGGTCACATTCCAAACATTCAAAGGCCTTAATCATGTATTCTCTTGAATACCTTAGTGAAAACATTAATGCAGTTTAAAGTTAACACTTTCCACATACCAAAATCCTCAAAATTCAATATACTCAAACCATGATATCACTTAGTCCTTATATCAATCATGAGCTCATGAATACTATCAAACATATTAGATTCTCTTTATCCCTTCATTATGCGCATATCATCCACTTTCCAAAAAAATATCTGAATAACCTTTCATTGCTACTCATACCATTCATCATAAACTTTCAAAACTTAAGGAAAGACAACAGTGTAACAATCCTTAGATGTCTTTTTATTCTATAGTACAACATTACACTTGATAAACATGTAATCATTCCACTACCTTCTTAAACCATTGACCGAGCTTCAATAATTCTTTCATCTCACATATCATTTGTAGTCTCTTCATCATCATCAACATAAATACTTCCCATACGACCATACTGATTATCTTCATGAGACTTTCCCTTAGGGAATTGGTTTGCATAATGCCCGTACATTCCACATTTAAAACATTTAACCATTGTTGATGTCGTAGCAATACCATTATCCTCATCCATGGTGTTAACTGAACCTTTTCCTTTTCACTTACTTGCTTTGTGTCCTTCTTTTCCACACCCAAGGCATCTTCCAGTTCCTTTGAAACATTCTCCTTGATGCCTCTTCCCACATGATTTACATAGGGGAAATTGAACTTTCTTTCCTCTATGATCATCATAAAACTCCATCTTTCTCTTATTAGCCGAGTCAGGAAACTTACCAAATTTTACTTTATTGATCATATTATGAGATTTCTGATTCGGCATAATAATGATGTTTGGACTTCCAAATCCCATTTCATTTGATTGCTTATGAAGAATATCATTCCATTGTCCATCATATCCTCTATTATCGTGAATCATCTTGTTTCCAGCCATTTTCTAAAACCCAAAAAGAATAGTGTGAGAGGCAAAAATCATAATAAAGGGGGAGTAACTTAAATATCTAACATCTTTGGTTTAATCTAATATCGTTACCATAGTTCTAGGACTATATCCTATACGTATACTTATCCTTAGGGGCATCCCTAGACATACCTTAGAAATATCTCTAGGGATCTCACTAAAGTTCTCGCATCCTAGTTTCCAAAGGTTGACTAAACCTTTCCTCTGATACCAACTGTAGAGACCCGAAGACTGACGTACATAGACTTTACATTACTTTTGCGGAATACATAGTACATAAAAAAAACACACACACACAAGGATCGTAATAGTTTAGTGTCTTTGGAAACTCGGAACGTAATCTTCTAATCGTGGTGAAAGATCTTCAATATCTCCCATAAAGATCTTCCCTTTTTTTTTACCTAAAACCTTTCTTTATATCCTGGGGAAAAGAAAACATAAAAGGGTGAGCTCAAATGCTCAGTAAGGGTATACAAAATAAAAATCAATCACATCATATTCATAAGAACATAACTTTTGGAAATCTTAACCTGCAAAAGAGAGCATAATTTCATAACATGGGATAAATCATAGTAGTGAAATGAAATCACAATAATCATAACTTAAAACATGAAACTTTGTGGCATACACACATAATCATAGAGAATCATTTCTTGTTAGTCAAGACTAATTGCCAAGACTATCTTAGTGGACAAAGTCCCTTTCTGAATCGAGTAACCCTCGTTTCAGTCCTGTTTCACTGAACCGGTATAACCTACCATTTCAGCCATGTCTATCTCATGAGATATAAAATCTTTACCCAATGCATTGGAGGGAGATATAGGTCCCACCCATCTTATAATGAATCCTTTCTTATGTGTGCCACAAAATCATAAATCATACATCATTGCATAACCCATGTAATAAAAATGGGAATCTTAAACATCGTGACATCATAAAACTTTTCATATAAGATATAGGAATTCATAAAAATAATTCCATCACAACATGATCAAATCAATGTAATAATAGGGATAAAAATATAAGCCTTTATTATCTTAGATGGAAAATAATTTTGATAAAACACTTGAACTCCATTCTTGAGAAAAATATCCTTTCTTCTTCAAAAAATTTTTTCCTTTCATAACATGTCATACGACTTTAAAATAAAATAATTTGATTAAAAATAAAATTTAAAACTTGTAAAGGAAGCTTCTTGGAAATAATGTTTTAAAAATCCATTCATGCTGTATAAGTTAAAAAAAACATTCTTCGTACTTTTGTCGGAAAAGTCAAAAAGTAGCTCGTACGAAAAAACGACAAAAGATTCCTTTCATATTCTTTACTAAAAACTCACCGAAGGGTAAAATTGGATTTAAACTATTGTAAGTGGATGAAAATAATATTACATATTGAGAAAACATGGATGTGGATGTTAAAATACACCCCAGTAAATACCAACATATAAACAATCTCGGATAAAAATGAGATTGTGATATTTCCCTTACCTTAGGTCCGATTCGCTTTGTACGTGTCCGAAGCTCCTGTATAATGGTTTAAATAATGTCATTGACTTATTACAGAATCATATTCATTGTTATGATATCATATATGGTTCACTTATGACCTTATATTACCCGTTCTTTTGTAAACTCCATGTTAAAGAAGCGTTTTGGGTAAAATCGTTTCATTTATCGTAGGTGTTTTGAATTGTTGTTCTTGACATTATTATTACTTATATCATGATTTACTTACTTCCAGAATATAAAATATAATTTATATATCATATATATTCAGTATATATATATATATAATAGATAGATAAATGAAATGAAAAACACCGTTCATGGAGACGGTAGTCCGTACGTACGCATGAACGCTGTTTTCCTTTCCTTATTGTCTTGAATGGAATTAAGTAGATGACATACATATATATATATAAATAAATCCAGTAGCTTTATAATGTCATATATTTCATTATTATTTCTTATATATACTTTATAATCATTCTTAAATAGTTAACATGGAGAATGAATCTCATCGCGTCGTGGAGACGGTAGTCCGTACGTACGCACGAGCGATGATATCATTTCCATAAATATTGAATTTAATTGGAGTGGATTATACAATATATCAGAATCAATATGATGTTGTAATAACTATGTATATTTATTCTTTACACCATTATATCCATCCATGTAAGGTTGTGGTGGAAAATAGATTACACCACGGCGTGGAGACGGTATTCCGTACGTACGCACGCGCGGTGATTTCATTTTTCCGTAGGATGGATAGATGGTGAAATAGGGTTGTTTCATACTTATAATAACATATCAGTATATGAGTGATACTGATGTTATTACTTCATAATGAAACAACCTAAGATGAAGAAGTGGAAGAAGAAAGAAATTGAAAAGATCGGTAATGGATATTACCTCTTCTTTGGAACGCCTCTTTGAATCCTCCACTTAAGGAACTAAGATTGGTCTTTGGAGAAGATCCGGACCTCTAGGATTATTCTAGGGAAGTGGAGAGGAGAAAATGACAGGGGTTGGCTGAGCTTGAGTGCTCAAATTGGTGTGAGGAGGAGGGGGAGGAGGTGTCCTTTTATAAGGGAGGAGAGGGGCATCTTTGGAATACCTCAAAATATTATTTTATAATAAAGTCAAAATCGGTTTATAATGGTTTCAAAGGGTCTTATTTCGGAGATAAAGTGGGGATGGGTCAAAATCCTATCAACCAATAAGATTTAGACAAGTTTAGGGTATTATTTTAACCTTATCAATTAGATTTAACTCTAAGTTAAATAATTTAACTTTTACCGTGTCTTTTTTGTTTCTTTCACTATATGGTTAATACACTTACTATAACATGCCAAACGAACCCAAAATTGTTTATTATTAATATATATATCCTTATCTAAGTCATTTGGCCGAACCTTAGATTTTTAGGAATAAAATAACAATTAATAATATAATATTTTATTTAAAAACTATTTTGTGTCAATTTTGACACTATTTGATTCATGATTTTTGTGAAAGTCATAACAGAATTATATGTTCAAACAAAGTTGATTAAATCAACAATAATATATCATAGTAACCTATAAAATTAGTGGAATTCATAAAAAGTCTCAAATTATATTTAGTTTGGTTTTTATAACATCAATTATGTCAATATTTCATTAATAAGATAATTACTGCATCATCTTTGTGTCATAAATAAATTAACTTATTTGATGTCTAAAAATTAAAAATAAAATACCATTATGTGGGAAATCTTTTTAGCTTTCTAATGAATATTTATAGTCTAATTTATCTTATGCATAACCCCATATTAAAAATGATTTACTTATTAAACATTGATTTTAACTATTTTAACCCTTCTTTAAATAAATTAATAATAAATGTCGTAATCTAATCCAGGTGGGCCTAAATGGTCATTTTTTATTCCTAAGTTTGTTTTTGGTCGAACTACACTTGTCCAATAGAATTAGGACATGTGTTAGGGTAATATTAGTATCATATTTACCCTTAGTTACCCTATTTACTACTAACCGCGGTAAAAAAAAGTAAAAAGTTACTATTCACCAAAAAATTATTTTCATCTCATTGAACCACATTTTAGTCCTTGATATTAACTGTGTCTCTTGGATTTTCGAAATTCCATTCACAGAAGCGGTAAAATTAAGTTTTATGCAAAATTTAGTTTTTTAACCTACCACTTAGTGGTTTCACTATTCATCAAAAATTGAAAGTTTTCAGAAAAATGAGAAAATTTCATCCTAAGCTATATTTCATATTCTGAATTCAAAAATGAAGTCTATTTTACCAAATTCATAACATAGAAGTTTCATTAATTATTTTTATAATTAAATCCCACTGTTAAAACAAATAGCGTGTTTTTAAGAAACAATATCTATCAAAAGATTGACACTTGATTATGTCTGGTTTAAATGTGAAATTACAACCAATGACCAACATTGTATTAAATTGTAAAAATATATTCTAAATATACTTTAAAACCACTCAAATTAATAATTTATCACTATTAATTATTTCGATTAAAAAATTAGTTTTTAATTAAAATTTAGTAATTTTTACTATTCATCAGAATATGAAAGTTATCCGAAAAGTACCAAAATTTCACCTTAGGCTAAATTCGATAGTCCGAATCCAAAAATGAAGTTCATTTTGAAAAATAAGATTTACATAATTTTAAAAAGTGGTTATTACTATTCATAACGGCTAGTTTTAATAATATTTTAATAACATATCGTTGTTTAGTGAAACTCGGTATTGCGTATTACACACGCTATCGAGGAAGGTCGCGATTGCGTGTAACGCAAGGCAAGTCAAGGATGTGTGTTGTGCAAGCTCCTTTTGGTGTAGCATACAACACAAGACATTAATAAAATTAAAAACAATATTTTTTTATAAAATCTTGGGCTGTTACATCCACCTTTCGTGGCCAGCTCAAGATACCCACCTTCTTCACCCTCCAAAACTTTGTCTTGGCCTTATCTACTAGCGGCGTGTGACAGAGCACCGCAATATCCTCTGCAGTCGGACGCCGCCGTCATCCGGCGTTCTGGGTTCCAGAATTAAAATTCTTGTGAAGAACACATCAATTCCAACAAAAGGTAGAGGGTTTGTGCCTTTTTCATTTATCATGATCCCTCCATGATTTATTAGAAACATGAGAGAGATAAAAAATTCAACAATCTCTTGGAATTTAAAAAAAGATAAATCTCGACCTTGAGATCGTTGAAGAACGCCCGCGATTGAGGAATGCTCATTGTTCATCATCCCCACAATAATACACCAACGATGCTACAGAAATGTCATTCTTCGAATTGGATTTTGGCATTTCTTGTCACCACTCTCCGGAAGTATTCTCATCCTCTATAGTTTACATCATCGCACTATATCAGGACTTCATCTCATGGTGAAGCCATGCCGATTTCCCCTTCCCCAGGTTCCATATAAATATGTGAGGAGGAGGGTAAGTAATGATCGTGGAATTTATGGGGGTTCATTTAACAGTGACCTCCCTAAATTCCAACGATGATGTTAATTTAGATTTTAACGGTCAAGCCATTTAATGGTTTGACATGTCACTAGTCTTATAATATCTATTGTCCATTGGAGAAAAAAGGATATAAATAAAATAACAATGTTATTTTATTATTATTTTAAAAAGTTCAAAATCTATCTTTTTCTCCAGACGTACTGCGGTCAAAGTGATGTATCCCTTAAAATAACTTGAGCATTGTGAATTCAATGGAGCCCTCATAATTTTAGTTCGAGCACTGGTTCAAGGGATAGAAAATTCCATCCATGTGATTACTGAACGTACAATAAAAAAGATCAGAAATTAATTCCGGACATACAAAACAATGGAATCACACGGCCTCAATTTTTTCAGACTAGAAAAATTCCATATAAATAAAAAAATTACATGGAAAATCTGGGTATTTAAATTCTACCCACCTTAGGGATTTTCATCCCTGAAATCCACAACCTAGACTAAGGAAACAAATGGGGGTACAGAGGATGAATCTGAGCCTCCCACTCCCATGTGCTTTCAGGGAGGATCCTGTGCGGCCCGTGAATGCAGACCAGAGGTATCGATCATCCAGGATGGACCCACTCGTATTGATCCTCAATCTCCACTAGAACCTCTATAATAGTCACCCCATCATCAAATACCAGCTCGACGTGGTCGATGACTTGTGATGGGTCATCCCAGTATCTCCTCAGCTGGGATACATTGAAGACATCGTGCACCCTCTCCACCTTTCATGCTATTTACAAAAGTTATTCCACCTCACCAATCCTCCTAAGTATCATAAATGGTCCAATAAATCTCAGTGATAACTTTACACCTCGCCAAATCTCCATAAACCGTGTCGAGGTGAGACCCATATGAAGACATGGTCACCCTCCTCAAACTCCAACAGTCTCCATATCCTATCAGCATAAGAATTTTGTCTGCTCTGTGCTGACTTTATCCACTCCTGGATGATCTGAACCTTCTCAGTAATAGCTCATACTAACTCTAGACCCATAAGTACTGACTCCCCTGGGTATGTTCACCATAGAGTTGATCTATAAGGTTGACTGTATAAGGCCTCGATTGGTCTCATACTAATGGTAGAGTTATAGATGTTTCTGTATGTGAACTCCACTAAGGTAAAGTGTTCATCACAACTACGGCCAAAATCTAGGATGAAAGCACATAGCATGTACTCCAACGTGTGTATGGTCAGCTCTGTCTGACCATCATTTTGAGGATAAAAGGCGGTGTAGAAATGTAGCAGAGTACCTAATGACTCATTTAATCCCTTCCTCAACTGGTATGTAAAACATGCATCACGGATATAGATGATCGTCTATGGAACCCCATGATGTCGTACAATCTAATGTACATATTGGCATCGCATGCACTCTACTGATCCTTTCTCTTATATAGGTCAGGGTGAGTTGGTCAACGATCACCCAGATGGGATCATGTCCCCTGCACATGCATGGAATCCCTTTCACAGAGTCTACAGATATACCATCCCACTTCCACTCCGGCACCTCTAGTGGCTGCACGAAGAATGCTGGAAGCTGATGCTCAGCCTTCACTTGCTGACAAGTGAGGCATCATGAAACAAACTCTACCAATGACTTCTTCATCTCTGGCCACCATTGCTAATGCTGGAGGTCCTAGTAAATCATCTCCATAACAGGATATACTACTAGAGGGGACATATGGAACTCCCTCAACAACTCCTCCCATAGCACCACCGGTACCATGGTGCATCCTTAAAAGAAGATGACATGCTCCCTAGCTTCTAAAAATCCATCAAGTACATGTCCTATGGATACCTCACCACATTGTGTCTCGTAGTCAATGTCCCCAATTTGTGCCTCCCGCACTTGCTGAAGAAGTGGGGGAGTGACAGTCATAGACTGGAGGTAAGATGGTCCATCTCTATCCACAAAGGATATATGTAACGTAACTTGCTACTCTTTTACCTCACTCAGTAGTTGTAATCTAGACATCCTACTAAGTGCATCTTCCACTACGTTCCCTTTACTAGGATTGTAGAATATTTTATAATCATAGTCCTAGAGGAACTCCATCCAACACCGTTGTCTCAAGTTCATGTCCGTTTGTGAGAAGATATACCTGAGACTCTTGTGATCAACATAGACTATAAAACATTCACTAATCAAGTAATGTCACAACATCTTCAAGTCGAATATAACTACTGCTATCTTCGGGTCATGGGTTCCACATTTTTTTTCATGCTTCATCAGCTGTCATTAACCATAAGTGATCACAGATTTCTACTTCATTCAGATACATCCATGTCTGGTCCCCGATGTGTCATAGTGGACTACATAATTAACGACTTCTTCTAGTATCCTCAAGATTGGGGCACTCGTCATTTTCTGCTTCATCTCATGAGAACTTTTCTGGCATCTCTCCTTCCACACGTAGGGCTGTTATTTCTTCTTCAACATAGAAAAGGGTGCCGCTACTCTGGAAATATCAGGTATGAATCCCCACTAGTACTCAGATAACACCAGGAAACTCCACACCTCATTCACACTCCTAGGTGGCTCCCAAACTTGCACAACCTCTATCTTTCCTCGAACTACTCCAACTCCACCCACTGAGATAACGTGTCCTAGAAAGTGGACCTCTAATATCTAGAACTGGATCTTCGAGAGATTACCATAAAACTGGTGCTCTAAGAGTGTGTCCAAAAAAATCTGTAGATAATAGGAATTCTCCTCCTCCGATGTCGAGTATATCAAGATTTCATCAATGAATTCCACCACAAAATTTTCTAGGTATGTCTAGAAGATCATGTTCATGAGTCCCATGAACACTTTAGGGGCATTGGTCATGCTGAAAGGCATAACCAAGAACTCATAGTGTCCATTCCGATATCTAATGGATTTTTTCTGCAAATCCTCATCTCGTACCCTCAGTTGATGATAAAATGATCTGTTGTCTATATTCGAAATGATGTTTTTTCCTCCTAGAGTATGCTCATACTGTCAGAACTAGTGTGTAATCATCGAATCTTCTCTTGACGGAGACTCTAATCGCAAGGATTGAGCCAACAGCTCATTCAGAATCACTGAGTTTCAAACGAGGGCCATGGAAATAATAGAGTGACTGGAACCTTTGTATATAAGTACTACATATCGGGATAAATAGACACATATCGTACCTCTAATCATCTCTGGTGTTCCTTGGTCATAGGGCTCAACTGCCTGGAGCTGAGATCGTCCATGTCCTATGGCTCCCTATGGTCGGGGTGGACCACCTAGAGGTGGCAGCATCAGAACCTCAAATCGTTGTCCACCACCTGCTGCACGAATAGCTCCTCTTCCGTGTCTTACGCCCTGTAGACCGCCTCAATCAATCCTCTTCCTCTTCTTAGGTGGTCCCTCCACCATCTTTTGATCGTCGGTACAGCGTAGTGGGAATTCACCTGCCATGTGACCCTTCCCGCTGCACCGAGTAGCACTGTTAGATCCTCAATTGTCCTCCTCTGTCACGTGATCCCCTCACCACCAACCATATATCCTATGGTCTCCCACTAGATGTTCTGGCCTACTTGGGCCACTGCATCTTCCGTATACTTCCATCTGTGGATGTCTCCACTACCTAAAATCCAGTGGTGGGTCTCGTTTTCATTGCATGCTCAGCTAGGAATACCTCCACAAAAAGAACTCTCTCTATCAACCTAGCCTACTTTGGAATGAAAACCAATAACGTCAAGGCTCTGATCTCCCATCGAAGACCCTGCTGAAAGGTATGTGCCCTAAATAATGGGTCACATACCATGTTGGTGGAGTAATGGGAGAGATCATTGAACCACACAGAGTACTGGCCCATGCTCATTATGCCCTGTTGTAAGTACAACGTCACCTGTATACGCACTGAGCATAGAGTCGTTTGGAAAAACTCAACCCTGAAAAGGACCTTGAAGTCCAACCAGGTGAGGGAAACCAAATTATGTAACAAGTGTGTCAGACTCCCCCATCTCCCAGTTTCTCCCAAGAATAAACTGGCAGCTATGATCACCATCAGATCAGCTAGTGTCCCAACAAAGAGAAAAACTTTGGCCACAACCTCCTGCCAGTCCTCAGCCGCCTGCGGGTCCATCTCGCCTTGGAACCTCAGAGCTCTCTGCCGCTAAAAATCATGCAACACGTTTAGTCGGTGTGCAACCTCTGATGGGGGTTGGTGGCATCTACTATCCAACATGTGGTGGTGCTACTGGTGTACCACCCGATGATACTATCATCATAATAGGGGCCTCCACCGATGCCACATCCCTCGATGGTCTATAGCTGTGTAATAACTTGGGAATCCTATATTATTGTATATGTGGTGGAAATTTATGAGAGAATAGTTGAGACACTGTCAAAACGTTATACCTGGTGACCTGACTCAAAGAAATCATTAGAAATTCTTTTCAAAACACAGACAATAATTTTTTTGGTTTATTGGGCCAGAAATCAAAATTCAGGGTCATACTATATGGATACATCGGCCGCCGCACCAACATTGGATTCCCCAAACTGAAAACCACAATAATAAAACTTAACACTATTTCCACATAGAAAAGATCAGAGTCCTAGTTCTTTGGTAGAACAAACTCATCTGATTCAACTTTGTCACGACCTATATCCCGAGGCTCGTTTCTTGACTACCCCTATCCCACCTTCCAAAGGCCAAGGTCTGGTGACTAGCACCATAAATAAGTATACATTAAAAGGAAGGAATTTCCTTTAAACCTGTACAAACATAGAAATCCAAAATCACAACAACAGGAAACCATGATGTAAACTACTGCAGTAAAATGTGTACTGAAAGTAAAGGGTCCGGAATACAAGCCCAACTGGAAAATAAAAAGTACAATTGGAAAGAAACAAATAGCTCCTAGATCGTCCATATTTGAACCAACCTGAAGGGTAGCTATATCTCATGATCAGTAGTCCGGCGTCCTACCAAGTCTAATGGTCCACCTCAAATCACAGTCCAGTCCTCACTCCCTTATCCACGGTCAATGCTATGTGTTGTCTTCACAAGACACAACAAGGTGCGGTCGAATCCTATGCAGGGGTGAGTATAACAATACTCTGTAGGGATCCAGAGACCATTGAAGGTCTCCCAGAGTTCCATAATGGATTAACCACAAAGAATGACCTCAATCACAAAGCATGAAGTAGTCATCAACTCTACTTAGGTATGTTCCCATTCATATACCAAACATATCAAGATATACTCATATCATACATGAGGGAAAAATATCACGAAGGTAAAACCATGAAGGTAAAAGTACCACACTTGTAACACCACAAAGATAACACCACGAATATAAAAGTACCACACATTTAACAGCATGAAGATATCACCATGATGGTTAAAGTACCACACTGTTATCATCATGAAGATATCACCATGAAGGTAAAATTACCACCAAGGTATCACAACAAACATAAAAGTCTCAACAAATATCAGGTATATAAGTAAGGCACAAATGTTCAAAAGATTAGTTGAAAAGATAGACCATCTTATTCTGTCGAGAGGCACTGCTGCTGACCATACGAAGTTTGACCCACATAGGATCGATATGTACTAACCCCCATAATGACCACATAGGATTTGAACATCCCAAAGTCTATAAGTATTAACCCCCACAGACCCACATAGGATTTGACCCACAGAGGATCAGTATAAGCTGACCCACACTGGATCTGACCCACACAGGATTGGTATGCGCTGACCCACAGAGTATCACTGAGTGCTGACCCACATAGGATCAGTAAGTGCTGACCCACACAAGGTCTCTTGGTACTAACTTTAGTATGATCTATCTCCAACCTCCTCCTCACTTCCAGACACTGGATTCTTTCTCATAGCACATTTGATTATGGTATAAGCTCTTCTCAATCAATAAATTATACATCAACTACCACGAAGCTCCAAGAAGATGTATCCAAAAGTACCACTATGTCGTAAGGGTTCCAACATAATAGACGACATGTCAATTTGATGGAGAATTTGTGACTTATAAGCATTTTGGTTCTGAGGGACTGGTTGGATTCGTGTTCAATCCAACTCAGCTACATGCTAACTTTCTCCAAAACTCAATTGGAGTATACCAAAAGTAACACCTTGTCCTAAGGGCTTTGGCATAGTAGACAATTCGTCAAACGAAAGCCTAGAATTTTAGTTACACCCCTTTCCATGAAATGGGGGTGATCACAACATGGTCCAGCATAGCTTGGTCGGGCCCACCAGAATACGTCAAAGGGATAACTTCCTAGAAGATAATCCAACGCCACGAACGACACGTCGAACGAACACCCATTCTTTCAGTTTAATGTGTTTCTTTATTCGGGGATAGGTTGGGTCTGCACGCGGTCCGACTCTGTCATACCGGCCTGACACAATGGGTCTTGGGGCCCACCTGACCCCCACTTGGCTCCGGCCCATTGAGGCTCTTCCCTGTTCAGTTCGCGGGCCCGGGCGTTGGTTGGCCCTACCCATCAGGTGGGGCTCGACACACTCGCATTGGCCCACCAGGCCACGGCTTCGGCCCTGTCCACTGGGCCGCATGTCCGGCCCATCTCACTAGGTGGGTCTGGTCTGCCAAAAGGCGAACTGGTCTTCCCACCTGGCCCCTTGGGTGCGGGGCTGTTTTGGCCAGCCAGTACGGCGTAACGGTTAACCGTTTTGGCATATGGGGGGGGGGGGTCTGTTAACCCGACATAGTTTTGGGGCCACCCCACTCTCCACCTGCTATGGTTTCGAGTCATGGCCTCCTTTAAGTGAATCCCATCATTTCAGATTCAATGGTTCCATAAGATTTTTAATCCGAGCAATAGTTCAAATGTTAGAAAATTCTTCTCACACGTTTACAGAATGTACCTTAGGAATGTCCATAAATTCTTTTTGGACACAACAAACCTCGGAATCATGTGCGGTTAATTTTCAGACTTGTAAACATCAATATAATTAAAAAAAATTATATGGAAATTCTGGGTCTTTATAAAAAATGGACATCTGAATTAATGAAAAAATATATTATCATTTATATTTAATAAACATTACCTAATGTTAATAGTTAAATAAAATATAATTTATTTTTCAAATGCATGAATTCTTAAAAAAAAGGAAAGTCTTAATTGATATTTCATATTATATAGAAATATAATTTGTAACGTATCATATCAAAATAAAAATAATTTATAAAGTAACACCAATATGAAGTAAATATTATCATTATTATATTAAATGTTCAAATACATATTCATTTTATAATTGTCTTGATATATATCGTATTATTTAACTACAAAATTCTCTAAAGGTATGGTGTGTGATGGTGAGAATATCATTGGTGGTTCGACGTATAGGGTTTGGGCCGTGATCTCAACAAGCATGAAATTTTCCTATAAATTATTCTGCTAATGTTCCAGTTATTGAATCTCAACATGGGATTGGGGAAGGTTAAATACCAATAATATAATCTCACTTAGAGGAAACGATTAATGATATTCATAAGTTATAATCCTGCAGGTTGTGGCCCCTACTTCTTTTTTGGATGACAATTGTATTTATTACAACATATGTTTACACTAATAATATGGTCATTATTCAATTAAAATATTTTCAAAGGTTATGATTTCTAATGGTATTTTATATTCTATAAGATGTAATATTTCAAAAAAACAAATAAGTGCATATTTCATCTAAAACAATAATATAGAATATGAATTTAAATCCATCACAAAGGGAATTTTATTTATAAATTTTTTAGGTTTTACAATCTCCCCTTAAAAAAATTCTATCAATTAAATTTTAATTTAATAAAGTAAAGTAAATGAGGTCAATTATTTTCATCTTCACCCCTGGTTACAAGATCACTTCTTCAAACATTTGGTTTATCCATAGTAATTTGTCAAGATACAATTTCAAATTCCATATAACATTTCCTCCATGATTAAATATATTCACTAGATTACCCTCATAAAAATGATTAGTCCCCAATGGTACCACCTATGGTTTCATCACATATGAGTGGTCTGGTATGTGCTTCCTTAGAATGAAAACAATGAACACGTCATTTGGATGATATTAGTTAGGTGTGAGTGCAGTCATTTTTTCTCGAATCTCATGTGATCAATGATCTCAATGGGAATGATGTATCTGGAACTAATCTTTACAAAAATCCCACATCACATCACTTTATTCTATGGATATAGTTGGAGAAATAAATTATCATATAAATAACATTAAGACCTTTTTGACTATAATCATCATCGTTCTTATATCGTCTCTGAGTATCCATTATGAGCTGCAGAATTGTTTTGATAATTAGGACCATTTTCACAACCATTTCGGGACACATAAATGTTTTTTCACTATCATCATCCATTCATGTAGGTGTTCTATACCTTTTCTAATAGAGGGATTTGTTTGGATCCATTTAGATACTTGGGTGAATTTTTTTTAGAAATTGACCAGGGGTAGTTTTTGATCCCATCCTCCATTAATATATATTGACAATGACATCAACATTTCACCATGTGTCTAGATAGTCCTGTATAATGGGATAAATGCTTGAGGGTGATAAACTGTAAAAAATTAAGCACTGCATTGTGAGATTTTTGGATTCTCTTTCAAAACATATAGGTATATAATGGATCTTGATCATATATAATAGAGTGTATTGTTCTATACAATATTACCACTTATCTAACTAATATCCCATCAAGTTGATCAAGTGATAAGTCTTCTATGTTTGTAAAGAAGTGATAAGTATTTAAAATATGATCCACTACAACTAATATTGAATTATTTTCTCTTTATTTGTTTATAAGACCAATGAAAAGAACTACATTGTTATTTTTTCCCATATTCATGTAGGTATGGGTAATGGTTATATTATCCCTAAGGAATTTCTCATTTAATACTTCACTTACTGACATACAAGAAAAATTTATGTATATTATGTAATCTCTTTATTCATATTTCTCCACCAATAGTGATATCATAAATGTAGTTACATATTTGTGATACTACGATGGATGTATGAGGTTGAGCTATGTGTATCATTGAACATATCCTTAATTTACATAGGCTTTGATGGTGCACATTTTCAAAGCCCAAATCCTACAAATCCTTCATTAATTTTTATTACTAAGGATTTCCCTTTACAATGTTCTTCCACCTTCTTCTAAATTTCAATATATCATCATTGAGTATACCACATATTCTTTATAATTAATGGTTTATTAATCATCTTTCAAAGGATTGATTAAGTTCCTTCCTTTATAATTATCATGTCCATCCTTTTTATGTCTATTATGATTAGATCCTTCTCAGTTCTCATAAATGATAATATTTTCAGATCATTTCAACTATTAGAATATTTATCTTTTTTTACATTTTATATAAGGTGGTGGATTGAATAGTCATAGTCCTTAATCATCCATAACTATATTCGTTGGAACATATTCATCTCTTTGTATTTTAATATAATCATTACAAACTTATGATTCATATATAATTCACACTTTTCATCAGAGAGACTATGTTACCAAATTTTGAATGAGAATATCACTACAACCTACTCAAAATCATGCATTGGGTAGTTTTTTAATGAACATTGAATTTTTTTAGGCATAGGCTATCAGTTATTCATTATGTATTATTACTCAACCTAATCCCTTCTTTAAAGTGTCATTATATACCATGTAAATTTCCACACTTTTGGGTACCATAAGAAAATATTTAGGGATAGGATTATTTTTCTAGTCCTTGAATCACTATTCCCATTCATTATTTAAGAAAAACGTGAATCCCTATTGAGTTATATTGGTTAGTATTTTTGAAAATCATGAGAAATTTATTTCAAATTGTCAATAATAACCAATATGTCCAAGGGAAAAATAGATTTCTCTCACAGATGTTGGGCTATAAAATAATTTAATTTATTATTTATTTAATGGTTATGTATATATACAACTATTGGGGATGAAAATACCTAGGGTTGTCACCTGGTCCAAGTATATGATCGACTCTAGATTGAAAGACTCATTTAAAAGAGAGACTAGGAACTTTTCTAGGAAATAAATCAACACATTCCCTTAAAATGATATTGTATTAAAGGATTATCTTTTATTTCATTTCAATAATTTGAGATAGATAGACGTACATATAGGTATGTAATATCCATTTATGAGATAATAATACAAGATAAGATTCATCCTCATCTTTGCACTTGAAATGTGTCGAAGGATGATTCATGATATGGTGTGTGAATTACTTCTCCCAATAATTTATATTGGATTTATAAAAGGAAAACCAATCTATAACTAGGAAAAAACAAAACTACAATAAAGAGAGACTAGTAATTTTTTCAAGGAAAAGATTCTCACAATCTTCATCATTTGATACAAACATAATAGAAGTTTTTTCCAATGATATCAATTCATTTTAGGTGGAGACTCATTGTCATTAGAAATCATACAATATATGATACTGTGGAATGAGTTCAAATAAAGAGAGATACACAAAAAATGAGTGAAGAATATATGTAATTAACTCATCATGATCCATCTTATCTTATTAATTTCCTTTTTTCCCTTAGTATTGAAGATTTTTAGTTCCCATCATTTTTGTTAACCATTAGAATAGGAAATTGTCATGGATAATGCCTGAATTCTACGATTTTTTGATATAGAACTATATATTGTTATTTAAATTTATATTTATTTTCTTACAACATGTTATTTATTTTTTCATGTAAATTAGATACTTTATTATCTATTTTTTCACACCTAAAACATATTCCAGTTCATTTATGACAATTCCATTGGCACCACTTACCATTAGTTTTCGTAATGGAAATTGTATCTTCTACCCTTCATCACCATAATAAGATTAACTTCATTAAGATTATATTATCCTCCTCTTTATCATGTTTGGTTATTCGACATGGTTCTAGTTGTTATTCATGATTTTTGATATATACTTTTGAATAATCATAAGATGTCTTACATGATCTCCTGTCAACATAGGCATCTCATTTGGGCAGTCATCACATATTCTATCACATCAGTTGTTGAAATAGATACTTATATCTTCATCCAATGGCTACAATAATGGGGAAATTAGCATTGAGTAATGTTAAACTAATAAACACATAGAACGGAATCTGATAAAATTAATGTTATAATTTTAAAATGAATTTTATTCCTGAAATTATCAATTCATAGGAATCAATCTATCTTATTCATGATCTATTTCTAAACATAGGCTCTTATAGGAAATTTTGGATACCTCAATAATGGTTTGTAACATTCTTGTTTTTTATGAAATGATATCCCATGGGAGTGTAAAACCAGATCTGTAAAAAGTCCTATTGTCATGCACCAGGTGGAGATTGATTCCATCTCAATGCACCCTTTTCGGCATTATTACCCCTATGTAACTCTATGATAGAGCAACATCAACTTGTGGAGTCTATAATGGGTAATATTTTCATAGAAACTACTTACACTATACTTTAAAATAAATATGGGGACATTTTTATATATTTAGCCCTATCCCAAGGAATTTTCATTATAGTTTCCTAATACGAATCCCAAAAATAACTAGTCTTTCCTCTGATCCTAACTATGACAACCCATGTATTTATTTCTCAACAATTCATGATTAATTATATAATAATACACGTAATAAACCATAGAAGATAGATAATACTATTGTTTATTTTTATTAGGTTCATTACATAACATCTTAATAATGGGGGTTCATTATCATTAATTAATACATCCTTAACATGCTCACAATTTTACATCATTCTTAAAAATTCATCGGAGAACATGGGGATATACATAAGAAAGGGGTAATCTATAATGACCTATATGGGAATAAAAAATAAAAACATGAAGATATTAATAAATGTTATATAATATTAATTTCTAATTGACATAATAGAGGTGAGAATCGTAATTATGAACAATGATGCCTGATATAATATGATATCATAATGAAATAATGGGAACATGAAAAAAATCAAACATGGAATCATAAACATAGGTCAAGGATAACCTCCAATACCAAATAAAATAGTGTAAAAAGTCAAATAATATATTAGGTTCTCTCCATAATCTCATACGTGATGTATCATGATACTAAAACATTATCCAATTCATTGGATCACTATTCAATTCTGGGCTCACTCATCACTTTCATATCATGTACCCACATATGTGTGCCACATAGATCATAAAAAACAAGTATGTATTTCATAAATTTTAACCCTACTATAATGGTGTGTTGGTTAAAAACATGGATGTTCCCGATTAGTGATGTAAATATACATTTAGGTGAATAACCTTAAGTGAAAATAATGGTAGACATTCACGATGTAATCATTTGTATCAAAAAATGATTTTAAAATTTCTACTACAAGGAAGTAGTACATAATGATATATAAAATGGTTTAATGATAATTAAAGTGATGTATCATTATTTTTATATAAAATGTTTAGTAATGGGTTTAGGGAAAATCATATTCCAACATTAGGAATTGAAAAATGTGTTACATAGGTAAGGTGCTTGAATTACAGGTTAAAATAGAGGATCCCCTACTGAATATCAACATAGTTACAACATAGGTAAATGCTAAAATAATTTAGAATAAATGATATCTGATTTTTATAAAATTTCTTATATATTATATGTATCTTTATAAATTCCTAAGATCATAAATAATTGAGTTTCAAAAGGCTAATTAAAAATATGCTGTTTTAATGGAAATAAAGAGAGGGAAATCAGTTAAATCAACCGGATGGTTCCAAAAGCTTGGGAGCTGATTATTCAGAGGTTTGAGGAACCTTGCGAGGAATGTAGAGAGGGTAGGTGAGATTAATGAAATTATTCATTATTGTTTTAGTGAAGATTAAGGCGTTATTTTCTGGGATTATATATTAGAAGATATGTTAGTTCTTTATTATTTCCCAAACATTGGTTTTAAACTATATATAATAAAAAAATCAAACCCACAAAACTCCCCAAGGGTTTTCCCTTGGTCTCTACCAAATTAGAGTGGTATATTTATTTTATAATTCCATGGGTTGAACTTAATAAACTATTACCCTAGATAATGTGGTTGCGATTCATGTTTATCAATAATTGATTTTAAGTCCTAAAAAGATAATATAGATTTTGAAGGATTCAAAATAAACTTATAAAGTAAATAAAATACATTAAAAACACAATATTTTAAATTTGACCGATATATTTTGTCCGGTAGAACATTAATAGCATTTAGAAAATCACTTTTTTTATCTCATGATGTTAAAATACACAATATATTTTATATTGTATTTATATTTACAATAAAAATTATTTTGTCATAAAATAATGAAAGAATCACCACATGAAAATTTGATAATTATATTTTCAAAAATAATATTTATTCGAACTACATAATTATCTAGATTTTTTAATTTTAACTTTTAAAATAATAATTTATATTTTTGTGAGAAATGTTGGGTTTTTCTGACAATAATAGTTTTTAAACCCTTATGATAATTAAAATTGTATTATTAAAAAATATTAAAATTTATATTTAATAATTGGTATTTAATTTATTATTTTATTATCATATAATTTATTTTTGAATTTAATGAATTCTTCAAAAAATAAGGTATTAATTGAACCTTCATATTATACAAAAATACATTATTTTTTTAAATAAATAAATAATTTATAAAGTAAAAATAATAAGAAGTAAATATATCCAATATTCTATTGAAATTTCAATATAAATATTAATATTATTAGATTATTGATACATATCCCTTCATTACACCGAAAAATTCTCTATGTGTATGGTTCGTGATGATGTGATTTTCATGGGGTGGTTCTATGTACATTGTTTGGGCCATGATTTTGATGATTTTAACTTTTTCTAGTAAACATTTTCGATCATTCATTAGATGTGGGATCTCATCTAGGCATTCGTCAACATAAAATCCTGTTGATTTTGTCTCCCATGAAAACTCTGATTAATGGGTTTCATAGGGTATTTTTATTCTGGTAGAAACCATTGATTAATTTTCTTATGTTAATTGAATTTATAAAAACCCTAAATTTATACTAATCAAATTATCAATCTTTAGAAAAAAAATTCATTGGTTTATAATTATTAAGGTAATTTTAAATTTGATCAAGTAAAATATTCTAAATAAAACAACGATGTGGATATGATTTGTATAAACATAATATATAATTTTGAATTTAAATCAATCAGAAAAGTAATATTATTTTTAAATGTGTAGGTTGTTATAGAAATAATTAATAAATTTATGTTTACTATGACCATTATATATATTTAAAAATTTATCTACTCATATTCATACAAGATAATTCAATGGCTTGGTAATAATAGTCATATTTAAATAAGATTATTTTGTGGATTTTTGTGACTATTATTGTTTATTTTCTATTCCAATAACTATAGTAATTATTTAAATATATGAGAATATTTAAAGGGTCATTTTGGAAAATTAAATTTTTCCCATTATATTCTACTGTTTAGGAACATAATATATGAATACCATGGTTTTATGGAAATGTGGCATTGTTTTTATAATCAGGTGGGAATCTTTTCATGTAATATCAAAACTTTTATTATAATGCACTCAGGAATATTTTTAGTAATCAAAAATTGTTATTTGAATAAATTTATTCACATGTTTTAAAAAAATGGTTTAAGAAGAACCTTACAATACTTTTCCTAAGGAGTTTCCTTTTTATTTTTCAAAAAAAGTGTATATGATTTTTTTTAACTTATACTGCATGATGGGAATTTTCCACCACCATGACAGATTACTTCTTTGATGTACACCTTATAAATTTTGAATTATCTTCTCTATGAAAACATTCTTCTTAATATTATGGAAATTTATATTTTTCAATAATTTTTTTCAAATTTAAAATGGATATTTTATTGATGATTTTAAATGACTTTTTTATGGTATTTATATAAATCAACACTATTTGTAACTTCCCTAATTGGACGCAACAAAATGATTCCCTAATATAGTGGGTAATGGACTCAAGAATGCCTCCCCATTTTTAAAAATCTATAGACTATTACCGAGGGACTAGGTTCTATTTGTGAAATAATGTATGCAATTTTAAAGGTGTACCATAGTGGTGTAAGATATATAAAGTAGAAAAATAATAAGATGAATCACTGAATGGAGATAATCATTTAGAAGAATGTAATAAAAAATAACCCAAAGTAGTTTCATGTACAATATAATGATCATTTTATGTATCTATATTATAAAGGGTGGATGTATAATCCAATAATATATAGTGAAATAATTATATCAAAATGATGAAAATACTAGACACAATGATCCAAATATTGAATAATGAGAATAGCTTGATTTTTTGTTCCCATTCCCCTAAGAAAAAATAAAATCAAGATTCATTAAGTGGGTGATTTCCCATATCCATACATATACCCATTATGTTTATCTAGCTACCCAACAGATACCTTAATAGGGTGTGATATTACCCTTAGTAGGCCACCACCAACATAATCTGTAACAAATTCACTATGTAGAATATAAGCAGAAGAAGTGTGCAGTATATCATCCGTATAACTGTAATGTAAATAATGGTTCAAATGAAAAGGTGATATTTTCCAAAAAAATGGATCCTAATGAAAAGTAGTCAATATCCTATAATAAAGGAAAATTTAAATCGTAAATAAATAATTTTGGAATCTTCTAGTCTAACAACTGAAATTTTATACCCATACCAGGGATTTTAGTAATGAATAGAAAAAATATCTACATTAGACTCACTAATTAATATAGTGAAAAAAACTACATGATAAAATATTCCATGTAATATAGAGTTAGACCACATAGGGAAGGATGAAATGTATAGAATTTCAAGGAATCGTCATTGAGTCCTAAGAGAATATCCACAGAAACTCAGTAAATACATGGGTGGAGTCCAAGGAGCATGTCAACATAGCATCTCCAATGAAAGTCCAATGAAGACCAATCCATGGGATATAAAGGCCAATGGAATTATAGAAAATCATTATAAAATATGAATACATTTTGAAGTCATTCACTACAATAATCAACCCAGATATGTGGACTAGAAATGTCTTCGAAATCGAATAGAATATGTATATAAGGAACCTATCCAAATAATTAACTATCATTATCCCAATCCATCAATCAATTCATTAATAATTTCATAACCCTTAACAATATAGGGGTTCATCCAACGCATTAAATAGTTTCCATTTAAACTATATAACATATTAAACGTCAACAAATCACATGGAAATGAGGAACAACCATCTCCATTTTGTTCAAATAATTATCATTCGATTATTAAGGAACCCAATGTGGATGGAGAGATCACATACGCCCCCTGTGGATTTTAACATAGGTAATATATAGGGGACCACATGATGGATTTCCTAGGTTGAAACTAACACTCTCCATCCATAGAAATTTAATAGTTGGGAATGCTAATAGTATCCAATTCATTCAAATCAATAATTAAATTAATTTTACTTGAATCCTAGAAAGACAGACATGTGACAAAACTGCAAAAAGGAATATAAAAAAAACCGTTAGGGAAAGGTATAGATCACATAACATATAAATGTGGTGGAAAACTAATCTTGTTTCAAGTTATGATCCAGTTCAGATCAAGAGAATAAAATGGATGAAATCACTAAAAATAGGGAATATTATCATTCAAAAAAATAATAATATTAATATGATGAAAAAATAAAAAATTCATAATAATAAAATGGAACTCACTAGCGTTGATCCAATGAGACTGATATATGAATAAAAAATTCTATATTTTGAAACCAAAAAAATCAAAGGTTACACTGAAAGGGGAATGTATTGTGCTTAGAGAATGGAGGCGGTGGGGTACTGTCTAAAAAAGAGGCCCTACCCCTTTTTTTAAAACCATCACTTTGTATTTAAATGGTGTAGAAATGATTTAATTATTGTGTAAATAGAAGAATTTCCATTCTGTGGAAATTTTATTACAATTCATGAATTCAACTTCCCATCCAAAAACAAGTCACCTAATTAGTAAATGCCTTGTATTAAAATTAAAAAACATGTACATGGCCTTTAGCCTACCTTTAGAAAGTATATATTTCCTTTTTCCAAAGGATTCCTATCTGATCCATGTGATTGACCTATGTGTTTAATCTAAAATTAAATTCAAACACATCTTAAAAAAACTAAAATAATAATTAAATTAAGAAAAAAAACTAGTCTCCTATAATCATCCTCCTTAAATATATTATTCCTTGAATATCCATCCATGTGTGGTTATGAATCGCATGAGATTAACTATCGACATTGGGCATGTATATTGACTCAAGCTCCCACGTTTCATACAATAAAAATCAACGTTTCCCTATTAACCATGATTGAGGAATATATGGGCCACATATTACCTTTGTGCCACTATCGGTGATGTGAAAAGGATTCTCCTTGAATGAAACACCTATATGTAACTCCACCTCATTAAACTACAGAGTATGGGATTAGGATAATTTATAATGGTGCAGCAGATTTACATTAAAGACATAATGCATGGATCAGTACCACTGAGGTTGATGAAATCAATAGGGTACTAAACAAAAAATACCAATAATGACTAATAGACGGATATAAAATGGTTAATGTGTACCCTTTCTCTTAATCTTTATGTGTCCCTGCATCAGTGGAATACATAAAAAGAACTGATCCTGAAACATGAACTCTATAGGTATTCAATAGTGATCGACATAACATTTTTATCCAAAAGGTGTTGTGGACATCTATATCCAAATCATCTAGACCTAATATAAATTCTTTGGTAAGAGAAAAGGTCCAAACAATGCTACACCTCAAATATCTTACCACCATATAGGTGATCAACATGGAATACCATACAATTCCTCCTATAGTTTCATTTATTTAGTCTTCGGGTATCTATTGTTGTAGGAAATCTAAAATAGGGATATATGGTTCTCCAAAGATCACTAAAATCAATGATTCATTCTCTAATAATGACACCAAGAACCTGAATTGTGTGCTCTAACTAACCGTCCTTATAAGGTTGGTATGCCACACTCAGTAGCACTATTGTACCCAACTCCCTCTACAAAAAACTTCCATAAATGAGATGTAAAATGAGAATCCCTCTTTGATAACATGGAATGAGGAAACACAAAGAGTCACACTATCTAAAGGATAAAAATATTTCCAATATCCTATAATGATAAGGTCTCCAGGATCGGTATAAAACGTGAGACCTTTGTGAGATTATACATAATAACCTATAAAAAATCACATCCACAAGGAGACCTCAGTAACCCAGTCATCATATCCATCAAAACCTCATCCCATTTCCACTCAAGAATAGTTAACTACTGTAAAATCCTAATAGGTCTCTAGTTTTCTTCCTTAACTTGCTGATAGGTGGAACACCTTGTGAAAAACTATCTACCTAACATTTCATCCCTAGACACCAATAGTTGTGATAGGAGTCCTAGCACTTCTTGGTAACCCAAGATGCACTTCCCAAGCCGAGGCATGAAACTCTAGAATCAACTCCTCACGTAGATCTACTAGAACCCAATACAAAATCATGAATATATATAATTTTATCCACACCCATTGATCAACTTGGAGACAGGTCCTCACCTACCACACCCTCCCATATGGAAAGGCCCTAACCATCAGATAATTGCCTCATCCTCACACTAAACATAAGAGTGGAAGTCAGGGATAAGAACCAAGTAATGTTCTGCCCAAGAATTACCTACACCACCATGTGAATATTAAAAAATAGGGCCATAACCTTCTACTCGCTACAAGCCTCCATAGCATCATGAATTTATATCCTCATTCTTAGTAAATTGGAAATTATATTTCCCTTTCTAAGCATATAAGCAACCTTGATATAGAAATACTATAGGTACTCTACCATCCTTTATTTATTCAAATTCAGATCATGCGGTGTAAATTTATACTTGATTCTTTTGCGGTCCATGTACACAACAAAATGCCATCCTTATAAATAGTTCCTATGTAACACCTCAATATTTATTGATTTTTTGAAATAATTTATATTTTTAATATTTATTAGTTCACACAAATCTAATTATGTCATGTTTTAAATGAAATAATTATGCTTTTAGTGTCTTTCAAAAAAAAAAATTATTATTCCACCACATGAAACACATAGATTATCTTTCATACATGCAACATAATGTTTTTCTTGTATTACACGCAATTTCTATTTCATTCAATAGCCTATGTTACAAGGAATAAATAGTTTTAACAACCTAAAACAAACTATAAATATTATTGTCAAAATACTATTATATAAGTCACATATTCATTAGTATGAAATTTTTGAATAATGACTGATTTAAACATATGAATAAAATGAACCCTTTTAGTAATAAAAAAAAGTAATAACTATTTGAAAAAAATAATTTCCTTTTCTAGGAAAAATACATTCCTATATCTAAACAAAATTTCAACTTAGAAAATTTTAGAAATTACTCTTCATTATTTATTTAATATATTATATATTCAATAATTATTTTACCCTCGTCTAATAGATTTTATAGTCGTATGATAATAATAATTCCAATTATGAATAAGAAGATGTACTTTTTTTAAAAGATAACTTAGTGGACTTTTAATAGATAACCCATTTTTAATATGATTATTTATACTTTTATAATTATTATTTGTGAGAATAGAATTCATAATAGAAATAAAGAAATATATTATGGTGAATTTTCGGTAGTTTTTCTATGAAATTTCATTTTTTGATGAATAGTGAATAATATTAAATTTTATTTCAAAACTAAATTTTCATCAGGTTTATTTATAATTAAAAATGATTTTTATTTGTTTTAAAGTACAATTAGATCAATTATAAAAATATTAATGAAATTTATATAATTGAAATCATTTTTCTATTTGAAATTCGATAAAAAATCAAAGTAAACATCGAAGCATTTTTACTTTTAAAACCACCATGTCATACAATCTGTGAGATTAATGATAACTTAATTTCTACCAACTATGTGATTGGAATTTAGAAAAAAGGATTTTGTATTTAAATTTATATTAATTTATAATTTAAAATGGGGTAAACCTATTTTTAAAAAGAAAATATCAGCAGATGTAATTAAAATTAATTACAACAATTAAGATAAAATTATGTTTAATAAGGAATTAATCCTTAGTCAAAATGGAAAAAATGACCTATACCCTAGTTCAAATGACATTAGATATCCATATTTCTACAAAATTTTATCTTTTATAGATTTTTTTTTTAAAATACAGACACGTGCCGTAGGAAAAAAGTGGTTGGAATTCCCTTTCAAAAATTTTACAAGAATGCCACTCCTCCACTAAAAAAAGCAGTCACACCTCCCATTTAATCACTAATATAAATCCATCTGGATCATCAAAAATCAACTAAAATAAGATCCAAAAATCCCCCCTCATATTTGAAGGCTATCATTTGGAAAAAAGCAATCCAAGGAAGTCCAATGGTGAATACCAAAATGACTTACATGAAAAAACTGTAACCTTCTTCAGCAATCACCTTAGTATTATTTATTTCCGGACTCCTTAAATTATCCTTGTTATATGTTCATATAATAACACTAGTATCAAAAATATAATTTTAATTTTTTATCCTACGAGGTCAACCTGTACTTAAAAATACTTCTATATAATGGGTAATGAACATACCGTCCCTGTGTATGACAAACTACTGCCTCACAGAATTATGTTATTTGTTTTTACATTAAAACCTCTCATGGTTAGGAATTATAATAGAAACAATATTTCAATAAGATAGATATGATATTAAATAATTATTTATACATTTTTATTTTTTATTTTTAATACACCTTCATGAATTCCATTTTGTGTAAATACGATAACTTTGTTTGTAGAAGTGTGGACTACCACCTCCTCAAAACAATGTGAGTCATTTACACTTTACATGGAAAGTATTAGGGATGGTTTTTTTAAAAACATATGATATGTATGACATAATAAATATAATATAATATAATTATATATATATATTTCCTTTACTTACTTTTTTCAATACGACAGTAAAATAGAAACATTGTTCATGCGTACATATGACCAACCTTGTCCATAAAAGGTGTTTTTGTTTAAAATATGAATATTTTTTAGATGAATATAAATACATTTATAATAAATATATATTATATTTATATAATTTTTTATATTATGTAGATCATTATATTATAGTGATGAAAAAAAATATAACAAATCAATGCATAAGAGAAAAACAAAGTAATTATTGCTGAAACAAAACATTAACATTGAGTTATTAATACATGTTTAATATAAAGACACAATAAATCTGATCAGGTATTATAAATAAGATTACAATTTTTTGAACTATTTATAATAAAATTATATTTATTACACATGATTATAAATGTGTATGAATTGAGTCAGGACTTAAGGTAAGGGTTTCTCATCCTAGTTTTATTTTCTGTGAGACAGAAGATACGTTCACCCCCAATTTACTAAACGTGTTGTATTTGCTGCCCATGGATGTATTATATGATTCATGTACATATATTTATGGGTATTTAAATATCCATTTTATTATATTTATTTCATATTTTATATGCTTCAAATGTTACAAAATCAGTAAATTAATTTTGACACAATGGGCCTTCTTTGAGACACATGCCTATTTATACACCAATATTATTTTACAAGGTGTATATAGTAAAATTTTAAATGTTATGTAATAAAATTCTTAATTTTCACGATATTTTAACCACCATGTAATTTCATTTTCTAATATGGGTAATATAATTGAATTTCACCAAGTGGTAAGAGTTTATTAGAACAATCTCATCATTTATCAAGATTATTTATGATTATTATTACATTGATTAAATATTAAGATCCATATGTCATGAAAATACATTAATATTCTCCACTCTGGGTTGTTCATGTTATAAAAAAGTAATCATCCCATTTTTACACTCTTTTGTACTTAACATGATTAAGAAAATGTTTTATTTCAAATTCAACATTATTTCGCCTTTATGTCAGAAATATGTGTTCCTTAAAACCAAATTTTCTAAAAATGTTTTGAATAATTTTTTAATATTATAATATAAATATTATTTTATTTTATTACCCATTTGTTTCCTTTTTAAGTTTTTTAAAAGGAAATCATCTTATTATTTTCTGATTGAGGTGGCATTATGAATTTTCATGAATCCAAAATAGTGTTCAACATGTATGGATTTATTGATACTCACGAAAATCCCCCATTTCAGTATCCATTTCTGGTTATCCTGGTTTATATTTAAGAAAATTTATTTTTCAAATATTCTAGACATAAAATTCTTTAAAGTGGTTTTCAAAGAAAGTGTTTCTCTACAAACAATTATGCTTCAGTAAGTTTTTTAAATGATTTTCGAAGTATCCTTTAAATTTTTTAAAAATTTATTTTCAATGAAAATGAATTTATAATATGTTTCAGGTTTTAATATTATTCTAAATTTCTTATATAATTTTTTATAATTTTTTAAGGAAATATTTTTTAAAAACTTTTCAGGCTTATTTTATATATTTTCTTGAAAAATTGTTTCCAAATTATTTTCAAGATTTATTTATATGTTTGTAAAGAAATCTAAATGAAAAGGTTTTTAAAAATTATTTCATGTTTCATTTATATTTTTTCATGGAAAACAATTTTTAATTTTTTTCATGATTATTTTTTAAGTTTTAATGGAATAGAATTTAAAAATATTTTTCTTCTTCTATTATATGATTTCTTTAAAATAGTTTTCAAAATGTTTTCATGATTATTTAATATGTCTTCATGGATTATTGTTCTAAAATAATTTTTTACATTCCATTATAATTTTTAAAAGAAAAGGTTTTATGAAAAGGGATTTCAAATAAAGGATATTTAACTTACAAAATTTTCAATGTGATCTTTAAAAATCCTTGTCCATATAAGATGACTTATGTTGATATAGAATATGATTTAATAGGGATATAATCAATGAATACAATTATTATTTTTTCTATAATGGTTTTTGTTATTAGGTAATTATGTTTTTAACACTTGCTTCTCATCTACAGGTTATATTCTTTTGAAACACACTTTTTTTCATGGTTAATAATTTGATGAAACGATTATAATAACTATCTATTTTCTATATTAAATTAAAAAATGATCTGTTGTGATACCCATTTTATTTCATGGGTAATGATATGATGTTTATGAAACACATAACATTTTATGGGTCATGAGATGATTCATGTTTTGTCATCATGTCGAACATGTATGTATGATTTTATTATGAGATGTGTGTGACATATATACCCTTCCAATTCATTGGGTTAGGATTTATATATCATGACATAATTATGGGATTCATATAGTTAGGACTAATACTATATGGGAAGAAGGTGAATCTCGATTAAATATGGGAAGAGAGGTAACCCAATCTAGTATGGGAAGATCAGGAATCCGGATCCACTATTGGAAGAAGGGGAATCCACATCCACTATAGGAATATGAGGAAACCAGATACCTTAACTAGAAATGAATGTAACTAGGGATAGTGGTGTGTCCCTCATGGTTTTCATAATACCCTTGAATTTCCCCGTTGAGTTCTATATAAATGCTTTAACTTGCAAAAAATGATATTACATGTCTATGTGCATTCCACAATTCGATTTTTTATTCCAATGTTATTCATTAATAGTTTATGGTCTTATTTCTATTTTTATTATTATCTTATTAAATGCAAATATATATTCCATGATTCATGTTTATGATCCATGATATGCATGATACAAACTTATAATGTTATGATCACATTATCATAACCTTATGCCTAGGATTATACTTAGGTATCTTCCTTATTTACCCTTATAGCACATATGAGCTCACCCCTTTTGTTGTTTACTTCAATAGGTTGTGATGATATATTTCATTTATGATATTTCTATGAGGGGAACTAGTATTAAAGAACCATGGGGGAGAAAATTTAGGTCCCTCATTTACCATAATTTATGTTTATGTGTGTCCAAAAGCAGTGAACTAAAACAATATGTGGGCACCGATTTATGTAATGTATTAAGTATTCATAAAGAACGATGGAATATCTATATACATTAAGACTATTTTGTTATAGTTTGTATAAGAGAAATGTTTTAATGAACATTTTCAAACATTTATGATAAATCATTCGTGATATCCCTATGGATATTTCTAATGATATTTCTTGGGATATATCTAAGGATATGTTGAAGTATAAGGAAAAGTATATGATAACGTATAGGGATTTAGGTAAAGGATAGGGAGATTTCATTCCATGTAATAAATCCTTTTATATATTGTACATGTGTATGTGGTTATTGCATATATATAAATAATATTAAAAACAATGACACGTAGTGTTGGTCTTGATGCAAGGATAACATGGTACACGACAATAGGCCTTACTGTGAATTTGGTTCGACTGTCTTGGGGGATATGCTTTGGGAATTAACAAAATAATTACAATCTCTCACAATTGATTTAAATAGAATATTATTATGAATATCCCAATATAAAACCAATGAATCATATATTAAGGATGTAGGTGTAATTATGTAGACATTCTATAAGTAATTGTTCATGATTTTGTGGTTTTATGCCCTGATAAGTGTTTCTCAACCTTTTATTTTCAAATTCATTCAATAGAAGTGACTATAAGGAACTAGAATAAAATTTAATGTTTACAATGTGGAAAGTATTGGCATGATAAAAATAAATTTCCCAATTTTAAATATTGTGAATTGAATGAGGAATATTCATGATTATTGGTTATAATATAGAAGATAAAATAACATCAAATGATATGTGAAAGTTATGTGACTTCCTTATAGTATTATTTTAATTAAACCTAAGATGAATGATTCTATTGAGGTTGATTAACCTAAATAAATTATTTATATATCTTATTTTAGTAAATGAGTATTATGATATAACATGGTAATGTGTGGGAAATGGTTTAATATAAATATTGTATGATTAAATTTTATATATTCTATGAATCATGAAATATATAAGTATTTTCAGTAAAAATTTTTCATTAAGGATTGAATAGGATATGCTGAATCATGGTGAAGATGTAGAAAATTGAATTAATGTAAAAGTGATATTTTGATAGAAGGGAAGATATCCCTTATTGTGTCCATGATGTTAAGATAGTTGCGTTCATCTTGGATGAAGAGATTATTTATTTAGATAAAGTAATTTGTATAGTATTTATGACCCTAGAACTAATAATGTATTTTATGAAAATGTGGTCTAAATTATCATCGATGAAGTTTAAATGTATTCTATTTATATAATATACGCAATAATATTCAAAATAATAAAGCTTGTATGTTTTCAAAAAATTATATGTGGAAATTTATGTTATTACCATATTTCATGATAATATACTCTGAGGGCATTCACATGTTTGAAATGTTGAAAACAAAAGCTAATTTTGGATATATGAGGGCTCAATGATAAGATGATTTCATCACATTCATTATAGAGATTTATATTTCAATCTTTCATAATGATTCTAAGGTTAACAAGTCATGGAATGTTTAAGTTAAACATTGGATAATGTTTGTGAGATTAATGTTTTATCTCACCACATGAGGATTTATGCATATAGGATAACCCAATCCAACCAATTTGTGTAAATGGTAACTAAAGACCTATGGGATGACTTATAAAGTATCTCAAGATCGTTCGGTTGATTTGGTTTGAAATATTCACCTTCATTTCTTAGATTAAGATATTGAGTGGAAATCGAGCAAGGCACACCCAACAGGAGAGGTTTTTCATATGAAATGTAATACAATCTAGTATGTATATCTTTTTGTGAAATTTATTCAAAATTAGGAAAAATAACCTTGAAATAAAAAAATTATATCCTAATTCCTTTATTTTAAATGAATCAAATGACCCCTTAGATCACCACAAATTTATTGTGATGTTATTAATAATTTCTCATAACTAATTTCTCTATCATTCTCTTTGAGAACCTGATAGATATATTTCCCTTCAATGTCCATGTTTTCACTTCCCACCTATATAATCATATTCGAGAAACCAGTTATGAGATATATTGGGTGTGCATTATGGTTCCAAAAATCGTTTTTAAATGAAGATTTAGTATTCATTTTTACGATGTGGGTATTTATGAATGTAACATTCACGTACAAGAATTTTAATATCTCGTGTGATTTTGGGGTAAAAATTCATGTAAAGGGGGTATAATGTAACACCCTGAGATTTTCTAAAATATCTTTATTGAATTAATTTTCCTTTTTTTATATTTTATATTACCCATAACTCTAAATATTGATATTTTCTATGGAATCACTACATTTGTATTTCATTTCCTAAAACACTTATATTATATTTTTGGTACAGGAAACACAATGTTTGGCTTGTGTTACATGCAATGTCAATTTCCATCAATATTTTGGATTAAATTCATGATCTAGTTCTATGGAAACAAAATATATGTTTAAAATTATTGTGAGAATATTATTAAAATTTTCACCTTGAAATTATGATGGATGTTGTTAATGGATTTTTATTTAAAAATGTGAATAAAATGAACTCTGTTAACGTGAAATTAAAGTAAGAACTATATAAAAATAACAAAATTCTGTTTCTAAGAATAATAATATTCTATATAAAAGGACCATTTTATCTCAATAAATAAAATAAACTAGAATTTATTAATTTTGAAATATATTACATATTCTATCGAATATTATTACTATCATCCAATATATTTTATAGCCATAAGATAAGAAAAAAAATCCAATTTTAAGAATAAAGTGATGTATTATATTCTAAAAGTTAATTTTCTTACTTCCTCGTAATGGAGGACCCATTTTAAAGGTTATTCATGAAAGCATTGAAGATTTATTTTGAAAAAATAATCATCATTTTATAAAAAGAAACATAAAAGTTATATTGTGATGAATTATTAAAATTGACTAGGAAGTCAGATTTTTTGATAAATAGTGAATAATATTGAATTTTTATTCAAAATTGCTTCTTTATATATTTTTTTATTAACAAAAATTGTTTTTACTTGTTTTAATGTAGTTTATGATTAATTACACAAAAAATTCCTAATTCATTTTAATGGAATCCATTTCACATTGAATGTTTTTATGAAAACGTAACACACTTTTGAATGTTTTTATTTTAAAATCCCACATTTTCATCCCATCTATGAGATTAAATATAAAAGAATTTCTTCTCAATTTATTCGAATTTGGAAAAATCGATTAAATATTTTTAACTAACATAATATATAATTTCAAATCATTAAAAATTATTTTTAATAAATCATTTTAGTAAATGCAATTAAAATTAATCATAATAATTAAGATAAAATTAAGTTTAACAGGGTATTAAACATTAATCTTAATAGAAAAATGTCCTATAAACATGTAAGAATCCATTTTATATCCCTATTTATAGAATATAACACATTTTATATAATTTTACCATCATTTGAGTTACTTGACATTTGGAAAATATGGGTGAAATTCCCCTTCATAAAATATTCAAGAATTCACCCCTACTCCGCTATACAAATGCACTCACCCCTCCCACTTTTTAACATTCTAAAGTAATTTGGATCTCACAAAATAAAACTAAAAAATATCTCAAAGTCACTCTATGAATCATAGAATCCCCAATTTGGTAATAAATGATTCCATGGATGTCATTGTTGAAAAAATATGAGTTACCTGAAAATGTGGTAACCTTCTTCAATGGTCACATTAGTTTTATTTATGTCTCCACTCCTTAAATTATCACAATTACATGATCGAATAATAACACCAATATAATAAATATAATGATATTATTTTATTATATGGGTTATACCTAAACTTACGAACACACCCGTATAATTGGTAACAAACATACTATTCGGGTGTATGATGAACTACCACCTCACGAAATGAAGTTTTTCATTTTTCCATTACCACCAGTCATAGTTGTGAATAATTATGGAAAAAACGTTTTTATTTGATGTATTTTATATTTATGATTCCTTTATTCACTATTAATTATTATATAAAGCATTCCTTCATGATTTCCAGTTTTTTTAAAATCTGATAACTTCATTTATTGAAGTGTGGACTACGGCCTCCTCAGAGCCATATGATTCGTTTACACTTGACAAAGAATATATTATGGATGGGTTTAGTAATAAAATATGTTATATATTAAATTATTATTAAAATATAATAATATTATATATAAAAACTCACACACACAGATATATATATATATCATTTATGATCATTCATTTAATACTATAGTAAAACAGAATCAAAGTTCATGCGTACGTACGACCCACCTTCTTTGGAAACGATGCCTTTCATTTAAAATTTTTATCCTTTATAAGTTACTATAAATAATAATATATTAAATATATATCATATTAATGTAATTTTTTATCTTTTTGATATAATTATATGTCTATTATGATAAAAAATATAACAAATCAAAACAGAAGACAGAAACAAAGAAACTATTACCCAAAACACAACAATTAACATTGAGTTGTCAATAAATTAGTAATATAACATCATAATAAAATAATATAATGTTGTATATATAATAATATTTTTCTTTTAATTATATATAATAATATTATATTTATTATCAATTAGTATTTAATGAGTACTAAGAGAGTCAAGACTTAAGGTAAGGGTTTTCTCACCTAACTTTTACTTTCTCTGAGACACAAGCCATGATCACCGTAAAGTTAAAACATTTGGTGTATTTAGATCCCATGTATTTATTATATAATTATTATACATAAATTAACTGGTATTTACAAAAATAATTTATTAAATTTATTTTATGGGGTTTATGTTTCAAAAGATACAAAATTTGTAATGTAATTGTGTCATAATTTCCCATCATTGAGACAGAATCCATGTTGTACACCTATATTATTTTACATGGTGTATATACCACCATTTGAAATGTTATATGATAAACCTTGTTATTTTAATGATTTTCAGTGTTTTTTACTTTTATTTTCTTAAATGGGTAGTATAATTAAATGTTATCAAGTAGAAATATTTATCTTGAAGAATCTAATTATTTATCAAGATTGTTTATGAATTTACTTCCAATAATGAAATCCTAAGATAAATATCTCTAAAAAAACCATGTATTTTTTACTCTTCTATTTTTTTATGTTATATCAATGTAATGGTACCATTTTACACAGTTTTTTACTTAAGATAATTAAGAAAATGTTTTTATGAAAATTTTAATATATTCCTACTTTCGGTAGGAAATTTTTGTAGTTATTTAAAAAACTTGTTCAAAAAAATTTATTTTAAAAAAGGTATTATTATTATTACATAAAATTTAATTTAAAATTTTAAATACGTATTAAATTTTTGAAAAAATATTTTTGAAAATGAATCTTCATGTCATTTTCCGATCGAGGGACTTTTCTAAACTATAACTACACAAAAGGAATGTTCAGAATGTACGAATAAAACCTTAGTCATGACCAGAATTTATTTTGAACATAATTTACATGATTACAAGTTATATTTTTATGAAAAAATTATTTTTCTAATATTCTATGCAATCATTTATTTTAAAGTGGGTTACAAAGAAAAATGTTCTAAAAATATGTCTAATGATTCAATAAGTGTCTTAAAAAAAAAAATTATCACTTTAAATGTTATGAAAGATAAAATCAAAGAAAAAGGATATCAAAGACATTTTACATTTATATATATATTTAAATGTTTTATATCTTCTTTAACAAGTTTTAAAGGGATATGGTATTTTTAAAAAATTAGAACGTATTTTATATGTTTTTATGGAATTTTTTTTCAAAATGTTTTCAATCATTTTCAATATGTTTTTATAGTATTTTAAACAAAAATGTTTTCAAAAATATTTTAAGGATTCATTTATAATATTTCAAGGAACATGATAATCATTTTATCTAAGATTATTTTATATTTTTTCATGGAAAATGGTTTTTAAATTTTTTTATGCATCCGTTTTATATTTTATAGGAAAAAAGTATAATTTCTTTAAAGATTATATTATATGATATCTATAAATATGTAATCAAAGGATTTTCGAGAAACCATTATATGTTTTAAATTAAATGGTTTTATGAAAACCATTTTCAAGGAAAAGCTATCTAAAGTAAGAAATTCTCCACAAGACCTTTCAGAGTACTTATCCATCCAAGATGACATAATATGTTGTTTTTATTCTTTACTTGGGATATGATCTTAGAATACAATTTATATTATTTCATGAATGGTTTATGTTGTAATAAAATGATTTTTATAAAACGTATTTCACTTCCATGATTTATATTATTTTGAAACCTGATTCATTTCAGAAGTTATAAATTGACTAAATAATTATGATACCTATCTATTTTTTCATAGGTAATAATATGATGAAATATTATGATATCCATTTAATTTCATGGGTAATAATATTTTTTTAAACCCATCACTTTTTGTTTGTTATGGTGTGATACAGGTTTTATTATCTTGTTGAACATGAATGTATTATTATATAATGAGATGGGTGGGATATTAATCTCCCTCTAAATAATTGGGTAGATATTAGTATATAATGATATAACGATGGGATTCATGTTGCTGGGATTAGTCCAGTTTGGATGACAGGGAGACTTGACGCACTATAGGATGGTGGAGAAACTTGATCCACTATGGGAATACGGGGAAACCTCATCCACTATGGGAAGATGGGGAAAAACCATACACTATAGGATGTTGGGGAAAACAAATCCATATTGGGAGTATGGGGAATACCCATCCACTATAATAAGATAGAAAAACATGATTCCTTAAAATGAATGGATTGTGATTGTTGATGGCGGTGTGTCCCACCAAGTAGGTGTATTCCCCATGATGTGACCAGATAATTTCTAGAAAAACATCAGAACTTATAAGTAATGCTAATAAAAGTTTATGTTAATGACACAATTCCACATGATACTCCCATGCTATGATTTTTTGTATTATTCTCTTGTTTCTATTATGATTTACGTCTAATGAACATTTATTCTTGTGAACATGTTTTATATTCATGATATATGATATGAAATATATCAAAAAAAATATGACCATAATAGATCATGTTATTTTTTATATTATAAGGGTTTATAGCCCCATATAAACACATTAGCGGTGGTTATGAGGAACTGCCTCTAATGTGCCCACCACTATTGTTAGAAGACATTTTCTAGAAATGATTGTAAATTAGTGGGAAAATTAGCTGGAGTTTGATAATAGGGTGTTAAAACCCCCTCCAATTTCATCCAAAAATAATATATTGGTGGCAGTTTTGACTCCCTCTAATATATTTACCAAAATAATGGTAGTTTAAAACCATCAATATTTTAATAACAAGTTACATAATGATGGTAGTTTCTTATATCATCTATATTTAAAGATCATTTTATAGGGGGTATTAACCCCCTCTAATATTGGAAATATTAGAGGTGTTTATTAAAGCCAAAACTAATTAGTTAATTTGCTTTTAATTTTCAACACCCACCCTTGTTCACACCCCTCTTGTTCTGGTTAGCCCTACACCCCTACCTTTACAATAAGGCGCCGACCCACCCCGCCATTGCCTCACATTCTAGTCTTTACATCCTCAAACCTGATCTTGTTCTGGTTAGGCCCACCCCTCCACTCCCTTGCCTCTTATTCTGGTTAGGCCCAACCTTCCATAACCTCCCATTTCCAGTTTGGTCCCACCTCACAGAACACCTCGTCTCTCATTCACCTACGTGCTATGTTGTGCCTTAGCAAAATGTGACCCTACTAGGTATCGAAACATTTACCCCAAGCATAAAGGGCACCTCCCCTTTCTAATATGGTAAAGTGTTTTTCCTATTTAATGAACATTTTTATATATATTTATATTTGGATAGTCATTTAATTATATATTATTTAAGTAAATATTTAAATATATATAAACATTTATATATGATATATTTGTGTACAATATTTATATATAATATATATTTGTGTAGAATATAATATAATATAATATTTATTTATTTATGATATATATAATGTATTTTTCAATAATATATGACGTATATATTTGTCTATAATATATATATATATACAAATAATTATATTTACATATATAAATATATAGTTATACATATATATACATGTGTGTGTGTATTTATGTATTGACATAAAATTTATACATATAATATATTTATAGAATATATATTTATGTATTAATTTTTATAAATTTTTATATATGTACGCGTGTGTGTAACAATAATATTAATAATTTTTTTATTACAACTATTTTTTACACTATATAAATTATATGTTGGTTTTATAAATATTAACCATTTATATATTTTATCATATATATTATACAAATATTATATTAATAAAATTTATATTATATATTTATGTATGAAATCATATAAATTTATATTATATCCTATATATATATATAGACAAAACTAAATACATTCATATAATTGGAAAAATATAATATAGTTCAACGATATATATATACTAAATCTATTTATAATTAATATGATATACTGTAATATATATAAGATAATTATATAATTTATATAAGTTTATATATAATTAAATATTTATAATATATTATATATAATATTATTATGTAATATAATAATAATAATTATTATATATATATATCAATGTGTGTATTTATCTTTGAATTTCCGGATATTTTATATATTCTTATACATAATATAATATAAATGTATTTTTTCAAAATTTATATAATTAAAATGTATTTAATATAATATATGTATGATATAAATCAAAATAAAAATGTATTGTATTTAAAAAACCATATATAAATGTTATAAATTTGAATAAATACATTTATAATTACATTTATTTTATGTATACCGATATTTATATATGTATACATTTTTTTAATATGTATAATAATTTATTTAATGTATTTATATTACATATGTATATATATATATATATTTATAATGTATCTAATACATCTATATAATGGGATTATGTAATATATATATATATATATGTAAATGAACACACATATATTATAAAATATGAGATTTATATGATATTTCTTTTAAGAATGAAATAAAAATTTTAGGGTGTTTAGAACCCCCTTTAATCAAAGGGATAGTGGTTGTTCATGCCCCCATAAAATTTCTTGATTTATTGGCAGATCAAAACCCCCATATAATGGCATCAATTAGAGGGTGTTCAAACCAACCTATAATGTCTTCAATTAGAGGGGGTTCTTACCCCCCTCTAATGTGATAAATTAGAGGGGGTACAAAACCCCCTCTAATCCAAGGGATTAGTAGCGATTTCTAAACCCCATCTAATATCTTAAAATAGAGGGGGTTGTGATCCTTGACATTTTACATAAAAAATAAAATATATATAGATATATAACTTGTAACGCCCCGACCCCAGCTACCCAGAGCCGGTGCGTTACTTCGTAACATTGGCATGATCCCAAAAGATCAAGTCTCGAAAGACCGATTAGTTTAGTAGCCTTGGAAACACTAGATACATTTATAAGTCTTTCATTACATCGAAATTAAACAAACTACAAAAAACATGGTCTTCATATTCCACACTCATATCTTCACTGATTATTCTTGCAAGTCAGTCATAAAATACTTCTTCACAACCTGGAAAATTTTTAAACATTGAAAGGGGTGAGCTCAAATGCTCAGTAAGGATAACAATAATGCGGAAGCTTTCATAAATAAACATTAACATTTAAGGCAATGTATAACTAAAACAAAAGCCTCTTAAACATGAACTTCAACATAATATGGCAAAAGTAAAATGAGATAATGCCATTTACTTCTTCACATGGATATTCTACTGGTCGAATAATCACATGTAATATCAATAACCACTTTCATAATGATGGAATGCATAATGCCAGACTATCATAACCACATAGCCAAGGCCTCGTGCCAAGACTACAAATAAGATTTTGTCAAGGCCTTGTGCCAAGACACTAGTTTGTCTCATGAGACCTGCCGATGCATCGAGGAGCTATAGCGGGCTCCACCCGTCACTTATTAAGTCCAATGCATTCCTCATATGAATAGGTTTAAACATATCATAAACCATAACATAATTGTATCACATAAAACATGCATAAAGGAAACATAACATTTCCACATTTCAATCACAAGATATCAATAAAGCACATTGATATAATAAAAACGCTTTCAAAACCATTTTCAATACCAAAATAAAAGAAAGTTAAAACTTTGTATTTATTTTTCATAAAAAAAAGATGGCTTATAGAGGAAGCCGAAACTCAAATAACGGTCACGACGGCGGAGTAGTCGTTGTCGCCGCATAAGTACGGAAAGAAAAACATTCCCTTTTTGTCGTTTAGTAAAATGCTTCGTATAAAAAAGATTCCTTTTTAATAAACATGTAAGTCAAAGGGGTTTATACACCGTATAAAAGAAAGTTGTGTATAAAGCCAAATATGCCTCAATGAAAGGAGATTGAGACAAAGTCCTTAAAAAGATCATTTTTAAAATAAAATAGATCTATTATGTGTATTCATTATAGGTACACATAAAGAAAGTAAAAATACAAAATAGGACATAATAATATCATGACATAATTTGAAAGTAGGAGATTAACCCAAAGAATGGAAGTTGGGTTAAGAAATTCCCTTACCTCGTGTCTGACTTGACTCAACCGTTCTTTAACCTCCTTAAAAAGTGTAACTCTTTTTGAGTTGAGCCTAAAGGCTTCCTTTGAAAGGATTCTTCCCAAAGGGAATCCTCTAGGATGAGGAGAGGGATGTGGAGAGAGCAAATGGGCAGGGGTTGGCCGAGCCAATGGCTTGAAGAGTGTGTGAAATGAGGTAGAGGTGGGGGCCTTTTATAAGAGGAGAGGAAGGGCACTTTTGGAAAGTAAAGGAACATTACATTATTTGAAAATGTGTTTCGGTTTTAAAAGGTCCCACATTGATAGAATTCGTGGATAAGGTGATAAGGCATCGAAATATCTTCATCCAATAGGCTTTGGACAAGTGTAAGCCTCGGATTTTGCATTATCTTCTCATTTTATTTAAATCGTCAAATAATGATGTCATCGCTGCATCATTATTATGTCATAAATAATTAAATTTATTTAATGTCTAAAAATTATAAAAAAAATACTATGATATAGGAAATCTTTTTATCTTTCCAATGACTATTTATAATCAAAATTTGGACTTGTGTAACCCTACTTAAAAATTGTTTTAGTAAAACACTTTATGTTAGTGTCATTTTCACTTTAACATTAAATAAAAAGTAATTTATGTTATTTCCCAACAAAAGTGGATCCATGGGGTCCCCAAGTTAGGCCATGGCTTGTCTTGGTCGGCCATGACACAACCAATGAGGTTGGGACATGTGTCTAGGTCATTTAATATTATTAAAGTATTATTTATACCTTAAACTACCCTAATTACCACTAATCGCGATTAAGAACTTAATAAGTTACTATTCACCAAAAAATTATTTTTATCCCATTGAACCACATTTTACTTCTTAATGACAACCATGTATGTCGGATTTTTGAAAATCAAATCACAGAAGTGGTAATATTTCATTTAAACGAAAAATCAGTTATTTAACAACCACTTAGTGGTTTCACTATTCATCAAAAATTGAAGTTTTTCAGAATAAGGCCAAAATTTCACCCTAAGCTATAATTGATATTCCGAATTGAAAAATGATGTCTATTTTACAAAATTCCAAACATATTAGTTGCATTAATTAATTTTATAATTAATTCCCGCTGTCACAACAAATAGCGTGTTTTTAAGAAACAATTTATATCAAAAGATTGGCAATTGTTTATGTCCAATTTCAATGTTAAATTAATTCTAATGACCACCATTGGATAAAATGGTAAAAATATATTCTAATTATACTCTAAAACCACTCAATAGTATAATTTATCACTATGAATTATTTTGATTAAAAAAGTTGTTTTAAGTATTTTTCACTATTCATAAAAATTTTGAAGTTCTCAGAAAATTACAAAAAATTCAACATGGGTTAATTTCAATATTAGGAATACAAAAATGAAGTCCATTTTGAAATATAAAATTTCTATAATTTTAAAAAGTGGTTATTACTATTCATAACGGCTACTTTGATTTGTCGCGATGTTTTAGAACTCGAAGTTGCGTACAATGCAAGCTATTGCATTATTGAAAGAGAGGCGTATCGTGGAAGCTCGGGGTGTTACATTCTCCCCTCCTTCAATAAATTGCGTCCTCGCAATTTGATATAAGAGGGTGAAAATAGAAAATACCTTTGTGGAAAACCCACATCGGAAATAAGGTTAATAGAATTTAGTCTTAATAAGAGGGAAATGGAAATAAGAAAGTCACCACCAAATCATGATCTCGATAAGGAGAACATTGGTGGCAATTAGAGACATATAATTTGAGGAAAAACGTAAATATTTGTAGGGATTGATTGAGGTCATCAATCACAATCAACTGTCAAATTGAGGGCCTCAAAGCCTTCAATCTATGTTGATTTAAAATATCATCAGTTCAACAAAACATAAGTTATTAGGATAACACATTTTTTTGTTTTAATATCCCTTTACTAAAGTTTAAGAATTAATTTATTCATTGAATAAGAGATAGGTATATATATATATATGTGTTTGACATTAGAGTTTCAACCTTCAACTCATCTTTCACTCAAAAGATAATAGAACTCAAAAATATTATACTTATCCTAATTGTATAAGGTTCCAAATGTTAACACATACCATTTAGATTAGTAAAATGATTTTGTAATAACCAGGGACTTCCTGTAGGCTAGTGGTAGGAAATAAAGGCCTGTCGCACTATGGTTGTGGGTTCGATTCCTGCAGCTTTGTCCGACACGACGGGTTATGCCCCACCCTGCAGGTTGTCCTTTTCATAAAACTATAGTATTCCAAGAATAATATCCAGAAAATTTTTAACCTTAAATTTACTATCCAAGGTTCAACTTAATCCACTCCAACCTTTATAGTTATCCAAAATACCTCTGTCCAGACTTTCTCTAAAAGGTCTCTTAATTCCAAAATCAATTTATCAGATTCCCCAAACAAAGAAATGTTTCTCTTATTGTCACATACCAAAAATATGATTACCTTAATCATATTAAAACCTTACTGAAATCAAAAAGTAATGCAGTACAATCCATATATATATATTACATTATTCTTATAACCAGAATATAATCCTTGAGTCCAAAAGCACCAATACATTAGTTATTCTGCTTCAACTGTAGTAATAGCATAAGATTGTCCTTGATCCCTTGTCCTTTTCTGAGGTAAGTTTCCTTGACGCTTAGGACATTCATTTGCATAATGACCCATTTCTCTACAATTGTAGCATTCAACTTTGACAGCCTCTTTCTTTCCCTTGCAATCACGTGCCTGGTGACCTTTTTCTCCACATTTATAACAGACTCCCATTCCTTTTAGGCAAGTACCAGGGTGATTCTTCCCACAATTATCACATAATGGAAAATCCTTCTTTCCCTTTTTCCCTTTATCTGTCTCTTGTTCCACCGTTCTCTTCTTCTCTTGCTTTACTTTGTTGTCATAAGACTTAGAGAATTCCTTTTCTGTCTTGATAGCACATGAGACTATATCTTCGTATGTTGAGAAAGATTGTGACACTAGAGCTCGACGGAGAAATGGTTTTAACCCATCAAAGAAACGATCAATCTTACTTCTTGGGTTACGTATATAATCGGCAGCATGCCTCGCTAACCTTGTAAAGTTAGCCTCATACTTTGCGACATTCTCATCCTCCTTCTGCCTCAAACTCAGAAATTGCCTTTCCATATCTGCTCGATGGTCACGAGGAAAGTATTTTTCTAAGAACAACTCTTTGAACTCTCTCCATTCCATATTCGATACGTCATCATCTTCCTTTGTGTTTTGAATCAGTGACCACCACTGATCGGCATCTCCAGTGAGGCGGTAAACTGCCATGACAACCTTCTCCCTTTCACTACTCCCCAAGGCATGGAATATTTTCTCTAAGGAATTTATCCATTGCTCAGCTATTGTAGGATTTGTACTCCCATTGAAGGTTGGCGGTTGTTGCCTCATGAAACGGTCTAGCATTGATCCTCCACGTTGCGGATCAGGGTGCTCCATACGAGTAAGGTTGTTATTCATAACCTGCGTGAGTTGTCCCAGTATGGTAATAAGTTGATCAGCACCAGTTGTATCTCCAGGTCCACAATAATTATCTTGAGCAGGAGGGAAATCCCTACACGGAGTTCGTGCATTGATACGGTTTCCATTCCTTCCACTAGGCGCCATTTCTAAACAATGGCATAAACTAGATTAGTTTATGAATCAAAATACATAATTCCATACTTGTAAAATACTTAACATAAATTGAACTATTTATGGATATAATCCATAATCATAAAAAGAAATGTTTTCTTTGAGAAAGTATATACTCATAACCCTTCATAGTGGTTTGTAAAGAAAATGAGAATTATCCTAAGCATATCCCCCGGGAGTGTCGTAACCAAGAGTGCAGCAAGGCCCGTTTTCGTGCACCAGTTCCCGTTCGAGTCTAGCTCAAAGCGGTGTTTTCGGGTTTTACCCCTAGGTACATCTGTGCCAGAGCCGCCTCTACCTGCTCGTATCCAGACAGGGATGTATTGCTCGGAAAAGTCATAACATCTCTATAATACCAAAATTCTAGGAAGTTCTTTTATACTAATCCTCAGAGTTCATCTTAGGTCTACGTGCTCTAATCAGAGTTTATCTAAATCTAGCTTCCAAGGTTAGTACTAAACTGCCTCTGATACCAACTGTAACGCCCCGACCCCAGCTACCCAGAGCCGGTGCGTTACTTCGTAACATTGGCATGATCCCAAAAGATCAAGTCTCGAAAGACCGATTAGTTTAGTAGCCTTGGAAACACTAGATACATTCATAAGTCTTTCATTACATCGAAATTAAACAAACTACAAAAAAACATGGTCTTCATATTCCACACTCATATCTTCACTGATTATTCTTGCAAGTCAGTCATAAAATACTTCTTCACAACCTGGAAAATTTTTAAACATTGAAAGGGGTGAGCTCAAATGCTCAGTAAGGATAACAATAATGCGGAAGCTTTCATAAATAAACATTAACATTTAAGGCAATGTATAACTAAAACAAAAGCCTCTTAAACATGAACTTCAACATAATATGGCAAAAGTAAAATGAGATAATGCCATTTACTTCTTCACATGGATATTCTACTGGTCGAATAATCACATGTAATATCAATAACCACTTTCATAATGATGGAATGCATAATGCCAGACTATCATAACCACATAGCCAAGGCCTCGTGCCAAGACTACAAATAAGATTTTGTCAAGGCCTTGTGCCAAGACACTAGTTTGTCTCATGAGACCTGCCGATGCATCGAGGAGCTATAGCGGGCTCCACCCGTCACTTATTAAGTCCAATGCATTCCTCATATGAATAGGTTTAAACATATCATAAACCATAACATAATTGTATCACATAAAACATGCATAAAGGAAACATAACATTTCCACATTTCAATCACAAGATATCAATAAAGCACATTGATATAATAAAAACGCTTTCAAAACCATTTTCAATACCAAAATAAAAGAAAGTTAAAACTTTGTATTTATTTTTCATAAAAAAAAGATGGCTTATAGAGGAAGCCGAAACTCAAATAACGGTCACGACGGCGGAGTAGTCGTTGTCGCCGCATAAGTACGGAAAGAAAAACATTCCATTTTTGTCGTTTAGTAAAATGCTTCGTATAAAAAAGATTCCTTTTTAATAAACATGTAAGTCAAAGGGGTTTATACACCGTATAAAAGAAAGTTGTGTATAAAGCCAAATATGCCTCAATGAAAGGAGATTGAGACAAAGTCCTTAAAAAGATCATTTTTAAAATAAAATAGATCTATTATGTGTATTCACTATAGGTACACATAAAGAAAGTAAAAATACAAAATAGGACATAATAATATCATGACATAATTTGAAAGTAGGAGATTAACCCAAAGAATGGAAGTTGGGTTAAGAAATTCCCTTACCTCGTGTCTGACTTGACTCAACCGTTCTTTAACCTCCTTAAAAAGTGTAACTCTTTTTGAGTTGAGCCTAAAGGCTTCCTTTGAAAGGATTCTGCCCAAAGGGAATCCTCTAGGATGAGGAGAGGGATGTGGAGAGAGCAAATGGGCAGGGGTTGGCCGAGCCAATGGCTTGAAGAGTGTGTGAAATGAGGTAGAGGTGGGGGCCTTTTATAAGAGGAGAGGAAGGGCACTTTTGGAAAGTAAAGGAACATTACATTATTTGAAAATGTGTTTCGGTTTTAAAAGGTCCCACATTGATAGAATTCGTGGATAAGGTGATAAGGCATCGAAATATCTTCATCCAATAGGCTTTGGACAAGTGTAAGCCTCGGATTTTGCATTATCTTCTCATTTTATTTAAATCGTCAAATAATGATGTCATCGCTGCATCATTATTATGTCATAAATAATTAAATTTATTTAATGTCTAAAAATTATAAAAAAAATACTATGATATAGGAAATCTTTTTATCTTTCCAATGACTATTTATAATCAAAATTTGGACTTGTGTAACCCTACTTAAAAATTGTTTTAGTAAAACACTTTATGTTAGTGTCATTTTCACTTTAACATTAAATAAAAAGTAATTTATGTTATTTCCCAACAAAAGTGGATCCATGGGGTCCCCAAGTTAGGCCATGGCTTGTCTTGGTCGGCCATGACACAACCAATGAGGTTGGGACATGTGTCTAGGTCATTTAATATTATTAAAGTATTATTTATACCTTAAACTACCCTAATTACCACTAATCGCGATTAAGAACTTAATAAGTTACTATTCACCAAAAAATTATTTTTATCCCATTGAACCACATTTTACTTCTTAATGACAACCATGTATGTCGGATTTTTGAAAATCAAATCACAGAAGTGGTAATATTTCATTTAAACGAAAAATCAGTTATTTAACAACCACTTAGTGGTTTCACTATTCATCAAAAATTGAAGTTTTTCAGAATAAAACCAAAATTTCACCCTAAGCTATAATTGATATTCCGAATTGAAAAATGATGTCTATTTTACAAAATTCCAAACATATTAGTTGCATTAATTAATTTTATAATTAATTCCCGCTGTCACAACAAATAGCGTGTTTTTAAGAAACAATTTATATCAAAAGATTGGCAATTGTTTATGTCCAATTTCAATGTTAAATTAATTCTAATGACCACCATTGGATAAAATGGTAAAAATATATTCTAATTATACTCTAAAACCCCTCAATAGTATAATTTATCACTATGAATTATTTTGATTAAAAAAGTTGTTTTAAGTATTTTTCACTATTCATAAAAATTTTGAAGTTCTCAGAAAATTACAAAAAATTCAACATGGGTTAATTTCAATATTAGGAATACAAAAATGAAGTCCATTTTGAAATATAAAATTTCTATAATTTTAAAAAGTGGTTATTACTATTCATAACGGCTACTTTGATTTGTCGCGATGTTTTAGAACTCGAAGTTGCGTACAATGCAAGCTATTGCATTATTGAAAGAGAGGCGTATCGTGGAAGCTCGGGGTGTTACATAACTAAATAAAAAAAATATATTTATATATATCTTCTTTAAAATCCTACCAAATATATAGAACCACTAATTATTAAATTATTGGATGTTTTGACATAAAGCCTATAATATCAAATAAAATACAAAAAAATAATGATTAAAAAATTATAAGTGGTAGTGAACCCCCTCTAAATTGAATGATTAGAGGGGGTTGTGCATAACACCCTCTAAAATGAATATATAGGGGCCTTTGTATAACCCCCTCTAAAAACCAACTGCTAATATGCTATTTTTTTTCTACTGTATGATATTCTAATGTTATAGTCATGTTCTTGTACCCTTATTCTTGTAACTATGCTTACATATATCTTTTTTTACCACTATTGGGTATATGATATCACCAATGTTATTGTTTCCCCCAGGTTATGAGTATATATTTTATATATGATATGACAGAGAGGGGTGTTATTCTTAGAGTGCTTAGTCGGAGATAATGTAGCTCACTCATGTAAAGGTGTTTACATTTCCTCGTTTCTAATGGAACTAAACTAATATAGTATTTGGGCATCTATTTTTTTTATTTATATAGGTATTTCAAAAAAATGATCTAATATATATTTACATTAAGACTAGTTTGTTATAGCCTCTAATAGTTCATGTCATGTACAATAGTGACAATCTGGAGATCATTTGTTGATTAGTTCCTCTCATGTGCCCTTACATAACGAGACCCATACACCACGACTCGGTCTTCCTGCATCATAATTTCTCCAAGCCTAATTGATTATCTATCTCAATATACTATATAGACCCCATATGGATATAGATGATTCATGACTAATGTTGATGTTAGACTCCCATTCAACTTCTAAAAGTATTTCTCATAGGTATATAACCGTAACATCATAAAACCCTTCGTATTCAAGACCTTGAGAGGTTCCTCTATGTATGATATTTCCTATATGAAATTCCTGTAATGTCCATCCTGCCCAAAGAAACACTGTATGTCAAAATCATTTTCGAGATGCTCATAGTAAACTAGAGCTATCACCTTTTGTGTGTCAATAAAAAATCCAATATCTATGGTAATATGACACATGAAATGAATATTCTCCATCCTAAATTGATATTTTTTATTTTAGTATATAATGAATTCTCTCTCTATGTATCCAGAATTATCTCAATATGTTTTGAATGGTCATGTCGATTGTGAAAATACTCCAAGATATCAATCATGAATAAGACAGAAAATGAATCCAAATATGGATGGAAAACTCAGTTCATAAGCTCTATGAAATCATCTATCACATTTGTGAGATCAAAAAACATAACTAGATACTTATGTAGACCATAAATACATTGAAAATCTATACAATATATCTATACCGGTCAAACATGTACGTGGTGACAACCCAATGTCATATCAATGTTTGGGAAAACCTATGCTCCATAGAGATGGACTAAGAGATAATCTATATCAGGCAAGGGATAAGTGTTCATAAAAATAAATTGGATCAATTTTTGGTAATCCACACATAGTTTTAGGGTATCATTCATACTTTACACAAAAAGGATAGGAGAACCCTACAATAAAGTATTGGGTCACAAAAACCCATTTTCATCCAAATATTCTAGCTGCCTATTCAGCTCCTACAACTCTATAATATTCATACAATATGGAGGAATAGATACTGGTTCATCACCTAGTACTATATCATTAGAGAAACCCACCTCTCCTTATGAGGTAAAATAGGAATTTTATTTTGGAAAAAATCTATGAAATGATCAATCCTTAGAGTTAAATGTTTATGTAACAGGCCTAAATCATCATGATATAAACTGAAAATATTGGATATAATCCTACCCATACCAGGATTCTTAGCTCCAGATCTACCTATCTGAATATTGTTGTCTTCATTATGAATCCAAAACCACCCTATGGTGATGTAATGGTTACCATTTAGTGATAACATTCCACATGAGATCGATAAGAAACTATCTAGACAATCTGAAAAATGAGGTCAAACCCTTTAATCATGACGAGGAAGAGACAATGTATGAATAAAAACCCACCAATACAAAAGGGTAACTCCCTACACTGGCATACACCATCCATTCTAATTCCCAACAATGTATCCAATGTCACTACACAATCATAAAACCAAAAAAATATCCCCAGGATGTTCCAAATATGTATATATATGCATATATTAGAATCACACGTATGAAAAAACAAAATAATATAGTATAGGATAATGAGATCCTACCTTTCACCGTAGACAACTCGATACTCGGTTCCTTGAGTGTAGGATATACATAATATATGTGGCCTCACCTGAAGACTTGTGAAACAACCATACTATGCAGAGAATACTGGCTCTACTCTCATGATACAACATGATCTTGGTGAAATCATCCCTAACAACCACCTCACTATGAATGACCATAAATAAACCAACACCCAGCTTAATGTGGATATTTCAATCCCACTCATGAACCTAGAGTAGAGGTCAACCCCTTTCCACTAACTACTGCTAGGAATGTATTGTAGAAATGAAAAATGTGTCTAATCCCGCAAAATATCTGCAGTTAAATTGGTCTCTATCACACTGATTCATCATATGATCTCATATCCCACAGTAATGAAAGAATACATAACTATTAGTACTAATAGTATGGATGGTACTCCCATCACAAGAATCATCAATGTTGTATATCCTGCCACCTAATTCTGATCCACTAGTTCGAGTGGTATAATTTCTCTACTCTGCACCCCATATTCCCTCGAGTTTTTTTCATTAATTAGCACCTAATACACTATTTATATAATAGTTTTCTACTAAAATATGATGAACTATACATGAACTACAATCCTGAGACCTTCCGTGAAATGTCTCTCACTTGATGGCTCATCATCAAGATAAATCTTTGAAAAATAAAGAAAATATTTAAAGCATGTAAAATAGTCCATGACAGTCAACACACCCTAATCAAAGTTCAAAAAATCACTATCCCTTTTAGATATCAGTGTCCCATAAATTAATTTATCAAAAAATAGAGATTTTAAATAAATTGATACTCTATAGCATATCTACCAAGATCAAAACATCTTACCAACATTTAGCTAATCCCATTAGCATATATGGTACGACCTTAAGTCTACTCTTAGGAGGTGTCTCCAAATGCATTAAAATAAAAAAAATGTATCAAGGCATAGCTCATCAGTATATGGCCTTCCATCGCCCAAAAATGTTGAAGTATTATAATAATAAAAAAATAGAGATTAACTCCTCCATAGACAATTCAGGCTATGAGGATCATTGAATAGTATGCATAAAACATAGGAAAACTTTAGGCAATTATTCCTCAACACCCATATCTAATAAAAATTTTCATTCCCCAAATAGAAGTAATGGAAGATATACTAGTAGCCTATATCCCACAAAATCCGAATCAAGATCATCACCACTATCCTGGTGTACAACGGGAGTTCTTCATGGTGTTACATATTTATAAAGCCTAGTGCACACTTAAAAAAATACCGATATGGAAATATCAAAGATAAATGCATAGGAAAGGTAAAATCCTTACTTTAAACAAGGAACACCACTTTTCCTGCACCAAAATCTTGGACTGGGAAATAAGAATAACCATAAAGAGAACCAGAGGCACATCCTAGTTCCAATTCTATTGTTAGTCCTAGGTCATGTTCACTCATTTTCACAATTTGAAATTCTTTATTGTTCATATTAATTTTCTATTTTATTTAAATACATAAACCAAATGTTTCACCACTTAAAATCCATAAGGTCCCGTAGACCATAGGACTTGAAATGTGGCATCCAATTAATTCAAACCAAAACATGTACTTCTCTTTGTAAAAAAATATTTATTAATCAACGTTCCATAATAGACTAATTAGGGTGTCTGTTTTAGCCTATGAAGGAAGACACTATTTAGGTTACAACTTACACTCAATATACCAAATATGATTCCCAATTCCTGATAGAAAAAATTTATCAAATATGTATATTACTCAAGGAACACTTAATAAATGTCATGTAGTCTTGAAATGCATCATATATGGCATGGCATAATCCATTGAATGTGAATTCTAAAAAGAACAAAAAATTAATCAATATAGGGAATACTATAATCTTATCGGGAAACATTAAAATCCATAATCATAAGGAACATAAAACAATATGTTTGTCACCCAACAGTGGAGTCAAATCAACTATAATAAGAAAATAAAAAAAGCATGTTTTGTTTATGGAAATTTGAAAATTTCCTCTATACAAGTTATCTAATACCTCGGTAAACTCAATAAAAAATTCCATTACTTTTATAATCAAATGATTATTATCTCAAAATAGTAATTCTAGAAAAGAATCTTCTCTATTAACACATTGTAACATTCTGACCCTGTAGCCACAAAATGGTTCTCCTAGCTAGTGGGTCACGTGTCCTCAAGAACACCTCCTCAAACACTGGATTCTCTCGACTAGAATTTAGGGCCTAGGGTGTCTCCCTGGTGAGATTATACCATGATGTCATAGTTTATCATAGTTGTGTAATATATAAGATGTACCAAATGCATAAAATAAATGACTAACTAAAGATAATCATCCATAAGACTATAATAATTGATAATACAATCACAATGTCATGTAAAGTATGATGATCCAATCATGTCTCTATACAAAAAGGTATGAAATACCATGGAATAAGAGAAAATATAAAAATTATATCAATGCACAAAATAAACCAAAAATAATTATCTTCGGATAACCACATGATCTTGGATTAGTCTCGTGCTCCCAATACCCTATGTAGAAATAAAATCAACCATCATAAAGTGGGTGATTTCCCCAGTCCTTACATGAATCCCTGAAGTCATTATGGTTACCCAATAGACGCTTATCAGGGTGTGAGAGAACACTCTATAGGACAATACCGATAGTGTCTACAACATTTCTAGTGAGTGGAATATAAATTTTAGTAGTGTGTTTTATATCCCATGTATAATAGTAATGAAAATAAAGTAAAAAATGAAATGGTGATCCTATCCTGAAAAAAATGGATCCCTATGAACGTTATTCAATATCCCATAACAATGGAAAATATAACACATAAATAAATTGCTGTTAACCCATCCAGTAAAACAACTGAAATTAGATACCCAAACTAGGGATATCTATATTGAATAGAAAGAATATCCAAATTGGACATTTCATATAAAAATGGGGAAAACATCCCCAAAAGCCTATGAAATGTAATCCAATTTTAGATGAAAATGGTGGGATCCATAGTATAGAATACTAATTCATCCTCATCATGTCCCAAGAGAACCTCAAGGGAAACTCCATAATGAATTTGAGGGAATCCAAGGAGCATGTCGATAGAGAATGTCCGTTGAGAGTATAAGATAGATTGATCCATGGGGTAGAAATTCCCTTGAAATCCTATGGAATTAGAATCCATGGAGTAGAATTGTCCTTGGACTCCAATACAATAATCAATATAGATCCATGGAGTTGTAATGTCCATGATATCTAATAGAATCTGGATCCAAGGAACTCATCCAAGGAATCCAATACAATTATCAAATCCATCAATCAATTCAATAATGATTTCACAACCATTAACAATCCAATAGTTCATCTAATGTGTTAAAAAATTTCCATTTAAATAAAATAAGCATTTATATATCATCAAATCAATGTGAAGGGGGCATAATGTTCACTTATTCCTTCATTTAATTCTCATTCAATTAAGAAGGATCCAAATATGGCTAGTAATCTCACACAAACACATCAGGGTGGTATACCATAAGGCTAATACAATGGAATACACAATGGGTGGCCTATGTTAATTCAAACTATCTCCCACCACAGAAATGAACTTGTAGATAACCCTAACATGTCACAATTAATTCAATTCAATGATTCAATTAATTTTTGTGGCAGCACCAGAATGTCTGACATTAGACAAAGAAAAAATTGGGTATATAAAAAACCATGACTTGAAATAATGGTATACACCACCAAAAATATACATGTGGTAGAAAACTATTCCAATATTGACTAATGGTATTGTCCAGATAAGGTGAAAACTGAAGAATAGATGATAACCCTAGAAATATGGAATCCTTTCTTACACTAGAATAACAACATTGATATAAATATAAATGGATACAAGAACATGAGTAATTGGAAAATCACAAGAGTTTATCCAAAGAGACATAAAGTGGAAGTAATAGAGTCCATATCTCAAAACAATAGAAAATAATAGGTTACGTTCAAATGGGAAGCTCCCACACCAAGGGAGGAGAGTGGTGAGTTTCTATAAAAATAAGGATTCCCTACATATTTTTTTGAAAACTTTCATCGAGAATTTACACAACATATAATTGATTTAGGCATCATATAAATCTCTTGGTGTCCCTTATGGGGAAATATTATTAAATGTCATGAAATGTTCTGCCCAAGGCAATACACATTGTTTAATTAGTACACACTTTGTATTATAATTACACATCATGTAATCATCCTACTAGCTACCTTCATCCCCACCTCATCATTTCTGTCGAAAAATATATCAACTGGCCCACGGGTTTATCATAAGGGTCTAAGAAAAAACAAAATGTTTAAAATTGTTAATTTGGAAACAACAAGTCTATATCTCAAGAAGACCATATGATCATATAGTATCATTGTGTTATTTTAGTTATTATGCATTGGGGATATGTGGTAATCAAACCATCCTTATTAATTCATAATATATTTTATGATCAGTTTGACTGGGGAAAAGTTTCAACATTTTATAGGCTAGTTATTCAATAATAATGTCTATTTTATGTATGTTTTATATTTATATCCTCTCGTTTCATGTGATTATTTTATCTTACATAGTAAGTGATGAAAAAGGCACACTATAGACCCTAGATGCCTCGATTGTTCTTAGGGGACAAACTAGTTTTTGATTTGGTTGAGGCCTCTAATTTTTTATGTATTATGTCTTGGTGCATGGCCTTGATAGTTAGTTTATGATGTCTCAAATTATGCATTCAATAATTATGAGATTATTCATTTATGTCATTTTGATTATTTTCATATTTATGATATTTGTAGATAATTATCCAGATCATGTGATTAGTTATATGAAGTCATTGGATGCTTATTTGTTACCTCCATATTACTATTTATAATCATGTTAATGATTAAATATCATACGTTTTCAGTCATTTATCTTTCCATGTTGATTATTAATTATTTAATTATTATATAATTCACTGTAAATAAACATTATCGATCATTTGATTTCTCTCTTAATTTTTCCTTTTCTATAGGATATAAAGAAGGAAGATTTGAATCTATTTTGGGATATAGAATATTTACTTTCACATTTTTTTTATTTTTTCAGTTATAAATTGAGATTCATGTAAGTATCTAGTTTAAAAAATGAAAAAAAGTTATTTTGGATATAATCATGTGTATGCAGTTACAATGTAATAAATTTACAAAAATCATTATGATACTAGGGTCAGGGTCATTACATTATCAATTTTAAAATATGAAATTCCAATATGTGTTATAAATTAATTTTAATATTGACACACACAAAACATTAAACAGTTTTGGAGAATTTTTTTTCAGTGTAAAAATGATTTTATTCTCATCCCTTTATGGGTAATAACCATTAGATTAATGATAGTATATTTGATTAAATATATAATTTAAATAATTCATTAAAATAATTATCATTTGTGTTTAACTAAATTTATGATGGAAAAAATACCTTACACATGTTAATATAAATTCTTGAATATATCTATTTTCAACCTTAAATAATTTCATCATCATTACAAGATAATTAAATGTAAATGTATAAGTGAATATTCTTCCTATTTTATTCATTATAAATATATTTCTCTATTTATGAGTTATTATAAAGATATTTTATTTAGATAAAAATACCTAATTTATAGAAAATACGAATCATAAATTTTTTTGGTATATATGAATATATTATTATCATTAAAATTTGTAAAATTATTTCAATAAATAAATACATTTTAATTAAGGCGAAAATATGATTCATATTTATAATAATTTTTTTATTAATACAAAAATATGTTAATCCTAGGTAAATAAAACTACAATCAAATTTAATATTAATATTTCCAAAGTATATCATGTTGAGTCTAAGCATATTGTTGGATGTAATGTTAGATATTAAGAAATTAAAATTTATTAAATAGAAATATATATATTTAAATATTTTGGTGTTAAAATATATCCCCTTATAAGAATTTTCCCTTAAAAGTGCATCTCACTGATATAAAAAATTGGTGATACATTTTCTTCATCACATCTCGAGTTCACATATTGCTTCCCCAAACACCTGATTTTTATTAAATAATTTTACCAAAATATTGGTCTTGTTTCATAACACATTATCTATTAATTAAATAATATCTTTTTATATATCATTATAATAAATATCGATCTCTTGAAATATAACCTCGAAACTTATTATATGGTATGGTTCATATAAATACTTCTTCAAAAGTGGCACAAGGAACGTATTGTGATATGGGGAGAGGTTATGTGGAGTCAACAAAAGGCATTATAGCATCTCGATAAAATCAAGAATCATAATGTGGTAAATATATCAAGGGTTCAAATTTACCGTCCCTCTATGATTGAAAACGTTAATATAAGTAAATTTCCATGATAATATCTTATCTATAACATCATACTATTGATCCCATCAACGGTTTTCATTATAACATTTCATTCGACTATGAGAATCCATGATGTTCTATTGAATGGATACAACATTATGAGATATTTTATCAACAATACAAATTCCCAATAAATTTTTTTTCTCCAAAATGATCCTATAAATTTGTATTTTTAGAATTCATTCCATTGGGGACTTCATAAAAAACCATCTAGATACTCAAATGGAAGGTATTATTGTATGAAAAGTCAAATAAAGGATGATGTTGATCCAAAACTACATAGAAATATATAGATAATTCTTCATAATATCTTCTAGGTTTTGAATGTTTCTATTATAAAAATCATATATTTGTGGACTAAAATCACTCCTCAGGTTAATCTATATATTTAGGGTGTACTGAATATTTATCTAGGGCATCAAGGTAAACAAAAAACCTCGATTATAAATAATAGATTGTGTTACACTATGAATCATTATGAATTATTTAATGTATATTCGAATAATATTTTATTGGGGTAAATTTTTTATAATATTAATAATATGAGATGAATTTTTGAGGTGATCAACTAACACAAAATTAGGATTGTGCATTTTACATGTCTTGGAGAAATCAATAATGAAATTGATGAAGATATTTTCCAATTTCCAGTATAATTTATGAAATTTTTGAAGCATCCTAAAAGAATAATAAAATTAAACATTGAAATGATAACATCATATGCATCATGAAATATAGTCTTCTCCATCCCTCTCCAGGTTTTCCAACAAAAATACCATATCCATATCCAAGTTAATAGGATCAATATATAATGATGAGATATGTTCTTCATCCCACAACTATATCCTCAAATTTGGAATTTAAATGGAAAATTATTTATTCTTAGACATGATCATTCCTTTACCATCATAGTAGAACTCTATAACATTTATAACCTTATTTTTAAATACAAGTCCCCCATACATGCCTCTTTAATCACCACATAAATGGACAACTGGACATTATTTTAAAAGATAAATGATCATTCTTCGTTCTTTATGATTTCAAGTTCCATACTCTGAGAATAAATATGTATTTGATCTCTTGTAATCCCCATCATTAACATAATAGCATGGCCCTTGAATATAGAGAATTAGACACCATGTTCACCTTATAAATGTGGTAATTTATTGAGTATTCATTATCATTATTCTACTGTGACCATATAAATAAGATCATATTCAACTACTTATATGTGAATATATACTTCATGGTTTAAAAATTAGTATATATATCACACCATTAACCAAATAGATATGGCCTCAATATTTCCAGTGGAGAATTTATTAATGTTTAATCTGACACTTTAGTCATTAAATTTTAGTCATGGACCTTTCATTTTAATGAATCATAGGATATAACGATTCTATTAAATATATTAATACATCCTAATTACTTCTATGATGCATTAATATATATAAAAAATCCTTATCTGCTAAGGCATAGTGTAATAATATTTTATGTGAATAATATTCTCTTTAGTTCTTGGTTTTTTTCACTTTCATCTATCCAAAAGAACATTTCACCCTTCTATATAATCTAGGATATTGGTTTTTATTTCCATGAAAAATTTATCAAAAAACCCAATGGTTTCTTTCTAACAAATGAAAAATACACATCATGGTCATTTTTTTATTTTTGGACATTGTTTAATGACTTTTGTATTTAATGGATCTATTTATATAACCTCACACTGAATTAAATTACCTATGAATGATAACATCTAATGATATAATCCAAAAATACTAAACATTGAATATAGATTATTTTTTCTCAATTAATTTAAAAAAATCATCAACTTTTTTTCATGTACTTCCTTAATCTCGGATTATATTATAATGAAATCTATAAAAACCTCCATAGGATAATCAAGTTAATCTCTAAACACTATATTAAATTTATCCATTGATATAAAAATGGAATTTTTATTTCTAAATAGAATTATTATAACATCATAATGAACATACATTGTAAAACAAAATTTACGTATATATCATCCTTGTTGAGCCATAATTGATGATATCTATAATAAAAGTAAATATTTGAATTTTATTTACCATTAGGGAGATAATAAAAAATGTCATAATAAAGGGGTGGAGTATAATTATCGATGATATAGATATTTTTATGTTCATGATAATCTATGAAAGTAGGCATTGTCCCATATTTTTTCATATAAAAACTAATAGGTGGACCCTTTGGTGACACACTCTAGAATATAAATAACTATTATAGATTCTCCTTGAGTCACATATTCTATTCATTAATCTCAATTGGGGATCATTCATAATATGTCATTAAAATTGGTAGAGTAATAGGAATGAGTTCTATTGAAATCCCATCTTCACAATTTAGGGGAAGACTGTGAACCTTAGTATAAAATATATCATTATATTCCAAAAAAAAATGCATATCAACAATGTTGAGTTTCTCCCTAACCATATGAGATATGTACCCTTCATGAGTAGGTATTAAAAACCATATAAGGGAATAAATTACCACCCTAATTTCATGTTAGTCTTCACACTAATATAATATAATTGGTCAATATGAAATATCAAAATTGAATTCCCCTCCATAGAAAATGATATGATCTTTACATTTAGAGATTTCATACATGACCAATGACATAAAAAATTCCATTATAGATAGAATAATAAGGCTTTCAAGAAGAAAATTCTCATAATACTTTATAATATTTGATTTATAGTCATGAGATGTGATAATCATTCCCTTAATGTTTATAATTAATAATTCAATATCCAATCACTGAGAATCTGAATTAATATCCTTGAAGTGATTTTCGATATAAAATAATTCATTTTTGTAAGATCAAATAATATACTTCAATATTTGAGCATACTATCCAACCCTTAAACATTATCATTTTATAATAAATCCATTAAAAACCAAAATTATTATCATGGAAATTAATCCCCATTAATGAAGTTCAAAAATTCTACAATTATAAAAATAATTTTAAATATTTCCTAAATTATGAACCTGTTTTACTAACATTTTCCACTTTTGATTCATCCATTTTTGGTTTTTGTTCATCAAAGATTCTTTTAGGTTCTATCCTCATATACCTCATAAACTAATCTCAACAAATAAATAATATATACTATAATTCCAACTAATATTTCCCAATAATTACCTACATAAATATTTCATCATATTCGTGGAACATTTAATACACCTCAAAAGTATAGAAGAACATGAACTATTAATTTTCTTTATTTGAATAATAAATATACATTCCACTTATTTCATGAAATATATTTGAAAATTACCAAATATTTATTCTCACATTTTACACTTCTTAGATATACCATTCATAATACTGTTATTCATAACCCTTAGAAAATGAAATATAAGAAATCATGAGAGCATATAATCAATAAGGGTAAACCTGAAAGTTACAAATTGATCATCGTAAGTAATATTAAGATAATAATATGGATATGTTATCATGATCCTAAATTTTAAAAACATTCCAAAAATATAATGTCCATAAATCATGGCCATTGGCAACACAGTTTTTAATAATAAAATACACAAGTCATAAAAGAGTAAAAACATCAATAATCAATCATAATCCCTGAGATCGTATTATAATCATAATATATAAATTTGTTTCATATAAATAAGTATATAATACCATTTTTTCTTATTTATTAAATTGACTTTAAATATAGGTATGAATTCGTTAGATTGGGTTCAAACCCTCATTGAGTTCTATTTCATGGATTAGAGCCTAATGATCGGGCCCTCAAGCTGGACGGGTTTCTTTTGGGAAGAATGTAGAATGGTGTGGAGGATGTATGGATGCCAAATATATGACGTTTATCATAAATACATGGTGTGAATTTATCATACATGACATCAAATGGGCCTGATAGAACCCCAGAACACTCTTATCTAGATCTTCCAAGGAGGTGAAAAATGTGAGCGTTATATAGCGTGTATTGTTTAAGATCCATGTAAATGTACGAGGTCATATTTGAATTGATGAATGGACTCTTATTTTTGGACATAAGCCTCATTTTACTCCCTTTAAATTCATGATCCATGCATTAGAGTTCCTCTACACCATCCACCAAGGCTTCCCATATTCTCCTCTATATAGCCACTAATCGGACTGCTATTTATCACATTATAAGCATAGAGGTAAGATATTTAGTATTATAACTTATTTTCCAAAAACAATTCACCATAATTTGAGCAATTTTGGTGTCACGTTATATTCCTTATTTTTAGTTCATTTTTCAATTTCAAGATTTTCATATTTTTTTATTCGATTCGAAGGTGAATAATAGATGTCTGGAAATCTATAGGACAATGGTTTGTGGTCAAGTAATTTAACAAAAATTATGAAAATTTTTATAGAATTTCATCATTGTGACACATGTCATAATTTTCCATGAGTTTCCTTAATAATATGTTATCATTTTTATGTTAACGTAACCACGATATAATCCACACATAGAGCCATGTGAAATTATCTAGGGGATGTATACCTCATAGAATGTCTTCCCATTGTGTGTGTTTAATTAAATACCATCATTAATGTAAATATTTACTTTATCGCCATCTCATAATTAGATTTTATTGACCGTAATTTATATTTTCATACCTTTATAAATAAAAGGTTTTAACTTTCATTAAAATATGTGGGTGTAAAGGAAACACCACATGTTAAGTATTTACATAAATATATAATATAAACTTGTGATACCAAGGGTTAAATTGGGTTAAATTATTATAAATTCTAAAGAGGTAATTCTTCATGATTATAATGACTATAAAATGGATATTACTCAGTGGAAAATGGTTAAGTGATTTTTTTGAATCGAATTTCACTGTCCATTACATTGGATGCTAGTTTTGGAGATTCTTGGATTGTACCCCTTTAATGGATATTATGAATTTTTTGACAAGACAAGGATGCCTGAGTTACACCTCGGGTCTATCTAGCACCTAGTATTCATGTTATTCATATATCAGTAATTAAATATATAGTGTATGTACCTTTATAAATAGAATATATGATTACACACACACACACTCAGAGATATATATATCGATGTACATGGTAACAACGATCAGAGATATCCTGGCCTATACAGAAGTATGTAGTGTTAGCCGGGTGTCCTCTAGGAACCCAAGCTAACCTATTTATTGTTTCCATAAATGATGATTATTTGATATTACTACACAATTATAGGATATTTTCAATTAATGTACTATTATATACATAATTGGTGGGGTCCTAATGATTATATCTAATACCCTATTTGGGCCACCCTTGGTACCTGAGTAGACTTTATGGTTTTAAGTATTAACAAGAGTAACCAACTTATCTAAGGTGGTTGAACTATTTTTTGATAAAATGAAGCATGTGAGTAGAAGATTGAACATATTCTCATGAATCTAGTGTAGTTTTCTTTTGTCCTTCGGTTTTTTAGTATGGCATTTTGCATATTCATATCCCATTTATCCCATGTATTCCACTTTTTTAAATCATCATTCCAGGAATTCATTTTTCATATGAATAATCCTATGGATTTTGATTATTATTATATTTCATGGATGTTTATATTTACAATGTTGATTATTATATCTATTTCCATTGTTATATTAGTTATATCATTCCTTTTATCTTTCTCTTTTAACTATTTTTATCACTATGCTACTCTGATATGATGGTATAGTATCACCACCGTAACCCTTTGGACCCTCAAAACATTTTAGAAGGCACTACCATATGAGAAGGCATGATTTAGTCATTGTGACCCACTAGCTTGATGAAAATTTTTGGTGGATCCTAGTTAGGGACATTATAAAGTTGTATCAAATAGGTTTTCCTTTAATCTTATTGTTTTTGAATTATACATGACAGTATGATTCATCCGAATTTGACAACGTGCCTCTTCATTGGATTATCTGACTCATGTATATATGAAAAATAAATTACATGGGATACACTATTACTATTTTTGGACTATTCCAATTATGGTTGATTTGATTTCATCACATGGGGATGAACATTTTTGTTGTTGTTATTATTATTTCAAGTGTTATTTTTTATTTCGTTTACCCTTGCCCCTATATGGAAAGGAGGTACTTGTTCATGCATGGTCATAGGCACTCTTGGACTTATACACCATTAATTCTTCCAAGCTATGTTTACTTCCTATATGTATTTCCTACAACATATATTTAATTTCAACATTACTAGAAATTGAAGTGTTATGTGGTTTATTATATGGATAAGATAACTGAACATATTAATGTGTATGCTTTAATCTAAATAGTTTCATTCCATAATGATATATGACCCCACCATAATTAACCCACTCGATCTATGTTTGAGACAGTTTCCATTGGTTATATGGGATGATACATTTTTTGGTTGGATTTCATTAATTAATATTACAGTTTCTATAGAATTTACTTCCATAGTTTTTTAATGTTGATTCATTAAATAAATTATTTTTTATTAATTTTTATATACTGATATTGGATGTGAAGGCCTTGTTTCCATTACATAACACAATAATTGTAGTTTACAAGGAATTTTTCTTTTATATATTAGTAGCATGGACATGAATAAATGGACCATGGTATATATACATATAAAATAGTATGAACATAAAATGAAATTAAATTTCAAATAAAATGGTTATGGTTAAATGGGGATGAAAATTTAAATTTAAACGGTGTTTTAATCTATAGTTTTCAATTTACACTCCATATATTAGAGCCTTTCTAGATTATACAAGACATAGACCCAAACACTATCTAAATAGTGGGTAGATGGTGTACTCTCTCACTATTCTTATGGATTATTGTAGTCAACATTTACTACCTTGTCCTAGAGATCAAAGTAAAAAAATATGTGTGGCCTTTTTCATAAAAAATATTATATATATCCTACATATTTACCTGTATTCTTTTAAATGGAAGAATTATCTTTTGATATGTGAATTGGAAATTATATAATCATTATAATATTAAGGACTCCACTCATATTCCATGATGGTGGTGATGACCATGCCTCACAGGTTGTGGGATATAAGCTTCCATTGTTGCCTCCCATAGATCCACCGATGGAACAACATGCTATTCCTAACATGGGAATTGATTCATTGTTTTTAGAGGGTTTCTTTCATATGAAGACATATATTAATGTAGTTTCTAAACTTTTTTCAATTAATTTAGAGTTAACCCAAGAATTCCAATAGTAGTATGACCTCATCTTCACTGGGGATGGAAATCAACTGGTTGCTAAGTCATAGATGCATGGAATTAATTCAATATTTGAGCATCAATATATTTCTATGAAAAGGAGGTTTACACTCACAATTTATATGATACATTGTTATTACAAGTGATGGTGGGATATCACTACCCATGCAGACCAACATCGAGGTATGATCAACAGGTACTTCCACAAGGTCTTCTACGATTACATATTTCCTCATACATTGAGAGATGACTGGGATAAAGAGTCCACAACCATGAAGCTAGGGAATATTTATGTTATGGAACATTCTTATAGTTTTACAAATCTTTAGTGATTTTCAATGAATATAGTAAGAGATGAGATCATGACCGTACGGAGATTTGATGATGGCATTGTATACACCATCCGTTCACATGTTAATGTTTTCCTATTGAATACTATTTTTGAGATATTCAACCAGATTCTAATTATATAATGGAATTCGATGGAATATTATATTTTGATAAATGGTGTTTCAACACCCAAACATGGTAATGGTTCTTCTAGCAGACAGATTCATCAAATAGTGGTTTATTGTGGGGGTGGGAGTTGTCATATTGATCATTCTAAAATATTTGATATATTTCATCAATGTATGAAGACTAATCATAAGAAAACCCCAATGCATTTTAGACCGTGTAGAGTAAAGAGCCTATGGTAATATGGTCTATATTTAATGATTATTTATTACATTTCAACTAGTTCTTAGTGAATGTAGACCAACAACGACCCCACGTCCTAGAGAGGGGCCCACAATACCACTATTGATTGGTATATAGGGTGCGGTTACTGGCTCAGTCTAATGAAGTGGTCAGGAAAAATTAAATTCGAATCATGATTCATAGTTCTAGTAGAGAGACCATGCATTGGGATGTTAGACTATGACAAAGGGACATGCAACGTTTTAGTAACATGTTGTGAAACCCATTATGGAGTATAGTTCTAGACCTTCTCCTATTCCAGGTACTATTATTGCAGCCTCAACATTGGTGTCTTCTTTATTTGACAGAGGTGTATCACACTATTTTATATCACTGGAAATTCTAGAGAGACTTGGCAATGAGATACAGTATTTATGTTTCAAGACAACACTCGTTACCCTGTTGGATATTTAGTTAGAGAGTGTTTTATGGTTTAGGAAATGTACCCTTCAGATAAGAGATTATATATTCATGTGTAATCCTTTATTCCTTGATGTGATAGGGACTGATGTAACACTTAGGATATTCTGGTTGTCTCTATATCAATCCCATATCGATTGTTATTGTTATAGGGTGACATTCACTACATAATAGGATGATATACATGATCATATGGGATAATGGGATTTATATACATCTCTAGCTATACCTGAGAATCATGAAATGGAAAGTGTGACATCCAAGATTTCAAGTAATTTGTTAGATGATCCAGCAATACAACTTGCTATTTTCTATCGTGTGATGCATCTTCTAAAAGATGCATTCCCTGATGATTTTACTTGGATACCTCTAGTGAGGTAGGTGGAACTCACCGTTGATCTCATTCGTGGAGTGGAATTTATATCTATTCCTCATTATAGAATGGCACCATTATGGATTACAATGCACAAATAGTAGTTGTAAGAACTTTATTTTAGGGTTTTTATAATCCCAAACACTTCTCCTTGGGGTTCACTAGTCCTTTATTCCAAGAAGGTGGATGGAACCATTAGGATTTTCATGGATTATAAATGACTTAACCAACCCATGTTGAAGAATTCATAGACACAACCTTGAATATAAGATCTCTAGGATCCGCATTTCGGAGTGTGCATGTTTTTAATGATTTATTTTTGTTAGGGATACCATCAGGTTCATGTATGGCCTTAAAAAATACCTCGTACATAATTTTTTAGTTGTAATATTATTTTTGAGTATTTGGTAATGTCATTTGGTCTCATGAATGCGCTACTTGTTTTCATGGCACCGTTGAATCATGTTTTACACTTATATCTAGATTAATTCAAGGGAGTATTTATAGATGACATATTTATATATTCATACATTCAATAAGGACATGATAAACATTTTGAGATTATTCTTAATACACTGATATAGTACCATCTTCACAGAAATATCAAAAAATTCCACTTTTGGTTTAGTAATGTATACTTACTTGGTCACTTATTATTGAAGTAATCAGTATTTATAGACTTATAGAACATGAAAACTATATTTTCCTTGGATAATACCATGAACTTATTGTATGTACAGAGTTTCATGTGGATAAGAGAGTATTTAATATGTTTCGCCTTTGATTTCTCACACCCATTAGTTCCTATTACATGATTAAAAAATAAGGGTTTGAAATTTATATAATAAGAGGCTTTTAAATGATCCTCTCAAGAATATAATGTAAAATTTAATTAAAGGGCAATCCTAATTATATTGGAGCTATATAAGATTTATACTAATTGTTCTGATGCATCGTGTATCTGGCTTTGATTAGTTTTGATATAGGAAGTGTGAGTCGTGGTGTATTCTTATTGTTAGTTACAACCTCACAAGAGAAATTGCCTAACACGTTATCATGATCTACCTGCTGTTGTCCATGAATTATGGTATTGGAGTAATTATATAATTAGGGGAAATTATTTTGGTATTCAATAATCATAAAATGAAAATGTATATCTTTATACTACATGATCTAAATATCAGGCAGTGCATTTGTATTGAATATATATATTCATTTGATTTTGATCTCTCCCCTATTCTTTTAAAAGTAATATAACTAGAAGATTTAGTCAATGGCAGTTTAGGAAGCCGACATTGATTGGAATCCTTTTTTCTTATTTTTATAGATGCCTAATGAGGTTCAGGAGGATCATAGGAAGACATTCCTCATGGATTTCGCTATGATCTCTACCCTTATGGAATGGGTAAATATGTAAAAAAATTCTAAACCAAAGGGACAAATATTAAGAGAATGTATATTAGCTAAGGATTCATCATCTAGATGTACTAGGGCTGACAATAAGACCATATGCATAATTTTGTGTATATGGGTCCCAGTATACAAATGAGAGATGTTTTGGTATGAATTTCATTCGTTTTCATTGGGAAAAATATTTTGTTCGACAAGATGTATCAATACATACATCACTATAATTAGTGGATCAGTGTGAAATAGGTGATATATATATTTATTAACCAAAGTTCCACCTGTCAAAAGGTGAACCCCAAATTATAGAGACTGGTAGGACAGGTGCAACATTTTACCATTACAAAGTAGAAATGTGATGATATCACAATAGTTTTCAACAATGTTTTTACTAAATTATCTCATGGAAACGATAAAGTGTGTGATGTTATTGATTGGTTGAAGAAGGTATCCCATTTTTTACCAATTAGAAATCCCTTATCAATATATATGATTGGGTTTATATATTTCATTAAGGTAAAATGTCTTCATGGATAATCACATTCTATCATATCTAAAACGAATAGTCATTTCACATTGTGGATCATGCATTGGTTGTAGAAGTCATTGGGTACACATGTGCTTCATAACATGAACTATCACCCTTAAATTGATATGTAGAATAGTGTATTATTCAGATGTTAGAGGACATTCAATGTTCATGTGATCATGACCATGTGGGTTCTTGTGAGAATCATATACCCCTAGTTGAGTTATCTAATTATTATTATTTTCAGGATATCAGCCTGATATATCCTTATGAGGCCTTATATGGCATCCCATGTTGATCACTTATGTGAATGTTAGAGTCATGGGAGGAATATATATGGAGAAAACATATTATTTGGAAAAAATTTGAGTATTTTTGGTTATTTAGGATGAACTTGATGATAGCTTAATATAGATAGAAATTTTATGCCAAATGCCACCAATGACCTCTTGAGTTCTAGGTCACGGAGAATATTTTCAAACATGTATCTCCAAGGCTGGGCGATCGATGGAATCAAATATACTACAATATTTTTACATGATTCATTAAAACCTTTGAGATTGTGGTATAGGTTGGAATAGTAGAATAAAATAACAAACATCATCTGAGATACTAGTTTATGTACTATGTTTTACACAAGTCTCATCTCTTCCAGTATTATCCACACCCATCACTTGTTTTATATCCATAGGAGGTTGAGTTATATTTTGATGCTTCTTCTAATAATTTCTATATTTATATCATGGATTAAAGCTTCAAGATGCTTTGAGTTCAGTCAGTTCCATTAGTACGAGTGCTATGCTTACTTGATCGAGTATAGGATGAAACATGGGTGTGGGAAGACAACTTATGATTCCCATTTCTAAAGATTTTATCATCTGATCCTTAACCACACCTAAACGGAAACACGTGTATTTGTAGTTTTTTATAAGAGAAGTTATAATATCCTAGATTTATAGAGAGGTATGTAATCTTTCAATTTTATCCAATTCTCCAGTTTTCTTTCATTGTTTATACCATAGTGAAAAAAAACCTCAGGATGGTCATCTTGATTATTAGAAGAAATATCTTATTGGAGGCTAGCTACATGCCATATACATGATGTTTATTATTAATACATGGAGTGTATGTATAATAATAAATATAAAATGAGTTATCCTGACCCCTTGTACATTTTGAAATGGGTTTTTCATAGGAGGTGAAAACTGGAGAATTACATGGTGTGTAATGTTTACACTCTGTGTAAATTCCATGGGACATTTCTTAAAATGGGTAGAGCCTATTATTTTTAATGTTTCATTAATCTCCTCTCTCTCATGGTAGTAAATGTGTATGGGGGTTCTTCCACTACAAATATATAGATTTTTCTTTTCATCCTCCATCTAGACTTAGATTGGGCCACAATCTATCAAGTTGAAAGAATAGTGGTAATATATCCACTCCTCATCCTTCTTTTATATCATTCATAAGTATCATTTGTTCTATTTTTGTGCAAGATTAAATGCCAATTTTTTTTGGGAATTTTCCTTTTTGGTTTTTTTCTTCCAGTCTTCTTAGATCTGAGTTCTAATACTCCATTACATATCCTCTACAGGCTTATGGTAGGTATTCTAGTATTTTTATCTTAATGGTTTTGATGTTTTAATGTATTTCATAATCTTTACACACACTACACATTTCTGACCATTTCCTTAATTTTTTTCCCATCTTTAGATTAATTGAACCATGATATTATCAAACCATAGATCCATGTTAAATTATTTAGGGGATTTAGTCCTCATTAATTATCACCCAATTAGTTTTGTTAAATTAATTTCCATCATAATGTAAGAATATAATTGTATAACCATCTCTGATGTGTTTTTTTGAACAAAAAATACATTTGAATTAATTTATAAATTAAATGATTGAATTTTAGTAAATAAAAGTGTGGAGGAAATCTATACCACATAATCTATATTTATATAAATTATTTATATAAATTGTCACACCCATTTAAAAAATTGGGTTAAATGTTTATAATTTCATAAGATGTAATGCATCATGATTGTAATGATTAAAACATTGATATTAGTATGTGAAAATGGTAAATAGATTTTTTGAGCATTGAATTTCGTACTCCCTTACAAGGGGTATAAATAATGGAGTCTCACACTATTTAATTTAAATATATTAATGGAATTTTGTTTCACATTATACTACATCATGTATTTAGTATGATGAATCACCCAACTATATTGGGTTTTGGGAATCGTGACTCACCCCACTATATTGAGTGAAGAGCAAGGAATCCTAAATTCATTAAATAATATGGGCTTGTACCACCTTGTTGGAGCTTATAGACCATCATACTAGACCCGGACGCCACGGTTATACCTCAGGTCCATATACAACCATATATACATGTATTTACATATATAGTGTATATACCAGTATACATAGTATACTTGATTACTTATATATCTATATGGATTTAAATGGAAACTGTGATCAGAGTTATCTCAACCTATGTGGAAGTAGGAAGTGTTATCCATGTGTCCTATAGATATATGATTGGATCCATTTTTGGTTTTCAACATTGTTTATTATTTAAAATACCTTCACAATTCTTCAATATATTCATTAACAAGATACTTATTAACACCTTTTCTGGTTTCCTACTGAGTTAAACTCACATCCAACTAAGGCCTCCCTTGGTACCTGAGTAGACATTATTGTTTCATGTATTGACATGGTCAAGGACACTATCTCAGATACTTGATCTATTTTTCTTATAGAATAGATCATGGGAGCATATGATCTAATTTATTATCATGATTATAGTGGAGCTATATTTTAATGTTTTTTATAATTTTATATAATGTTTTATATTCCTATGCACAATATCCCATATATTCACCTTTTATAAATCTGTATTACAAGACATCATTTAATATATTAATCAACCTATATATTTTGATAATTACTAATGTTTCGTGGATGTTTATAATTTAACTATTGATTTTTGTACATGTTTCTATTGTGATATCAGTTATATTATTTTTCTCTATTTCTGTTTACTATTTTTACAACTGTTAGACTATGATATCAGGGTATAATCTCCACACTGTACCACCTTAGTCCCTCACTAGTTATTGGAATCCTACCATATGGGGAGGCATGCTTTAGGCCTTATGACCCACTAGCTTGGGGAATGATTTTAGGGGATCAAGTGTCAGGATGTCACAACTACATGTATCAAATATAAGAATAACATAATTGATAGTTTCCCATTGTTTATTGAGTCCCCTCTTAATTCAAATCATTTCAGTAGTCGTGGATCACTCCCAAGACTATAATAGAGGATAGTGTCCTAAACTGGATTGGGTTAACACCCCATTCCATTTTTTATTATCTCATGATACATAAATCATAAAAAAATTAATTGAAAGGATATATAATTTCAATTCTTTTAATAGATTAATTAAAAAAATATATTTTTGTTTCATTATATCATAACAACATTTATCATTTGATTATAACATAATTTACCATTCGAAAAAGAATACATTTCATATAATCATCCACTATATATCAGTATAATATATTAAATATGAAATAATTCAATGATACCATAAGATAACATCCTATTGGATAGTAATAATCCGTAAATAACATTTCTATAAATTAAAAATATATTCTATAAATGAATTTAAAATACACATTGAAAATCCTAAGAAAATATCATATTTCTTCTAGAAACCTCAACAACTAAAATTCCCCAAAAAATAGTTAAAGTAATTTTTTTTGTAATATATTGAAACATGAAAATGAGGATTTATATTTATGTATGGATATGATTAATGGTTAATACATTCATTCTGTATATGCCAAAATAGACTATTATTTTCATAATTTTTCAAAAAATAAAAAATAATTCCAAAAAAATCCTTTGAAAAGATTCCTTTTAATAAAATTAAAATATAGTCCTATGTAGAGGAATGCAACTTTTTAGAAAATTTAATTTTATGTAAAAAATTAAATTAAAATTATTATGAACATGAATATGGAAGATAATTATTCCAGGTCAAAACTAATAAATATTATAGGGTCTTCGTGGAAACAATTTCATGATCATTTTATGTTCTAATGATAGAAGAATTAAATTCATATCGGAAAAGACTGGAAATATATCAAGGAGATGAAAATAGACATGTTTTAGAAGATAATTTTCATATAATTTCCCTTAATGGAATGTTAACATATACAATCATATAATGAAATAAAATTGTAATATAAACCCAAAACTCATGTGAAAAATGTTTTGTTTCACATTTAAGATGATGTATAATAAATTAATATTTATTATAAATATATAAAATATCCATATTTTTACTTAAATTATAATATATATTTCTCGTATATTTTATAATCATCCATATAAATATAAATCATAATTAGAATAATCATTAGAGTGTTAAATTTTCCATTTGTTATTCAAGATTCAATTCAGCGGTTCTGATCCTCTCAGTATGATAATGGATTCATCATCCCAATAGAATTAATCATTTAAAAATTGTCATATTTCATCAATATATATAGTATTATATTCATTTATTTTAATTGGCGTTGAAAAATAAATTATATCAATATGTGGGGATGATATTCTACACATACGCCTGAGTGGTGTTTTCATATTCAATTAATGGAATGAATGTGGAATAATAATTTATACATATATAATTATAATAATAATTTAAATATAATTTTTATTGAAAATTTATATCATTATTATAATTTCTATTATTTAGAAATGAAAAATGAATCCCATCGATTTGAAGATGTAGAGTACACATTAACAAGTATGTGACATTTTCCAATTTCCAATGGATAGTGGGTAAGAAGGTTGATAATATTTTATCATTAAATAAAAATAATCATGCTATGAAATTCATATATATCTAGTAAGTCAATATCTATAACCAACCATGAGAGATGGTGATGAAAAATAAACTACATTATTTTGTATATGGTTGTCCGTACATACACATAAGTGATCATTTTATTTCCCATCAGATATATATAAAATTAAAAACAGTTGTACTATAAAATTATTTTTCTTATTATATTAAATATACTAAATTAATAAAAATAATATGGGTATATAATATTAAGATATATTAATGGATGTAATGAACTTTAAATTAATATGTAGAGATTAGTACAACTTTATTCGATGTCATCATTTGGATTATAAATTAGGCCCACTTAAATTGGATTTTTGGTTCTACCATGACTTCTAGGATTAGTGGAGGAAAGATACTAGGGTTCATGGATAGGGATTTGATAAATTAGTGGCTCTAGTGGCATATGGAAGTTATAGGATGATTTACCAATTTTTAGGTGAAGTGGGGGGGGGGGGGGGTCCAGATAACATGTAACTAATTGAAAAATTATTATATAATATATTGCTTCGTCAAGTCATATCTCTAAAATTTACATAATTAAAATATATTTATATTAAGGTCAAAATAAATTCATATAATTATATTTAGTATTTTTTTCCTTAAATCAAAACCTTATCTCATAGATTAATGCTTATTTTAAATCTATTGACTCTTACTGTGGTAATAATTTTTTTTTCAATTGGTAACTATTCAATATGGATAAAAAGTAAGGTAAAATAATTAAATAATATTAATAATATGGAATATAAATTTTTAATCAATTTTTAAAAAATAATATTCCAATTATTAGATTAAATTATATCTAATATCCATGCCCAATACAGGTAATACCCATTTTTTTGGATAAAATGTATTTCTAAGGTTTAAAATTGTACTATTTTCATTAATTTAAAAGTAGAAACCATTAATATAATGTTAAAATAGTATATGAATATTATTATTCATAATCATATTAAAATAAATTGTCATATGTGATAAACTCATTTTATTTGTATAAAATACTTTACGTATAATTGAAATACTTTCTGAAAAATATCTTTTTCCCCCTCAAAAGATTTTATCTTTATTAATAGCCAAATAATAATTAAGGCATAAATAATTATTACATCAGGTGTAAAAATTATTTATATTTTCTATTATTTATTATTTGTGATAAATAATTTTAATTTGATAGAATTAAATAATATGTATAATATAATATTTTTAAAAATTTAGGTCTTTTATGACTTTATTATTCCCATTAATATATTCATTCTTATTTTACAATAATTTATCATTACAAATTCATTAAGGAATAATTATACAAATATTTCTTATATTTTATTTATTCATATTCATACTAGCCAATCCAAACACTTTGTGATAATAATATCAATTAATAATAATATTTCTATTGTATATCATGGTTGGATGAAGATCATTGTTTTGGTCGATGAAATCAATCTAAAATTAATATTAATTATACATTAATATATATTATAAATTTTTGGGGTTACATACCTTCTAGAATAAATCACCCCCTTATGTTTATATCCAAAATACCATAATTTGGGGATGCATTTTTAATATTTTTATTCCTTAAAATATAAATTTATGTTAATTTTGATTCAAAATATCTTCATTTAATTTCTATAAAATAAATTCAATTGTTAAAAGTTTATCTTTTAAAAAAATGACATGTTTTATCAATAAAAAATCAATAAAATCTCGGTCTTGTGAAATATATCCTATTTGATCCATTTGAAAAATCTATTTCATTTGGGATATTTAAACCGTCACATTCGCGCATAAAATATTGTCTTTTTGTCAACACTTATACAGTGAGGATACAATATAGCATTCTTTCAACAACTATGGATAGCCAAATTACTCATAAGACGCATATCTAAAGTTAAAAAATGTCATTTTAATTATCCAATTTAGTTAGAAACCAAAAATCCCCATGAGGAAGTGAAATATTTGAAAAGTGTAATCCCATGTCAACTGTCATTTGGTATCATATTTTCTATGTTGGAAGGGGATATGTAAATAAATTTAATAAAAAAAATTATAATTTAATTAAATATTTTAATTAAAAAAAGTATATTTATATGAATAAAAGTACACATAACTTGGTAAATGTTTCTCTACCTTTTTACCTGTCATTTTAAAAGACATATGCAACTTTTTTGAAATTATATATACATCTATTTGAGAAAAATTTTACGATTGTAAGAATTAATAATTTAATTTTTCTTTTTATAAATTAAAATATATAAATTCATCCAGCAATCACATCTGTATAATTTTTCACATATGAAAATAATGATTATAAAGAAATAGTCACGAAAAAATATTGATTTCATGAATCTTTAACTAAAAAAAGTTGAAATTTAAATTTTAAAATTAATTAATTAACAGATAAAAAAAATAAATAATAATCATTTATAATTTTACAGTTCCTTATACTCATATCTCGATACAATTATTTTAATTTTCAATGAAAAAAATTTGATTTTTCATTATATATAAACTACATATTCTTAAATGATACAAATAAAAAATTGTTATAAAAAAAATATTAGTATAAAGAAATTATCAAAAAATATTGACATCATTCTTCTTCAAAATTTTTTTTTAATCTAAAACCAATTAATATATTAATTAAATGAAATTTTGAAGAAATGATCAACATCATTTAAGATAAATTTTCAGAAAAAAATAAGTGTACTATATGTGTTTTTTGAGAAAAAAAATTAAAAAAAATATATATTTACTCGTATAATTATGACACTAGTTAAGTGTTTTACCATTTCCCTTCTACATGATCCTTATGTATAATAATAACTATCTAAATTTTAGTCATTTTCATCCCCAACTAATCATGTAATAGGTGATTAATTCCACCTAATTCCTCAAAATCATCAACATCCATATCAACTTAGTGAATCATTTTCCTTGAAAAAAGATTGAACAGTGATAATTTTATAAGAAAATACCAAAAAATATATACTTCAAAAGTGTTTCCTTGATAAATGATTTATACTTGTAACTAAATATCATAATATCAACATGTTTTAATCTATAATCGTCATGTCTCTAATCAATGTCAATATAAATGTAGTTATAAATGAACACTATTACTCAAAATTTACACTATTAAATTTTCCTATATATAAAAAATGACTCAAAAATAGGTTGTTGGTTAACAAATTGGGGTGTTATATTTTGAAATTGAATAATGAATTATATTTTCAATTACCATTACACTATTATTTGAAATAGAAGTCTTATTTTTTTTGAATTTACTTGTAAAATGGGTAATAATTAATCTCAAAACTGGAACGTGTGGTCACATTAACTATTATACCCACAACTATTCTTTTAAGGAATTCTAAAAAAGATGAATCAATATTGAATATATCCTTAAATCCTGTATCTAATTTACATTTATTATCATTTTTCCATCAAGTTTCACTTCTTTTATGATATCAGACCTTTAATTCAGAAATATGTGATTATATTTGCAGCCAAATGTCACTTATGTGATTTAAAATTTATAAATTTTCCATCATAACAACATCATATAAAATTTTATTTAAATATAAGCCATATATACCATAACCTCTTCTATATATTAATATATTATGATATATTAAAAGATGAAACTACTCCAGAACTTATAATTATTTTGTATAATGTTCAATGACCACCAATGTAATGTATTTTTAAACAGTGGAGTCCTCTAGTCCTTCTGAATTTTAGTCTTATATGTTCTTAATTATCATATATCATCCAAAATTATATATCTACTTTAAATATACAGGGCCATTTTATCATATTTCTGAAGTGATAAAAATCTATAGATGAACAGTACTATAAAATTGATGGAGGAAAATACATCTTCAAGTAAAAAGATTGAGTATAACTATATTCTCTAACACAACTAACAAATTTAGATCAATGTCATCACATCAAATGGATTTTAATTTTTTTTACAATGAATGATATGCATAATAAATATTCCATTAAGTATATCCTATAGTTGTTGTTATATAAATATATAATTGTTATCAAATATCATCAGTATTGATATCATATAGTTTATTGACACAAATTTTTTCAATTTTTAATAACATCTAATATGTGTGTTAATAGCATGATGAAATTTAAATAAATTCATATTATTTATCTTAATCAATTTGTTACATTGTAGAGGTAAATATGTTATTTTTTTATATTGTAGTGATATCTTACTCTAAATGTATTCCCATAGATATTAGATATAATATTTTATAAAATCCATATATTTTAATTAATTTTATTTCTAATAAAATTTTGATGAAACTATCACATATAATTTTTTCAACATGATTGACATCAATTTTATGGTTTACCAAAACAATATCTAATATAATAGATAAAAAATAGATAGTGTCTATACATTATTATTTGTATTACTCTAACTTTGTTTCCCAAATGTTACGTCAAGGTTATCCAGTTTATTATAATATTATTTTTTAACAACTAGTTGTGGATGAAATTGTACTCTTGTAAACCATTAAATTCTTTTTTTAATATTTAATAAGTTTGATCTTTTCAAAAAAATATTTGATGAACGATTTTCACTATACTTTTCTCATTTTATATTTGAGGATATAAAGCCATTTATCTTAAATTAAGACTTTATTTATATCCCTTAACACTATGTCATGGTTAATTTTTATATATAATAAAATAATTTATAGAGAAAATTACAATATCATTTAAAAAAATACTTTTATTTTACACATAAAAAGGATTAATACCATCATCCTATTTAAATTTAATTTAATAAATCATTAGTGATTAAAAAAATAAACTTTATTTTAATTATTCTATGTTCTAAAAATTTTCAAGCTCACCATAACATATATTTCCTTAATACATATCTACAGGGACATGTACTAAAATACCAATATAATCATACATGAACTATATAACATACTATACATGGAATATGTATGAATTCCTTGAATATATAGTCCCATTATAACTATTCTAGTATAATTTCCTAAATCACAATTTTTTTGACCAAATGACTTGTAATATGTTGAATTATCATGGTGACGTAGGTTTCTTTTTTAGATAAGCTCATCTATAAATCATATTAGAAACATTAAATCAATATAATATTAAATTCAAAGCTTTGAATGATTAAATATTTGACAATTCAATATTTCTTTAATATGAGGATTGATTTCTATCCCTGTGAAGGAATTATAATTGGATCTCTAGTTAGTTATATATTATAATTACCCCATTTAGGAATTTATAATAATTTGTGATATTACATTCAATACAACACATTTCTTTTGGTGAAATATAAAAATTTCTTCTTCACATTTCACATTAGATTTAATAATGTTTTGAGTAATAAATGAAATATGAAATCCAAGTTTCCATCTTGATGTAACACTCAAAAGTTTAAAAAATTCCCTAGAAATTTTGTTTCATCAAATATTTCATGATTTTATATAAAACAATCATTGAACTATTAATAAAACAACTAATTTAATATAACTTGGGAATAGTGGGGTTTTATTATCTCTAAAAAAATTTCAACACATTCCATTTTTTCAAAGCATCCAATTCCATTATCATGAATCAATTATTCAAAATGAACCTCTGTCTCTTATTGAACATCTACATAAATATTAAATCATAACTTTGTTATTTCACCATTCTAGATACAGTGTGTAACACCCTGACCCCTCTAGACCAAAGCTGGTGAATTATATATTACACTTTCTTGAATAAAAGGAATGAAATACCAAAGGAAGGATATGTTTAGTAATCTTGAAGAAACAATATACATAGATTTTACTCAAATTATTTTGGGAAATGTAACAAAATATAATACATTACAAAAACTAATAAATACAACCATATAACCACAATAAATGCTCTCCTCTTCATAACCAGCTAAAGGTAGACAAATGAAAGGGGTGAGATCCAATGATTAGTATGTGTTGAAAATATTATAAGCATGAATAAATAATAAATGAATCCAAAAACAACTTGGCATAGTCAATATGGCATGGTGAAGAAATGAAAAACTCACACCATTAATATACTACGAACGAAACAACATCCATAGATTAGGTCATAGTAAAAACCTCATGGATAGTAATAAATGATAATGAATAAAGACAATTCTTATTATTTGGACATGATTTAGCTGGCATATGATAGCACTATACCGTCAAAATGGTTTATTTCTCTAGGAAGAAACTCGTCAAATTTTTGAAAATAAACTCGAAGGGTTTTTCACCAACTGATTGTCTGAGAAGACCCGTCGATGCATCAGTGGGATATAGTAGCCCCTGACCATCACTCCATGTCCAAATAAATCTTTTTAAATATATTTAATACAAGAGATATATGCCCTTACATTATCCGTATAGAATAAGGGATACAGATTCATCATCACTTCCATAGTTAAAACAACTTTCAAAATAAACACCATATGAAAAATGGTATACGACATAGAAAATAATCATATCAATGATATGATAATATTTATATTTAATAGAAATATAATTTCAGATGAAATTTTATCTCAAATGGAATGTAGGTACACCATATAAGAATTATTAGGCTCACAATACAAGGAAAGTTACAACGAAATGGAAAAATGAGACAAATCCAATTACCACACAGTAATCAATTGAATTGTATGACCAAAGATAAATATTCATGAAATTATTCATATAATACCACTAATATAAATAGAATAATGATATTCTATATCAAATTTCCAAAAAAAAATACCACATACAAGAAATAAGAGGCTGATAATGGAAATCACACTAAATTGAAAGTGACATGAGAAAACCCCTTACAAACATTTTAGCATAGTAACAAATATTCTAGAAAGGGATTAAAAAGACTTAAAGTGGTATCCAATTATTTATATAGAATAATTTATGTATGGGGGAGGTTTGAAAACATACCCCGTCATTAAGAATAAAAAATAAAAGGGCACAATATAGGGGGAAATATTGAACAAAAGTGAGAGAGGATCCCTTATAAAGAACGTATCATTAGAATGAGGAAAAATAAATGAAATAATTCAGTTGGAACAACATAAACCCACATAATAAAATTGTATTTAGAGAATAAAAAATAAAAGATAATTCACACATATTATGGGAATGACAAAACCAATGACATTGATGTTTAACTCAATGAATGTAAATTGAGTTAAGATACCCCTTACAAATATCATATCATTAGAGTGGAGATAAATCAATGACATAATTTTGTGTGAAAATAATATATCCAAAAAATATAATTGGATATAAAATATAAAACAATAAGTGTTTATTCACCCATATTCTTGAATAAACATGACCGATGACAAAGATGTTTAACTCAACGAATGGAAATTGAGTTATGATATCCCTTACAAATATCGTATCAATACATTGGGAAGAAATAAATGTCATACATTTGTGTGAAAAATATAAATATGAACAATATAAGTGGATATACAATATAAAACAATTAGAGTACATTAACATATATTCTTGAAAAAAAACATAGCCAATTTCAAAGATGATTAACTCAATGAATGAAAATTGAGTTATGATATCCCATACAAACATTTCGGCATTGTAACAGGTGTTCTTGAGGGGAATTAATAAGTGGTAAATGGGTATCCAATAATTTATATGTAATATGGGAATTATTGGGGAGGTGAAAAAACATATTCCATTGTAAGGAATTAAAAATAAAAGCACAAAAGATATAGTGGATTCTTGAAAAATATTGAGAGAGATGATCCCTTACAAAGAAACTGTCATTATATTGAGGACAAAAAAAAATGAAATAATTATGTGTGAAAAACATAAACACACACAATAAATTTCAATATATAGAGTAAAATAATCACAATTCATTTACACATATTCTGGGAATTATAAGACAAATAACATTGATGTTTAACTAAATGAATGGAAATTGAGTTAAGATATCGCTTACCTTATGCTCGAAGGTGTTCTTGACTATTCTTAATGAACTTAATAAACAAATTTATCTTCATAAAATAATAATTACAGAAACTTATCAACATTTAATTTATATGGTATAAAATTATTAGGTTCATTAATGGCCTTTTTTGATTTGTTTAAGAGGTTCATTTTTATTGTTTTGGAATAATTTTCTCTCTTGGTTTTCATGATTCGTTTACTTGTATTCATGAATAGAAGTTTGTTTGAAATTTGTATAAACATAGAGAATTTTAAATATATATTATCAGTAAAATTAATGATATTTAAATGATCTTATAATTATTTTGGTTATATATGATGAGGATGACTCTTTCGATATGTTAATGAAAAATAGTTGGATTTAGCTTGGCGGTTTTGTGCGTAATGAACTTGTTTGGAATTATTTTTCCTTATTATGAGTGTGTAAGGATTCCAGAACATTTAAAAAGTAAAAATACATATTTTATGATCTATATCTACCACTAAAATGGTTTCATGACCAGTTATGAAGATATTAATGCAAATTGAAAACCCATATTCCTTGATTGTGATTAATTAACAAATCTCAGACGATTTTATCATTTATAGAATAATAGGAGGGGGAAAAGATATATGGTGATGAAATATTCCTTTATCATAATGAAAATATAGTCCATTTAATTTATTGAAATTATCATGGAATTTTGATGAGGTGAGGTGAGAAGAGTGAACAAGAAGAATGGAACTAGTAAAATCAATTAAAACAAAAAGGAAGAGAGGTTCACATCTTGAGTACTCCATGAGAAACTCCTTAAGTACTTCCTTTTCCATTTGGTGAGACCATCAGGCCTTGGATGTGTGGAGAGGTATTGGGAATAGTATTTGGCCGAATTTAGGAAATTCTTGAGGATTGAGTAGTGTGGGAGGGAGAGGGGGTGTGTGGTGGATTATATAACGGAGGGTAGGAGAGTATTCTTAATATTATAATCATTAATATATTATTTCTTCACAAGACAATACATGATGTATATTCCATGAACTATAATTGTAATGTATGAATGTGAGTTTGAGATTTTGGTTCTTACGTAAATCATGATGCTAGGAATAGTTAAATTATTTCACAATGTATTTATTCAAAAAATTGCTGTATTTTACTACTGACCAAATATTGAAGTATTTCTGTAAAATCCAAAAAATTCAGAATACACATTTATGGACATGTATAATACAACAATAAACTCAATTTTTTCAAAAATAATTTTACAAATTTTCAAGTTTAAATTTTAATTAAAATCATTTTTAATCAAAAAATATGAATAGTTAAAATATTCATCTTCCTTTTTAAGGTGCCTAAATTTATTTATACATTCATGGGTATGGATTCTATTCATAAGAGCCATATTACTAATTATAAGGCTATGTTAATATTAATAAGGGTAGGTTACTGTCCATAGGGGTAGGTTACTATTCACCAAAAAATTACGTTAATCCTATTAAACTCTAAATATCACCCTGATCGCAATCGTGTATGTCTGTTTTTCATAATTCCAAACACAAAAGTGGGATAATTAAGATTAAATGATAGTTAAAAATATATAATTAAAACAATGCTTCATGAATTTAAATATATTTTAAAAAAAAATTGGGATGTTACATTATCCCCACCTTCTATAAATTGTGTCATCGCATTTTTTTACATATTTAAAAATTGTTAATACATTGATCATCATGTCTGTCAGGTTTCATCATCATCTTGATCACATTAATAGAAGGTCAATGCATTGCAAAAATTATTTTTATATCCTTCAAATTCATTTTCCTTTTTCATCCACATACACCTTCTACATCATGGGTCATATGGGTGTTCATAGTAAAACAGGTTTGGAAAATAATCATGTATGACATAAAATTTGAAAACATTTGATAAAACACGATTTTAATAAAATAGTCAGACCGAGTTTGAGTTGAATCATTCAATCAATGGTTATTTTAAAATTCCATAATTATCAACTGAAACACTATATTTTAAAAGAAAAAATAGATATGTTGTGCAATGGTATCCTTCTTCATCACCTTTTTCAAAATCATAATATGCTTCAAAATCATTTTATAAGGTATAATATTTGAAAATTCCTTGATAATATTTAATATTCTAGAAAATATTAGAATATTTAAAAAATATGATTTTATGAAATACAACCGATTATCCACAATGGTATCTACGTATAGTAGAGGTGCTTGATATAAAAAACATTTGATTTCAAGTGAGTTGTATGTTAGAAAATATTTCAGAATTGTTAAGACATGACTTTTCAATAATTATTGCAAGCAAGTCAATAGTAAGGGATAGGAATGTCATTTGAGATCCTACTCATTCAATTTTTAAAGGAGTTTCTTTTATCTGAAAAGTTATAAATAAATTATTTTACATAAATAATGTAGATAGATACTAAAAATGTGTTTAAAAGAACACATATTTCCTAAAGCAGTCTATGAGTATTGATTCCCCTTCTTTCATTTGGCACAATTTCTATATAATGATATACACTATATTATGTAATGAATATCAAATAGAAATTATCATAATATATTTTCAAATTCTATGCATAGCTAATCAAATAAACATGGTTTCTCTAAAAAAAATTTACATTATAATCCTTCATAATGTTTTGTAAGGAAAATGTGAATTATCGAAAGCATATCCCCTGAAAGTGTCAACACTAAGAGTGCAGAAATCCTTATTATCTTGTACTAGGATACCTCAGGTAATGCTCGAAACACTTTGTCATATTTTTCACTCCTAGGTAAATCTATATCAGAGCCACCAATACTTATTTCTACTAAGATAGGGATGTATTTTCTAGAAATTTCCTCATATATATTCCTTACCAAAATACCAGGATATTCTTGTATGTTTTTCCTCATATACTACCTTAGGACTTTGTTCCCTAATCAACATTTTATAATCTAGTTTCCATGTTTTCTACTAAACATCCACTAATACCAACAATAACACCCCAACCCCTAAAAAATAGAGCCGGTACATTAATTATTTAATTTTAATGCTTAAAATGAATGAAATCCTGAAGGACCGAACATTTAAGTAGTCTTGAATAAACTATATACATCAATATAACTAAACATACATTGGGAGAGGTAACAAAATACAATACAAACAAAAACTAATAACTACATCCATGGAAACTCAATAAATTATCTCCTCTTTCAAAACTACTGAAGGTAAACAAATGAAAGGGTTGAGCTCAAATTCTCAGTAAGGGTTACAAATATAAGAATCAAGAATCAATAATAACTATATCATAAACAACATGGCATAGTCAATATGGCATGGTGAATAAATAAAAAACTCACACCACATATAAACTTTTAATGAAACGACTTCCATAGATTTTCCCATAGTGAAAACCTCATGGATATTAATATCTAAAAATGGATAAATAGAATTATTATTATTTTAATGTCATGTTTATGGAACATGATACCATTATATTGTCAAAACGGTTTATGTCTGTGGGTAGAAACTCATATGATTTTTGGAAACAATCTTGAAGGGTTTGTTGCTAACTGATTGTCTCATGAGACATGTCAATGCATCGTGGGGATATAGAAGGCCCCACTAGTCACTATATGTTCAAAGCATTTTGTATACATATATTCAATACCTGAAAAATATTCCTTTACATTACCTGTATATAATAGAAGATAAATATTCGTCCACACTTCCACAGTTACAAAAACATTCAAAATAAACACTGTATGTAAAATAGTATATGTATTAGAAAATAATCATATCGATGATATGAAAGTATGGATATTTAAAAGAAATATAATTTCAAAATAAAAGTGATGTGAAATGTCCAGTAGGTACACCACATAAGAATTATTAGGTGCACAATACATGGTATGTCACAACAAAATGGAAAACTGTGACCAAGCCTGTTACCACATTGTAATCAATTGAATTGTATAACAAAAAATAAATATTCACCAAATAAATCATGTAATACCATGAATATAAATATAATTATGATATTATATATAAAATTATAGTTAAAATATACCATATATAAGATATAAGTGGAATAAAATGAAATTTCACGAAATTGAAGGTTTGATGAGAAAACCACATACAAGCATTTTGGCATGGTAACAGGTGTTCTTATGATGGAATAAATAGAGGGAAAGTGGTACCCCATTATTTATATAAATCATTAGGGTATTATAGTCGAGGTGATAAAACATACCCCATCATTAGGAATCAAAAATAAAATTAAACAACATAGGGGTAATTCTTGAAAAAAAGTGAGAGATAAGACCCATTACAAAGAATGTATCAATAGATTGTGGAAAAATAAATGAAATAATTATGTGTGAAAAACATAAAACAGAAAAATAAGCGTGGATATATAGAATAACATAATAAAAGGTCATTCACAAATATTTTGGGAAAGAAAAAACCAATGACATTAATGTTTAACTCAATGAATGGAAATTATGTTAAGATATCCCTTAAAAATATCGTATCATTAGAGTTGGGAATAATCGATGAAATAAATATGTGTGAAAAATATAATTACCCATAATATAATTGTATAAAAAACATAAAATAATAATATTTATTTCACACAAATTTTTTTAAAGAACATAACCAATTAAAATGATGTTTAACTCAATCAATGGTAATTGAGTTATGATATCCCTTAAAAATATCGCATCATTATAGTGGGGGTAAATCAAGAAAATAATTAAGTATGAAGAATATAAAAACAAAAAATATAAGTGGATATACAATATAAAGAAATCAGAGTTCATTCACACATATTATTGGAAAAACATAAACAATTACAATGATGGTTTATACTATGAAGGGAACTTGAGATATGATTTCCCTTTCAAACATTTTGGCATGGTAACAGGTGTTCTATAGGGGTATTAATGAAAGGTAAAGGTGTATACCATAATTTATATATCATAATGGAAGTGTGGTGGAGGTTAAAAAACATACCACATCCTTAGGAATTTAAAATTCAATTTCACAAGATAGGGTGGATTCTTGAATACTAGTGAGAGAGATGATCCTTTACATAGAACGTATCATTAGATTTAAGACCAATAAATGAAATAATTATGTGTTTAATAAATTAAACCAAACAATAAAATTGGATATAAATAATAAAATAATCATTGTTCATTCACCAATATTATGGGATAGATAAAACAAATGACATTGATGTTTAACTGAATGAATGGAAATTGAGGTAAGATATCCCTTACCTTGTGCTCGTAGGTGTTCTTGATTGTTATTAATGTTCAGAATAATCAAATATAGATAAATAAATAAATATGTACATAACCTCTTCAACATGTAATTTATATTTTCTAACATTATAAGGTTCATTAATTTCCTTTTTGATGGGTTTAAGAGGTTCAATTTTATTATTTTGGATGCATTTTCTCCCTTGGTTATCATGATCTATTTACTTGTATTCATGAAAGAAAGTTCATTTGAAATGTGGTTAAACATGCAGAATTGTTAATATATATTATTATTGAAATTAAATATATATAATGGATCTTGTAATTATTATATTTATACCATGATGATGAATCATTCGATAAGTTAATGATAAACGCTTGATGTTAGCTTGGCAGTTTTGTGTAAAATGTACTTGTTTTGTATTATTTTTCCATATTATGAGTGTGTAAGGATTAAATAAAATAAAAAAGATGAAATAAATATATTATAATCTGTTTCAACCATTAAAAATATTTAATTACCAGTCTTGATGATATTAATTCAAATTGAAACCCCTTCTTCCTTGAGTGTGATAAATTAACACATCTCGGACAATGTTTGCATTTATAGTATAAAAGGAGGGGAAATGAGAGATGATGATGAAATATTCAATTAGAATAATGAAAATAAATTAAATTTAAGGTAATGGAATTGTCATAGAATTTTGAAGAGTTTATGTGAGAAGATAGAACAAAATAATGGAACATGTAAGAGAAATTGAATGAAAAATGAAGAGAGGTTCACCTCTTTAGTACTCCTCCTTGAGTAACTCCATAAGACCATTTTATGGACATTTAATGAGACATCCAGGCCATGAACGTGGGGATTGGTCTTGGGAAGATTATTTTTCCTAATTTAGGAATGGCTTGTTGCTTGATTTGTTTGGGAGGTAGAGGGGTGAGGGGTGGTTTATATAGTGGAGGGGAGAAGCGTATTCTTAATATTATAATCATTAATTTATTATTTTCATCACAAGATATGAAATATTGATTATTCGATAAACTATAATAGTAATATATGCATGTGAGATAGAGATTTGGATTCTTACATCACTCATGATGTTATTAATAGTTAATTTAATTTATAATGTATTTCTACGGTATATTAATGTATTTTACTATTCACCAAAAATTAAAGTACTTCAGTAAAATCCCAAAAAATCATCCTAACCATTTTTTGACATGTAGAATAAAAAAATGAACCCCATTTTTGTAAAATAATTTTCTAAATATGATAAATTTTATTTTTAATTAATCTTATTTTTTAATGAAAAAATACAAACACTTAAAATATTCATCTTCATTTAAAGGTGCCTAAATTTATTTATAAAATAATGGTTATGGATAGAATTCATAAAATCCATATTACTATTCAAAATAGGAACTTTTTATTCATAATTCTAGGTTAATATTAATATGGTTAGCTTACTATTCACCAAAAATTATGTTAATTCAATCTGACTATATATATTACCCTGATCGCAATTGTGAATGTCTATTTTTGAAAATTCAAAACAAAGAAGTGGGTAAATTAAGTTTAACGACTAGATATAAATATTTACATAAAATAAATTTTCATTCATTTTAATTTATTTTACGAAAAACATGGGGTGTTACATAGTGTATTTAATTAAGATTAAAACCACAGAAAATCAGATGGTTTTCTAATTTTCTAAACCCAAATCTTCTGATTCAAACATTCCAGGGAAATATAGAAAACAATGTCATTGTTTTCTTGATTTCATTTAAAAAAATAAAAAATTCAGAACCACTTTATCATATACTCCTCCTAATATTCATGAATTTATGAAATTATGATCTATTAATTAAATAAAATTAACAACATATTATAAAAAATATATTTCTAATTATAAATATTTGAATATATATAAGTTAGTAAATTTAAAAATAATAAAGACATAACATATATAAATTAAAAAAAATGATTCAAATCGAATATATACATATAGTAATTTTTTTTTATAAATATATAATTCTATTAATATAATATATGTGAAAAAATAAAATATATAAACAAAAAATAATGAAAACCCAAATAAATAAAGAAATTCACAGACTGAATATGAATACTATAGAAAAAATGTAAACAACAACTTATATGAATTTATTTAAACGTGAAATCAAAAAAAGTAGTCAACATATCATTTATATATATCCAATTATTTATATAAACCATTAAATTTTAAATTAGTCTACTAATCAATAAACAAAGTTATTTAAAAAGAAAAACAATATAGACACACACACACACACACACAGATATATATATATATATATGAAATCATGTAATCTTTTAAAAAAATATATAACCATGAATTTGTGAAAATTATTATAATCATTCAATCAGTTTGTCATATGTAAATATAAATATGATATAAAATTATAAATCATTAATAAAAATTAAAAATTATTAAATAGTAATAGAAATGAAATAATGAAATATGTGTATTATAATAAATGATAGTGACATTAAAATTGACAAAAAATAGTTTAATATAATTTAAAACTAATAAAAATTTAATAAATATTACAAATATATTTAATATAATTTTAAATCACAAACTATTGAGATGCATGTAGTGAATTTTGGAAGAAGAGAGGTAATTAAAGGGTAAAGAGATGTCCAATTGAATACAATGAATTATGAGTGTACCTAAAAATGGAGTTCAGTAGTTGAATCGAGTGGAATTTAGAGGGGAGATTTATAACATTGATGGTATAATGGAATGACACTAAATGAGGTGGAAGAATGAAAAAATATTTAAAAATGTCATCAAATGAGGAGGAATATAAAAAATGGAGTGGGAAAAGAGTGGTAGGATGATGGGGGACACTTGAGTGTTACAGAACTAATTTATTAACAAAACATGGAATTGATTTAATGAGGTGAAAAATCGAATCATGTGTTTTAATTATTTAAATTATTTAAACATTTCATATAAAATAACTAAGGTTAAATGTCACTTTATATTTGGGATAGTGTAAAAATGATGTTAACAACTAATTTTTAACATCAGTTTTTATTTTTCTAATGTAGAAATGTTGATTAGTAGGGTTTTAATGTTAATAATTTATATATATGAGGTGAATGAAGGTTTATAATTTCAGTTATACTATAATTGTTTTAAAAACTATTTTGATTCGGGTTTTAACATTTGTTATATAGAAACAAATATTAAAAATCCCAACATTAAATCTTCTTTTATACTTGTACTATTATATATGGGTGTTATATATGTGTTGAAAATTCCTTCCTATGAGCGGAGTCTTTCACATGAGTTGAATTTTTATTGAACCACAAACACACATGAGTAGTGATATATGAATATATGCTGGGAAACATTTATAGAGAATGGATTCAAAAGTACATTGTTGATGATCAAATATGATATGGTAATTGAGTATATTAATATGATTCCAATATTATCTCAAATAAATTATTGATTATGTGGCCGAAAATTATTAAATTTTTAAAATATATTTATACATGTTATTACTGTTATTCGATATCGGGTCAATTTTTTATTATAACTACATGTTTTGCTGGTGACATAATGACTAAATACTATGTTTTCATGTGACCCACATAATTTTTAGTCCAGCATTGTATACATCGAAATATGATGGATTGGTTGAGGTCATCTAGATTATTTGATAGGATAATATATATTAAATCAAAACTTCTGTTCCCTTAGAAATGAATATAGACCATGTTTTTAAACACTGATACAATGATAAATTTAATATACATAAGGATTGTGGTCCCATACCATTGGTTGTAATTTCATTTCTGCAGGGAGTTTAGGTGGACCACCTTCATGGTTTTTGAGTATGCCTAGAGTCGATTAAGTGGCACAATCCATGGTCACATCTATGAAGTATATAATCCATGAGATATTTATTTTTAGAGAGTTAAGGGTAATTTGGTAGGAATTTCTATTATTTATTTCCATTTTATATTTTTACTCTTTTGATAGGTTGTATAGATGTATTTTTTATGGTTTAATGTGAATAATTGTTTATATAATTTTTAATATCATGTTTGGACCATGTAAATTCCGAATCGGTGTCCCGGTGGTAGATACTTGGGTTTGGAACACTGGGTTCTTGCAACCCCAATGGTCATAATAGTTTTTTCACTAGGCCTCACAATATATATTCATTAGTTGGATATATATCAATGTTGGTACATCATCTCTAAAATATGCATTATTAATCCGTCTATATTTAAGAAATCCTTTGTCAAATAAATGTCTAACCTAATGTATTGGGAAATTTTTTCTTAGTTCTATAATGTTGTTCAAGTTAGGTCATTATATTAACAATAATAAACCATGAAAACATATGAAACTCAAATGTTCATATTATATAAATTTTAATTTATTTCTCCATACATGGTATATAGGAACAATATAACTCATATGTCCTCTCTAGTCCTATCACATATTTATAAACCCTATATGGCTTCCATTCTAACTTTTATCAGAATCTAGAAAAATCCAATCATTAATCATTGATTAAGGAATTGTTTATACAATGTATTCTATATCCTATATAAGTAATTGAAATTTTTCTCATGTATAATTTAACCCTTATCATACAATTATTATTTTACTAAAAACACGTTTTCAATATTACATGTGACCAAAAACACAAAAAACATGTAAAAACATTAAAATTATCGGAACCACCTAAAAATTTCCTCAGCGTGGTAACTTTTCATGTATCATATTTTTATTTTTTTTAAATCACATAATATAAAAAATTCTATGAAAAATCAAAGTGAAATATTGTTATATTCCTATAAATGTTAGGAAAAAATAGATATCATATCATGAACACCACTATTCTTACTTAGAGAGGGACAACAAAACTAACAACATATTATTCCAACAGGAAGCTAAATTTTTTGATCTCTCAGAATGGGAGAACACCAAAGGGAGGAAAAAAACACGTGTGTGATATGGGTGGAGGGGACTTTTTTAAAAAATAATTTTTATAATAACTTAAAATAATCCATGAAATCAATTATTTCCCATATAAAAATGGGTACTTAGTGGCTACCACTACATATAATGTATCCCACAACTACATGTTCATCGGAAACTAATTTTTTTGTGGCTATCAAGCCATATAGCATAACTAATTTAATATAACTAGGTACCCAATTGATTCTACAATATAACTGCCTATATTTAAAATCTATCTTTTAGAAATAGTACCCTTGTACCCCAACTCTAATCCTAAATCAAACATGAAAATTATAAAACATTGATAATATATTTATAAATAAATAATAAAATTATGAAAGTTAAATATTAATCTTACCTTATAACATTAGGATCAAAACAAAATTAAATGTGGAACAAAATTTATTATTGAATTATTCTTTTATTTAATCTAATAATACCACAAATAGTGGTTGAAGAATAATTCAATCCATTCCCTATAAATATAAATGTATTAATGTTTCATATAAGAAAACTATTACAATTCAAAAAATTGAAACTAAACAAAATATATATTGTTGATCAACTCAATAGTGATCATATATCAAAATAAAATATGGGAGTACATATTCATTATCTATATCAAGGAAATATTAAATAGGGTAGTATTATTCATTTACATCGGGACTCCATAGATGCACTATTCAGTCAGCCTCACAAAATTTATAATGCTACACCTAATCTTTCACGCCCCTTAGTTGCTAGGATTTTCACAGAAATTGACATTTCTCAGGATATGCCTTAGAGATTTTAGATTCATAATGGGGAGAATGGTTTTTTTAAAGGATGTGATATTTCATAATGCCGCAGACTTTTGTTTGAAATGATTTAGAATTGGCCATACTGTAAAAAGATACGGGATTACCCCTCATCCCCTACCACATTTCAAATCAATTTGGGTTGAAAAGACTGCTTTAGAAGGGATGACCGCTGATCAGATTGACATTCCCTGGAATTGTAGTAGTACCTTAATCCATATGGATGATTTAAACCCTCAATTAGACAATCCCCATGAAAATGATATCCCTCATAATTCCATGATGGAGGTATCTATTCTTGAGGGCCATGAGACTAAAGAAGAGGGTCATGAGACAAATGAGGTTGCACAACTGGAAGGTGAGGAATCTTTTCAAGAAGATACTAATAAGATATCCCAAGTGGAGGAAGGATTTCATTTGAAAGATTGAAAAGGGAAAAAGATGTTGTTGACCCTGATGGCTTCATCACCCCAAATCCCAGGAAAACTCGAAAACATCGGAAAATGTCAATAGTGAGAGGACTATTATCACTAGATCATTATCTACCAATATTATTGAAAATGAGGTCCCTCCAAAACCTATCCCTATTAAACCCTTACCTGAATCCTCACAATACTCTTATTGTTCTTACTTAGAAGCTTCATCAAGTGAGGATGAGGAAAATGATCTGGCATTTAGGGATGCCTATCAATTTATGGAGAAATTGGATTTCTCAAAAGAACTTAACCCCTCATTTGTAGAAAATGACACAACTGCCTTCTGAAAATATAAAAATGATGAAATGACTATAAATGCTTATATGGATATTAGAAAAAGGATGTTTAACAGAGTGGATAAGGAATTTAAGAAAGACTAAATCTTTGATTTTAAGGACATTCCTTAGAAATGACTCCTGTCTACCGGTTCTTTGGAGTTTTTTCAGTTTGTTGTTTAGTTTGGTCTTTTTATTTGCATTTTTCTATCAATTAGAAACTATCATCCATCAGGATTTATTTTGACCTCCTTCTCTAGAAACCTGATTACTCTTGGACCTCTCATATAGAATCGTGGACTTTTTCTTCAGTCTCTTTCTCTTTTCTTATTCTGGTTTTGAAAATGTGACTTTAGAGCTTATGAACTCCTTTACATGGTTTTTTTATGCCTATGGGTTGGTTCCTAGAATCTGTCCAGTTGTTTGGAATGTTGTTACCACAAATGGATGAAGATCAATGAGTGTATTGATGCAGCTATTTTCATTTTCTGTTCCCTATTGGCTTTGAAGGATTTTGCTGCATCGGTTATTATTTTTTATGCTGTTTAGGAGACTGTTTAGCAGAATGGATTTGTGGATTTCAGTGGAGGTTCTTTTGTGATATATGCGGCTCATCTTGACACATTTTTCCTACTCTCAGTTTATAGTTTGGCCTCTCTTTAAAATGGAGTTGATTCTGTTTCCATTAACTTTTTTTCTAGCTTGATTGTGCTTTTGATCAGGTTATTTTTCTCTATTTTGCTGGCTTGATGACTTGTAAGGAGGTCGGATGCACTACTACCTCTCTAAATTTTTTCTCCATCCTCATTAAGTTCCAGAATTGTTGATGGCGAAGGCTAGATTTGATCTTGGCTTGCTTCATATTGTTGCTGGTTTGTCTTGACTTCTTTATATGTTGTCTCTTTTATTACCATCTGGGGTAATCCATTTACACCTCAAGTCTGTAATGCTACTATTTTTTAAATAGATTTATTCGGGGTCATGAATTGGGAAACCAATTCATGCCACCATATTCTTTAATAAAATATACCTAATTTCAAATAGGACAATATATAACCAAAAAACTAGTTGTGAATCTATCACGCATCCCTAATGATGTTTCTATTTTGATGTCCATCAAAACATATAATTGGTGTGTCATATGTTGGTCATAGGTAATAACATGTATTGAATAATTTTTGATTCTAACAAATTTCCGTAATTTTTTTAACCGCATGTGGATAAAATTAGTTAGGTTAATATGTTAACTATTGAGATAATTTCACAACAGGAATAATGATATATAATCAATGATTCATAGATCCAAATTTATCATTGAATAATGATTTTAAATGACACATTAAAATGAAATATATTTGGAATTTTAGAAATTAATAAAACTATAAATCAAATTTTGATTTTTTTTTTAAATTTTCACACATCTAGAAATTGGTAGAATATATTAAGGACACAATCTAAAATTCTAAAATAAGGAAATTGAATTTGATAGAATGTTTGATACACAACACCAAGCCCATAAGGGAATATAATATACATGGAAATTAATTTATATAAACTATTTTAAATCCATAAATTCTATTATATATATTTATATGAACAAAATAATGAGTTTTTTCATTACATTCAATGAGTTTCTTCGATGGATTTCATAACATGCAAGTCAGTTTGTTATCAAATACAAAAAATATTACTATTTAAATTGAAAATTATCTCTTATGCATTAAATTTGGGGTTATGAGCAGTAATAACTATGTTATGGAAATATATCGTTTAATTAAATGGTTTCCAATTAATTATAAATGAATATGTAATCCAAATGAATATAAATGGAATGATTTTATATAGAAAACTATTTTTATACCTGAATTAAATTGTTTCATTATAAATGAAAATCATTACTCTTATGTGATTATATTAACGAAACATATATGTAATATATTAAATGAAATAATTTTTAAATTTTTACAGTATGTTTGATTGGAATATTATTAAAAGAAGTCTAACTTTACATAGAAAAATGCTATATTTTTTGAAAGGTAGTTTTGTAGTCTTTTAATGATGAACCTAATTTTAATCAAGTTTTTGACACATTTAGAAATCTTAATTTTGAAAATATTCTTCGTATTTTAATGAATAATTCCAAAATTATATTAGGGGTAATATTTGGTATGTTTTATAAATATTTCAATTTTTATGAATAGTGAAAAATGATGAATTATAATTGAAAATTGTTTCTTCATCCATTTTATTTATCAAGATAAACAATATTTTATTTTGGTTTTAATGAATAATTATATCAAAATTTAATAAATTAATCCATTTTATGTCATTATTGTTATTTTGACATTGATATAGGATATAAATGCATTTCAATCATGTGATCATTTTTACATTAAACCCCCGATTCTCATCTCATCCCCAAGATTAATTTAAATTAATTTCAACCATTTATGTGGATCAAAATTTTTTAAATGGATTCGGTATATGGATTCAGAAAATTTTATATTTTCTAGTATGGTCAAGTTAGTTTTTTAGCAAACATATTAGTTAAATTAATTAAAATTACGTATAGTAATTAAGAAAATATTATCTTAATAATGGAAAGAAGAATAAGCTTGAAGGCCAAACTGACATAGAAACATTTAAAAACCCCTTAAATGGACATATATCAACCATATCCTTTCATGTATCTAATTAGTTTCATTATTTGGGCCATATGATTTTATTGGACAAATCTCAATAGTATTTGTCTTTTCCATTTACACGAATCCCACTGATCCTCAACTATAAAAGGGCACTCACCCCCACCACCTAATTTTATCAAACAAATAAATCCATTTGGATCATCATTTTCCTGAAATCAAAATCTCCCAAAAACCCTCCCTTCATCGTAATAGTCTAAATGTGTTCATACTATAATCCATTGAAGTTTTTTGGTATATACCAAAAAGACTTTCCTGAGAAAATACTAACGCTCTTCAATGAGTACATTTGTTTTATTTCTTTACCCACCAATTAAATGATCCATATATATTTAATATATTAAAAAATCTGAATAATAAATATATTAATATGTTTTTATTTTAATTTTTTGACCTAAAAGTTCACACACTTCCATACAATGGGTTACAGAATCATCGTTCTTGTGTAAAACGTACTACCACCTCACTAATAGATGTCGTTTATTCTTCCATTACCACATTTCATGTTTGAATATAGTGACCAGATTATAGTTTTTATATGATATATATGACATTGATATTGTTTCTAAAATATTTTAGTCTTTAAAACACATAAATTCATGCTTTAGATTTTATCTGAATATGATAACATCATTTTTGGACATGTGGTCCACCACCTACTCAATGCTATGTGATTCATTCACGTTTTAACTGGAATTTATTGAATATGTTTTTAATTACAATATTTTATAAATATGAAATTAATATTACAATTTAATTATAATATAAATATTTTTAATTTACTTTTTTTCTTTTAATATGGCATGTAAATAAAAAAATGTTAACGCGTAGGTACGACCTACCAACTCCATGAACAATGTCCTTCATATTATATCTCCATACACAATGGATTATAATAAAAAATATATATAGAAAATATATATAATATATAAATCATGGTTTAAGTTATGGAGATTATTAAATCATGATATATGAAATAGGGAAAAAAACAAGTTGAAACATAATTGAAAAACTAGGAAATTAAGGCCCAAAACAGTAGAAATAATGTAAGATTATTTTCAAATGGGTAATAAGGTTTTATCAGATGATAATATATAATATTATAAATATTATTATTTTTATATTATATTTTAATAACATTCTAAAAACCATTATATGAGAGGTTAAAGATTGTTCCACAAAAAATATATTTATGTTAAGGGTTATTCTCATCCCACATTTATTTATGTGATATATATGCCATATTCATGACATACATGTGTTCGGAGGTATATATACTGATCATTGATGTATTTTATGTTCACTATTGTAAAAATTATATTTATTTACATATCCAATTTAGGATACTTATTTCATGTGGTTTACAGTTTCAATGTTACCCAAGAGGTAATGGAATTTTTGTGATAATTTGCCTTATTTGAGACATTATGTTTTGTAATGAACCAATATTTTTTTATAAGCTGTATATACTACTCATTTGATATGTTATATCATGAATCACCATATTATCCTAATTTTATAAGATATATTTTATTATATTTATCCATGGGCCTTATTATTCTAATGATTTAAAGTGGTATGTGACACTTTGGAAAGATTAATGTTTATTTTTATGAAGAATGATTTTTATGTTACTTTAATGGTTTTCACATTCCTAAAAATTAAAACCCCTTGTTTTTATTATACTCAATTGAGAATATTTTTTATTTATTACGTCCTTATTCTCTCTCTGGATGTCTTATGATTATTTTTACAAAGGATATTATTAACATTAACTTCCTTAAATCATTTTTTGTAGTTATTAAATTCACATTGAGTTATTCAATATCTAGTGACCATTGAACCTTAATTCCATATAAATATCCACATTATTTATAATTTATATTATTATTGAATGAACAATTTACACTTATTTTCATATGGTTCATACATTGAATTTTATGTTATTTAGGATGTAAATTGTGATACATATGTATCCTCTACAAAATAATGATATTTTATAAGGAATGTTTTTTATGAATAAATTTGATAAATAAATATTTGAGGATTTTTTTGGAATATATTATACGGGTTGAGGACTAGTTAATGAATGATACTTGATCCTTTGGTAGTCTCGTGGGTTGAAATAAGTTAGTAAAAACCCTTCAAGTTAGTTTCCGTGTAGTTTTAAAATTCCAGGAGGGTAAATCTTGACAAAAATTAGACAGGTTTATACCTAAAGACATAAATTGTTTTGATGATATATCTTAATAGTAGCTATCTTGAGAATAGATCTTAATAGTGAAGATATCCACCATTATGCATTCTATCGTTATTATTATTCCATGTGATTACATGATTAGTTATAATATCTATTGTAATATTTTAATCTCTTCTGATTACTTATATTGAATTGTTCCATAATATTTTATTCTTTACATCATTATTAGTAATTATTAATTCAGGATTACTTTTTCTATACTTTACCTATTCTGAGTATTTGATGTCACCCTTAATTTTATATCCTTTCCATATCGTATGAAGATGAATTATTTCATTGAGTTTCGAGGAAGCTGGGTATTTTCTTTTTTTAATGTATTTTGTTTTTTATTTCCAATATAAAATGGGTTCCATGTATGTAATATGGTTTTATAAAACTATTAATCTGATCAGTCCTTCATGATTTCATTCCATAAAATCATGCCAATGTAATAATGTAAAGTACTAGCTTGGGATTATTGGGTCAATTAATTATAATCAATGTGTAACATAAACAAAATAAATAATTAGAATTGACATTTTGGAATATAAGCACATAGTAAGGTTTATGGTGTTATCATTTTGAACATTAAATTTTTTATATAATAAATAATGAATAAAAAGTATTTTATGAAAAACAACTATCTTTTAACAATATATATCTAGTATATACTGAAGAAAAATATCCATTAATAGATTAATTTGATGAGAACTACATGTGTAAAATTAAACTAAATATTCCTCCTAAATGTTTTACCAAGATTCTGTAATAAATTAAGAATAGTGGAACATTCCAAAGAATTTAGAGAATTATTCAACCGTTAGATTCACAAGAAAAAAAGAATTATATTTAATAATATAATTTATAGACAATTTTGAAGAATAATTATAATTCCAGATTAATTTTGTTGATGATAATTCATAAAATATTTTTATACAACACAGTTTCGTGGATAGATCTTGCATAGAAATATGTTTTGGTGGAGAGTTTCCACTAATTTTTTACAAGTATTTCCCATTCCGAAAGTCTTAAATGGTATAAAAGAAATGGATAATGTGGTAACTGATTCTTTTGAAATATCACTAAATGACATTAAATTATTTATGTCTCTCCACCGAGTAATATTGTTATTGATTTAAATTGTTTCATATCCCAAAGGGTCTATGAAATTAATTTCCCTAAAAGTGTTTATGTGGTTTTCAAATTTATTGTGATCATATTAGGGATATAGTGACACAAAAATTGTGGTATTAGAGACTCTTTCATCTTGTTTTGATTTATTTCTAAATAGCTAAAAAATAATGGAAAATGTTATTTTAAATAACCATGAAGATATTGACGTGAAAAAATCATGGATCTCGATGTTTACATAACCATGAAATTGTTTTTTGAAAAGTGGATGTTGTTTATACAAGACATAAAATGAAAAATAATTTATAAAATAATATCCATATAAATTGTTTCTAAATAAAGACTAGAAAAAATTCATGAATAAAATATATTTTTTTGGAATGAAATTTTTGTTTAAATGCATTAATAATGAATGGTGAAATCTAAAATAATTTATAAAAACATACTTTCATTCACTTTTTAATTCATTTATACAAGTGAGAATAAAATTACAGGAGTTATTATACTTCATAGTTTGGTATAATGTTTTATTAATAAATTCTATTTTATCATAAATTTTCTAAAGAAAATAACTTATGTGGATCTTTTAATGGGAATATATAGACTATAAAAATAATGTTTTGATGATTTAATTTATGTTTTGAATCCTTGAATTTACATATGTAATATATAATATATTTATAAATAAAAAAACAGAAATGTGTTTATATTTATTTATGAAATTTATAGAAAATAATAATATGAAATATTAATATTGAAGTTTTATTTAAAATTTATTTAGACTAATAAAAAGGATGTATGAGTTTATCTCATAATGGATTAATTAAATTGAACTATACGATATGTTTTCAGGTAAATTGTTGACATATAATATGAAATGTTTTTGTGATTATAAAATAATTTATAAGTATAATCTATTTTTAATAGGAAGGTGTTAACTTATTAAACATATTGAATAATAATATGAAGAAGATCACATTTAAATAAATTTTAGATGATAATATTTATTATTTGTTATAATTCTCATGAATGTTTTTTTAATTATAAATTATATCAAAATTTTAATTTTTAAAATGTTCGTATTATTTTCTGATGGATAGATTTTACAAAATGTTAATTTATTTTGTGTATTATATAAATTATATAATTAGTTAATATAAAGAAATCATATTTTTATGGACTTGATTTTTTAATGTGTAAAATATTTTGTATAAATTTTTTAAAACTTATATTAGGAGGTATATGCTAGGTATGAAATAATATTTAGTTCTATTTTACCATGAATATGATTTTTTGTCGGTTATGATCATTATTGTAACATTTGATTATGATTTATACATATTATATGTTGGGATAATATCAGAATTGAGATATCTACAGATAATTGATCTATATATATTTGGGATTTTCGTTGGACTAATTATCAACATGGGTGATCAGGATCCATTAAAAAAAGTGGTAATTTTCTACATTTTGCATTCTAATTTCTGTTGTGAATATTTTAATTTTTTAAAGATTTAAAACCTTTTAAATAAAGTGTTTCTTATTAAAAATTCATGGGAAGCATTTGGCTATGTAGAGTTATAATTTTATTTTATTTTTAATTCAATAAAACTAATCATGATTGTTAAAAACATTTATTCTAAATTATGTTTTAAATATAATAATTTAGTAAAAAATATTTTAAAAAAAATAAGTCATTGGAACCATGTATAAATAAAAATAATAAATGATATAAGATTATGAGATTTCATCCAATATAAATTAATTTGTGTTAAATTATATCAAGACATAAAATTTTCAAAACCTTAGTCATCTGAATGGGTAGTTTTAGGCCAATGTTAAATGTTCATGGATTATATTTTTTTATACATGGTGAAAATGGAAAAATATAAAAAATAGGTAAGAAAATCATGCTACAACATTGGTCAAACTTAAAATGGAAACCCTATAAGTGATTATAACTAATGAATGATGTTGGGATAACTCATTTTATGGTTTTAGTCACATAGATTTATTCTCAAATATGTAAGAGAAATACATGATATGATTATCATTATTGACTATATATATCTAAAAAATAAGATGATGTCCATAGTGTGAAAAACATTTTTTGTGAAGAAAGGATCATGGAATGAAAATGGACAAATTTTTTGAAAACAAGTCATAAATTTTGTAGGATAATATTATTTTTATACATCAATATATCATGGAAAAAATATAAGTAATTTTATAAAGTTTTTTGTTATACAGAAAATAGAATTTTCAAAACGCCACTATCCAATAGTACCCCACCTAACCTAGATAAAATGGGAGTGACCCTTGATGACATCTCTAATAAGACTCAGATTGATGACTTGAACTAAGGGAAGAAATCACAAAAATTAGAGGTATTACCCTCAATAATATAAATCATTGATAGGAGAAATGATAAAAAGAATATTCAAAAAAAATTATTATATAAAAAATATGAATCATTCAACAATTAAGGTCAGAAATAAAAAATCATTAAAACAAATTATGAAAAAAATAATCTTAATGTAAAAACACCACAATACCTCAAACATCCTTTCTCGTAATGTTCAAATCAATTATTTAGATCCTCCTAGAAACATGAAAAAATATACATATATATGTATTGAGTAGAAAAAATATACTTGGTACGATCATACCCATTATCTTATAAAAATGATAAAGATCATACAGATGCATTGATGAAAAATTTGTATAACATACACACACCAAAATAGTTCAACTATCCAACCTAATATCACTAATGATTACTCACCAAATATAACATCCATGGATTGTAAAATAATTTCAAAATAACACCCCCAAGGACCACCATAACTGCATCCCTACTATTATTCTCCTCTCACTCCCTAATAAAAAATTCACATACTCCCATACCTTCAACATAATATAAGCATCACATATAAACGTTATCACATACATATCCCCATATACATAAAATAGAGTAGTAAGGTATCATAAAATGATGGAAATAAAACTCATGCCCTAATCCTACCTTATTGATACCCCAATGGACATGTCATCTAATACCAATCCCTAACCAAAATCGTCCATCACAACTGTTCACCACTTACTTGGACCACCAAACTACGAATTAAAAATAACTAAGATATCATATATAAGAATAACCACTAAAAATTATATCATTTAATAATACTACCAAAGGGATATTGTGGAATAGGGGTTAGTGAGCCATCTATTTCCCCATTAGCCTGGATGGTGAAGATAATACATGGAATTGAAAAAATTATAGAGGTGGTATGGAAATCCGAATTTATATGGGAAAAATTGAACATATATAAAAGATATTTGAATAGGTAGGCTGAAATAATAAATATACATAGGATTCATATCTATAACACTAACATTTCCCATTAAATTATCAAAATAATCAATGCAGCTTGCACTAACTCTTTACACCACAAAACAATAATCAAGGCACTATATAGTAATAAAAAACCCACTAATAATTTAATTCCATTAAAATGTATCCAATTTATAGATTCATTAAATTATCAACAATCACCCACTTGGTAATCTATTTAATCACATATTTATTGAAAACCTATTATGTCTATCACTCGTAACAATTCCCATGTTTTTTCAAACCATTTTTTAATTTTCAATTCATTAATTTAGTTACCCGTATTTATTTTTGTCCACACACATTTAATGTTAGACCCATTGCTTCTAGATTTTTTCATTTACATCATCATTTCATAGCTGCAAGGAAACTATAACAATCCCAACACCCAACAACCCATTCACCTAAAAATAACCAAAATCCCATCCCTCGGCCTTAACATGTTGCACTCCCAAACTAGTCATCTCTGTCACTACAGAACCTCCCCATGTCCCAAACAAACGTATGGATATCAACTAATATCCTAGAAGAAAAAAAATTATATTTCAAAATCATGTAATTAAAATAATTTATTTATTGGGTTATTTCACAAAATTTCTTGTCCAATTTTAGGGAGTATGTTGTTCTTGGTCTGAATGACCACCTTATAAGTTACCACTTAGGGCTCTCAAAAAAACCTGAACAAGTAACATAATGAATTAAAAATTATAATAACCAAGAAATATCATAAATAAATAGAAAAAATCTCATATATATACCTAAGGTAAGATTAATTATCAAAAAAACTAATCAAATATGGTATCCCAACAAATAATATGAACGGTTGAATGACTTAGGGTGTTGAGTGTGAATTTGTGACTCTTTCTCCTAGCATATCTCCTCTAATAAACCATTCCTCTATAGCACATGATCCAAGGAGATTACTCACTCAAACAACATATATTCATGATGATTTTTTATCATAACAATTAACTCCATAAATTTCATATCATATTTAATAACATAATCTCTATAGTTAATGTAACGGGATTCCTCATGATGTTACTGATATTGTTGGGACACATGAAATTTATTTTGAATCCAATCCAACCATTTTCGGAGTTTTACCCAATAAGACACCTCACCTACCTACTCTAACACTTGGAATGTCTAAATGAACTATGGGTGAGATTTCTCTACAGAACAAACCTCCAAGTCTCCTCAAGATTATAAAACCTCTAGAAAATATGATATCTGGCCTTAGAATCATAGGTATTTCCTTATGATATATAAAATAATTCTCATTATCTTGTAAAACCTTCATCTTCACTTTATTATTTGGGATATTATTTTTCTTGATATTCACTACATTTAGGCCAAGTCCTACAAACTCCCCAAAATTTGTCTAGAACAAAGAAATTTGATAATAACTCCAATACATCACCTCACCAAGATCCATGTAAATTGATGTGTGATAGATATTATTTTATGAGAACATAACCAATTGTAGTTTCTTAAAAACCGGTCTTATAAAATATAAAATAAAAACACAAAATCATTCCTTTATCATATTGATGGAATTTTATATCTTCTCATCTATTTGGGATTAAAAAAATTACTAAGGCGTTTTTTAGGAAAAAAATAATATACCAATACAATAATTAATCATGAGGTAAAAATATTATCCGAATTAGAAAAAATAGTATTTGACATCACGTGGAGTCTCACTAACTCATCCATGTATCGCCTCTCTACTGGATCCATATCCCTCAAATCCTTGTTTTTCTAAATGAGTTGACTTCATTAATTATTTAATATTCATCCAATTCCATAATAACATCCCCAAGACTAGGGTCAACCATTAATAAAATCTATTGATATGTCCCCCCAGTTAAAATTTAGTACATTTAATGGAATAAAAAAATATCTTGGAATACAGTTCCATTTTTTAACTATTGATGAAAAACTCCATTACATAAATACATCCATATAAATATTCATCATAGTAAAAAAAATATGATTCCTTAGTCAATAATAAATATTTGAGATACCTAGATATTCCACAAATGGTGAGATATGAAACTCATAGATAATACCCTCATATATAAACAAAGCTACAAATAACCTCTATTAAAATAAAATTCGATTATGAAAATAAACTTAACATCCCTATTGAGAATCACTATAAGGAATACTATATCATATAACCACATACTCTGAATATTCTGAATGAGGCTCTTATACCTACCACATAAAATATGATTACACTATCATCTGATAGAGACATCCTCTGTAAGAAACTTCCTCCAAAAAATGCTGAATCACTACAATATTTTGTATAATTTTCCACCCATTCATGGAATATTGATCAAAATCCCCTAAATTATCCTAGCTCAACATGTTATCATATATATTCCCATTTACTATGGTGTAATTGATAATAATATTGTAATACTAGAGAAACTCAATCCACCTATAAAAATGAAGGGTTTTTTTGTCCCACATATATAAAAAAAACATTAGATTCTTTTTTAATATGAAAATGAGAAAATGATTTATTATCTTGTAATGTCTCCATTATTTTTGGGAAACAATAGTTTTCCTGAATCTAGGCCATGGGTTGAAAAGTTAACCTCATTGGTATTTAATTGATAGGACTCATAAGAGATCATCTCCTATTACTTCATCAAGATGCATTCAAATCCAAGATGATATGAATCCCAAAATAGATTGAGAATAACCACTTATTTTAGAAGCATATGCATAGGGTAACTAATCAATCACTCCATTAGGTACTCATATTTAAATCATAGACTAATTATTACATATAAATTCACGATTCTTCTTGGTATATGTAATCATTATGTATACAATTTGAGAGAAATATAATACAAACCATTGATAATAGAATACAACAACCAAGACAGTGAGAACCTATATGACATTATAGTGTTCTATATATGAGAAACATCATCAATTATTGATGGGTCCATGATGAAATCCAACTAATATACCACTTGTACAATGATGTGAACCTCCAACCTCTAATACATTACTTGGATATATTTTTATAGGGTTGATTGGGTTGAATAACTAGTTGGTTATTGAAAACTAACTACTTTATCCCAAAGTATTATTCACATATCTAAACCAAAAGGCGACTTTACAAATATAATCCATCTTTTCTGAAATCTTATGATACACAAACTAAAAATTGATCATTAAAAACATATAACACCCATCGACTATTTAAATAGATCATCTATCATCATAAGGGTGTAATAGTTCTAGAAAATTTCCAAATTTGACATTCATTAGTGTAGGAATAGCCTCAGACTATCAATTTTCCTTTATGGTGTACATAAATTTAGAACCAAAAGAATATATATTAATCTAGATGAATCTCTTTTTCTAAAAACCATAAATATATAGTCTCAAAAAATGGATATGTGGGGACTATATGATAAGGAAACATGATGAATTGATATGGTATTGGTTGTAACATTATCTAAAACTCAATATCACATTGAGCTTGTAGTGTCAAAAAACTCAACTGTGATGGCATATAGATACCCCATAACAACATTGGTTGCCACTATAAGATGATCTCCCATTGACAACTCCTTCATAAAAGATAAAAGTGGCTCTATATGCCTGCCTTCCATATGATAATTTTACCCATCAAAAAACACTACCCACTATAATTTCATGTAAAAATATATAACCCTAATACTTTTGAAAAAAATAACTATATGCATAGAATAAGTCCAATCCATGCAATGCATGAAATCATACAGCCATTTAACTAATAAAATTAAATTATTTATCAAATGATTTTTTCCCAAATTCATTATCCACCTCATTTAGACAATAAACAACATTGAATTCCCTCTATTAGGTATATATAACATAATGAGAACTACAAATATATTAACCTCTAGTGCTAATGCTTGGACTAATGTATGTATAATAAAAGAATGAGACAATCCAATATCACACAAATCATAAATTGAGTTAGATGTTAATCTGATCATACCACATACAATATCCATCACCTCTTATGCTGACATATCTTTATCATGTATTTTTTAATTCCCACCTTCTATACATTTCGATTGATAACCTCATCATCCATGCTATGATATGGGTCTATAAGGATGACTTCAATAATAAGGATAAACTTTAAAAACTCCATCTCCACTCAGTTGAGCATAAGACTATTGAACTATCAACTGAAAAAATTGTCAAACCCCTGTTATTAATATGAACTAATGGGAATCCGTTTCTACTAATAAATTTTATGTTATAAAATCACCAAAAAAATAACATGAAATATATAATAGTGGTCATATCCCAAATTATTAGAACACTGAATGTCAAAAATTCTATAATCCCCCAAACAAAGGCCTAATCTAAGGGATGCTCGACTGACCTCTCTCTGAAGTCAATAGTCACTATGAATTGATCCTCATTATCACTTCCAACTTCTTCCTCACCACTAGATTCGAGGAATCTTAAAAAGGGTGACAACATATTTTATCTCTAGGAACAATTCATTCTCAAGACATTGTTCTTTGGGATAAATATTTTACATGAGATCATGAGAGAAATATAAGATGTCATTGAACATGATACAATCTCCAACATGTTTAGATATATTTCCCAGGGAGGATCAATGTATCACTAAGAGGTGGAGGTTGTGAATTAGTAATATATATTTATTTTATGTTCCATTTATTTTGAAACAATCTTCCCCACCTATTAAATATTTATCACTTTTTAAAAAAACTGCCACACAACTACAAGAACATAAGTTATTACAAGTTTAATTACTTCACAAAAGTATATACATCCTTTTCATGATTTTAAAACAATACAATAACACACAACATAGTTGAAAACAATCCATTTGTGCGGTTATGAAATGTTGGATATACTCATATAGTTTTTATAAAACTATGTTCAATACAATTGTTTATATGCTCCAAGAAACACAAATGATGTAATTCTTATTTGTGAAAATATTTAATAAACATTATCCAGTTTCTTTCCAACATGTTACTATGCAACCTTATCAACATTCAATTTTGATAACTTTCATATAATACATTTCTTTCCAACCGAAAATTGGGTATTAAGTTCTCTAGAAATAATAATGATAATATTTATGTTATCACCGTGTAATTTTTCATCCTAATTTTCAAATACAGAAATATATGTTTTCCATAACACTAATAAATAAATTCTAAAATTATTATCTCACAGTTTTGATATCCTAGTCTGATTTCACTGTTTGATATCCATGTCTGATCTATGAAACTTTGGCCACATTCATTCTTTTTTATAGAAGTCTTCCACATGTAAACTACATCCAAAATATTATACTTACTAAAACATTATAGGTTATATTTCGTTCACTACATGTTAATAGTGTTATTATCCATCATAAAGTACAATGTACTCTATTTCTTTTATAGGGTAATAAAATTTTTATTAATCTGGAATATGAATGTTCTCCCACTTATCCAAATTCATAGATTTTGATTTTAATTTTCATTTTGAATAAATATTTTAATTCTTTATCACTTCTAAACACTTCTTATATTTTCCTAAAACTTCTCAAATTCTGTCTCATTCTATGACCACTAAAAACTTTTTAACAGATTCTCAGTCCAAAAAAAATTTAAATTATGATTTATTCATTACAATGCTAAACTATCATAGATGAATATAGTTGAAAAAAATATTTTCCATAAACATTATTGTGTCTTCATTGGTCATTTTTCTCATTTATTTTACCATAAAAATAATCCAAACATATATATATATAAAAACAATCCTTGTAAAATATTCCACAATAGATTTAAAAATACCTTTGACTAAAGATTCTAAAAAAATCATCAAGAGAAAATTATGACCCCTTGAAAATAATTTTACAACTCATACAATGCATTTCATATTTTCTTCAATTGTTCAAAAACATCCTCAGACCAATGATCCTTCGTCTGATGATATATCAGTTTCATCATTAATTGAAGAAATCAGTATTGGTATCACTTTAATTTTTCATTATCACTTATTGTAAGATGATTCTTTACCTATGTGATAATAATAATGAACAATTTTTTCCTTTTTATCTTAACCCAATTGAAGAAAAAATCCATCTTCATAAAAATAGTTTAATACATTGTTGATCATGTTATGTTTTGTCAATCCCAAAAAATTCCAGTTATTTTACTCATATGTCCCCATAATCTCCACTTAAAGATCCAGATAAATATTTTCTGCCATAATTAAATTAGTGGCATACTGGGTCTTATGAACCAGTACTAGCAAGGACACTTTTTCTTTCTTGATTATAGTACAAAAAAGTTTCAAAAATTCACCATAATATTTGTATGAATATTTTTTATATTTTGGATTATTTGTATAACTAAAACAGAATATCCATCTTCCCATGTTTTAAATAAAACATTCCAGGATTCAAACAATTATGTTTCCAGTGATCTCATAGTGATAAAATGTGGCTGATAAACATTCAATTCAACAACTTTATTATTTCAAAAAAATTTACTGATAATCATGAAATAAAAAAGACACTTAGATTATTGACGATCATCATATCATCACTGTTATTATATTGGAATGTATTATAAATTCCCATTATTCATGCACTTCCTTCTTTCAAATCCATCCTCAAACTGATTTTCAGTACATGTTCTCCCCCTTTTCTTTAGAAGTTTTGTATAAAACGTTTACCAGACACCATATTATTTATGAGAACTCAAATATCAACAAATAATATTTATGATTAGATCAGAGACTTATAAAATTCAATTGAATTTATTATTATGACTAGAACCTTTATTATAGACCCATGGTGAGTCCAAAGAATCTTTTTTTTCCTGAAAACATCGTAAAAACCTTCTAGAATTTCCTTACAATTTTTCATTCTATATTATTATAATGATGAAACCATTCACTCATCCATTGTAACAAATATTTTAAATTTATTTCATTTCATGAATAAAAAATAAAATACTTTTAGAAAATTCAACTTCAACATTCCAAAAGTAACTTCCATCCAACATGGTCCCAAACCCCCAGGATTTTATTATCAACCAATATATATAAGTCAATGCATTCTTTAACCTCAATATATGGATTAATTGTCCATAAATTTTAAGCCTACATGAGCTAACACTTCATAGGAAACAAGAAATATTGATAGAAAACCTATGATTTTAAAAATATATTTCCCATTAAAGTTCTTCACCCTTCCATATTTCCTTCATGTCATCCTTCACATATTTCCTTACTTCTTCCACTTTTATATAAACAATGTTTTCTACAACCACCCCAACATACTATTTTAATATTTCACACACTTACATGCTTTGTTCAGAGCTCCCCCAAATCTCCCTAACATGTATGCTTCATTAAAATGTTTATCACATACCAATGGATAGACTTGTGAATTATTATCCACATTGTTCTCATTTTACAAAGAAAATATGAGATAGGGGGTCTAAACATGTAAGTCATTCTTGGAGAGAAAGTGGTTGGATTCCAATGTTCAACTTCATTTTGAGAAATGATTCCTTCAATAAAGGTTTTGAAAAAAATGTCTGCAACATGTTCCGATTAAGGAACAGACCTCAGCTTGAGTTAATTATTCTCTATATGTGCTTCGATGAAGTTATATTTGATATTAATATGTTTTTAATGAAAATGATGTAATTTTTTTATTGAAAGGTTTATGGCATATTGATTATCATAAACTAGAAGAAAGGGAAACTTCACGTCAATAAGTATGTCATCCAACTGAATCATCTTCAACATAAGTTGTATATTAGCATGAGTGACAACAGAATAATCACCCTTAGATATAGAAATAGTTACTGAATTTTTCTTTTTTTTTCAAAATAACACAAAAAATTTGCAGAAAGAAAACTCCAATAGATATGTATCTTATAGCATCAATATTTTTTCCCCAATATGCATTTGAATGCCCAAAAAAGTCAACACATTCTGAGTAATCATATCTGGTTCAAAAATATATTGCGCCTTTAATATATTTGAGAATTATTTTTAAATCACATAAACGTTGTTCTTTTCAGTCAATCTAAAATTTTGAACATAAAGTATCAACATAAATAATTTTTATTCTCATGGTAGTCAAAAATAAAATATTTTATAATAAGAATTCAAAACACATTAGTGTCATCTTCATTGACATGTCCATATATATTCAAATTGGTTCCCATTGAAATTGTTGTGGAAACTAGTTTTGGATATTCCATTACAAACGTCTTATAATGTTTATTAACATACTTTTCTTGGGAATGAAATATGTGTATCATATTTTGAGGGATTTGTAGCCCAAGAAAGTATTTCATTTCACCAAGCACGAACAACTCCTAAAAAATTTACATCAATTCAGAAAATATATCATCTATTTATTAATCGATACCTATAAAGATAACATTATCTAAAAAAACTATTACAATGATGGAAAAATCCTTTCATAATTTGATTTACAAATAACTATAGACCCATGCTTATTTAAAACTCATCTTTTCTAAGAAGGTATACAATTTTTAATACCATGCACTATGTTCTTGCTTTATCGCATACAATGATTTCTTCAACTTACACCCATAAATTACATCATTATTAATAATAAAGATACATTGTTTTTCAATATAGGCTTAAAAATTTGATTTTATATTTTGAAATGATGACATCACATACATCTGAAATATTTTGAAACAAAATTGTGTAGAAATATATAGAACAATTATAATTGATTCAAATATTTCCACTAATGAAAAGGTGTCACCAAAATAAATGATTTAATACTGTAAGTTTCCTTTGAAAACTATTATTTCATTTTTTATTATTACATCAACATATTCATTCATTTTTTTCAGGAACACCCAATTTTTTACGATAACGTTTTTTCATTTTTCATAGGTATGAGTTCCCAAGTATCATTTTTCTCTATTTGATCCATCTATTCATTCATATCCTAAACCAACTATGGATGATGAAAATAATAATTCACATATTTATGCTCACATTTTGAATGAAAATAAATATGTGTAATTTATTAATATATTCTTATCATTTGAAAATTTTGTTGATCACCATTTATGTTTTTAGATTCCACTTTCTTCCCTATCCATGGATGAGATTTTTGTGATTCTTCCACACCACTTCAAATAAATGTGTCCAATTCTTCTTCGTGAGTTGGATTATAATTGTTTTCATCCTTATCATAACTCTTCACAAAAATTATTTCATCTTATTCATCAATAATATATACACTAGGTTTTTATCATATTCAACAAATTCTATAAAAAACATTTACATCAACAAAGTAAACTAATCATATTGTCTCATTGTGGAAACATCTATATCAACATCCATCCTGAGAATAAAAAATAACATTTACATCATCACCCCTATTCTAAAACATTAAAAGGACTCAACATTCATTTTTTATGATCCATGAACTCTCAAAATCCATTAATTGCTTCAATCAACGATTTTATCCAAAAACAAATTCAAATAGAGTCATATTTGAACATGTCATGTAAAATCATTTATTTTTAATATAAAAAGTAGTTCTCATGGATTTAATCTAAAAGTAATGAGAGAAAATATTTTAAAGAAACATTGTCTACCCCATTTCAACCAAAAATCTATTTTTCCTTTCAGGAACAACATTTTATTATATAGGGTGAGGTTTACTAAACTGTTTATGAATTCATTGATTTTCAAGAAAAAAATTCAAACTCTTAATTATTGTATTCACCACTATTTTCTATTACCAACATCTTTATTGAATAAACACATTAATTCTCATATTTTTTCCTAATTTTTATATTATTCATGGAAATAGATTTATGTTTTATTCAAATAACTCATGTAATGTGAGTAAAGTCATCAAAAAAAGAACTTTTCTCCATGAGTTGATTATTTTCTCATTTTACCACATTTATTTGATTTAATAAGTTCCATAGTAAATTATTCAAAAAATGATAAAATTAATATCCATAGAGTTTATAATATTAACATTTTTTTATATTTTTCAACACCAATATATTATTATTGACATTTTTGAAATATCATGGACATTGTGTCGCATTGGTAACAGGATCATGTGGCTCTGACACATCTGTGAAGATGATTTATTCCACAAATGAAATTCTTCTATAATCCTTAAGTAATAAGAGTTTTTACCTTCAATAACATGGGTTTTCTTAAATTTATATGTTTCCCTCATGTAACAAATTTTTCATCTTCCCATATATTCACAAGAAATCCATATTTTCTGAATATAACAATATTTTCTTCATCCTGAAGCTATGAAACACATGGTAGGTTCTTCTATCGCCCATAAACAAGCATAGAATAATTAGATTTCCATTTTTTTTCACCAATGATTGATGGTTCAACAACATTGATTACAAGAGATTCTTTATTTCCAAAAGTTATTATTTTTTCTTTGAAATCATTGATATTCATCAATAGTTTAAATTCTACTATCATATGAGAATAATACCCACATTCCTAAATTCAAGGTCATTCCCCTTTTTTATTTTAGTCTGGTTTAAACAAAAAGTGTTTTATTCTTTCCCTTTATCTTTCATTAAACCAGGATTCTGAGAGTTTTTATAAACCATTTATTATGATGATAAAAAAATTATTCATCCTTTTGTATAATGTACAGGTTTTCCAAATGTTTCAAAATTTGTTTCCCATGTTTGGAATCATTTTTAAAATTTCACACCAACCATCTCATGTTTTTTCCACTGAGTGTATTGAATCCCCCTATGTTTTTACTTCTGTAATTTGAGAATTATTTGTAATTTTATTAATAAACTAAAAAATATTTTCCATATTCCCGAATCCATGACATTACCAGAAGTATCCTTAATTTTTTTGCATATGTAAAATTGATACTCTTTGGATTTATTAGGATGTTTCTTAGAGACCTTCTCATATTTATGATCATATCCATGTTAAGTCTGAAACATTATGTTTTCAACTAGAATCCTCTTCCTTCACATTGATTTATTTTCATATTATCCGATCCATAAGTTATAGGGAAATTTTTAGACTCAAAATATTGTGACCATACATTTTCTAACGTAACTATTACATCATTATAATGACAAACAACATAATATTAATACAAATCCAATATGAAGTGGTTTTGTGTCCTTATAAAATTATGTTTTTGTATAATTTTTTAAAATCTAAAACATAATCATTATATCATTTCATCTTCTATATATTCTTAGTAGCCTTCACATTATCCTTAGTACAATTAATTTCATGAGGACATACATCAATTCATGTGTTGAGATAATATCCCACTAAGAGGATATATTAATATATGAATCTGTAATTTTTTTTGAGTATAACCATCATCATAAAATCATTCTCATAAGATTTATAGTTTGATAAAGGAATTTATTATAGAAATAAAAAAATGAAACATTATGCCATAGTAGTCAATTACCACACAAATGCTTAAAAATATATATAATAATTTTCACACATAACATTTGTGAATAACCACAAAAAAATAATTGTGGACAATAGAAGAAAAAATTCCATTCATACAAAAAATTATATCATGAAACCAAACACATTACCCAATGAATTGAGGTGCTATATAATTCTATACATACCTGTCACCTCATAACATCTACATTATCATGAATTCCACATAGAACATATATCTATCTTATAAATAATATAATACATTGATAAGAAATAGGTTAAATTATAATTTCACCAGCCATACATTCATTAATAACCATTGTGGTTCCAAAATATAAAATAGAGTATCAAACGTGGTAAATGAATCATCAATTATGAGTGAAGAATAAAAAAAATAAAGGAAGTAAAACATGTGTTTTTAGAAATGAAAGTTATTTGAGAAAAATCATTTAAAATTCCATAAAATTATATTATAAGACATTATATCATATAATTTTCAAGGTAAAGACAATAAAATTTCTATGAATAATATTAAAGGAACATCATATAAAACCCAATGATTTTGAGGAATTTTTTTTCAAATTAATTTATCTTTTAAATATTTCTCATTTTACATGACCCTGGAAATATTTTTTTATATTTATATATGCATTAAAACACTATGTCAAACATTCATTTCACACGCTATACCAAGACGGTCTGCCCTACAAGAAATACCAACATGGGTTGTGCTACCAGCAACACTAACCTGGCGTATGATCCATGTGACACTGAGATTCTACAAAACATCTCTTTTTATTGGTTTAATTTTATAAATTATATAATTATAAACTAGGTGTTAAACTTATAAAAAAATAATTTTCAATTTTTTATATAAATAAAACATATTGAAAATGAAATATAATTTTTTTTGGTAAAGTCCATTTATGCTAAGAATTTTATTTTCTAGAATGAATCTATTTTAATAATAAATGTAATTTTATAATCATATAGAAATTGAATTTGATAAAATAAACATCATTTTTGAATTCATAATGTCAAAATTATCCTTGGATAAATTTTTGGGATTTTTCTGAGAAACAACATTTTTTGATGAATAACAAATAGCATTCCCTTTTAGTTAAAATCTACCTTTTTAACAAATTATTATTGAAAATTGATATTATAAATATTTTTTAAGGTTCAGTTAGAAGAATATTACATATATTAATAAAACTAAATTAATTATAATAAACTTTACTTTGAAACTGATTAAAATTTATGACAAATGTTTGATCTTTTTACTACATTAAAACCCAGTTATTTCATCTCATCGACGGGATTAGCACTAATCGTAATATTGTTACTTCAGTGAATAGAATTTAAAAAATATGAAATAATTTTTTAATATTATTTTTATCCTAATAATAAAATGTTAATTTTTGTCAAAAATGATATGTAAAATTGATTAAAATTAATCACAGCCGTTAAGGAGAAAATAAGATTAATTATGGACTAAACCATAAAATTAGGGGCCAAAATGACCTAGAAACTTGACCAAAACCAATTTTCGATCCATATTTCATCCATTAAACTTACATTAATGAGTTATTCTGGTTTGTTAAGACATTGTTTATGTAATAACATTTTCACAACTAATTTGTTTCTAAAACATCCATGTGAGTCCTTTTCCTTCCCTATAAAAATCCACCACCGCTACCCATTACTTAAAAATCTAGATCATTTTAAGATCCTCCAAAATATTCCAAAGAATCCTCAAAAAAGTAATCCATTTTAATTTTAAGCCCCCCTTTGGGCATAAACCCTCACTAAGAAACCTTTTTCACAGACCAAAAAGAGTTTCCCGATTTAGAGGAATCATCTTCTTTCAGTCTCATTTCCTTTATACTTATTATCTACCACATAAAGTATATTTATTCTCATCTCGTGTAATGAAAAAATAATCATGCATATACTAGGATTTTTTATTCTAATGGTCTGACCAATACTTATACACACCTCCATCTAGTGGATGTTGAACATAATGTTTCTGTGTTCAGCAAACTATTGCCTCACGGAACGATGAATGTTCATTTCTTCATTACCACCAATCATGATGAAATATATATATATATATATATATTATATTAAATTTATTATGTCTCTAATATTCTTTATTACTTTTTAACACACATTTGTTTACATTTTATTTTCTGTTAATATGGTAATCTCATTTGAGAATGTGTGGACTATTGTCCCCTCAATGCGATGTGATTCGTTCACACACCACATTGAATGTATTAAGGATCAGTTTAATGACCATATATGATATATATATATGATATATTAATTCTATTGGAATAATTATATATGTATATATATACCTAAATTTATATACATATTACATTAACATACTATCTTTCAATACAACAATAAAAACAGAATCAATGTTCTTGTGTACGAATGGCTTACCATCTCCATGAATGGTGTAATCCATTTCGTACTTCATTATGAATTAAATTACTTTAATATACATTTAATATATATCAACTATATTTATATCATGTTCTACAATCATTAATAATGATATATCTATAAGGAAAAACACTATAACAAATTAAGACACTTGTGTAGAACAGAGTGAATGATTATCCAAAGTGAAAAAATATCATAGGATCACTATCTAGAGAGTAATATAATTACATAATAAAAACATAAAGGGTATTATTTATTTGAAAATTTTTCTGCAAAAATTTTATGAAAAACATATATTTGTTATACAAGAATATTTTATGAGTATAGAGAGAGTCAAAATACAAGGTAAGGGGATTTATTCTCACCTTTAAATTATATAAGACACATGATATGTTCTCCACTCCTTTAATTGGTGTGGTAAATATAATGAATGTGATTGTATTCTATATATCTTTTAGATAAATTTATGGATATTCAAATTCCCAATTTATGATCCTTCTTTCATGGGTTTTATGATTCAAAAGATACAAATTTGGAAAAAAATGGTTTTGTCTCAATTTCCCTTCTTTGTTACACATGTTTTTTATACACCAAAAATATATTTTCCGGGTTAATATGCTTCCATTTTACAAGAAAGATCATGAATATAAATATTTTTTTGAAATTATCTGCTTCATGTATTTACATTTCCTTACATCGAGTCATGCTTCCATGATACAAAGTTATTTTAGTTTATAGAGACAATATCATTACTTTTAGAGATTTTTTATGTTCATGTTTCTATTGATAAAATATAATAATAAATATTTCATGAATATTCATGAGTTTCTTTAGCCTTTTTTATTTTATGATAGACTCATGTATTTGTATAATTTTTTATTATTTGGTTCTTCGGATTGTTAAGAATTTCTTTTTAGGAAAGCCCGTCTTTACCCTCTCTACAGTCAGAAATCTATGTATTCTAAAAATATTTCTTATGAATATTATAGAATTACCAAATAATATAAAAAATAACTTATATGCATTTTTTATTTTACCTACATCTTCTAGGGAATATTTTTATTTCTATTCGAACAAGGTACTTTTCTATCATTTTGACTGTTCAAAATGAATGTTCTTTTGACCTTATACGACATGTGGGGATTTACTCACCTTCATTTATCCAAATACACCTTTTAATTTTTAATGGTAAATCATTATGAATTTTTTTTTAAAATAAGTTTCCTGAAATAAAAATTTCTAAGTGTTTTTTGAAAAATATTACAAGTATTCAAGAAAAAATGTATCAAAACGTTTTGAACCCTTGTTTATATGTATTCAACGTGTTTTCAATGAAATGGATTTCGAAACATATTTATATTTTCAAGGCAAATTTTATTCAAAATTCCACAAAGATTAATTTATATGTTTTAAAAATAGTTTCAATTAAATTTTTTTCAAAACGTTTTACAACTTCTTATATAAGTATTCAAGTAAAATTATTTTCAAAATGCTTTCAATAATTCTTTATATGTTTTCAAATTATTTTAAATGAAATGGTTTTCGATACATTTTCATTATTAATTTAAAAGTGTTAAAGGGTTTTTAAAGAATATGGATTTTAAAATGTTGTGAATATTTTTAAGGAATTTTTTTTCAATATGAATTCATGACTTCTTTATAAAATTTGAAGTTATTTACTACAAAAATAATTTTCTAATTGTTTTATGTATTAAAAAAATTTCAAACATGAAAGGATATTTTCGTCTGGAAATATTTTTTGTGTATATTTCTAATTTATTTTCCATCTAAGATGAAATATATATTACTCATTACTTTTTAGGAAATTATTTAATGATTCTCTTCATATATTTTCTATTAATGTGTTATTTTTAATGCCACTGTCATTATGAAATCCATTTCTCCTTCATGGGTAATATGTTTATAATTCCTATTTATATTTTATGGGTTATATTCATTTGAAACCCTCTAATTTTCACTTGTTATGTTTATTATGAAATGATTATAAAAACTATAAATTTCCATAGGTTATGATATGTTTACATATTTATGATAACCATTTCATTTCATGGGTTATTATATGTTTATTAATGATATTGTGGAACATGTATGCATGATTTCATTATGTGACGAGTGGGACCTCTATCTCCCTCTAATGAATTGGGTAACGATTTATATCACATGAGATAGAGAGGGATGGAATGAGTGTTTACACTATCCAGTAATACCGGGCTGGAATGAGGGTTTACTCGGTTTAGTATTATTAATCCAGAATGAGGGTTTACTCGGTTCAGTAATACAGAGCTTGAATGAGGGTATACTCGGTTCAGTAATAAAGGGATAGATCAAGAGTTTACCCAGTTCAGCAATATATGGATGGAATGATGGTGTACATGGTTCAGTAACATAGGGTTGGAGTGAGGGTTCACATAGTTTAGTAATACAGGGCTGGAACGGGTGTTCACCTATTCAAAAAAGTACATTGTCCAATAAGATGGTATTGGAATTGATGCCTTGGATACTATGGAAATCATTATATTCTTATCTGTTTCCACAATTACAAGTCTTACTAATATGTTATTAATTTATTTATTAGGTCCTTTACGTCATTTTTATTCATTTCATATGAAATACTAGCATTATTCCATGATTCATGTATATGATCTTTGATATGTATGGTATGATATTTTATTTTCATGTTCATGTTCTCATACCCTTATACTCATGTTTGGGCTTATATGTCACCATTTTTTACCCTTAATATGAATTTGAGATCACCCCGTTTTCCGTTTCCCTACCTAGGATTTGAATATATTTATTATGGTTGATGTGTCTAAGAAGGGTAGTAGTAGTGAAGCACTTAGTGGGAGGTAATAAAAATCACATATGTACTAGTTTTATGTATCCATTCCTCCAAAGGTACTATACCAACTATTTTCTTTGGATATATATAAGTATATTGCATAAGAATTCCCCAAAAGTAATGTAGTATCAATTTTTGTTAAGTGAGGGCTGATTCACATCAACACTGAAAGTTGTAATCAACAAGGAATAACCCAATGAAATGAAATTAGTTTCAGGAATACCCTTATATTATGTCTTAATGATTTCATCAGTTTAATATCAGGATTAATAAAACAAATTCATTAATTAATACATCTAGAACCTCTTATACATTTTCTAATTTTTATTAAGTCCATTTATAGACTTTTTGATGAGTTATAGAGTTTAATTTCATTATTCATGAGTGTTTGTTTTCTTTGTTTTAATGATCACTTTTCATGTTTATATGTTTGGAAGTTCATTTACATTGTAAATGATTATCCATAATTGAATTTTTATTTTACTAATGAAAATAAAAATGTTGTTTGTTTCTCATATATGATTTTTTATGGTATGAGGATAACTTATTAGATAGAACTTTATTTAATATGATTTAATTTACTTAGGTGGTATTTTTGACAATTATGATATTATATCATTTTTTTGACATCAAGATTATATATTGGTTTCAGAAAATTTTGTAACATGTAATATGTAATATGTATATTTATTTTTTATTTAACCATATTAATTGTTTTACAACCAGCCTCGAAGGAATTACTAAAAAAATGCATTATCCACGATTACAGTATATTAACACACCACTGATACTATCTTTATTTTTTTTGAATAAAAATAAGAGGGAATATATTTGAAGAAAATAATTCTATTAACATATGATAATTACAATATATTAAATATAATTGTGTTTTCATTCCACTTGAATAAGTGGAGGTGAGGTGAGAATAATAAATGAAATGATATTGAATGGAAATTAAAAGAAAAATAAAAAAAATTTACCTCTTGAATTGATCATCCTTGAGAACCACCATAGAGATAATTTTTTGGTCTTCTAATTAGACAATGAGCTCCTAGATGTGGAGAACGGGATTGGGGAGAGTAATGGGAAAAAATTAGAGAATAATCATGTATTGTAATATGCAAGGAGAAGAGGTGGTTTTTATAGGGGGGAGAGGGGTGTTTTCTCATTATTATTTTTTGTTGGAATAATTTTTTGGCTCAAGAATATGAATTGAATGAACCTTATCTCTAAATATATTAAAATAATTAATTTTATTTCAAGATTATAGTGCTTAGAATACTGATGACTCAGGAAATAATGTATTTAAGTTGAAATGTATATATATAGTAAATTACCATATTTCTATAGTCACCAAAAATTTATGTATTTTAGAATAATAACTAAAATTCACTCATACCCTTTTTTAATTTCTATAATTACTAAATGAAATCTGTTTTATGAGAAAAAAAATATAAACATGAAAAATTTAATTTTGAATTAAAATCAGCATTTAAATGAAAAATAAAAATTTTAAAATTATAACTTATTTTATAACACCATGAAAATATAATTAAGGCCTCATAAAATTATCTTATAATAATAAGACACAAAAAAATTCATTTGTTAATATATATAATTTTTTTTAAAATATTTATATTTACAATAAAATTATAAACAAAATAATAATATTTTATAAAAATACCAGCACGTAATTAATTATTTTTAAAATATTTATTTAGTTATACTATGATATAAATATATGATTTTATAATTTATAAGATAACAGAATTTTATTTATAATTTGACAAATGATGTAACTATTCTATTGGAAAATTACTTTTCTATTTTCTGAATTACTATTCCTATTGTCCATGTTATAATCCCAAGGGTCATGTTACTATTCCATCAGTATGGGTTCCCTAATTTATTGAAATACCTATTATTTTATTCATTATTCAATAATATAGATTGTATTGTGTCCAAAAATATATTTTATGTGGTTTATACTATGTGAAATATTTATACTATGTGAAATTCCATTGATCATATTTTGGGTTCTTACATTCATTCACCCTTAGGAAATTTCATCAACAAAATTTCATTTTACATACTATGGTGGTAAAAAAAAGTGATGGTACTTCTCCTTCCCAGGTTTCCTCTTTATACTTATGGTTCCACTAGAGTACTTTGGCTTGGAGATTAGTCTTGTGGTGTAGTATATTTTCTCTACGATCCAAGATCATCACTAGATTGTCCTCGTCAGAGATATCATTTTCCCACTATACCATATCTGGATTCTGTACAATTGAGGTATATGGTATGTAATTACTCAATAAGGATACATGGAATACATCATATACTAGAGACATGGTAGGTGTAAGTGCCAGTCGATGTGCCATAGCTCTGACCTAATCAAGAATCATGAAGAGGCCAATGTACCTGGGACATAACTTTACTTTCTTCCCAAATATCATATTCCTCTTCTATGGAGATATTTATAGGAATACCACATAGCTAGCATTAAACTCAATGTCTCCCTAATTATTATATGGATAACACTTCTGTGGACATTGGGATGTCTTTTTGAACTAATGATTGATTTTCATCTTTTCCCTCATTAAATTGACCCTTTCAAGTCCTAGTATCTTATGGTATATAATTTCAACCAATAACAATGGTTTTATATATATTTTTACATAATGGGATACATATTCAAACATTTTTATGCTTATGTGGAAAATATTATTATGAGAAAACAAGACCAGAGGTAGATGTTGGGCTTACCCTCCTTTGAATTCCACAGAACATGATCTATATATGTCTTCCAGTGTATGAATAGTCTATTCATATTGGCCATCAGTTTGAGGATTATAAGCTATAGTGAAGTTCATCTCAGGGTTTAGAGAATGTTTGAGACTTTTCCATAACATTAATATTAATCTGGGATCACTATCAGATCCAATTGATAGTGATACTCCATGAAGACTGGAAAATTATTTGATTTATATATGTGTAATTTTATCTAGTGAGATGCCTTCTTGAATATAAATAAAGTGATTTGTCCTTGTAAGATGATCTACAATAACCCATATAGTTTTCTTTCCTCTACATGTATTCAGATGTCTAGTGAAAATGTCTATCGTGAGGTTTTCCCATTTCCATGTTTGTATGGGTAATGGTTGCACTATCCCTTTAGAATTTTTCCTTTCATCCTTCAATTTTGGACATAATAGGTGGTTGAATGTATATTCATTGATATACTTATTCAAATTATCCTACCAGTAGTTCTCTTGGATATCTCAAAACATCTTTTTGATCCTAGGGGGAATAGAGAAGGTTGACCTATGTGAATCTTCCAAAAAATCGTTTTTTATGTCTGTATCAGATGGTATAAAATGTTGTGACCCAAATCATAAAATGTATTCCACGTAAATTTTAAACATTGAGATTTTTCCTTTTCTGATAGATTCCACCTTCTTCATAATTTCCTCATAATTTCATTGTGAATCCTTAGTTTTTTCTATGAGGGATGGTTGAGAATTTATTTGAGAATGGTTTAGTGATGTTCTTCCTTAATGATTCTCATGTCCATCCTTTCAAAATATATGAATATTGGATCCCAATCAATTCTAATAATTGATAATTTTGTAGGATCATTTCTACATAGTGGTCTACAACATTATCTTACATACTAAGATGGAAATGGATTGTGAAATCATAATCCCTTATAAGCTTTTACCATATTCAATGACACATATTAATATCCTTCTATGTGAGTATACATTTAAGTATATTATGGCTAGTATATATTTTAATCTTCAACCGACAGAGATAATGCCACAAGTTTTTCAATAAAAATATCATAACATCCAACTCAAAATCATGAGTGGGACAGTTTTACTAATTATTTTCCAACTAACAATAGTGGCATGCTATCACTTTATCATTTTTCATCAGTACAACCCCTAATCCCTTCTTTGAAAAATCAATATATACCACAAAGAGTTTCCCATTTCTAAAAATTCTGGGTATTTTTTAAGTGAGAATACTTTTTAACACTTTGATTAAATATTCACAGTAAACAGTCAAAAATAATTTATCCTTTCAGAGTCAGCTTGGTTAGTAGGTTTGGAAATCATGAGATGTTATTCAAAAAATAGCTGGTAATACCAATATATATGAATGAAACTATATATCTCTATTAAAGATGTTCTCTTCTACCACTCTTTGATTTCCATTGTCTTAAAAGGGTCTACATATATTCCTTTTCTAGTGATAACATGCCCCATGATTGATACTTCCTCTACACAAAACTCACATTTACTATACAATTCATATAGCTTATATATTTGAAAAACCTTTATCCCATTATTCAAATTTGCCTCATGTTCCACCGTTTTGTTGTAGTATATTAGAATATAATTGATAAGGACTGGAAATAATTATCATGGTAATAAATAACGACTCTATTAAATATTTTCATGAACATTAATAGAGTATTGTGAGTCCAAAGGAAATCACTACGAGCACATAGTTTCCGTACCTCGTTTGGCATGGATTCATAGGAATGTCTTTCTTCCTCACCCATAATTTTTGATATCACAATCAATGGTCCAATATATAAAAATTACTTTTCCCCACACAGTTAATCGAACAACTCATATATAGATGGAAGAGAATAATATTTCATTAACATGGTTTTTTCAAACCACGATAATCAATGTGGCGGTGCATTGATCGATCATTATTCATGATTTAGATGATGGGTTCACCCCATGGTGATGCACTCAGGCATATATAACCCTATTCCAAATTCTATAACAATTGCATCTTCAGTTCCTCAAACTCAGTGGTGGAAATTCTATATGGATTATTTGATATTGGTAGAGATCTATGAATAAGTATCATTCATCACTCAACCTAACGGTCAAGAGGAAGGTCAGCCAATTCTTCTAGGATCACATCAGTGTAGTCCCACACACTGGGCATGTCTTCAAGAATAATTCTATACATTGTCTCAATCATTTTAGCTATATATTCTTGATCATAAGGAAATAATATCCACACATTGTATGATGACTCCAATGTAGATTCAAACTCCTCCTTACACTTGTATAGAAGTGGAGGATGCTTTAGGATGTGTATGGTGATATCCCTTTCTCTATAGTTGATGTTTTTTTGGGCAACGATCTATATTCCATGCCCAAAATGGAATCAAAATCTTGTAAATAAATTAACAATATATTTACCATGTGGTTAATTTTACAAACAATTACCGAGGTGGAGTTATATTCTTCACATGAAATAATTTCTCTATTTATATTCCCATGGATAAAAAAAAATACGAATTATGAGGTGGTGTTTGAAAAGTTATACAAAACACGAATGATATGAATGAATGTTTAGAACCAAAATCCAATAGTACATTCCCTATTATTTAATGAATAACTTAAATTCCGGTCACCTCATCATTTTTAGGCTCCACATTAGTAGAAGTGATGGCATAAAAATTCCCTTTTTCCTTTGGGTTTGTTGGCTGCTGATGTGGATTACCCTCCGTACTAGTGGTTTAGTGAATTGGATTGGATAGTTCCCTTGGTCCCTACAAATGAATAATTGAACCATAAGTTGTTATCTCATTTCCACCTCCACATTATCCTTCGTCTTTATGTCATTTAGGCATTCATGTGCATGGTGGCCTTATCTCCCACACTTATATAATTTTCCCATCACATTGAATCACATCCCAGGATACTTAATCCCACATTTTCTACATGTGAGTGGTTTAAAAATCATTCGATGGTTCACATTATATCCCTTGTATTAAAACTACATCTTTCATTTCTTATCACCATATCAATGGGACCATTATCTAAATTTCATCTCTACATTGAGACACATCAAACTATATCATCATTACTCCCAAAATTTACAATATCTAGAGCCTTTTAAAGGTTTTTTATAAATAAATAAAAAATATATCAATTTTACTATCATTATTGATAACGAAAAATTAAGCGTACCTTTAATTCCTTGTGAAATTTACTAGTAGGCCATGATAGATTCCCCATCCTTTTACATCAGCTCAAGGATTTCTCTCTCTATATTTTTATGAAGTGTTCTAAGAAATTAATTATTAAAAAAACATTATCATAATGTCTTCCCACTCCATATATTCAATCTATTCCTTATGTTTGGTTCTCTTAGTCAACTACCACTTTTGGTTAGATCTGGATTGGAAATGATCGGAATCATTATCACTGTATCTGGATAGCGTTGTACCAAAAAGTTCTTATCAATTGATTTGACCCACTGTAATGTGACTAGGGTATCATAGGATCCCTAAGTTTATCATTTTACTTAAATAATTATTCATGGGCGATTTCATATACTTATTCTCACAATAAGGGTTGTTAATATGGTTCTCTAATACGAATTATGAAATTAACTAAACAGTGATTTGATACTAAATATAGAGATTGAACATCATCTTATATGACTATTTCCTCATTTTAAAGATAAATAACATAATAGTGTAACATATCTAGTAGCAAGCGGTTTAGTGTCTTGGAAAATCAGGTTTTCCTATAAAACTTTACAAAACAGAACATGAAAATTATTTAATTTCATCGTCTCTATCATCATAGTGGCCTCCACATTTACCTTAGTATAAGTAATCACATAAGGATATTAATCAATATAAGGGGTGAGATAAAACCCAAGAAAGTGGATAAACAATTACATGAATCAATATAACATGTTTGAGAATAAAAATAAAAATAAAATCACATTCATTATAGGAATCATTAGATATTATCATGAAATTTGAAAATTCATAAAAATGAAACATTATGTCTTAGTTGTCAACTGCCACACATATTTTTGACAAAATATAACATCATGTTCACACAAGAAATATGGTCATAACCACAATATAAAAATTCTGAACAAATATAGGATCATTTCCATGAATATTTCATATTATTTCATTAGATACATATCTTTAACCAATGAATTAGAGCAATATATAATTCTTAGATCACCCGCCACATTATAACATTTACATAATTATACTTTGAACATAGAACATAAATCAATCATAGACAAAATATAACCCATTGAAAGGAAATAGGATTAAAGATAATTTTATAAAACATAATTTCATGAATAAACCCTATGATTCCCAAAAGAGAAAGGTATTAATATAATTGGTACAATAAATACCAATTTTTAGTGAACAAGAAATAGTTTCCAGGGATGTAAGACATGTTTTTAGAAAGAAGAGTTTTTTTGGAAGAATATTTTCATTTGAAATAAAATAAGAATAGATGCATGTATATCCAAGAAATTAAATTGAAAGACCATTAAATTATATTTTTGGAATATTAAAATAACATGGACACTGAAAATTAGAACGAATGAGGAATAACATAAGGGAAGGAAATTGAGGTTGATAATCCCCTTACCTTATCTCTGAATACTTTATTAACATTAAATATCATGATAATAAAATTAAATTCATTAGTTGACATGTCCAAAACTACTTATAAATGTATTTTATTTGTTATTTGTTCATTAAGGAAAATTATTCCCTTTTTATGAGTTCTATATTACCATTTAAAAATTTGAGTGAATTGTTTTCTTAGTTTTCAAGATCTGTTAGCTTGTTTATAAGTATGGAAGATCATTACAATGAAAATGATTCTACAAAATTGACTTTATATGTTATTAATGGACATAAAGACGTGTAACTGTTACTATATAACATTTTTATATGTTAAGAGGATGATTATTTAGAAATAATGTTATTGAAAATGAATTCATTTATATGGGTGAATTGTTTGACCATTATGGGCTTATATCGTTTTATATAACATCATGTTCATATTTCAGTTCAAGAACATTATGTAATTTATAATATGTATAATAAAATATTATTTAACAATAATAATTTTTTTGTTACCATCCATGAATGTGGAAGTGAAAAATGAAAACATATCATCCACGGTGGTGGTAAATTGACACACCACAGACGATAGTTAAATTCTAAAATAAATTGTAAAGTAAAGATATTTAAAGATGAATTATTACATTAACATTATAAAATAATAGTTAATAAATGATACTGGAGTTATCATTCATTTTATATATGTGGATGTTGGGAGAGGATAATAAAAGAAATGAAATTGATAAAAAAATTAAAATGAAATATGGAGGATTTTACCTCCAGAATTTCTCCCCATTGATAACCTCATTAGGTATAATGGATTGGCCTTTTAAAGAGACGAAGTGCTCCTGGAAGAAGGGTATGGGATTGGAAAGGGTATTTGGAATAAATTGGAAAATTTTAAAGCCCTATAATTTGTGATGAGAAGAGGTGGTGAGGGGTGATATTTATAAGGGAGGAGATGGTTGTTTTATTAATATTTTATGCATTAGTTTGTTATTTTGGATCATGATTGGGAATAGATTTAATATGATAAATAAGTATATTAAAATAATTAAGGGGAGTTTGAGATTATAAGTCTTACATTATAAATAAATTAATGATTATTTTATTGAACTTATAATGTATATATACTGTATGTTACCGTATTTCACTATTCATAAAAAATAATGTATTTAGAAATACCCCCAAAAATTCACCATAACCATTTTTTTATGTGTGGAATTAAGTAATGAACTTCATTTTAATATAATTTTTTTTATATATGGTAATTTAAATTTATAATTAAAATAATCATTTACATGGAACATAATGATTTTAAATTTATAACTAATTTTATAACACATTGAAAACTTATTTAAGGTTTCCTCAAATTATCTAAAAATCATATGAAAAAAATATTAATTTATGAATATATTTTAGGAAAATATATTTTTTGTTTTAAATAATTATATTAATTATTAAATTATATATAAGCATTTATATTTTATAAAAATATAAAAACATAGTTACTAATATTTAAAATATTTATTTTCTTATACTATGATATAATTATATCATATTATCATTTATAAGATTCCTAAATTTTATATAAAATTTATTTGATGAGTTTACTATTTTTTTGGATGAATTAATATTCTTAATGGTCATCTTATCGTCCTAAGGGTCATGTTATTATTCCATCATGATATTTTACTTAATTTCTTGAAATACTGCATATTTTATTGATTATTTTATTATAAAGGTTTTAATGTGTTATAAATGTGATTTTATATCATTTTTTATATTAGAAATAACTATAAGAAGGTAATTTCAAATTATAAAATTTTGGTTCATTATACAGATTATTTAATAACACTTCAATTAACCATTTTTTATTTTGGCCACATATATAACTTTCTCAAACTCTTACTTCTTGATAACAATTCAAAAATTAATTCCAACTCATGATCAATCATTCTTTTGATACTTCGTAATTTTATCTATCTCATAAATTTCACATATTTCATAAATTGAATGATGGAAACTTATATCTCTTTACTATGCTTTTGAAACAATTTACCGAACATGCTCAAATTATTTTCATTATATACTAACTAAACTTCCAGATGATAATTCCAATTCATTTCATTCACAATAGATTTCTTGAAGTCATTAATATATTTCAACATATTCAAATTATAATAATGAAATCATTATTTATGGACCATTTAGGATATTTCATTATGCATTTTCCTAAATATTTTTTCAAGCCTTCAAATATTTCTCATACATTATTTCAATTATTATAGCAGTTGAAATTCTTTATATGTTTCTTCTTCTCCTTTAGAACCACCACTTTCAAAATCCTCCTTCATAAATGTTACAATGAATGTGTTAACTATATCATTCCAAGTTGTATTTATGGATTAAATTTACAATATATTTATTCATAATATATATTTGAAACACTTCTTCTTTAGGATTTGGAGAATTTTTTATCATTCCCTTTGAAATAAGGTTTATCCTTATCTCAAGGTTTATATTATTAGCTTCTTAGACTTTTTTCATCATCACCGCTATCCACTTCATTAGTTCATTGTTGAAAATTACTCATAATGTGGCCAATATATCAAAATTAAATAAACTTCATCGGATGTTAACCCTTATATTTTCTTTTACCAATTTCATATTTTTATAAAAAATGATAAAAAATAATCACGATTTTTACAGACCACATTTTTTGAATCATAATATCCAATGAAATCTTGTTCAGGATTAATTTTATGCTATTCATTACTAGAAGGCATGAAAGGAATTTCTCTATAGAATATTTCTATTACATTAATTAATTTATCAATTACCATCACTTAATTTTTGAGAGTACTATAGAAATCTTCCATATTTACTGTTTTAGGTTCACTATTATCCAATAAAAAAAATTTGGCATCAAACATTTCAGGAGAAATTCTCAAGATATTTAAAACTATATTAGAATGTTCAATATTTTCTCCAAGACATATAATAGTGATAAAACTATCATTTACCCTAGTAATTAAACCATTGAATAATTCATACTCACCCATACTGAGAACATCATACTTCAATATCCAAATTTTCAAAATTAACTTATTTACATTTTTATTTCCCACATAAATGTTTTAAAAATTATAACAAATACAGTTGGAAGTGGAAACACCCATCACTCTTGGGATTTAACATTCATAATGTTATAAGAGTAACTCATTCTTATTTCATCCATCATTATCAAGAATATTATTATCCATATATGTGAGCATAAATTTTTCATCAATCAAAGGAAATGCATATGTAGCTGGTTGCAAAACATTATACTAAATAGAAATAAGATACAATAATATTCAATCTTACCATATATGATAATTCTTCCTGTCAATGACTGTAATCCCCTAACTTTTTACAAAATTCATATTTTCTAACACAACATCTCTTGAAAAAAAAAATCATCAAAGAGTAATGGATAGTAACCTTTCCTTTGATACCACTTGATATTTCCCTGTCATGATCAATATATCAGTTAGAGGGCGAGGGGTGAATCCGTGATATATTTCACTTTTATGTTTCCTTTTTTTAACCAATCATTTAATCCTGTTATGTATTATGTATTGTCTAAAAAATAAAACATCCACGGGAAAAAAAGTATTTACATGGTTGAATACTCAACCAGAGTAGCTAAATCATTGGAATGGATTGGAAAAAATACAATACCAAGCAATCTACTTGAAAAAAATCCTTTTGGGTGGATAAAATATGTTGTATATTCCCCTACACCTTTGTAGGAGTATGATCAACATAAAATTTATTGTGATTTAAGTCAAACAAATGATTTAAAACATGTTTGCAAAATAAAATAATAAAAATTCAATAATTAATTCAAATTATGTTAATCCAATTTCTTATCAATTTTTATAATTTTTGACAATCAAAACCATTCTACACATTCCTACTGAATAACATTTGATAACTTATCTAGACTTCATAATGATACTCATTCTGATATCCCATTATAATTCCTTAGTGACATTTACTATTATGTGAAAATAATTCCTCCAAATACTACTAAAAAATTCTATACTAATTTTTTCTTTGTCCAAAAACCCCAATAAAATTTCCCAGTCTGATGTCCTAGTCCAATATAATGAAATTCTAACCACTTACTATCCAATTTTTGGAAATATTCACCAAGTAAACATTTTCCTAAGACATATTATCACTAAATCATCACGATTTGTCTCTCTTCATTCAAACATGAATAGTGTTCCAATCCATCCGAATATAATATTTTCTCTCATCCATTTATATCTATTATAGTAGTGGTTTACACTGGAATATGAAATGTTTTGTAACATGTCAAAATTTCTAGAATTATAAATTCATTTCCATTTCGATCACTAATTCAAATTCTTTAGTGCTTCTAAAATCATCTTTACTCACCTCAAAATATTTGTAATCTCATAACATATTCATAGTTATTTAATATTTGTAAAAATTATTATGTATGATTATAATGATCATTCTGATTTATCCACTCTGATGAAAATATATTATAATTGAATATATCTAAAAAATATAAAACATAAAAATCATTCTACTATAAATATTTTTGAAACTCCATTACACTTATTTTCTTTTTCTTATACCATAAGTATTTTCAAAACATCGTAATTTATAATTAGTACATGTAAAATATTCAAAAAAATATTCATAAACCCCGTTGAAATATTTTTCAATAAAACAATTCCAATGATCCTAAAGACACCCCTTTCCAATACTTCTAAAAATTATTTAAAACATTTTACCTTTTCTTTAATTTTTTAACAACCTCCTCAGACCGATGATCTGACATCTGATGATGTATCGATGTCATCAAAAAATTCAATCGATTAGTTTCTGTCTTACTGAAATGGATCGTTGTCAACTTCATCCCAATGACACCTGAACCAAAAAAAAAAATATTTCTTTCTACCCAATTGAAGAAAATAAATTCAACCTAATAATAATGGTTTACTACCTTGATGATCTCATTACATTTGGTAATTCAAAAAACACACTATTATTTTGTTCCCAGGTACCAATAATATATACATAAACATCTAAATCAATATTCATTACATATAATTAATTAGTGTAATAACATGTATGATGAATCAATAATAGTAGTAACTAATTTTATTTTATGATTTTTGTACAAAGGGAAAAAACCTTCCCAGTCATCTTTCCCTGAATATGTATATATTTATTCTCATTCGGATGATTGAAAACCTACATATTCATCTTCTCATGTTTTATATAAAACATCCCATCCTTCAAAACATTCTACATTTAGTAAATTCACACTAGTAGAATGATACAAGAAGAATTTTACTTCCGGAACATCCTTATTCCACAAACATATTCTTGTAAACATGAATTCATAATTGTAACACACCGACCCCAGTTACCCGGAGTTGGTGCATTATTACGTAACATTGGAATGATCAAAAAATACCAAGTCTCGAAAGAATGATTATTTTAGTTTCCTTGTAAATACTAGATCAATTAATAAATGTTACATTACATCATAAAGTGAAAATCACAATAACATAGTCTCCATAGTCTACACTCATATCCCATTCAGACTATCCCTATAGGTCAGTCATAAAATATTTCTTCACATCCTGGGAAAAATAAAACATAGAAAGGGGTGAGCTCAAATGCTCATTAAGGATAACGATATACCGGAAACATTCATAAATAATCATAATCATTTAAGGCAATGTATAACTAAAACAAAAGCCTTTTAAACTTGAACTTCAGTATAATATGGAAAAAATAAAATGAAATAATGCCATTTACTTATTCACATGGATATTCAACTAGTCGAATAATCACATGTTATATCAAAAACCACATTGATAATGATGGAATGCATAATGCCAGACTATCATAACAACATAATCAAGGCCTTGTGCCGAGACTACAATAATAATATTTTTTCAAGGCCTTGTGCCAAGACACTAGTTTGTCTCATGAGACCTACCGATACATCGAGGAGCTATATCAGGCTCCACCCGTCACTTATTATGTCCAATGCATTCTTTATATGAAAAGGATTAAACATATCATAAAACATAACATAATCGTATCACATAAAACATGCATAAAGGAAACATAACATTTCCACATTTCAATCACAAGATATCAATACAACAAATTGATATAATAAAGCTATTTTGAATTCCAAAATAAAAGAAAAGTAAAACTTTGTATTTATTTTTCATTTTAAAAAATTTATGGCTTGTAGAGGAAGCTGAAACTCAAATAATGGTCACGGCGGCAGAGAAGCCGTTGTCACCGCATATGTATGACAAAAAAACATTCCATTTTTTCGTTTAGTAAAACACTTCGTATAAAAAATATTTCTTTTGAATAAACATAAAAGTCAAAGGGGTTTATACACCGTGTAAATGAAAGTTGTCTATAAAACAAAATACACCTCAATGAAAGGAGATTGAGATGAAGTCCCATACCTCCTGTCCGACTTGACTTGATCGTTCTTTAATATCCTGAATAATAAACTAGAGTTAATCTCTACTTTCTTAAGAACCTTTTTTATGTTCATTATTCCTTTTATATCACTTATTACCATGTTTTGAACATTATGTAATTATATAAGTTAATAAATGTCGTTTTGTCGATCTTTGGTATTTGAGTAAAAAATAAACTTATTATAATTACAAGTTGATCATGTGGTAAAATATCCATTATATCCAGAATTATATTCATGATGTAGATATCATATATATCTAGTATATACATTCATTTATAATATTACATAACATTTATAGATAAGAAATGAAATGCACCGTTCCTGGAGATGGTAAGCCGTACGTATGCATGAACGCTACATTCATTTTTATTTCATATTTAATTGAATGAAATCTGAATGATATAAAGGTATATTATAATTACAGTATAATATAATAAATAATATCATTAACTCCATCCTTTATACATCCCACATGTGGCATTAAAGATTCAAATCACTTTGAGTGGGCGGTAGTCCGCACTTCCTATAATGAAATTATCGCGTTTACCCATAATAGAAATCATAATGTTATTCAATAAATTAATAATATAGGAGAATATGGAAAACATAAATATAATATATATGATATATAGAAAAAGTTTTATCATAATTTCCACCATGAGAGGTGGTAAAATAAGATTGAACAATCATCATTTCGTGAGGCAGTAATTCACCACCCACAGAAACAGTATGTTCTTTAACCATTAGACAAAGGTGTGTGTAAGTGTAAATAAAATCCTTCTCATACAAAAATCCTAGTATATTGAAGATACTGGTGTTGTTAAAAAATAAATGAATAAAAAGAGATTAAGGGTTTGGAGAAGCAAAATAAAACAACAGAACATAAGAGAAGACATTACCTTAAAATCGGGCAACTCTTTTTGATTTGAGCCAAAGGCTTCCTTGGGAAGACTTATACCTAATGTGAGGCTTTAGGAGTAATAGAGGGAAGTCTAGAGAGTATTTTGGCAGAGTTTGAATGAGACAAATAGCTTTGAAGGTGTGAATACGGTGGTAGAGGTGGGGGAATTTTATAAGAGGAGAGGAGGGGCACTCTTGGAAAGTCACGAAATGTTACATTATTATGAAATGATTTTCGGATTTTAAATGTCCCACAATGATATATTTCCTGTATAAGGTGATAAGGGTTCGAAATATACCCATCCAATTGGTTTTATACAAGTATTAGTCTTAGATTTTACCTTATCTTTTCATTTTATTTAAATTGTTCATTAATGAGGTAATCGTTGCATCATCATGGTGTCATAAATAAATTTATTTATTTAATGCATAAAAATTAGAAAAAATTACCATGATGTAGGAAATATTTTTATCTTTCCAATTAATATTTATAGTCGAATAGTTAACTTATATAACACCATGTAATAATTGCTTTTGTAAAACATCACATGTTTGTGACAATTTTATTTTTACTTTAAAAAAAAATTTATTAATGTAATTGTTTTACCCAAGTGGCTCCATAGGGTCCCCAAGTTGACCCATGGATTGTCTTTGTCGGCCATGACTCATCCAATAATAGTAGGTCAAGTGTAAAGGTAATTTCATATTATTATAACATCATATTTACCTTAAATTACACTAATTACCTTTAATCTTGATTAATAAAACTTAAAGGTACTATTCACCAAAAATTATTTTCATCTCATTGAACCACATTTTACTTACAAATGAAAACCATGTATGTTGGATTTTTGAAATTCAATTCAAAGAAGTTGTAAAGTTTTATTTAAATAAAAAATTAGTTTTTAACTACCACTTAATGGTTTCACTATTCATCAAAAATTAAAGTTTCTCAGAACAATACAAAAAATTCCACATAGGCTAATTTTGATATTACAAATCCAAAAATGAAGAAAATTCTGAAAAATAAAATTTATATAATTTCAAAAAGTGGGTATTACTATTCAGAACGACTACTTTGATTGGTCGCAGTGTGTTAGAACTCGAGTTTGCGTAAAACACACGCTGCTCTATTATTCAAAGAGAAGCATACCGTGGAAGCTTGGGGTGTTACATTATCCTATCCTTCAAATAATTTCGTCCTCGAAATTTCTAGAATATTACTGCATAAAATGACTTGGGTGGTTCTTCATCATATGTTCCACCAGTTCCCACGGTGCCTCTTCCATCTTATGGTTCCTCCATAGAACTTTTACCAGATGAGTCATCCGGTTTCTCAGCACTTGTTATCTCGTATCTAGAATCCTGACAGGCTCTTCACAATAAGACAGATCGGGTTCCAGTTCTATTTCCTCATAGGAGAGTACATGAGTTGGGTCAGGCATGTATTTTCTCAACAGTGATATGTGGAACAGATCGTTAACATTAGAGAGACTTGGAGGCATTTACCAATGGTAAGCTACAACCCCAATTCGTTCTAGAATTTCGAATGGTCCGATGTACCTGGGACATAATTTTCCCTTCTTACCGAATCGTATAACTCCCTTCCATGGAGATACCATCAATAAAAAATGATCTCCTACTTGAAATTACAAATCCATCCTTAGGTTATCGGCATAGCTCTTCTTCCTACTTTGAGCTGCTTTGATGTTGTTTTGGATTACTTTCACCTTTTACATTGTTTCCTCAACAAGTTCTGGGCCTATGAGTTTTCTTTTAACCAACATCATCCCAACAGGTTGTTGTGTGACACCTCTTTCCGTATAACACTTCATATGGTGCCATCTGAATACTTTAATAGAAGATATTGTTATAGGAAAATTCTACCGTAGGTAAATATTGATCCACATGCCCTGAAAGTCAAGTGAGAATGATCTCGACATGTCTTCTAAGGTTTGAATAGTCCATTCTGATTGTCCATCTTCTTGTGGGTGGTAAGCAGTTCTCAAACGAAGCTCAGTGTCCATTACTTTCTGAATACTTTTCCAGAATCTTGATGTAAAACTTGGATCATGATCTGTAACAATCGATAGGGGTACTCCATGAAGTCTTACAAATTCATCAATATATAGTCTTGTTAAACGTTCAAGTGGTAAATCTTCTCTTATAGAAAGAAAATATGTTGACTTGGTTAAACGATTAATAATGAACCATATTGCATCATTCTTTCAAGGAGTTTTTGGTATTCCCATGACAGAGTGCATCATAATGTTAACCCATTTCCACTTAGGTATGGGAAGAAGTTGCATAACTCCTCCAGGAAGTAGCCTCCCAAATTTCACTTGTTGACAAACCATGCATCTTGACAGAAAATCAGCAATCTCCCTCTCCATGTTTTCCTAGGGAAAATGTTCCTTCAAATCTCTATACATCTTAGTGCTACTAGGGTGTATAGAGAAATTAGAACTATGAGCATCATCCAATAATTCACTTTTTAGACCAGCTATATCGAGAACAAAAAGTCTCTTCCCAAATTTCAAAATTCCATCTTCACACACAAAGTCACTCAATATCCCATCTTTCACAACTTTAATCTTCTTTTGAAACTCTTCATCATCGGTTTGAGAACTCTTAATACTTTCCAGTAAAGATGGTTTGGAAACCATTTGAAAAAGCATTGATGTTTCACCTTCCAAAGTTATTCTCGTGTCCATCTTCACTAGATCCATGAATATAGGATCCCTTTAAATTCTCATATTGTTCAAAACTCCATGATCTTTACAGCTCAAAGAATCTGCCACCTTATTTGCCTTCCCCGGGTGGTAGTGTATCATGCAATCATAATCCTTGAGTAATTCAAGCCATCAACTTTTCCTCATGTTGAGTTCTTTTTGTGAGAAAATATACTTCAAACTCTTGTGGTCAGTATAAATCTTAAAAATTTCACCATAGAGGTAGTGTCTCCATATCTTAAAAGCAATGATCACAGCTACTAACTCGAGATCATGAGTAGGATAGTTTTGCTCATGAATTTTCAAATATCGTGATGAATAGGCAATAAACCTATCATTCTGCATGAGGACACAACCAAATCCTTTCTTCGATGAATCACTATAAATAACGAACCAATCATTCCCCGATGGTAGAGTCAATATAAGAGCATTGACTAATCTTCTCTTTAGTTATTTGAAACATTCTTCACACTTTTTTGTCCAAAAAAATTTAACCCCTTTACGTGTCAGCTTCGTTAATGGGTTAGCCAATCGGGCAACATTCTGGACAAAAAGTCGATAATAACCTGCTAAACCAATAAAACTACGTACCTCAGTTATACTTGTTGGTGCTGGCCATTCTTGGATCGCTCTTTTCATAGAAGGATCAACAGAGATTCCATCCTTAGAGACAATATGGCCATGAAATGAAATCTCTTGAAGCTATAATTCACCCTTGTTAAACATCCCATATAATTCATGTCTTTTAAGAGTCTTTAGAATAATGCATAAGTGATTTTCATGATCTTCATAGATTTTGGAGTATACCAATATTTCATCAATAAATACCACTATAAAGTGATCAAGATATTCCTCGAAAACACTATTCATTAGATCCATGAAAACATAGGGTGCATTAGTCAGCCCAAAAGGCATTATTGTAAACACGTAATGCCCGTACCTTGTTCGAAATGTTGTCTTCGAAATGTTGTCTTCGAAATGTCTTCCTTCTTCACACATAACTGATGATATCCAGATCGAAGGTCAATCTTTGAAAAGTATTGAGCTCAATGATATTGGTCAAATAAATCATCAATGCGATGTAGGGGATACTTTTTCTATATTGTTATAGCATTGATCTCCATGTAGTTGATACATAACCTCATAGATCCATCTTTCTTTTTACCAAAAAGAACTGAGGATCCCCATGGAGAAAAACTAGGGTGAATAAATCCCTTATTAATCAATTCATCTATTTGTTTCTTTAGTTCAACTAATTCCACAGTGGCCATTCTATATGGGGTATTTGATATGGGCCTTGAACCAGGCATTAGGTCAATAAAAAACTCAACATCTCATTCTAGAGGATGCCCAGGTAAATATTCTGGAAACACATCAACATATTATCTCACAATATGTGCATCCTCTATTTGAACATTCCCTTACTCTCCCACAAATATTTCATTCTCTTCCTCCCCAATAAGTGGATTTTGTTGAGATACTGGGGGTGGATCTAGATAAGAATTAGGTGGTGATGATTCTCATCTAAAGATAAGATGTTTCTTATCATCATCATAAAAAATCGTAACCTACTTCTTCTTTCAATAAATCTTAACATCATGGTCCAAAATCAAAACCATACTGAGGATTATATCAAATTAAATCATGGGTATGACGATGATATCAGCAGATAATGAACATTTATGTGATCCAATGGGAACTGATTCACAAAACAATGTTGTAATGATATTTCCCTTAGATTTTTGACTGACAAATCCCTTGTTAAATCAAATTGGAAATATCTAATTTTCTTATAAAACTGGGAAGATATGAAACAATGCGATTATCCAGAATCAAATAATGCATTTGCTAAACTTGTGGAAACCATTAAATTACCTGAAACCACGTCTTTCGGAGCTTCTACCTCAACAGTAGTGATAGTATAAGCTTGTCCTTGATCCCTTGGCCTTTTCTGAGATAAGTTCCCCTGACTATTAAGGAATCCATTTTCATAATGTCACATCTCCCTACAATTGTAGCATTGAACATCAGTAGCTTCTTTCTTCCCCATGCAATCACGATATTGGAAGACTTTTCACCACACTTGTAACAGACTCCCATTCCTTTCATGTAAGTACCAGGGTGTTTCTTCCCACATTTACTAGAGGATGGATAATCAACATTTCCCTTATTCCACTTATTTCCATTTCCAGAGTGATCACCAGATATATTCTTCTCTTTCTTTTCTTAAAAGTCGTAAGACTTAGAGAATTCCTTTTCCATCTTAATAGCACATGAGACAATGTCTTCGTATACCGAAAACTATTGTGATACAAATTCTTGATGGAGAAATGGTTTTAACCCATCAATGAAACAATCACTATTACTTCTTGGGTTACACATATAATCTGCCGCATAACTCGCTAACCTTGTAACGTTGGCCTAATACTTCGCAACATTCTCATCCTCCTTTTGTCTCAGACTCAGAAATTGCATTTCAATATCTGCTCAATGGTAACAAGGAACATATTTTTCTAAGAAAATCTCTTTGAACTCCCTCCATTCCATATTTGATACTTCACCATATTCCTTTGTGTTTTGAATCAAAGACCTCCATTGATCAGAATCTCCAGTGAGGTGGTAAACTTCCATGATAACCTTTTCCCTTTCACTACTCCCCAAGGCATGGAATATTTTCTCTAAGGAATTTATCCACTTCTCAGCTACTAAGGGATTTGTACTTCCATTGAATGTTGGTGGTTTTTTCCTCATGAAGCAGTTTAACATTGATCCTACACGTTGCAGATCAGGGTGATCCATACGAGTAATGATATTATTCATAACCTGAGTGAGTTGTCCCAGTATGGTGATAAGTTGACCAGCACCAGTTGTTTCACCAGCTCCACTATAATTACCTTGAGTAGGAGGGAAATCCCTACATGGAGTGTGTGCATTGATACAGTGTCCATTCCTTCCACTAGGGTCCATTTCTAAACAATGGAATAAACTAGATTAGTTTATGAATCAAAATACATAATCCATACATGTAAAACACTTAAAATAAATTGAACAGTTTTTGGATAAAATCCATAATAAAAAAAAATGTTTTATTTGAGGAATTATATAATCATAAAACCTTCATAATGGTTTTAATGAAAATGGTAATTATCCTACGCATTACCCCAAGAGTGTTTTAACCCAGAGGGAAACAAGGTCTGTTGTTGTGCACCAGTTTCCGTTCGAGTGTAGCTCAAAATGGTGTTTTCAGGTTTTACCCATAGGTACATCTGTGCCAGAGCTTCCTTTACCTCCTGATATCCAGACATGGATGTGTTGCTCTGAAAACTCACAAAATCTCTATAATACCAAAATTCTAGGATGTTCTTCTATACTATTACTCAAAGTCTATCGTAGGGCTATGTGCTCTAATTAGAGTTTTTCTAAATCTAGCTTTCAAGGTTAGTACAAAACTACCTCTGATACCAACTCTAATGCCCTGACACTAGTTACCCAGAGTCAGTGCATTATTACGTAACATTTTCATGATCACAAAAGATCATGTCTCTAAAGACCGATTAGTTTAGTAGCCTTGGAAACACTAGATACATTAATAAATGTTACATTACATCATAAAGTGAAAAATCACAATAACATAGTCTCCATAGTCCACACTCATATCCCAATCAGACTAACCTTGTAGGTCAGTCATAAAATATTTCTTCACATCCAAGGAAAAATAAAACATAGAAAGGGGTGAGCTCAGATGCTCAGTATAGATAAAAACATAGTAGAAACTTTCATAAATAAACATAAGCATTTAAGGCAATGTATAACTAAAACAAAATCCTTTTAATGTTGAACATCAGCATAATATGGAAAAAATAAAATGAAATAATGCCATTTACTTATTCACATGGATATTCTATTAGTCGAATAATCACATGCAATATCAATAAACACATTCTTAATGATGGAATTCATAATGCCAGGCTATCATAACTATATAGTTAAGCCCTTGTGCCAAGACTATAAATACGATTTTGCCAAGGCCTTGTGCCAAGGCACTAGTTTGTCTCATGAGACCCACTGATGCATAGAGGAGCTATAGCAGGCTCCACCTATCACTTATTAAGTCCAATTCATTCCTTATATGAAAAGGATTTAAAATATCATAAACCATAACATAATCGTATCACATAAAACATGCATAAAGAAAACATAACATTTCAAAATTTCAATCACAATATATCAATACAACACATTGATATAATAAAACCATTTTCAATACCAAAATAAAAGAAAAGTAAAACTTGGTATTTATTTTTCATTTTAAAAAAGTTATGGCTTGTAGAGGAAGCCGAAACTCAAATAATGGTCCCGACGGCAGAGAATTCGTTGTCGCCGTATACGTTTTACAAAAAAACATTCCGTTTTGTCGTTTAGTAAAACGCTTCGTATAAAAAATATTCCTTTTGAAGAAACGTAAAATTCAAAGGGGTTTATACACCGTATAAAAGAAAGTTGTGTATAAAACAAAATATTCCTCAATAAAAGGATATTGAGACGAAGTCGCTTACCTCTTGTCCGAATTGACTCGATCGTTCTTTAATATCTTGAATAATAAACTAGAGTTAATCTCTACTTGCTTAAAACCCTTTATTTATGTTCATTATTCCTTTTATATAACTTATTACCATGTTATTAACATTATGTAATTATATAAGTTAATAACGGTCATTTTGTCAATCATTGGAACTTGAGTCAAAAATAAACTTCTTATAATTACAAGTTGATCATGTGGTAAAATATCCATTATATCCAGAATTATATTCATGATGTAGATATCATATATATCCATTATATACATGAATTTATAATATTACATAACATTTAGAGGTAAGAAATGAAATGCACTATTCATGGAGACGGTAAGCCGTACAAACGCATGAACGCTAATTTCATTTATATTTCATATTTAATTGAATTAAATCATAATTATATAAAGTTATATTATCATTAAAGTATAATATCTAATATAATATCATTAACTCTATCCTTTATACATCCCACATATGGCAGTAACGATTCAAATCACTTTGAGGGGGTGGTTGTCCACACTTCCTAAAATGAGATTATCGTGTTTACCCATAATGGAAATCATAAAATTATGCCATAAATGAAAAATACAGGAGAATAAGGAAAACATAAACATAATATATAGCATATATAGAAATAGTTTCATCATAATGTCCACCACGAGAGTTGTTAAAAGAAGATTGAACAATCATCATTTCGTGAGGTAGTAATTCACCACCCACAGAAACAGTATGTTTTTTAACAATTAGAAAAATGTGTGTGTGAGTGTAAATAAAATAATTCTCCTAAAAACATCCTAGTATATTGAAGATACTGGTTTTGTTACAAAATAAAGGAATAAAAAGAGTTTAAGTGGTTGGAGAAGAAAAATAAAACAAAAGAACATAATAGAAGACATTACCTTAAAATCAGGTAACTCTTTTTTATTTGAGCCAAAGGATTATTTGGGAAGACTTATGACCAAAGTGAGGCTTCTAGGATTAAGATAGGAAATTTTAGAGAGTATTTGTGTAGAGTATGGATGAGCCAAATGGCATTGAAGGTGCAAATAATGTGGTAGAGGTGGGGGCCTTTTATAAGAGGAGAGGAGGGGCACTCTTGGAAAGTCATGAAATGCTACTTTATTATGTAATGATTTTCCGATTTTAAAGGTCCCACAATAATATATTTATAGTATAAGGTGATAAGGGTTCCAAATATACCCATATAATAGGTTTTAGACAAGTTTATGTCTTATATGTTACCTTATCTTTTCATTTTATTTGAATTCTTCATTAATGAGGTAATCACTGCATCATCATGGTGTCATAAATAAATTATTTTATTTAATGCCTAAAAATTATTAAAAAATTTCCATGATGTAGGAAATAAATTTATCTTTCCAATGAATATTTATAGTCGAAATGTTAACTTTTATATCCCCAAGTAATAATTGTTTTAGAAAAAAAACACATGTTTGTGACAATTTTATTTATACTTTAAATAAAAAGTTATTAATGTTATTTTCATACCCAAGTGGCTCCATGGGGTCCCCAAGTTGACCCATGGATTTTCTTAGTCGGCCATGACTCATCAAATAAGGGTAGGACAAGTGTAAAGGTAATTTCATATTATTAATACATTATATTTTCCTTAAATTACACTAATTACTTTAATCACGATTAATAAAACATAAAAGTTACTATTAACCAAAAATCATTTTCATCTAATTGACCAAATATTACATAATAATTAAAAACATGTATGTTGGATTTTTGAAATTCAATTCATAGAAGTGGTAAAGTTTCATTTAAATGAAAAATTAGTTTTTTAACTTCCACTTAGTGGTTTCACTATTCATCAAAATTTGAAGTTTCACATAACAATACAAAAAATCCAACCTAAGCTGTAATTGATATTCTGAATTCAAAAATGATGTCTATTTTACTAAATTCCAAACATATAAGTTTCATTAATTAATTTTATAATTAATTCCTATTGTCAAAACAAATAGCGTGTTTTTAAGAAACAATATCAATCAAAAGATTGACAATTGTTTATGTCCAATTTCAATGTGAAATTAATTATAATGACCACCATTGGATAAAATGGTAAATTTATATTATAATTATAATTTAAAACCACCCAATATTATACTTTATCACAATAAATAATTTTTATTAAAAATGTTTTTTAAGTATTTTTTTCTATTTTTTGAAAATTGGATGTTCTCGGAAAAATACCCAAAATTCAACATAGGATAATTTCGATATTCCAAATCCGAAAATGAAGTACATTATAAAATATAAAATTTATATAATTTCAAAATATGGGTATTACTATTCATAATGGCTACTTTGACTGGTCGCGGTGTGTTAGAACTCGAGGTTGCGTACAACACACGCTGTTCTATTATTCAAAGAGAAGCATACCATGGAAGCTTGGGGTGTTACAATAATGGCTTAAGAACTCATTAGGATTGGGATAACATCACCATACATAAATTGGATCGTACTATAAAATTCCATTCATACATAACTTCCTTCTTTCCAATGAATCGTCAAACTAATTAGAAGCACTTATTCTCCCCTATTCCACTATAAGGAATTCATCACAAGTTTCTCAGAAAACATATCATTTATGATAATTATACATTCTAAAATTAATCACCAGGTTTAGAATGGGTAATTTTAGACTCTAATAAAATTTCTCATTATTATCATAAGAATCATTCATGACCCAAGGTGTGTTTGAAAGACGATATCTCCAAGAAAGCTTCATCACAAACAGATAGAATTTCTTAAGCATTTTAAGTCCAATATTTTTATTATGATGCTTCCATTGATTAATACATTATAAATTAAAATTTTAATTGATATATTTTCATAAAAATAAAATAAAATAATATATGTACAAACTTGTCACATCTTCCAAAAGAATATTCGAACCATCTTCGTCCAACACTTAAGCACCCTTTATTAATTGATGGAATCTACAATCATTTCTACACCACCATCTTCGATGAAAATAAATTTTATTTAAACTCCATTTAAAAATAAATCCATGAATAATGAATATCTACTCTCTCCCTAGGATACAATTTCCCAAAGTAACTTACGATCCCTCACATAAGATTGACTGAAAATGGAATACAATACTTAGATCGATTTGGAATAAGATTAATGGAAATCCAATGCCAGTCTAACCTGAACTATTTTCCATGATCAGAGACACCAATATTATAATAATTCAAACCCTGATATTGGTATGCATGAAACACCCTCTACCATATCTCTTCACGCTATGTCAGATAGACACTATGACGATCAGCTGGACATTCTTGCAAAACCTATTCACTCTAATCCACATGTGGGTGATGACCAAGATCTATCTCTAAAAAAGACATGGAAAACTGTAATCATAGTTTCATGGACATTATCAATATATATTAAATTAAATCAATTTTAATTTCTCTAAAATATCCTCATTCAATGAAAAGATCAAATAGAATGATAATTACACCTCGTCTAGGTATCTATATTGAAATAAATATTATCATTCCTAGGGTAGTTACTGATCTTAAGGCACTATAATAAGACCAAAGGGAACCTAATCACCAATTTCTTTACTATGAACACTTGATATATCACATAATATGTTTGAAAAATATTTTCCTATCATTCCCATGAAGGCCTCCTATGATTCTAACTCCATTATCTATCCAATTTCAAAACCAAATTCATTGCTACCCTTATTTTATGAACCCCAACACTATTCATCCTTCTTGGATGGAAGATAAGAGAAGGAGTGTCCCCATAAGTCCACCTCTAATAGGCACCATATTGGTGGCTAGCTCAAAGGGTTTAAATTAAAAAAATGTGAAGAATTCCCACAATAATTTAAATGAAGGATAAGATAAAAAATGGAAACACCAATCAACACCACTTTAGATACATAAAATTTTCATCATCCCATAATACATGTTATGTAATAAGAAATAAATTCTCTAAAAATATGATAAAAAATCACGGAACCCTATGGAAGGAAAACCTTATAAAATTCACAAAAACACAATGATAAGTAAATATTCCAATCTAGTAATGCACATTATGATATATAAATGTATCATGGAAATCAAAAAACAATTTATAATTATAGTATGAGCATAACATATATACTCATTATGTTTATACACAATTTCTATCATGAAAATGTAAAAAGGTAACACTAATTTGCGGTTGAATGAAGAGGAGAACTGATGAACACATAAACATGTAAGCCATCAAAGAAAACCTCCTAATCGTTCACTATAAAAATAAAGAATTGATTTATAGTAAAATAATATCCAACGAATAAAATAAATTCCCCCCACAACTGGTTCCACATTAATTTACCTCTTTAATTCCCAAACATGAAATATCCTGTGCTCCCATCATTTATTTACCATGTCATCGTCATATATAAAACTCACCACACCCAAATTGACCTCAACATATACAATATAAATTGGGTATCATGAAGACGAAGAACATGAATTGTGTACTATCCTCACACCATGCATGATCCCCCAACATATCATCCATAATCCATCCTTGACTTGTAACGCCCCGACCCCAGCTACCCAGAGTCGGTGCATTACTTCGTAACATTGGCATGATCACAAGAAAGATCAAATCCTGAAAGACCGATTAGTTTAGTAGCCTTGGAAACACTAGATATATTCATTAGTTTTACATTACATCATAAAATCAAAAACTACTACAACAACATAATGTTTCCACAGTCCACACTACAATCCCCTCATAATATCCCTGCAGGTCATTCATAACTTACATCTTCACTTCCTGGGAAAAATAAAACATAGAAAAGGGGTGAGCTCAAATGCCCAGTAAGGATAACAATATAGCAGAAACTTTCATCAATAAGAATAAACATTTAAGGCAATGTTTAACTAAAACAAAAGCCTTTTAAACATGAACTTTCAACATGGTATGGCATAAATAAAATTAAATAATGCCATTTACTTATTCACATGGATATTCCACTAATCGAATAATCACATGCAAAAATAAATAACCACTTTCATAATGTTGGAATGCATAATGCCAGACTATCATAACCACATAGCCAAGGCCTCGTGCCAAGACTACAAATAAGATTTTGTCAAGGCCTTGTGCCAAGACACTAGTTTGTCTCATGAGACCTACCGATGCATCGAGGAGCTATAGAGGGCTCCACCCGTCACTTATTAAGTCCAATGCATTCCCATATGAAAAGGTTTAAACATAACATAAACATTCGTATTAAAACTAGCATACGAAATGTCAATAATTTCACCATAAACTATGAATGGTATAAAAATAGCACATCCACAGTCAAACATATCACAAAACCTTCAATACAATATAGAAGTTTTGTATCATAATAAATCAACTTCAAATAATCTTAAAATCCATCAAAGGATGTTGACATAGATGAAATCAAAATTCTTTTTAAAGAAATATCTCCTTTTATTTTGAAATCATTTAAGATCCATATAAAATAAAACATTTTCTTTGAAAATATTCTTATAAGCTTGTAAGGAAAGCTTTGAAGATTTTATAACGGCGTAAAATAACCGCACCCGCCGTATAAGTTAAAAAAAACATTCTTACCTCAATTCTGTCGAAAAGGTTAAAAAGGACCTTGTTTTGAAAACGACGGAAAGATTCCTTTATAAAACTCTTATAAAAAGTCAAAAAAAAGGGTATAAATGACTTTAACCCATATTCTTGTAAATAGTAAAAATGTTTTGAAATACATTTTTAAGAAACATGGATGTGGATGATAAAGAGATCCCAGTAGATTATTACATATAAACAACCTCGGATAATGAAGAGATTGTGAAATAACCCTTACCTTGTACTTTTCCTTGGTTGGGGTAGGTTAACCTCCTGTATAATGGTGAAATAATTGTTATTAAATTATACAAGAATCATATATATTAATATGATATCATATATGATCTTTTAACATTTATTTGTTAATAATATCTTAGAATTATCGTCGTTTCGGGTGTTAACTTACTTGTTTTCTTTTATATGTTTTGTTACGTAAGACATGTTTGTAAAGGATAGGTTGTATATTATTCATATCCAGAATGATATCAAGTCCTTAAACATCATTTTTAAATCATCAAATGATAATTATACTTGAATGGTTACGATGGAGAATGAATCTCATCGCGTTCGTGGAGACGGTAGTCCGTACGTACGCACGAGCGACAATATCATTCTTTTGATATTAAAATAATATATAAATGAATGGTATATCATATATACAGAATAATTAACATGTTATATTTATTATTTACATGAGTTAAACATCATTATTATACCCATGCAAATAATATTATATTGAATAACAATTACACCACGACGTGGAGACGGTAAGCCGTACGTACGCACGTATGGTGACATGTTATTCAAAGGGTGGATAGAATACTGAATATGGTTGTACCATACTTATAATAACATCACAGTATATGTGAGATACTGGAGTTATTATTTTATAATGGTAAGAACAAAGGAAGAAGAAGTGGAAGAAGAAATGAACTTAGAAAAAGGTGGTGAAATCATTACCTCTTCTTCGGGTTCTTCCTTTTGATTTGATCAAAAGGGCTCCTTAGGTTGGCTTTCTGATCAAACTAAGGCCCCTAGGTTGTAGTGAGGGATGTTGGGAGATTATTTGGGCAGAGTTTGGCCGAACCAAAAGGCTTTGAAGGTGTGAAGAAATGAGAAGGAGGAGTGCCCTTTTATAAGAGGGGTGAGGGGCACCTTTGGAAAAGCTAGAAATATTAATTTATAATAAATTCATATTCGGTTTCTAATGGCTCCAAAGTTGACTATTCAAAGGTTAAGGTGGGGCTAGGTCGAAAACCACTCAACCAATAGAATTTAGACAGGTTTGGGTACTTATATTAACCTTATCTTTAAGTATTAACTCTAAGTTAATTAGTTTCACTTTTACAATGTCTCTTTGTATTTTATATATTATGGTTAATAAACTTACTATATACATCCAAGCGACCCCCAAGTGGTCCATTAATGATTAACCTATCATAATATAAGTCTCTTGGCCGAACCTTAGATTTTTAGGAATTTAATATCAATTAATAATATAATATTTGTTTTAAGAACTCTTTTATGTCAATTTTGACACTATTCAATAGTTGATTTTTGTGAAACTCATAAAAGATTGATTACTTCGAACAAAGTCCATTAAATCAATCCTAATATATCATATTATCCTAGAAAATTAGTTTAATTCATTAAAAGTTTCATATTATATTTATTTGGGTATTTATAATATCAATTATTTTAATTTTTTACTATTATAGTAATTACTGCATCATCATTGTGTCATAAATAAAATAACTTATTTAATGTCTAAAAATTATAAATAAAATATCATTATGTAGGAAATCGTTTTATCTTTCTAATGAATATTTATAATCGAAAATCCAACATGTATAACCCTATGTAAAAATTGTTGTTCTAAAAGATATATGCTTGTGTCATTTTTGTATTCATTTTGACTTAATTAAAATAAAGTGTCATTATCACTTACAAGTGGATCCATGGGGTCCCAAAATAGACCCAAAGATGCCCATGGTCGACTATGTATCAACCAATAGGGTTAAGACACGTTTTAGGGTAATTTAGTATTATTATAATATTATTTTTGTAACCCTTATTTACCGGATTTACCCTTAACCATGGTAAATAAAATATTTACCACAGTAACTATTCAAAATGTCTAAAAATAAAAGTTAACTATTTACACAATTTGAACATCCTGATTCCAAATATGGAATCCATTTTCCTAAATTCAAAACATAGAAGTGGCAGAAATTAATTTAAAATTAATTCCCGCTGTCAAAACAAAAAGCGTGTTTTTAAGAGGTAATAACTATCAAAAGATTGACACTTGTTTATGTTCGGTTTAATTGTAAAATTATGTCCAATGACCAAAATTATATTAAATGGTAAAAATATATTCTAAATATACTTTAAAACCACTCAAATTCATAATTTATCACTATTAATTATTTTGATTAAAAAAGTTGTTTTTAATTAAAATTTAGTAATTTTCACTATTCATCAAAATATGAAAGTTATCCGAAATGTACCAAAATTTCACCCTAGGCTAATTTTGATATTCCGAATCTAAAAATGAAGTCCATTTTGAAATATTGAATATATATATTTTCAAAAAGTAGGTATTACTATTTATAACGGCTAGTTTGATTGGTTATGGTGTGTTAGAACTCGGTGTTGCGTACAACACACGCTATCACATTATTCAAAGGGAAACGTACCGTGGAAGCTTGGGGTGTTTCATTTTAAATTTTTGATGTCCCCATTTAGTCAAAAAGTTTAAAATATTGTATTTAAAAAGGTTTCACTATTAGAAGTTGATAAAAGTGAAATACTGAAAATGAATCTGTTCTTGCATTATGACTAAGAAACTCATAATAGGGATTCTAAAATTATAAGGATTATATAAACATTAAAATTTATCTAATACTATTCATAACCTCTTTTGAATGGCTTGTTTGGTAAGTCATGGTGTGCTTGAACTTGGTGTTGCATGTAGTGAAAGTTATTGAATTATTTTGAAGAACTAACACACTATGAAATCTTGGGGTGTTACATTCTCCCCTCCTTCAATAAATTGTGTCCTCGCAATTTGAAATTGTTCTTAGAAAATAAAAGGTGGAAAATAGATAATATATTTGTGGGAAACCCCACATCGGAAATTGGGTTACTAAAATTTAGTCTTAATATGAGGAAAAGAGAAATTAAAGGGTCACCACCAAATTATGATCTCGATTAGGAGAACATTGGTGGCATTTAGAGACATATAATTGGAGGAAAAACGTAAATATTTATAGGTAGTGATTGAGGTCATCAATCACAAACAAGTATAAAATTTAGGTCCTTAAATTCTTCAATCTATGATGATTTGAAATACCATCGGTTCAACAAAACATAGGGTATTAGGATAACACATTTTTGACGTTTCAAAATATCCTAGTTGAAATCCCACATCGAAAAATGAATTAATGAGGCCTCTATTTAAAATAAATAGTCGAAAGTATGAAGATTACCGAATATAACACATACTAGGGTTCCATGTAGGAAAATATGGATATGGAAGAAAAATCTAACCATCAATTATCTGATGGAGAGTGGTAGAGAACATGGCTATGAAAAGGCCAACAATCCCAAAGCCATAAATTAGTGATGATTTAAGGTACCATCTAGGACAACATTTTTGTTCTAAGTTCCTTTTATTAATGTTGAGGAATTTATTTATGAGATTGGCTAAGATCATAAGGAGATATACTTACTTTATAATTAGAGTTTTATCCATTAATAAATTTCTACCACATACTCATCTTTCACTCTAAAAGATAATAGAATGTAAAAAAAATTCTATTTACACTATTCGTATAGGGTTCCAAAATAAACGAATTTATAATTCATCTACCAGATCTTTTTTTTAAAAAAACTACATTATTTAATTCGGACATCTCGTGGGACAGTTGTAGGTGATACACCCTTGTCGCCCTTCGGTTGCGGGTTCAAGTCTCGCAGCCTTGCCGGACGCGATGGGTTGCCGCCCGACCTCCGGGTTGTCCTTTTATGGCTATCCAAAATAATCCAAACTAGAACTATCCAAAATACTTCTATCCAAACTCACAGTCCAACATTTATAAGGAAGGTAAACATAATATAGATCCTTTTTACCGCGTAATAGCATATGAATACCTTCATCTTGTATTCTTTTAATACACTGAAACATCCTGAATTACCATATTCCTTATTGATTACATTCATGCTCCCCTATTCCATATAGAATGCTGGATATACTTCATCAATCCAAAAATGTTTTAAACCCCAAAAAAATGATGGAATATACAAATCATTAATCAGCTTCAAGGTAGTCAATAATATCCAATATAATTTATCCAAAACAATCACATATTATTCCAAAATCACTACCTCAGTATCAGAACTATATTATGATTTATCATTCTCTCAACCATATAGTTTCCAAAAATTTATCCTGCTATTGAGTCACTTTTCTTTGGTCCACACCATCTCAAGTCCTTAATGAAATAGTACTACAGTACAATCCTTATATACTCCATAATTATTATTACAAGTACATTGTTGATAAAACACTCAATTGATATAATCAACATAATAACTCTAATCATTCCTCTTAATCTGTGGTAGTATCATAACTTGATTATTATCCAATAACATCATTTGCGGCATAGTCTGATGACTGGGACATAGGTTCGCGTAGTGTCCAAACTCCTTGCAAATGAAGCATTGTACATTTAAAACCATTTTATTACCCTTGCAGTCACGTACTTTGTGCCCTTTTCCTCCACACTTATAACAAACTCACATTCCTTTCAGGCAAGTTCCAGGGTGTTTCATTCCACAGTTACCACATATGGGAAAATTCTTCTTTTCCCTTTTCCCTTTATCCATCTTTCTCTCTTCCATCCTTTTCTTCTCTTGATTCCCTTCAAAGCCATAGGACTCAGTAAACTCTTTACTTATCTTATCAACACATGATGTTATTTCTTCATATGATGATAATAAATGGGAGACTATTTCTCTTATAAATTCTAGCTTAAGACCATGAAAGATATGATCCTTCCTTCTCTTTGGATCATGTGCATTTCTGGAGTTCTCATTCCTTCTACTGGTCGCCATTTCTAAACAATGGCATACACTAGATCAGTTTATGAATCAAAATACATAATCCCATACTTATAAAACACTTAACATAAATTGAACTATTTATGGATATAATCCATAATCATAAGAATGTTTTCTTTAAGGAAGTATATACTCATAAACCCTTCAAAATGATTTGTAAAGAAAATGAGAGTTATCCTAAGCATATCCCCCGGGAGTGTCGTAACCAAGAGTGCAGCAAGGCCCGTTGTCGTGCACCAGTTCCCGTTCGAGTCTAGCTCAAAGCGGTGTTTTCGGGTTTTACCCCTAGGTACATCTGTGCCAGAGCCGCCTCTACCTGCTCGTATCCAGACAGGGATGTATTGCTCGCAAAACTCACAAAGTCTCTACAATACCAAAATTCTAGGAAGTTCTTCTATACTAATCCTCAAAGTTCATCTTAGGTCTACGTGCTCTAATCAGAGTTTATCTAAATCTAGCTTCCAAGGTTTGTACTAAACTTCCTCTGATACCAACTGTAACGCCCCGACCCCAGCTACCCAGAGTCGGTGCATTACTTCGTAACATTGGCATGATCACAAGAAAGATCAAATCCCGAAAGACCGATTAGTTTAGTAGCCTTGGAAACACTAGATATATTCATTAGTTTTACATTACATCATAAAATCAAAAACTACTACAACAACATAATGTTTCCACAGTCCACACTACAATCCCCTCATAATATCCCTGCAGGTCATTCATAACTTACATCTTCACTTCCTGGGAAAAATAAAACATAGAAAAGGGGTGAGCTCAAATGCCCAGTAAGGATAACAATATAGCGGAAACTTTCATCAATAAGAATAAACATTTAAGGCAATGTTTAACTAAAACAAAAGCCTTTTAAACATGAACTTTCAACATGGTATGGCATAAATAAAATTAAATAATGCCATTTACTTATTCACATGGATATTCCACTAATCGAATAATCACATGCAAAAATAAATAACCACTTTCATAATGTTGGAATGCATAATGCCAGACTATCATAACCACATAGCCAAGGCCTCGTGCCAAGACTACAAATAAGATTTTGTCAAGGCCTTGTGCCAAGACACTAGTTTGTCTCATGAGACCTACCGATGCATCGAGGAGCTATAGCGGGCTCCACCCGTCACTTATTAAGTCCAATGCATTCCCATATGAAAAGGTTTAAACATAACATAAACATTCGTATTAAAACTAGCATACGAAATGTCAATAATTTCACCATAAACTATGAATGGTATAAAAATAGCACATCCACAGTCAAACATATCACAAAACCTTCAATACAATATAGAAGTTTTGTATCATAATAAATCAACTTCAAATAATCTTAAAATCCATCAAAGGATGTTGACATAGATGAAATCAAAATTCTTTTTAAAGAAATATCTCCTTTTATTTTGAAATCATTTAAGATCCATATAAAATAAAACATTTTCTTTGAAAATATTCTTATAAGCTTGTAAGGAAAGCTTTGAAGATTTTATAACGGCGTAAAATAACTGCACCCGCCGTATAAGTTAAAAAAACATTCTTACCTCAATTCTGTCGAAAAGGTTAAAAAGGACCTTGTTTTGAAAACGACGGAAAGATTCCTTTATAAAACTCTTATAAAAAGTCAAAAAAAGGGTATAAATGACTTTAACCCATATTCTTGTAAATAGTAAAAATGTTTTGAAATACATTTTTAAGAAACATGGATGTGGATGATAAAGAGATCCCAGTAGATTATTACATATAAACAACCTCGGATAATGAAGAGATTGTGAAATAACCCTTACCTTGTACTTTTCCTTGGTTGGGGTAGGTTAACCTCCTTTATAATGGTGAAATAATTGTTATTAAATTATACAAGAATCATATATATTAATATGATATCATATATGATCTTTTAACATTTATTTGTTAATAATATCTTAGAATTATCGTCGTTTCGGGTGTTAACTTACTTGTTTTCTTTTATATGTTTTGTTACGTAAGACATGTTTGTAAAGGATAGGTTGTATATTATTCATATCCAGAATGATATCAAGTCCTTAAACATCATTTTTAAATCATCAAATGATAATTATACTTGAATGGTTACGATGGAGAATGAATCTCATCGCGTTCGTGGAGACGGTAGTCCGTACGTACGCACGAGCGACAATATCATTCTTTTGATATTAAAATAATATATAAATGAATGGTATATCATATATACAGAATAATTAACATGTTATATTTATTATTTACATGAGTTAAACATCATTATTATACCCATGCAAATAATATTATATTGAATAACAATTACACCACGACGTGGAGACGGTAAGCCGTACGTACGCACGTATGGTGACATGTTATTCAAAGGGTGGATAGAATACTGAATATGGTTGTACCATACTTATAATAACATCACAGTATATGTGAGATACTGGAGTTATTATTTTAGAATGGTAAGAACAAAGGAAGAAGAAGTGGAAGAAGAAATGAACTTGGAAAAAGGTGGTGAAATCATTACCTCTTCTTCGGGTTCTTCCTTTTGATTTGATCAAAAGGGCTCCTTAGGTTGGCTTTCTGATCAAACTAAGGCCCCTAGGTTGTAGTGAGGGATGTTGGGAGATTATTTGGGCAGAGTTTGGCCGAACCAAAAGGCTTTGAAGGTGTGAAGAAATGAGAAGGAGGAGTGCCCTTTTATAAGAGGGGTGAGGGGCACCTTTGGAAAAGCTAGAAATATTAATTTATAATAAATTCATATTCGGTTTCTAATGGCTCCAAAGTTGACTATTCAAAGGTTAAGGTGGGGATAGGTCGAAAACCACTCAACCAATAGAATTTAGACAGGTTTGGGTACTTATATTAACCTTATCTTTAAGTATTAACTCTAAGTTAATTAGTTTCACTTTTACAATGTCTCTTTGTATTTTATATATTATGGTTAATAAACTTACTATATACATCCAAGCGACCCCCAAGTGGTCCATTAATGATTAACCTATCATAATATAAGTCTCTTGGCCGAACCTTAGATTTTTAGGAATTTAATATCAATTAATAATATAATATTTGTTTTAAGAACTCTTTTATGTCAATTTTGACACTATTCAATAGTTGATTTTTGTGAAACTCATAAAAGATTGATTACTTCGAACAAAGTCCATTAAATCAATCCTAATATATCATATTAGCCTATAAAATTAGTTTAATTCATTAAAAGTTTCATATTATATTTATTTGGGTATTTATAATATCAATTATTTTAATTTTTTACTATTATAGTAATTACTGCATCATCATTGTGTCATAAATAAAATAACTTATTTAATGTCTAAAAATTATAAATAAAATATCATTATGTAGGAAATCGTTTTATCTTTCTAATGAATATTTATAATCGAAAATCAAACATGTATAACCCTATGTAAAAATTGTTGTTCTAAAAGATATATGCTTGTGTCATTTTTGTATTCATTTTGACTTAATTAAAATAAAGTGTCATTATCACTTACAAGTGGATCCATGGGGTCCCAAAATAGACCCAAAGATGCCCATGGTCGACTATGTATCAACCAATAGGGTTAAGACACGTTTTAGGGTAATTTAGTATTATTATAATATTATTTTTGTAACCCTTATTTACCGGATTTACCCTTAACCATGGTAAATAAAATATTTACCACAGTAACTATTCAAAATGTCTAAAAATAAAAGTTACCTATTTACACAATTTGAACATCCTGATTCCAAATATGGAATCCATTTTCCTAAATTCAAAACACAGAAGTGGCAGAAATTAATTTAAAATTAATTCCCGCTGTCAAAACAAAAAGCGTGTTTTTAAGAGGTAATAACTATCAAAAGATTGACACTTGTTTATGTTCGGTTTAATTGTAAAATTATGTCCAATGACCAACATTATATTAAATGGTAAAAATATATTCTAAATATACTTTAAAACCACTCAAATTCATAATTTATCACTATTAATTATTTTGATTAAAAAAGTTGTTTTTAATTAAAATTTAGTAATTTTCACTATTCATCAAAATATGAAAGTTATCCGAAATGTACCAAAATTTCACCCTAGGCTAATTTTGATATTCCGAATCTAAAAATGAAGTCCATTTTGAAATATTGAATATATATATTTTCAAAAAGTAGGTATTACTATTTATAACGGCTAGTTTGATTGGTTATGGTGTGTTAGAACTCGGTGTTGCGTACAACACACGCTATCACATTATTCAAAGGGAAACGTACCGTGGAAGCTTGGGGTGTTTCATTTTAAATTTTTGATGTCCCCATTTAGTCAAAAAGTTTAAAATATTGTATTTAAAAAGGTTTCACTATTAGAAGTTGATAAAAGTGAAATACTGAAAATGAATCTGTTCTTGCATTATGACTAAGAAACTCATAATAGGGATTCTAAAATTATAAGGATTATATAAACATTAAAATTTATCTAATACTATTCATAACCTCTTTTGAATGTCTTGTTTGGTAAGTCATGGTGTGCTTGAACTTGGTGTTGCATGTAGTGAAAGTTATTGAATTATTTTGAAGAACTAACACACTATGAAATCTTGGGGTGTTACATGACTAGAATCTATTACCATAAGGAATGAACCATCTAGGCCAAAATCAATAAGATACACAATAAACTAGGAAATAATATCTTGTAATAATCACTAAATATGACATCATATGATATTACTTCTAAATAGTGTATCGATTAGAGGTGGTATGTACCTATCTATTTCCCCAATAACCTAGATGCTGAAGAAAATTCCTAAAATTGATAAAATTTATGTGTTCGTATGGATACCCAACATAGATGGGGTGTATATAGAAAATACATAAATATTAAGGAATTAAAATTATCAAAAAGAACCTAGCAAAAGGGTTCATATCAACCTCACTAACAATTCCTAGAATACTACAACAATATCCAATGACATACACTATTAAATGTTGAAAACACTAAATGTGTTTCTCCCAACTAAATTTACACATAAAAACAATTCTTTCATTCCCTCAATTATTAGTTATCCAATTTCCATATTCACCATATTATTAACCAACACTCAATTGTAATGAAATTTAATTCCATACTAGTTGAAAATCCAAAATATCCATCACCCATATTAATTACCATTTCCATCTTACCTATTTAGAAACATTAAATTACATAATTCAATAAAAATACATTAATACAATAAAAATAATTTAATTTACAGTCCATACCTTTCAATTTCAATTTTTTAAACTTCATAACATTGTTATAATTATGCATAACAATTCCACCCGACAACAGCCCTTTTCACCATGTAATAACAACCATCACATGCATTTTTGTAAACATGTTCTTCATCTCAACTGGCCACCTCCCTCATTGAACAACCCCCACTATATGAAAAAAACATTGGTATAATAAAAAACACCTCATAATCACAGAAAAATATATTAATAGTTTAAATATTTTATAGAGGGATTTCTAAATGTTGGTCTGGGTAATCTCAATGAATTTATAGATTTATATACAATAAATTTATGGACATTTATACATTAATAACCTCTTATGATAGATGAGTTAAACCAATCAATTAGATATATTTTTTCTATTAATAGTATCCACTACAATACTATAAAAACATCATTCAATTTTGAGGTAATGATCATCAGTATGAATAACAAGGGAAACTAGTAACCACATGAAAATATATCCCGTATTATTCATTTAAAAAAATGACTGTTTATTATTCTCAAGAATCAATTTTCTTATAAGAAAAGGAATGAATGATAATGAAAATATCAATGGTGCATAAAAATTAGGATAGATCTTGTATCCCCAACATAGATGATAAATCCGAGTCAATGAGAACTAAAAAGGATATATACATATATATATATTCGTGACAAAAAAATATTAATGTTACGGGCTAGAATTATCATAATACACATACACATGAGAAAGAATATGAGACAGGAACAAAATGATTCTAGAAATTATAAATTATTCATCTAAAGAGAGAGAGAGAGACAAAAAATATTGATCTTTCTTGGAAATATAGAGTAGAAAGGGTTTAGGTCAATGGTATATGAATCCCAATACTTAATAATAACATTCAAGATGAAATTGATTTGGAGGAAACATAAAATACTCAAATAATGGAAATAATGTGATTTTAAAACGTCAAATACATATCTGAAAATATCTCTAAAAATAATGTTGTCAACTTCACTTTTGACTTAAAATTTAATTTAATTTCCATTTAATTCCCAATGAACAACTTATTTAATAACCACAAAATAAGATAAATCTTATATTTAATTTAATCCCCACTTAAGATACGTAAAAAATACATTATTTAACAATTATATTAAATCTTCTATATTAAAAACGAATTTTAAATCATTTTACATCAGTCTTGGAAGAATGATTTAGTTCATTAATGAGATCACCAATCATGAGGATTGTCTGTGCAAAAATATTGAATGGATTAACCACATGAATTATTCTAGTGATTATGAAGACAAACCTCAGGAAAGATAAACTAAATGTCAAATGACAAATAAAATTATTAAATAAATATTCCGAAATAATTGATCTTTGACCATACAAACAATCTAGTGACCAGAAGAAGGAATCCACCAATTGTAGGAAGGAATAGATCTTCCAGGAGAAAAAACAGCTGACCACTTGAGGGGAGAGATTGAAAACCTGAAGGAGTAGATCAAATGCACAAATAAGTCACCTGAATACATGAAAACGAATTTAAAATAATATAGGAATAGACTTTGAGAACCCTATAGGCTATTCATGGTACCAAAAAGAACATTGAAGGGTATCGAATCTGGAACCATATAAGAATAAATATTATCCACTTTTATATTGAGATAAAATTTAAAAAATCATATTTCTAAGGTCTATAACATCATGGACTAGTATTGGAATTTATTTTTTATTCTTCAAAAAGAAGTAAAACTATATGTATTGTGGAAAATAATACTAATAATGTCTTTTATGTAAAATAAAATAATAAAATAATAATGGTTAGGTTATACATAATGAATATTCTATTGATGTATCTACATTTAATCATGGTGCTATGAATATAGAGATTTAAAAGAGAAAAAAAATATTAGAATGAAATAAGTGATTTCATTGATATTCCATTCCCAATATTAATGTTACATAAATAATTACTTTAGAATTGAATTTGATTAAAACTATTAACTAAATAATATTTTTTTAACATGTATAGGAGTTCAATATTAATGGAAATCCAATTTGTAGAGGATAATGTATGCAATCAAAGGATGAATTAAATTGTAGGTTTCTTAATGTGAATGATATATTTGAGTACAATAAATATATATTTGGAAAAATTAATTAATGTATATTGTAAACATTATTAGTTTTATTGTAAGAGATTTTATTTATAAAAAATGGTTGTTATGAACAATATATGAGATGATATTTATACATGAGATTATTATTGACCAATTCAACAACATGCTCAAAATAAAATAAGGGAAAAAATTATTATTAGGGGATTATCTTTGATATGTTTAAAATGTAAAGGAAATAGTTCCCAATCATAAATAGTGACATATTTTAATAAATAAATTCAAAATTTTTAAATATTTCGCCAAAAATTTGAATTCTTTATGAGATATACCCGTTAATTGTTTATTAATTAAATATCCCAAATAAAAGAAGTAGGATATATTTCATATTGTAATGGATTTTATGATTTGAAAATATATTTTTTATAAAATATAATTTCTAATATACTAGTGGGAGTGTAATTATATTTTTATAGGTTTAAACTATAACAAGAAATTACAATGATTTTCAATTAAAATTTAAACTCATTTTATATCTTAATAGTTTGTTGGGTATTTTTTTAAGGAATTTTGTTAAAATAATGAGTTATATTCAAATTTAAAACCAAATAATCTCAACCAAAATTTTGAATTTAATGTTCTAATTTGATGATGATGAAATTAGAAATTGTTTAATGTATTTAAGATTGTAAATGTTATTAAAAAACATTCTATAAGATGGTACGACATAATGAAGTCAGAATGTTATGTTAAAGGAGTTTTAATTGAATACTTTAATTTATAGTCTGAAATTTATTTTAAAAAGTCATTGAATATCTAATAGATTGATTATATTCACTATTGTAGAACAAAAGAAAATAAAAAAACAAAGTAAACACCAAGGCCCAAAGACATGACCTTGTGAACAAAAATAGTTATTCATATATGTTATCCTATTAAAGGAGTCTAGTGTAAGAATTTATCATCACTTAACATTGATATGTGAAAATAGTTATGTTGTGAAGTAATGAGTCCATCAAAACCCTAAAAATACAGTAAATATAATCCCTTTCCATTATTCTATCTTATGGTATAGGATTATGCAGATGACTTTATATAATTTTGTTAGTATATTATTAAAGTATCATATAAATAAATATAATATATAATGCGAAATTTTTTCAGACTCTACATTATCATTCATTCATGATTCAAGTATATATTATATAAAGTGAAATGAAAATTTTCATTTCAATGTTTAACTTTGACTTATCCCTAATTGATTTTATCACTGATTATTTTAGGTTATGATGAAATGTAAATATTATAATTGGTTGATATTTTTTTGAGATATATCTTTCAATCATAAGGTATACATATATTTTTAAATTCTATATGACCCATAATATATACAATATGGAATTTCACACACTCTGTATTTGGTATACCAAGGGTTCATGTTTCCTATTAAACCAACATTATCTAATGTTCATAGTATACCTAGAATGATATTTCTTATGATTTGAAACATTTTTTTCCATCCTTGATGTATAGATAATAAAAATTCGGGTGGGAATGTTGTTAGTCATATTATGGGTTGATGTTTGACCATAATTGGATTTTCCTTTGGTATAATGTTTATGATATATGATACCTTAGTTGATATAGTCTAGGATGTGTATATACATACCTAGATAAGGGGAATGTGATGTGATTATCTTTTTGTGGGAGGATCCAGTGATGTGATCTTCTATTTGGGTGAATGACATGTGGTGTGTACCTCTATTTGGACAGTATATACTAAATGAATTAAAAATATATGTGAATGTTTTTTTGGATTCACATAATTTGTTTCTAATTGTGATTCAATTTTTTCTAAAATGGGATTATATGATAATACCTATTATATAGGATACATATTGAGTACAAAATTATATAACAGCATGTGTTTAATGAATATCCTAGTAGAAAAAATTATTAATAGAATGTAACTACTGTTTTTGTAGAGTCATTCCATTGAATGTAAATATATTTTAGAAAAATAATAATTCATTTCAAATATAAGAATAAACATGGGGACAACCATTTACTCTATGTGAATGGGGATTAATTTTTATGATAATATATTTATATAAAAAATGGATACCAACCCAAAATCATTTTTCATGATATCTAAAAAATCAGATTTATTTTTAAAATTTATTACTTATGATGTAATACATAGAGAAAATAAGTCGTAGGTTTTTGTAAAATGAGCACTAGAATATATCCCATGGAGTTTCTGATATGGTATATGTAGTATTTATATTTGATGTAAAATATAGTGAATGTGCATAAAGTGTGTGAGGTATTAGTTCTTGTAATTGGTTTATAGAAATATATAAAATTGCTAAACCATTATGTGGAGTTATAAAACACATCATGATTTTTTCATGTTTAAATCAAGATATAGTAAAGGTTAACACACGATGATTTTATTAATGTAAAGACATGAATTATATGATAATGAGAAATTAAAATACATTCTTCCATTGAAGATACGATGTTTGGTTTATAATATCTTAGGATGATATTCAGAATCGTTTTACCATTTATATTTATTTATTAAATAGTAAATAATAAATACGGTTATTAATCCATAAGTTTCAAAGAGTAGTATCATTTGGATGATTTAATGAACTTTTTATCAATGGATTGTAATTTTTGATATGTTTTAGTTATCTAGAGTTTCCATGTATTTCTATAAAAGTTGGTTCAATCCTAGTGAAATATGTAGTATTAGAATAATAGTGTTTCTATGAAAAATACCCAAAATACCAGAAATTAAACCATTATATATACAATGTTATCACAATTTTTCACTTTCAATAAAATTATTATATACTAATAGGAAGCTGGTATTCAACCAATGCATTAAGAGATTCATTAAATTAATTATACTCTAGGAGGAATAATTACATTGTCTATTTATTAGTTATCATCATCAGCCAAAGTGAAGAATATGTAGGATCATTGTTAAACTAAAATGAAGTGTGTTAACAATTTAAATTAAATAAATTTAAATTTCTAGATTGATCTTATGGAAATAGGTTTTTCTTCAATTTCTTTTGGAAAAGGGTTTTCACTGCTAAAACTATTTAGGTTATATATGGACTAGAAAAACTATATAGATGAATAAAATCCATGTTATTAAATTCTATTAGTTTAGAAGTAAAAACCTCATTCATTTTTAAATAAAATTCTATAATGAATACCCTTTTATGATAGGTTAGAAACTATATTTTATAAAAAATCTACCATTTATGATCTACACTAACCCATTATTAGTCATTTTTCTATATAAGTGAAAATTATGATATTCATAATCTATATTCTGTATCCCTTATTATCTATGATACTTCCTGAAGAAGTATACATTATTATAATAAAATAAATTTAATATAAATTCAAAATACATTCTCATGAATTTTTTTTATTGAAATATAAGTTTCTTTTAAATGTTTATATCATGCATGATTAATTCATGAATTTAAAAAAATAACTATCATTTTAATCATCAAATGTCGGTTTAAATTAAAGAGAGGTAATGATATTGAAGGTATTGAAGAATCATAGTGGTAGTGGTACTATATTAGGAACTAAAACTGTTGTATTATTAACCTAAAATGGGATTTTGGGCCATGTATATGTGACTTTAGGCCACACATGACTTCTATTATTTCTTCATTCGAGACACTAGGCCGCTATATTATCCTCATACATTGATTCCATACTATAGTAGCTTCTCAGTAGTGGAATTTGAGATGATGGAAACTATGGCCACTAGCAGAATCAGATAGAATTAGGTTGGTTATCCTTAGTGGTAGACTATCTATAGTGATATAAATTAAAGAATAACCACGAAATGTATCTATATGGGGTAGTTAAAATGAATGGTAGATTTGGAATCAAGGGTCAATTTATAGAATATATGGTTAGTATAAATATTGTAAGGGTTTATTGAAGTAAATTTTCAGGCTTCTATGTAGGCATTTTGGCCATTGCATGGGTCCACTATTAGTGTATCCTTCATGGTCTATTAGTAAATGGGACTTTTCTCCATATAAGAGTTCTCTCTCAACCCATTTAAAATGTTTCCATTTAATAAATAAAAATAATTCATGGGCATTTTTGATGAGGCTCTAACTATATAAATAAATACAAATTTAAAATTATCTCTTTATGAAGAACAACATATTTCATTTAGCATTCCCATGACATTTCATATATTTATTATTAAAAATTAATAAAATTTTAAAGCGTTAATTAACACCATTCATGTTTACTAAACAACCAATTTTTGAATATTATAAAATTCAAATAGTTCTCATTAATAATTAAACATTCAAACTACTATGTCATTGAAGTGTTCAACACTCAAATCCACTTCGGTTTATAAGAAATAGTAACTAGTGCATGAGGTGCCCAAATTTATTTAATATTTATATAAAAAACATAATCATGGGAGATATAAATGAAAAATATCTTTGTTCTATATAATGTAGGATTTTGGGATTGCATCTTCAGTATTATCCCAGATTCATACCTCCATTAAAGACAAGAGATATACATATAGAAATAAAAATAAAATGATTTCATTATAACATTATTGAGTTATATTTTTACAATAAATTCATGTAATTATGAGTAATCTAGAAGACACACATTATTAAAATGATATATATCACTTCATTGATCTTTTTTATGTGTTTCAGAAGCAAATAATTATCATTTTTTAGAATTTTATTCATTTTTTCATTTTTTTTGCTTTAAAAAATTATAAATTAACATTTATTTGTAAATAAGTTCATTGAGAAAATTTTTACTCAACATTAAATTTGTTTATAGATTATTATATAATGATAAAACATTCATTACATTTATCAGTATTCATAATTCAATTATTATAATTATCATTTCAAATTAAATAATGGTATAAAGTAGCACATGTTTGGAAGCTATAAAAACTCGTTATATTCTTATTTTGGTTCCACTTTTCTACATTTATAAAAATAAATTGTGTTTTACTTGGAGTTAATATAGGTTATAATCTTCAAATATTCCTCTGGAAATGTTATTTTTTCACAATTATTTATTATATTATCATTTTGTAGTCTTGTTTTATAATAACTTTTCCTTTTTACTAATGGACTTTCACTTCACACCAAAATGCATTTTTCTTCTACACATACTTATTACCAATTATTATTTCCAAAATTTGATAATGTTATTAACAATATATTATTTATAAATAAATTTAGAAATATTCTTTCTAGATGAGTAATTATATCACCACCTTCATCTTCATAATCCGTGTTATTATAATTTAACCCCACAATATTACTTCATTTAAAAGTGTATCTGAATGAAAACTTTTACTTGTCAGGTTCATCATCATCTTTATTATTTCATTATAAATATTATTCTCATGTTATAATAGTTTTAATAATAATCATTTTTACAAACTTTTCAATATTACAATAATATTTAATATGAATATAAAATTTTCCTAGTAAATGAAGTCCTCGTTATTTTTTCACCATATCTTACACTAAAATATCTTATATTTTATAATAGAAATTTCTAGGGTTATTATATCATTGATTGTACAATATATATTATACAAATATTCATCTAGTTTTATTATAATTTTCTATAAATATCAGTTTATTTAATGAAGTTCATTTTTTATATTAAAATTTATAAAGGGGGAGGACTAGAGTGTCCCACGTCATATAAATAGAATAACATAGAGGTAAATAAATAAACTCATATTCTCCAAAAACATAGTTATTGATGGAAAATTATGACCATAAACCATCTCTATGACATAAACGAGTCCCTTAATGAAACAAATTAATTAATATAATTATCAACATTTTTACCTGAGATATAGAATCCATTGCATTTTAATTGGTTTCTTATTTTGATATTCCATTTATTGTATTCAGTTACATTTAGCTTTGTGGTTTTTAGCCTCCTAAAATTAATTTCATAGGTATAATGTCATTCCAAGAATGTTTTTTTATTGGACATGATCAAGGGAAATGAGCAAGATGAAAATAAAAGCACATATGTTTTATGATATCAAATATTGACTTAATATATAATGAAGAGTACAGTGAATTGATATTATCCCATTTATAACAGATAGAATTTAATATCATAATTTTTATAAATATCATAATTAAAAAAATGAATATATATAAATGAAGAGAATGTTTGATAGTTTCGAGAAAAATTTCATAAAATAATTTATCAATAATAAATTTAATATATTTTATTATATAATAAACATTGTAATAATGTTAATTATTTTAAAATGAAAAAACAAAATGTTTTATGTTACGTGAGAATAAAAATAGTATTAAAAGTAATAAATGTAATACTAATTCATTAAATATAATAGGTTTATATCAAATAGAATGAAAATCTCATGTTGTATTGTCGATAATGAAGCATTATCACGTTAAGTACACGTAAAGATGAAAAAACGAAGAATGTCATGACTCAAATTAAAGGTTCTTGTTTCAGGTTGATAATAATATTGAATGATTGATCTGAACCATAACTAGTTAGCCAAAATCAAAAGTAATTATTACTACCCTGATGTTCGTCTATAATCTAATTGAGGTTTTACACAATTTCCTAAGGAATATAGTTAAAATCACAACAATAAATTTTATAATTATTTATTGAAATTAAAAAAAAATTGATAGTTTTAATACTATTTAAAAACACCTCTTCATATAAATATGGAGCATCCATGATGTTACGACCCTTCCCCCAGGGCCCGTTTTGTGACTACTGCAAGCCCTCCTTCTATAGTTTTGGGGCTGAGGACTAGCACTGAAAAGGCGTATCCCTAACATGGGAAGACATTTCCATTAAACCTGTACAAACCCACAGAGTAGAATGCATCAAGATACAACCATGAAGAAAACTACTTTAGTAAAGAGTTTCGAATGTGAAGGGGTCCGAAATACAATCCCAACTAAAAAAATACATGTACAACAGAAAAGTACAAAATAATTGAAAAGTAAAAAAGCAGCTCTTGGATCATCCCCTGCGGATCCTACCAAAAGGGTAGGTACAACTCACGATCAGTAGTCCCTGCATCACCTGACACCAAATGGTCCACCTCCGAGCATCGTCCAGTCCTGGCTCCCTCAGCCTCGATCAATGATGTTCGTTGTCTGGACAAGACACAACCTGGTGCGGGGGAACCCCGTGCAGTGGTGAGTATTACGAGACTCAGTAGGGACATCAAGACCCCATAGGTATCCTAAAGATCCATGAAGGAAAAACCAAAAATCAAGACTTCAACCCTACATAGGTGTATGCCCATACATATACCTATGTTATCATGATATAATCATATAATACATGAGGGAATAATACCACAAAGGTAACACCACAAAAATAGGTAGTACCACACAGGTGAAATAATTAGTTCAAATAGAGTCTCAACTCAAACCAGGTATTTGTGAAATAAAGAAGTGTAAATGATTAGTCACGAAACTAGATCATCTTATTATGTCAAGAGGCACTGCTTCTGACCATATGGAGTCTGACCCACAGAGGATCGATAGATAACTAAACCCCGTTGACCCACACAGTATCTGACCCATAGAGTATCAATAAGTATCTAACCCCCACAATGACCCACAAAGGATCTGAGCAACATAGGATTAGTAGGCACTGACTCACATAGGATTGTTGAGTGTGGTCCCACATAGGATTCGACCCACATAGGATCAGTATGCACTTACCCACACAGTATTGTTGAGCACTAACCCGGATTGGATCTGACCCACACCGGAATGGTGCGGACCCAGACAATATCGCTCGGTACTAACCTCTGTATGATCTGTCTCTAACCTCCGTCTCACTGCTAGCCACTGGATTACTCGCACCCAGTGTGCTCACATTCCGTAGAATCTACCCTCGAGATATCGGTCGTACCTTGACCACCACTAAGATCCAAAATGGAGTAACCCAAAGGAGAACCATGTTATAATGGTTCCAACTCGAAAGACGGTGCATAAATCAGATTCCCTATCGTGGAGTTATATGAATTTTAGTTCCAGGGACCTTGTTGGATTCAGGTTCGATCCAACCCGGCCATACTCGAACTATCTACAAAACTCAAGTGGTCATTATGAAAAAGTACTGTCTCGATCCAAGGATCCCAATGCCGCAGATGTTTTGTCAAACAGTTGTCAAGTTCTCAGGATACGGAACTTTAAGTGTTTCTCAGCTCGGGTCCGGTCCGACCCGGTTGGACTGACCCGGGCCAACTCGACTCGTGCTGGGCCATGGCAGGCGCTGCCCGCTGAGCCATTGTCCAGCCAGTCCCGCAAGGGGGTGGCCAACAAAGGCATCCTGCAAGGTGGCCCAGCCTGCAAAGGCGGACCTCATGGGTATTATAGCCCGCAAATGGTGGGATACAATGGGTAGCCCACAAGGGTGGAACGACCTCCAAAGAGGCGGCCCACAAAGGGCTTCCTACAAGAGGGTGGCCCTACCCACATAGGGCGCGGCCCGTAAGGTTGTGTGCCGTCCGTGGAGGGAACTTCCCTCATGGGGGGCAGCCTGGTCGGGCAAGTCGGGTCCCTCAATGGGGGTTGCCCGGCCACGTAGGCCATGGACTGCAAGGGGGGGTGGCCATGTTGTGTAGGGCATGGCTCGTAAGGGGGAAGTCTATCCATTGTCCGCCCGAGTTGGAGAGGGTGGGGGGTGTGACCCCAAGTCTCCCGAACTCCTAAACAACTGGGAGGCTTTTCAGTTTGTGAAGCGGCGACGCTAGGTGGGGGGTGTGACCCACAGTCTCATGCATATCCATCAACGACGAGCCACCTCCTCCATCTGGCACGGCTGATGAACCATAACCCTCTGCTCACTAGCGGCGCTCGACGTTGCAGCACACTTCCTTCGTGGACGGCTGGTGTCGGCTGCTCTGATGACCGCTATGGCTTTGTGCAGCGGTCTCCTCTTGCAACGTGTGTCGATGAACTGTGGTTTTCATAGCTGGTTGGTGCCTCCGTGCCGGCGGTCTTCTAGGGAGGCGCTTGTATACCACGATAGCAGAGGGTTTGCGCCATGTTCATTAGGCTCATGCCCTCTACATTAGCTCGTAAACACAACGGAGGATAAAGGGGGTTCTAGAAAATTCACTTGAAATTTACAAGAATTAAACCCCTACATCCTAAATCTGTTGAAGAACGTCATCACATATAGGTGGGTCATGTTCTTTTTTCCCACCACAGGTTCCCAACGACTCCCCTAGTACATCATCCTTCGATTCATGGTTCGGTGTCACCCATCACCTCCCACTGGGATCGGCTTCGTCCTCGAAGGGTTCAACGTCACAGCACTCCTTCAACACTTCTTTTCTTGGAGAAGGTGTGCCGACACATCTCCCCATGATCCATTTAAAAAGGAGAGGCATAGGGTAAGTAATGATGTGGGGAATTGATGGGGGTCATTAATTAGGAACCTTCCTAATTCCCCAACAACGTCATTACTTAGTATTTGTAGGTCATGCAATTTATTGTCTTGACACATTGTGAGATCCACACTCCTCTTTTCCATTGGTGGAGAAGAAAGAAGATTAAATAATAAAATTATTTCATTTCATTTCTTATAAAAAGTCACAAAACATTAATTTTTCTCTAGATCTACTGTGGTAAAGGTAATGTCTCCCTTAAGTGGATCTCAGTGCTAGAAATTCAATTGTGCCCTCTGATTTTTAATCTGATCACTAGTTCAAAAGATAGAAAATTACACTCACATCTTTACTAATCATACCTTAAAAAAGACCAGAAATTCATTTCGGGAACACCAGGCCTCAGAATCAAGTGCCATCAAATTAGTTAGACTTGTAATAATTCCATATAATTAAAAAATTAAATTGAAAATCTTGGTCTTTAAAATCTCCCCACCTTAGGTATTTTCATCCCCGAAAGCCACAATATAGACTAAGGAAACAAATGGGGGTATTGAGCATGAATCTGAGCCTCCCGCTCCCATTTTCTCTCTTGGAGGTTCCTATGCTTTCTGTGAACTTGCACTAGAGGTATCGACAGCCCGCGAAGGACTCGCTCCTGTCGATCCTCAATCTCTACTGGAAAATTCATAAATGGCACCCCATCATTGATGTCCATCATGCCGTGGTTGATGATATGAGATGGGCATTGCACATATCTTTTTAGGTGGGATACGTGGAAGACATTGTGAAACCTATCTAACTACGGTGGATGTTCAAAGTGGTATGCCACATCGCCTATCCTCGTAAGTATAAAAAATTGTCCGATAAACCTCTGTGAAAACTTTCCGCCTCAGCCAAATCTCCGAAGTCCCCGCCGAGGAGAGACTCACAAGAATACGTGGGCCCCCTCCTAGAACTCCAGACTCCTCTGTACCCAATTTTCATAAGGCTTATGTCTTCTCTATACAGTCTTCATCTACTCTTGGATGATCTGCACCTTCTCACTAGTAGCCTATACCTGCTCTGGACCCATAAGTGTTGACTCACCTGGGTCTGTCCATTATAGAGGTGATATGTAAGGTTGACCGTACAAGGACATGAATGTTTCCATTCCAATGGTGGAATGATAAACATTGTCTTATGAGAACAAAACCAATGTAATGTGATACTCCCAACTGTGGTCAAAATCTAGGACACTTGCATGAAGCATGTCCTCTAGTGTCTGAATGGTCCGTTCCATCAGACCATACGTATGTGGTTGAAAGGCGGTGCTCAAAAGTAGCTGAGTCCTGAATGCCTCCTGTAATCCCTTCTAGAATAGGTACGTAGAACGCGTGTCGCGGTTATATATGATCTTCAATGGAACCCATGAGGTTGTATAATCTCTTGTACGTAGAAGCGTCTCGAGCCCTCTACTGATCCCGCCGATTGGATGGGTAGGAAGTGGGCTAACTTGGTTAGTAGGTCAACGATCACCCACATAGAATCATGTCCTCTAGATGTACTTGGAAGCCCTATCACAACGTCTATGGAGATTCCGTACCACTTACATTGTGCCACCTCTAGTGTCTGTGCTAATTTTTCAAGAACCTAATGCTCGACCTTCACTTGCTGACAAGTGAGGTATCGGGAAACAATATTTGTTACGTCCTTCTTCATCCATGGACAACAGTAATAACACCGACGGTCCTGGTACATCTTCGCTAGACCAGGATATACCGCTAGATGGGACATATGAAAATCCTTTAACAACTCCTCTCGTAGAGCCACTGGTACCATGGTATGTCCATTGAAGAGGATTATGTGCTACCCACCTTCAGAAAATCCATCAGGTGCCCATCCTAAGGATATATGAGCAGATCGAGCCTCAAAGTCAATGTCCCCAAGTTGTGCCTCCCTCACTCCCTGAAGGAGTGGGGGAGTGACTATCATAGAATAGAGGTATGATGCTCCATCTCCATCCATGAAGAATGTCTGCAACGTGGCTAGATACTCTGTCGGCTGACTGAGAAACTGTAGACTAGACCTCCTACTTAGTGCATCTACGACCACGTTCCCCTTCCTAGGAGTATAGACTATCTAAAATTCATAGTCCTGGAGGAACTATTGTCATTGTCATTGTCTCAAGATAAAGTCATTTTGAGGGAAGATATATCGGATACTCTTATGATCAGCGTAGACTGTAAAATAATCAGCCATCAAGTAATGCCACAACACCTTCAAGGTGAAGACCAATGCTGTTAACTCCATGTCTAGGGAACTATAGTTATTCTAATGTTTCCTCATTTTTCAGGATCCATAGGTGACCACTACTCAATCCTTCATCAGGACACACCCATGTCTTGTCCCTAATGCGTCACAGTAGACTACATACCCAATGACCTCTTCTGGTAGCCTCAATATGGGGGCACTCATCAGTCTCTACCTCACCTCCTTAAAACTATGTTGGAATCTCTCCATCCATATGTAATGTTTTCCCATCATCCTTAATGATGAAAAGGTTGCTACAACTCTGGAAATGTCAGGGAAGAATCTCAGGTAGTATCCAGCCAACCCCAGGAAGCTCTACACCTCGGTCACACTCCTGGGTGGCTCCAAGGCCAGTACAGCCTCTATCATTGCTGGATCCACTACAACACTAGACTCCAAGAAAACATGTCCCAGAAAGTGGACCTCTCGTATAACGATCTAGACCTTCGAGAGATTACCATAAATATGGTTCTCTCGGAGTGTATCCATAACTATCTGATGATGATCGACATTCTCCTCCTCTGACACCATGTACACTAAGATGTTGTCGATGAACACCACCACAAATTATTCTAGGTATAGATGAATGATCATTTTCATGAGTCCCATGAACTCTATTAGGGAGTTGTTCATGCTGAATAGACCAACCTTGAACTCATAATGTCCATACTTATAACTGAAGGCCGTCTTCGGCACATCGTAATCTTGTACCCAGATCTGATGATAGCCTGTCCTAATGTCTATCTTCAAAAACCAACTAGTTCCCTTCAGCTAATAAAAATGGTCATCAATCCTCAGATGTGGACACTTTTTCTTCACGGTCATCTGGTTCAGGCACCGGTAGTCTATATAGAGTCTCAAACTCCCATCTGCCTTCTTAGCAGTCAAAATTGGGGATTCCAATGGAGAAACATTGGGCCTTATAAACCCCTTACTATGCATGTCCTTCAACATTACCCGTAACTCACAAATCTCTGTGGGATCCATCCGATATGCTAGTGTATATATCTCTTCCATACAGTGTTATAGGTTGATGTAAATGTCTACCTCTTGGCATGGAGGTAGTCCCGGAACACCATCAGGATAGATATCAGCATACTGGTCTACCACTACATGATTGCTCAGACTCTCAACATCTTCTTTCCCGAGGGTAAGTCTAGCTAACTGATGTGTGATTGGATGCACCCTCCTCCTGGTATGTCTATCATGTACTGAAAAGGTTCCCTTCTCACCGGTGAAGGACAAACTGCTCATGTCTGCACAGACACACCGCACATTGTGCCTAATATAATCGATCTATGTATGGAATGTGGATAACTAGTCCATACATAGGATGATGTCGTAAGGCCTCAACACTACTACTAGGAGATCTGATTCGAAGCTATAACCTCCTAGAGTAATCTCACACTGCCGATAGCAGGGTTTAATCATCTAATCTTCTCTCATAAGAGTCTCTAGTTATAAAGATTGAGCCAATGGCTCCATCGAAATCTTCGAACTCTGAATGTGTGTCATGGCAATGAATGAGTGACTGAAACCTATTTCTATAAGTTCTAAATATTGGGTGTATTAGAGAGATATCATTCCTCTAATCATCTCTCGAGTACTGTGGTCATAGGGCTTAGATTACTGGATCTGAGATCATCCATGTCCACCCGCTCCATATGGTCAGGGTGGGCCAACTAATAGTGGTGGTGGTAGAATATCGAATCACCACCAATCGCCTTCTGCACGGCCAGCTCCCATGCCATGTCCTCCCACTTGCGGACCTCCTCACACGAACATATGCCTCTACCTCTGTGGTCCAATGACCATATTCTTATTGTCCATATCGTGGGTTGGGAAATCGCGAGCCATGTGACCCTACCCACCGCATGTGTAGCACTTCCTATCCCTCGTCTAACCTCTTATGCCTCGTGAGCTCTGCACCTATGACCCTGCGTCCCGGGGCCATCGACCGGAATTTCTGGTCTGCTTGTACCTTTGTGTCATCTACCTACTACCAGTCGTAGATGAATCTACTATGTGCCTCCCAGTGGTGGGTCTCACTGTTGGTTCCTGCTTAGCTAGGAATCTCTCCACCAAAAGTGATATATCTAGTACCCCAGCCTAGGTCGGTATACTGAGTGATATCATTGATGCTCTGTTCTCTCATCAGGGAACCTGCTCAATGTTCTGGGCCTGGATGAAAGGGTCACATACTATGTTGGTGGAGTAACGAGAGAGATCAAGTGATACTCACGGAGTATTGATCCATAGTCCTGATGCCCTATTGTAGGTGTATTAGCTCCTATATAGGCACAGAGTGTAAGGGAATTGGAGTGAAATCTGCCTTAAAAGGCTCTCGAAGTCTACCCAGATGAGGTTCACCTCAACTTTTATCAGGAGCATAAATCTCCACCTTCTTCCTACTACAGAACGGAAGACACTGGCTGGTAGGTTCACCATTCGGTCATCCAATGCCCCAACTAAGTGGAAACATCTGACCACAACCTCCAACCAGTCCTCAGCCGCCTGTGGGTCCATCTCGCCTCGGAACCTCAGAGGCCTCTACTACTCGTGCAACACACCCAGTCGATGTGAGAACTCTGCTGGTGGGGATGGTGGCAATGACTGCCCAATGAGTAGTGGTGCTGCTGGTACACCACTTGAAGGTGCTAATGCCGTAAGAGGTCCCTACACCAGGGCTTAATTTCTCGGTGGGCCGTCATCACGTACCCTCTCAAGAATCTTGGATGGATGTCTACATGGTGGTATCCTAAAAGAAGACAGTTTTCCATAGTCAAAAATTTATACCCAGTGAGATGACTCAAATAAATCACAAGGAAGACACTTCAAAAACACACACAATCAGTGCTTTTGTGTAGTGAGACAGATATCATAATTTTGGGTCCCGGTGTATGTATACGTCGACTGCCGCACCAATAATGGACTCCCTAAGCTGAAAACCAAACTCATTACACTTATCAATATTGATACATTGAAAAGATTAGAGTTGTAGTTTTTCGGTAGAACCGACTCCTCTAATACCACTTTGTAAAGACCCGTCCCCCAGGGCCTGTTCCGTGACAACTCGAACCATGCCTTCCATTGGCTAGGAGTAGGAGACTAGCACCAGAAAGCTGTATCCCTAAAATGGGAAGGCATTGACTTCAATCCTAAATAAACAAACAGAGAAGAACAAAACAAGATGAAACCACAAAGTAAACTGCTGCAGTAAAGAGTGTTGAATGTGAGGGGGGATATAATAAACAAAAAACTAGAAAAATACAAGTGCAACTAAAATGTAAAAAATAGATGAAAAGGGAAAAGAAGCTCATAGATCGTCCACCACATATTTTAAAGACCCGAAGCATGACGTACATGGACATTACATTACTTTTGAGGAATAATTAGTACATTACAAAAACACACACAAGGGCCATAATAGTTTATTATCTTCGGAAACTCGGAATATAATCTTCTAATCGTGGTGAAAGATCTTCAACATCTCCCATAAAGATCTTCCCTTTTTTTCTTACCTAAAACCTTTCTTTATATCCTGGGGAAAAGAAAACATAAAAGGGTGAGCTCAAATTCTCAGTAAGGGTAAACAAAAGAAATATCAATCACATCATATTCAAAATAACATAACATTTTGGAAATCTTAACCTGCAAAAGAGATCAAAATATCATAACATGGGATAAATCATGGTAGTGAAATTAAATCCCAATAATTATAACTTAAAACATGAAACTGTGTGGCATACACACATAATAATAGAGAATCATTTCTTATTAGTCAATACTCAATGCCAAGACAATCTTAGAGGACAATGTCCATTTCTGAACCGAGTTCACTCCTCATTTTAGTTCTGTTTCACTGAACCGGTTTAACCTGTCGTTCCAGCCATGTATATCTCATGAGATATAAAATATTTACCCAAATGAATTGGAGGGAGATATAGGTCCCACCCATCTCATAATGATACCATTCATATGTGTGCCACAAAATCATAAATCATACATCATTGCATAACCCATGTAATAAAAATGGGATTCTTAAACAACATGACATAATAAAACAATTCATATAAGACAAAGGAATTCATAAAAATAATTCCATCACAACATAATCAAATCAATATAATAATAGGGATAGAAACAGAACCCTATATTATCTTAGATGGAAAATAATTTTGATAAAACACTTGAACTCCATTCTTGAGGAAAATATCCTTTCTACTTCAAAAACACTTTTCCTTTCTTAACATGTCATTACATTCTAAACTAAAAGAAGTTGACTAAAAATAAACTTGAAATTTTGTAAAGGAAGCTTCTTGGAAATAATGTTTTAAAAATCCATTCATTCCGTATAAGTTAAAAAAACATTCTTCTCGTACTTTTGTTGGAAAATCCAAAAAGTACCTTGTACGAAAAACGACAAAAGATTCCTTTCATATCTTTTACTAAAAACTCATCGAAGGGTAAAATTGTATTTATGAAATTGTAGGTGGATGGAAATAATATTACACATTGAGGAAACATGGATGTGGATGATAAAATACACCCTAGTAAATTTTAAAGTATAAAAAATCTTGGATAAAAATGAGATTGTGATATTTTTCCCATACCTTAGGTCAGATTTTCTTCGTAAGTGTCTGAACCTCCTCTTCTTTGAAGCGCCTCTTTGAGATCTCCTTTAAGGGAACTAAAATTGGTCTTTGAAGAAGACCAGAACCTCTAGGATGTTTCTAGGGAAGTGGATAAGAGAATTTGGCAGGGGTTGGCTGAGCTTGAAGGCTCAAAGTGGTGTGAGGAAGAGAGGGAGGATGTTCCCTTTTATAAGGGAGGAGAGGGGCTCCTTTGGAAAAACTAAAAATATTATTTTATTACAAAGACAACTTCGGTTTTAAATATCTCCAAATTGAGTTATTTATAAGATAAGGTGGGGATGGGTAGAAATAATCTCATCCAATAGAATTTAGACAAGTTTAGGTTCCTATTTTAACCTTATCATTTATATTTAACTTTAAGTTAGATAATTTTACTTTTACCGTATCTTTTTGTGTTCTTACACTATAAGGTTAATAAACTTACTATAAGAAGCCAAACGAACCCCAAGTTGATTATTATTAATATATATAACATTATATAAGTCATTTGGCTGAACCTTAGATTTTTAGGAATAAAATAACAATTAATAATATAATATTTGTTTTAAAAACTATTTTATGTCAATTTTGACACTATTTAGTAATTGATTTTTGTGAAAATCATAACAGAATGATTAGTTCAAAAAAAAGTTAATTAAATAAATAATAACATGTCATATTAACCTATAAAATTAGTGTAATTCATAAAAAGTCTCAAATTATATTTATTTGAGTATTTATAACATCAATTATGTCAATATTTTATTAATAAGATAATTACTGCATCATCTTTGTGTCATAAATAAATTAACTTATTTAAAGTCTAAAAATTACAAATAAAATATCATTATGTAGGAAATCTTTTTATATTTCTAATTAATATTTATAGTCGAATTTATCTTATGTATAACCCTATATTAAAAATGATATACTTATTAAACTTTGATTTTAACTATTTTAACCCTTATTTAAATAAATTAATAATAAATGTCCTATTCTAATCCAAGTGGGCCTAAATGGTCATATTTTATTCCTAAGGTTGTTTTTGGTCGAATTAAACTTATCCAATAGAATTAGGACATGTGTTAGGATAATAATAATATCATTTTTACCTGTAATTACCCTATTTACTTTTAACCGTGGTAAAAAAAAGTAAAAAGTTACTATTCACAAAAAATTATTTTCATCTCATTGAATCACATTTTACTTACTGACATCAACCGTGTCTCTCGAATTTTTGAAATTCCACTCACAGAAGCGGTAAAATTAAGTTTTATGAAAAAATCATTTTTCTTAACTACAACTTAGTGGTTTCACTATTCATCAAAAAATGAATGTTTCCAGAAAAATACTGAAAATTAGGCCTAAGCTATATTTGAAATTATGTAATAAATAATGATGTCTATTTTACCAAGTTCAAAACATATCAGTTGCATTAATTTAATTAAAAATTGATTCCCTTCGTCAAAACAAATAGCGTGTTCTTAAGAGATAATAACTATCAAAAGATTGACACTTGTTTATGTCTGGATTAAATGTGAAATTACATCCAATGAACAACACTGTATTAAATTGTAAAAATATATTCTAAATATACTTTAAAACCACTCAAATTAATAATTTATTACTATTAATTATTTCGATTAAAAAGTTTGTTTTTAATTAAAATTTAGTAATTTTCACTATTCATCAGAAAATGAAAGTTATCCGAAAAGTACCAAAATTTCACCCTAATCTAATTATGATATTCCAAATCCAAAAATGAATTCAATTTTGAAAAATAAAATTTACAAAATTTCAAAAAGTGGTTATTACTATTCATAACAGCTAGTTTTAATAATATTTTAATAGAATATCGTTGTTTAGTGAAACTCGGCATTGCGTACTACACACGCTATGAAGGAAGGTCATGATTGCGTGTAATGCAAGGAAAGTCAAGGATGCATGTTGTGAAAGCTCCTTTTGGTGTAGCATACAACACAAGACGTTAATGAAATTAAAAAGAATATTTTTCATAAAATCTTGGGGTGTTACATTCTACCCCCCTTAAAATGAATTTCGCCCTCGAAATTTGTCGGGGTTATAAATGGTTTACTACTCAAAAGTTCCTTTAATAGAATCCCATATCGTAAAAAGGAATACCAAAACCAATCTTTAAAAACAAAATTATGAAACGTAACGGTTACCCAAATAAACTAATCACTGGGTTTCCACATAGGTGAAAATATGGATATGGAAGAGAAATCTAAACATCATGTTTTGATGGAGAGTGGTAGAGAACATGGATATGGAAAAGCCAGCAATCACAAAGCCATAAATTTGTGACGATCTATGGTACCATCTAATTCATCAGATATAAGAGCACTATGACAACATTTTTGGTTTTCATGAACATTTCCCTAAAGTTGATGAAATTGGAATTAGAAGAAATTCTTTCGTGATTTTGGTATAGTCTCGCCGTTGGACATTCTTTGGACATTTTCCACTTCATCTCTTAACGAAATGAAGTTGAATTTGTCATTCGTGATGTGTTAGGAGATCATGTGATAGAATGATGGGTCATTCCATCTGTCTCAAATAAAAGGTTAGAAATGTTATCAAAAAATGCATAAGTCCATCTATAGTGAGATTAATCATATATGGTTCCTAAAATGGACTTATACTTTATATATCATACTTCTTAATATAATAAAACTAATTTCTACTAAACATGGACTTCCTGTAGGCCAGTGGTAGGAGATAAAGGCCAGTCGCACTTCGGTTGTGGGTTCGATTCCCACAGCCTTGTCCGATGCGATGGGCTGTCGCCCGTCCTGCAGGTTGTCCTTTTTCTAAAGCTATATTACTATAACATCCCATCAATAATACTGAAAAAAAATTATATCCTTAAACAATACTAACTTATGTCCAACATAATCCATTCCAATCATTAGGACTATCTAAAATACTTCGGTCCAAGCTCATAGTATAAAGAAAACGATTACTTGAAATGTCATCAACCAAGCATGTGAATACCATCATTTATCCCCCATATATCTTGTTGGTCACATTCCAATACTGTGAATACCTTAATCATGTATTCTTTTGAAAAATGAATACCCCTTCAACCTTAGTGAAAACATGAATGCTGTCAAAAGTTAAATCTTTCCTCATACCAAAATCCAAAAATTCTATATACTCAAACCATGATATAATCTTCTCCTTATATCAGTCATGAGCTCATGAATACTATCAAACATTTAATTTTCTCCTTATCCCTTCATTATGCGCATATCATCTACATTCCAAAAATATCTGAATAACCATTCATGGATACTGGTACCATTAATCATACACTTTCAAAACTCAAGGAAAGACAACAGTGTAACAATCCTTAGATGTCTCTTTATTCCATAGTACCATGAGATTACTTATACAACATTACACTTGATAAACATGTAATCATTCCACTACCTTCTTAAACCATTGACCGTGCTTCAACAATTCTTTCATCTCACATATCATTTGTAGTATCTTCATCATCATCAACATAAATACTACCCATACGACCGTACTGATTCTCTTCATGAGACTATCCCTTAGGGAATTGGTTTTCATAATGCCCATACATTCCACATTTAAAACATTTAACCATTGTTGATGTTGTAGAAATACCATTATCCTCATCCATGTTGTTAACTAAACCTTTTCCTTTGCACTTACTGGCTTTGTGTCCTTATTTTCCACACCCAAAGAATCTTCCAGTTCCCTTGAAACAATCTCCCCGATGCCTCTTCCCATATGATTTACATGAGGGAAATTGAACTTTCTTTTCTCTATGATCATCATGAAACTCCATCTTTCACTTATTATCTGAGTCGGGAAACTTACCAAAGTTGAGATTAATGATCATATTATGAGATTTCTGATTAGGCATAATAACGATGTTTGGACTTCCAAATCCCATTTCATTTGGTTTCTCATGAAGAATATCATTCCATTGTCCGTCATATCCTCCATTATCGTGAATCTTCCTGTTTCCAGCCATTTTCTAAAACCCAAAAAGAATAGTGTGAGAGGGAGAAATCATGCTAGGGAAAGCAATATAGTAAAGGGGGAGTTCCCTCAATATCTAACATCTTAGGTTAAATTATAAGATTGTTACCGTAGTTCTAGGACTATATCCTATACATATACTTATCCTTAGGGACATCGATGGACATACCTTAGAAATATCTCTAGGGATCTCACTAACATTTTCGCATCCTAGTTTCCAAAGGTTGACTAAACCTTTCCTCTGATACCAACTGTAAAGACCCGAAGCATGACGTACATGGACATTACATTACTTTTGCGGAATACTTAGTACATTACAAAAACACACACAAGGGCCGTAATAGTTTAGTGTCTTTGGGAACTCGGAATATAATATTCTAATCATGGTGAATGATCTTCAACATCTCCCATAAAGATCTTCCCTTTTTTTCTTACCTAAAACCTTTCTTTATATCCTGGGGAAAAGAAAACATGAAAGGGTGAGCTCAAATTCTCAGAAAGGGTAAAAAAAAGAAATATCAATCACATCATATTAATAAGAACACAACATTTTGGAAATCTTAACCTGCAAAAGAGATCAAAATATCATAACATGGGATATATAATAGTAGTGAAATGCAATCCCAATAATCATAACTTAAAACATGAAACTTTGTGGCATACACACATAATCATAGAGAATCATTTCTTATTAGTCAAGACTCAATGCCAAGACTATCTTAGAGGACAATGTCCATTTCTGAACCGAGTTCACTCCTCATTTCAGTCCTGTTTCACTGAACCGGTTTAACCGGTCATTCCAGCCATGTATATCTCATGAGATATAAAATATTTACCCAATGAATTGGAGGGAGATATAGGTCCCAGCCATCTCATAATGATACCATTCATATGTGTGCCACAAAATCATAAATCATACATCATTGCATAACCCATGTAATAAAAATGGGATTCTTAAACAACATGACATCATAAAACAATTCATATAAGACAAAGGAATTCATAAAAATAATTCCATCACAACATAATCAAATCAATATAATAATAGGGATAGAAACAGAACCCTACATTATCTTAGATGGAAAATAATTTTGATAAAACACTTGAACTCCATTCTTGAGGAAAATATCCTTTCTACTTCAAAAACACTTTTCCTTTCTTAACATGTCATTACATTCTAAACTAAAAGTAGTTGACTAAAAATAAACTTAAAATTTTGTAAAGGAAGCTTCTTGGAAATAATGTTTTAAAAATCCATTCATGCCGTATAAGTTAAAAAAACATTCTTCTCGTACTTTTGTTGGAAAATCCAAAAAGTACCTTGTACGAAAAAAGACAAAAGATTCCTTTCATATCTTTTACTAAAAATTCATCAAAGGGTAAAATTGGATTTAAGAAATTGTAGTTGGATGGAAATAATATTACACATTGAGGAAACATGGATGTGGATGATAAAATACACCCTGGTAATTTTCAAAGTATGAACAGTATTGGATAAAAATGAGATTGTGATATTTTTCCCATACCTTAGGTCCGATTTGCTTCGTAAGTGTCTGAACCTCCTCTTCTTTGAAGCGCCTCTTTGAAATCTCCTTTTAGGGAACTAAAATTTGTCTTTTAAGAAGACCAAAACCTCTAGGATGTTCCTAGGGAAGTCGATAAGAGAATTTGGCAGGGGTTGGCCGAGCTTGAAGGCTCAAAGTGGTGTGAGGAAGAGAGGGAGGAGGTTCCCTTTTATAAGGGAGGAGAGGGTCTCCTTTGGAAAAACAAAAAATATTATTTTATTATAAAGACAAATTCGGTTTTAAATAGCACCAAATTGAGTTATTTAGAAGCTATGGTGGGGATGGGTCGAAATACTCTCATCCAATAGAATTTATACAAGTTTAGGTTCCTATTTTAACCTTATCATTTATATTTAACTTTAAGTTAGATAATTTTACTTTTACCGTATCTTTTTGTGTTCTTACACTATAAGGTTAATAAACTTACTATAAGAATACAAACGAACCCCAAGTTGTTTATTATTAATATATATAACATTATATAAGTCATTTGGCTGAACCTTAGATTTTTAGGAATAAAATAACAATTAATAATATAATATTTGTTTTAAAAACTATTTTATATCAATTTTGACACTATTTAGTAATTGATTTTTGTGAAAATCATAACAGAATGATTAGTTCAAAAAAAGTTAATTAAATAAATAATAACATGTCATATTTACCTAGAAAATTAGTGTAATTCATAAAAAGTCTCAAATTATATTTATTTGAGTATTTATAACATCAATTATGTCAATATTTTATTAATAAGATAATTACTGCATCATCTTTGTGTCATAAATAAATTAACTTATTTAAAGTATAAAAATTACAAATAAAATATCATTATTTAGGAAATCTTTTTAAATTTCTAATTAATATTTATAGTCGAATTTATCTTATGTGTAACCCTATATTAAAAATGATATACTTATTAAACTTTGATTTTAACTATTTTAACCCTTATTTAAATAAATTAATAATAAATGTCCTATTCTAATCCAAGTGGGCCTAAATAGTCATATTTTATTCCTAAGGTTGTTTTTGGTCGAATTAAACTTATCCAATAGAATTAGGACATGTGTTAGGATAATAATAATATCATTTTTACCTGTAATTTCCCTATTTACTTTTTACCGTGGTAAAAAAAAGTAAAAAGTTACTATTCACAAAAAATTATTTTCATCTCATTGAATCACATTTTACTTACTGACATCAACCGTGTCTCTCGAATTTTTTAAATTCCACTCACAGAAGCGGAAAAATTAAGTTTTATGAAAAAATCATTTTTCTTAACTACCACTTAGTGGTTTCACTATTCATCAAAAAAATGAATGTTTCCAGAAAAATACTGAAAATTAGGCCTAAGCTATATTTGAAATTATGAACTCAAAAATGATGTCTATTTTACCAAATTCAAAACATATCAGTTGCATTAATTTAATTAAAAATTAATTCACTTCGTCAAAACAAATAGCGTGTTCTTAAGAGATAATAACTATGAAAAGATTGACACTTGTTTATGTCTGGATTAATTGTTAAATTACATCCAATGACAAAAATTGTATTAAATTGTAAATATATATTCTAAATATACTTTAAAACCACTCAAATTAATAATTTATTACTATTAATTATTTCGATTAAAAAGGTTGTTTTTAATTAAAATTTAGTAATTTTCACTATTAATCAGAAAATGAAAGTTATCCGAAAAGTACCAAAATTTCACCCTAATCTAATTTTGATATTCTGAATCCAAAAATGAAGTCCATTTTGAAAAATAAAACTTACAAAATTTCAAAAAGTGGTTATTACTATTCATAACATCTAGTTTTAATAATATTTTAATAGCATATCGTTGTTTAGTGAAACTCGGCATTGCGTACTACACACGCTATCGAGGAAGGTCATGATTGCGTGTAATGAAAGGCAAGTCAAGGATGCATGTTGTGAAAGCTCCTTTTGGTGTAGCATACAACACAAGACATTAATGAAATTAAAAAGAATATTTTTCATAAAATCTTGGGGTGTTACATTCTACCCCCCTTAAAATGAATTTCGCCCTCGAAATTTGTCGGGGTTATAAATGGTTTACTACTCAAAAGTTTCTTTAATAAAAACCCATATCGTAAAAAGGAATACCAAAACCAATCTTTAAAAACAAAATTATGAAACGTAACGGTTACCCAAATAAACTAATCACTGGGTTTCCACATAGGTGAAAATATGGATATGGAAGAGAAATCTAAACATCATGTTCTGATGGAGAGTGGTAGAGAACATGGCTATGGAAAAGCCAGCAATCACAAAGCCATAAATTTGTGATGATCTAAGGTACCATCTAATTCATCAGATATAAGAGCACTAGGACAACATTTTTGGTTTTCAAGAACATTTCCCTAAAGTTGATGAAATTGGAATTAGAAGAAATACTTTCGTAATTTTGGTGTAGTCTCGCCGTTGGAAATTCTTTGGACAATTTCCACTTCATCTCTTAACGAAATGAAGTTGAATTTGTCATTCGTGATGTGTTAGGAGATCATGTGATAGAATGATGGGTCATTCCATCTATCTCAAACAAAAGGTTAGAAAAGTTATCAAAAAATGCATAAGTCCATCTATAGTGAGATTAATCATATATGGTTCCTAAAATGGACTTATACTTCATATATCATACTGCTTAATATAATAAAACTAATTTCTACTAAACATGGACTTCCTGTAGGCCAGTGGTAGGAGATAAAGGCCAGTCGCACTTCGGTTGTGGGTTCGATTCCCACAGCCTGGTCCGATGCGATGGGCTGTCGCCCATCCTGCAGGTTGTCCTTTCTCTAAAGCTATATTACTATAACATCCCATCAATAATATTGAAAAACATTTCTATCCTTAAACAATACTAACTTATGTCCAACATAATCCATTCCAATCATTAGGATTATCTAAAATACTTCGGTACAAGATCATAGTATAAAGAAAACGATTACTTGAAATGTCATCAACCAAGCATGTGAATACCATCATTTATCCCCCATATATCTTGTTGGTCACATTCCAATCCTGTGAATACCTTAATCATGTATTCTCTTGAAAAATGAATACCCCTTAAACCTTAGTGAAAACATGAATGCTGTCAAAAGTTAACTCTTTCCTCATACCAAAATCCAAAAATTCTATATACTCAAACCATGATATAATCTTCTCCTTATATCAGTCATGAGCTCATGAATACTATCAAACATTTAATTTTCTCCTTATCCCTTCATTATGCGCATATCATCTACATTCCAAAAATAACTGAATAACCATTCATGGATACTGGTACCATTAATCATACACTTTCAAAACTCAAGGAAAGACAACAGTGTAACAATCCTTATATGTCTCTTTATTCCATAGTACCATGAGATTACTTATACAACATTACACTTGATAAACATGTAATCATTCCACTACCTTCTTAAACCATTGACCGAGCTTCAACAATTCTTTCATCTCACATATCATTTGTAGTATCTTCATCATCATCAACATAAATACTACCCATACGACCGTACTGATTCTCTTCATGAGACTTTCCCTTAGGGAATTGGTTTGCATAATGCCCATACATTCCACATTTAAAACATTTAACCATTGTTGATGTCTTAGAAATACCATTATCCTCATCCATGTTATTAACTGAACCTTTTCCTTTGCACTTACTGGCTTTGTGTCCTTATTTTCCACACCCAAAGCATCTTCCAGTTACCTTGAAACAATCTCCCCAATGCCTCTTCCCACATGATTTACATGAGGGAAATTGAACTTTCTTTCCTCTATGATCATCATGAAACTCCATCGTTCACTTATTATCTGAGTCGGGAAACTTACCAAAGTTGAGATTATTGATCATATTATGAGATTAATGATTAGGCATAATAACGATGTTTGGACTTCCAAATCCCATTTCATTTGGTTTCTCATGAAGAATATCATTCCATTGTCCGTCATATCCTCCATTATCGTGAATCTTCCTGTTTCCAGCCATTTTCTAAAACCCAAAAAGAATAGTGTGAGAGGGAAAAATCATGCTAGGGAAAGCAATATAGTAAAGGGGGAGTTCCCTCAATATCTAACATCTTAGGTTAAATTATAAGATTGTTACCGTAGTTCTAGGACTATATCCTATACATATACTTATCCTTAGGGACATCCCTAGACATACCTTAGAAATATCTCTAGGGATCTCACTAACATTTTCGCATCCTAGTTTCCAAAGGTTGACTAAACCTTTCCTCTGATACCAACTGTAAAGACCCAAAGCATGACGTACATGGACATTACATTACTTTTTCGGAATACTTAGTACATTACAAAAACACACACACAAGGACCGTAATAGTTTAGTGTCTTTGGAAACTCGGAATATAATCTTCTAATCCTGGTGAAAGATCTTCAACATCTCCCATAAAGATCTTCCGTTTTTTCCTACCTAAAACCTTTCTTTATATCCTGGGGAAAAGAAAACATAAAAGGGTGAGCTCAAATGCTCAGTAAGGGTAAACAAAAGAAATATCAATCACATCATATTCATAAGAACATAACATTTTTGAAATCTTAACCTGCAAAACAGATCATAATATCATAACATGGGATAAATCATAGTAGTGAAATGTAATCTCAATAATAATAAATTTAAACATGAAACATTGTGGCATACACACATAATCATAGAGAATCATTACTTGTTAGTCAAGACTCAATTCCAAGACTATCTTAGAGGACAATGTCTATTTCTGAACTGAGTTCACTCCTCGTTTCAGTCCTGTTTCACTGGACCAGTTTAACCTGCCGTTTCATCCATGTCTATCTCATGAGATATAAAATCTTTACCCAATGCATTGGAGGGAGATATAGGTCCCACCAATCTCATAATGATACCATTCATATGTGTGCCATAAAATCATAAATCATACATCATTGCATAACCCATGTAATAAAAATGGGATTCTTAAACAACATGACATCATAAAACAATTTATATAAGACAAAGGAATTCATAAAAATAATTCAATCGCAACATAATCAAATCAATGTAATAATAGGGATTGAAAAAGAACCCTATATTATCTTAGATGGATAATAATTTTGATAAAACATTTGAACTCTATTCTTGAGGAAAATATCCTTTCTACTTCAAAAACACTTTTCCTTTATTAACATGTCATATAATTCTAAAATAAAAGAAGTTGACTAAAAATAAAATTGAATATTTGTAAAGGAAGTTTCTTGGAAATAATGTTTTAAAAATCCATTCATGTCGTATAAGTTAAAAAAGAATTCTTCTCGTAATTTTTTCGGAAAAGTCAAAAAGCACCTTGTACGAAAAACGACAAAAGATTCCTTTGATATCTTTTACTAAAAACTCATCGAAGGGTAAAATTGGATTTAAGAAATTGTATGTGGATGGAAATAATATTACACATTGAGGAAATATGGATGTGGATGATAAAATACACCCCAGTAAATTTCAATGTATAAACAATCTCGGATAAAAATGATATTGTGATATTTTTCCCATACCTTAGGTCCGATTTGCTTTGTAAGTGTCTGAACCTCCTCTTCTTTGAAGCGCCTCTTTGAGATCTCCTTTTAGGGCACTAAAATTGGTCTTTTAAGAAGACCAGAGCCTCTAGGATGTTTCTAGGGAAGTGGATAAGAGAATTCTTCAGGGGTTGGCCGAGCTTGAAGGCTCAAAGTGGGGTGAGGAAGAGAGGGAGGAGGTTCCCTTTTATAAGGGAGGAGAGGGGCTCCTTTGGAAAAACTAAAAATATTATTTTATTATAAAGCGAAATTCGGTTTTAAATAGCACCAAATTGAGTTATTTTGAAGATAAGGAGGGGATGGGTCGAAATACTCTAATCCAATAGAATTTAGACAAGTTTAGGTTCCTATTTTAACCTTATCATTTATATTTAACATTATGTTAGATAATTTTACTTTTACCGTGTCTTTTTGTGTTCTTACACTATAAGATTAATAAACTTACTATAAGAAGCCAAACGACCCCGAGATGTTTAATATTAATATATATAACCTTATATAATTCATTTGGCCGAACCATAGATTTTTAGGAATAAAATAACAATTAATAATATAATATTTGTTTTAAAAACTATTTTACGTCAATTTTGACACTATTTAGTAATTGATTTTTTTGAAAATCATAACATAATGATTAGTTCCAAAAAAGTTTAGTAAATCAATAATAACATGTCATATTAACCTATAAAATTAGTGGAATTCATAAAAAGTCTCAAATTATATTTATTTGGGTATTTATAACATAAATTATGTCAATATTTTATTAATATGATAATTACTGCATCATATTTGTGTCAAAAATAAATTAACTTATTTAAAGTCTAAAAATTACAAATAAAATATCATTATGTAGGACATATTTTTAGATTTCTAATTAATATTTATAGTCGAATTTATGTTATTCATAACCCTATATTAAAAATGATATACTTATTGAACTTTGATTTTAACTATTTTAACCCTTCTTTAAATAAATTAATAACAAATGTCCAAATCTTATCCAAGTGGGCCTAAATGGTCATATTTTATTCCTAAGGTTGTTTTTGGTCGAATTAAACTTATCCAATAGAATTAGGAAATGTGTTAGGGTAATAATAATATCATTTTTACCCGTAATTACCCTATTTACTTTTAACCGTGGGAAAAAGGTAAAAAGTTACTATTCACCAAAAATTATTTTCATCTCATTGAATCAAATTTTACTTACTGACATCAACCATGTCTCTCGGATTTTTGAAATTTCACTTACAGAAGCGGTAAAATTAAGTTTTATGAAAAAATCATTTTTCTTAACTACCACTTAGGGGTTTCACTATTCATTAAAAAAATGAAAGTTTCCAGAAAAATACCAAAAATTATGTCTAAGATATATTTGATATTATGAACTCAAAAATGATGTCTATTTTACCAAATTAAAAACATATCAGTTGCATTAATTAATTAAAAAATTGTTTCTCATCGTCAAAACAAATAGCGTGTTCTTAAGAGATAATAACTATCAAAAGATTGACACTTGTTTATGTCTAGATTAAATGTGAAATTACATCCAATGAACAAAATTGTATTAAATTGTAAAAATGTATTATAAATATAATTTAAAAACACTCAAATTAATAATTTATCACTATTAATTATTTCGATTAAAAAGGTTGTTTTTAATTAAAATTTAGTAATTTTCACTATTCATCAGAAAATGAAAGTTGTCCGAAAAGTACAAAAATTTCACCCTAAGCTTATTTCGATATTCCGAATCCAAAAATGAAGTCCATTTTGAAAAATAGAATTTAAAAAATTTCAAAAAGTGGTTATTAATATTCATAACAGCTAGTTTCAATAATATTTTAATAGCATATCGTTGTTTAGTGAAACTCGGTATTGCGTACTACACACGCTATCGAGGAAGGTCACGATTGCATGTAATGCAAGGCAAGTCAAGGATGCGTGTTGTGCAAGCTCCTTTTGGTGTAGCGTACAACACAAGACATTAATGAAATTAAAAAGAATATTTTTCATAAAATCTCGGGGTGTTACACATATCCTACTTGAAGGGTAAGTACAGCTCATGATTAGTAGTCCCTGTGTCACATCAAGAAAAACGGTCCACTTCCAAGTACCGTCCAGTCCTGGCTCACTCAGGCTAGATAAATGTTGTATGCATTTTTCACAAAAGACAACCAGGTGTGAGAAAAGCCTGTGTAGTGGTGAGTATTACGATACTAAGAAGGGACACTGAGACCCTATAGGTCTCCTAATGCTCCACGAAGTAAAAAACCACAAAGCAAGACTTCAACCCTACTTAGGTATATACCCATCCATATACCTAAATTATCAAGATATACCCATCTCATAAATGAGGGAATAATTCCAAAAATGTAACACCATAATGATAGGAAGTACCACACACCTAAAAGTCATAGTTCAAACATAGTCTCAGCTCAAACCAGGTATTAGTGATGTAAAGAAGTACTGATGATTAGTCGCGAAGCTAGATCATCTTATTCTATCAAGAGGAACTGCTTTTGACTATATGATGTCTGACCCACATAGGATCGATAGGAAACTAACCCCCACTGACCCAAAAATGATGGATAAGTAACTAACTACTCCAATGACACACACAGGATCTAACCCACACATGATCGGTATGCGTTGACACTCACATGAACAATGGGAGTTGACTCACATAGGATCTGACCCACATAGGATCGGTATGCACTGAACCACACAGGATCACTGAGCGCTAACCCACAGATTTTCTGGCCCACACAAGATCGGTGCTGACCCAAACATGATCGCTCGGTACTAATCTCTCTATGATCTGTATCTATCCTCAGCAACACTGTCAGCCACTGGATTCCACGCACCTATTGCACTCGAGTTCCAAAGAATCTTCCCATTAGATATCGGTTGTACCTCAACCACCACTAAGCTCTACAAGGGAGTAACCCATAGGAACACCATGTCGTATGGGTTCCAACGCGACTAATGGTGTGTCAATAGGATGCCCGGTCTGTGAGTTATAAGCATTTTAGTTCCGGGGGCCCGGTTGGATTGAGGTTCAATCCAACCTAGCTGCACTCCAACTCTCTTCAAAAATCAAGAGGATTATACCAAAAAGGATCTTCTCGATCGAAGGATCCTAACGCTGTAGTCGGTTTGTCAAATGGATGTCTGGTTTTTAGGATATGGTCCTTTATGTTTTTCTAGGATTGATTAGTCCCGGGTCCAGCCCGACCCGGTCAGACTGACCCGGCCCGTCCCAATCTGGGATGGGCCGTGGTGGGCTCGGCCTACTGGGACAAGTTTCGGTTCAGCCAACAAGGGGGAGTCTCGCAAGGGTGGCTCGACCAGCATAGGGTGGCTCATAAAGGGAGGCCCAGTCCACAAAGGGGTGGCCTGTAAGGGGGTATCCCAGCCCGTGTATGGTACGACCCGCAATGGGGTGACCCGGCCCACATAGGGTGCATTCTGCAAGGGGGCGGACCGGCCCACAAAGGGTGGGTACCGGATGTTGGCAGCCCGACCACGTAGGGTGCCGCCCGCAAGGGGGGAAGCTCGACTGCGTATGGTGCAGCCCGCAAGGGGGGCGGCCTGGCCGTGTAGGGCCCGGCCCGCAAGGGGGCAGCCCATCCACTGTTCGCCTTAGCTGGCGAGGGGTGGGGGGGGGGGGAGGGTGTGACACTGGTCTCCCGAACTCCCGAATGGCCTAGAGGCTGATCAGTTTGGGAAGGGACGACTCCACGTTGGTGCTACCCAGTCACCTTGGAACCCGCCAGAGGAACGTGTTCTACCTCTTCCATGGATTTTGCTAAATCTTCTTCTCGCTAGTGACACAATAATCGGGCCCCCACCCCACTCATGGGTGGCTCGTTGGTCGTGTCGCCACTACTTCCGCGGTCGGCTGATGTGTCGGCCACCTCCTCAATCTGCCACAGATGATGAGCTGTGGGACTCTACCCTCAGTGGTACGTGACGGTGCACCACACTTCCTATGCGACCAACTGGTGCCAGCCGCTCTGATGACTGCCGCAACATTGTTCTGCAACCTCTTCTTGTGACATGCAGCGTCACAGTGCCTTTTTCATAGCCGGTCAGTGCCACCACACCTGTGGTCTTCCATGGAGGTTCTAGGATAGAATGATAGTAGAGTGTCCAATACGTGTTTGTTAGTCCCATGCCCTCCGCAATAGCACGTAACCAAGATAGAGGATAAATGGGGTTCATGAAAATTCACTTGAAATAAACATGAATTAAACCCCTACCTCATAAAACCATTGGAGAACATCCGCGCTTGTAGTGGGTCATGTCCATCGTTCTCGCAATAGGCTCCCAATGACATCGCTCATACATCATACATCGTCCATCCGTTCGATGTTCGTTGTCACTCGTCTCCTATCATTGGAATCGGATCCATCCTCTAAGGGTTCGGCGTCACGAAATTACTTCAACACTTCATTGCTTGGCGAATCTGTGATGACACCTCTTCCAAAAATCCATATAAATAAGAGAGGGGGAGGGTATGTAATGACATGGGGAATTAATGGGGGCTCATTAATTAAGAACATTCCTAATTCCCCAATGACATCATTACTTATGATTGTCAAGCCAGGCCATTTATTAGATAGACACATCGTGGGTCCCACACTACGCTTGTCCGTTGGTGGAGAAGAAAGAAAATAAAATAATTAAATTATTTCTTTTCTTTTCTTTTAAAAAGTCGAAAAACATAATTTTTTTCCATACCTACTATAGACAATGTAATGTCTCCCTTAAGTGAATCTCAGCACTATGGATTCTACGGTGCCCATAGATTTTTAATCCGAGAACCAGTTCCAATTTTAGAAAATCCCCCTCACGCATTTACTGAACGTATCTTAGAAAATGTTCAGGAATTCATTCCAAGCACAAAGTTCCTCAGAATCAGGCACCATAAATTTTCAAAGACTCATAATAATTTCATATAATTTTATAAAAAATTACCTAGAAAATCCTGGTATTTACACATGATATATAAAAAAATTAAAATATTTTTAAAATTGGGATGTAATTAAAGAAAATATAATAATAAATAAATATAACTTTAAATATTTTCTCTATGATCATATTCTATATATTTTGATGAATCAAGTTAATAGTGTCTTATAGTGTATCCTCAAGAATTTGGATCATTTTTATTCGTTACGAAATATCATAAAACCCTTATTTCCTTACATATTGGGAAAATATAGTCATGATGTTTCTATTACATTATAAAAATATAAAAAAACATATCTGAAAAATAATACATGTAATCCTACGACCCTAGAAAGATGAAGAGAGTGCATTATTTTATAGAATCGGACAGATTAAAATGAATAAAATCCAGAATGACCAATCAATTTATTATTTTTAAGACCAAATTACACATGAGACACACAATGTACATTAGGAATGATAGAAAATATATCATTATACATAACTAAATGAAATAAACATCATCATTGAAACTCATTTAACAGATTCCAATTCATAACATGGGAAATGGAAACTTAACAATTGTGAGATAATATGATCAGAAAGGGTTAAATTTAGAAATAAAAATTTAATTAATGTAAATAATACATAAACATCATAGAAAGGTAAATAATCTAAAATACACATTCCATCATTAAACTGGGAATGAAAATTCATCCAAGTATTTTTTTAGTGAAAATATTAAGCAATGAATTAAATGGGTACTAAAAAGATAAATTATTATTTATTAGATGTCATGTATCTTGAAAAAGAACAATTATATATTAGAAAAGTTTTATGTTGATGGGTAAAAACCTATATAATTTTGTTTGGAAACAAACATAATGGGTTTGATGGTAATGATTTTTTTCTCCTGAGACCTGTCGATGCATCAAGGGTATATAGCAGGCCCCACCCATCACTACCAGTACAAATAGTTATACAAACATACAATTAATTCAAGAATAAAATTCCTTATAAATATCCATATTTAGTAGATGATACAGACTCATCAATATTTCCCCAGTTAAAACAACATTCAAAAATAAACACCAAATGTAAATTTGTATATGGCTGAGATAATAATAATATCCAAGATAAAAGAATATGGATAATTAATATAAATAAAATAAAATATGATATGTGATATAAAATTGTAATTGGATACATAACATAACAATAATTAGGTGAAAAATACCATGTCAGTCTCGAAGGAATGGAAAATAAGACAATGTCCCTTACCTTAATTCCTGGGTAAATTTATCGTGTTTGCACCTACTGAACAAAAAACATATATTTATTAAAAGATTGATCTAGAAGTGAATTATAGTCTATTATATAACTATTTATTAATTATAATAATTTTACTATATTTCTTAATTTATATTGATGAAAATTGAAGAATTTGATATTGAGTTTTACATAAAAATTTATAGTTTCGAAACACTTATAATATTTCATATAAATCTAAATAATAAATTAATATAACTAATTATAGAGGTATATAAAGCCTAAAATTAAATCTTTATATATTATATATAGTTTATAACATCCACCATTGATCATGGTTTTATGTGTTGAGAAGGTAATGTAACTATAAGTGGTTGACCCATAGTTAAAGGGACATTGACGAGGGAGTGGGAAGATGATGTTTTAAAATTTTATATACAGTTGTATGTAACATAAATATATATTAAAACATTAATATATTGTTCAATTAATTAATAATTAATTCCATTAATTTATCGGTAGGGAATGGATAGTCAAAATATAAAGAAAAACTGTAACCTGAATGAAAAATTGGGTTTTGGGAGTGTTCGTTTCCATGGTTTTAATGACATGTTCACTTATTTATAGGTAATTAAGTTCAATTAAAATGGTTAAAATACTCCATAATTTGAATTATTAATGAACAAACATAATTGAAAATAGTTATATCACACTTTCTGGAATAATATACCTAAATTTTATTTATACATTCATGGGTGATGTTAGTATTCATTTGGCCAATTTACTATTCATAATGGTCTTATAACTATTAATAAGGGTAAAATTACTATTAAAAAGTTCACGTTACTATTCACCAAAAATTTAGGATGATATTATCGGAATCTAAATAAATTACTGTTCACAACCATGTATGAACTTTTTTAAAATTCGATTCACCAAAAAGGAAAATATATATTTGATTTCTATGTTACTATTATATTGTTTACATTAACATAATTACAGAGTGTTGTTTCATAGTGGCTCAGTGTTTTATAAAAATATAAGCTATATAACTCATTGAAATTATATATGAAGATACATACCATAAATTTATGGGGTGTTATATTCTTCCCTCAGTATTATGTGAAATATAAGCTATATAAGTACTAATCCTACATACCTTGAATGTAATGTGAGAATGATCTCAACATGTCTTATAATGATTGAATAGTTCATTCAGAAAGTCGGTTGGGTTGAGTGTGTTAAACAATACATATAGGAAAATCTGTATCCAAAGTCCTCTAAAGACTCATCCAAAATTTGGATGTAAATAAAGGATAGTGATCAGACATAAGAAATAGTGGTTCATTATGATGTCTTATAACATCATTAATGTAGAGTATTGTTGGATGATCTAGAACAAAATATTCTCTTATTGCAAGGAAATGTGCCAATTTTGTAAGACAATCATCAATTACCCATTTTTCATAATTCCATATAGGTGTGCTTGGTATTCCTATGAAAAATTCAATAATAATTCCATCCCACATCCACATAGGACTAGTTAGAGGTTTCATAACTACTCTAGGATGTTGTCTCTCAGCCTTCACTTATTGTAAAATGAGAAACCTTGACCCATAGAATGAAATTTATTGCTTCATGTTACCCCCCAAAAAATAATCCTTCATATCTCTATACTTCTTATTTCTACTAGAGTTATATAGAAATTTGATCTATGATCATTACATAATAGTTCACTTTTTATCTCTTGTATTGGTGGAACACATATCCTCTTTACAAATTTCATAACTCCTTCCTCCTACACGATGTCTTCCAATATTCTATCCTTTATGGATTTGATTTTCATTCAAAGGACCTCATCATTAGATTGAGATATTTTTATCTTCTCTAGAAATGGTAGTTTATAAATCAATTGAAAAAGGAATTATGTTTCCTCCTCATTAAAAATTCTAAAATCCATATTTATTGGATCCATGAACATATTATCTCTCTAAATCCCTATTTGGGGTATAATTCCATGATCATTATTTCTTACTACATATGATACCTTATTTTCTTTTCATGGGTGGTACTGTATTGAAGAATCATAATATTTGAGTAACTTGAGCCATATATTTTTCCTCATGTTGAGTTCATCCTATGTAAAATTATATTTCAAACTCTTATGATCCATATATATCTTACAACTTTCACCATAGAGATAGTGTCTCCATATTTTTAGAGAAAATATTATAGCTAAAAACTCAAGATGATGAGTTGGATAATTTCTTTCATGTACATCATAAACTACATTGATGCATAAGAAATAATTTTATCATTTTTCATAAGGAGAAAAACCATTTTTTAATGCATCACTATATATCACAAACCCATCATTTCCGTATGGAAGAGTAAAAATCTAGGAAATTAAAAATATTCTCTTCAATTATTCAATATAATATGTACATTACTTTTTCCATATGAACATAACCCTATTATGTGTGTTCTTGGTTAGTGATTTATCTAGTCGGAAAAAATTCATTATGAAATTCTCATAGTATCCTACTATGCCAATAAAATGGTGCACCTATATTATGTTTGTTGGTATATGCTATTCTTGAACTTCAATTTTCATCACAGGATCAACAGAGATTCAATCCTTAGAGACAAAAGGGACAAAAAAGAATCTTTTTATAGCCAGAATTTTCACTTTCTAAGCTTACCATATAGAAATTTTATCCTACGAGTCTCCATATAAACCCAAAAATGGTTCTCATAGTCCTAATAGATTTATAAATATATCAATATTTCGATAATAAATACAAAAAAAATCAGGAATATATTTCATGGAAACCTGTTCATTAGATCCCTAAAAATGATAGATAATTAGTATGTCCAAATGAAATTACTATAAATTTGTAGTGTGCGTACATATCATGATATTTTTTCCTTGGAATATATTACTTCTCCCAATGCAACTAATGATATCTACATCTATGGTCAATCATTGAAAAATATTTAATACATGAAGTTGATCAATTAAAAAATCAATATGAGGAATGAGATACTTGTTCTTTATTGTAATAGAATTAATTTCACTATAGTCAATGCACAACCTGATAGACCTGTCTTTCTTCTTGACAAATAGGATAGGGGCTTCTCATAGTGAAACACCATGCCTAATAAATGCATTCTCACACAATTGAACATATTATTTCTTCCGTTCCACTTATTCCATATTGTTCATTCTATAGGGAATCTATGATATATGTCCTTAAAAAGGAATTAAATCAACAGAGAACTCAACATCCCTCTTTGGAGGATGTATAGGAAAATCCAATGGAAATACATCAATATATTCATAGAAAATTGGTACATCCTCAATTATAAGATTCATTTCCTCAACTGTATATGTTTTTTACTCTTCCACCCCAATAACTTCATTTATTATATCTACTAGTGGTGGATCTAAATAAGAATCAGCTAATGAGGTTTCATATCTAATGATAAGGGATTCTACAGCTTTCTCACAAATTGTAACTTACATTTTCTTCAAATAAAATTTTGCATCATAGTTAAAAATACAGTAAAAAATGATGATTATATAAAAGTAAATCATAGATATGATAATATGGTAAGAAACTCAACTAAATTTATGAGTCATGAATAGGATCGACTAACACATACATATTGCAATGATACTTCCCCTAGTAGTTTTCGCTGAAAATACCTTTATTAAATCAAAATGGAAATTTCTAATTTTCATAGAAACATGGGTTGATATAAAAGAAATCAATTTCCCAAAATCAAAAAATGCATTGGATAAATTTGTGGAAATTATTAAAGTACCTTTCACCATATCATTATGAGCTTCCACCTCTGCTTTTATGATTAAATTATCATATCCTTGTTCTAGTGCCCTTTTTTGAGATATGTTTTCTTGATTCTTAGGAAAATATGTTTCATAGTGTTATATCCCTCTATAATTTAAGAATTGATATTCATTGACTAGTTTCTTCTCCATTCATTAATTAGTTTGATGAACCTTTTTTCCACACTAATAACAAACTCCATTTCCTTTCAAGCATTTTCCAGGATGATTCATTACACCTTTTTTCATAATGGGAATTACATCATTCCCTTATTTTTATTTGGTGATTAAAATTTTCAATGGTTGTTAGAATACCCCTTCTTATATGGTTTTCCCATGAACATATTTGATCTATAAAATTCCTTCTCTATTTTGATGGAACATAACACTATTTCGGCATATGATTAATGTAATTGAGAAGTGAGTTCCCTTTAGAGAGATAGATGAATACCTCCAATTAAATGATTAATCATGTGTTTCGAATCACATATGTAATATATAACATAACTATATAGTATTGCAATGGTATCCTCATGCTCCAAAACACATTTTTCTTGCATTTTCATTATGGGAATAAATTTTCCCTTCATTTCAGTTTTTTTTATAGGGGAAGTATTTGTTGAAGAATGTTTATTAAAATGTTCCATAACGCATTCCATGTATTTCTTCTTCCAATTAAGTATTTTGGATTATCGAACATCATTGGTCAACATCTCTCTTGAGATAATATACATCATGTTCCAAAATTTCGTTTTCATTATGTCCCAAAACTTGAAATATCATTTCCAGGGACATGATCCATTTCTTACCTAACACTGGATAAGCAGTCCCAATTAAATATTGAGGATTATTTTTCATGAGAATATCCAACATAGGGGTACTATGGCTATTTTTTACAACCTGAGCATGTTTTCAAATATAGTCTTGATCTACTCAGCTCTAATAATATATGTCTTAACTTGATTTTTTTGGAAATTCCAAATCATTATGTGGGTATTGGTTACCATTCTCCCATTAGATATCATTAAAAAACAATGGAATACACTTCATTAGGTTATTAATTCTTAATTTTTAATTTTAAATACACAAAACATATTTTGAACATTTATTCATATAAAATCTCATAACTGTAAAAATGGTTTTATTAAGGAAATATTTACATTTTAACTATTACTAGTTTTTTGTAATGAAAATTTTATTTATCCTAATAATTTCCTTTCGAAGTGTCAAACAAGGTATGCAGTATGGAAATTTTTCATGTACCAGGTTACCTTGATGCTGGTCCGGTTCTCCTTTTTTGGTGTTGTTACTCCTTGTTACATCTATTCTAGAACCACATCCACTGGTAGTATCTAGAAAGAGATATATTGTAATGCCACGACCCCATTTACCTAGATTAAATGCAATATTTTAATACATTGGCATGATTACAAGGAATGAAGTCTCGAAGGACCGATCAGTTTAGCACCCTTGGAAAATAGATTACATACAGGAATGTTACAATACACTTTATAACATACAAAAAAAACATAAATAATCCATTATGAACACCATTATTCCCTTTGATTAACCCTGCATATCAATCACAATACACATCTTGGAATCCTGGGAAAATAAAACATAGAAAGGTGTGAGATCAAATGCTCAGTATGGGTAAGAAATACAGCGGAAACTTTCAAAAATAATCATAAACATTTAAGGCAAAGTATAAAACTAAAACAAAAGCCTTTTGAACTTGAAATTCAGAATAATATGGAAAAAATAAAATGAAATAATTACATTTACTTATTAACATGGATATTCTACTAATCGAATAATCACATTCAATATCAATAACCACTTTCATTACGATGGAATTCATAATTCCAGACTATCATAACCACGTAGCCAATGCCTTGTGCCTAGTCTAAAAATAATATTTTTTCAAGGCCTGGTTCCAAGAGACTAGATTGTCTCATGAGACCGACCGATGCAATATTTTTTTTGGAAGATACTTATGTTTAAAATTGCCGAAAATACTCCATTGTTTTTCTGAAAACATTATGCAAACTTTTGAAAACAAAATAACTAATTCTGAGACTTATCAACTAATTACAGGCCATGATGGGTCCCCACCCAATCCCTTCATGTCTACCTCACTCGATAGTTGGGTTTTCTGAAAACATTTTTAAGCTTGCGTTAAATACGTATACATTTGCACTAGATTTTCATATATTTGAGAGAAATATCTCTTTTTTGAAATCATTTTAAAATCACATAATTATAAAATAAATCTTCTATTTTGGAAAATATCTTTATCAGCTTTTAAGGGATGCTTCGATGATTTTATAATGGTGTAAAATAGATGCACTCTCCGTATAAGTTAAAAAAATACATTCTTACCTTAATTCTGTCAAAAAGGATACAAGGACCTTGTTTGGAAAACGACGGAAAGATTCCTTTATAAACTTATTATAAAAAGTAAAATAGTGGTATAAATGACTTTAACCCATATTCTGTAAAATAGTAAGAATGTTTTGAAATACATTTTTAAGAAACATGGATGTGGATGATAAAGAGGTCCCAGTAGATAATTATTTATAAACAACCTCGGATAATAAAGAGATTGTGAAATTAACCCTTACCAATTTGGTAACGTACGAAACATACACCCCATGAAAGAGGTATCATACAATGAATAAGTAAATACACATAACATTAAGTTTATTACATAAAGAATAAAATTATGGGCAGTACATACACCATACAAAAGGTAATAGTGACAATATGGTACAAATCTCATGGAAATAAAGGAGTGAGATGAAAACCCCTTAACTTGCACTTTCCTTTAGTCGAGGGTACGTTTAGCCTCGTGTATGAAGATTTTTGTATGTTATTAATTTATACCAGATCCATATTAATATTTATGATATCATACATTATTCATTTATGACTTTATACTACCCATTTAATAATAATTTTCATGTTATATTAATATTTCGGGTAATAATCACTTTTGTTATCATACGTGTTTTAACTGGTTACTCTTGATTGTATCACATAGTTAATGATTTAAATACTTACAGAATATAAAACTTGATTTATTTATCATATATAATTATAATATAAAAATTTAAAATAGACGTATATATGAAATGGAAAACACTGTTTATGGACACGGTAGTCCGTACGTACGCATTAACGTTGTTTCCGTTTTCATATATAATTGAACGGAAGTAAGTGAATAAGAAATATGTAAGTACATAAATACTTATATATATAAATATATATATATCTCCAGTAGAATTATTATGTCATATATTACATACTTATTAGTAATATATAGTTTTATAATCATCAATGAATGGTGAACTTGGAAATGAATCTCATCACGTCGTGGAGACGGTAATCTGTACGTACGCACGAGCGAAAATATCATTCTTTTGATATTAATAAAATATATAATTGGATGGTATATAATATATACAGAATTATTAATATGTTATATTTATTATTTTCATCAAATACACACCATTATTATACCCATCCAAATAATAATGTAGTGAATAACAATTACACCACGACGTGGAGACGGTAAGCCGTACGTATGCACGTATGGTGACATGTCATTAAAATGGTGGATAGATTAATGAATTTTTTTTTACCATAATTATAATAGCATCACAGTATATAGAATATACTGGAGTTATTATTTTAGAATGGAAACAAAAAAAGAAAAAGGAAGTGGAAGAAGAAAGAAACTTGAAAGAGGGTGGTGAAATCATTACCTCTTTTTCAGGTTCTTCATTTTGATATGATCAAAAGGTCTCCATAGGTTGGATTTTTGATAATACTCAGGCCTCTAGGATTAAGGTAGGATAGTTGAGAGGGTATTTGGGCAGGGTTTGGCCATTCCAAATGGCTTAGAAGGTGTGAATTAGAGTGAAGGGTGAGTACCCTTTTATAAGAGGGGTGAGGGGCACCTTTGAAAAAACATAAAATATTATTTTATAATAAATTCATTTCCGATTTCTAATGGATCCAAAGTTGATTATTTAAAGACTATGGTGGGGATAGGTAGACAAAAACTCAACCAATAGGTTTTATACTAGTTTAGGTTACCATTTTAACCTTATCATTTAGATTTAACTCTAAGTTAAATAATTTTACTTTTACCGTGTCTTCTTATATTCTTACATTACATGGTTAATAAACATACCATATACTGTCAATAGAACCCCAATTGATTCATTAATGTCATTTATATTATTATATAAGTCTTTTTGACAAACCATATATTTTTAGGACCATTATATCAATTAATATTATAATATTTGTTTTAAAAACTATTTTATGTCAATTTTGACACTATTTGGTATTTGTTTTTTCATAAAATAATAAAAACAAGATTACTTCAAAACAAACACATTGAATCAATACTAACATGTCATATTCACCTAGAAAATTCGTGGATGTCATAAAAACATTGAAATTATATTTATTTTAATATTTATAATACCATTTATTTGATTCTTTCATGAATAAGTTAATTACTTCATCATCATTTTGTCATAAATAGATTTTTTTATATAATGTCTAAAAATTATAAATAAAATACCATGACGTAGGAAATGTTTTTTTGGTTTCTAATGAATATTTATAATAGAATTTATCTTATGAAAAACCCTATATTAGATAAGTTTTAGTTATTAAAAATTGATTTTAACTCTTTTAACTCTTCTTTGATTTAAATAATAATAAATGTCCTAATCAAATCCAAGTTTACATAAATTATAATATTTTTTTCCTAAGGTTGTTTTTGGTCAAGTTAAACTTGTTCAATAGAATTAGGACATGTGTGAGGTTAATATTAATATCATTTTTACTCTTAATTACCCTATTTACTTTTAACCGTGGTAAATAAAAGTAAAAAGTTACTATTCAACATAAATTATTTTCATCTCATTGAACCACATTTTAATCTTTTATATTAACCCTGTCTCTTGGATTTTCAAAATTCAGCTCACAGAAGCGGTAAAATTATGTTTTATGTGAATTTGCAAAAGCTCCTAGGGGGTGGGTAAAAGACGGTGAAAAGTTCAATAAAATTTTTATATATCTAAAATTATTATAAAATGACTCCAATAAATTACATTGAACTTATATAGGTATTATGTTTCTATTTTGACAAAAAATTATTTATATAAAAAAATTATTTAAATAGAAATTTGGTTTTTAACTATAACTCAGTGTTTTTCACTATTCATAAAAAATTAAATGTTTTCAGAAAAATACCAAAACCTTGCCCTAAGATAATTTTGATATTTCGAATTCAGAAATAAATTCTATTTTAACAAATTCAAAACATATAAGTTTCATTTATTAATTTAAAATTATTTCCCACTGTCAAAACAAAAAGCGTGTTTTTAAGAAACAATAACTATCAAAATATTGACACTTATTTATGTCTAGTATAAATGTGAAATTATGTCCAATGTCCAAAATTGGATTAAATGGTAAAAATATATTCTAAATATAATTTAAAACCACTATAATTCATAATTTATCACTATTTATTATTTTGATTTAAAAAGTTGGTTTTAATTTAAATTTAGTAATTTTCACTATTCATCAAAATATGAAAGTTTTCCGAAAAGTACGAAAAATTCACCCTAAGATAATTTTGATATTCTGAATAAAAAAATGAAGTCCATTTTGAAAGATATAATGGATAAAATTTAAAAAAGTGGGTATTAATATTCATAACGACTAGTTTTATTGGTTGTGGTGTGCGTTATAACTCAAAGTTGTGTACAACAGACACTTCTGTATTATTCAAAGAGAAGCGTACTATGGAAGCTTGGAGTGTTACATTCTCCCCTCCTTTAATAAATTGTGTCCTTGATATTTATTCTTGGTATTGGAAACTTGGGGTTGACATTTCAAAATATCTTAGTTGAAATCCAACATTGAAAAATGGATTAATGAGGAATCTATTTAAAATAAAGAGTGGTAAGTAAGAAGGTTACCAAAAATAACACAAAGTAGGGTTCCATGTAGGAAAAAATGGATATGTAAGATAAATGTAACAATCAATATCTAATGGAGAGTGGTTGAGAACATGGCTATGAAAAGGCCAACAAACTCAAAGCCATAAATTTGTGATGATCTAATGTACCATCTAGGACAACGTTTTTGTTCTAAGTTCCTTTTCTTAATGTTGAGGAATTTATTTATGAGATTGGATAAAATCATAAGGAGATATACTTACTTTATAATTAGTGTTTTATTCAATAATAAATTTCTACCAAAAACTCATCTTTCACTCCAAAACATAATACAACTCAAAAATACTCTATTTATCCTAATCGTATAGGGTTCCAAATATAATGAATTTATAATTGACATATCATACCTTTTAAAAAAAAGAAACTACATTATACAATCCAGGTACTTCACGTAGTCCACTGGTAGTTGATAAAACCCAATCGCACTATGGATGTGGGTTCGATTCCTGCAGCTTTGTCCGAAACGATGGGTTGTCACATGGTATATGTGTTGTCCTTTTATAAAAATCCAAAAATAACCATTCAAACATAATACATTCCAACCTTTATACATATCCAAAATACTACTATCCAAACTCACAGTCCAAAATTTATAATGAAGTTAAACACAATGAAGATCCTTTTTTTCATGTAATAACATGTGAACACCTTCATCACGTACTATTTTAAAACATGGTAACATCCTCGATTACCATAAAACCTTATTGATTACATTCATGCTCCCTTACTCTTTATAGAATACTGGATATACTCCTTCTTCCAAAAATGTTATAAACTCAAACAATGACAAATCATTAATCAGTTTCAAGGTTGTCAATAATATCTAATATAATTTATTCACATCAACCAACTCTTATTCCAAAATCACTACCTCATTATCAGGACCGTATTAGGGATTACCTTTCCATTAACTATGTATTTTCAAAAAAGTGTAGCTTACTATTAAGTCACTTTTCTAAGAACCATATAATCTCAAATCCTCAACAAAATAGTACTATAGTACATTCCTTATTTATATCCATAATTCTTACAACCAATATACTATTGACACAACACTCAAATAAAATAATACTATAATAACAACATAAGAACACCAGTCATTCCTCTTCATCTGAGGTAGTATCATAACATGATTATTATCGAATAGAATCATTTGATTCATACTCTGATTATTTGGACATTGGTTTGCATAGTGTCCCAACTACTTGCAGATGAAGCATTGTACATTTGAAAACATTTTTTACCCTTGAAATCACGTACTTGGTTTCCTTATTCTCCACACTTATAAAAAACACTCATTCCCTTCAATAATTTACCAAGGTGATTCATTCTACATTTATCACATATTCAAAATTCCTTCTTTACCATATTCCCTTTATCCATATTTCTTTCTACCATCCTTTTCTTCTCTGGCTTCCATTCGAATCCATAGGACTCAAATAATTCTTTACTTATCTTATTAACACATGATACTATTTCTTCATATGACTATAATACGTGGGAGACTATTTCACTTCTAAATTCTGGCTTAAGACCATGAATGATTTGATCCTTCTTACTCTTTGGATCATGCATATTGTTGGAGTTCTCATTCCTTCTATTGGGCACCATTTCTAAACAATGGCATACACTAGATTAGTTTATGAATAGAAATACCTAATCCCAAACTTTTAAAACACTTAAAGTAAATTAAAAAGTTTATGGATATAATCCATAATCATAAAAATGTCTTCTTTGAGGAATTATATACTCATGAACCCTTCATAGTGGTTTGTAAATAAAATGAGAATTATCCTAAGCATATACCCCAGGAGTGTCGTAACCAAGAGTGCAGCAAGGCCCATTTTCGTGCACCAGTTCTCGTTCAAGTCTAGTTCAAAGCGGTATTTTCGGGGTTTTCCCCTAGATACATCTATGCCAGAACCACCTCTACCTGCTTGTATCCAGACAAGGATGTATTGCTTGGAAAACTCACAAAATCTCTACAATATCAAAATTCTAGAAAGTTCTTCTATACTAATCCTCAAAGTCTATCTTAGGGTAATGTTCTATAATCAGAGTTTATCTAAATATAGTTTCCAAGGATATTACTAAACTTCCTCTCATACCAACTGTAATGCCCTGACCCCAGTTACCTAGAGTAGTTGCATTATTTTAATACATTGGCATGATTACAAGGATTCATGTCCCGAAGTATCGATCGGTTTAGCAGTCTTGAAAAATAGATTACATACATGAATGTTACATTACACTTTATAACATATAAAAAACATAAAAAATCCTTTATGATCACCATTATTCCCATTGTCTTAACCCTGCATATCAATCACAATACACTTCTTAAGTCCTGGGAAAATAAAACATAGAAATGGGTGACCTCAAACGCTCAGTAAGGGTAAGCAATACAGCGGAAACTTTCAAAAATAATCATAAACATTTAAGGCAATGTATAAAACTAAAACAATAGCCTTTTAAACATGAAATTCATCATAATATGGCAGAAATAAAATGAAATAATTCCATTTAATTATTCACATGGATATTCTACTAATCAAATAATCACTTTCAATATCAGTAACTACTTTCATAACGATGGAATGCATAATGCCAGACTATTATAACCACGTAGTCAAGGCCTTGTGCCAAGACTACAAATAAAATTTTTTCAAGGCCTCATGCCAAGACACTATTTTGTCTCATGATACCTACCGATGAAATTTTTTAGAATATACTTATGTTTAAAATTTCTCAAATATACTCCAATGTTTTTGTGAAAATATTATGTAGGCTTCTGAAAACAAAATAACTAATTCTGAGACTACTCGACTAATTACATGACATGATGGGTCCAAACACATTCCCTTCCAGTATACCACACTCGAGAGTCAGGTTTTCTGAAAAAAATTTTAAGCTTGCATTAAATACGTATACATTTCCACTGGATTTTCATATACTAGAGAGAAATATCTGTTTTTTTTAATCATTTAAAAATCACATAATTATAAAATAAAACTATTATTTGAAAATATCATTAAAGGTTTGTAAGGGAATCTTCGAAGATTTTATAATGGCATAAAATAGGCACACTCGCTGTATAAGATAAAAAAAGACATTCTTACCTTAATTCTGTCGAAAAGGTTAAAAAGGACATTGTTTGGAAAATGACAGAAAGATTACTTTATAAACTTCTTATAAAAAGCCAAACAAGGGAATAAGTGACTTCAAATAATATTCTATAAAATAGTAAGAATGTTTTGAAAAACATTTTTAAGAATCATGGATGTGGATGATAAAGAGGTCCCAGTAGATAATTACGTATAAACAACTTCGGATAATAAAGAGATTGTGAAATTAAACCTTACCAATTTGGTAACTTACGAAACATACACCCCATGAAAGAGGTATCATACAACGAATATGTAAATACACATTAATTTAATTGTATTAAATATTTAATACATTTATGGGTAGTAAATACACCATAGAAAAGGTAATAGTGGCAATATTGTACGAATCTCACGGGAATTAGGAGTGAGATGAAAACCCCTTACTTTGCACTTTCCTTTAGTTGAGGGTATGTTTAGCCTCCTGCATGAAGAATGTAGTATGTTATTAAATTATAATAGAACCATATTAATATATATGATATCATACATTATTCATTTTTGACATTATACTACCAATTTAATAATAATTTCCATGTTATATTAATATTTCGGGTAATAATCGCTCTCTTTTTCGTACGTGTTTTAACTTGTTACTCTTGATTGTATCTCTTAGATCATGATTTAAATTCATCCAGAATATAAATCATGATTTATTTATCATATATATTTAGAATATAAAAATTTATAATATACGTATATATGAAATGGAAAACACTATTTATGGAGACGGTAGTCCGTACGTACGCATAAACGTTGTTTCCGTTTTCATTAAGAATTGAATGGAAGTAAGTGAATAAGATATATGTAAGTACAAAAATACTTATATATATATATATCTACAGAATAATTATTATGTCATATATTACATACTTATTATTAATATATATTTTTATAATCATTGATGAATGGTGAACTTGGAAATGAATCTCATCGCGTCGTGGAAACGGTAATCCGTACGTACGCACGAGCGAAAATATCATTCTTTTGATATTAATATAACATATAATTGGATGGTATATAATATATACAGAATAATTATCATGTTATATTTATTATTTACATCAAATACACATAATTATTATACCCATCCAAATAATAATGAATTGAATAACAATTACACCATGACGTGGAGACGGTAAGTCGTACGTACGCACATATGGTGACATGTCGTTCAAAGGGTGGATAAAATAATGAATTTGGTTGTACCATAATTATAATAACATCATATTATATATAATACACTGGATTTATCATTTTAGAATGGAAACAACAAAGGAAACGGAAGTGGAAGAACAAAGGAACTTGAAAGAGGTTTGTGAAATCATTACCTATTCTTCGAGTTCTTCCTTCTAATTTGATCAAAAGGGCTCCATAGGATTTCTTTCTGATCAAAATAAGGCCTCTACGATGAAAGGAGGATAGTTGAGAGGGTATTTGGGCAGGGTTTGGCCGAGACAAATGGCTTAGAAGGTGTAAATTAGAGTGAAGGGTGAGTGCCCCTATATAAGAGGGGTGAGGGGAACCTTTGGAAAAACATAAAATACAATTTTATAAAAAATTCATATTCAGTTTATAGTGGCTCCAAAGTTGATTATTTAAAGTGTAAGGTGGGGATAGGTCGATAAAATCTCAATCAATAGGTTTTAGACACGTTTAGGTTACCATTTTAATCTTATCATTTAGATTTGAATCCAAGTTAAATAATATAACTTTTATCGTGTCTTCTTGTATTCTTACACTATATGGTTAATAAACTTACTATATACTATTAATAGAACATCAATTGGTTCATTAATGTCATATATATTATTATATAAGTATTATGGCCGAAACTTATTTTTTGAGGACCGTTATATCAATTAATAATATGATATTTGTTTTAAAAACTATTTTATGTCAATTTTGACACTATTTGGTATTTGTTTTTTTGAAACTAATAAAAAAATGATTACTTCAAAAACAATACATTAAATCAATCCTAACATGTCATATTCTCCTAGAAAATTCTTGGATGTCATAAAAACTTTTAAATTATATTTATTTTAATATTTATAATACCATTTATTTGATTCTTTCATGAATAAGCTAATTACTTCATCATCATTGTGTTAAAAATAAATTTATTTATATAATGTCTAAAAATTAGAAATATAATACCACGATGTATGAAATATTTTTATCTTTCTAAAAATTTTATAATTGAATTTATCTTTTGAAAAACCCTGTATTAAAAATGATTTACTTATCAAACATTGATTTTAACTCTTTTAACTCTTCTTTGAATTAAATAATAATAAATGTCCTAATCTAATCCAAGTGTACCGAAATGATAATATTTTATTCCTAATGTTGTTTTTGGTCGAGTTAAACTTGTCCAATAGAATTAGGACATGTGTGAGGGTAATATTAATATCATTTTTACCCTTAATTACCATATTTTCTTTTAACCGTGATAAATAAAAGTAAAAAGTTACTATTCACCAACAATTATTTTCATCCCATTGAACAAGATTTTACTCCTTGATATTAACCATGTCACTTGGATTTTTCAAATTCAGCCCACAGAAGTGGTAAAATTATGTTTTATGTAAATTTGCAAAATCTCCTAGGAGGTGGGTAAAAGACGGTGAAATGTTCAATAAAATTTTTATATATCTAAAATTATTATAAACTGACACCAATGAATTACATTGAACTTATATAGGTATTATGTATCTATTTTGACATAAAATAAATTATATAAAATAATTATTTAAATAAAAATTCTCTATTAAACTATAACTTAGTGTTTTTCACTATTCATCACAAATTAAAATTTTTCAGCAAAACACCAAAAAATTACCCTAAGATAATTTTGATATTCCTAATTCAATAATAAAGTATATTTTACCAAATTAAAAAAATAGAAGTTGAATTTATTAAATTAAAATTAATTCCCACTGTCATAACAAAAAGCGTGTTTTTAAGAAACAATAACTATCAAAATATTAACACTTGTTTATATCTCGTTTAAATGTGAAATTATGTCCAATGACCAAAATCAGATTAAATGGTAAAAATATATTATAAATATAATTTAAAACCACACAAATTCATAATTTATCACTATTAATTATTTCTATTAAAAAAATTGTTTTTAATTAAAATTTAGTAATTTTCACTATTTGTCAAATTATGAAAGTTTTCAGAAAAGTACAAAAAATTCACCCTATGCTAATTTCAATATTATGAATCCAAAAATGAAGTCCATTTTGAATGATAAAATGTATAAAATTTAAAAAAGTGTGTATTACTATTCATAACGGCTAGTTTGATTGGTTATGGTGTGTGTTAGAACTCAAAGTTGCGTACAACACACGCTACTGTATTATTCAAAGATAAGTGTACCGTGGAAGCTTGGGGTGTTACATATATTTCTAGATGGACCCATATAATATCTATTTTATTGATATTGTATAATTTTCTTATAAGATTATCCAAAATGTATATCATAGGGTTATTTTTTCTAATGTATGTTTTCTAAATCTTGTTTCCAATGTTTCTTCTAAAATTTAACTGATACCAATTATAACAATGTTAACCCAGAAGCCCAGCACTGATGCATTAATTTACTACATTGGTAGGATTAGAAGGAATCAATTTCGGAAGGACCAATCAGTTTAGTAGTTTTGGAATACAAGATTACATAAATTATATAAATATTACATTAGGAAAGATATCTAATAAAACACGGTACATAAAAAAAATGAAATAATCAACATCCTTGAAACTCATTCAAAGGATTCCTCTTCATAATGCAGGGAAATGAAACATAATAAAGATGAGATAAAACTCACATTAAGGATTAAATAGATAATTTTTTTTTTAAATTCAATAATGCATAGACATTATGGAAAGGAAAAAACATCTAAAAACATTCCATCATTAAAATGAGAATGAAAAATGCATCCCTAGATTTTTTTTCATAGTGATAATCTCAAAGAAAGTAATTAATGCGTACAAAATGAAGAAAATGTTTATTTAGTGTAGTTAATGTATTTGGAACATGAACCATTATATTGTAGAGATGGATTAATTCTATGGTTAGAAACTCATCTGATTCTATTTGGAATCAAACATGAAGGGTTTTTCACAAACTGTTTTGTTTCATGAGACATGTCAATGCATCAAGAGGCTATAATAGGACCCACCCAACATGAAAAATCCAACTAATTGTTCATTCATATATTTAATTATGTAACAATATTCTTTATATATAGCTCTATTGAGTAGAGGATATAGACTAATCAATATTTTCCCCGTTAAAACAACATTCAAAATAAACACAGTATGTAAAATTATACATGACTAAGACAATAATCATATCCACTACACAAGAATATGGATATTTAATAGAAATATAATTTGAAATTAAAATTGATCTGCAATGCGATGTATATACACCACATATGAATTATGAGGTGAACAATACAAATTAAGTTTCAGTGAAATAGAAATTGAGGTGAATTCCCTTACCTTAATTCCCGTATAAATTTCTCATGTTTGCGCCTCTTGATGTAAAAATTGATTTATATTAAAATACTATTACAAAATTGAATTATATGAATTTATATAACTATTTATTTATAATATTAATTGTGTTATATTTCATTATTTTAGTTGAAGAAAATTGAAGAGTTTGATATCATGTTTTACATAAAAATTCCCAGTTTTGAAACACTTTTGTTATTTTATATAAACGTAAATTATAAATTAATATGACCAAATAAAATTTTATATAATGAATATAATTATATTTTTATATATTATATATAATTTATAACATTAACCCCTTAGTATGGAATTCAGTGTTGACTAGGAAGTGTCTCTATATGTGGCTAATCGACCTTTTATGGGACATTGACGGGAGAGTGGGTAGAAGAAGCTTTTAAATTATATATATAGTAGTATCAAAATTAATACAGGATAGAATCATTAATATATATTTAAATTGAATCCTTTTTAATTCCTTTAATGATGGGTTAAGTAATGGTTGGAGTAAAAATAAAGAACAAGCTTCACTCAAAGGAAAATTGGGTTTTGGGAGTGTTCATGTCTGTGGTTTTAATGATTGGTTTTCTTATATACAATTAAATAAGTTCACATAAGATGAGTATAAATCTCTATTATTAAAATTATTAATTAGAAACTATAATTTTCAATGGTTATATATATATTTTGGTTAAATTTTATGAGGGAGGATCATAAAATAAACTTTTAGTGATAACTGATTAGATTATTTGGGTAGTTTTTCGATCATTTACCACTTGTATTGTTTAATAAATTAAAAATATGTTTATATAGTGGACCCAAAACATTAAATAGGATACAATTAATATTTAATAATCAGGTTCAACCATAAAAAATAGTTTCATGACCATACTATAATGGGAATTTGATGAACTACAATCCGTCATCCATTATGGTTGTAAAGTGGCATCTTAAGGACAATGATTTTGTTTTTAGTTTAAAAGAAACTGAGAAAGAAGTTTCATGATGATTATTTCATTAAAATGATAAAATTAGAGTATATACATAAAAATATAGTTATTATGATTACTTGGATGGAGGGGGTGTTGAGTGTTTAATAAAATAATGAACTTTCAATGAAAATAAAAGTAAAAAGAAGATAATTTTACCTCTTGAATACTCCACCTTGAGAACCACAGTAAAGAAAGGGGTATTGGTCTTCTTGTAAGACCAAGATATCCTAGAAGTGGAGATATAATACAGAATCTTATTTTCTAATAACATTGATAGGATTTAAGGCTTAGAGGAGTGATGATAAGAGGGGGATGAGGGGTTATTTTTATAGTGGCGAAGATGGGTGATTTCTCATTATTTAATTCGTTATTCTGTTAATTTGATGAAGACAACCAAAATATGTGATTATTGGGAAAAATTAAAGTAATATGTTAATTTGATTTTGAACCAAGGTTTATTACATCATCCAAACATCAACTATGACTCAATAAATCTTGTATTAATCATTTATCGTAAATTATCAAATTTTACTATTCACCAAAAAATTATGTATTTTAGAAAAATACCAAAAATTAAAGCTAACCATTATTTAATGTTTAGAATTAAAAAATTGACTCCACTTTTAAGAAATATTTTTCTAAATTTTCTAAATTTAATTTTTAATTAAAATCATAATTTACTTGAAAAATACAGATTTTAAATTTATATCTCATTTTGTAACAATCTGAAAATTTATTTAAGGACTCACATGATTATCCCTAAATCATAATATGAAAAAAATTAATTTGTGAATAAATTTTATGAAAATAAATTTTACATTGAATCATTAAATTAGTTATAAAATTGTAAAAAAACAATTACATTTTATAAAAATTCTAAAAATTAATTAATAATTTCAAAAGCATTTATTTATAATAATTATATCGTACATTCATATATAAGTTGACTAAATTTTATTTATACATTCATGGATGATGTTACTATTTATTTGCATGTTTTACTATTGATAAGGGTAATATTACTATTTATATTGGTCACATTACTATTCAAAAGGTTCAAGTTACTATTCACAAGAAAAATTAATTTGATCCTATCAGACATTCAAAATATTACTCATCAAAACTGTGTATATTCATGTTTCAAAATTAGATTCATAGTAGTAGAAAAGTTATTTTTAATGTCTATTTTATAACTATCTTGTTTACATAATTACAATAACACAGTGTTTTTTTACAGTGAATTAGTGCTTGGTTAAATAAAAGTTATCTACTAAATTAGAAATATTTATTTAGAATCATTACATACATATTGGGGGTGTTATAGTATACCTCTCAAATTAGTGTATTTTTCAGATAAATAATTTTTTATTTGTATAAATAACACCAAAATAATAATATAAAAATTCCATGGACGTCACGACCCATCCTCGGGGCCCGTGCCGTGACTACCCCAAGCCCACCTTCCATAGGCCAGGTGCTGGCAACTAGCACCAAAGGCGTAAATCCAGATAAAAGGAAAGGCATTGCCTCTATAAAGTAAACAAAAACCACAGAGTACGCAAGATGAAGTAAACACTAAGTAAACGGAGTACAAAAGTAAGTGCTGGAAAGTAAATGGGCCAGAACACAAACCCAACAAAAATTAATGTACAACTGAAAAGAAAGTACAACAGAAGAAAAGTAAAGCATCAAATATGAGTTGTCCTCTAGTAATCCCACCTGAAGGGTATATATAGATACTCTCCTCAGCTCCTCGACTCCATCGGTCCGCTCCGTGTACGTCCTATCGAGTGATCCACTTGCAAGTATCATCAAGCTCCACGAGCCTCCACCTCGATCAGCACTGTCCGTCGTCTGCATCTAACACAATGTAGTGCGGGCATATCACGTGCAGGGGTGAGTATACGATACTCAGTAGGGACCTCGAGACCCCCGACAGTCTTCCAGAATCCACAAAGGATAAATCTCAAAGGAAAGATACAATCACGAAGTATCAACCAACTCCACTTAGTTATATGCCTATACATATACCTAAGTCATCAATTCCATCTTGGCTCCAGCACATGAGCCCAAGTTCAACCAAGTCCACACAGGAAAGTACATCCTAGTCCACAGAGGATAGTATAACTCAATCCACACAGGGAAGTACGACTCAATCAACATAGGAATGCATAACCCAATCCACACAGGATATCAAGTCAATTTTATCGAAGATAAATATTGTAAGTCAAGACTCAGCTCACATAGGTATACACTAAGTAAGGCGATAGAGATGGTCAAAAGTAACCACTGGTCCATCTAAGCCATCAGACCCACATAGGATACAAGACCAGCTAAGCTGTCTGACCCACAAAGGATACAAGACCAGCTACTCTGCAGGACCCACATAGGATACAAGTATAGAGTCAGACAGTGCCAGACCCACTTAGGATACAAGAACAGTAATCATCGTTTTCTATCCCACGGAGGATCCCAGTACGGTCATCGTCACTGCCGAACCCACGGAGGATCCAAGTACAGTCATCATCACTGCTAAACCCATGTAGGATCCAAGTACAGTTATCATCGTCGCCGCAGTCGCAGCCATCTCTACGGTTCCCACACACAGCACGCACGATTCCAGGAGGGTCCACTCCAGGAACCAAGGGGGGTCGATACATCAACTGTGACGATGTCCAGAGTTGATGTATCTCAGAGTTCCGTCTCGTCAAAAGGAACTCAATGCGACAAGAAGGCACGTTAATCGGATGCCCGGTCTGAGAGTTATTGGATTTTTCATCCTAGGGGCCCAGTTGGTTTTTAAGCTAATACCAGCCCCACCGTACTCCATCTATGACCAAACCTCCAGATTTTTGTCTCGTCATAAGTAACTCAACGCGATAGAAGGCGCGTCAATCGGATGCCCGATCTGAGAGTGATTGGCTTTTCCGTCCTAGGGGCCCGGTTGGGTTTTAAGCTAAAACCAACCCCACCGTACTCCATCTGCGACCAAACCTCGAGCGGAGTAATCCAAAAGAACTTTCTCACTAATAGGAATCCAAAAAACTCGACAGCACGTCAATCAGACGTCCGGAGCTCAAGTTATAAGTGTTTTCGCTCTGAGGGCTCGGTTGGTTTTTTGTTCGACCAACCCAGCTGTACCCAAATTTTTCCATAACCTTGGTTGCAATATACCTAACTAACCGTCTCGATCCAAGGATCCCAACACAAATGACGTTGCGACGATCAATGCTATGTATCCCAAGTTATGGGCATTTGAACGGATCTGTCCGAAAAAGGGGGGTTGGGCCTGGTCCGACCAGGCCCAATAACCCTGAGTCAGCAAGAACTGGGCTACCCGAACCTTGTCCGGGTGTGGCCCAACTAAGCGCGGCCCGGCCTACCTGGCGTCGGGGTTCGTCTCGGCGCAGGCGGCCCGAACCAACGAGGCTGGCCCGGCCCGGTGCGGGTGGCCCAGCCCGCGTGGCCGGCGGCTCGGCTTTCAGCCGAGCGAGATGCGGGGGGGGGGGGGGGGGGGGGGGGTGGGATGCCTCCCTTAATTAAGAAACAGTGGCCCCTGTTGGGGGGTCCGCCCTTGCTACCTGTCGGGGGTTACGACCCTCAGACTTTCGGGAAATGGCCGGTCGTAATGGCTTGCCGGAGTGCTGTTGCGGGACCTACTTGTCCCGCCTGTTGGGGCGCCGACGGCCCACGGAGTCCGTCCGCCCTCATCTACACCGCCGCAGCCTTAGGTTGATGCCCATGTCTGACTGGCGCTGCACGACGGTGTCGCGCCCCTCCGCTGTGGCACGCCCTTGGTCGCGGCTTCCTTCGGCTTCACCGTCATGGCGCGATGTCGCCACACTCCTTCATTGGGGCCCTCTCCAGCCGCAGTTTCCTTGTTCTCGCGTGGTGTCGTTGCACCGTGCCGCCTCCATTCTAAACCACGACGGTGATCAACATAAAAAGGGGATGAGGGTTGGCTGGGTTTGTGCTATTCGACCTCCTCCCGTTATATTGATAATAGGCGGCCAAGGGAAAATAACGATGAACGTCCAAATAAAACTAGATTGATGAAACAACCCCTACCTCAAAGAAGTTAGAGGAAGCTAGCGTCGCGGAATATGGTGTCGCAGGTGAGGATCCGTATACGTCGATAGAGAACTTCCATGGATGAAGCGACATCTCCCTTTCTTTGACGCAGAGGGAAGATGGAAGGCGTGACAACGTTCTTCGCATTCTTCAACGAGGAAGATGAAGTTCTTTAAAGTAAAGAATTCTCCCTCTCTCAATTCTCCACACAACACATCAACCCAAAATAAAATAAGGCTTTGCCTTATTTTATTTACATATGCCAACATTTTTAAAATTTCAAAAGTTGAATTCACCTAATTAATTGAACATTTGTTGTCAAATTAATTAGGTGTTTAGTTGGAATGCATTAATGTGGAAGAGTTACTTAACTCATGTGGGGGGGGGGGGGGGTTAGAGGTGTTAGGGAATTTGAAGGGGTGGGTCTCGTGTGGGCCCCACCTCACTAATATCCTATCAAGAAGAGTTAGAATTTTAGTGGGTCCCACCCAAACTCCCACACATGTGGTTTAACCGCTTATAAGTGAAATAAAATTTGTAACACAATTTTATATCTCTTTATACTTAATCCACAATTTTTAATAACTCTTCCCGAGTAAACGCAACTCCAATAAATGCCTTCTTAAGCAATTACTGGCACTGCGGTTTCATAGGTGCCCTCAGATTTCGATTCTGAGCACCGGTTAAAAATTTAGAAAAACCCGCTCGTTCGTTCACTGAACGTACCCGAGCTAAAATTCGGAAATTGATTCCTGGCACACAGGGCCTCAGAATCTGGTGCCGTCAGAAACTACGTACTATTAAAATCCCAATGAATTTAAGAAAGAAAAATTCCTTGTCATTTACCGATCTTTACATTACTCCCACCTCAGGGATTTATGTCCCCGTAAAGTTACATCACAAACTAGGGAAACAAATAATGGTACTGTGGATGCATCTGAGCCTCCCCCTCCCAAGTGCTCTCCTGGAGGTCCCCGTGGTTCCACCTGATGCGCACTAGAGGAATCGACCGCCCACATAATACCCTCTCTTGTCGATCCTCAATATCCACTGAGACCTCCGCAAAAGTCACCTCGTCATCAATTTCCAGCTCCCCATGGTCGATGATATGTGTCAGGTCGTGCACGTATCTCCTCAGCTGAGATACGTGGAATACGTCGTGCACCCGTTGCAACTGAGGTGGAAGAGCTAAGCGATAAGCCACCTCTCCTATCATGCTGAGAAACTAAAGTGGTTCGATGAAGCACAAGATAACTTGCCACCTCGGCCAAATCTCTGTATTCCACGTCGATGTGAGACCCGTAAGAAAACGTGGTCTCCATCCTCGAAATCTAGTTGTCTCTGCCTCCTGTAAGCATAAGACTTCTATCGAATCCGAGATGTCCTCATCCACTCCTGGATGACCTTGACCTTCTCCATTGTGGCCTGGACCATCTTTGGTCCCACAAGTGCTGACTCCCCAGGGTTTTTTTCAGTACAATGCCTCATATGGTACCATCCCGATGGTGGAGTGGTAGCTGTTATTGTACGCAAACTCTACCAAAGGTAGGTGATCCTCCCAGCTGTGACCAAAGTCGAGGAAACATGCACAGAGCTTGTCCTCAATAGTCTGAATGGTCCTCTTCATCTGACAATCTGTCTGATGGTGAAAGGCGGTGCTCAGGCGTAGCTGTGTCCCGAATGCCTCCTATAACCCCTTCCAAATCCGGGAAGCAAAAAGAGCATATCGATCTGAGACTATAGATGATGGAACACCATGAATCCGTACGATATCATGAACATAGAGGTGTCCGAAGCTCTCCACTGAGCCCTTCTCTCTAATGGGTAAGAAGTGGGATGACTTGGTGAGTCGGTCAACGATCACCCAAATGGATTCATGTCCTCTGGAAGTACGTGGAAGTCCAGTCAATAAATAAATTGATATCCCATCCCACTTCCACTTCGGGACCTCCAAGGGCTGTACCAAGCCCGCTGATAACTGGTTCTCCGCCTTCACCTGCTGACAGGTGAGGCATCGAGAAACGAACTCTACCACATCCTTCTTCATACCTGGCCACCAGTGATGTCGTCTGAGATCCTGGTACATCTTTGCTTCCCCTAGATGTACCGCCAAAGGGGCTGTGTGATACTCTCTCACCACCTCCTCCAATAAAGAAGATGGTACTATAGTACACCCTCTGAAAAGGATGACATGCTCTCCTCTTACAAAAAATCCATCATGTGCCTGTCTTGTGGAAATCTGTGCACACCGCGTCTCACAGTCAACATCCCCAAGCTGTGCCTCTTTGACCCACTAAAAAAGTGGAGGAGTGACTGTGAGCGACCGAAGAAAGGCTGACCCATCTCTATCCACGAAGGATATCTATAAAGTGGCTAACTACTCTATCGCATCTCCATGTAGCTGAATTCCCATCCTCCTACTAAGGGAATCGGCTACTACGTTGCCCTTTCCAGGATTATAGAATATCTCAAAGTCATAGTCCTGGAGTACTCGAGCCATCGCCGTTGTCTCAGGTTCAGTTTCTTCTGCGTGAAGATGTACCTAAGACTCCGGTGGTAAGAGTAGACTGTAAAGCGCTCACCCATCAGATAGTGCCGCCACATCTTCAGGGATAAGACCACTGCTACTATCTTCAAGCCATGGGTAGTGTATTCCTGCTCGTGTTTCCTCAAGTTTCGTGATCCATTGGCGTTCACTGCCCGCTCCTGCATCAGCACATACCCGAGTCCGGTCCCTGATGCATCGCAGTAAACTACGTACCCTACTCCCTCCTCCGATAGCCTCAAGATTGGTGAACTGGTCAATCTCTGTCTTAGCTCCTGAAAGCTCTGCTGACATCTATCTGACCACATAAAGGGTTTCATATTCTTCGTCAAAGCTAAAAGCGGTGCTGCAACTCTGGAGAAGTTTGGCACAAATATCTGATAGTACCCAGCCTAACCTAGGAAACTCTACACCTCTGTCATGCTCCTGGGTGGCTCCCAAGATAGCACTACCTCGATCTTCACAGGATCCACTACAACTCCAGCCTCAAATATGAAATGTCCAAAGGAGTGGACCTCTTGAATCCAGAACAGACACTTTGATAGATTACCATAACATTGGTTCTCTCGGAGTGTGTCAAGTACAACCTGCAAGTGGTAGGCGTGATCCTCCTTAGTACTCGAGTAAATAAATATGTCGTCGGTGAAGACTATGAAAAATCCATCGAGATAAGGCTGGAAGATCCTGTTCATGAGACACCTGAACACTACTGGAGCATTGGTTATGCAAAATGGAATAACCATGAACTCATGGTGTCCATACCGACACCTCAAGGCCATCTTCTGCACATCCTCGTCTCGAACTCTGAGTTGATGATAGCCTGACCTGATGACTATCTTTGAGAACCATTGTTCTCCCTTGATCTAATCGAAGAGTTCGTCGATCCTCAGAAGTGGATACTTGTTTTTCACGGTCACCTGGTTCAGGCGACGGTAATAGATACACAGTCGCAAGCTCCTGTCCGCCTTATTGGAGAACAAAATCGGTGAAGCCCAGGGTGAAACACTAGGTCGAATGAATCCCTTGTCCTACAAGTCCTCCAGCTATACCCATAGCTCTCGAAGCTCAGCGAGAGCCATCTGATATGATGTAGTAGATAAAGGCGATGTCCCGGGGTACAGGTCAATATAGAAGTTTACCTCTCTATGAGGAGGTAGTCCTGGAACGTATTCAGGAAAAACATCCGCATACTGATCCACCATAACATGAAAACTCGGAATCTGCACGTCAACTACTCCTAGGATGAGGTTAGCCAAATGATGAGTGATCGATGGTCCTCTCCTCTGCGTGATTCTATCCTATGCTCCAAAGGCTCCCTTCTCACCGGTGAAGGTGAACCTGCTCCAATCTGTAAGGACACACAACACCTTGCGCCTAATACAGTCGATCTGATCATGTACTGTAGATAACCACTCCATGCCCAAGATGGCGTTGTAACGCCTCAATGCCGCTACAAGAAGATCCTAGACGAAGATCTCGCCTCCTAGAGTAAGCTCACACTGCCGGCACCAGTGTGTAATCTTCGAGTCTGATATCGTAGGAGTCTCTAGCCGTAAGGATCGAGCCAACGGCTCCGTCGGAATCATCGAGCTCCGAACAAGGGATACGACAATGAAAGAATGACTCACTCCTGTGTCTATAAGAACTGATGCAATGGTGGAGTAGACACAGATAGTACCACGATTCATCTCTGGCGCGCCGTGGTCGTAGGCCTCCACTGCTTGAAGCTGAGCCTGCCTCTGTCCGCCAACTCCCTGTGGCCGGGGTGGAACTTCTGGTGGTGGTGGTGGTAGAGCCTCAAAATGTCGTCCACCACCTACCTCTTTACCAGCTCCTCTGCCTCGTCTACCTTCTCCCTGCGGACTGCCACGGTCGAACCTCTGCCTCTACCTGGGTGGTCACTCAACCATCTACTGCTCTTCTGCATGGCGGGTCGGGCAGTCACGAGCCGTGTGTCCCTGCATGCCCCCCTGCATAATATTGTCTGCATCTTGGAAGGCTGGCTCTGCACCGTGTGCCCGCACCTCTGAGCCAGTATCCTAAGGTCATCCGCCTGATGGTCTGGTCCGCATAGACACCAGTGACATCCGTCGACTACCAGCTGTAGAGGACTCTGCTACGTGCCACCTTGCGGCAGGTCTTTCTGCTGGTGTAGGCTCATCAAGAACACTCTCTACAAGAAGGGCTTTCTCTAGTACTCCTGCCTGCATCAGAATGTTGAGGGAGATCATCGATGCCCTGATCTCATTCCTCAGTCCCTACTCGAAGGTATGGGTCCAGAAGAATGGGTCTCGTACCATGTCCGTGGAGTAGCGTGAGAGGTCGGGAAATCTCGCCGAGTACTGGGCTACTGTCATGCTACCCTACCACATCTGCAGTAGCTCCTGAATGCGCACCGCATGGAGGGTGGCTGGAACGAACTCCGAGTGGAAGAGGCTCTCGAAGTCCGTCCAAAGAAGAGATGCCTCATCATGCACCTGGAGCATCAAGATCCTCCATCTACCTGTTGTCGTGTTCAGAAGACTCACCGCAAGGATAACAATGAGGTCAGCTGGTGTCCCTACTAATATGAAAACCCGAACAACAGCCTCCAGCCAATCCTCGGCTGCCTGAGGGTCTGTCTCCCCATGGAACCTAGGCGGCCTCTGACGTTGAAAATCATGCAGTGCACTTAGGTGACGTGCACTCTCAGCTTATGGGGCTAGTGGCATCGGGGGCTCGACGGGTAGAGGTATCGCCAGTGCCTCTACTGTAATGGGGCCCTGCACCGAGGCTTCATCACTCGGTGGGCTTCCATCTCACACAAATCTCAGAACCCTAGTTGGCTACCGTCGTGGGGCCATCCTGAAAAGAGAGAGGTGTGCCATGGTCAATACAGTATACCTGGTGAGCTGACACAAAGTAATCATAAAGAAAACTTTTAAAACACACCTGCAATCAATTTTTTCATGCATTGAGTTGGAAATCCGAAGTCAGGGTCCCGGTGTATGGATACATCGGCCGCCGAACCAACACTGGACTCCCTGCACTGATAACCACACTCAATACGCTTAACATTATTGCTTCACATAGAAGAAATATCAGAGTCCTGAGTTTTGCGGTAGAACCGACTCCTCTGATTCCAATTTGTCACAACTCATCCTTGGGACCTGTGCTGTGACTATCCCAAGCCCGCCTTCCATAGGCCGGGGGCTAGAGACTAGCACCAATGGCGTAAATCCCGATAAAATGGAAGTCATTGCCTTTATAAAGTAAACAAACACCACAAAGTACGTAAGATGAAGTAAACACTAAGTAAACTGTGTACAAAAGTAAGTGCTGAAAAGTAAATGGGCAAGAATACAAACCCAACTGAATGTAAAGTACAACTGAAAATAAAGTACGGCACCATAAAAGTAAAGCAGAAACTCTGAGCCATCCTCTGGTAATACCACCTGAAGGGTTGGTGCAGAAAGTATCCTCAGCTACTTGGCACCAGTCATCCGCTCCGTGTACGTCCCGTCCAGTGATCCACCTCCAGATACCGTCCGATACCACGATCCTCCACCTCAATCAGCGATATTCGTCGTCTGCATCCAACACAATGTAGTGCAGGCATAGCCTATATAGGGGTGAGTATACGATACTCATTAGGTACCCCAAGACCCCCGAAGGTCTCCCAGAATCCACGAAGGATAAACCTCAAAGGAAAGATACAATCACGATGTATCAAAAAACTCTACTTAGGTATATGCCCATACATATACATAAGTCATCAATTCGAGCTCGGCTCCAGCACACAAGCCCAAGTTCAACCCAGTCCACACAGGAAAGTACAACCCAGTCAACACAAGAGAGTATTACTCAATCCACATAGGAAAGTATGACTCAATCCACACAGGAATGCATAACCCAATCCACACAGGATATCAAGTAAATATTTTTGAAGATAAAGATTGGAAGTCAAGACTCATCTCACACAAGTATACAATTCGTAAGGTGATAGAGATGGTCAGATCCATCCACTGATTCATTTTAGATTTCAGACCCACATAGGATACGAGACTAGCTATGCTGTCGGACCCACAAAGGATACAAGACCAGCTACTCTGCTGGACCAACATAGGATACAAGTATAGAGTTAGATACTACCAGACCCACATAGGATACAAGAACAGTAATCATCGCCGTCAAACCCACGGAGGATCCCAGTACGGTCTTCGTCACTGAAGAACCCATGAAGGATCCAAGTACATTCTCCATTGATGCCGAACCCACATAGGATCCAAGTACAGTCATCATCGTCACCGCAGTCGCAGCAAGCTCAAGGGTTCTCGCACACAGTACGCTCGATTCCAGGATGGTCCACTCCACGAGCCAAGGGGGGTCGATACATCAAATTTCATGAAGTCTGGATTTGATGTATCACAGAGTTCCGTCTCGTCAAAAGGAACTCAACGCGACAGACTGCACGTCAATCGGACGCCCGGTCTGAGAGTTATTGGATTTTCTGTCCCAGGGGCCCGTTTTTTAAGCTAAAACATACCCGACTGTACTCCAGCTACGAACAAACCTTGAGAAAAGTAATCCAACAGAATCGTGTCAATTAAAGGAATCTAAAAAAGTTGACGGCACATCAATCGGACGTACGGAGCTCATGTTATAAGTGTTTCTGCTCCGAGGGCCCGGTTGGATTCGTGTTCAAACCAACCCTATCATACCCAATGTTCTCCTCAACCTTGAGTGTAATATACAGAAAGGACCGTCTCGATCCAAGGATCCCAACGCAACTGACGGTGCGTCGATCGGAGGTTCGTAGCCGACATTATGGGCATTAGAACAGATCTATCCGAAAACATGGGGTTTCGGCCCGGTCCGACCCGGCCCAATACCCCCAGGGTCAGCCCGAACCGGGACGACCCGACCTGGGTTCGGTTATGGTCCAACTTGCCGCGGCCCGACCCAGCTGGCGTGGGCCAGCCCAGTCGGTGCGGCCCGGCCCGGCGCGGGGTTTCGGCCCAGCGCAGGCGGCCCGGCCCAGCGTGGCTGGCCCGACCCAATGCGGGCGGCCCGGCCCGGCGTGGGCGACCCAACCCGTGTGGCGGGCGGCTCGACTTTCGACCAAGCGGGATGCAGGGGGCACTGCCCCCCTTGATTGAGAAATGACGGCCCCTCTTGGGGGGTCCTCCCTTGCCACCATCCGGATGTTACGACCCCCGTACTTTTGGAAAACGGCCTGCCGTAATGGCCAGCCAGAGTACCGCCGCGGGACCTACTAGTCCCACTACCTAGAGCGCCAGTGGCCGGCGGAGTCCGGCCTCCCTCCTCTGCAACGCCGCAGCCTTAGGCCGCCACCCTCCACCACGACGCACCCCGATTGCAGCCCTCCACGGAGCTCCGGCGCGGTGCGACGACGTCGTGCCCCTCCGTCGCGGCGCATCCTTGGATGTGGCTTCCTTCGGCTTCACCGGCACGACATGACTGCGCTGTGCTCCTTCACCACAGCCTGCTCCGTCCGCGGTTCCCTCGTTCCCGCGCGATACCGTTGCACTGCACCTCCTCCGTTCCAAACCACGACGGTGATCAACATTAAATTGGGAGGAGGGTCGGCCGGGTTTGTGCGGTCCGACCTCCTCCCTTTATATTGATAACAGGCAGCCAAGAGAAATTAACGATGAACGTCAAAATAAAACTAGAATGATGAAACAACCCCTACCTCAATGAAGTTCGAGGAAGATAGCATCGCGGAATATGGCATCACGGGTGAGGATCCATATAAGTTGATGGAGAATGTCTGTGGAAGAAGCGACATCTCCCTTTCTTTGACGCGGATGGAAGATGGAAGACGTGACGACATTCTTCTCATTCTTCAACGAGGAAGATGAAGTTATTCAAAGTAAAGAATCCTCCCTCTCTCAATTCTCCACAAAACACATCAACCCAAAATAAAATAAGGCTTTGCCTTATTTTATTTACACATGCCAACATTTTTAAAATTTCAAAAGTTGAATTCACCTAATTAATTAGACTTGTGTTGTCAAATTAATTAGGTGTTTAGTTTCCATGCATTAATGTGGAAGAGTTACTTAACTCATGTGGGGGGTTAGTGGTGTTAGGGAGTTTGAATGGGTGGGGCTCGTGTGGGCCCCACCTCACTAATATACTATCAAGAGGAGTTTGAATATTAGTGGGTCCCACCCCAACTCCCACACATGGGGTTTAACCACTTATAAGTGAAATAAAATTTGTAACACAATTTTATTTCTCTTTATACTTAATCAACATTTTTTAACAACTCTTTCCGAGTAAACGCAACTCCAACAAAGGTCTACTTAAGAAATTACTGGCGCTGCTGTTTCACCGGTACCCTCAGATTTTGATTCCAAGCACCGGTTCAAAAGATAGAAAAACATGCTCGTTCGTTCACTAAACGTACCCAATCTAAACTTCAAAATTTTATTTCGGACACACTGGGCCTTGGAATCAGGTGCCGTCAGAAACTGCATACTCGTAAAATCCCAAAGAATTTAAGAAAAAAAATTTCCTTGAAATTTACGGGTCTTAAAATGGATTTGTATAATAGGTAGACACAATCATCAATCCATTTGAAAACATTGTTCAAAATTATAAAAAAGTCATAAATGTAAAATATTAAAAAATATACTTTTTCAGAATTATAAATTTTAAAATTGAATTTTATTTATGTTCATATCAATTATTTTCATGAGAAAATCATTTTATATACGTGGTATTAACATGAAATTCTTTGGTCACTTCCATCACCATGGGTTTTTATATTTACAGAATGTGTTCATGGAAATGTTAAATATTATTTAGGGTCAATTAATTAAATAAAATCATCATTTTACATCAATTACAATACTTAATTTATGTACCCATGAAAAAAATTTTAAATTTTGAAATTTGTTACTAAATTCAATTAAAAATCTTTTAAATGTGTGAAACTAATATGTTACAAATATTTAACAACAAGATGAAAATCAAAAAACATATGTTCAATGAAACCAAATATTGACTTAATATATACTTAAGAGTATAGTGAATTAATGTTATCCAATTTAGAACTTATAGAATTGAATACCATAATTTTTTTAATATCGTAATTAAAAAAAATTACTTATATAAATACGAATGGAGATAATGTTTCGTAGTTTTCTGAATAATTTATTAAAAGAATTTATAAATAATAACTTTAATATATTTTAATATATATTAAACATTGTAATAATGTAAATTATTAGAGAAATAAAAACATTTAAGATATATGATTATAAAAATAGTATTAAAATTTCTAAAAGTAAAAAGAGTCAATAACTATAATCGGTAGAGATAAAATATAATGAAAATCACAGTAGGTATTGTTGATAATGATACACTATCATGATAAGTACTCATAAATATGAAAAACTAAGAATGTAGAGATTCAAATTATAGGTTCTTGTTTCATATTGATAATAATATTGAAATCTTGATCTAAACCATAACAATGAAACCAAAATAACAACTAAATATTACAACACTGATGTTTTTCTAGAATCTCATTGATATTTTTCACTGTTTTTTAACGAATACCGTTCTAATCAAAAAAATAAAATATATAATTATTTATTCATATTAATAAAAAATTGGATAACATTAAAACTGTTTAAAAATACCACTTTTTGTAAATATGGATCTTCCATGATATAATTTTTTTAAAAAAATTGGATTGTAATTAAGGAAAATATAATATTAAATAATTATAATTTTAACTATTTCCTCTATGATCTTATGTTATATATTTTCATGAATCAAATTAGTAGTGTTTTATATAGTCTCTTGATGATTTTGAATCATTTTTATTCATTATGAAATCTTGGAAAACCATTGTTTCCTTACATGTTGGGAAAATAGAGTCATGATGTTCTTATTACATTATAAAAATAAAAAAACATATCCTAAAAATAATACATGTAATGCCACGAGCCCAAATTCCAGGAGCCGGTGCATTATTTTAAAAAATTGGAATTATTAAATGAAATCAAATCCTGAAGGGACAATCAATTTAGTATTTTTCTAAGACTAGATTACACATGAGACACTCATAGTACATTAGGAATGATAGAAAATACCATATGATACAAAAGTAAATGAAATAAAAAACTTCCTTGGAACTCATTTAACATATTTTACTTCATAACCTGGGGAAAGAAAACATAATAATAGTGAGATAATATGCTCAGAAAGGGTTAAATGAATATATAAATAGCTAAGTAATGTCCATAAAACATACACATTTTTAAAGGGTAGATAATATAAAATATACATTCTATTAGAAAACTCGGAATGAAAATTCCTCCATAGATTTTTTAATAGTGAAAATCTAATGGAATGAAATAAATGGGTACTAAAAAGCTATATTACTATTTATTGGATGTCATGTATATAAAAAAAACCATTATATATTATAAATAGTTTTAGTTGATGGGTAGAACCTTATCTAATTTTGTTTGGAATCAAACATGAAGAGTTTATTGCCTATCATTTTCTCTCCTAAGACCTGCTGATGCATCGAGGTTTTATAGCAGGACCCACCCATCACTACATGTTAAAATAATTATTCATAGGTACATTTAATTCAGGAATCATATTTCTTATAAATATCCTTATTTTGATGACAAACTCATCAATATTTCCCCAATTAAAACACCATTCACAATAAACACCAAATGTGTAATTGTATATGGATAAGATAATAATCATATACAGGATAACAGAATATGGATAATTAATATAAATATAATTTCATATGATATGTGATATAAAATGGTAATTATATACATAACATTATAATTATTAGGTGCAAAATACAAAGTCAGTCTCAATGGAATGGAAAATGTGACAAAGTCCCTTACCTTAATTCCTGGTAAAATTTTTCGTGTTTGCGTCTACTGAACAAAAAACATATATTTATAAAAATATTGATCCTAAAATGAATTATTGTAAATTAAATAACTCTTTATTAATTATAATAATTTTATTATATTTCTTAATAACTATTTATGATAATTGAAGCATTTGATATAGGGTTTTACTTAAAAATTTATAATTTTGCAATACTTTTAATATTTCAACTAAATGTAATTAATTAATTAATATAACTAAATAGACAAGTATATAATTCATAAAATTATACTATTATATATTATATATAGTTTATAGCATTCACCCATGATAATTTTTCTATGTTTCAACAAGGGAATGTCACAATAAGTGGTTGACTAACTGTTGAGAGGACATTGACAGGAGATTGGGAAGAAGTTATTTTAAAATTTTATATTAAGAAATATAAGTCAAACATATGGATTAAAAAATTAATATATTCATAAATTAATTAATAATTAATTCTATTAATTATTTGGTATTGAAGGGATGGTGGAATGATAAATTGGAAGTGTAACCTGAATGAAAAATGGGGTTTTTCGATCCTTTGTTCCCCTGGTTTTAATGATAGGTTCATTTATTTATATGTAATAATGTTCATGTAAAATGGTTATAGTCCTCCCGAATTGGTGGGGTTACAATTCATTTGACCAACTTACTATTCATAAGAGTCTTATAACTATTAATTATAGTAAAATTTATATTCAAAAGGATTAAGTTACTATTCACTGAAGAATTAATTTGATCTTATCAAACTCTAAATATCATATTTTTCACAACCATGTATGACCTTTTTTGAAATTCGGTTCAATTAGGTGGAAAATATATATTTTAATTCTAGGTTATATCTATCTTGTTTAGATTAATATAATAAAAGTGTGTTGTTTCATAAAGGCTCAGTGTTATTTTCAATATAAGTTATCTAATTAATTGAAATTATTTATGAAGATACATACCATATTTTTTGGGGTGGTAAATTCTCCCATAATTTGGAAATTTATTCATTAAAAAATTTCATGTATATTTCCCTCCATAAATATGTTGGTGGTTCCTCTTCATAGTATCCTCAGTTTCAAAGTTTCTTCTTTAATTTTATCTTTTCTCCAAAGAAAATTTACCAGTAGAGTTTTCTAATTTATAAATACATTCTCTCTAGTGTCAAGAATATCATTAGACTATTCATAAGAAGATAAATCAGGTTCTTCATATATTTCTTCATTGTTGAGTACAAGAATTGGGTTTCCCAAGCAATTCATTAACATTGACATGTCGAACAAATCCTAAACATCGAAGATAATTTTTTTACTACTAAATGATAAGATAAAAGTATAATTCATTCCAGAATTTCAAATGGTCCAATGTACATGGGGATCAGTTTCCCTTTCTAACCGAACCATAAGAAACCATTCCATAGAGATATATTAAATAATACATGATATCCCACATTTAATTCAAAATAATTTCTCCAGTTTTTCTCAAAACTCTTTCTCCTACTTTGTGATTCTTTATTACGATCCAAAATTGTAACACCCCGAGATTTTATGAAAAATATTCTTTTTAATTTCATTAATGTATTGTGTTGTACGTTACAATAAATGGAGCTTGCACAACACACATCCTTGACTTTCCTTTCATTACACGCAATCACGACCTTCCTCGATAGCGTGTGTAGTACACAATAACGAGTTTCACTAAACAACAATATGTTATTAAAATATTATTAAAACTAGCCGTTATGAATAGTAATAACCACTTTTTCAAATTTTGAAAATTTTATATTTCAAAATGGACTTCATTTTTGGATTCGGAATATCAAAATTAGCTTAGGGTGAAATTTTGGTACTTTTCGGATAACTTTCATTTTCGGATGAATAGTGAAAATTACTAAATTTTAATTAAAAAAACCTTTTTAATGGAGAAAATTAATAGTGATCAATTATTAATTTGAGTGGTTTTAGATTATATTTAGAATATATTTTTAAAATTTAATATAATGATGGTCATTGGATGTAATTTCACATTTAAACCAGACATACAAAAGTGTCAATCTTTTGATAGTTACTATCTCTTAAAAACACGCTATTTGTTTTGACGACGAGAATTAATTTTTAAATTAAGTAATGAAAATGATATGTTTTGAATTTGGTAAAATAGACATCATTTTTCAGTTCATAATATCAAATATATCTTAGGCCTAATTTTTGGTATTTTTTTGGAAACTTTCATTTTTTTGATGAATAGTGAAACCACTAAATGGTAGTTAAAAAAATGAATTTTTTATAAAACCTAATTTTACCGCTTCTGTGAATGGAATTTCAAAAATCCTAGAGACACGGTTGATGTCATTAAGTTAAATGTGGTTCAATGAGATGAAAATAATTTTTGGTGAATAGTAACTTTTTACTTTTTTAGCACGGCTAAAAGTAAATAGGGTAATTAAGGGTAAAAATGATATTATTATTACCCTAACACATTTACTAATTCTATTGGATATGTTTAGTTCGACCAAAAACAACTTTAGGAATAAAATATGACCATTTAGGCCCACTTGGTTTAGATTAGGACATTTATTATTAATTTATTTAAAGAAGGGTTAAAATAGTTAAAATCAAAGTTTAATAAGTATATCATTTTTAATATAGGGTTATACATAAGATAAATTAGACTATAAATATTCATTAGAAATCTAAAAAGATTTCCTAAATAATGGTATTTTTTTATAATTTTTAGACATTAAATATTTTAATTTATTTATGACACAATGTTGATGCCATAATTATCTTATTAATGAAATATTAACATAATTTATATTATAAATACCAAAATAAATTTAATATGAGACTTTTTATGAATTACACTAATTTTATAGGTTAATATGACATGTTAGTATTGATATAAGTAACTTGTTTCGAACTAATCAGTCTATTATGATTTTCAAAAAAATCAATTACTAAATAGTGTCAAAATTGACATAAAATAGTTTTTAAAACAAATATTATATTATTAATTGTTATTTTATTCCTAAAAATATAAGGTTCGGTCAAATGACTTAGATAAGGTTATATATATTAATAATAAACAACTTGGGGTTCTTTTGGCTTCTTATAATAAATTTATTAACCTTATAGTGTAAGAACACAAAAAGACACAGTAAAAGTAAAATTATCTAACTTAATGTTAAATCTAAATGATAAGGATAAATTAGGATCCTAAACATGTCTAAATTCTATTGGATGAGAGGATTTCGACCCATCCGCCCCTTAGTTTCTAAATAAATCAATTTGGAGCTATTTAAAACCGAATTTGGCTTTATAATAAAATAATATTTTTAGTTATTTCAAAGGTGCCCCTCTCCTCCCTTATAAAAGGGAACCTACTCCCTCTCTTTTTCACACCACATTGAGCCTTCAAGCTCGGAAAACCCCTGGAAAATTCTCTTCTCCACTTCCCTAGAAACATCCTAGAGGTCATGGGGTTCTTCAAAGACCAATTTTAGTGCCCTAATAGGAGGACTCAAAGAGGCGCTTCAAAGAAGAGATAATGTCCGTTACTGATTCGTTCAACTTTATTTCTTCTTCCACTTCTTCTTCTTAGGTTGTTTCATTATGAAGTAATAACATCAGTATCAATCATAATATGATATGTTTTTATAAGTATGAAACAACCCTATTTCACCATCTATCCATCCTACGGAAAACGAAATCACCGCGCGTGCGTACGTACGGAATACCGTCTCCACGCCGTGGTGTAATCTATTTTCCACCACCACCTTACATGGATGGGTATAATGGTGTAAATAATAACTATATATGATTATTGTAAAGTGATATTGATTATAAAATAGTATACTGAAATGCCTGGATCGGTTGTGATCACTGAGAGGGGAGGGGTGAATCAGTGATAACTTTTTTTTTCTTTTTATGAATTGTTCCCTTTGGATTATCAATTCAACCTCTGCAGCTGGTTAAAGCCTAGATCTACTCTTTTGGTGGTGCAGTAATAATGAGAGCACAGAACACAGAGATTTACAAGGTTCGGTACAAAGACCTACTCTTTGCCGTGTTGGTTACACCCCCCAACACGGATTCTTCACTATGCCAAAAGATGATTACCCAGTAATTGGTTATACCCCCCAATTACAAGTTGGTTAAACCCCCCAACTCCACAGCATCATCTTCATCATGCCTCCACTTCACTTCTTCAAAGGTGTTGTTCGAAACTTCAAGTAGCTTCAATAGTCTTCAAAAGATCTCGTTGGTCTTGCTCACAGAAAAACCAATCACTTAGAATGATCAGTTCTTTTGCATTCACACACTTAAGTGTGTACTCTTCTTCTCAAGGTTGGTCTTCTTCACATGTGCACACACAAGGGCTAAGCCTTGGCCTTCCACTTTGAACACCTACTGCCAGTAGAGAGTTCTTCTCTTCACTTGGCTCACACAAGGGTATGCCCTCGGGTTCTTCTCCACTTCTTCTCCATGCAAGGTTGCAAGAGTGCGGCCTAGACTGTCTTCAAATGCCGCGAAAGATGCACTGGCCGCGGGCGCGCAGGTGCTACTGCCGCGCAAGCACTCGGGTGTGCAAAGTGCAACACCGCGAGGCGTGCAAGCTACTCCTGCCGCGCAAGTATGCGGGCAGAGAGAGCTCCTTCCTGTCGCGCAAGGGAGACACGCAGGGGACTTCGTCGGGGCCTCGAGTGGCTCCGGGATTCTCAGTCGCGCAAGAGGCTGCGCAGAGGTACTTCGCGTAGCTCGGATGGCTTCGTGGGACTCTCGAGTTCTCAAAGGATCAGCAAGCATCTCCAATGCCTCGGATGCTCCTTTTATAGGCAGAGGAATGTGAATGGAGTCTGCGGAATCCAATACTCGAATGCCCGAAATCATCGGCGTTTTGAAAACTTCAAACGCGTTAAATATCTTCCGCGTATCTCGTTCTTCTTCTCTGTTTTAATGCGGGTTTTCCATTTTTCGGTTTCCTTCACGTGCATGCGACTTAGAACGCATGCACGGCCTTCGTTTTGGCTTATGCATGCAAAGCATGCTCTCCACGTGGCCTCGGCACCTTCGGTTGCTTCGGCCGAACTTCAAATTCCCCATCCAACGTTTGCATGCATATTTTATTGCATGTATATGTTAAGTAGGGCCAGACGATCACAATGGAGGTCTTACTTTGATTGGAGGGGGCCGGAATCTCGAATGCCGTCGTCGGGTGGCCTCTGGTTCAGAGGGAGACGTTGGGTGGCTTCGGGGTGGCTCGACGAAGGATATGAGCCGGGAGCCGTTGGATCGGGCGATCGAAATACATCGGACGGCCTGGATCAGATCGCCTCTCCGCGGATCAGATGTGCGGTCGAGATCTGGCGCGCGATCGATCGTGCGGCCAGGATCGCTCCCGCGGAAAAATTCCGCGTCCCACATCGAAACGGGCTCCTGTTTTTCCACGGTTTATCAAAGATGCGCTCCCTTCCACCGCTCAATTGAACTTCTCCCCTCCCGGTGCCGCCCCGCACCGGGTTCTCTCTGCGGGCGCACTCTGCGCCCACCTTGCTCCCTGCGGGCGCGCCACTGGCGCCCACTATGCATCCTCCGGGCGCGCTCTGGTGCCCATGCTGCGCAGGCCTGATCCCCTGCGTGGCCCCGACTTACACACGGCCGCGGCCTCTCGGGCTGGCCCCATGGGATCCCCTTGGGCGTGCTGACCTAGTCCCACATGTGCCTTGGGTTGAACCCTTAAGGCTGTCTTGAGATGGCTAATTTTTTGCAAGTAATAGAACAAGTACTTTGTTAAAAACAAAGTAACCAAGTTCAAATTCCACTTCAACCTTCTTCATTTTTCTTCTTCATTACAATTCCTCCATCCTCCTCACATATACTCAGTACATAGAATGTGGAATTCCCGAAGGGTCTTCTTCATCAACCGAGCTCCTAAATCAAACATATTCTTCAAAGAACATCATTGATCTAATCAGAGAGGTCGGAACAAATTTAAATCCTCATGCACTAAGAGATAGTGCATGGTCTTCTAATCATGTTGTGACAATGTATCTCCTTGATACACGTGCTTTGAACTTATGATCAGCTTAGCAATCGTCTGATTTAATGCTTCTGTAATCATCAATCTTCAAGATGTACTTAATCAGATGGCACACCATGACAAGTTATTGACAACAAATGCAATTACTTCACTTGGGCACAACAATCTCCCCCTTTGTATTTGGTTGTCAATACTCCGAATCACACTGAGAGAATGTCGTGTGCCTGATGATTTCTCCCCCTTATTGGCCAACAAATGCAAAGGGATGAATGAAAGCCATACTCAGAGTATAGAGCTTCTGGAACCTGCACATCTTCAACTACCAATGCTCCCCCTCAGGGGATGCACTCATCTCCTTCAATTCCCTGCATGTAAGTACAAGAATACAAAAATTTAGGGAATAAGGAGGGACCTTCTTCTTCCTCAAGTGAGAGTAGAAGGTTGAACATGAAGTTTCATCCTCAATTCAACAAATCTTTCCGTAGGCATTGCTTTGGTGAAAATGTCTGCCACCTGATCTTGAGTAGGAATGTAGTCTAGCTTGATGTCTCCACTGGCGACCCTTTCATTGATGAAATGATATTTTATATCAATGTGCTTGGATCTGGAGTGTTGGATAGGATTATTAGACAACCCAATTGCACTTTGATTATCACATAAGATCCTCAATGGTTTTTCAGCTGTAATCCTCAAATCTGCTAGCTGCACCTGCATCCAAATCATTTGAGTACATGCATGTGTAGCGGCCACATACTCTGCTTCAGCTGTGCTCAATGTTACAGAATTTTGTTTCTTGCTGTACCAGCTAACACATCCTTCTCCCGGAAAGAAGGTTCCACCAGATGTGGATCTTCTATCAGTGCAATCACCAGCCCAATCAGTATCTGTGAATCCCAACAACTGTATGTTTGCACTGTGTTTGTATAAGAGTCCATAGTTGAGGGTTCATTTAACATATCTCGGGATTCTTTTGGCTGCAGTTAAATGAGATTGTTTTGGGTCACTTTGGAATCTGGCACACAAAGTCACTGCATATGCTATATCTGGCCTTGAAGCCGTGAGATAAAGTAGACTGCCAATAATTCTTCTGAACTCTTTCTGATCAACATTGTTGCCTTCTTCATCCTTGCATAGCTTGGTTCCGACAGAAATGGGTGTGGAGACTTCCTTTGAACTTTCCATTCCAAACCTTTTCACTAAGTCCCTTGCGTACTTCTCTTGTGAAAGAAATATGGAGTTTTGTATTTGTTCCACCTGAAATCCTAGAAAATATGTCATTTGACCAAGCATCGACATTTCAAAAGTTCTTTTCATCTGCTCAGCAAATTCTTCACATAGTCCTTCCTTGTTACCAGCAAAAATGATATCATCTACATAAATAATGACTATGAGGGTACCATTGGCCATTCCTCTGACATAGAGGTTACTGTCAACTGTTCCTTTGACAAATTTCATGTTTTTAAGACAACCATCCAATTTTGAGTACCAGGCTCTAGGGGCCTGCTTCAATCCATACAAGGCTTTTCTCAATCTGCACACCATACTACCATCTTTGTCCAGCAAAAATCCCTCTAGTTGTTCAATATACACCTCTTCTTCAAGATCTCCATTCAGAAATGCAGATTTCACATCCATCTGATAGACCTTGTACTGCTTGTGTGCTGCAACTGCTAAGAACATTCTGATAGTTTCCAGTCTTGCAACTGGTTCAAAGGATTCCTCAAAGTCGATTCCTTCCATTTGTGAATATCCTTTATATACAAGTCTGGCTTTGTTTCTGGAAACCTCTCCCTTTTCATTGAGTTTGTTTCTAAACACCCACTTTGTCCCAATAACATTTTTATTTTTGGGCCTTGGCACAAGATCCCAAGTGGAGTTCTTTTCAATTTGATTGAGTTCCTCATGCATAGCTTATATCCATTCCTCATGTACAACTGCTTCAGCCACTGTGTGATGTTCAACTTGAGAAACCAGTGCAGTCTGATCTTCCAATCTCAATCTTCTTCTAGTCTTTACTGAGGACTGTAGGTCTCCAAGGAAATTTTCTGTGTCAACATGTTTCTTCAATTTGTTGTATCTGATTCTTCCATTTTAATTACCTTCATCTTCATCACTGGTATATTCAGAGTTGATCTCACCAGTAGTTGGTGTTAGCTTAGGTAATTCTGCATTCTTCTGTTCCAAGGATGTGTCATTCTTTGAGTCATCATCATCCACAGTGTATGGCTTGGTGTTGTTTTCAATTATTATTACATCACTGCAGTCAATCATTTTATTCAACCTCTTATTCCAGCATCTGTAGCCTTTTCCATCAGGTAGGTAACCCATAAAGATTCCTTCTTCAGCTTTTTCTTCAAACATTCCCAGATTGATGTTTTTAATCTTGATGATACAGGGACTGCCAAAGACTTTGAAATATTTAACAGTTGGTTTTCTGTTAAACCACATTTCATAGGCTGTCGTTTGTGTTTCTAGTCTCAGGAGACATCTGTTCTATATGTGTATAGCAGTGCATACTGCTTCTCTCCAGAAAAACTTAGAGATATCATGCTCAGCTAACATAGTCCTCCCCATTTCAACTATGCTTCGATTCTTTCGTTCAGCCACTCCATTCTGTTGTGGAGTATATGGTGTACTATATTGATGTTTGATTCCATGCTTGACCAGATAGCTTTCAAAGACATCACCGGTATATTCTTTTCCATTGTCTGATCTTACTTTCTTGATGCAGAGCTCTAGTTCCTTCTCAGCCTGCCTTCTGAAAGTCTTGAACATCGTGATTGCCTCTGACTTGTGTTTCATGAACATGACATTGGTCATCCGAGTGTAATCATCAATGAAGGTTATAAAATAGAAATCTCCTCTTGTAGAATTCTATCTCATCGGTCCACATATGTCTGTATGGATGAGTTCAAGAGGCCTAGTAGACATGATATCAACTCCTTTGTGTGACCTATGGGTCAGTTTTCCCTTCTGACATGTGTCGCAGACTTCATCTCTTTCTCTCTTTAATTTGGGTAGATCTCGTACAACATTGTACTTCAGAATTTTACTCATACTCCTTTGACCAAGATGGCCAAGTCTCCTATGCCAGAGGTTGTTTTCATCTTTAGAGCTAAGAAAACAAGAATTGATGGGATCACCAATTTGAAATAGATTTCCAGTGGTTCTTCTTCCTTGAGTGATGATTTTTTCATCCTTTGAGCTCTTGATGATGCATGAGTCCTTCTGGAACAACACCTCATGTCCATCATCACATAATTGACTTACACTTAGTAGGTTGTCCTTTAATCCTTCAACAAACAACACATCATTGGATTTTAGATTTGTTGTTGCAATCATAGCCCTTCCAACTCCCTTGATTTTCAGAGAACGATCATTTCCAAACACCACGGTTCCTCCCTCATGACTTTCAATGTTGCTCATAATTTTTGTATCACCAGTCAGGTGGGATGAGCATCCACTATCAAGAATCCATGACTTGGTTTTACTGCTGGCTTTTAGAGCCACTTCAGCAAAGCATGTGATTTCATCATTGGTTTCTTGAATGCCTTTCCCTTTCATGTCTTTGACTTTTTGTTTAGGAAGAGTTGTCATACATTTATCAGCTCTATGACCTTGTTGGTCACATCTTCCACAGGCTTCACTCAGGCAGTCAAATGTGTTCTGAGTTGGTGATTGTGATGCTTTCTGCAAAACACTCTGGGTTTCAGGATGTCTCCACCTTGACTCATGCCTCATGTTTGGACGATACATGTTATACCATCATGCATAGGCCTTATGTCCAAACACACCACAACACCAGCAGTAGCCTCTGAACCTTGACCTTCTTTGTTGATAAGAGTCATGTTGTAATTTTCTATCCAAGATTTGAGTAGTCCTTCCTGAGGATTTCCTTTCTTCCATTGAAGATGATTTTACACAGGTTGGTTCATGGCATGTTTGTCTCAATTTTATCTTTGAACCTGCATTGTTAGAAATAAAAGATGTATTTAGAGATTTTCTTAGTGGTAAATGGACCTGCCTCTGAGCACCAGCATAAGATGATTCTGCCTTGACCTCAACAGCCTTGTTGAAGTCTTCTCTTATCTTTGTCAAGCTATTCTTTGCTTCAATACACTTGGAATGTGTCACTGATTTCTCTTCTTCTTTGAGGTGAAGTTTCTCCTCAAGATCTTTTGCTATCTTGTCCAGCTCAGCTACCTTCAGTTTGTGTCTCTTGATTTCATCAATGTACATTGTCTCTTTCTTCATACATTCTTCCAACTCCTCAGTCATCCTTTTGGTTTCCTTTTGTAACAATCTCTTCTCTTTCTTGAGTTCAGTGTTCTGTTCAAGGCAAGCCACTAGTTCATCTTTAAATATGTGTTCGAGCTCTGTTCGTTCACTTTCATCATCTTCACTACTGCAGGTGTAAAACCCTTTTTCCACATGAGCCATAAAATTCGTTTCTTCTTCTGATTGACTGGTTGAAGTGAAGTCTGATTCTTCCTCTTTGCTTACATAGCTTCTTCTTTCACCAGGAACGATCCTTTTCTTTCTTGCACCAGATCTGTTTCCTTCTCTTGGGTATCTACTCCATTTCTTCTTTTGTGACTTATCATCTTCAATATCTGGAGTACTAGATCATTTCTTAGGACAGTTAACAGCAAAGTGTCCGATGTTATTGCAATTTAAACATCTCGATGGTGATTTCCCTTTTCCCCGGAATTTAGTTTTTCCAAACCTTTTAGAGAAAAGAGAAATAATCGTGTTGAGATATTCATCCTTTTCTTCATTGTCAGAATCACTTGATTCTAGGACTTCGTCATCTTTTATCTTGAGTTGTCTCATGGCCTCAAAAGCCATCTCATACTTGATCTTCTTCTTGAATACTGGGATCTTCCTCATTTCATATGCAATGAGAATGTTGTGTAGTTCATCAAGAGAGAGATCATCTCTGTCTTCTAATGCTGAGACTTTGGGGTCAAACCTGTCAGGAAAATTTTTCATTAGTTTTTTAACAATAGTGGAGTCCTCCAACTTTTCTCCAAAGCCCAGAATGTTACTGAAAATTTCATTGACTCTTGTGAAATAATCATCAATATTTTCTTCTTCTCCCATCTTGACATCTTCAAACTTGCTTCTCCAAATTTGTAATTTGGCTTCCTTGACTTTCATGTTGCCTTCATAACTACTTTCCAATTTGTCCCAAATTTCTTTAGCATTCTTGAGTCCCATGACTTTTGTGTATACCTTTTCTGAGAGTGACATAAGAATGGCATTTTGAGCTTTACCATCAACTTTCATATTTCTTTTCTCATCGAGTGTCATAGCAGCTTCATTGGCAAGAGGAGGGAATCCAAATAAGGCTGCATTTCTAACTTCAAGGCCGAGAGATAGAAGGTAGGGTAACATTCAATTCTTCCAGCTGTGGTAATTCTTTCCATCGAATGTAGGAACACCCCTACTATTAACAGAATTCAGATTGTCCATCTTCTCAGAAGTAGATCCTTACAGAGGCAACCTCCCTCTGATACCACTTGAAATGCCTGGATCGGTTGTGATCACTGAGAGGGGAGGGGTGAATCAGTGATAACTTTTTTTTTCTTTTTATGAATTGTTCCCTTTGGATTATCAATTCAACCTCTGCAGCTGGTTAAAGCCTAGATCTACTCTTTTAGTGGTGCAGTAATAATGAGAGCACAGAACACAGAGATTTACAAGGTTCGGTACAAAGACCTACTCCTTGCCGTGTTGGTTACACCCCCCAACACGGATTCTTCACTATGCCAAAAGATGATTACACAGTAATTGGTTATACCCCCCAATTACAAGTTGGTTAAACCCCCCAACTCCACAGCATCATCTTCATCATGCCTCCACTTCACTTCTTCAAAGGTGTTGTTCGAAACTTCAAGTAGCTTCAATAGTCTTCAAAAGATCTCGTTGGTCTTGCTCACAGAAAAACCAATCACTTAGAATGATCAGTTCTTTTGCATTCACACACTTAAGTGTGTACTCTTCTTCTCAAGGTTGGTCTTCTTCACTTGTGCACACACAAGGGCTAAGCCTTGGCCTTCCACTTTGAACACCTACTGCCAGTAGAGAGTTCTTCTCTTCACTTGGCTCACACAAGGGTATGCCCTCGGGTTCTTCTCCACTTCTTCTCCATGCAAGGTTGCAAGAGTGTGGCCTAGACTGTCTTCAAATGCCGCGCAAGATGCACTGGCCGCGGGCGCGCAGGTGCTACTGCCGCGCAAGCACTCGGGTGTGCAAAGTGCAACACCGCGAGGCGTGCAAGCTACTCCTGCCGCGCAAGTATGCGGGCAGAGAGAGCTCCTTCCTGTCGCGCAAGGGAGACGCGCATGGGACTTCTTCGGGTCCTCGAGTGGCTCCAGGATTCTCAGTCGCGCAAGAGGCTGCGCAAAGGTACTTCGCGTAGCTCAGATGGCTTCGCGGGACTCTCGAGTTCTCAAAGGATCAGCAAGCATCTCCAATGCCTCGGATGCTCCTTTTATAGGCAGAGGAATGTGAATGGAGTCCGCGGAATCCAATACTCGAATGCCCAAAATCATCGGCGTTTTGAAAACTTCAAACGCGTTAAATATCTTCCGCGTATCTCGTTCTTCTTCTCTGTTTTAATGCGGGTTTTCCATTTTTTGGTTTCCTTCACATGCATGTGACTTAGAACGCATGCACGGCCTTCGTTTTGGCTTATGCATGCAAAGCATGCTCTCCACGTGGCCTCGGCACCTTCGGTTGCTTCGGCCGAACTTCAAATTCCCCATCCAACGTTTTCATGCATATTTTATTGCATGTATATGTTCAGTAGGGCCAGACGATCACAATGGAGGTCTTACTTTGATCGGAGGTGGCCGGAATCTCGAATGCCGTCGTCGGGTGGCCTCTGGTTCAGCGGGAGACGTCGGGTGGCTTCGGGGTGGCTCGACGAAGGAGATGAGCCGGGAGCCGTTGGATCGGGCGATCGAAATACATCGGACGACCTGGATCAGATCGCCTCACCGCGGATCAGATGTGCGGCCGAGATCTGGCGCGCGATCGATCGTGCGGCCAGGATCGCTCCCCCAGAAAAATTCCGCGTCCCACATCGAAACGGGCTCCTGTTTTTCCGCGGTTTATCAAAGATGCGCTCCCTTCCACCGCTCAATTGAACTTCTCCCCTCCCGGTGCCGCCCCGTACCGGGTTCTCTCTGTGGGCGCGCTCTGCACCCACCTTGCTCCCTGCGGGCGCGCCACTGGCGCCCACTATGCATCCTTCGGGCGCGCTCTGGCGCCCATGCTGCGCAGGCCTGATCCCCTGCGTGGCCCCGACTTACACACGGCCGCGGCCTCTCGGGCTGGCCCCATGGGATCCCCTTGGGCGTGGTGACTTAGTCCCACATGTGCCTTGGGTTGAACCCTTAAGGCTGGCTTGAGATGGCTAATTTTTTGCAAGTAATAGAACAAGTACTTTGTTAAAAACAAAGTAACCAAGTTCAAATGCCACTTCAACCTTCTTCATTTTTATTCTTCATTACAATTCCTCCATCCTCCTCACATATACTCAGTACATAGAATGTGGAATTCCCGAAGGGTCTTCTTCATCAACCGAGCCCCTAAATCAAACATATTCTTCAAAGAACTTCATTGATCTAATCAGAGAGGTCGGAACAAATTTAAATCCTCATGCACTAAGAGATAGTGCATGGTCTTCTTATCATGTTGTGACAATGTATCTCCTTGATACACGTGCTTTGAACTTATGATCAGCTTAGCAATCGTCTGATTTAATGCTTCTGTAATCATCAATCATCAAGATGTACTTAATCAGATGGCACACCATGACAAGTTATTGACAACAAATGCAATTACTTCACTTGGGCACAACATATACATACACTCCAATACAATTCCACGATCATGAGAACGATATAATCGCTCGTGCGTACGTACGGACTACCGTCTCCACGACGCGATGAGATTCATTCTCCACATTAACCATTCATGAATGATTATAAAGTATATATAAAAATAATCATGAAATATATGAAATAATAATGATACTAGATTTATTTGTATATATATGTATTTCTTCTACTTAATTCCATTCAACTCAATAAGGAAATGAAAACAGCGTTCATGCGTACGTACGACATACCGTCTCTATGAACGGTGTATTTCGTTCCATTTACTGATCTATTATATATATGTATATTCTGAATATATATTATATATAAATCATGTTTTATATTCTGGAATTAAGTAATCATGATCTAAGTAATCATATGAATAATTACAAGTCAAAGCACGGATGACAAATGAAACGATTTTACCCAAAACGCTCTTTAACATGGAATTTACAAAGGAACGTGTAATATAAAGTCATAAGTGAACCATATATGATATCATAACAATGAGTATGATTCTAGAATAAGTCAATGACATTATTTAAATCATTATATCAGAGGTTCGGACACTTACTAAGAAAATCGGACCTAAGGTAAGGGACAAATTTTCAATATCATTTTTATCCGAGATTGCTTATACGTAAGTATTTACTAGGGTTACGTTTATCATCCATGAACGTGTTTTCTAAAAATGTTTTCATAAAATGTTTACCATTTATCCATGAATTTTTAAAGCCATTTTTAGCCTTTATTGACTTTTTACCACATTGTATGAATGGAATCTTTCCTTTGGTTACCATATAAGGTACTTTCTGACTTTTCCGACAAAAGTGCGAGGAGAATGTTATTTTTATCTTATACGGCGTGAACGTATTTTTATGATTTCATAATGCCTCATTTTCCAAGATATTCCTCTACAGGATTGCATGATTATTTTCAACAAAACCCTTTATCTTTTAAAATTGCATGTAATTTTGTGAAAAGAAAATTATTTTAAAGAAGAAAGGATATTTTCCTCAAGAATTCATTTGAATTGTTTTGTCAAAACTATTTTTCCATCTAAGATGACAGTATTTCATATGTGTATGTTTCAAGTAAAATGTCTCTATTATTTAAATTGTTTCAATTTTCTTATGATGAAATGATATCAATTGTTTATGGATTATGTTATGATGGAATGATGTTTAAGAATCCCATTTTATTACATGGGTTACGCTATGATGTATGATTTATGATTTTGTGGCACACAAAAGAATGATTTCATTATGAGATGGGTGGGACCTATATATCCCTCCAATGCATTGGGTAAAGATTTATATCTCATGAGATAGACATGGCTGGAATGACAAGTTAAACCGGTTCAGTAATACAAGACTGGAATGAAGAGTGAACTCGATTCAGAAAGGGAATTTGTCCACTGATATGGTCCTGGCAGCAATGCCTTGGCTACTATGGAAATCATAACAAGTGCTGAATGGTTTCCACAATTACATGTTCTATTCCCATGCTATTTTATCATTCTTAATTTTTCTTTATGATCTATGCCTTACGTACTTCCTTGTTTTGTGTCATTTCTCAAGCTTTTGATGTTTAGACATTATGTTCATGTTTTTAAGTTCAAATGTATATGGTATGTTTTATTTTATCCATGCTTACCCTTACTGAGCATTTGAGCTCACCCTTTTTAAGTTTTATTTTCCCCTGGATATAAAGAAAGGTTTTAGGTAAGAAAAAAAGGGAAGATCTTTATGGGAGATGTTGAAGATCTTTCACCACGATTAGAAGATTACGTTCCAGGTTTCCAAAGACACTAAACTATTACAGTCCTTGTGTGTCTGTTTTTGTTATGTATTAAGTATTCCACTAAAGGAATGTAATGTCCATGTACGTCATGCTTTGGGTCTCTACAAGAATTCTCTTTACCTTTATCATTATATCGTCAATAGTTTCTAGGCCTTTTTGTTTTCTCTCACCAACATCATGCCAACAAGTTGGAATTTAACATCTCTTTCAATATAATTCATTACATAGTTCCATTGAAATATCATAATAGTTATTATTATTATAGAACAATTACGCCAAATATACGTACTAATCTTGCATACCTAGAAATTAATGTGAGATTTATCTCAACATTTCTTCCATTGATAGAATAGTTTATTTAGAATGTTAGTTTGGTTGAGGGTTCTGAGTAATAATTATATTATGTTCAGTATCCATAGTCCTCTAAAGACTCTTCCAAAAAAAATTTGTAAATCAAGGATTTTGATCAGACTTAAGCAATAGAGGTTAACCATGAAGTCTTAAAACATCATTAATGTATAATATTTTTGGATTACCTAGAGTAAAATATTCCATTATTTCAAGGAAATGTGCCAATTTTGTAAGACAATCAACAAATACCCATTTTTTCATAATTAATTCTCTGTGTGCATGGTATTCCTATGACAATGTCAATATTAATTTCATCCCACATCCACATAAGAAGATGTAGAGTTTGAATAACTTCTCTACGATGTTGTCTCTCAACCTCCACTTATTAAAAAACTAAACACCTTGACACATAGATATAAATTTACTACTTCATGCTATCCCATGAAATATGATCCTTCGTATCTCTGTACATCTTACTGCTACTAGAGTGTGTTGAGAAATTTGAAATTTGATCATTATATAACAGTTCCATTTTTATCCCATGTATTAGTATAACTCATATCCTCTTTCTAAATTCATAACTCCATCCTCACACACGATTTCGTCCAATATACCATCATTTATGAATTTTTATTTTCATTCGATGGATCTCATAATCAAATTGAGAACTTATTATCTTCTCTAGAAAAGATAGTTAATAAATTATTTCAAAAAGGAATTGTGGTTCCTCTCCATTAACAATTCTAATATCTGTATTAACTATATTCATTATCATATGATCCCTCTCAATCCCAATTTGGGCTACAATTTGGTGATTATTCTTTCTTACTGTATATGATTCTTATTTTCTTTTCTTAGGTGGTAGTGTATTGAAGAATCATAACCTTTGAATAACTTGAGCCATCTATGTTTCCTCATATTATGTTTTTTCTGTGTAAACAAATATTTCAAACTCTTATGATTCATATATATCTTACATCTTTCACCATAGAGATAGTGTCTCTATATTTTTAGATAAAATTTTATGGCTTCTAACTCATGATCACAAGTCGGATAATTTTTTTCATGTATGTGTTAAATTACATAGATGCATAAGAAATATGCTTATCATTTTTCATAAGGAGACAACCCATTTTATTTTTAGATGCATCACTATATATCACAAACCCATCATTTGCAAATGTAAGAGTCAAAATTGGAGAATTGAAAAATATTCTCATCAATTATTCAAAAAATAATATAGATTCTTTTTTCCATATAAACTTAACCCATTTATTTGTGAGCTTGTTTAGTGGATTATCTAGTTCAGAAACATTCATTACGAAATTCCCTTTGTAACCTACTATGAAACAGACATTTTGGAGATCTATTTTTTTCATTGGCAGAGGGTATTCATGAATTTAATCTTTCATCACAACATCAACAAAGATTCCATACTTAAAGACAATAGGGCCTTGAAAAGAATCTATTTGCAGCCAGAATTTACACTTACTAAACATCCCATAGAAATCTTTTCTCCTATGTGTTTCCATATAAACCTACAAATGGTTCTCATGGTCCAAAAATATTTCGTAATATATCAATATATAAATAATAAATATAAAAATAGAAGCATGAAGATAATCCTTGAAAACTCAGTTCATTAGATCCATGAATACAAATGGACAATTAGTTTGTCCAAATGGAATTTCTATAAATTAGTAATGTGAATACCTATTTTGAAATGTTGTCTTTGTAATATCTTCCATCCCCACACTAAACTAATGATATATACATCTATGGTAAATCAGTGAAAAATATTGAATGTTTGATGTTGATCAATTAAAACATCATTGTGCGGAATGGGTTACATGTTCATCATTGTAATAGCATTGATTTCAATATAGTCTCTGCATAACCTGATAGACCCATATTTCATCTTGGAAAATAGGATAGGGGCTTCCCATAGGGAAACTATAGGGAGAATAAATCAATTCTCACTCAATTCACCTTATTTTTTTGTCTTTTCTACCATTTCTATATTGGTTATTCTTTATGGTCTCTATGATATAGGTCTTGCACCATGAATTAAATAAATAGAGAAATCAACATGTAGCTCGGGAGTATGTCTAGGTAAATTGTATGGAAATAAATCAGTATATTCATAGAAAATTTGTGCATCTTCAAGTTTAAGATTAATATCCTCAACCCTGGATGTTTTTTACTCCTCCACCTCTAAAATTTCATTTATTATAGATACTATATGCGGATGTGGATGAGAATTATAATATGTGGTTTCATATCTAATGATATGGGATTCAAAACCTTTTCTCACAAATTGTAACATAATTTATATTAAAATAATATTGTTCATCATAGTTTAAAATATAGTTAAAAATGATGGTTATATCAAAGTAAATCATAGCTAAGATGATATGGTAAGAAACTAAAGTACATTTATGTGCCATAAATATGACATACTAACACATCTTTGTTGCAATGATACTGCCCCTAGGAGTTTTCCTTGAAAACACCTTTATTAAATAAAAATTGAAATGTATTATCTTTAGGGAAAACATGGTGCTTATTAAAGAATGAAATGACCTGGAATCAAAAAAATCATGGGATAAATTTGTGGAAATTATTAAAGTACCTTCAATCATATCATTATGAACTTCCTCCTCTACTATTGTGATTGGATAAACATATCCTTGTTCTAGTGACCTTTTTTAGGCATGTTTACTTGATTCTTAGGAAAATAATTTTCATAGTGTCACATCCCTCTAAATTTTTATAATTGAACATAGTTGACTCGTTTCTTCCCCATCATTAATTAGCCCGATGACCTTTTTACCACAATAATAACAAACTCCATTTCCTTTAATGCATTTTGAAAGATGATCCATTCATCCTTTTTTCATTTTGGGAATTACATCATTCCCTTCTTCTTCTTTTCTGATTCACATTTTCAATGGTTGTTAGAATACCTCTTCTTATATTGTTTTACCTTGAATGTATTTGATCTATAAAATAAGATCTCTATTTTTATGGAATATAACACTATTGAGACATATGTTGAAAATGATTGAGAAGTAAATGACCATTAGATACGTGGCTCAAGACATTCAATGAAATTATTAATCATGTGTTATGAATCACATATGTATTCAATAACATAACTATCTAGTATTTCAAAGGTCTCTTCATACTCCAAAACACTCTCTTCTTCCCTTTTCTTTAAGAAAATTAATTTTCTCTTCATTTTAGTTTATTCATAAAAGGGGAATTATTTGTTGAATAATGTATCTTTAAAAGTTTATTAATCCATTCAGTATATTGTTTCCTCCCCTTTAGTATTTTGGATCAATGAACACCATTGGTCAATATCTACCTTGAGAATATATACATCATGTTCTACCTTTTCATTTTAATTACGTCAAAAAACATGAAATATGATTTCAAGGGACATGAATCCCTAATCAGCTACCAGTGGATTAGTAGTCCCACTAAAATAAAAAGGATTCATGCTCATAAGAAGATAAAACATAGGTGTAATATGATTATTTTTCACAACCTGATAATCTCTTCAATATATAGTCACGATCTGCTCATCTCCAACACTAACTATCTTGACATGCTTAGTGGGGAAATCCATAAATTTTATATGGTTATTGATTACCATTTTTTCATTATCATTCAACACTAAACAATGGAATACACTTAATTAGGTTATGAAATCATAAATTAGAATTATAAATACACTAAACATATGATGGACATTTATTCATATAAACTCTCATAACCGTAAACATGGTTTCATTGAGAACATATTTACTTTTCAACCTTTAATATTGGTTTGTAAAGTAAGTTTGAATTATCCTAATAATCTATACTAGGAGTGTCAAACTAGGTATACAGTAAGGCCCATTTTCATGTACCAGGTTACCCCGAGGTAGGTCCGGATCTCCATTTTGGAGTTGTTACTGCTAGGTACATCTATTTTAGAACCACTTCAACTTATAGTATACAGATAGGGATATATGGATAGAAATACCCACATAATATTTACTTTATTGATATTTTAGGATGTTATATTATGATTATCCTCAATGTATATCTTAGGGTTATGTACTTTAAAATATGTTCTCTAAATATTGTTTCCAATGTTGCTTCTAAAATTTTTATTATACCAATATCAACACGCTTAGACCAGAAGCATGGAGTCGATTCATTAATTTACTACATTGGTAGGATTACAAAGAATACAATTCAGAAGGACAAATCAGTTTAGTAGTTTTGAAATACTAGATTACACAAATGATACTCATATTAAATTAGGAAAGTTATATAATTAAATATAGTACATAACAAAATGAAATAAACAACATCCTTGAAACTCATTCCAAGGATTCCTCTTCATAATGTGGGGAAAGGAAACATAATAATGGTGAGATAAAATTATAATTAAGGATTAAATGGATAAAAAAATAATTAAGTAAATTCAATAATTCATTGAAATTATGAAAAGGTAAATAATAATAAAAACATTCCATTATTAAAATAAAAATGAAAATGAATCGATAGATTTATTCATAGTGAAAATTTAATAGAAAGTAATTAATGGGTACTAAATGAAGAAAATGATTATTTTGTGGAATTCATGTATTTTTATCATGAACCATTATATTATTGAGATGGAATAATTCTATGTGTAGAAACTGAACTGATTTTGTTTAGAATCAACTATGAAGGGTTTTTCACCAACTTTTTTTCTCATGAGACCTGTCAATGAATCAATGGGCCATAACATGACTCACCTATAATTAAATTCTATATAATTTTTCAGGCATATATTTAATTCAATAAAAATATTCCTTATATATTTTTTATTAGAAGATATAGGCACATCTATATATCCCTAGTTAAAAAACATTCAAAATAAACACAGTATGTAAAATTTTATACGACTAAGACAATAATAATATCCATGACACAAGAATATGGATATATAATAGATATATAATTTCAAATATAAATTGATCTGAAATGGGATGTATATACACCACATATGAATTATTAGGCGAACAATATCAATTATGTCTCAGTGAAATGGAAATTGAGGGGAAGTCCCTTACCTTAATTACCTTATAAATTTCTCTTGTTTACAGCTCCTGATCAACAAATTAATTTTTATCAAAATACTGATCCAAAAGTGAAATTTATTAATTTATATAACTATTTATTAATTATAATCATTGTTTTATATTTCATTATTTTATTAGATTAAAATTGAAGCGTTGGATATCATGTTTTACATAAAAATTCCCAGTTTTGAAACAGTTTTGCTAATTTATCTAATTGTAAAATTTAAATTAATATAACTAATTTAAAATTTATATAATTAAAATAATTATATGTTAATATATTATATATAGTTTATAAAATAAATCCCTAAGTATGGATTTATGTGTTTACTGGGAAATGTCTCCATATGTGGTTGATCGACAATTGATGGCACATTGACGGGAGACTGGGAATGAAATGTTTTAAAATTATATATATTATAGTATCGTAATTACTGTAGGATAAAATAATTAATATATAGTTATATTAATTACATATTTGAACATTTAATGATTGGTTAGTGAATTTTTGTGGAAAAAGAATGGGGAAGCATAACTTAAAGGAAACTTTGTTTTGTGGGAGTTCGTGTCCTTGGTTTTAATGACCGTTTTTCTTATTTAAGTGTAAATAAGTTCACATAAAATGTCTATAATTTTCTATAATTAGAATTAATAATTATAAAAAATAATTTTAAATGTTTATATAAATAATTTGGTAAACTTTTATTGGGTCGGTTCATAAAATAAACTTTTAGTGATAATTTATGAGATTAATTTGGGTGTTTTTTTCGATCATTTAACACTTGTTTTGTATAATAAATTAATTACATGTTTATATAGTTGTCCCATAACTTTAATTATGATGTACTTCATATTACATAATCTGGTTCTACCATATAAAAATTTTTCATGAACATCCTTGAATGGGAAATTGAAGAACAATTATCCATCTTCCAGGACGGTTGTAAAGTGGCACATCAGGGACGATGATTTTGTTTTCAATATAAAAGATAGTGAAAAAGGAGTTTTATGATGGGTATTTCATTAAAATTATATCATTCCAGCATGTACATAATAATGGATTTATCAAGATGATTTCGATAGAGGGAGTGATGAGAGTTTAATAAAAGAATGGACTTGAAAAGAAAATAAAAGGAAAAGAACGAGAATTTTACCTCTTAAATACTCTTCTTTGAGAACCTCCTAATGGAAATGGGTTTTGGTATTCTGGTTTGACCAAGATATCTTAGATGTGTGGATATAATATGGAAGCTAATTATCTCATCACATTGACATGATTCAAGTCTTAGAGATGTGATAAAAAGAGGGGGTGAGGGGTGGTTTTTATGGTAGAGGAGATGTGTGATGATGAACTACGATGAATGGTTTCTTGATGTTTCTATGGTTGAATGTTTTGGTTTTTTCGGTGGTGATGATGAAATTTGAAGAATTCCTCTTCCGGCGAGCTGGTGTGGTCTTAGCTGGTGATATAGAAGGTGGATATTGGATGACGACAGAAGATCGTGATGATGAAGGTTGGAAGGTGATGTGATTCCAGATGACGGGTGTCTCTCGGGTTGAGGTCTCCTCGATCGACGGGTCCATCATGTGTTTTTGATTTTTGAATTTCGAACTTGATAAATTTGTTTCTTATAACTTTGTTTTTGTTTACGGTGTGGTGTTTGGTTACCGCTCACCCTAAAAAGTATCCATTTTGAAAATAAAAAAAGAATATTTGGTGGAGGGGTGATTTCTCATTATTTAAATTATTATTTTGTTATTTTGATCAAGATAACATGGAATGTTGTTTATAGGGAACAAAATGTAATATGTTTATTTGAGTTTGATCCAAGTGTTCATACATCATCCAAAAATCACCTATGACTCAATAAATGTTTTATTTATCATTTATCATAAATTATCATATTTTACAATTTACCAAAAAATTCATGTATTTTTGAAAAATCCAAAAATTTAATGCTAATAAATTTTTAACATGAATAACTAAAAGATGGAATGAATTTTTGGAAATTAATATTATAAATTTACTAAATCTAATTTTTAATTATATTCGTCACTTAATCAAAAAATACATATTTTAAATATATATCTCATTTTATAACATTATGAAAATTTTACTAAGGACTCAAAATATTATCCTATAATCATAATATGAAAAAAAAATATGAAAAAATTTTATGAAAAATAATTTTATTTTGAAAAATTAAATTAATTATAAACTTTTAAATAAACATTTACATTTGATAAATAATACTAATAATTAATTAATAATTTCAAAAGCATTTATTTACAATAATTATATCATAGATTCATATATAAGATTCCTAAATTTTATTTATACATTAATGGATGAGTTTACTATTTATTTGGATGATTTACTATTGATAAGGGTCATATAAATATTCATATGGGTAGAATTACTATTCAAAATGTTAAAGTTTCTATTCAATAGAAAATTATGTTGATCCTATAAGACACTCTATATATTACAGATCACAACCGTGTATGTCCATGTTTCAATATTAGATTCATAGACATTGAAAAAATATGCTTAATGTCTACGTTATAGCTATCTTGATTACATAATTACAAAAAAAAAATTGTTGTTTCATATTGAATCGGTGTAGGGTATAATAAATGTTAACCAATAGATTGAAATTATTTTTTAAGAATCGTACAAAAAATTTTGTGGGTTTTATAATACCCCTCTCAAAATAGAGTATTTTTCAGAAAATTTTTTTTCTCTGTAAAATTAACTAAATAATAATAATAAAAACATTCCTTGGATTTGTATAATAATTAGACACAATCATCTATCCATATGAAAACATTGAATAAAATTAAGAAAAAATTCCTAAATGTAAAATATTAAAAAAATATTCTATTTTAGAATTATAAATTTTAAAATTGAATTTTATTTATTTTTATATCAATTTTATTTCTGAGAACATCCTTTTATATACATGGTATTAACATGAAATTTCATGGTCACATCCTTCATCACAATTTATTCTATATAAGGAATGTTTTCATGGTAGCTTTAAATATTTTCTAGGATCAATTCATTTAATAAAGTCATCATTTTACTTCAATTACAATACTTAATTGGTGTTCCCTTGAAACACTTTATTAAATTTTGAAATGTGTTACTAACTTTAATAAAAAATATATTAACAATGGGAAACATATATTTTACAAATATTTATCATACAAAACCCATTATAAAAACATTTTTTTATTAAAATAAATAAATTCATAAACCTAGACCAATGATATAATTAAGTATTAATCATGCCTTAAATATTTAAAAGTATTAACTTTGTTTTCGAAATACATATATATCTACTAAATTATTATTGTGAAGAGGGAAAAGTAATCCTAAAATTTAAAAAATACATATGTAAAAAAATTCATTATTTGTTTCCCTGATAATTCTCTTTTTAACTGAGTTAACAAGAAACCCATACAAGGCCTGATTTCCTAGATGCAAAAATTATTTTCATAAATAATTAAATGTCCCATAAGAATAATGATCTAATCTTATCCAAACATGGGTTCCATATTCCTATAGAAAATCTAAACACCTTGAATATGAATTAGATAAATTTTATTACACAAAAAAATCATTTCCTCTTTCGTCCCCTAGATTAGATGATCCATTATCAAAATTAAGAAATAATTTATTTTAAAATAATTATTTTATATAATATTGAGTGGGATAACACGAGAATATATGGAAATTCCATGTGGTAACTAATAGTAGAAATGAAAAACAAAGAAGTTAAACTTCAACAGCTTATTCACATTTGAGATTTGACCATTTTAACCTATTTCTAATAAGGTTTATAATTTATAATTCCATCCCAAATTGTAAATATTTTTGGGAAACATGATTAGAAACCCCATTTTTAATTATTCCTAGAAATAACATGCACACACACAAAAATACATACAAACATATATACACACACAAACACAAACACTTACAAACACACTTGTTTATATACTCAATAAAATTCAATAATTTTATCTTATAAATGATTTTTATTTTTATTTTTTATTTTTTCATGAAAATAATAATCAAATTACGAAATGTTTAATGTTGTTCTTTTTCAATTTCCAATATATTTATTAGTTATATATATTTTCCGGATACATTCTCAAAAGATCAAAAAATTATTAAAATAAAATAATAATTTCACAAAAAACAATAAAAATAAGTAATATATAAATTTGGATGAAGTGATATTAATGGCAACAATAAAAGAAAACGAAAAGATAAGAATAAAATATATTTTTTATTAAACTTAATTTAATTGAAATATAAATTATATTCTATATGAGAAATCATTTGAATGTTTTATAAAATTTCTATATCCAAATTAATATAACTTTTTCCTTGTTTTAGAGCATCTTATTTCTTTAATGTTTTGATTTATAGTTTTCAAAATTTAACAAATTAATGTATAATTATAAATATATTAAAAAATTAGATAAAATCATAATTTTTTATATGAATTATAACTATTGATGATTTATGGCCCAAGATAGTTGTTTAAAAATTTTATTTTTAATTTCCTAAAAAATCAAAGCATACAGAAAAAATAAATTTAATGTTATCAGTAAATAGCTATATTAAATTTTTCTAAGATGTTATAAAAAAAATTAAAAATAAATTTTAACACCAATTACACTAAAAATAGATATGATTATTCCATATGAATATATTGAATAATTTCATAGAATAATATTATTTGGCCCCCATATACCAAATAATCCAAAATACATGGATTATTTCTGGGTATGTAGATCATTGATAGTTGTGGTTAAATAAAAATAATCTATGAGCAGAAAAAGTATCTTAAATGTAATATCATTCATTTTTTCTTTGTTTGAAATCCACAAAATATAATATTATATAAAACTGCATTCCAATGATTTTTCTCAGTAATTAATTCCAAAGTTGTTTCTATTAGAATGAATATATTTAAAATAATAGCATTAATAATTTAGGTGACCTTATGGAACTCATAAAATAATATAATCACAATTACAATACCAATAGTCCACTAGAGATAAACATATATTATATTGAAGGAAAGATTCAATAATTGGCAGGTCACTATCATAATCAACACACCATTCCATCAATATAACAATTTAACCATTTTTTCTAGGTCTTTTAGTTATAATAAAAAACACAACATCAATGAACAACAATATTCTTTTTGAAAATCTCATCAATGGAACTACAATATGAGAAATATAAAAGAAGTGTAATTAATGGAATGATAAATGAATATAGTTTCATCATTGTGTCTTATATTGAGAAATATTAATAATAGATTTGGAATACAGTAAACATGATATAAATTACAATATATAAGATGATTTTTTTACAAAAATTAAATTAAAGTTCAATATTTTATCCATTATAAGATTCTTTTATAATATGATGAAAAAATAATGTTCTTATAAAAAATATAGAAAAGTATATGACAATTTATAAATAACATCTTCATTTAAATAGTGAATAATATAAAACTATATTTTATAATAATCATAATAAAATAAGATTTTAGTGACTTTATGTTACATAAATTAACCAAATAAAACCTATAAAAACATAATATTATATTATAAATTCAATCCAATAAAATTCAAAAAAAAATACTTTTGAAAAAAAGATATTTTTTGAGACAAAAATATTACAACTGAATTATCTTATTCTACATCATCACGATGATATTTCATTACATATAATTAATAATATTAATAAGAACATAAAAAACATTTTTTAGATTTCAGAATATTGGGAAATAGAGATGAAAGAAACTATTTGAAGGATTCCTTTAAGAATTACTATGATGAAAAAAATTACATATAATTTCTATCAAAATAATAATAAAACTATTTAGGTGAAATTTATATCCTCATGATATTGATTAATTTAATGTAAAAAATTTATATATATTTTAAATCAATATAAATATAAAAGGAAAAACTACGGCATAGAAACATTGCATTGGGGAAAAATCATACATCATATGTTAATGGATAAAAAAATTAATGAAAAATAAGATATATCATGTATAATGTATTTTTTGGATAGTGAATCTATTCAATGAATATATTTTTATGAAAAATACAAAACATCATTCTATTTCCCTATCATGGAAGTCCTTTATGAATAATCTCAGCTCAACATGGAATCTTCACATTAATACATTGATTTCATTAAGCATAATAGGTACCTATCATCCATGCACCAATTTAAAAAAATAATTAAAATATATAGTTGAATTGATAGTTAGGATCTAATTTAAAATACAAATATATATTTTTAATTATGATAGGTAGCTTATGAAAATGATGTGTATATTGTTATACTAAACACTTAATAAATTTTTCTAAATAAAAACTTATTATAATTCTTTTAATAATGACAGTAAAAATTATTATTATTTTTTCCATGTGATAAATGATATTATAAGTTTTTTTAGTAAAATCATAAATTTTTTTATTAGTTAGAAATTCATTATTTAAACTATAAGATATTCTTCCATATTTACCAGTCCATCCAATTGTTGGAAGAATATCTAAAATATTTTTTTCTTAGTGAATGATGTAGGTATGTATCACCCAATATTTTTTGGTTTTTTCCCAAAAAATAATAAAAAACTCCAAATTAAAATCATTTTAATTCCATTATTTTGTTATTTTAATAATAAAAACATTCAGATATGAATTAAAAAATTTCATTGAAAATGTTGGTAGTAATATTTAGTTAAATAAATTAAAATTGACTAAATATGGAGGTTTTAATGAAAAAATAACAGTTCTTTGTATTTACATAATATATAAAGGTAATAATACAATGTCATATAAAAAACAATTTATAATTTATGATTTCCCAAAAAAAGGAACTAATGGATTTTTAAATTTATAATATGAAATGAGAGGAGAGATCATGTTAGGGTTCGTGAAAAATTTTACACCAAATAAAATAGATGCATTTATAATTAATCGAGAGGAATTTTATGAAAAAAAATATTTTTATACCTTCATTTTATGTAATGTTTGACAAAGTGGGAACTAAACATGAACAATTCCACATTAATCCAATTATATAACTATGTTTATTATAGAAATTATGATTACTTGTAATATTTTTGTGATATTTGTTATTATAATCATAGCTTCATTAAAATAATCTAGTTGTTCAAAATGTTAATATTTTTCTATTCCATTATATATATGTTTTTCATTGTTTTTAAAACAAAGGGAATCATAAAAATGTAAAATAATGTTTTTTAAATCATCCAAGATGATATATGTTATATTTATACAAATGTGGTTACTATATTTTTACCTTGATACCAATATAAAACCTAATTTAATAGATCTCTTAGCCTTGTATTAGATAAAACTGATCCTAAAAATTCATGGATTTTTAAAAACATGAATATTAATATTGTAAATTATTTCACTAGAATATGTAATTAGTTGATAAATGTGGTAAAATATTGGACATGAAATCCCAAAATGTTCAATTATTTCTGATTAAAAAAATCAAGAATTTATATCAATACATCACCAATATCAAAGAACTCCTTTGTTAATTATATTTATTAATGTAACTATACCAATGTAGAAATAAATTCATGTTAATTACAGAAAACTAAAATAATTTGTGTTTATATTATAATATTAGAATATAATAAAAATAATTATTTGTTATATGGAACATACCAAAACCATTTTAAATATATGATTTCAATCGTGTTGTATTATATAAATTAGAATCATTAGAAGATATAAGAGTAATATTTTTATAATTTAAATGATAATGTTTTAGTACAATAGTCCAAAAGGGGAAATATTTATTAATTTTTATTGTAGTCTTAATACCAAAAAAAACTAAAATAGTTATTATTCACATATTAGTATAAGTGATGCATAATTATGGTAATGATTCTCACTGTAATTTTGTATTAACCCATGATAAATAGTTTTGTAGAACATCACATTTTTTTTCTTGGGTAATAAAAATATTGTTCTGATCAACTATGAACATCGATTACTACTCACACACCAAGTGGTTGACACTAATAGATCCATTGATATTGAAAAAACTAAGAACAATAAATTCATGTTACAGTATAGAGGTACTAAAAAATGAAGATATGAATCAAACATCAATGGTTATAATTTATTTTAAATATTTATTTGAAATAATAGTATGAGGTTGTATCTTTCTCTACAACCAATATTTAAACAAATACCCACACTCTTAGATAAAATTAATGGAAGTCATTTTATGAAATCACAAATTGTTGGGCTGTTGCATTTATCCAAATTAAATAAGTCATGTGAATAAATTATCTTATCCCACAATACTCTATTTTAATTATCTATTCAAATGTATTTTAGAACTTATTATAGGAGTTTTAAAATTCCATTTCAGTCATATAAATAAAGGATCTATCCAAGAAAAATAATAAACATGTTTATTCAAAATTATTTATATATAAGAATTGTTAAAATGAGTATGGTAAACCATAATATAAAATCATTCGTTTGTGTATGAAAATACAAATAAAAATTCTCTTATAGAACAGAATCATTATGATAATTGATAATTTATTTCCAAATTCATTGTCTAATTTTTTCTGTCAGTTCATTTATCATAAGATATTTGATTTATAATCATTTTTCATTTAGTTTTGTCAAATATTTTATGTACTTTCTTATTGTAGTTTTATAATTGTAGAAAAAATTTCATAATGAAACATGTAGTTATGTAAACTATGAATGTGGGTGGAGACATTAGATTTAATTTAATATAAAATATAATATAAGTTATAACTTTTTTATTAACTATACTTATTCATTTACCATTCTCACTTATCTCCCAATATAAAACCTCATTCATATTCGTCAAATATATTTAAAATGTGATATTTGTAATTACTATATTATAATTTTTTCTATAATTTATAAAAGACAAAACAACAAGATTATTAAATCCTATTTTTCATATTCAATAAAAAATTATCGAAATAAATGATCAGATTTTACCCAAAATCCCAGGCCTGGTAGATGTTCAAATATAAATTCTAATAATATAATATATCAGTAGGAATGAAAATTTTGATAAATGTGTAAGGGTATCTATGTTTAATCATTATTTATGTTAAAAATTTAAATTTTTATAACAATCATGGTTAATGATATCATATAAATATGAAATAGAGCATCACATTATAAAATAAATCAAGTGGAGAAATATATATTTCTATAAAAAATCATGGTATTAGAATATTAATTTCTAGTTATGTAGTATCAAAAAGAGGAAGGTAGAATCATGTAAGGAATTACAATTTTCTATAATAAAATATAAATTTTAAAGGGATTAAATCATAATAAAAAATTGAAATAAAAAAATAAATACATATTATCGATTGTTATTATAAAATAGATAAATGGGAAAGGAAGTGAAATAAATGATAATAAAATGATAAATTATTTTTTTTAAAAGTGGAAAAAATAATAGTCAATGGAGAAGTAGTTTTATAAGTGACGGATAATCACAATCACTACTAGAGGTGACAACATATGTTCCTCTAAACCACTATTCATTTATTGTAACATATAAAACAACTATATTTACATCCATCCTCTTCATAGATTTTAGTATCTACATCAATCATATAATAAAAAGATAATTTTTTCGTATATAAGAACATAATAGAAATTTAAAACAATACAATAATATGTTTAAATATTGTTCTACATGAGAGGAATACTATGTGTTAGGGTTTTTAAAAACTGATATGGAGAATGTTAAATTTGTAAGGAAAATAAATTATTAAATAGGGATAATTAATTAATATTTCCAATATATTTAAATAATATTATTTTTTATTTCCAAAATAGATTATGGAATATTATTTTTAGAGACCCCTTTTTGAGAAAAAATAGGAAGATAATGGTTAAAAGTGGAATTTATGTAATAGATGAATGAGTATTAAAAAATTCATATGATGAAATTCACTAGGGATTTCCAAAGAATAATGACTCGGGATCCACATCATATATCCAATGATAGGAAGGGAATGGTCATTGAGGGTATATTGTATTTTTGGATGTGAGATAGACTTGGGAATGATGTGTAATGGAAAATTGGTTAGAAAATTTCTAATGTTAAATGAAATATGATATAAAAATACATGGATTGTAAGAGTTTCATGAATATAAGAATTATATATTTCATTCAATGGATTATAATTATAAATTTTATTAGACCCAAAATATCGATAATGTTTTATATTAATGTGAGTAAAATAATACTAGAATGACGAACATAAAAAATACATTCCTTTGAGAAGTATTTTTATGTGGTAAGCCATGCTCTCTATCTTCATAAATTAGTGCATTCTATTGAGACTAATAATTCTTAATGGTTCCTATCATGATTTCAATCTAGTGTCTTCTTGTCTCATTCTAATATTATCATCATTGAATAAAATCTATTGATAACTGGCTTGAAATTTCTTATTCCTCCTTCACCCAATTCTTACATATTTCTACATTTCACCATCCTCTCCTAGTATATCACTATGTTAACATTAATGACCTTGTAGAATTGATGTGTCAGTATATGTGTCTATAAATTAGAGTATATTTCAATAAATAATTGTTTTTTATCTTTGGATCATATATTTCAATCTCTCAATATGATATTTTTCATAAAAATTACCAAATATAACAAAAAATATTTTTAAAAAATAATGACTAGATAGATTCTATTGATAGGTTGGTTTTTTATGTTGAGGGTTGTATATTCCTAGAAAACATTTAATGGACACATCAACTATAATGTATAATTTTTTTAAATAATTTTTTTCGATAAAAAATATTATCATTTTGTTAGATAATATTTATATGGGTTCACTCATATGGATACTGATTCTCAATGTAAATCTCATTTATAAATGTTTTAAAAATAAACAAAAAATTTAAATACTTACAGATTAAAATATCAATAGGATGTCATTAAATTATACAGAAGAAGGCATATTTTTACATATCAAATTGAATTATAGTTTAATTGAAAGGTACCATTTATATATTCCATATTTAATCATTGTGATGGTATATATTCAAATGATGTCAAAGGACATCCATCCGTGAAAATAGGATTTATTTCATTCATTTATGGGGAGGGTATTACATCATAATATTGGTAGTCATAGAGTCATTTCACAATTTTTTATGACATGAAATATGTTGGATTAGACTATTGGATGCATTCCTTTCATGGTTTCATGGATTTCATGGAGGGTAATAATGGAGGAGTTATTTTTGTAGGAACCCCATATATGTTTTAAGGGGAGAAACCAATGAAATTAATAAGAGAAAATAGTATAATGAATAGATATAAAAACTAATTAAAAATTATCTAAATAATAAGAATATATAGTATGGTAGGTATGTTCATGTTGTCAATAATAAATAAAAACAGATTAGGTATTTTGGGTCTACTAAAATATTATTGATAATTAAGAAACATGTTGGGATGGTTGATTTTAACAATCCACCCTAGAAGCCACTGAACTAGTTGTTTCAGCTAGTGAACCACATGACCTCAAGTGATCCTCCCCATATTCTAGAGGTTTCCAACTAGTAGTGATGGTTAATTATGATTCCATGGATATACTATACCCTCTTATCACAGTAGCACTAGCCGTGTAAGATTATTAAATTACATGAACTAGAATATATGGACTCTATAAATATGTCCAAGAAAATTAGAATAATAACTACTATATTGGAATTTTATAACAATTGTTATTCTGTATATTTCATAACCTATCCCCCAAGGTAATATCAAAAAAATAATAATAAATTTTAAAAAAAAATTAACCTCCACTTCCAATTCGATTAGATTCATTCTCGTTCCTACCATCCTTAATCCCTCATTTCATGCCACACAAACCTAAGTTATCAATATAATCAATGGTCCCTTTCCAATTTATCAACATGAATACTGAGAGTCTTCTAAACAAGTACCCAAGTTCCATGGAGGATCATGAATGGTATGAGTACTTCTCAGTATTCCACCAATAAAAATGTACATAAAATAATTACACTATTAAACAAGTGTTTGTAGAAGTGCTAATAATAACTTTTTAAACTACCACAATTTAAAAAAATAACTTAAAATCAATTATTGTGCTCCATTTAGAAACCCAAGGATAGAACTTCACTCAACATCCAGTTCAACATCTCTCTAAATGGAGAGATAGGTCTCACAATCTCATGTTAGTTCCGCAGTTAATAACCACGGAAAACATAGCCATGAAAACATAAGGGAATCTAAATGGGAAAACACTAAGCATTCCCATATAACGAAGTCATCCATCATCCCTGTATGTGATCCATTAAATTATTGTCTATATAGATCAGGAAAATATAAGGATTATATTTATGGAATTCTATATTCTAAATCCAAGGAACCACGTATCGATGGAATTCAATGTGTTAGGCTTGATTGATATCTAGGTATACAAACCTGGACCTCTATCTTGAATAAATGAGCTAAATACATTGATCTCATCCTAATGAAATCACAAGGGTACCCCTAAGGTAATCCATACAAATCATATGTGGCATTTAATACATAACACATCGCCTAATTCCTAGGAGGATCCACCCCTTGGAATTTATTGTTATGTATCAATTAGGGATCCGGAGTAGCTCATGGATTTAGTTATCTCTAGAAATCTATGGATACAAGGAGGAATCATCCCTTGGATTTCAATCATGTAACCTAATGGAACCTCCAACCACTTAATCAATTCTAACTATTTCATATTTGAAACAAAATCCAACGGACCAACCCCACGTCATTCCTCCCATATTAATCATTTACACAATAAAACTCATTTTACCCTTCATTATTTACCATGGAAGAATTTATTATCCACAAAATTTCATTCATGAATAAACCACCATTTTCATATTTATGGAAAATTTGTACCCAATTACCATCCCCATGTCAAATGATTCTATAATGAAAATTCAATTACATAACATCCTTATCATCATTATAGGGGAAAACATTAAACAATTTTATCAACATCCATTTTATTGTTTCCCCAAAGTTCATATTTTATATTTTTAAAATTTTTCAAGACCTACTGTCACACCCATGACTTTTTTTTAAATTGATTATTCATTTAATTTCCATTCCTGATTTGTTTTGGGGTTTTACCACTCATTTTGGTGAAAATGGTGGGTTTTGAAAATTTGGGCCAAACCATGAGCCCAAATCCAGATTTAAAAACAAATTTTTATTCTTCTATAACTCCTTCAATTTTTACTATTTTATACTCATTCCACTTTCCAATTGGCATAACCTAATATATTAAAATCAAAATATCCCTTTGAACCGCATAGAAATCCCAAATCATGATGGATTTGGGTTTTTAATTAAGGTAATGGGCCTGCCCGTAAGCCCATTTCCTGCTTTAAATTATGTTTTTAAAATTTCAATATCTCATTCGTTTTTTACTGTTTTTCGGTGATCCAACTTCCCACCTGAAGAAATAAACCTCAGCCTCACCCCCTATATCGTATTTTCCTCTTTGGAGCTCATATACCCCGAGGAGATGGACGATAGTTCTCAATATTTCTCAAATCGACCAGATTTGATGAGGTAAAATGAATCTTTCATAACTCCTTCAATTTTCATCATTTTCTCCCCATTTGAGTCCCCACATGACCTAATATGACTCCTTCGGACCTCCATATCAGTTTTGGGTACTTGAAGATTCATATATTGGTGCATTGGTGCTGATTTCTTCAAGATATTTCAAGTAAGGGAATTCCTTCTTGGTTCTTTCCATCCTCTTTTAGTTTTTATTCCTCTTTATTGAATTTCCTCATGTCCAGAAGTTGTGGATAAATCCTATGGTCTGATTTGGTATCTTTTGGGTCAATTTTTGGTGGTCTAGGTCTGGAATAATTTTCCTTGTGGTACGGCGGTGGTACGCTTAATGTTTCGCACCATGTTTTGAGGGTTTCGACTCAAAAGGTAGGTGATTACATGTGTAACCATTTTATGATGAGTTATATTTCTTGGTTTATTAATTAAGTATGTTTATAATCCGTTTTGTGTGGTTTGAAAACTGTTTTTGATAAATTTGGTTAAACATTTAATTTTTAGTGGTATTTTAGCTTGAAATTGGGTACTTTTCATGTGTGACTCTTGGGGTAATGTTTGGGTTTAGTTTATAACATATGAAAGTGATTTATTAGTCTTGAAAGGGGCTTCCAATTATGTTTTTTTAATTCCTTATTGTCATGTGGGCCTTGAAAAGATGTTTTTGAATGAGTTTATGGTGTAAAACCTTGTTGTACTTTTTGAAGGTGATTTATGAAAACGTGTGTTTTTCCTGTGTATCTTTGTGGTATTATTTGATGTATTTTTATAACATTTGGGGGTGGTTTAATAATTGTTTTAGGGCTGAAAAATTCTGTTTTGGATTGTTATTGGTATGATTTTGGTTTTGAATGAGGGTTTTGAAATGGGTTTAGTGTGCAAACACTGCTTATACCTCTTGGGTTTGTTTTATAAAAATTGCAAATGTTTTATTTCTTTAAACAAAGTTGGAAAAGGGTGTATATTTACTATTTGGGTGAGTGTGTTCACCTAATGTGGGTTTTTTAAATGGTAAAGTGGTGATTTGAGATGTTAAACATTTATAGAATTTTTTTATAAATTGCCGAAATGTTTTACTAAATAGTGTTTTGTGTGCGAAACACGGGTGTGGGATATTTTGTGTGAGTTTATTTATAAAATGAATTGTGAAGGTGAGAAGGGTATTTTGTGACATGTGTGTGGGCTGTTATGTCAGTTGAATATCTTGTAATGGTTTTATAAAATTGTTTAATAGATTTGTGGAAGTGTTAAAGAAATCTGAAAAGTGTTGTAGGCAATTTGGGGTGAGTTTGATTTCAAAATGCATTTGAATGAAAAGTGGAATTTGTGACTTTAGTGATGTACATGGGGATGTTTGGTTAATGTGTGATGTGGAAGTGATATTTGAATGTGAAAATATATATTTCTTGGATTGTGAACTTGTTTGAGCACAATGGGAAAACCCGGGTATCTAGGAGGGTGGACGTGTACTAGTATGCTAGTAAATCCGTGGGGTTTGGACTCAGTTTCACATAGAAATATTGAAGCTTAAAACTCTAAATAAACTATGATGATGATGATTGGGGACCACTAGGTTATGAGTATGATCCCTACCAGTGGCTCGTGCATGAGAACATATATTTTTTTGTGGTTACTCTCACCGAGATACGAGGTACCTGGGACCCACAGCTAGCTAGTGCTTAGGGGTTATTTCCTATTACTTGTTCTCATTAGATCCATTGTACTTAATGTCGGTATACGGTATTGTTGGCTTGAAAATTCAGTAGCATTGTTAGTTATTTTAAAATTGTCGGTCCTTTAAAATTTTCCCACATAAAAACTGTTTTCATTTATTATTGCATCTTTTAGAAAATTGTAACAAGCATTTCTTATTTACAAATCATGTAATGCTTTTTGTCATGAAATGTTTATCACATGGAATCTCATAGTGGTGGTATCCTACTGGGCATTGGCTCACACCCTACTTACACCTTTGGGTGTAAGTAGACTTGGTTATTTTTGTTGTCGCAGGTTGGGTACAATTTTTTTTATTCCAGTGTTTCGGGTTTCTAGCAGGTCCTTGGTGGTGAAGTCTTGCAGAGATGGCTTGAGGGCGGTGCCTCATGCCTTGAGGGTTCTTGGGATATTTCATTTTGGTTTTTTACCTTTGGTATAGTATTTTTTAGTTGTTTTAAGCTATGTAATTCAGTTCTGAATTTTTGTAAAAGATTGTTTGGTTTGAAAAATCCAGAGTCGTTTTATTGGATTCTTTTGTTGTTTTAAGTTTATAAACTCGGGTAAATTGTTCCCAATTCTCATTTTATGATACACAGGCACATGTTCCAGCCCGTGGGGATCGGGAACAACCTTTGAGACTTGTCACGGGCCAGGTTTGGCACTGGTTTCGATGGTGACCATATTTGGTTCGTGACAAAATGGTATCAGAGGAGGTTCGCTCTCTTTGAGTCATGTTATTTGGGGAACAGTCGGGATAGTCTGGAGTTAGGATTTTTGGGACTTGGAATTTCGGTTATGAATAGTGTGGCTGATCACCACGCCTCATGATAGGATTCATGTCTCTAGGGGAAGTCGTGACCTTTTATAGTCCTTTGGTTTTCTTGGTTTAATGATGATCAGGGGAAATGAAAAGAGAGTTGGGTTAATGGTCTTAGTGAGCTCATAGGGCCTGGCAAGCCATGTGGAGCCAAGAATATTCCCTAGAACACACTTTCTGACAGTGAAGTGATTGGAATATGGCCGCCAACCATATGTCCAAGTCACCCACTGAATCTAGTTTCCTCTCACATTGTCTGGTGTTCTTTAGTTTTGAAATCTTGGAACTTTGGTTTTAAAGTGACTTGGTTTTAGGAAGTGTAATGTTTTTGTGAAATGGTTTTCAAATAAATATGGAATGTTTTGATTTATGGAATGGTGGAACTGAATATTCAGAATTATTTTGAAATGGAAAATTGTGTTCTTACACCTCTTTTGAAAGCATAAACTATATTGAAGTTGGTTTTGAAAAAGTGTTCCCATTAGAGTTTTCTAAACTAATAAATGGTTTTTTAATGGGATGAGATGTTTTCAAATTGATGTAAATAACTTGAATGTGAGTTTCCATTTGAACTATTGTGACTTTCTGAAAAGTTTTATTTAATGCGGTAATTTGGGTTCGACCTCCTAGTTAGCAGTTTTGATAAGAATGATGTGTTGGTTGACCGTTTTGGTTTTGAAAAGTGGAATGAATCAATGAATTAACCGTTGGTATTTCCATGAGTGACCACATGCGTGGGGTTATATGGGATGATGGATGGTTTATGGAATGACTGGATGAGTGTCAGAATGGATATGAGGAGGGAGCCCGGTGTGGCACCAAAACATGCATGTGTGAGCCCCATGGGGTACCATTGGTGGATACGCTTACCACTAAAACATTTGTTTTCAAAGAAATGATTTTAATGAAAATCACGATGTCTTGATAAATAGTTTGGGATGGTTTGTATTATGTGTTTTTGAAAAATTTGTTGTTGTGGGATGATTTGAGTTCAAGAACCCCTACTGTTTGAACTGTTTTTTGGGATTGAGTTTGGTCGGTAAGTTGTTTTGTAGGGACAGTTAGTGGTCTCTTTTGAAAAATGTTTTGGGATGCCTTTAAGGTGGTTCCATTCATGTGTTTGGATCTGGTTTTTGGTATATCTTGACCAATGGACCAGCTTGGTTGGGTCCTTGGGTTCTATCATTCGATAAGGTGCGCCCCCATTAAGATTTAGTGCACAAATGAAGTGCAATGCAGATTGTTTCACCATTGGAAAATCCTCCAGTTGATCAATGTAAGGAATCTTTTCTTGAGATTTATATAATGAGTCTACACCATTTACTTTCTTGGTTTTTTTTCAGATCCTCTTGTTGCATAAGAGTGCTCGTGGATGGTTGAAAGAGACCTTAGTTTCTTAAGCTACTTGATTCATCGAAGGTGAAAGTTGTCTGGGGTAGTCATTATGGATAGTGTCTAAGAGGGCCTCTAAGTACTTAATAGTCTCTTCGTAGAAGGGGTTTATGTTAAACCACCAGTGTGGAAAATCTGGCCACGAGAGGCTGTTATGGACACTTTCTGGAATGCTGTGATATTTGGTAATGTTGTATAAGTCCCCCTCCTTGTATTATTTCTATCGGTTTCTTTAGTCATGTTCGGTGACACGATGTGATGTCGCGTGCTTGTTTGATTGTAAAGGTGAAGTTGTACAATATTATGTCAGTCTATTTTTTTAGAAGTGTATTTCCTTTTGGGAGATCTCCACATCCTCTATTTTAGAGGAAGGTGTTTATATGTGTCCTTTATTTCTGTTGTTTCTCACCTGAAGAAGCAAGGTGTGATGTGAGTGTATCCTCTAAACCCTTATTTCAGTGAATTTAAAAGTTAGGGTAAAGTGAGTTTTGGAGTGTGTTATGTCTAGGTGAACCCATCTGGGATTTCGTGTAGTTGTTTGTAGAATCAGAATAAGAGATTCTATTCGGGGGTTTCCAAATCCTAACTGCGAGGCCGAAGATGCTTCAATCATTCCAGCTCCAGCCATAGGTCCTGGAGAGAAGCTGGCACGTAGTCAGAGGAAATCCTAGGGTAGTTTTTAACCTTGTACAAACAACTATTCTTACTATGAGAGATGGGAATAGTTTAAACATTTGTTGTTCTCATCTTTCTTCACTTGTTCACGTTGGGTGGAAAGAGGTGGCGTGCCTCATCCCCATGTTATCTCCCAATGAATTTCTGTTCCCCTTTGGTTTCCTTTGGGTTCGGGGGAAAGGTTTTAGATATTTCTAGACATGTTGAGTGAACATTTATTAGTAACCATTCCCTAGAAAACCATGTAGGTATAAAGATCCAAATTGTTAGCGCACGGTTTCCCAAACAGTGTGGGCTAACCGTGTTGTCATCCCAACTCTTTACGTTTTGGGGTTTTTCTATGCCGGCCATTATTGGTCAGTTAAGATGGATGGTTCTTATGGTGGGGAGACCAAATATGAGTCTCATGTATATTATTTTGAAAATTTCTAATGGTATTCTACCCCTTGTACAAGGGAGTTTGTTCGGGGCTCCCCTGCTAATGTCTTGATTCTGTCTCGGAAAACAATTTAAGTTGTCTTTTATGGTTGGGGAGCCCATTTGTGTATCCTTGTACCAGTAACTCACCTTTGTACTTGGTTTTGGCTTGGATGTGGGTAGTATCATTCGGAGCTATATAACTACAAACATCTTCCTTTGGTAAAAGGTGGGATTGGAGAGTTCCCAATGGTTTAGTTATATCAAGGTAAGCGTAACCTTGTTTGATGTTCTTGTTTGTTTGGGTAAATTGCTTGATCCTTGTTCATATAGTGTTTGAGGAGTTTTATTTTAGGATAAATCCTAAATGTGCTTGATAATTTCAGTAATTAGGTGTATGTTTAGGTTGTGAAGTATTCCTTCCTTAATTGATCACTGGAGGTGTTTTGGCCTTTGGGGGCGAAGCTTAGCAAAGTAGTCCATTTATGCCTTTCGGTTGAGTTTGGTTTTTGCTTTGTCCGTGATGTGGCTTTCTGAGGACAGAAAGTTTCATGGTGGGGAGAATTTTCACACCCATGACTTTTTTTAAATTCATTATTATTTTATTTTCCATTCCTGATTTGTTTTTGGGGTTTACCATTCATTTTGGTGAAAATGGTGGGTTTTGAAAATTTGGGCCAAACCGTGAGCCCAATTTCAGATTTAAAAACAAATTTTGATTACTCTATAACTCCTTCAATTTTTACTATTTTATACTAATTACACTTCCAAATTAGCATAACCTAAGATATTAAATTCTCCATATCCCTTTGAACCACATAGAAATCCCAAATCATGATGGATTTGGGTTTTTAAATAAGGTAATGGGCCTGCCCGTAAGCCCATTTACTGCTTTAAATTATTTTTTTAAAATTTCAATATCTCATTCTGTATTTACTGTTTTTCGGTGATTCAACCTCTCACTCGAAGCCAAAAACATAATCCTCACCCCCTATATCTCGTTTTCCTCTTTGGAACTCATATACCCCGCGGAGTTGGACGATATTTCGCAATCTTTCTCAAATCGACCAGATTTGATGAGGTAAAATGAATCTTTCATAACTCCTTCAATTTTCATCTTTTTTGCCCCATTCCAGTCCCCACGTGACCTAATATGTCTCCGTCGGACCTCCATATTAGTTTTGGGTACTTGGAGATTCATATATTGGTTCATTGGGGTAGATTTCTTCAAGATATTTCAAGTAAAGGAATTCCTTCTTGGTTCTTTCCATCCTCTTTTAGTTTTTATTCCTCTTTATTGAATTTACTAATGTCTAGAAGTTGGGGTTAGATCCTAAGGTATCATTTGGTATATTTTGGGTCAATATTTGGTGGTCTAGGTCTGGATTCATTTTCCTTGTGGTACGACGGTGGTACACTTAATGGTTCGCACCATGTTTTGAGGGTTTCGACTCAAAAGGTAGGTGATTCAATGTGTAACCATTTTATGATTAGTTAGCTTGTGTGGTTTATTAATTAAGTATTTTTATAATCTGTTTTGTGTGGTTTTAAAACTTTTTTTCATGAATTTGGTCAAACATTTAATTTTTAGTGGTATTTTAGCTTGAAATTGGGTACTTTTCATGTGTGACTCTTGGGGTAATGTTTGGGTTTAGTTTATAACATATGAAAGTGATTTATTAGTCTTCAAAGAGGATTTTAATTATGTTTTTTTAATTCCTTATTGTCATGTGGGCCTTGTAAAGAGGTTTTTGAATGAGTTTAAGGTGTAAAACCGTGTTGTACTTTTTGAAGGTGATTTATGAAAACATGTGTTTTTCATGTGTATCTTTGTGGTATTATTTGATGTATTTTTATAACATTTGGGGGTGGTTTAATAATTGTTTTAGGGCTGAAAAATTCTGTTTTGGATTGTTATTTGTATGATTTTGGTTTTGAATGAGGGTTTTGAAATGGGTTTAGTGTGCAAACAATGGTTATACCTCTTGGGTTTGTTTTATAAAAATTGCAAATGTTTTATTTGGTTAAACAAAGTTGGGAAATGGTGTATATGTACTGTTTATGTGAGTGTGTTCACCTAATGAGGGTTTTTCAATGGTAAAGTGGTTATTTGAGATGTTAAACATTTTTAGAATTTTTTATAAATTGCCAAAATGTTTTACTAAATTGTGTTTTGTGTGCGAAACACAGGTGTGGGATATTTCGTGTGAGTTTATTTATAAAATGAATTGTGAAGGTGAGAAGGGTATTGTGTGACATGTGTGTGGGATTTTATGTGAGTTTAATATCTTGTAATGGTTTTATAAAATTTTTTAATGGATTTTTGGAAGTGTTAATGAAATGTGAAAAGTGTTGTAGGTAATTTGGAGTGAGTTTGATTTCAAAATGCATTTGAATGAAAAGTGGAATTTGTGACTTTAGTGATGTACATGGGGCTGTTTGGTTAATGTGTGATGTGGAAGTGATATTTGAATATGAAAAATATATTTCTTGGATTGTGAACTTGTTTGAGCACAATGGGAAAACCCGTGTATCTAGGTGGGTGGATGTGTACTAGTATGCTAGTGAATCCGTGGGGTTTGGCCTCAGTTTCACTTAGCAAGATTGATGCTTAGAACTCTAACTAAACTATGATGATGAATATTGGGGACCACCAGGTTATGGGTATGATCTCTACTAGTGGCTCGTGCATGAGAACATATATTTTTTTTGTGGTTACTGTCACCGAGATACGAGGTACCCGGGACCCACAACTAGCTACTGCCTAGGGGTTATTTCCTATTACTTGTTCTCATTAGATCCTTTGTACTTACCGTCGGTATATGGTATTGTTGGATTGAAAATTCAGTATCTTTGTTAGTTATTTAAAAATTGTCGGTCCTTTAAAATTAGCCCACATAAAAACTGTTTTCATTTATTATTGCATCCTTTCGAAAATTGTAACAAGCATTTCTTATTTAAAAAACTTGCAATGCTTTTTGTCATGAAATGTTTATCACATGTAATTTCATTGTGGTGGTATCCTTCTGGGAATTGGATCACACCCTACTTACACCTTTTGGTGTAAGTAGACTTGGTTATTTTTGTTGTCGCAGGATTGTTACAATTTTTTTGTTCCAGTGTTTCGGGTTTCTAGCAGATTTTTGGTGGTGATGTCTTGCGGAGACGGCTTGAGGGTGGTTCCCCATGCCTTGAGTGTTCTTGGGCTATTTCGTTTTGGTTTTGTACCTTCGGTATAGTCTTTTTTAGTTGTTTTAAGCTATGTAATTCAGTTCTGAATTTTTGTAAAAGATAGTTTGGTTTGAAAAATCCAGATTCGTTTTATTGGATTCTTTTGTTGTTTTAAGTTTATAAACTCGGGTAAATCGTTCCCAATTCTCATTTTATGATACCCAGGCACTTGTGCCAGCCCGTGGGGATTGGGAACGCCCTTTGGGCCTTGTCACGGGCCAGGTATGGCACTGGTTTCAGTGGTGACCAGATTTGGTTCGTGACAAAATGGTATCAGAGGAGGTTCGCTCTCTTTGAGTCATGTTATTTGGGGAACAGTCGGGATAGTTTGGAGTTAGGATTTTTGGGACTTGGAATTTCAGTTATGAGTAGTGTGGCTGATCACCACACCTCATGACGGGATTCATGTCTCTAGGGGAAGTCGCGACCTTTTATAGTCCTTTGGTTTTCTTGGTTTAATGATGATCAGGGGAAATGAAAAGAGAGTTGGGTTAATGGTCTTAGTGAGCTCGCAGGGCCTGGAAATCCATGTGGAGCCAAGGATATTCCCTAGAACACTCTTTATGACAGTGAAGTGATTGGAATATGGCCGCCAACTATATGTTCAAGTCACCCACTTAAACTAGTTTCCTCTAACATTGTCTGGTGTTCTTTAGTTTTGAAATCTTTGAACATTGGTTTTAAAGTGACTTTGTTTTAGGAAGTGTAATGTTTTTGTGAACTGATTTTCAAATAAATATGGAATGGATTGATTTATGGAATGGTGGAACTGAATATTCAGAATTATATTGAAATGGAAAATTGTGTTCTTACACCTCTTTTGAAAGTAGAAACTATATTGAAGTTGGTTTTGAAAAAGTGTTCCAATTAGAGTTTTCTAAACTATTAAATGGTTTTTTAATGGGATGAGATGTTTTGAAATTGATGTAAATAACTTGAATGTGAGTTTTCTTTGGAACGATTGTGCCTTTATGAAATGTTTTATTTAATGCGGTAATTTGGGTTCGACCTCCTGGTTAGAAGTTTTGATAAGAATGATGTGTTGGTTGACCGTTTTGGTTTTGAAAAGTGGAAAGAATCAGTGCATTAACCTTTGGTATTTCCATGAGTGACCACATGCATGGGGCTATATGGGATGATGGATGGTTGATGGCATGACTGGATGAGTGTCGGAATAGATATGAGGAGGGAGCCCGGTGTGGCACCAAAACATACATGTGTGAGCCCCATGGGGTACCATTGGTGGATACGCTTACCGCTGAACTGTTTGTTTTCAAAGAAATGATTTTAATAAAAAACATGATGTCTTGATAAATAGTTTGGGATGGTGTGTATTGTGTGTTTTTGAAAAATTTGATGTTGTGGGATGATTTGAGTTCAAGAACCCCTCCTGTTTGAACTGTGTTTTGGGATTGAGTTTGGTCGGTAAGTTGTGTTGTAGGGACGGTTAGTGGTCTCTTTTGAAAAATGTTTTGGGACGCCTTTATGGTGGTTCCATTCATGTGTTTGGATCTGGTTTGTGGTATATTTTGACCAATGGACCAGCTTGGTTGGGTCCATGGGTTCTCTCATTGGATAAGGTGCACCCCCATTAAGATTTAGTGCACAACTGAAGTGCAACGCAGATTGTTTCACCATTGGAAAATCCTCCAGATGATCAATGGAAAGAATATTTTCTTGAGATTTGTATAATGATTCTACACCATTTACATTCTTGGTTTTTTCGTATCCTCTTGTTGCGTAAGAGTTCTCGTGGATGGTTGAAAGAGACCTTAGTTTCTTAAGCTACCTGATTCGTCGAAGGTGAAAGTTGTCTGGGGTTGTCATTATGGATAGTGTCTAAGAGGGCCTCTAAGTCCTACATAGTCTCTTCGTAGAAGGTGTTTATGTTAAACCACCAATGTGGGAAATCTGGCCATGAGAGGCTATTATGGAAACTTTCTGGAATGCTGTGATATTTGGGGATGTTGTATAAGTCCCCCTCCTTGTATTATTTCTATCAGTTGCTTTAGTCATGTTCGGTGACGCGATGTGATGTCGCGTGGTTGTTTGATTTTAAAGGTGAAGTTGTACAATATTATGTGAGTCTATTTTTTTAGAAGTGTTTTTCCTTTTGGGAGATCTCGACATCCTCTATTGTAGAGGAAGGTGTTTATATGTGTCCTTTATTTATGTTGTTTCTCACCCGAAATAACCAAGGTGTGATGTGAGTGTATCCTCTAAACCGTTATTTCAGTGAATTTAAAAGTTAGGGTAAAGTGAGTTCTGGAGTGTGTTATGTCTTGGGGAACCCATCTGGGATTTCGTGTAGTTTTTTGTATAATCAGAAGAAAATATTCTATTCGGGGGTTTCCAAATCCTAACTGCGAGGCCGAAGATGCTTCAATCATTCCAGCTCCAGCCATAGGTCCTGGAGAGAAGCTGGCACATAGTCAGAGGAAATCCCAGGGTTGTTTTTAACCATATACAAATAACTATTCATACTATGAGAGATGGTAATAGTTTAAACATTTGTTGTTGTCATCTTGTTTCACTTGTTCACGTTGGGTGGAAAGAGGTGGCGGGCCTCATCCCCATGTTATCTCCCAATGAATTTCTTTTCCCCTTTGGTTTCCTTTGGGTTCGGGGGAAAGGTTTTAGATATTTCTAGACATGTTGAGTGAACATTTATTAGTAACCATTCCCTAAAAAAACCATGTAGTTATAAGGATCAAAATGGTTAGCGCACAGTTTCTCAAACTGTGCGGGCTAACCGTGTTGTCATCCCAACTCTTTACGTTTTGGGGTTTTTCTATGTCGACCATTATTGGTCAGTTATGATGGATGGTTCTTATGGTGGGGAGACCAAATATGAGTCTCTTGTATATTATTTTTAAAATTCCTAATGGAATTCTACCCCTTGTAGTAGGGAGTTTGTTCAGGGCTCGCCTGTTAATGTATTGATTCTGTCTCAGAAAACAATATAAGTTGTCTTTTATGGTTGGGGAGCCCATTTGTGTATCCTTGTACCAGTAACTCACTTTTGTTCTTGGTTTTGGAATGGATGTGGGTAGTCTCATTCGGATATATATAACTACATACATCTTCCTTGGGTAAACGTTGGGATTGGAGAGTTCCCAATGGTTTAGTTATATCAAGGTAAGTGTAACCTTGTTCGATGTTCTTGTTTGTTTGGGTAAATTGCTTGAGCCTTGTTCATATAGTGTTTGAGGAGTTTTATTTTAGGATAAATCCTAAATGTTCTTGATAATTTCAGTAATGAGGTTTATGTTTTGGTTGTGAAATATTCCTTCCTTAATTGATCACTGGAGGTTTTTTGGCCTTTGGGGGCGAAGCTTAGCAAAGGAGTCCATTTATGCCTTTCGGTTGAGTTTGGTTTTTTGCTTTGTCCGTGATGTGGCTTTACGAGGGCGGAAAGTTTCATGGTGGGGAGAATTGTCACACCCATGAATTTTTTTTAAATTCATTATGCATTTAATTTCCATTCCTGATTTGTTTTTGGGGTTTACCACTCATTTTGGTGAAAATGGTGGGTTTTGAAAATTTGGGCCAAACCGTGAGCCCAACTCCAGATTTAAAATCAAATTTTTATTCTTCTATAACTCCTTTAATTTTTACTATTGTATACTAATTACACTTCCTAATTGGCATACACTAATATATTAAAATCTCCATATCCCTTTGAACCACATAGAAATCCCAAATCATGATGGATTTGGGTTTTTAATTAAGGTAACGGGCCTGCCCGTAAGCCCATTTCCTGCTTTAAATTATTTTTTTAAAATTTCAATATATCATTCGTTTTTTTACTGTTTTTCGGTGATTCAACCTCCCACTCGAAGCCAAAAACATCAGAATCACCCCTATATCTCGTTTTCTTCTTTGGAGCTGATATACCCCGCGGAGTTGGTCGATATTTCTAAATCTTTCTCAAATCAACCACATTTGATGAGGTAAAATGAATCTTTCATAACTCCTTCAATTTTCATCCTTGTCACCCCATTTCAGTCCCCACCTGACTTAATATGACTCCTTCGGACCTCCATATAAGTTTTGGGTACTTGGAGATTCATATATTGGTGCATTGAGGCTGATTTCTTCAAGATATTTCAAGTAAGGGAATTCCTTCTTTGTTCTTTCCATCCTATTTTAGTTTTTATTCCTCTTTATTGAATTTCCTCACGTCCAGAAGTTGGAGTTAGATCCTAAGGTCCGATTTGGTATCTTTTGGGTGAATTTTTGGTGGTCTAGGTCTAGATTTATTTTCCTTGTGGTACGACGGTGGTACACTTCATGTTTCACACCATGTTTTGAGGGTTTCGACTCAATAGGTAGGTGATTCCATGTGTAACCATTTTATGATGAGTTATCTTGCTTGGTTTATTAATTAAGTATGTTTATAATCTGTTTTTTGTGGTTTGAAAACCGTTTTTGATGAATTTGGTTAATCATTTAATTTTTAGAGGTATTTTAGCTTGAAATTGGGTACTTTTCATGTGTGACTCTTGGGGTAATGTTTTGGTTTAGTTTATAACATATTAAAGTGATTTATTAGTCTTGAAAAGGGCTGCCAATTATGTTTTGTTAATTCCTTTTTTTCATGTGGTCCTTGCAAAGAGTTTTTTGAATGAGTTTAAGGTGTAAATCCGTGTTGTACTTTTTGAAGGTGATTTATGAAAACGTGTGTTTTTCATGTGTTTCTTTGTGGTATTATTTGATGTATTTTTATAAAATTTGGGAGTGGTTTAATAATTTTTTTTGGGCTGAAAAATTCGGTTTTGGATTGTTATTGGTATGATTTTGGTTTTGAATTATGGTTTTGAAATGGGTTTAGTGTGAAAACAATCGTTATACCTCTTGGGTTTGTTTTATAAAAATTGAAAATGTTTTATTTGGTTAAACAATGTTGGGAAAGTGTGTATATGTACTGTTTGGGTGAGTGTGTTCACCTAATGTGGGTTTTTCAATGGTAAAGTGGTGATTTGAGATGTTAAACATTTTTAGAATTTTTTATAAATTGCCAAAATGTTTTACTAAATTGTGTTTTGTGTGCGAAACACGGCTGTGGGATATTTCATGTGAGTTTATTTATAAAATGAATTGTGATGGTGAGAAGGGTATTGTGTGACATGTGTTTGGGTTGTTATGTGAGTTGAATATCCTTTAATGGTTTTATATAATTGTTTAATGGATTTGTGGAAGTGTTAAAGAAATGTGAAAAGTGTTGTAGGCAATTTGGAGTGAGTTTGATTTCAAAATGCATTTGAATGAAAAGTGGAATTTGTGACTTTAGTGATGTACATGGGGATGTTTGGTTAATGCTTGATGTGGAAGTGATATTTGAATGTGAAAACAATATTTCTTGGATTGTGAACTTGTTTGAGCACAATGGGAAAACCTGGGTATCTAGGTGGGTGGACGTGTATTACTATGCTAGTGAATCCGTGGGGTTTGGCATCAGTTTCACTTAGCAATATTGACGCTTACAACTCTAACTAAACTATGATGATGATGATTGGGGAAAACTAGGTTATGGGTATGATCCCTAATAGTGGCTCGTGCACGAGAACATATATTTTTATTTGTGGTTACTCTCACCGAGATACGAGGTACCTGGGACCCACAGCTAGCAAGTGCCTAGGTGTTATTTCCTATTACTTGTGCTCATTATATCCTTCGTACTTACCGTCGGTATATGGTATTGTGGGATTGAAGATTCAGTAGGTTTGTTAGTTATTTTAAAATTTTCGGTCCTTTAAAATTAGCCCACATAAAAACTGTTTTCATTTATTATTGCATCCTTTAGAAAATTGTAACAAGGATTTCTTATTTACAATACTTACAATGATTTTTGTCATGAAATGTTTATCACATGGAATCTCATAGTGGTGGTATCATAATGGGAATTGGCTCAAACCCTACTTACACCATTGGGTGTATGTAGACTTGGTTATTTTTGTTGGCGTAGGTTGGGTACAATTTTTTTGTTCCAGTGTTTCGGGTTTCTAGCAGGTCCTTGGTGGTGAAGTCTTGCAGAGATGGCTTGAGGGCGGTACCCCATGCCTTGAGGGTTCTTGGGCTATTTAATTTTGGTTTTGTACCTTTGGTATAGTCTTTTTTAGTTGTTTTAATCTATGTAATTCAGTTCTGAATTTTTGTAAGAGATTGTTTGGTTTGAAAAATCCAGATTCGTTTTAATGGATTCTTTTGTTGTTTTAAGTTTATAAACTCGGGTAAATCGTTCCCAATTCTCATTTTATGATACCTAGGAACTTGTGCCAGCACATGGGGATCGGGAACGCCCTTCGAGCCTTGTCACTGGCTAGGTTTGGCACTGGTTTCGGTGGTGACCAGATTTGGTTCGTGACAAAATGGTATCAGAGGAGGTTCGCTCTCTTTGAGTCATGTTATTTGGGGAACAGTCGGGATAGTCTGGAGTTAGGATTTTTGGGACTTGGCATTTCGGTTATGAGTAGTGTGGCTGATCACCACACCTCATGACAGGATTCATGTCTCTATGGGAAGTCACGACCTTTTATAGTCCTTTGGTTTTCTTGGTTTAATGATGATCATGGGAAATGAAAAGAGAGTTGGGTTAATGGTCTTAGTGAGCTCGCAGGGCCTTGAAATCCATGTGGAGCAAAGGATATTCCCTAGAAAACTCTTTGTGACAGTGAAGTGATTGGAATATTGCAGCCAACCATATGTCCAAGTCACCCACTGAAACTAGTTTGCTCTCACATTGTCTGGTGTTCTTTAGTTTTGAAATCATGGAACTTTGGTTTTAAAGTGACCTGGTTTTAGGAAGTGTAATGTTTTTGTGAAATTATTTTCAAATAAATATGGAATGGTTTGATTTATGGAATGGTGGAACTGAATATTCAGAATTATTTTAAAATGGAAAATTGTGTCCTTACACCTTTTTTGAAAGTAGAAACTATATTGAAGTTTGTTTTGAAAAAGTGTTCCCATTAGAGTTTTCTAAACTATTAAATGGTTTTTTAATGGGATGAGATGTTTTTAAATTGATGTAAATAACTTTAATGTGAGTTTTCATTGGAACGATTGTGCCTTTCTGAAAAGTTTTATTTAATGCGGTAATCTGGGTTCAACCTCCTGGTTAGCAGTTTTGATAAGAATGATGTGTTGGTTGACCGTTTTGGTTTTGAAAAGTGGAAAGAATCAGTGCATTAACCTTTGGTATTTCCATGAGTGACCACATGCGTGGGGTTATATGGGATGATGGATGGTTGATGGCATGACTGGATGAGTGTCGGAATGGATATGAGGAGGGAGCCTGGTGTGGCACCAAAACATGCATGTGTGTGCCCCATGAGGTACCATTGGTGGATACGCTTACCGCTGAACTTTTTGTTTTCAAAGAAATTATTTTAATGAAAAACATGATGTCTTGATAAATAGTTTGGGATGGTGTGTATTATGTTTTTTTTTAAAAATTTGATGTTGTGGGATGATTTGAGTTCAAGAACCCCCCCTGTTTGAACTGTGTTTTGGGATTGAGTTTGGTCGGTAAGTTGTGTTGTAGGGACAGTTAGTGGTCTCTTTTGAAAAATGTTTTGGGACGCCTTTAAGGTTGTTCCATTCATGTGTTTGGATCTGGTTTGTGGTATATATTTACCAATGGAACAGCTTGGTTCGGTCCTTGGGTTCTCTTATTGGATAAGGTGCGCCCCCATTAAGATTTAGTGCACAAATGAAGTGCAACGCAGATTGTTTCGCCATTGGAAAATCTTCCAGTTGATCAATGTAAGGAATCTTTTCTTGAGATTTGTATAAGGAGTCTACACCATTTACATTCTTGGTTTTTTCGGATCCTCTTGTTGCGTAAGAGTGCTCGTGGATGGTTGAAAGAGACCTTAGTTTTTTAAGCTACTTGATTCGTCGAAGGTGAAAGTTGTCTGGGGTTGTCATTATAGATAGTGTCTAAGAGGGCCTCTAAGTCCTTCATAGTCTCTTCATAGAAGGGTTTTATGTTAAACCACCATTGTGGGAAATCTGGCCACGAGAGGCTGTTATGGGAAATTTCTGGAATGCTGTGATATTTGGGGATGTTGTATAAGTCCCCCTCCATGTATTATTTCTATCGGTTGCTTTAGTCATGTTCAGTGACACGATGTGATGTCGCGTTCTTGTTTGATTGTAAAGGTGAAGTTGTACAATATTATGTGAGTCTATTTTTTTAGAAGTGTTTTTCCTTTTGGGAGATATCGACATCCTCTATTTTAGAGGAGGGTGTTTATATGTTTCATTTATTTCTGTTGTTTCTCACCCGAAGAAGCAAGGTGTGATGTGAGTGTATCCTCTAAAACCTTATTTCAGTGAATTTAAAAGTTAGGGTAAAGTGAGTTCTGGAGTGTGTTATGTCTTGGTGAACCCATCTGGGATTTCATGTAGTTGTTTGTAGAATCATAAGAAGAGATTCTATTTGGGGGTTTCCAAATCCTAACTGTGAGGCCGAAGATACTTCAATCATTCCAGCTCCAGCCATAGGTCCTGGAGAGAAGCTGGCACGTAGTCAGAGGAAATCCCAGGGTAGTTTTTAACCTTTTACAAAGAACTATTCTTACTATGAGAGATGGGAATAGTTTAAACATTTTCTGTCGTCATCTTGCTTCACTTGTTCACGTTGGGTGGAAAGAGGTGGTGAGCCTCATCCCCATGTTATCTCCCAATGAATTTCTTTTCCCCTTTGGTTTCCTTTGGGTTTGGGGGAAAGGTTTTAGATATTTCTAGACATGTTGAGTGAACATTTATTAGTAACCATTCCCTAGAAAACCATGTAGGTATAAGGATCCAAATGGTTAGCGCACAGATTCCCAAACTGTGCGGCCTAACCATGTTGTCATCCCAACTCTTTACGTTTTGGGGTTTTTCTATGCCGGCCATTATTGGTCAGTTAAGATGGATGGTTCTTATGTTGGGGAGACCAAATATGAGTCTCATGTATATTATTTTGAAAATTCTTAATGGTATTCTACCCCTTGTACTAGGGAGTTTGTTCGGGGCTCCCCTGTTAATGTCTTGATTTTGTCTCGGAAAACAATTTAAGTTTCCTTTTATGGTTGGGGAGCCCATTTGTGTATCCTTGTACCAGTAACTCACTTTTGTACTTGGTTTTGGCTTGGATGTGGGTAGTCTCATTCGTAGCTATATAACTACAAACATCTTCCTTGGGTAAACGTTGGGATTGGAGAGTTCCCAATGGTTTAGTTATATCAAGGTAAGTGTAACCTTGTTCGATGTTCTTGTTTGTTTGGGTAAATTGTTTGAGCCTTGTTCATATAGTGTTTGAGGAGTTTTATTTTAGGATAAATTGTAAATGTGCTTGATAATTTTAGTAAAGAGGTGTATGTTTTGGTTGTGAAATATTCCTTCCTTCATTGATCAGTGGATGTGTTTTGGCCTTTGGGGGCGAAGCTTAGCAAAGGAGTCCATTTATGCCTTTCGGTTGAGTTTGGTTTTTTCTTTGTCCGGGATATGGCTTTCCGAGGGTGGAAAGTGGTGGGATTGATTTTGGTCGGTAAGTTGTGTTGTAGGTACGGTTAGTGGTCTCTTTTGAAAAATGTTTTGGGACGCCTTTAAGGTGGTTCCATTCATGTGTTTGGATCTGGTTTGTGGTATATCTTGACCAATGGACCAGCTTGGTTTGGTCCTTGGGTTCTCTCATTGGATAAGGTGCACCCCCATTAAGATTTAGTGCACAACTGAAGTGCAACGCGGATTGTTTCACCATTGGAAAATCCTCTAGATGATCAATGTAAATAATATTTTCTTGAGATTTGTATATTGATTCTACACCATTTACATTCTTGGTTTTTTCGGATCCTCTTGTTGCGTAAGAGTGCTCGTGGATGGTTGAAAGAGACCTTAGTTTCTTAAGCTACCTGATTCATCGAAGGTGAATGTTTTCTGGGGTTGTCATTATGGATAGTGTCTAAGAGGGCCTCTAAGTCCTTCATAGTCTCTTCGTAGAAGGTGTTTATGTTAAACCACCAGTGTGGGAAATCTGGCCATGAGAGGCTGTTATGGAAACTTTCTGGAATGTTGTGATATTTGGGGATGTTGTATAAGTCCCCCTCCTTGTATTATTTCTATCGGTTGCTTTAGTCATGTTCGGTGACGCGATGTGATGTCGTGTGGTTGTTTGATTGTAAAGGTGAAGTTGTACAATATTATGTGAGTCTATTTTTTTAGAAGTGTTTTTCCTTTTGGGAGATCTCGACATCCTCTATTGTAGAGGAATGTGTTTATATGTGTCCTTTATTTATGTTGTTTCTCATCCAAAAGAACCAAGGTGTGATGTGAGTGTATCCTCTAAACCCTTATTTCAGTGAATTTAAAAGTTAAGGTAAAGTGAGTTCTGGAGTGTGTTATGTCTTGGTGAACCCATCTGGGATTTCGTGTAGTTTTTTGTACAATCAGAAGAAGAGATTCTATTCGGGGGTTTCCAAATCCTAACTGCGAGGCCGAAGATGCTTCAATCATTCCAGCTCCAGCCATAGGTCCCGGAGAGAAGCTGGCACGTAGTCAGAGGAAATCCCCGGGTAGTTTTTAACCATGTACAAATAAAGATTCTTACTATGAGAGATGGGAATAGTTTAAACATTTGTTGTTGTCATCTTTCATCACTTGTTCACGTTGGGTGGAAAGAGGTGGTGGGCCTCATCCCCATGTTATCTCCCAATGAATTTCTTTTCCCCTTTGGTTTCCTTTGGGTTCGGGGGAAAGGTTTTATATATTTCTAGACATGTTGAGTGAACATTTATTAGTAACCATTCCCTAAGAAAACCATGTAGGTATAAGGATCCAAATGGTTAGCGCACAGTTTCCCAAACTGTGCGGGCTAACCGTGTTGTCATCCCAACTCTTTACATTTTGGGGTTTTTCTATGTCGACCATTATTGGTCAGTTAAGATGGATGGTTCTTATGGTGGGGAGACCAAATATGAGTCTCATGTATATTATTTTTAAAATTCCTAATGGTATTCAACCCCTTGTACTAGGGAGTTTGTTCGGGGCTCTCCTGTTAATGACTTGATTCTGTCTCGGAAAATAGTATAAGTTGTCTTTTATGGTTGGGGAGCCCATTTGTGTATCCTTGTACCAGTAACTCACTTTTGTACTTGGTTTTGGAATGGATGTGGGTAGTCTCATTCGGAGATATATAACTACATACATCTTCCTTGGGTAAACATTGGGATTGGAGAGTTCCCAATGGTTTAGTTATATCAAGGTAAGTGTAACCTTGTTCGATGTTCTTGTTTGTTTGGGTAAATTGCTTGAGCCATGATCATATAGTGTTTGAGGAGTTTTATTTTAGGATAAATCCTAAATGTGATTGATAATTTCAGTAATGAGGTGTATGTTTTGGTTGTGAAATATTCCTTCCTTAATTGATCACTGGAGGTTTTTTGGCCTTTGGGGGCGAAGCTTAGCAATGGAGTCCATTTATGCCTTTCGGTTGAGTTTGGTTTTTTGCTTTGTCCGTGATGTGGCTTTCCGAGGGCGAAAAGTTTCATCGTGGGGAGAATTTTCACACCCATGAATTTTTTTTAAATTCATTATGCATTTAATTTCCATTCCTGATTTGTTTTTGGGGTTTACCACTCATTTTGGTGAAAATGGTGGGTTTTGAAAATTTGGGCCAAACCGTGAGCCCGAATCCAGATTTAAAATCAAATTTTTATTCTTCTATAACTCCTACAATTTTTACTATTTTATACTAATTACACTTCCCAATTGGCATACCCTAATATATTAAAATCTCCACATCCCTTTGAACCACATAGAAATCCCAAATCATGATGGATTTGGTTTTTTAATTAAGCTAATGGGCCTGCCCGTAAGCCCATTTCCTGCTTTAAATTATTTTTTTAAAATTTTAATATCTCATTCGTTTTTTACTTTTTTTCGGTGATTCAACCTCCCACTAGAAGCCAAAAACATCCGAATCACCCCCTATATCTCGTTTTCCTATTTGGAGCTCATATACCCCGCGGAGTTGGTCGATATTTCTAAATCTTTCTCAAATCGACCGGATTTGATGAGGTAAAATTAATCTTTCATAACTACTTCAATTTTCATCCTTGTCACCCCATTTCAGTCCCCACCTGACCTAATATGACTCCTTCAGACCTCCATATCAGTTTTGGGTACTTGGAGATTCATATATTGTTGCATTGAGGCTGATTTGGTCAAGATATTTCAAGTAAGGGAATTCCTTCTTGGTTCTTTCCATCCTCTTTTAGTTTTTATTCCTCTTTATTGAATTTCCTCATGTCCAGAAGTTGGGGTTAGATCCTAAGGTCTGATTTGGTATCTTTTGGGTCAATTTTTTGTGGTCTAGGTCTGGATTTATTTTCCTTGTGGTACGACGGTGGTACGCTTCATGTTTCACACCATGTTTTGAGGGTTTCGACTCAAAAGGTAGGTGATTCCATGTGTAACCATTTTATGATGAGTTATCTTGCTTGGTTTATTAATTAAGTATGTTTATAATCTGTGTTGTGTGGTTTGAAAACCGTTTTTGATGAATTTGGTTAATCATTTAATTTTTAGTGGTATTTTAGCTTGAAATTGGGTACTTTTCATGTGTGACTCTTGGGGTAATGTTTGGGTTTAGTTTATAACATATTAAAGTGATTTATTAGTCTTGAAAGGGGCTTCCAATTATGTTTTGTTAATTCCTTATTGTCATGTGGGCCTTGAAAAGAGTTTTTTGAATGAGTTTAAGGTGTAAAACCGTGTTGTACGTTTTGAAGGTGATTTATGAAAACGTGTGTTTTTCATGTGTTTCTTTGTGGTATTATTTGATGTATTTTTATAAAATTTGGGGGTGGTTTAATAATTTTTTTTGGGCTGAAAAATTCGGTTTTGTATTTTTATTGGTATGATTTTGGTTTTGAATGATGGTTTTGAAATGGGTTTAGTGTGAAAACAATCGTTATACCTCTTGGGTTTGTTTTATAAAAATTGTTAATGTTTTATTTGGTTAAACAATGTTGGGAAAGGGTGTATATGTACTGTTTGGGTGACTGTGTTCACCTAATGTGGGGTTTTCAATGGTAAAGTGGTGATTTGAGATGTTAAACATTTTTAGAATTTTTTATAAATTTCCAAAATGTTTTACTAAATTGTGTTTTGTGTGGGAGACACGGATGTGGGATATTTCGTGTGAGTTTATTTATAAAATGAATTGTGACGGTGAGAAGGGTATTGTGTGACATGTGTGTGGGATGTTATGTGAGTTGGATATCATTTAATGGTTTTATAAAATTGTTTAATGGATTAGTGGAAGTGTTAAAGAAATGTGAAAAGTGTTGTAGGCAATTTGGAGTGAGTTTGATTTCAAAATGCATTTGAATGAAAAGTGGAATTTGTGACTTTAGTGATGTACATGGGGATGTTTGGTTAATGTGTGATGTGAAAGTGATATTTGAATGTGAAAACAATATTTCTTGGATTGTGAACTTGTTTGAGCACAATGGGAAAACCTGGGTATCTAGGTGGGTGGACGTGTACTACTATGCTAGTGAATCCGTGGGGTTTGGCCTCATTTTCACTTAGCAATATTGACGCTTACAACTGTAACTAAACTATGATGATGATGATTGGGGAACACTAGGTTATGGGTATGATCCCTACTAGTGGCTCATGCACGAGAACATATATTTTTATTTGTGGTTACTCTCACCGAGATACGAGGTACCTGGGACCCACAACTTGCTAGTGCCTAGGTGTTATTTCCTATTACTTGTGCTCATTAGATCCTTCGTACTTTCCATCGGTATACGGTATTGTGGGATTGAAAATTCAGTAGCTTTGTTAGTTATTTTAAAATTGTCAGTCCTTTAAAATTATCCCACATAAAAACTGTTTTCATTTATTATTGCATCCTTTAGAAAATTGTAACAAGGATTTCTTATTTACAATACTTACAATGCTTTTTGTCATGAAATTTTTATCACATGGAATCTCATAGTGGTGGTATACTAATGGGAATTGGCTCAAACCCTACTTACACCTGTGGGTGTATGTAGACTTGGTTATTTTTGTTGGCGCAGGTTGGGTACAATTTTTTTTGTTCCAGTGTTTCGGGATTCTAGCAGGTCCTTGGTGGTGAAGTCTTGCGGAGATGTCTTGAGGGCGGTGCCCCATGCCTTGAGGGTTCTTGGGCTATTTCATTTTGGTTTTGTACCTTTGGTATAGTCTTTTTTAGTTGTTTTAATCTATGTAATTCAGTTCTGAATTTTTTTAAAAGATTGTTTGGCTTGAAAAATCCAGATTCGTTTTAATGGATTCTTTTGTTGTTTTAAGTTTATAAACTCGGGTAAATCGTTCCCAATTCTCATTTTATGATACCTAGGAACTTGTGCCAGCCCATGGGGATTGGGAATGCCCTTCGAGCCTTGTCACGGGTTAGGTTTGGCACTGGTTTTGGTTGTGACCAGATTTGGTTCGTGACAAAATGGTATGAGAGGAGGTTCTCTCTCTTTGAGTCATGTTATTTGGGGAACAGTCGGGATAGTCTGGAGTTAGGATTTTTGGGACATGGCATTTCGGTTATGAGTAGTGTGTCTGATCACCACACCTCAGGACGGGATTCATGTCTCTATGGGAAGTCGCGACCTTTTATAGTCCTTTGGTTTTCTTGGTTTAATGATGATCAGGGGAAATGAAAAGAGAGTTGGGTTAATGGTCTTAGTGAGCTTGCAGGGCCTGGAAAGCCATGTGGAGCCAAGGATATTCCCTAGAACGCTCTTTGTGACAGTGAAGTGATTGGAATATGGCCGCCAACCATATGTCCAAGTCACCCACTGAAACTAGTTTTCTCTCACATTGTCTGGTGTTCTTTAGTTTTGAAATCTTGGAACTTTGGTTTTAAAGTGACTTGGTTTTAGGAAGTGTAATGTTTTTGTGAAATTATTTTCAAATAAATATGGAATGGTTTGATTTATGGAATGGTGGAACTGAATATTGAGAATTATTTTGAAATGGAAAATAGTGTTCTTAGACCTTTTTTGAAAGTAGAAACTATATTGAAGTTTGTTTTGAAAAAGTGTTCCCATTAGAGTTTTCTATACTATTAAATGGTTTTTTAATGGGATGCGATGTTTTGAAATTGATGTAAATAACTTGAATGTGAGTTTTCATTGGAACGATTGTACCTTTCTGAAAAGTTTTATTTAATGCGGTAATTTGGGTTCAACCTCCTGGTTAGGAGTTTTGATAAGAATGACGTGTGGGTTGACCGTTTTGGTTTTGAAAAGTGGAAAGAATCAATGCATTAACCTTTGGTATTTCCATGAGTGACCACATTCGTGGGGTTATATGGGATGATGGATGGTTTATGGCATGACTGGATGAGTGTCGGAATGGATATGAGGAGGGAGCCTGGTGTGGCACCAAAACATGCATGTGTGTGCCCCATGAGGTACCATTGGTGGATATGCTTACCGCTGAACCGTTTGTTTTCAAAGAAATGATTTTAATTAAAAACATGATGTCTTGATAAATAGTTTGGGATGGGGTGTATTATGTTTTTTTTAAAAAATTTGATGTTGTGGGATGATTTGAGTTCAAGAACCCCTCCTGTTTGAACTGTGTTTTGGGATTGAGTTTGGTCAGTAAGTTGTGTTGTAGGGACAGTTAGTGGTCTCTTTTGAAAAATGTTTTGTGACTCCTTTATGGTGGATCCATTCATGTGTTTGGATCTGGTTTGTGGTGTATCTTGACCAATGGACCAGCTTGGTTGGGTCCTTGGGTTCTCTTATTGGATAAGGTGCGCCCCCATTAAGATTTAGTACACAAATGAAGTGCAACGCGGATTGTTTCACCATTGGAAAATCTTACAGTTGATCAATGTAAGGAATCTTTTCTTGAGATTTGTATAATGAGTCTACACCATTTACTTTCTTGGTTTTTTTCGGATCCTCTTGTTGCGTAAGAGTGCTCGTGGATGGTTGAAAGAGACCTTAGTTTCTTAAGCTACTTGATTCGTCGAAGGTGAAAGTTGTCTGGGGTTGTCATCATAGATAGTTTCTAAGATGGCCTCTAAGTCCTTCATAGTCTCTTCATAGAAGGGGTTTATGTTAAACCACCAGTGTGGGAAATCTGGCCACGAGAGGCTGTTATGGACAATTTCTGGAATGCTGTGATATTTGGGGATGTTGTATAAGTCCCCCTCCTTGTATTATTTCTATCGGTTGCTTTAGTCATGTTCGGTGACGCGATGTGATGTCGCGTGCTTGTTTGATTGTAAAGGTGAAGTTGTACAGTATTATGTGGGTCTATTATTTTAGAAGTGTTTTTCCTTTTGGGAGATATCGACATCCTCTATTTTAGAGGAGGGTGTTTATATGTTTCATTTATTTCTATTGTTTCTCACCCGAAGAAGCAAGGTGTGATGTGAGTGTATCCTCTAAAACCTTATTTCAGTGAATTTAAAAGTTAGGGTAAAGTGTGTTCTGGAGTGTGTTATGTCTTGGTGAACCCATCTGGGATTTCATGTAGTTGTTTGTAGAATCAAAAGAAGAGATTCTATTTGGGGGTTTCCAAATCCTAACTGCAAGGCCAAATATACTTCAATCATTCCAGCTCCAACCATAGGTCCTGGAGAGAAGCTGGCACGTAGTCAGAGGAAATCCCAGGGTAGTTTTTAACCTTGTACAGAGAACTATTCTTACTATGAGAGATGGTAATAGTTTAAACATTTTCTGTTGTCATATTGCTTCACTTGTTCACGTTGGGTGGAAAGAGGTGGCGGGCCTCATCCCCATGTTATCTCCCAATGAATTTCTTTTCCCCTTTGGTTTCCTTTGGGTTTGGGGGAATGGTTTTAGATATTTCTAGATATGTTGAGTGAACATTTATTAGTAACCATTCCCTAGAAAACCATGTAGGTATAAGGATCCAAATGGTTAGCGCACAGTTTCCCAAACTGTGCGGCCTAACCATGTTGTCATCCCAACTCTTTACGTTTTGGGGTTTTTCTATGCCGGCCATTATTGGTCAGTTAAGATGGATGGTTCTTATGTTGGGGAGACCAAATATGAGTCTCATGTATATTATTTTGAAAATTCCTAATGGTATTCTACCCCTTGTACCAGAGAGATTGTTCGGGGCTCCCCTGTTAATGTCTTGATTCTGTCTAGGAAAACAATTTAAGTTGCCTTTTATGGTTTGGGAGCCCATTTTTGTATCCTTGTACCAGTAACTCACTTTTGTACTTGGTTTTGGCTTGGATGAGGGTAGTCTCATTCGGAGCTATATAACTACAAACATCTTCCTTGGGTAAACGTTGGGATTGGAGAGTTCCCAATGGTTTAGTTATATCAAGGTAAGTGTAACCTTGTTATATGTTCTTGTTTGTTTGGGTAAATTGTTTGAGCCTTGTTCATATAGTGTTTGAGGAGTTTTGTTTTAGGATAAATCCTAAATGTGCTTGATAATTTCAGTAATGAGGTGTATGTTTTGGTTGTGAAGTATTCCTTCCTTAATTGATCACTGGAGGTGTTTTGGCCTTTGGGGGAGAAGCTTAGAAAAGGATTCCATTTATGCCTTTTGGTTGAGTTTGGTTTTTGCTTTGTCTGGGATGTGGTTTACCACTCATTTTGGTGAAAATGGTGGGTTTTGAAAATTTGGGCCAAACTGTGAGCCCAAATCCAGATTTAAAAACAAATTTTGATTCTTCTATAACTCCTTCAATTTTTACTATTTTATATTAATTACACTTCCCAATTGGCATACCCTAATATATTAAAATATCCATATCCATTTGAACCACATAGAAATCCCAAATCATGATGGATTTGGGTTTTTAATTAAGGTAATGGGCCTGCCCGTAAGCCCATTTCCTGCTTTAAATTATATTTTTAAAATTTCAATATCTCATTCATTGTTTACTGTTTTTCGGTGATTCAACCTCCCACTCGAACCCAAAAACATCAGACTCACCCCCTATATCGCGTTTTCCTCTTTGGAGCTCATATACCCCACGGAGTTGGACTATTTTACTCAATCTTTTTCAAATCGACCAGACTTGATGAGGTAAAATGAATCTTTCATAAATCCTTCAATTTTCATCATTTTTCCCCATTTTAGTCCCCACATGACCTAATAGGACTCCTTCGGACCTCCATATCAGTTTTGGGTACTTGGAGATTCATATATTGGTGCATTGGGGCTGATTTCTTCAAGATATTTCAAGTAAGGGAATTCCTTCTTGGTTCATTCCATCCTCTTTTAGTTTTTATTCCTCTTTATTGAATTTCCTCAATTACAAAAGTTGGGGTTAGATCCTAAGGTCTGATTTGGTATCTTTTGGGTCAATTTTCGGTGGTCTAGGTCAGGATTTATTTTCCTTGTGGTACGGCGGTGGTACGCTTAATGTTTCGCACCATGTTTTGAGGGTTTCGACTCAAAAGGTAGGTGATTCCATGTGTAACCATTTTATGATGAGTTAGCTTTCTTGGTTTATTAATTAAGTATGTTTATAATCTGTTCTGTGTGGTTTTAAATCTGTTTTTGATGAATTTGGTTAAACATTTAATTATTAGTGGCATTTTAGCTTGAAATTTGGTACTTTTTATGTGTGACTCTTGGGGTAATGTTTGGGTTTAGTTTATAACATATGAAAGTGATTTATTAGTCTTGAAAGGGGCTGACAATTATGTTTTGTTAATTACTTATTGTCATGTGGTCCTTGGAAAGAGCTTTTTGAATGCGTTTAAGGTGTAAAACCGTGTTGTACTTTTTGAAGGTGATTTATGAAAACATGTGTTTTTCATGTGTATCTTTGTGGTATTATTTGATGTATTTTTATAACATTTGGGGGTGGTTTAATAATTGTTTTAGGGCTGAAAAATTCTGTTTTGGATTGTTATTGGTATGATTTTGGTTTTGAATGAGGGTTTTGAAATGGGTTTAGTGTGTAAACAATGGTTATACCTCTTGGGATTGTTTTATAAAAATGGAAAATGTTTTTTTTGGTTAAACAAAGTTGGGAAAGGGTGTATATGTACTGTTTGGGTGAGTGTGTTCACCTAATGTGGGTTTTTCAATGGTAAAGTGGTGATTTGAGATGTTAAACATTTTTAGAATTTTTTATTAATTGCTGAAATGTTTTACTAAATTGTGTTTTGTGTGCGAAACACGGGTGTGGGATATTTTGTGTGAGTTTATTTATAAAATGAATTGTGAAGGTGAGAAGGGTATTGTGTGACATGTGTGTGGGCTGTTATGTGAGTTGAATATCTTGTAATGGTTTTAGAAAAATTTTTAATGGATTTGTGGAAGTGTTAAAGAAATGTGAAAAGTGTTGTAGGCAATTTGGAGTGAGTTTGATTTCAAAATGCATTTGAATGAAAAGTGTAATTTGTGACTTTTGTGATGTACATGGGTCTGTTTGGTTAATGTGTGATGTGGAAGTGATATTTGAATTTGAAAACTATATTTCTTGGATTGTGAACTTGTTTGAGCACAATTGGAAAACCCTGGTATCTAGGTGGGTGGACGTGTACTAGTATGCTAGTGAATCCGTGGGGTTTGGCCTCAGTTTCACTTAGCAATATTGACACTTAAAACTATAACTAGACTATGATGATGATGATTGGGGACCACTACTAGTGGCTCTTGCACGCGAACATATATATTTTTTGTGGTTACTGTCACCGAGATACGAGGTACCTGGGACCCACAGCTAGCTAGTGCCTAGGGGTTATTTCCTATTACTTGTGCTCATTAGATCCTTTGTACTTACCATCGGTATACAGTATTGTTGGGTTGAAAATTCAGTAGCTTTGTCAGTTATTTTAAAATTGTCGGTCCTTTAAAATTAGCCCACATAAAAACTGTTTTCATTTATTATTGCATCCTTTAGAAAATTGTAACAAGAATTTCTTATTTCAAAAACTTGCAATGCTTTTTGTCATGAAATGTTTATCACATGGAATCTCATAGTGGTGGTATCCTACTGGGAATTGGATCACACCCTACTTACACCTATGGGCGTAAGTAGACTTGGTTATTTTTGTTGTCGCAGGTTGGGTACAATTTTTTTGTTCCACTGTTTCAGGTTTCTAGCAGGTCCTTGGTGGTGAAGTCTTGCGGAGATGGCTTGAGGGTGGTGCCCCATGCCATGAGGGTTCTTGGGCTATTTAATTTTGCTTTTGTACCTTTGTTATAGTCTTTTTTAGTTGTTTTAAGCTATGTAATTCAGTTCTAAATTTTTGTAAAATATTTTTTGGTTTGAAAAATCCAGATTCGTTTTATTGGATTCTTTTATTGTTTTATTTTATAAACTCAGGTAAATCGTTCCCAATCCTCATTTTATGATACCCAGGTACTTGTTCCAGCCCATGGGGTTCGGTAACGCCCTTCGGTCCTTGTCACAGGCTAGGTTTGGCACTAGTTTCGGTGGTGACCAGATTTGGTTCATGACAAAATGGTATCAGAGGAGGTTCGCTCTCTTTGAGTCATGTTATTTGTGGAACAGTCGGGATAGATTGGAGTTAGGATTTTTGGGACTTGGAATTTTGGTTATGAGTAGTTTGGCTGATCACCACACCTCATGATGGGATTCATGTCTCTAGGGGAAGTCACAAACTTTTATAGTCCTTTGATTTTCTTGGTTTAATGATGATCAGGGAAAATGGAAAGAGAGTTGGGTTAATGGTCTTAGTGAGCTCGCAGGGCCTGGAAAGCCATGTGGGGCCAAGGATATTCCCTAGAACACTCTTTTTGAATGTGAAGTGATTGGAATATGGCCGCCAACCATATGTCCATGTCACCCACTGAATCTAGTTTCCTCTCGCATTGTCTGGTGTTCTTTAGTTTTGAAATCTTGGAACTTTGGTTTTAAAGTGACTTGGTTTTAGGATGTGTAATGTTTTTGTGAAATGATTTTCGATTAAATATGGAATGGTTTGATTTATGGAATGGTGGAACTGAATATTCAGATTTATTTTGAAATGGAAAATTGTGTTCTTACACCTCTTTTGAAAGCAGAAACTATATTGAAGTTGGTTTTGAAAAAGTGTTCCCATTAGAGTTTTCTAAACTATTAAATGGTTTTTTAATGGGATGAAATGTTTTGAAATTGATGTAGATAACATGAATGTGAGTTTTCATTGGAATGATTGTGCCTTTATGAAAATTTTTATTTAATGCGGTAATTTGGGGTCGACCTCCTGGTTAGCAGTTTTGATAAGAATGATGTGTTGGTTGACCATTTTGGTTTTGAAAAGTGGAAAGAATCAGTGCATTAACCTTTGGTGTTTCCATGAGTGACCACATGCATGGGGTTATATGGGATGATGAATGGTTGATGGCATGACTGGATGTGTGTTGGAATGGATATGAGGAGGGAGCCCTCTGTGGCACCAAAACATGCATGTGTGAGCCCCATGGGGTACCATTGGTGGATACGCTTACCGCTGAACCGTTTGTTTTCAAATAAATGATTTTAATGAAAAACATGATGTCTTGATAAATAGTTTGGGATGGTGTGTATTATGTGTTTTTGAAAAATTTGATGTTGTGGGATGATTTGAGTTCAAGAACCCCTCCTATTTGAACTGTGTTTTGGGATTGAGTTTGGTCGGTAAGTTGTGTTGTAGGGACCGTAAGTGGCCTCTTTTGAAAAATGTTTTGGACGCCTTTAAGGTGGTTCCATTCATGTGTGTGGATCTTTTTTGTGGTATATCTTGACCAATGGACCATCTTGGTTGGGTCCTTCGGTTCTCTCATTGGATAAGGTTCACCCCCATTAAGATTTAGTGCACAACTAATGTGCAACGTATATTGTTCGCCATTGGAAAATCCTCTAGTTGATCAATGTAAGGAATATTTTCTTGAGATTTGTATAATGAGTCTACACCATTTAATTTATTGGTTTTTTTCGGATCCTCTTGTTGCGTAAGAGTGCTCGTGGATGGTTAAAAGAGACCTTAGTATCTTAAGCTACCTGATTCGTCGAAGGTGAATGTTTTCTGGGGTTGTCATTATGGATAGTGTCTAAGAGGGCCTCTAAGTAATTTATAGTCTCTTCATAGAAGGGGTTTATGTTAAACCACCAGTGTGGGAAATCTGGCCACGATAGGCTGTTATGGACATTTTCTGGAATGTTGTGATATTTGGGGATGTTGTATAAGTCCCCCTTCTTGTATTATTTCTATCGGTTGCTTTAGTCATGTTCAGTGACACGATGTGATGTCGCATTCTTGTTTGATTGTAAAGGTGAAGTTGTACAATATTATGTGAGTCTATTTTTTTTGAAGTGTTTTTCCTTTTGGGAGATCTAGACATCCTCTATTTTAGAGGAAGATGTTTATATGTTTCCTTTATTTCTGTTGTTTCTCACCCGAAGAAGCAAGGTGTGATGTGAGTGTAACCTCGAAACCCTTATTTCAGTGAATTTAAAAGTTAGGGTAAAGTGAGTTCTGGAGTGTGTTATTTCTTGGTGAACCCATCTGGGATTTCGTGTCGTTGGTTGTAGAATCAGAAGAAGAGATTCTATTTGGGGGTTTCCAAATCCTAACTGCGAGGCCGAAGATGATTCAATCATTCCAGCTCCAGCCATAGGTCCCGGAGAGAAGCCAGCATGTAGTCAGAGGAAATACCAGGGTAGTTTTTAACCTTGTCCAAAGAACTATTCTTACTATGAGATATGGGAATAGTTTAAACATTTTTTGTTGTCATCTTGCTTCACTTGTTCACGTTGGGTGGAAAGAGGTAGTGGGCCTCATTCCCATGTTATCTCCCAGTGAATTTCTTTTCCCCTTTGGTTTCCTTTGGGTTCGGGGGAAAGGTTTTAGATATTTCTAGACATGTTGAGTAAACATTTATTAGAACCATTCCCTAGAAAAACATGTAGGTATAAGGATCCAAATGGTTAGCGCAGAGTTTCCCAAACTGTGCGGGCTAACCGTGTTGTCATCCCAACTCTTTACTTTTTGGGGTTTTTCTATGCCGACCATTATTGGTCAGTTAAGATGGATGGTTCTTATGGTGGGGAACCCAACTATGAGTCTCATGTATATTATTTTGAATATTCCTAATGGTATTCTACCCCTTGCACCAGGGAGTTTGTTTGGGGCTCCCCTGTTAATGTCATGATTCTGTCTCAGAAAACAATTTAAGTTGTCTTTTATGGTTGGGGAGCCCATTTGTGTATCCTTGTACCAGTAACTCAATTTTGTACTTGGTTTTGTATTGGATGTGGGTAGTCTCATTTGGATCTATATAACTACATACATCTTCCTTTGGTAAACGTTGGGATTGAAGAGTTCCCAATGGTTTAGTTATATCAAGGTAAGTGTAACCTTGTTTGATGTTCTTGTTTGTTTGGGTAAATTTCTTGAGCCTTGTTCATATATTGTTTGAGGAGTTTTATTTTAGGATAAATCATAAATGTGATTGATAATTTCAGTAATGAGGTGTATGTTTTCTTTGTGAAGTATTACTTCCTTAATTGATCATTGGAGGTGTTTTGGCCTTTGGGGGCAAAGCTTAGCAAAGGAGTCCATTTATGCCTTTCGGTTGAGTATGGTTTTTGCTTTGTCCGTGATGTGGCTTTCCGAGGGTGGAAAGCTTCATGGTGGGGATAATTGTCACACACATGAATTTTTTTTAAATTAATTATTCATTTAATTTCCATTCATTATTTGTTTTGGTGGTTTACCACTCATTTTGGTGAAAATGGTGGGTTTTGAAAATTTGGGCCAAACCGTGTGCCCAAATCCAGATTTAAAAACAAATTATGATTCTTCTATAACTCCTTCAATTTTTACTATTTTAAAATAATTACAATTCTGAATTTGCATACCCTAATATATTAAAATCACAATATCCCTTTTAACCACATAGAAATCCCAAATCATGATGGATTTGGGTTTTTAATTAAGGTAATGGGTCTGCCCGTAAGCCCATTTCCCGCTTTAAATTGTTTTTTTAAAATTTCAATATCTCAATCGTTTTTTACCATTTTTCGGTGATTCAACCTCCCCCTCGAAGCCAAAATCGTCAGCCTCACTCCCTATATCTCGTTTTCCTCTTTGGAGCTCATATACCCCGCGGAGTTGGACGATCTTTCTCAATCTTTCTCAAATCGACCAGACTTGATGAGGTAAAATGAATCTTTCATAACTCCTTCAATTTTCATCCTTTTCGCCCCATTTCAGTCCCCACATGACCTAATATGACTTCTTCAGAACTCCATATCAGTTTTGGGTACTTAGAGATTCATATATTGGTGCATTGGCTCTAATTGCATCAAGATATTTCAAGTAAGGGAATTCCTTCTTGGTTCTTTCCATCCTCTTTTAGTTTTTATTCCTCTTTATTGAATTTCCTCATGTCCAGAAGTTGGGGTTAGATCCTAAGGTCTGATTTGGTATCTTTTGGGTCAATTTTTGGTGGTATAGGTCTGGATTTATTTTCCTTGTGGTACGACGGTGGTACGCTTAATGTTTCACACCATGTTTTGAGGGTTTCGACTCAAAAGGTAGGTGATTCCATGTGTAACCATTTTATGATGAGTTAGATTGCTTGGTTTATTAATTAAGTATGTTTATAATCTGTTTTGTGTGGTTTGAAAACTGTTTTTGATGAATTTGGTTAAACATTTAATTTTTAGTGGTATTTTAGCTTGAAATTGGGTACTTTTCATGTGTGACTCTTGGGGTAATGTTTGGGTTTTGTTTATAACATATGAAAGTGATTTATTAGTCTTGAAAGGGGCTGCCAATTATGTTTTGTTAATTCCTTATTGTCATGTGGGCCTTTCAAAGTGGGTTTTGAATGTGTTTAATGTGTAAAACCGTGTTGTACTTTTTGAAGGTGATTTATGAAAACGTGTGTTTTTCATGTGTATCTTTGTGGTATTATTTGATGTATTTTTATAACATTTGGGGGTGGTTTAATAATTGTTTTAGGGCTGAAAAAGTCTGTTTTGGATAGTTATTTGTATGATTTTGGTTTTGAATGAGGGTTTTGAAATGGGTTTAGTGTGCAAACAATGGTTATACCTCTTGGGTTTGTTTTATAAAAATTTCAAATGTTTTATTTGGTTAAACAAAGTTGGGAAAGGGTGTATATGAACTGTTTGGGTGAGTGTGTTCACCAAATATGGGTTTTTCAATGGTAATGTGGTGATTTGAGATGTTAAACATTTTTAGAATTTTTTATAAATTGCCAAAATGTTTTACTAAATTGTGTTTTGTGTTCGAAACAAGAGTGTGAGATATTTCGTGTGAGTTTATTTATAAAATTAATTGTGAAGGTGAGAAGGGTATTGTGTGACATGTGTGTGGGCTGTTATTTGAGTTGAATATCTTGTAATGGTTTTATAAATTTTTTTAATGGATTTCTGGAAGTGTTAAAGAAATGTGAAAAGTGTTGTAGGCAATTCGGAGTGAGTTTGATTTCAAAATGTATTTGAATGAAAAGTGGAATTTGTGACTTTAGTGATGTACATGGGGATGTTTGGTTAATGTGTGATGTGGAAGTGATATTTGAATGTGAAAACTATATATTTTGTATTGTGAACTTGTTTGAGCACAATGGGAAAACCGGGGTATTTAGGTGGGTGGACGTGTACTAGTATGCTAGTGAATCCGTGGGGTTTGGCCTCAGTTTCACATAGAAAGATTTACGCATACAACTCTAACTAAAATATTATGATGATGATTGGGGACCACTAGGTTATGGGTGTGATCCCTACTAGTGGTTCGTGCATGAGAACATATTTTTTTTTGGTTACTGTCACCGAGATACGAGGTACTTGGGACCCACAGCTAGCTAGTGCCTAGAGGGTATTTCCTATTACTTGTGCTCATTAGATCCTTTGTACTTACCGTCGGTATACGGTATTGTTGGATTGAAAATTCAGTAGCTTTGTTAGTTATTTTAAATTTTTTTGTCCTTTAAAATTATCCCACATAAAAATTGTTTTCATTTATTATTGCATCCTTTAGAAAATTATAACAAGCATTTATTATTTACAAAACTTGCAATGATTTTTGTCATGAAATGTTTATCACATGGAATCTCATAGTGGTGGTGTCCTACTGGGCATTGTCTCACACCCTACTTATTCCTTTGGGTGTAAGTATACTTGGTTATTTTTTTTGTCGCAGGTTGGGGAAATTATTTTTTTTCTAGTGTTTCGGGTTTCTAGTAAGTCCTTGGTGGTGAAGTCTTGCGGAGATGGATTGAGGGTGGTGCCCCATTCCATGAGGGTTCTTGGGATATTTCATTTTGGTTTTGTACATTTGGTATAGTCTTTTTTAGTTGTTTTAAGCTATGTAATTCAGTTCTGAATTTTTGTAAAAGATTGTTTGGTTTGAAAAATCCAGATTCGTTTTATTGGATTATTTTGTTGTTTTATGTTTATAAACTCGGGTAAATCGTTCCCAATTCTCATTTTATGATATCCAGGAACTTGTGCCAAACCATGGGGATCGGGAACGCCCTTCGGGCCTTGTCACGGGCCAGGTTTGGCACTGGTTTCGGTGGTGACCATATTTGGTTCGTGACACCTACAAACTCCCAAGGGTTTATTAAATTTGTTTTGATTCACAATATATAACTAAAAATTCTTTATAGGTTCATTATGGAATCTCTATTTAAGAAAACCCATCATTTAACAATTTATTTCAATTAACAATTTTAAAATTCACATTTTATAATTTTGCAGCACTTTGATAAACATGGACTACAATTTTATTTAATATCATTTTCATTGAAAACATTATATTTATTTCACAAAAAAACTCATTTCAGATATAAATAATAATTATTTTCCATAAAAAATTACCTATCTATGAGACTAATTATAATGGTTATTGTATTTTAATATTATCAATGTTTGTGAAATTTCATCTCTTAACCATGGATTCAAAACATAATTTCTCAGTTAACCATTGATATTATTTCATTTCTTAACCATGGATTCAAAAAATATTGTAATAAATTAATTTTATAGAAAAAATGACACCTAAAAATACCTCTAGCTTTGATTTTCATATAACCGAAGAAGAATGGGACCTGAAATGAAAGAGATCCACCCATGGATATATAAAGAAGATCAATATCTGTGTGTGGGTGGGTACTATCCAATGGGGGAATAAAATACTAATTTAGTGGTAGATGAGGTTTCCTAATTGAAATTATAGGTTAATTACCTCTTTAAAATCCAACTAAAACCCTCTCACTAACTGGTGGAACATGGGTTTTCTGGTGTGATCAGTGCCCTTATAGGGGCTACTACATTGGAAATAGAAATATGGTGGCTACAGTGGTGGAATGACCATCCCAGACCTTCTATTAGTGCTCACCCAAAGCTATAACGTCCCCTTATATACTCTTCACATGTAAAAAATGTCTTTTGAGGTTATCAGACATAGAATTATCTTATATGAAACTATTTAAAATCCACCCTATTTACAAATTGAAAATCAAAATTTTTACTAAAAATAGGAATCGTCCAAAAACATGGTAACTATAAGCTCCCTATCGTAACACTTATCATCCCTATGATGTCTTCATGATAAAAAAACCAAACACACCATCATTCATTGATTGTCAAAATACCATCGAAACATTGATTTCTAACTTCATATTCTATACGAGATTCCACATCATATTTTCAATACCTCGGATCAAAAAACCCTAAGGATGATCTTCCACCTTCCACCATTAACATATTTGAAAAACAGTGTGTTGCTGCAGTGGGTCTTTTTTTGGTTTCAAAACATCGCCAATGATTTGTTAATTGGTTCATGGTTCTCCACACTTTAAGACCTAACTTATGAGGTCAAATTTGAAACAATGTTGTCAATCCCTCATAAATTTTCCAATGAATACTCAACTAGTAATGTTATCAATCTATAACAATTGGATCCTCAACTAGAAATGCTATAAAAACTAACAGAATACCTCTTGAAGTTATTGAGCTATAGGAATTGGATCATCATTCATTTCAAAATGCATCTCCATAATTCTAATCTCCTATAAACATAAATACTCCACAATACAACATCCCATTAATAATACACATTCTCATATATTGAAAATTATCTTAGATTCAAGGGTTATGAACTACCATACATATAGATTCTATCCAGAACACATCCATAGGCATCCATGCTAATGTAACATTAATCCTTTTTATGCACATCCACTTTCTTATAAGTGGTTCCAGAAAATTACATACAACCTTCAGTTCGGTTCATCATCAGATTACATCACATGATTAAAAATTGATATACGTTAGAATAAAAAACGTAATCTATTCATGGTATGAACCCCCTCATAGTAATTATTGATCAATACCATCCATTTTCAATAATAGAAATTTAAGAACTAACATCAATACCCATTCCCAATTTCATCCCGAATGAAGTATGGTATAACCACAAGCATGTTCCTGATGTGATTCCAAAAAAAATATCAAATTTTATACCAAGAAATAGGCTATAAATCCACTATCTAGACCACCTCAAAAATTATTTTCTTCTACAATAAATTAATTGTTGAACTACTATTTGACGATGACTTGATCACTAGAGCCATCCCAAAATAATCCCAAGAACACACCGATTTCTAACTCGAAACTTTGTGTGATTCCATGTTTATTCAAAAAAAATTATAACATTCACCATGCTCCCACATGGTAATTAACATTCACCAAAATCGAACCATGATTTTATATCAGTTAAATCTACCTACGGTCGAAATTTTCTACCAATACTTTTATAATCATCATCATGAAATTTTGCACTAATATTTCCTATTTAATTTAGATTATATTGAATTAATTTTGACACCCGCATATAACATTGATAACAAGAACTAAATACTAAAATAATTCAACATATAGATTCTTAAAATGCGGTTTACTAATCTAGAACTAATATTATGTTCTCAAAAATGGGAGTGTACTTCTCACTGATCCATGAAAATAGGAACTACATTCTAATTACCCGTGATTCACCCATCATCCAAAACAAGTGTTAGACATGGCCATCCTATGAAAACATGAGTGGAAGGCATGAAACATCAAACATTTACCTTTATTGATTCACGAGAAATAATCAATGATATTCACTTAATCAAATATCATAATTTGTGTGATTCCCTCACCCATCGAATGTGCTCCCCCCACCACATGTCTTCACCATATGAGTCTCCTAGAGGGAAACCTGAATAAGTTCCTTTTCCAAGGAACACATTCCATTCCTTGTATGAAATTAAAACACATTAAATCTCTAAGTCCTAAATTAAGGGTCTTTCTTGGATAAATAATTTCATAGAACCTCAATATATTAGCTGACATCATTCTTTACCACTAGGGACTCATAAAATCCACTAATATCTCTTGGTCATCCATTACACAATAATCTACCCATTTACAGTCTCAAAATTACAACATGAACCACCAACCAAAACAATCCATCTAATCATACTGAACCTCAAGGGATACATTATCTATTGTTAACCATTCAAGAAACTGGTTTCATCATCCCATAAGTTGAGTCCCACAGTTCCACTACTCACATGACCAACCACGAAATAGACCACGCTTCAGCATATTTCTTTAACTAACCAGAGCCATCTTAGATGTTGTTTTAATAATTTTTTTACACTTTATAGATATCAATGATATTTTTAAATTGAAATTGATCTATAACTACTTCAACAAAACTATATTTTCACTCAACATCACTGAACATGCACTAATCACATAAACTCAAGAATATAACCTTTCCTTACATCTATACAGGTTCCCATTATAAAATTCCAACTACAAAAGACATTTTTTATTTAATATATCTATAAATATATTACATTTCCATAACATCATCTATTACAAAGAAGACTGTGTTTGAATGATCTATGATATACTATTAACAAAGTATTATTTAATAATAAATTTATCACTTGGCCATTGGAATGTCGAGTATAAATAGGGAATTTTTTTGAAAGTGTATGGTTTACACATGAACAAATTTAATCATCTTTTATCATTTTATTATAAATGAAACCGAAAGTATCTTTAAAGTTAAATAGATATATTCTTTAAAAGATTTTTTTATGCACTCAATGTGTTATTATATTTTAATATTAAATTGTTCACTATTTGTAAATTATTTTTATGAATATTATAAATTATTTATTCAGAATTTGTTTAACATTAATCTATTAATTTTTTAGTGTTATGATTACAATATATATAATTATTATGCATAGAAAAGTATTTTTGAAGAAAAATATTTTCATTACATTTGTCACACTTATTTTAAAATTAATTTCTCCCACCTTTAGAAATTGAATCATGAAAAATGTATTCCATATTTTTATCAGGTGGAATTTTTTTTAAATAGGTCCCTTTAATATCCTTCCAATACGAATAGAAATGAAAGAAATTTTTTTCACCTTGATAATTGAAAAACTAGTGAAATAAAGTTTAAACATTAGGAAAAGACATTAAAAATTCTAAAAAACAAGATATTATCCTATTGGATGAGTATAGTATTGAAATTTAAATCAAATACCCCATACTGTGGGCACCTGATTCTATTTTCAATGAATATAACAATTACATTAATTTAGGAAAATAATAAATACAATGTGTCGATGTCTTCATTTTAATATCTATAATTTCATTCATAAATATTAAAAAAATAAAATCATTTATAAATAATTAACTGAAAGATAAAATAATTCTTTTCATAGTAATTTGTTTATAATTACTAATTTAATAATAACCATATATTCTTATGCAATTCCAACATAATATATATTCAATTAATAAAAAAATAAAATAAATTATTTTAAAAATATACAATTAATAATATTTGGCTTAATAAATATGATGAATATTTTTTAAAAACACCTATAACATATTATATATTTCTAAAAAGATCATACTAAAATTCATTTTCTATCATTTTTTCTTTAAATTAAAATTAAATTAATAGTGTAAATAAATATTAATAATATTTTAATATTAATAATATTTTATTAAAAAATTTAAATATCATAATAATTTTTCAAGAGGAAAATAAGGATAATAAATGGCATAAAATATCATCCCTTCCCCATTTATGTTCAACATGTTAAATTATATATAAAATTAGTACCCATTATGTTTGAAATAGTTGTTATTATAGTTAAAGATAATTTTTTTAATGAATGTGTTAATAAAAAATATTATTTTGAAAATGAAAAGAAACATCTAAATTTAATTGGATGACCATATTTTTATCATACCCACTATTTTATTTGAATCTCTATAAATTTGGAATTATTTTTCATTATAATGGGTTAACCATATTTTAATATATTTTGTTATTTCAGGTGTGTCCTTTCTCTCCCTTATAAAATGTCACATCTTCCCTCTTCGATCAATAATAATTTTTCTTCCATATCCATGTTTTGTAAAAAGTGATTTCTGGATTTTTTTTAAAATTATACTATGACTGATATATTTCATTTTTATCGATGATTTAAATTTTATATAATTGTCTATAAAGAATCTAGTTTTTATTTTCTGAACAAGGCAATTTTTTATCATTATTACATAAGTGATAAATCAATGTTTTCTTTTATCTTTTATTATATAAACATTATTCTCCACCATCTCGACTTCTCAATGCGTTGAACCATCCTCTAAAATATTCTAAGGTACATTTATGAAGAAAAATAATCTTTAATATTTGAGAAAAATTTAGATTTTAATATCTAATTTAAAATTGAAATGGGTATTTACCTCAATAAATATTCATATGTTCTTTTAAATAAATATTACATATATGATAACATCCTTTGAGGTTAAATATGATTTACTGTAGATATTATATAATGATACAATCATCATTCTCTCTCATTATGGTATATATTTATTATGATAAAATATCAATGAAATACATTTTCTTTTACATGGGTTATGTTATGTTCAGTGTTTTTATGATTCTATACAATATATATGACATGATTTATGATTATGTAATAGGTGTGTACAAAATTATATAGGACTCCATGGAATTGGGTAATGATTAATGTTCTATGATATCAAATGGTTCTGGAGAGTCTATCCCAATCCAGAAACAAGATGGTATACTTGGCGTTATTACATGCCCAGAACAAGAGTGTTCGAGGGTGGTTAACCCTTTCACGAATTTGGTACACTAGTATTTAGCCCAATTATAACTTTTTATTAATGTCTTGGGGGGGATCCTTTATATTACATTTTTTGATTATGATTATTCCACTATTTTTTCACACATTATGATGTGATGTTAGGGTAATACTATATTTTAAGGGTTCCTGATGTTTCACACATTTATGATAATTGTCTTATAAACTACCAAGATATATTCCATGACTAATGTTCATGATATATGAATTGTTGGGAATGATTTTAAATGGTTAATATAATTTTATCCTACCCAATACAATCATTATATGTTTAAAAGATCCTTAATATCTCATTGATTTTCCCTTATTATGTATATTATCTCACCCTTCAAAATGTTTCCTTTTCCTATGTTTTGAGATTTTTTTGATTTTATATGTCTAAGAGGGTTCTAGTTACGGAAAAATAAATGGTTTATGTTCTCGATTTATTTTGAAAATTTTTATTATGTATTAAAATTTCAAAATATAATAGACCTATACAACACTGGTGAGGATCGTAATGTTATATAAAGAATACTAATCTAATATGATGAAATATTAATGTATGAAATCATATGGTTTCTATATTAAACCCTCTCTTGGGTTACCCATGAAGTTCAGAAGGAACTGATTTGAAAATATAGGATAATTATTAAGGGTTTCTATGATCACCCACCTAGCCCACATTTCCCACCTTATTCAGGTCATAGATCATGGTTAACATTCCCATTATAATTTCATAGGTACATGAAATATAAAATTCAATAACCAGAATATATGGCTCATAGGAAAAGACATAATGAATCTACAATTTATAGATCAATAAGGCTCATAAGGGATACAACCCTCCACTCATTGACACACCTAATATCATAGAGGTTCCATAACTCTGGTCTCTCTCCCACACTTTATCTCTCTCTCAATTACTATCTACCAATATCTCATGAAACAACACCCAAAAACACATGGCCCCCACCACTAGAAAAGAAAATATTTCAACACATATCAAATGGACCTCATAACTCATCATTTTATAGTAGTCCAACAACTATTATATCGAGTAAAATCTTATTTACAATGGTTCTCTATCAACATGGTTATTGATGATAATGTCCTTGTTGTAAAGATGGCCACAAATAAATTTATAGTACACTGGGAAAAACAAAATTTAAAAAGTAGGGTTCAATCTCAAGGATGTAGTGTCAAATTCCATAGTGGATATCCTAAAAATATGTTTATACATTTTTATATTTTGGATGGTAGTATAATCACTATTGTTTAATATCTCTTAATCTAATTTTCTATCACATTCCTGAAAAGGGGTGATCACGAGACTACAAGGACACCTACCCATACACTAGAGGCTGCTGACTATTTTTTGTGGTATGAAATGTATAGTGAAGAGACTATACCCCAAGGTATGAAGTTTCATAGTAGTATAAAATAAACCATAAACACCAAATAGAATCAATGTCTTGAAATATTAGAGGAAAACAAAAAAAATAGAATAGAGTACTCCAATAAATATTAATGGACCTCAGTAATGAGGTGCGAAAATGTAAATAAATTTCATGTTATGAAAATACATAAAATGACTTGAAATCTCAAATAGGGACTCAAAAGACCTCAGTTATGAACCCCAGGAATGTCCCACTAACAATCATCATCCCAATATCATACAAACAATCAACATCAAGTTCCTTTTCCATTATCCAACCATGAATCAAAATAATCTACCCTAGTCCCAATCCATGCAAGAAATAAGGTGTGAGTATAAATCAGTTGGTCAATAAAACCATTTCTATATAAACCAACCTGATAATGAATTTATACCATAATGTGATGTGAAATGTATTAATTAATTAAATAATTAATAAAATATAACAACAACATGCTTCGGCACTATTCCAGAATAAATCTGAGCATTTTTCAGGAGCATCCCATCCAAACCCATATATCTACCGTGAAATAACCTTCTTGATTACCATATAAGAATACCTCTAAGAAAACTTCTGAATATGCCAACAACAACCACATAACCTTGGTAAATTCACAATAATCGATGTCAAATCCATTTAAGCATTAAAAAATGGGGTCGCAAATATCCCAATATATATAAGCATTACCACATTGGCCAAGTTTTAGCCCGCTCAATATTAGTATTATAGCAAATATATTTGTCGTTTATCGGGCTAAGCACGATTTATAATCATATCATCATGGAACACAAGTAATCTAAAATGAAATGGATATCACTATATCAATCTTATATCTCAATGGTAAATTAGGAAAGTCTTAATTTATCTTTCAAATACAAAATTCATTTATATCAAAATTGGTTAATAATTGTATCAATAAGTTAAAAAAAGCAATTTTGGGATTCTATTAATGGAACACACCTAAGGTCACATGTCATACCATAAAACATGAAGACATTAGCTACTTAAATCGTATTTATGGCTCGTTCACCCAATGGGTAGCCACATGTTAGGTTAGAAGCCAATCCAAAACAATGGAATTGAATGAAAAATCAATTTGATTGATTTATTTATTTTTGGTGCACACTATGTTGGAACAATCAAAACATTTCATAAACTTTGGAAATCATCACACCATAGAGTTAGTATTTAGACCTGAAACTTTGACCAATGATCCAATAAATCTTTAAAGGGAAATGAAGGTGTAGATGATTGAAATGTGGTTCGTATAATGAAAGTGGTCAATATCCAAATTGAACAAAATCAGAACCAACAACGCAATCCATCAAGGTATTTTACTATAACCGTTACAAAATAAGGATGATATGGGAGGAACCTAACTGGAAAGAAATACTAGGAATTTATCAGAAAAATGGGACATCCAAAAGGCAGGTCTACACCCCAAAAATCCCCTAGTGAAATCCCTAGATTCTATAGGGGATATTATTTATCTGATAAAAGTGGGAATTAATCCTCATATAATGTTTAATATAGAAGGTCTGGTAATTACATGAAAAGTAATATAGTTTCAAGTATTGTAAATATTTTTAATATAATATTCCCTAAAACCCAACACCATAGATTTATTTTTTTAAAACCCTCAAAAAACTACACAATATGTCATCCATAACATGGAGTGTCAATGTTCTATAGATAGTTTTCTTCCATTCTCCCTTTAACACTACAAATATCTATTAATGATTATCAACATATGATAAAACCATGAAACACATTAACCCATTTATAGATAAAATAAATTAAGTAGAACAATAATACATACAAGAACATTAGGTCATTTTCCAAAAAAACACCCCATATGGATCAATATCAGTTTTCCGTGGTTTCCCCAAAACACAAGACTGTGTTAATTACATTGCTGGAATTTCACGATGAAAAAAATGAAAGAAATGATAAAAAAATATGGGAAGTGCCCAGAAGATGACTATATCTTACAACATCACCACATTATAACATCTCATTATTGAGAAATTGAATGTATAAATGTGAGGCCTTAGCTACTTGGGGTCAATCTTCCCCAGTAAATATTAGAAGAATCTGAACATAAAACTATATTTTCACCCCAGGCATCAAAGTAACATTATGGATATTCCCCCTTTTCATGGATCACATGACACTCAGGAAGCTTTCATGAATCTGAAAATCCATATTATCCTTAGTAACTAGATGAATCTCTCGCTCAGTTGCATTATCAACCTACTAATTTCAACTGTCATGGGGCTCAATTAGAAGACGATAATGATGAATTTTTTGTCCATGTTCAATGAACACCTTATGAAATTTCTAATAGCAAGGTCAACCCACAAATGTGACTACAATAGAGGACCACTCACTCTTGGTCTCCTGAGATATGTCTTAGATGTGTTTTAGCATGATATGAAAACTCATTCCATTAATCTACTAAAATAAATATCTCATATCATAGTTCATCAAGCAAGTACATATTATATTAAAAAAACATTTTACCTATCTAGAACAATGCATGTCAATATATCCCTATGTTCATATTATGAGTCATATAATCTAATATAACATTGTACTAGGTCTTGAGTACAAATATCAAGAAAAAACATCATAAAACAATTTCCTCACACAACTTGGGAATCAACCATGGTGAAATAACATCAAATATAATAATCTCCAAACTCAAACAATAATAACAACCTCAGGCAGTAATATTTACCCATGTAGATGGGTTATCCACTCCCATGAACAAGCTCATTACCATGTTTTAAAATATCATATTCTCCATTATACCATTCCAAAACAGTAGAGTCTATGAAAAGAAAACCTGCTGCTTTGATATAACATTGTAACACCCCCAATCCTCTACTCTCTCATGTGGCCAAAAAGTACAAGTCATAGGATCTCAAGAACACATCACCATATGATAGAGTTTTCTGATTAGAATAGTGCATGAAAAATGTATAGTGGGGAGACCATACCCCCTTGCATGTTGTTTCAAAGAAGTATAAAATAAATCATACAAAAAAAGAAAATCAAAGTATAGACATAGAAAAAGAAAATAATAAAATCTAAATGAGTCATTCAATAAAAAATATCGGAATATTGTAATGACATCGTGTAATGTAAGATATTTTTATTCTAGAAAAATGAATGGACAAGACTAGAGCACAAAAATAATGACACAAAATTCCCTAGTTTGAACCCCCACATTGGCCACACCAACAAACACTAGCACATCAATAAACTAGCCATGAACTGCATGGTTCTATTCTCTTGTCCAAAAATACATCCAAAAAATCTTCTCATGTTTTAAGTGGTGTCCTAAAAAAGATGTGAATATAACTCAATAGGTCAACACCAAAGAGTCTAAATCAACTATTATAATAATAATTATATGAAATAAAGTGATAAATGATTTCATAATTAATTAAACAATTTATAAAATAATACAAAAACCAACATCAACAATGTTCCAAAATATCTCTAAGACTGTCTTATGACCATGCCAACCACAACCATATAACTAAGGTAAAATAAAAATCATTAGATCCATGCCAAAATATATATGAGAAAGTCTAATGACCATGCCAACTATAACTATATATCTAATTTAGATGCACCAAAATTGGGGTTAAATACCTATAATAAGTACAACATGGGGATGTAAATAATATGATTTCTATAAGAATTATAGCATGCGACTAGGGAGATCCCACCCAATATTAGCATCACAACATATAAGTGCATATGTTCCTTGTTCAAACCCGATTTATATGCATTTAGGAATGGAAAAAATGTCCTATCAAACAACATGGATATCATAATATCACCTCATATCTATAAATAGTTAATTTTGGGAATTACCAAATACATTTCAAATACCAGATTAATTTATATCACAATTTATTAACAGTTAAATCATTAAGGAAAAAATCGTCAATTTATGGATTCTATGACAAACTATCACCTAAGGTCACATGTCATGTTAGACAACCATTAATACATTAAAAAATTCCAATATATGAATCATTCATTCACTCAACGGATTTCCATAAGATAGTTCATGATCCAACTAAAATTAAATAAAATAAATTAATAATCCATTTCATTGAATTAATTTATTTTGTTGTAGAATATATTGGAATAATAATAATATTTCATAATCTATGGAAATTATTAAACCATAAGGTTAGGGTTTATAACTCATTATTTTATCTAATGATACAAATATAATCTATAGATACCCTATCCATTTACATAATACATTACTTGATTTTAAGCATAATCAAACATCATATTATATGTTAATGATTGAAAAGTCGAGTGTATTAGAATACTAGGTACATAAAACGTAAAATATGGGACTGAAAAAAAAAACTTCATAATTTAATATTTATAATGAGATTCTAACTTCTTTTAATCCCTTTAATCTTCATAGGGTACCCTAAGGATCACATGAATGAAGGGATGAGCTAAAATCCAATTATGAAAATAAACATAAGATTAAGGCTTTAGTCCATCAGTTGGAGATCATGACATAATGGCATAAAATGGAATACAGAATCATATCATATAAATAAGGTATCATATAAAAATTGAATCATAGAAATGTGGAAATAACATAAATCATGAATTTATAATGATTCAAGTCGCATTACACATAGAGGATCATACGTCAAGGTTAAACACCAAGACCATTGCACATGGCAGTACAAGCCAAGGCTAACTGCCAACACCATTGCACATAACATCTCATTAGACTAAATATTACTCAATACATTGGATAAATATATTTCCACACCTATCTTTTCATATTCATGAATATTCATTCCACATATATAATCACACATAATCAATCATAAACATAAGGGCACCCATGGAAATAAAAGGGTATCATAATCATGTCATAGAGCATTATGAATGGGCGTATCATAAAAGTGTCAATGAAAGTGTGGTATTAGAAATTAAGTGACATTAATAAGGTAATATAGGAATATATCATTATACTTTATGTAAAATAGAATTCACAACATATAAAATGAATATTTATGAATTTTTAGCATTAAAACATTTTAGTGTGGTTTTAAGGAAAAAAATAAAGAGAATTTAAAATATAAAAGGGAATAATCCATTGAAAAACCCATAAGTAGTCCAAAAATGATTTAATAATAAAAAAACTGACTTATAAAATCATTGGTTTCTTAAAATATATGATGTATTTCCCTTGAAATTGAGAATGAATTTGGGAAGTTCCTGTAAAACGGGGTTTCTTATTGAGAAATATTGAGGAGGGAACCACATAAAATTATTTATATCCCTACAATATAATTTTTATTGGACATTGATATATGAGTTTAGAGAATTTTAATAATATTTAGATGATTTAAATTAAAATAATAGATAAATTAAGTTGGGAATATTGTAATATAGAGAAACCCGAAAGAATAATAGAGGTTTGGGTAGAATCAGATCCGGAATATCGGCGTCATACCATGGTATTTTTGGGGGATTATTGAGAGATAAACGGGGATTATATTCTTTTATACATCATGAGGGAAGTATGGTGGAGGCATGAAATCATAAAACATCATTAGTAACTACATATTAAAGGACATAACCTAGAGGAGATTCATGAATAAATTTTACAAGGAGAGGATCCCTTACCGTAAATGTGATGGTGTTCTTCACATGATCTTACTAACCTCCATAATCAAAATAGGATCATTTAATAATAATTAGAAAACCTCAACTAAATTTTATTGATTAAATATAACCTTTTAAGTAATTTAATAACCTTTTTGATGAGTTAAGAGGTTTAATTTCATTGTATGTGGTGTTTTCGTCCTTGGTTTTAATGATCACTTCACTTATATTCTTGTTCGGATAAACATGTATGATGATAAAGAGTTGTCTAGAATTGAGTTCTATGAAATTAGTGAACATCCAGAAGAAAAAATTGTTATAAAATTAATTTGGTTATTTTTAGTGAAGGTGAATCATTACTTAAAATATTCATGATAAAGGATTGGATTAATCAGGTGATTATGCTCATAATTAATTTTTTTTGTATTACTATATTACATCATGTGTGAAAAAGGATTCCAGAATGTCAAATGTAAGATACCAGATCATTGAAAGGTATGTTCTCATTTAGTTTGTGGTTTTAAACTCTTGTTTGGTTAATTATGTTCTTACCCAAGACCTTAATGAGGCTCGGGGGTGTTTAGAGGGTTCAGGACATGAAAAATGGAGAAAAGGGGGTTTTATAGGTAGGTCGCATGGCCTGCACACAATTAGTGATAATGTGTGGAAAGCTTATGAAACCACGGAGGAGCTGGATTTGGGATAGTGGCCACGACACAATTTGTTCATGATTTGGAAAACTGTGCAGGTAAACCATTCAGCCTAGAAGCATTTAAAATTTTACAATTTCCCACTTTGGGATTTTAACCCCAACTCAGGATTGCATCAATATTATCCCATATTAATCCTAGGAATGAGCAAAATCTCCCAAGATCTCCAATAGAAAAATCTCCCTCAGTTCTAAGGCGTTTTTGGTGTCATTAGAAGTGAAACAAAGATGAAGGTAAGGCTAAAGCCATCTTTGATTCTCTTTTGAGTTTAGGGTTTGTATCTTCTTCACATCTCCTTCCGATGATCTAAAATCCTACACATTGGGTGAGATATGGGTTCAATATTCAAGGGTTGGATTATGCAGAATCTAAGGGCTCAATTAAGAGTGTGTTCACCCATGGAATCGAAGTAGGTGGCCTACAAGTTATATACCAAGGATTATTTGTGGATTTGTGCAAGTTAGGTTTTCTTCTTGGGTGTCACCTAGTATGTTTTGATAACCCTTATCATGTTTTGGTAAAATTGATATTAAAAAGTTAAATGGAAACCCTAATGATCCCCATGGTATGAGTCAAGGGGGATGAAGCTAATCTAGGTCCACCCATGGGGTGTGCCGACATCCTCAGACCTAGGGATTTTTGAAGACTAAGATAGATTATTGGGTATTTATATAGATCCCTTGATAAACATGTTGTTGTAATTTTTTGTCTTGGAGTGGAATATTGGTGATAAACATATGCTTAATAATAATAACCTAAGGTATATTAGATTAATATGGAAGTGGTTCATATGGTTTGACAATGGATAATGCTGAACGGTCAAATGTGGAAATATGTGAAAATCATTAAAGACCATAATACAAAGGATTATGAGTATGAAAATGAATCCTAGTGAGTTAGGAATAATGAATTAAGTCTTGTGAGATAGGAATAATGAATGAATCTTTATTGAGATAAGAATAAGAAAAGTTGAATCAGGCTATGTGGCAAAATGATGTGAAATTTGGTAAATGTGTTAATGGGATAAGGAATGGGCTTAAATCATATGTTATTGTTATTAATTATGATTTCCTTGGGAAATTGGTATGATTTCTTGTTAATGGTTATTGGATACATATATTTATAGTAGGTGGACATGTCTTGGTAGTGTGGGGTGTTGAATTGAGGTTCTACGGCCACATGTCGAGTTCGACAGAGGCTCTAAACTCCACCAATAATTCAGAGGTTAGGGAAGAAGGCTAAGGCTCTCTTCCCCTAACGGTTGCATCCACCCGAACTAAGTCTTAAAGGTGAGGATATGGATGAAATGAGGATGTTATTCCACGTTAGTTAGAACAATTGTGTGTTTTTCTTCATGCATGTTATTTTGTACATTGAGCCTGTGTAACTTGTTGTGCTTGATGAACCCATGTTAAATGTGTATGAAATGGTAAAATATAGAAATGGAAATAATTGTTGGAAAAGGACCTAAAAACCTAAGGGGACTTAATATTTTCCTTTTCATTTATTATTCATTCCCACTTTTCATGAACAATTGTTTATACATGATATTTTTTAAACACTGTTGGCAGTGTCCTACTATGTTGTGCTCACACCCAGCTCTGCCACCATTGGGTACCCAAGAAGACATCATGTTTGCAGGTCCGGATATGGGAAAAGGCCCTTTCTAGGAAGTTGGGTTGGTATGGATGTACATGGCGGAGGACCCAAACTTGGTGTCAGGCCCATTTTGGGATTTGTAGTGTGTATTGATTTTGTGTTTGGTTCAATTTTTCACTTGTATCTTGGCATGGAATATTTATTATTGGACATGGTTGTACCCCATTTTGGGAAATGGTTGTTTATCAAAGATCTTATATTCTTCGTAATTATTTTGCTATTTTTTATCTTCTATTGTGACTTACTCTGATAAAAGGGGGGTATTGTCTCAACAGTTAAATATTTAGATCTCCGATACTAGTCAACTAGCATTGGAACATGGGGAGGTATGCTTAAGGTAATGTAACCACATAGCATGGAGCACCGATTTAGTGGATTCTAGGTTGGGGACGTTACAAAGTGGAATCAAATGAGGTATTTCTATTACTTCTCAGGAATCTTGTTATTTGGGGTTGGTAGACAGGAGGATAATAAAGTGTCGGGCCTTTGTAATGAGCATGTTCTTGGCTGTATCTAACCCGTTTATGGGGAAAAACACAAGTCACATAGGGTGTAAATTTTTTTTCTTGATTGTATGATGTTACTGTTGATGATATTTCACTATTGGGGAATTAACATGTTGTGTGATGTGATGGTTTTATGATATTTGGCTCATGGAATAAATGGAATGAGGTTTTGCATACTTGCATCCTTATACGCACCTAGAGAGATAGGTTACATGCTTCATAGTAGGCACACTTGTGTAGAGTGTGTGAGGCACGAAAGATAGAATGCCCCTTGAATATTGGTAATTAAAAAGGATAAACTGCCATAAACGAAAAAAATCCAGTGGATGATGATAAAAGAATGATAAGTGATGATTAATTAAATATGTATAATTAAGGGATTGTAATGAATTGAAAATGTTGTTTGTAACTTGATGTGTGAGCCTTATGGTGGTGTATGGTTGATTACCCCTTGTGGACCACGGCCCGCGATAAGGATGTTCGGGGTGATTTTTTTGGAATGTTATGGTTTGTTGGTATTGTTTCTGTATGGTGGGTTGTTTTGGATGGTGAAGATCCTCCTCATTATGAATTTGTGGATGTTTTATGGTAAATTTTCTAAACCTCATGTTTGTAAATGTAGAAAAATTCCACAATGACATCGAGGGCCTACTAGGAAACAGGAGGTTGTTGCTAATAACACACCTCTAGTACAATAGAAAGAGAATGTGGTGACTCAAGAAACTGTAGAAGAGAAGTTCTGAGAGAAAATGTATCGTTTTATACAATTTATGGATCGAGACTCCGGATGGGTTGCACCACGTATGTTCGAGCGGAAAAGTGAGTTTCAGCTACAACACTCTTTGACCTTTACCAAAGAGGGTGGGACATATACCGTAGAGTACTAGATAGAGTATGTCCAAAAAATTCAAGATCTTCTACATACTCTAGTTGGTAAGTGAGTCATGTTTTCACATTATATGTTTTGGGTCCAAGAATAGAATAGGTGGGACATCCTAGCATTGATTGAGAATTCTATGGGGATGTTGTGGAATTATTTCTAGGAAAAGTATCTGGTTCATTTTTACCCAGAGACATTGAGGAAAGATCAGGCTACAGAGTTCATGAGCCTAACTCAAGAATCATTGTCGGTGATGGTGTATGGTGGATGCTTCACTAACAACCAACGCTTTGTTCTAGCATTGGCGGGGGATGAGGCATCAGTTATGAGGAGTTAATAGGATGGGTTGAGACACAAGATCAGGTCTCAGGTGAATATATTCTGTTTGAATAGGCTTACAGAGGTATTAGATCAAGTACTGATCTATTAATGGAACCTAATGGGATACATTGGTAGTTGTCTTGTCATGCTAGCTAGGCATACACATGGTGCATCCATCGAGGGGAAAAAGTTTCATTTTGGAAGTATTCAACAGGTCAGAAGTGTGCAAGGAGGTCAAACAAGAGGGACACCCACCCATGGTGGTGATTGGGTGTTCTGCTATCAGAGTGGTAGGACAGGTCACATGTGTGGCCAGTTTCCTCGACCTCTAGTTGTGTTTCGGTCATGTAGAAAATTGGTGCACGTACAGAGGTTCTATAGAAACCCTCAGCAAGAGAGCATGAATGTTGGGGATAGGTATATGCCAAGAATAGGCACATGATCATCTAATACGTATCACGAAGTGTAAGGAATGTGCTCTGGAATTCAGTGGGTATCGTTTCTTGTGGTTCTTGTTCATTCTTGGGATGTCAGGTTTTGACCTAATCATGGGTATGGATTGGTTGTTATTGTATCAATTTCACATATACTATTTCCATCGCAGGGTATTGTTCAAGTCACATGAGGGGAACGCTTATGTCCATCAAGGAGAGTGGGATGTTCGAGCAGGTTGTCCAGGACCATTTTTCCAACAGTTGGGTAGGCTCATGGCTCATGTAGCTTTCTTTGTTCTTGTTGATGATATAGGTGACCCTCTTCTGTTCCCTCTTGTAGAGAATCAGTTTCAGAATGTGTTTCCTAAGGATTTCTTCGGGTTTCACCCCCAGAGGGATGTTGAGTTCATAATTGAGTTGTTGTTGGGAGTGGAGCTAGTTTATATTCCACCAAACAAAATGGCACTGGTAGAACACCAGGAGTTGAATGTTTATCTTGAGGAGTTGGAGTGTAAGGGTTAAATACATCCTAGAATGTCTCCTTGTGGATCTCCTGTTCTTTTTGCAAAGAAGGATGATAGGTCTTTAAGGTTGTGTGTTGATTATCAGAAGTAAAATCAAATGACGGTGAGAAATCGGTACCCTCTTCCCAGAATTGATGACATGTTTGAGTAGTTGAGGGGTGAATCAGTTTTTTCTAAAGTCGATCTAAGATCAAGTTATCGCCAGTTGTGGGTGAGGCATTCTGACTTACCACTGACAGCTTTGAGGGGTTAGTACATGTTTTTTGAGTTTTTGGTGATGGCTTTAAGCTTCACCAATTCACCAATGATGTTCATGGATTTGATGAACAAAATATTTCATCATTATCTCGATCAGTTTTTTTTATTTTTTGACGACATCTTGGTGTACAAAAAAACTCATGGTGATCATTTACAACATCTTGACATCATTCCGAGTACACTAAGAGAGAATCATCTATATTCCATGATGTCAAAGTGTCATTTCTGGATAGGGGAAGTGAATTTTATGGGACACTTAATCTATAAGGATGTTGTGTCACAGGATTTAAGGAATGTATAGGTTGTTGTGTCTTGGGAGGAACCTAAGATTGTTTCCGATATTCCGAGTTTTTTTTGGTTTAGACAGGAATTATTGGAGGTTCATCGAGGACATATCTCACTTCGTAGCACCATTTTCAGGATTTTCCAAGAATGGAATAAGGTTTGAGTTGTCTAAGGATTTTGATAATTCCTTTAATGATTAAAAAAGTGATTGAAGACCCCACTGATATTGATCTTACCTGAGCGAGGTAGGAATTATGTCATATTTTTTGATATGATTGGTATTGGTCTTGGGGATGTGTTGATGCAAGATGAACGAGTCGTGGCTTATGAGTTGAGGCAATAGAGACCCAATGATAGGAGTTACCCCACTCATAATCTTGACTGGACTTCTGTAGTTTATTCCTTAAATTGATGGAGGAACTAATTGTTAGGGGAATGGTTCACTGTGTATACCGATCACCAGATTCTAAATAATATATTTTCACAGCATGATTTGAATCTTCGGCACTGAAGATTATTCGAGTATATACATTAATTCAATATTGATATGGTATATACACTAGGGAAAGGGAATAGTGTTATTGATGCTTTGAATATGATGTCTCATAACCATGTAGTTTAAGAATCCATCACCGAGTGGAAAGTGATGGCTTTGTTCGCGGAGATGAACCTAGAGGTGCAGGAGGAAAACGGTCTAGCGACTCCTGTTTCTATGATGGTTGAGTCGATTATTTTGTGTCATGTTAGTGAAATTCAACTCGATGATCCTAAATGTTTGTCCATGAAGGGAAGACTTGAAGTTAGGGATCCACCTTCAGGTTGGACCATCGGTATGGAAGATATTGTTTGTGCTTAGGGTCATGTAATCATGCCAGTATGCATAGGGTAACTGTAAATGTGGGAGTTCCATGAATAAAAATGGTTAGTGAATCCTGTTTTATCCATGATGTAACATGATCTTCACAGATATTTTTTGTGTCCGTGAATGAAAAATGATGTTTTTGGATTCATGGAATGGTGCCTTACCTATTTGTTGGGGAATGTCGAGCATCAACACCCAGGTGGTTTGTTATATCCATTATCCATTACCGAATGAATGTGGGTTGATGTGATGATGGATTTTATGGTGGGTTTTCTGAGGATGCCTCTGAAGATGGATTCAATCTGAGTGCTTTTGGATTAACAAACAAATAGGGGTCACTTCATACAGATTTAGGAGACTTACACAGTTGACTAGTTGGGTGAGTTTTATGTTCGAGAAATAGATCGGTTTCATGGTGTACCATAGACTATAGTTTCGGATCGTGATACTCGTTTGACATCGTGATTTTGGAAAGGGTTATAGAAGCCTCTTGGTACATAGGTTCTTTTGAGCATGGCTTTCCACCCACAAACAGACGGGCAGTCAGAGCATACAATCAATGTGTTGAAAGATATATTGAGGGCCTATGGGTTGGATTTTTGGGGTTCCTAGGACAAGTACCTATCTTTCATTGAATTTTACTACAACAATAGTTTTCATGATAAGGTTTAGATGACACCATTTTAGGCTCTCAATGTGAGTCCATGTAGATCTCCTCTATATTGGTTGGAGGCCGGTGAAATCGAGCTATTGGGACCGAGTCTAGTGTAGGAGACATCAGATAATGTTGAGTTGATTTGGAAGTGGATGAAAATAGCTCAGAATAGGTAGAAGTAGTATGTGGATCTGAGGCATAGACCTTGTGAGTTAGAGGAGTGTGATAGGGTGTCTCTTCAGGTGTCTCCAAGGATGGGTCAGTGACAGATTCAGATGTAGGGCATGTTATCACCCATGTATGTAGGGATTCTTGAGATTGTGGAGAGGATTGGGCCGGTGGTGTACCGATTGGACCTTCCATTGTGGTATTGTGGGATGCATGATGTGTTTAATGTTTCACAGCTTCAGAAATATCACCCTAACCCATCTCATGTTTTTGATGTTGCTGATGTCTATCTTGAGGATGATGTGTTCTTTAAGTAGCATCCAGTTTGTGTGGTGGATCATGGTGAGAATGTCTAGTGGGGAAAGGTTGTATTATTTGTGTGAGTACTAATGAAAAAAGATAATTTTCAAGAAGAAACATGGGATCACGAGTCAGATATGCAGGCTTAGTGGCACAATCTCTTTTACTTTGAAGTGAAATGAAGCTTGGGAGCCCTGCTCGAGGATGATGTGTTATAAGGTTGGAAGGTTGAAAGATTCAAGAACATGGAAAGGTATGTTCTCATTTATGTTTTGGTTTTATTCCCTTGTTTTGTTTAATTAAGTGCTTAACCTAGTGTAATGCCCCGACCCTAGATTCATAGTTTTAGTGAATTTTGTAACACATTTGCATGATTAAAAAGAATCAAATCCCGAAAGTCTGATCAGTTTAGCAGTCTTAGAAAATAGATTAAATACATGAACTCTACATTACAATTTCCAACATAAAACACAAAAAATTACCTATGATAATGACATTGTTCCCTTAGATTAACCCTGTATTTCAAACATAAAACACTTCTTGGGATCCTGGTAAAATAAAACATAAGAATGGGGTGATCTCAGATGCTCAGTAAGGGTAAATAATTTAGCAGAAGCTATAAACTATTAAGGAAAGACATGTAATAAAAACAACAGCCTTTTAAACATAAACTTGAACATAATATGTCAAAAATATATCACACATTACCATATAATCATACACATGGATATTCTACTAGTTGAATAATCACACATAATAAATAATTTTATAATAAGGGGATGTATAGTATCAGAACTTAATTTCTATGTTAAGGTCGCATGCCATGACCTTGGGTCTAATTGTAACCAGTCCCCAACCCGGAGAGCCCCTGTAAACAGACTCCATCCTGGAGAGCCTCTGTAACTAGACTCTATCCCAGAGAGCCTCTATAACTAGACTCCAAACCGGAGAGCCTCTGTAACTAGACTCCAACCCGGAGAGTCTGTTGTAACCAGACCCCAAACCGGAGGGCTTACTTTTACTGGTCCCCAACCCGGAACATTCTTTTCCAATACATTAATCTTAAGAAAATATGGAAATATAACATAAACATTGGTATTAAAACTAGAATATGAAATGTCAATACCTAAACCATAAACATGAATAGCCTAAAAATAAATCATCTCGAGTCAAACATATCACAATACCTTAAATACAATATGAAAAATCTTTATCATAATAATTCATCTTCAAACAAGTGTACAATTTATCAAAGGATGTTGAAATAGATGAAATCAATACTATTTTAGAGAAATGTCTCTTTCTATTTTAAAAGAATTTAAGAGTCAAATAATTATAGAGAAATCATTTATTTTGAAAGTATTCATATAAGTTTGTATGGGATGATTCTATGATGTTATAATGGCATAATATAGCCGCACCCACTGTATAAGTTAAAAAACATTCTTACCTTAATTTTGTCAAAAAGATCGTAAAGTACCTAGTTTGGAAATTGACGAAATGATTCCATTACAAAAATCTTATAAAAAGTAAAAAATGGTATAAATGACTTTATCCCATAGTCTAGTAAATAGTAAAAATGTTTTTGAAATATTTTTTTTAAGAAAACACAGATCTGGATGATAAAGAGGTCCTAGTAGATACTTACATAAAAACAACCTCGGATAATAAAGAGATTGTCAATGTAACCCTTTACAATTTGGTAACATACAAAGCATACACCCCATGAAATAATTATCATAAAATGAATAGGTAAATACACATAAATTAAAGTGTATTATACAAAGAATAAAATTATCGTAAGTACATACACAACACAAAAAGTATTAGTGGCAATATAGCAGGAATCTCACGGGAGTAAGAAGTGAGATGAAAACCCCTTACCTTTTACATTCCCTTGGTCGAGGGTATGTTATAATCCTGTATAATAGCTAAATAATTGTTATTAAATTATACAAGAACCATATATATAATTATGATATCATATATGTTCTTATAATAAAACATTGTTAATGATATATTTGTATTATCGTCGTTTCGGGTGTTGACTGATTCGTTTTCCTTTATATTCATTGTTATGTGATTCATGTTTCTTATGGATGGGATGTTTCTTATTCATATACAGAATCATATCAAGTATTTAAACATTATTTTTAATCACCAAATGAAAATTAGTCTTGAATGGTTACGATGGGGAATTAATCTCATCAAGTTTGTGGAGATGGTAATCCGTACGTACGCACGAGTGACAATATCATTTTTTGATATTAAAATAATATATAATTGGATGGTATATCATATATAAATAATAATTATGTTGTAATATTTATTATTTATGAAAATTATACAAAATTATTATACAAATCTATATAATAATGTATTTAATAACAAATACAACATGACGTGGAGATGGTAAGGTGTACGTACGCACGTATGATGACATGTCATTCATAGGATGGATAAAATAATGAATAGGGTTATACCATATTTATAATAACATCAGAGTATATATATGATACTATAGTTATTATTTTACAATGGAAACAACAAATAAAGAGGATGTGGAAGAAGAAAAGAACATGAAAGAGGTGATGGAATATTTACCTCTCCATTGGGTTCTTCCTTTTGACATGATCAAAAGGGCTCCATAGATTGGATTTCTGACCAAATGAAGGCCTCTAGGATGAATGGAGGAAAGTTGATAGGATATTTGGGATGGGGTTGGCCGAGCCAAATGGATTTGGAGGTGTTAATTTGATATAATGGGAAGTACCCTTTTACAAGAGGGGTGAGGGTCAGTTTAGGAAATGATTAATGTATTGGTTTGTTATACAATCATATTCGGTTTATAATGGCTCCAAATGAATTTATATAGAGACTTAGGTGGTTATTGGTGGAAATACACTCAAACAATAGGTTTTAGACAAGTTTAGGTTTCCATTTAAACCTTATCTTTTTTATTTAACTCTTAGTTAAATAGTTTAACTTTTACCGGGTCTTCTTGTATTGTTAATCTATATGGATAATAAACATACAATAAATATCCAAAATAACATAAAGTGGTTCATTAATATCATATATAATATTATTAAATACCTTTGACCGATCCCAATATTTTTTGGAATATTATATCAACCGATAATATAGTATTTGTTTTAAAAATTAATTTTTTCCAATTTTTACACTATTTAATATTTTCGTTTTGTGAGAGTCATAACAACCTAATAAATTCGATATCAAATTATATAATCAACCCAAAAATGTCTTATTAACCTATAAAATTATTCTAATTCCTCAAAAGTCTCAAATTATATTTATTTAGATATTTATAATATCAGTTATTTTAATCATTCATTAATATGGTAATTACTGCATCATCATTGTGTCATTACTATATTGAATAATTTAATCTATAAAAATTATAAATAAAATTAAATTATGTTGGAAATATTTTTATCTTTCTAATTAATATTTATAGTCAAATTTATCTTATGTATTATCCTATATTAAAAATATTTTAGTTATGAAAACTTCAACATCACACTTTTAACTTTTGGTTAAAATAAATAATAATTACTGTTTTAATCTAATCCAAGTGGGCCTAAATGATAATATTTTACATCTAAGGTTGTTTATGGTCGAATTACACTTATCCAACTAAATTATGACATCTGTTCAGGTAATTATAATATCATTGTTACCCTTAATTACCCTTTCCACTTTTAACCGTGGTAAATAAAAGTCAAAAGTTACTATTAAACAAAAATTATTTCCATATCATTGAACAAAATTTCACTTACGTAAATTAAAAATGTCTCTGTGAATTTTTAAATTCAACTCACATAAGTGGTAATATTAAATTTTAGGAAAATTTGTAAATTCCCCAAGGAGGTGGGTAAAAGACGGTAAAAAGTTCAATAAACTTTATATATATCTAAACTCATTATAAAATGACTTTAATGAATTACATTGACCATATATAGGTATTATGTATCTATTTTGACAAAAAATAAATTTCAATAAATTAAATAATTATTTAAAAAAATAGGTGATTTTAAACAATAACTCAGTGTTTTTAGAGACCCAAAGCATGAAGTTCATGGAAATTACATCAATTTTGTGGAATATCTAATACATAACAAAAATAGACACACAGGGACTGTAATAGTTTAGTGTCTTTGGAAACATGGAATATAAAATTCTAATCATGTTGAAAGATCTTCAACATCTCCCATAACGATCCTCCCCTTTTTTCCTGACCTAAAACCTTTCTTTTAATCCTGGGGGAAAAGAAAACATAAAAAGGTTGAGCTCAAATGCTCAGTAAGGGTAAGCCTGGAGAAAATAAAAAAACCATATACATTTGAACTTAAAAACATGAACATAATATTTAAACATCAAAATCTTGAGCAATGACATAAAACATGGCAGTACGTAAAGCATAGATCATAATGGATCATCAATTATGATAAAATATCATTGGAATAATGCATGTAATTGTGGAATCCATTAAGCACGTGTAATTATTTCCATAGTAGCCAAAGCATTACTTCCATGACCATCTTAGTGGACAATGTCCCTTTCTGAATCGAGTTCACTCCTCGTTTCAGTCCTGTAACTATGAACCAGATTAACTTACCGTTCCAATCACGCCTATCTCATGAGATATAAATCATTAGCCAATGCATTGGAGGGAGATATAGGTCCCACCCATCTCATAATGAAATCATTCTTACTTGTGCCACAAAATAAACTTAAAACATTCATCATAACCCATAGAATAAAATGGGTATGATAAACATAATCCCAACATTTCATAATCCATATGAAACAAATGGACATTTCATCATAAGAAAAGAGAACCATGTAAATCATAGAGACATTAAACTTGAAACATAAAAATATCAAATAATGTCATCTTAGATGGAAAATGGTATTGATGAAACATTTGAAATGAATTTTTGAGGAAAACATCCTTTCTTCGTCAAAATCATTTTCTTTTCAAAAAATGACAAGCACATTTAAAATAAAAGTATTTTGTTGAAAATAGTCATTAAATAATGTAGAGTAAGATTCATGAAAATGAGGCGTTATGAAACCGTAAAAATCCATTCACGCCTTATAAGTTAAAAATAACATTCTCCTCGTACTTTTGTCGGAAAAGTCAAAAAAGTACCTCAGAACGTAAACAAAAGAAAGATTCATTACATACCATGTAGTAAAAGTCCAAAATGGGTAAAAAGGACTTTAAAAATACATGAAAACACTTTTATAAAACATGGAATTGGATGATATAAATAACCCCAGTAAATACTTACGAATAAGCAATCTCGGATAAAAATGAGATTTACAAAATTATCCCTTACCTTAGGTCTGATATGCATCATATGGATCCGAACCTCCTGTATAATGATTTAAATAATGTCATTGAATTATTAAATAATCGTATTCATTGTTATGATATCATATATGGTTCACTTATGACTTTATATTACCGATTCTTTTGTAAATTAATGATAAAGTAGCGTTTTGGGTAAAATCGTTTCATTTGTCGTTCGTGTTTTAACTTGTAATTATTCATATGATTACTTAGATCATGGTTACTTACGTCCATAATGTAAAACATGATTTATATATAATATATATTCATAATATACATATATATAATATAATGATAAATGGAAAAAAATACACCGTTCATGGAGACGGTAGGTCGTAGGTACGCATGAACGCTGTTTTTGTTTCCTTATTGAATTGAATTGAATTATGTAGAAGAAATATATATATATATATATATATATATATATATATATCCAGTATCATTATTATGTCATATATTTGATGATTACTTATTATATATACTTTATAATCATTCATGAATGTTTAATCACTGAGAATGAATCTCATCGCGTCGTGGAGACGGTAGTCCGTACGTACGCACGAGCGATGATATCATTCCCATGATCGTGGAATTGTATTTAAGTGTATGTATAATATTTAAGAATAAATATCGCTTTACAATAATCATATATATTCATTATTTACACCATTATACCAATCCAAGTAAGGTGGTGGTGGAAAATGGATTACACCACGGCGTGGAGACGGTATTCCGTACGTGCGCACGCGCGATGATTTCATTTTCCATAGGATTGATAAATGGTGAAAGTGGGTTGTTTAATACTTATAATAACATATAAGTATATGAGTGATACTAGTGTTATTACTTCATAACGAAACAACTAAATAAGAAGAAGTGGAAGAAGAAATAAAGTTGAAAGAATCGGTAACAAACATTACCTCTTCTTTGAAGCACCTCTTTGAGTCCACCTCTTAGGGAACTAAAATTGGTCTTTGAAGATAACCAGGACCTCTAGGATGTTTCTAGGGAAGTGGAGAAGATAATTGTTCAGGGTTTGTCCGAGCTTTAAGGCTCAATGTGGTGTGAGGAAGAGAGGGAGGAGGTGCCCTTTTATAAGGGAGGAGAGGGGCACCTTTGGAAATCGTAAAAATATTAATTTATAATAAATCTAAACCCACTTAAAAACCTCCAAAAATGACTCATATTCAAATATTAGACACTATAGGGTTGTAATATCATCAACCAATAAAATTTATACATGTTAGGAAGTTATTGTAAACATTATCAACTTGATTTATCCTTATTTAATCAATTTAATTTTATTTTTGGTAATAACATTATAAAATTAAAATTATAACAAATAATTACTTATTTTGTGTGAATTTTCCATAATTGGATACTTAATAAAATTTTAGACCATAAAAATCTATATTTATAATTTTGAAATATTTTTTTGATTTTTAAACAATTTTATAATATGTTGTTTATATAAAATAACAATAGTGTCAATTTTGACAGTATTCATTTATTTGAATTTAAATAAAATATATACAGAAGATATGTTCAAACTAAAAGCTTTAATAGATTCATAAAAGGTATTATGTATATCAAAAATTAATGGATCATATTAAATAGTTCATATAATATTTATTTTATTATTTTTAAAACCATTTATTTGGTTTATCTCTTAATAAAATAATTACTACATCATTTTTGTATAACTATTGAATATACTTATTTGACGCATAAAAATTAAAAATAAAATTCTATGATGAAGATAAATATATAAATTTTCACAATAATACTTTTACACGAATTTATCATCTTAAAATCACACTATTTAAATTTTTATATTTATTAAATTATGAAGGTGACAACTTTGGTATCATTTAAAATAAAATAATATAAGTGTCATAATCTCTTTTATAAGGATACAAATGGTCAAATATTATACCATTGGATGATTATGGTTTATATTTACATGACCAATAAGTTTTGGTCAGGGTTTTGCCTTTTATGGTCACTATTAGTTTAATAAAAACTGTATTCTTGATTTTTCACTAGATAAACAATTTCTGCATCACTATTGTGTAACAATTAATAATAATTATTTAATACATAAAAATTATAAATAAATTCATATGATGTAGATAATTTTATTATATTTTTGGAGACTATTAATGTTCGAAGTATCATGAATTTTATCACTAAACTAAAATTAATATACTTATAAGATTTAAGAGAGTGACTTGTTGTCACTTTCTTTGGTTTTAATAATAATTAAATTATTTTCATGGAAAAAGAGCATTAAAGGATTCTAATCCGACCCTTAGGTGATATGGGTCTAATTTTAGTCATCCAATAGGATTTTGGCAGCTGTTAGGTTAATTTTATAATCCTATATTTACCCTTAATTACCCGATTTACCATTAACTATGGTAAATAAAATTTACCGTAGTTACTATTCATAAAGCCCAAAAATAAAAAGTAGCTTATTAACATAATTTGGAACCACTGATTCCAAATATGGAATCAATTTTTCTAAATTCAATACACAAAAGTTGCAGAAATTAAATTAAAATTAATCCCATTGTCAAAAGAAAACTGGTTTTTGTTTAAAACATTGCAAAAGATTGAATTGATTTAACCTACGAATTCAAGGTAAAATCAATAATAATGACATACATTATATTAAATCGTAAAACTATATTATATTTATACTTTAAAACCATTAAATATTATAATTTAACCACATAAATTATTACAATGAAAAAAATTGTTTTTAATTAAAATATAGCGTGTTTTTACTATTCATTAAAATATGAAAGTTATCAGAAAAATATCAAAACTTTATCCAATGTAAATTTTATATCCTGATTCAAAATAAAAAGTTTATTTTGTAAAATTGAACTTATATAAATGTCATAAACTATATTTAATTTGGGTGCACCGTTAAAAGGCGGCAAAACTGTATTTTTTGAAAAATACTTATTTTACCCGAAAAATTTATTTTGTTCACATACCATGTTCTAGAAAATGTGTAAGATGACATAATATTGTTATATAATTTAAAATTTAGTTAATAATATTCATAACAGCTAGTTCGTGATAATATTATAACCATATATCATTGTTTAGTGAAACCTGGTATTGCGTACAACACACGCTATCGAGGAAGGTCGTGATTGCGTGTAATGCAAGCCAAATCAGGGTTGCGTGTAGTGAAAGACTCTTTTGTTGTTGCGTATAACAAAATACAACCATATTTCATTTAGAAATTGATTATTTATATATATATATATACATACACACTCAATGTTGCGTAGAATAACAACTATCAAACAAGCATGAAATTGTATGTAACACGATCCAAGAGTAGTGTTGCATATACTACAAGCTAATATGGTGTTTCGTATAGTGAATGATAATATTGGTGTAGCGTACAACAGAATATATGAATGAAATTAAAAAGAATATATCTTATAAAATATCGGGTTATTACATTCTACCCCCCTTAAAATGAATTTCACCCTCGAAATTCATCGAGGTTATAAATGGTTTTCTACTTGAAAGTTTCTTTAATTGAAACCCACATCGTAAAAAGGAATACCAAAACTTATCTTTAAAAACTAAAGTATAAAACATAACGGTTACCCAAATTAACTAATCATTGGGTTTCCACGTAGGAGAACATAGGTGAAAATATGGAAATGGAAGTGAAATCTAACCGTCATGTTCTGGTGGAGAGTGGTAGAGAACATGGCTATGAAATAGCCAACAATCACAAAGCCATAGATTTGTGATGATCTAAGTTACCATCTTATTCATCGGATATAAGATCACTAGGACAACATTTTTGGTATTCAATATCATTTTCCTAAAGTTGAAAAATTTAAATTAAAAGAAATACTTGCTTGATTTTGGTACAATCTCATTGTTGTTTGTGCTTTGAACAATTTCCACTTAATCTCATAAAGAAATGAAGTCGAATTTGTTATTCGTGAAGTGTTAATAGATCATGTGATAGAATGATGGGTCATTCCATCTATTTCAAACAAAAGGATAGAAAAAGTTATCAAATATACATAAGTCCATCTATGGTGAGGTTAATCGTATACGATTCCAAAAATGAACATATAATTCATATATTATACTGCTTAATAAAAATAGTTTCTACTAACTAGGGACTTTCTGTAGGCCATTGCTATGTGATAAAGGCCAGTCACACTTCGGTTGTGGGTTCGATTCGAACAGCCTTGTCCGACGCGATGGGCTGTCGCCCGTCCTGCAGGTTGTCCTTTTTCTAAAATTACATTTCTATAACATCCCATCAATTATATCTAAAAGATTCTTATCCTTAATCAATAATAACTTATGTCAAACATAATCCCTTCCAATCTTTAGGCTTATCTAAAATACTTCGGTCCAAGATCATAGTATAAAGAAAATGATTACTTGAAATGTCACATAACAATAACATGAATGCCATCATTTATCCCCCATATATCATAAGATATATCTTGTTGGTCAAATTACAAACATGTGAATACCTTAATCATGTTTTCTCTTGAATAATTAATACCCATTGAACCTTAGTGAAAACATGAATGCAGTTAAAAGTTAACACTTTCCACATACCAAAATCCTCAAAATTCTATATTCTCAAACCATGATATCACTTAGTCCTTATATCAATCACGAACTCATGAATACAATCAAACATATCATTATCTTCTTATCCCTTCATTATGCGCATATCATCTGCTTTCCAAAATATTTGAATCACTTTTCATGGTTACCAGCACCATAAAATTATTGAAAACCACAATAGACTAATACAAAAATATCCTAATACACCATAAAAGTACCTCAACAACATTATTCTTGAATACCAATACATAATCACTTAAATCCATCATCTTCAATGATTGTCCTGAAATAAGTCCTTCCTTGATATAAAAGTATCTTTTTAGGTCAGGGCATTGAGTTGGGTAATGCCCATGTTCTCCACAAATAAGACATTGAACTCCATTACAGTTTGTCACTCTATGACCCTTTTCTCATCACAGATAACATCTATCCCTCCATTTGAGGTATTCCTCAATGTCCTTTTTCCCTTTATTAGAAATATCAGTCTTCCCATCTCTATTATCCTCACTATGCGAACATGCATAAAATTCCATCTTCCACTTATTTGATGACTTAGTAATACCACTAAATTTCACCTTGTTAATTATATATCGCGATGACTGATTCGGCATAATCACAATATCTTTCTCTCTAGGCATTAAGCAATTTCGTTGCTCATAGTCACCAATTTGTCCATTGGATTCAATGTTAACTGAATTCCTTCTGGTTCCCTCCATTGACTAAAACATAAAAAGAATTCTGTAAGAGGCAAAAATCATGCTAGGGAAAACAACATATTAAAGGGGGAGTACCCTCAATATCTAACATCTTAGGTTAAAGTATAAGATCGTTACCATAGTTCTAGGACTATATCCTATACGTATTCTTATCCTTAGGGTTTTCCCTAGAAATACCTTAGAAATATCTCTAGGGATCTCACTAAAGTTCTCGCATCCTAGATTCCAATGGTTGACTAAACCTTTCCTCTAATACCAACTGGAGAGACCCGAAGCTTGACGTTCATAGACATTACATTAATTTTTTTCGGAATATCTAATATATAACAAAAACAGACACACAAGGACCGTAATAATTTAGTGTCTTTGGAAACTAGGAATATAAACTTTTAATCATGTTGTAAGATCTTCAACATCTCCCATAACGATCCTCCCCTTTTTGTTTCCCTACCTAAAACATTTCTTTTAATCTTGGTGGAAATGAAAACATAAAAAGGGTGAGCTCAAATTCTCATTAAGGGTATGTATGGAGAAAATAAAAAAAACCATATGCATTTGAACTAAAAAATAGGAACATAATATTTAAACATCAAAATCTTGAGCAATGACATAAAACATGGTAGTAAATAAGGCATAGATCATAATGTATCATCAATCATGATAAAATAGCATAGGAATAAAGCATGTAATTATGGAATCCATTAAGCACATGTAATTATTTCCATAGTAGCCAAGGCATTACTTCCATGACCATCTGGGTGGACAAAGTCCCTTTCTGAATCGAGTTCACTCCTCATTTCAATCCTGTAACACTGAACCAGATTAACTTACTGTTCCAGCCATGTCTATCTCATGAGATATTTATCATTACCCAATGCATTAGAGGGATATATAGGTCCCAAACATCTCATAATGAAATCATTCTTACTTGTGCCACAAAATAAACTTAAAACATTCATCATAACCCATAGAAAAAAATGGGTTTCATAAACATCATCCCATCATTTCATAATCCATATAAAACAAATGGACATTTAATCATTAGAAAAGTGAACCATGTAAATCAAAGAGACATTAAACTTGAAACATAAAAATATCAAATAATGACATCTTAGATGGAAAATGGTTTTGATAAAACATTTGAAATGAATTCTTGAGGAAAATATCCTTTATTCGTCAAAATCATTTTCTTTTCAAAAAATGCCATGCACTTTTAAAATAAAAGTATTTTGTTGAAAATATTCATAAAATAATGTAGAGTAAGCTTCATGAAAATTAGGCTTTATGAAACCGTAAAAATCCATTCACGCCGTATAAGTTAAAAATAACATTCTCCTCGTACTTTTGTCGGAAAATTCAAAAAAGTACCTCGTAACATAAACAAAATAATGATTCCTTACATACCATGTAGTAAAAGCCAAAAATGGGAAAAACGGACTTTAAAAATACATGAAAACACTTTTATAAAACATGTACTTGGACGATATAAATAACCCCAGTGAATACTTACGAATAAGCAATCTCGGATAAAAAAGAGATTTGCAAAAGTATCCCTTACCTTAGGTCCGATATGCTTTGTATGGATCCGAACCTCATGTATAATGATTTAAATAATGTCATTGACTTATTAAAGCATAATATTCATTGTTATGATATCATATATGGTTCACTTATGACTTTATATTACCCATTATTTTGTAAATTAATGTTAAAGTAGCGTTTTGGGTAAAATCGTTTCATTTGTCGTTCGTGTTTTAACTTGTAATTATTCATATGATTACTTAGATCATGTTTACTTACGTCCATAATGTAAAACATGATTTATATATAATATATATTAAGAATATACGTATATATAATAGATCGATAAATGGAATGAAATACACCGTTCATGGAGACGGTAGGCCGTACGTATGCATGAACGCTGTTTTCGTTTCCTTATTGATTTGAATGGAATTAAGTAGATGAAATATATATATATATAGATAAATCCAGTATCATTATTATTTCATATATTTCATGATTACTTATTATATATAATTTATAATCATTCATGAATGGTTTATGCTTGAGAATGAATCTCATCGAGTCATGGAGATGGTAGTCCTTACGTACGCACGAGCGATGATATCATTCCCATGATCGTGGAATTTTATTGAAGTGTATGTATAATATTTAAGAATAAATATTAATTTACAATAATCATATATAGTCATTATTTACACCATTATACCCATCCAAGTAAGGTGGTGGTGGAAAATAGATTACACCACGACGTGGAGACGATATTCCGTACGTACGCACGCGCGGTGATATAGTTTTCCGTAGGATGGATAAATGGTGAAAGTGGGTTGTTTCATAATTATAATAACATATCAGTATATGAGTGATACTTATGTTTTTACTTCATAATGAAACAACCAAATAAGAAGAAGTGTAAGAAGAAATAAAGTTGAAAGAATCGGTAACGAACATTACCTCTTCTTTGAAGCGCCTCATTGAGACCTCCTCTTAGGGAACTAAAATTGTTCTTTGTAGAAGACCAGGACCTCTAGGACGTTTACAAGGAAGTGTAGAAGAGAATTTGGCAGTGGTTGGACGAGATTGAAGGCTCAATGTGGTGTGAGGTCGAGAGGGAGGAGGTTCCCTTTTATAAGGGAGGAGAGGGGAACCTTTGGAAATCTTAAAAATATTAATTTATAATAAATACAACCCCACTTAAAAACCTCCAAAAATAACTCATATTAAAATATTAGATAATATAGGGTTTTAATATAATCATCCAAAATAATTTAGACATGTTAGGCATTTATTTTAAACATTACTAACTTGATTTATCCTTATTTAATCAATTTAATTTTATTTGAGGTAATAACATTCTAAATTTTAAATTATAAAAAATAATTACTTATTTTTTTTTTATTTTCCATAATTAGATACTTAATAAAATTTTAGACCATATAAATTTAAATTTATAATTTTTAAATATTTTTGTGATTTTTAAACAATTTTATAATATGTTATTTTTATAAAATAACAATAGTGTCAATTTTGACACTATTCATTTATTTGAATTTAAATAAAATATATACAGAAGATATGTTCAAAATAAAAGCTTTAATAGTTTTTTAAAAGGTCATATATATCTATAAAATTAGTGGAGCACATTAAATGGTTCATATAATATTTATTTTATTATTTTTAAAACTATTTATTTGGTTTATCTGTTAATAAAATAATTACTAAAACATTTTTGTATGACTATTTAATATACTTATTTTTTTCATAAAAATTGAAAATAAAATCCTATGATAAATATAAATCTATTAACTTTTACAATAATAATTGTACTCGAATTTATCATCTTAAAATCACAATATTTAAATTGTTATATTTATTAAATTATGAAGGTGACAACTTTGGCATCATTTAAAATAAAATACTATAAGAGTCATAATCGATTTTATAAGGCACCAAATGGTCATATATTATACCATTGGATGATAATGGTTTATATTTACATGACCAATAAGTTTTGGGCAGGGTTTTGTGCCTTTTATGGTCACTATTAGTTTAATGAAAACTATATTCTTCATTTTTCACAAGATAATCAATTTCAGCATCACTATTGTGTCACAATTAATAATAATTATTTAATCCCTAAAAATTATAATTATATTAATATGATTTAGATAATTTTATTATCTTTCTGGAGACTATTAATGTTCGAAATTTCATGAATTTTATCACTAAATTAAAATTAATATACTTATAAGATTTAAGAGAGTGACATGTTGTCACTTTCATTAGTTTTAATAATAATTAAATTATTTTCATGGAAAAAGTCCATTAAATGATTCTAATCCGACCCTTAGGTGATATGGGTCTACTTTTAGTTATCCAATAGTATTTTGGCAGGTGTTAGGTTAATTTTATAATCCTATATTTACCCTTAATTACCCGATTGACCTTTAACGAAGGTAAATAAAATTCACCGTAGTTAATATTCATAAAGCCCAAAAATAAAAAGTAGCTTATTAAAATAATTTGGACCCACTAATACCAAATATGGAATCCATTTTCCTAAATTCAATACACAAAAGTTGCAGAAATTGAATTAAAATTAATCCCGTTGTCGAAAGAAAACGGGTTTCTGTTTAAAACATTGCAAAAGATTGAATTGATTTAACCTCCGAATTCAAGGTAAAATCAATGATAATGACATAAATTATATTAAATGGTAAAAATATATTCTATTTATACTTTAAAACCATTCAATATTATAATTTAACCACATAAATTATTACGATGAAAAAATTGTTTTTAATTAAAATATAGCGTGTTTTTACTATTCATTAAAATATGAAAGTTATCAAAATAATATGAAAACATTATCCAATGTAAATTTTTTATATCCTGTTTCAAAATAAAATGTTTATTATGTAAAATTGAACTTATAAACATGTCAAAAACAAGATTTAATGTGGGTGTGCCATTAAAAGGCGGCAAAACTGCATTTTTTGAAAAATACTTATTTTACCCGAAAAATTTATTTTCTATGCATACCATGTTATAGAAAATGTGTAAGATGACATAATAATGTTATAAAATTCAAAATTTAGTTAATAATATTCATAACGGAATGTTCGTGATAATATTATAACCATATATCATTGTTTAGTGAAACCTGGAATTGCGTACAAGACACGCTATCGAGGAAGGTCGCGATTGCGTGTAATGAAAGACAAATCAGGGTTGCGTGTAGTGCAAGATTCCTTTGTTGTTGTATATAACAAAATCCAACCATATTTCATTTATAAATTGAATATATATATATATATATACATACACACTAAATGTTGCATAGAATAAAAACTATCAAACAAGCATGAAATTGTGTGTAACACGATCCAAGCGTAGTGTTTCGTATACTGCAAGCTAATAGTGTTTCGTATAGTGCAAGATAATATTGGTGTAGCGTACAACAGAAGATATGAAAGAAATTAAAAAGAATATATCTTATAAAATATCGGGTTATTACAGTGTTTTTCACTATTAATCAAAAATTGAACGTTTACAGAAAAATATATAAAATTTTCCGTAAGATAATTTTGATATTATGAATTCAATAATGATTTCTATTTTACCCAATTAAAAAAATTGAAGAAGCATTTATTAGTTTATAATTCATTCCCATTGTCAAAACCAAAAAGCAGATTTTTAAAAAAGAAAAAACTATCATATGATTGACACTTGTTTATATCCAATTTCAAGGTGAAATTACATACAATGACCAGAATTGGATTAAATAGTAAAAATATAATGTATTTATACTTCAAAACCATTAAAATGTATAAATTAACACTGTAAATTATTTTTATTAAAAAATTTGTTTTCAGTGAAAATGTAGTATTTTTCACTAGTCTCCCAAATATGAATCTTATCCTAAAAAACAAAAAATATATTGAAACTAAATTCTTATGTCATGATTCTAAAGAAGATGTTTATTTTGTCAAATTGAATATATAAAAATTTGAAATATTGGATTTAATGAGTGTTATCCATTAAAAGGCGGTAAAATTGATTTTTTTTAAAAATAATTCTTTTATCTGAAAAAATTGAATTTGTTCATACATTATGTCTAAGAAACTCACATTTTGGATTATAACATTATAAGTATTATATAATGTTCAAAATTAAGTTAATACTATTCATAACCACATTTTAACAGCTAGTTTTGTAATTCATGGTGCGCTTGAACTCGGTGTTGCATGTAGTGCATGTTATTGAATAATTTTGAAAAAAATAATGTACTATGAAATCTAGGGGTGTCACATTATTCCCCCTTTCAATAAATTGCATCCTCGCAATTTTAAGATGTTCTTCCAGAATAAAATATTTAAAATATAAAATACCTTTGTTGTAAAACCCTCATCGAAAAATGTGTTAATAAAATTTAGTCTTAATAAGAGGATAATGGAAATGAAAGGGTCACCACCAAATTATGATCTAGATTAGGAGAAAATTGGTGGAAATTAGAGGCACATAATTGGAGTAAAAACATAAATATTGATAGGGAGTGATTGATGTCATCAATCACAAACAAGTGTAAAATTGAGGGCCTCAAATCCATCAATCTATGATGACTTAAAATACCATCAGTTCAACAAAAGATAAGCTATTAGGATAACACATTTTTGGTTTTAAGATCCATTACCTAAAGTTTAATAATTAATTTACTCATTGAATAAGTGGAAAAAATTATATATATATATATATATATACTAGACGAGTAGAGTTTCATTTTTCAACTAATTCCAACCCCAAACTCTTCTTTCACTCCAAAATACTTCAAAAAAATATTCTATTTATCCTAATCGTATAGGGTTCTAAAAATAAGGAATTTATAATTCACCAATCATACATTTTAAAAAAAGAAACTAAATTATACAATCCAGTGACATCATGTAGTCCATTGGTAGGTGATAAATGCCAATCGCACTATGGTTGTGGGTTCGATTCCCACAGCATGGTCCGACGCGACGGGTTGTCACATGGTCTGCATGTTTTCCTTTTTATAACAATCCAAAAATAACCTTCAAAAAGTATCCAATTTCAATCTTCATCCATTTCAACCTTTATACTTATCCAAAAAATTTCTATCCCAACTCACAGTCCAAAATTTATAAGGATTTTAAACACAATGAAGATCCTTATTACAACGTAATAACATGTAAACACCTTCATCTTTTATTATTTTAAAACATGGTAACACCCTGAATTACCATAAAACCTTATTGATTATATTCATGCTCCCATATCCTTTATATAATATGGGATATATTCCTTATATCAAAAAATTTTGATTACTCCAACAATGATTCAATTAACAAACTATTAATCAATTATAAGGAAGTCAAGAATATAAAATATAATTTATCCAAAGAAATCATCTCTTATTCCAAAAATCACTACCTCGTTATCTGGACCATATTAAGGATTATCGTTCCTTAAACCATGTATTTTTTCAAAAATATTAGCTTAATATTAAGTCAAATTTCTTAGAACCATATAATCTCAAATCCTCAATAAAATAGTACTCCAATACAATCCTTTTTTATCTCTATAAATATTATAACCAATATATTGTTGATACAATGCTTAAATGAAATAATTCTATAATAACAACACAAGAACACTAGTCATTACTCTTCATTTGAGGTAGTATCATAAATGGATAATTAACCAATAGAATCATTTGCGGTATACTCTGATTACTGGGACATTGATTCGCGTAGTGTCCCAACACCTTGCAGATGAAGCATTTTATATATGAAACCTTTTTCTTACCCTTTCAATCACATACATGGTGTCCTTTTTCTCCACACTTATAACCAACTCCCATTCCATTCAAGAATTTATCAAGGTGATTATTTCCACATTTACCACATATAGTAAAATCCTTGTTTCCCCTATTCTCATTATCCATCTTATCTCTCTACCATCGTTCTCTTCTCTAGCTTCCCTTAAAAGCCATAGGACTCAGAGAATTATTTATTTATCTTATTAACACATGATATTGTTTCTTCATATATTGAGAATACATAGGAAACTATTTCCCTTCTAAATGTTGTCTTGATACCATGAATGATATGATCCTTCTTACTCTATGGATCATACGTATTGCTGGAGTTCTCATTCCTTATACTGGGAGACATTTCAATACAATGGCATACACTAGGTCAATTTATGGATTGCAATGAATAATTTCAAACATGTATAATACCTATCATAAATTGAATAGTTTATGGATATAATCCGTAATCATAAAAATATTTTCTTTGAGAAGGTATATACTCATAAATCCTTCATAATGATTTGTAAAAAAATGAGAATTATCGTAAGCATATCCCACGGGAGTGTTATGACCAAGAGTGCACAAAGGCCCATTATTATGCACCAGTTCTCATTCGAGTTGAGGTCAAAGCGGTGTTTTTGGGTTTTACCCCTAGTTACATCTGTGCTAGAGTCGTCTCTACCTGCTCATATCCAGACATGGATATATTTTATTTTGGAAAAATCACAAAATCTCCAAATTACAAAAAAGTTATGAAGTTCTTCCATACTAATCCCCAATGTCTATCTCAGGGTAAAGTGTTTTAATAAGAGTTTATCTAGATCTAGTTTCCAAGGTTATTGCTAAACTTTCTTTGATACCAACTGTGATGCCCTGACCCTAGATTCCCAGAGTCGGTGCATTATTTTTATACCTTGGACTGATTACAAGGAATCAAATCCTGAAAAACCGATCAGTTTAGCAGTCTTGGAAAATAGATCACATACATGTGTGTTACATTACACATTCCAACATAATACAAACCAAAAAAATCCTTTGAAAATTCCATTGTTACCTTATCTTAACCTTGCATCTCAGACATTAAACAGTTATTGGGATCTAGGTAAAAGAAAACATAAGAAATGGGTAAGCTCAGATTTTCAGTAAGGGTAAATAACATACTGGAATCTATAATCTTTTAAGGTAAGTTGTGTAATAAAAACAATATCCTTATAAACATAAATATGAACATAATATGGAAAAAATAATTCAAACATTACCATTTTAATATGCACATGGATATTTTACTAGTCGAATAATCACATGTAATAACTAATTTATAATGAAGGATTGTATAGTACTGGACTTTATTTTCTTTTTCAAGGCCTCATTCCATGACCTAGGGGATAACTATAACTTGACCCCATCTCGGAAAGCCTCTATAACCAGACTCCAACCCATTGAGCCTTTGTAATCGGACTCCATCCCGGAGCGCCTCTATAACCGGACTCCAAAATGGAGAGCCACTCTATCCAAAATCCTACCCAGAGAGTCTTCTATAACTAGACCCCAACCTAGAGGGCTTAATTTTACTGGTCCCCAACCTGGAACATACTAGTCTAATATATCCATCTTAAGAAAAGGTTGAAATATAACATTAACATTCGTATTAAAACTAGCATACAAAATTTAAATAAATTAACCATAAACCATGGATAGCCTAAAAATAACTCATCCACTATAAAACATATCACAAAACCTAAAATACAATATGATAGGTTTGTAACATAATAAATCAACTTCAAACAAGTGTAAATTTTTTCAAAGGATGTTGACATAGAAGAAATCAAAACTCTTTGGGAGAAATATCTCTCTCTATTTTGAAGTCATTTAAGTGTCACATAATTATACAGAAAACATTTAGTTTGGTAATATTCTTATAAGATTGTAAGAGATGATTCAACGATTTTATAATGGTGTAAAATAGCCTCACCGTCCGTATAAGTTAAAAAATATTCTTACCTTAATTTTGTCGAAATGGTCATAAAGTACCCTGTTTGGAAAATGACAAAAAGACTACTTTATAAACATCTTATAAAAAGTAAAACAAGGGTATAAATGAATTTATCGAAAAGACTTGTAAATAGTAATTTTTTTTGAAATACAATTTTAATAAAACACTGATGTGGATGATAAAGAGGTCCCAGTGGATACTTACATAAAAACAAACTCGGATAATAAAGAGATTGTGAAACTAACCTTTACCAATTTGGTAACATATGAAACATACACCCCATGAATGAAGTATCATAAAATCAAAATGTAAATAAAAATAAATTAAATTTTATTACACATAGAGTAAAATTATGGGAAGTACATACAAAAAAAAAAGAAATAGTGGCAATATAGAATGAATCTCACGGGATTAAGAAGTGAGATTAAAACCCCTTACCTTGTACATTTCCGTGGACGAGAGTATCTTAACCTCCTATATAATAGTTAAATAATTGTTATTAAATTATACAAGAACCATATACCTAATTATGATATCATATATGATCTTCTAATAATTCATTATTAATGATATTTTAGTATTATTGTCGTTTCAGTTGATAACTGATTCATTTTCCTTTATATTCTTTGTTATGTGAGTAATTTTTTTATGGATGAGATGTTTATTATTCATATACAGAATCATCTCATGACTTTAAACATTATTTTTAATCATCAAATGAAAATTAGTCTTGAATGGTTACGATGGGGAATGAATCTCATCGCCTTCGTGAAGACGGTAATCCGTATGTACAGACGAGCAACAATATCATTATTTTGATATTAAAATCGTATAAAATTTGATGATATGTCATATATTCAAAATCACTATAATTTTATATTAATTTTTTTATTCAATTATACATCATTATTAAACACATCCAAATAATAATGTATTGAATAATAACTACACCACGACGTGGAGATGGTAAGCGGTACGTATGCATGTATGATGACATGTCATTCATAGGATGGATAAAATAATGAATATGGTTATACCATAATTATAATAAAATCAAATTATATAGAATATACTTGACATATTATTTTATAATGGAAACATAAAGAAAGAGTATGTGGAATAATAAAAGAACTTGAACGAGGTGATGGAACATTTACCTTTTCATTGGGTTCTTCTTTTAGAATTGATCAAAAGGGAACATTATGATGGTTTTATGACAAATGGAAGGCCACTAGGATGATGGTATGAATGTTTAGAGGATATTTTGGTAGGGGTTGGCCGAGCCAATTAGCATTGGAGGTCAGAATTTGAGAGAAGGGTGAGTGACCTTTAATAAGTGGGGTGAGGGTCAGTTTAGTAAATGATTAAGTTATTAATTTATTATACAATAATATTCGGTTTATAATGGCTCCAAATGAATTTATTTCGAACCTTAGGTGGTTAAGGGTTGCAATACTCTCAACAAATAGGTTTTAGACAAGTTTTGGTTTCCATTTTCCCCTTATCTTTTTTATTTAACAATTAGTTAAATAGTTTAACTTTTATAGTATCTTCTTGTATTCTTTCACTATGTGGTTAATAAACATACAATAAATATCAAAAGTAACCTAATGTGGTTAATTAATAACTTATATAATATTATTTAATCCCTTTGTTCGATCCTTATATTTTTAGGAATATTATATCAACCAATAATAGAGTATTTGTTATAAAAATTAATTATTTTTAATTTTGACACTATTTGGTGTTTTGTTTTTATTAAAGTCATAACAACCTTATAACTTCAAAAAAATTATCTAATCAACCATAAAATTTATTATTCCCCTATAAAATTAGTGTAATACATCAAAAGATTCATATTATATTTATTTGTATATTTATAATATCAATTATTTTAGTCATTCATTAATATGGTAATTACTACATCATCATTGTGTCATAAATAAATTAGATTATTTAATTTCTAAAATTTATAAATAAAATATAATTATGTAGTAAATATTTTAATATTTCTAATGATTATTTATAGTCTAATTTATCTTATGTATAACCCTATATTAAGAATGTTTTAGTTATGAATACTTCAATTTAATACTTTTAACTTTTCTTTAAATTAAATAATAATAAATGTCCTAATCTAATCCAAGTGGACCTAAATGATCATATTTTATTTATTAGGTTGTTTTTTTGTCTAATTACACTTATACAATAGAATTAGGACATGTGTTAGGGTAATTATAATACCATTTTTACCGTTAATTACCCTATTTACTTTTAACCGTGGTAAATAAAAGACAAAATTTACTATTAACCAAAAATTAATTTTATCTTATTGAACCACATTTTACATATTGAGATTAATTGAGACTCTTATAATATTTAAATTCAACTCACAGAAATGGTAAAATTAAATTTTATGCAAATTTTCAAATGTTCCTAGCAGGTGGGTAAAAGACGGTAATATGTTCAATAAAATTTTTTTATATCTAAACTCCTTATAAAATGGCTCCAATGAATTAAATTGAACTTATATAGGTATTATGTATCTATTTTGACCTAAAATAATGTAAAATAATATAAATAATTATTTAAATAAAAATTCGATTTTAAACAATAACTTAGTGTTTTTCACTATTCATCTAAAATTGAATGATTTTTTGGAAAAATACCAAAACTTTAACCGAATATAATTTTGATATTATGAATTAAAAATTACAGTCTATTTTACCAAATTTAAAACATATATGTTTCATTTATTAATTTAAATTTAATTCCCATTGAAAAAACCAAAAAGAGGGTTTTTAAAAAAGAAAAAACTACCAATAGATTGACACTTGTTTATGTCCAATTTCAATGTAAAATTACATACAATGACCAGAATTGTTTTAAATGGTAAAATTATAATCTATTTAAACTTCCTAATCATTTAAATTAATATTTTAACACTATAAATTATTTTGATAAAAATTTCAGTCAAAATATATTATTTTTCACTATTCACCCAAATATAAAAGATATCCGAAAAACACCAAATTTTTTTTAAAACAAAATTCTTATCTCCTGATTTTAAAGAATAAGTTTATTTTGTCAAATTTAATACAAAAAAGTTTCAAATATTGGATTTAGTGTGGGATCTTCATTAAAAGACGTTAAAATTACATTTTTAAAAAAATACCTCTTTAATCTGAAAAAATGAATTTGTTCTTACATTATGTCTAGGAAACTAACAATATGGATTCTAAAATTATAAGGATTATATAAAGTTCAAAATTCAGTTAATACTATTCATAACCTCTTTTGAATGACTAGTTTGGTCAGTCGTGGGGCACTTGAACTAGGTTTTGCGTGTAGTGCAAGTTGTTGAATTATATTGAAGAAATAACGTACTATGAATTATTGGGGTGTTAAACCAAGTGTTTAGGGTGTATCAGGGGTGTTATGAGGGTTACAGGCACAAAAGATAGAGTAAAAGTGGGTTTTCTGGGTAGGCCTCATGGTCTGGGCATGGTTAGTGCTAACCGTGCAGACAACCTAGGAAACTGTGCAGGAGGATTGCTTTTGGATAGTGACTTTCACACAGTTTGCGCACAGTTTGAAAAACCATATGGGTAAAGCGTGGGACCCATAAACATTTATAAGATTACAATTTTTCCACACCCAAATTTTAAACCCCAAATTGGAATTTCCTCTCCATTCTCCCCACTTCACGTTAGGAATGAACCAAATATCTGAAGAGCTCCAAACGATAGATCTCCCTCATTTCTAAGGTGTTTATTGCGACTTTGGTTATGTATTAATGCTCAGAGTATGGCTATTCACATATTGCTTCTCTTTTGAGTTTAGGATTTGTATCATCTTCTCCTCTCATTTCGAATCACTAAAACCGTACCCTTTAGGTGAGATCTTGGTTGAAACATTACGGGTTTGATGAAAATGAATCTAAGGGATCGATTAAGAGTTCTTTCACCCACAGAATCACGTTTGGTACTCTATAGTTATATATCACAAGGTTTATTTGTAGTTTTGTTCATGTCAGGTTTTGTTCTTGGGTGTCTCTTGGAATTTTTTGATCAACATTGGAATTTTAGGTAAAATGGTGGTCATGATGGTAAATGGAAGCCCTTATGGTCCCTTTGGTATGCATTGAGGGTGATGAGGCTAAAATAGAACCACCCATGGGGTGTTCTTACTTCCTCAGACCTTGGGATTTTTGAGTAACATGTTTGATTGTTGTGTATTTACGTATATCCCTTGATAAACATGTTGATGAGATTTTCTGTGTTGGAATATAAGCTAGGTGACCCACCTTGGCTTAATAAGAATAACCTATGTGATAGTTGGTTCACATGGAAGTTGTTCTAATGGTTTGAAACATGAGAATGATGAATGGATAAATGGGTTAATATGTGAAAATGATTGAAGATCATACTAGAATGGATTATGAGTCTGTTAATGAATCATAATCAGTTAGGAATAACGAACGAAGCATAGTGAGATAGGAAGAATTGATGAATGATTTGTGAGATAAGAATAATAAAGGGGGGGGGGGGTTGGGCTACATGTATAAATGATGTGAAATATGGTAAATGAGTTAATGGATTAAGGCATGGTATTATCTCTTTTGTGATTGGAATGATTTATGATTTCCTTGGGAAATGGTTATGATGTTGTGTGAATGGTTATAGGATAAATAAATGTATAGATTGTGCACATTGCCTTGTAGAGTGGGGTATTGACTTGAGGTTCTACTTCCACAGGTCAAGTTCGACTAAGTCTCATAACTCCACCCATAATGCACTGCATTGGGAAGAGAATTGAGGATCTGTTCACGTAATATTTGCATCCAACTAGATTGAGGTTTCAAGGTGAATATATAGTTGACATGAGGATGTTGGTCAAAGTGATATTAGAAAACTGAGTGTTTTTTCTCATGCATATGATTGTGTACATTGAACAAGTGTAACTTGTTGTTCTTGACCAAACCATGTGAAATGTGTACGAAATTGTCAAATATAGAAATGGTAATAAATTTTGGTAATTGACCTATACTACCTACGGGAACATAAAATTTTCCTTGTAATTTATTATTCATTCCCCTTTTTCAAACACCATTTATTATAACAGATATTTTGTAGACACCATTGGTGGTGGCCTTCTGAGTCGTACTCACACCCTGGTCAGGCCTCTATTGGGTACCCATGTAGACTTCATGTTTGCTGGTTAGGAGAAAGGAAAACCCCTTTCATGGTATTTGGATTGGCATGGGTGTACATGGAGGGGGACCCAATCTTGGTGTCAGGACCATTTTGGGGGTTTTTAGTTTGTCTTCATTTGGGGTTTTGTTCACTTTTTCAATTGTAGCATGGCCTGGCAAATTTACTGTTGGACATGGTAGTGCCCTATTTTGGGGAATGGTTGTTTATGAATGAACTCATATTAATTTTAATTATTCCACTAATTTTATCTTATCATGTGGATTAATCTGATGAAATGGGGGTATAGTCTCCCCAATTGACTATTTAAACCCCACTTATAATCGGCAATTATTGGTGTACGAGGAGGCGCACTTAAGGTCATGTAACCACCCACCTCGAAGCATCGGTTTAGTGGATTCCATTCCAAGCAAGATACATAAAATAAGATAAAATACATACATAATATTCGGGTTTATTCTTAAAAATGGGTTCATGAACATAATTGAATATGGTAAAAGAAATTGAAAACCCTTCTTCCATGAATGATGAAAATTAACACATCTCGAATGGTGTTTTTACTACTAGTATAAAAGAAGGGTAATTGAGAGATGATAATAACATATTCTAATATCATAACATAATTCTAGTAAATATAAGGTACTAGAGTCTTTATAAAATATGTATGTGGATAGGAAACAATAAAAAAGAAAACAATGGTACTTGAAAAGAAAGTAAAAGAATTGAGAAGAGGAATTAACATATTGAGTTAATCTTCCTTGAGAGCCTCTTAAAGGGAGAGGATTTAGAATTTTATGGGGACCAAGGGTTTTTTGTTATGGGGGAGCATCTTGGGGAAATATTTGAGTCGAATTTAGGCAAGGAACAAGGATTGAGATATGTGAAGAGAAGAGGGGATTGTGGGGGGTTTTTACAGTGTAGGTGAGGAGGGTTTTCGTATTATTTTAATACATAGATTATTATTTTTCCATAATACAAGAATAATTGATGATGCATATTATCAATAAGAGTAATACGTGCTTGTTAGTTGAAACATAAGCTTTCTACATTATCCATGACTTAATAAATAGTGTATTTATCATATAATATATATATATATGGTCAATTACTATATTTTACTATTCATCCACAATTCATGTGTTTCCGTAAAATCCCAAAAATTCACCCTGAATATTTTCTGACATGTTGAATATAAAAATGAACTCTAATTAGAAAAAAATAATTTTCTAAATATGATTAATTTATTTTTTATTTGAAATCTTAACTTACAAGAAAAATACGGATTCTAAAACATTAATGGATTTTATAATGCTTTCAAAAATTACATAAGGTATTATAAAATTATCTTAAAACCAGAAGACATAAAATTGATAATATATAAACACCTTTTAGTAAAATATGTTTTCATTTTTATAAATTAAATAATTGTAATTAATTATTTATGACTTTGAATAATACCAATACTTTTACTCTGGTCTTATTATTAATTATAAGATGCTTAAATTTTATTTATAAATTCATGGGTGAGGAAACTATTTTTGGATAATTTAATATTCATAAGTGTTATATTACTATTCATATGGGTAGATACTATTAACCAAAAATTATGTTGTTCCATCATACTCTAAACATCTTACTAATCACAACCATGTATGTTATATTTTGAAAACTCAAAACCTATATGTGATAGTATTATTTTTATTGTTCACATAGTACATAGTAATTCATTATTTTGGGAATTTATGTGATTATATGACATAACTAAGGGATTAAAATTTCCATTTATAAAACATCGGGTCATTATATTATTCCCCCTAATGAAATTTCACCTTTAAAATTTCATTTTATATTCTATGACATACACAGGTGCATGTACTTTTCATTCATTTCCCCTCTAGTTCCCAGGTTGCCTCTTAGTACTTAGGGTTATACCATTGAACATTGACCAGGTGAGAAGTCTTGTGCATAGAACATTATCTCTATGATCCAAGATCTTCACTGCCTGTTCCTTGTAAGAAAGATCATTCTCCAACTGAACTAGCTCTGAAGAGAGAACATCTGAAGGATATGGTATGTACATACATAAGATGGATTCCTGGAAGAAATCATGTACTTTAGACAAGGTTGGTGGAAGTGACAGTGGATAGGCCACAATCCCAACAGAATCAACAATATTGAAGGGACTAATGTACCTGGGATATAACTTTCCCTTATTCTCAAACCACATGACCTCATTCCATTGAGATATTCGTAGAAATACCATGTCCCAAACTTTTAACTGAAGGTCTCATCGATGATTGTAGGCATTAAACTTTTGTCCACTTTAGGAAGCCTTGATTTTCTACTGAATGGATATAACCTTCTCCACCATTTCTACAACATGTTCAAGTCCTAGCAGCTTTTGCTCACTGACATCATCCCAACACACCGGTATTCTTCACCTTTTCCCATAAAGGGTTTTGTATGGTTCCATTGAAATTCTTGATTAGAAGCAGTTGTTTTAGGAGAATTAAGCTAGTGGAAGATGTTATTTCCATCCTCCTTTTATGTCTATATAGGACACTCCCAACTTGTCATCCAATGTGTGAATTGATCACTCAGATTCACCATCAGTTTTAGGATTATAGGCCATACTAATGTTCAATTTAGTGTATAGAGAAAATAAAAGACTTTTCTAGAACATTTCGGTGAATCTCATATCTCGATCAGATACAATAGATAATGGTACTCCATGAATCCTTAGGGATTCATTGATATATATCCATCCATGTTTCTCAAATTATATGTCCTCTCTAATCATGAAAAAGTGTTTTGTCTATAGATCATTGTTTCCTCAACATTTCCTTGGAAGTCCAGGGCCAATGTCCATGGTAATGTTCTCCCACTTCTATGTTGGTATGGGTAATAATTGAACAATCCTCATAGACATTTACTTTTCAGCCTTCACTAGTTGACACAATAGGCACTTTTATATAAACTCAACAATCTCATTCTTCATATTGTCCCACGAAAAGTTCTCATAGATATATGAATACATCTTTGTGATCCCTGTGTCAATCGAGATGGTTGGGATATGTGTGTCATTAAAAAGATTATTCATTATATATGGATCAAATGTTATACAAAATTTTGTCCCAAATATTACAACTCCTTCCTCATCAATCATTAACTCAAAGGATTTCCAATTTATAATGCCTTCCACCCTCCTCTGAATTTCCACATCCCCTCTTTGGTTATCCTTTATTTTTTCCACAAGGGATGGTTGAGAAATAATTTAATATTGGATTGATTATTTTAATCCATTAATGAATCTCATACCCATCCTATACAAATCTAAGAATATTGGATCCTTTTTTATTCTCATCATTGATAATGATGCATGATCATTTCTACATAGAGCATCTGTTACCTTGTTTTCCTTACTAGGATGGTAGTCGATTGAGATGTCATAAACTGTGATGAGATCTATCCATCTACAATGTTTTGTATTAATCTATTTTTGGGTTAATATATATTTGAGACTCTTATAATAATTATATATCTATCACTTCACCACATTGAGATAATGTTGCCAAATTTTCAATGCAATGATCACAACCGTCAATTCCAGATCATGTGTGGGATAGTTTTTATCGTTGATTTTCAGATGTCTTAATGTGTAGGCTATCACATTATCATTTTCATCATCACACAGCTACAACCCATCTTTTAAGAATCACTATACACCACAATGAATTTTCCACTTATTGAATGTATGAGTATTGTTGAAATGACAATCCACTTTTCAACAACTTAAAGAAATATTCACAGTCTTAAGTCTCAAAAGACAACAATCCATTTCATTTCAAATTGGTCATTGGGTTTGACAAATTTGGAATAGTTCTTCCCATATCATCGAAAATACCCACCTAGACCTATAATTCTATGGATCTAAATTATAGATGTTTGCCTTGGCCACTCTTCAATTCCCTTTATCTTGGAAACGTATAGAGATATCCCTTTGTTGGTGATAACATGCCCCACGAATTATACTTCCAACATCAATAACTCACATTTATTGTACTTTGAATATAGATTTTCCCTATAGTATGTCTTTAACATTGTATTAAAATGCTCAATGTGATCCACCTTTCTCATGGAGTATATTATAATATCATCAATAAATACTACAGGATTTTTTTTTATAATATCTAATGACTATATTCATTAAATCCATGAAAATTGATGTAGCATTATTAAGTCTGAAGGGAATCATTATGAACGTATAGTTACCATACCTCCATCGACAGTTACTCTTGGGAATATCTTCCTTTATCAACATTATTTTGTGATATCATGACCGAAGTTCCACCTTAGAGAAATAGCAGAACCCATGTAGCATATCTAACAAGTTATTTATCCATGGAGAGGGATACTTGTTGTTTATCGTGATTTTTTTGAGATCATGATAATCACTGTATTGGGGCATTGATGCATACTTATTCATGGTTATGAGGACTGGCGCACCCCAAGGTGAAGCACTCAAGCATATAAAACCCTTCATTAGATTATCCTATAAAGGTTCATTAGATTTTATAGCTATATGGGGGTTAATCTATATGGTTTCTTTGATATAGGTTGAGATCCCATAAAAAGTTCAATTGAGAACTCAAAATCTCGATTTTGATGAAGAAAAGACAACTCTTAAGGGAATACCTCAGTGTAATCTCTAAAGATATACATGTCTTGAAGAATGAATCTCTCCTCTATCTCAATCATGTGGTCTAAGAATTCTTGCTAATGAAGAATTAATAGCCATACATGAGACACTAATTCTATAAAAGATTCAACTTCCTCATTATACTTTTATTGAATTGGGGGATTCTTTGGGATTTGAAGAGTGATCTCCCTTTATGAATAGTTGGTGTAGTATTTTGATAAAGACAACCAATACATGCCCAAGATAATATCAAACTCCACTAAAGGGAGTAAAAAAGTATTATTTGGGAGATTTAGTTCAAAAAATATTACCGGGGAGGAGTTACAAACCTTGGAAACAATAATTTCCCCAAACCATATTCTCACAAATAACATATCCTCCAAATTTTGAGGTGGTGTTTGAATAGTTATACAAATAATGCATGATTTGAAAGAATGCTTAGAACCAGAATGAAATAGTATGTTCACTATTCTAATATGAATAACGAGAATACCTATCACAACATCATTGTCTGGCTCCACCTCAGAAGTAGTGATATCATAAGACCTTTCTTGTTTCCAAGGAGGTTATTGTTTATTTTCTCTAACAACCCTTGACTTAATGACATTGTTCAAAGAATTCTCAATCTCCTTATTGTTATAACACTAAACCACTGGCTGATATTTTATCTGAACATTCCCTTCATCTTCCAAATTAGTGGGATTCTTCATATGTTATCAACAATTTTCTGCCAGAAGTTCCATCTTTCCACATATGAAGAAATTATTAGTTCTCATTATACAATTTCCTGGGATGATTCTTCCAAAAATTGTTACACTTGGGATTATTGGGATTATTTCCATCATGGAATTTATTTTCATAACCACCCATATTAGATTACATATTCGTCTAATTATCACTCGTCCCACAAGACCACTAAGATTATCCAATCTTCTTTTTGACCTCAGCGACACAACAAACAATATTCTCTTAGCTATTGATGTCTCGAATCACCTATTGTATTTTTAGAATAATCACTAATCCACTATTGAAGCGATCCACCTTTCCTTTCGTGTTCATGACAAAGCCAAAGGCGTCCTTTGCATGCATTGTAAATTTTTCTTCATACACCATGATTGACTCATATTCCTTCTTCTTATGTCATAGGAACTTCATTTCTATCTTGATATATAGGGTTCTTGGAAAATATTTATTTAAAAAGTTCATGTTGAATTCCTTCCAATACAAGGAATCAATTTCCTCCTGAGGAATCGTATTTTGGATCAGTTTCCACCACTGATCTACTTCCCTATAAAAACTATAGACTGCGAGAACACATTACTCTTTTTAGCAGAACTGTAGGATAACGATTATCTATTAAATGGATTTAATCTACTGTTCCACTTGGAGGAGATAATAAGATTCACTAAACATGGGAGGCCTTTTCCATATGAAGGGTTGAACACCAAATTTCTCATTCCTTGGGGATGAGGCTGTCCCAAATGATTAATGTTATAATTCATATCTAGAGCCATATGAGCAAGTAATGGAATGATGTCTTGAGAACCTACCCAATCATATTTGGAATATAATTCGGGAAATATTAATATTTCATATCACATTTATTTTTTGAACATGTTCTTCTATTTCACACCACTATCAAAAAAAGAACGTACAATTAGAGGGCTTGAATACTTTTCTATTGAGATTAATAAACGAATCATTGAACATAAAAGGATGAACATGTAATGGGGATGTATATAATAACATGTGATTCCCTAGTATTAAATCTGGGATATCTTTGATTTATTTCATAACTCATATTCTAATGGGATTTTTCATTCCCTTAATAATGTTTTGTACGAAGCTCATGAATTCACCTATGCATATCCCCCGGCAGTGTCAAACCAAGAGTCCGAAAAGTCCCATTTTCATGTACTAGTTCCGTTCGATTCTAGCTCATGCCTAGTTTTTAGGTTTTAACCCAAGACACATATGTGCCAGATCATCCTCTACCTATTTTTATCCAGAAGGGGATGTATTTTCTTGATAACCAGTAACTCTATACTTACCAAAATTTATGGGTGTTTTCTTAGACATAATCTCATCCTTAAGGTTGTTACTAATGTTCTATATTACTAATCTATAAAGACTACTAAACCATCCTATATTAGAAAATATACCTACATTATCCTTTTAAACATATCATTACATGATTTTATGTATAATTTATCATCATATTACCAGCCAAGGATCGTGAAGTCTGGTGTTTTTGAATACTATGTATATAAAACAAAAAACATGGGACTTAAAAACACGTCATTATTTAATCTTCATAAAGATCTCATAACATCCCTTGATCCCTAATATATGCATAATGTAACCTGGGGATCACACAAATAAAGAGATCAAATATAATCCCAATAAGGGAACAAACAAAAGTCTTAGGATTATTCACAAGGGTAAGAGATCATGACGTAATGATATAAAATGAAATATAAAATCATAACATATAAACATGGGATCATATAAACAATTCATCATTGAAATGTGTTAGTGACCTAAATATTTAACTTATCATGATTCAAATGTAATTACACATAGAGGTCCACAATTCATGGTTAACCACTGAGACCATTTCCCATAGTAGCACAAGACAAGTTTAACTACCAAGACTGTTCCACATAACATCTCATGAGACACAACTTTTCCCAATGTATTTGTGTGATATCTAGGCACACCCATTTTAACATGTTCATGAACATGCACGCCACATATAGAATCATACATAATCAATCTTAAATAAAAGAGAACCCATAGAATTAAATGGGTATCATAATCATGTCATAAAGAAAAATGAATGAGAATATCAGAAAAGTGTCAATGAAATAAGCGAATTATAATATACATGGAAATTAATAAGGTAAAATAGTATTATATCATGGTTTTTGATTTCAAATAGAAGTGAAAACATGTAAAAACATTATTTCAGATTTTTTAGCATTAAAACATTTTACTGTGGTTTTAAATAAAATACTAAAGTGAATTTAAAATTGAAAAGGGAATAATATTTTCTACAAAACCAGAAGTGATACTATAATGTTTTAATAATAAAAACACTATTTTTATAAATAAACTAGTTTATTAAAACATACGGTTTAGTGCACATTTAATTGGGTGCAAATTCATGATGTACCCTTAATATGGGTGTGCTTATCGGGAAGTATTGAGGAGGTAAAGACTTAAAACATGTATATCAAGGAAATAGAATTAATACTGGACCTTGATATATGAGTTTGGACCATGTGAAATGAATTTTTAATATGTACATAAAAGGAAGAGATAACTTTATTTGGGTAAAAAAATAAAAATAGATTAACCTGAATGAATAATGGAGGTTCAGGTAGAATCCCATATTGAATATCCTCATGATACTGAGTATACTTAGGAGGGATTAATGAGAGAGAAAGTTGGTTTAAATTCATTTATAAATCATGAGGGATGTATGAGGTACACTCAAAATCATATCAAATCATTAGAACTACCTATAAAAGGACCTAACACATATGAGATTCTAGAAAAAATGTGAGAAAGAGAGGATCCCTTAACTTATGTTTGATGGTGTTTTTCGATTGATCTTAATGAACAGAATAATAAATTTTTTTCATTAATTAATAACTAAAAAACCTTAAATTTCATGTACATTTTGATGAATTAAGTGGTTCAATTTCATTGTTTTGGAGTGTTTGTTTCCTTGGTTTTAATGATCAGTTCACTTATCTTCATGTTCAGATAAACACCTATGATGAGAATTGCTTTCTAGAATTGAAGTTATATGAAATAAGTTAACATCCAGAATATCACATGGTTATAATATTCATTTGGATATTTGGAGTGAAGGTGAATCAATATATAAAACATTACCGATAAACACATGGATTAATTTGGTGATTTTTCTCATAATTAACTTTTTTGTATTGTTATTTTACATCATGTTTGAAAAAGGCATCAAAAATGTAAAATAAGATATATAGAATATTTAATAATCTATTTCAACTGTAAAAAAAGGTTTCAGGTCCAGAATTGAAGACTATAATACAAATTGAATACCCATCATCCTTGAATGTGATAAATTTACACATATTGACTGGTGTTTTTACAAATAGTATAAATGACGGGTAAAAGAGATATGATAATAAATTATTCAATTATAATAACAATATTACATTACATATAAGGTAATAGTTTATTTATATCATTTTTATGAGGATAAGTAAGTATAGAAAAAAACAAAGGAACATGGAAGGAAAGTAAAATAATTTAAAAGATGAATCTACCTATTGAGTTAATCTTCCTTGAGATCCTCTCAATTGGAGAGGATTTTGGATTTTGAGGAGACCAAGGGATGTAGAAAGTGGGGGAGGATCTTGGGGGTATATTTGAGTAGAATTTAGGTTAGACACAAGTATTGAGAGGAGTGAATAGAATAGGTGAGTGTGGGTGGTTTTTACAGTGGAGGGGAGGAGGGTTTTCTTAATATTTTAATCATTAGTTTATTATTTTTCCATAATAAAATCAATAGTGATGATAATTGTAACAAAAAATAGTAACATGTTCATGTGAGTTTGATGCCAGGGTGCTTACATTATCCATGACTTAATAAATAGTGTACTTGACAAATAATGTTTATAGACAGTAAAAGTTACTCAAGATCTTATAAAATTATCATAAAACCAGAACACATAAAATTGTTAATTTTTGAAAAAAATTTAGGAAAATAAATTTTCTTTTAAATTAATTAATTAGTTGTAATTAATTATTTATGACATAAAAAATACTAATACTTTTACTGTAGTCATATTATCACTTATAAGATGCCTAAATTTTATTTATACAATCATGGGTGCGGTTAATATTCTATAAGAAGATGTAATATTCATAAGGGTTATATTAATTTCATAAGGGTAGATTGCTATTAAAAAATTATGTTTGTTCCATTGGAATCCATACATCTTACCGATCGCAACTATGTATGTCATATTTTCGAAAATTAAATCACAGAAGTGATTCCAATTTATTTAAAGGTCACATAGTACTTTTTAGTTCATTATGTTGCAATTTCATGTGAATATATGATATAAATATAAGAATGGAATTTAAATTTATAAAACATTGGTTCTTTACATGCTCCAAAAAAAATTTCCTTGAGTATAAAGGTGTGGATGACTGAAATAAGTCTCCTATAACAAAATTGATCAATATCAAAACCAACAATACAATCTGTCAAGGTATTTCACAATAATGGTTGGAAAAGAATGAAAACAAGCAACAAAACAAACTATAAGGTATAATTAAGGAGTTATAACAAAAATGGGATGTACATAAGGGATTTTGGCACTAGAAGAAAACATGGATAATTCCCTAGGGTCGGTTGGAGAGGAAGTGTACATAAAAAAAATGATAATTGAACCACACAACATTTTTCAAATATTAGTTCGGGTAAATACATGTCTTGTAAAGTTGGTTCATTACATGTAAATATTTTTAATGGAATACTTAAAAAACCTATCCTTTATGATTTATTTTATTTAAACCATGAAAAAATTAAATGACATCTAATCCCCTTATAAAACATTTATATGTTCTACAAATGTTTTTCATCTCATTTTCCCTTTAACACTTTGAACCTCCTTTAATACTACTATACTTACCAGGAACCCATGAAACACTTTAACCTATTTATACATGGAATCCATTAAATCAAACAATAATGCATCCCTAAACATTACGAACTTTTCAGAAACCCAATATCTCTACATGGATCCACTACAGTTTTCCATGGTTTCCTCACAAACCAATTCTATGTTAATTCAAATGACATACTTTCATGATGAATGTAAAATATTAGGAAATGTTAACTAAAAATATAGAGAGATGGATATACCTGAATGAAGATGGGATCTTAATCATGGAATGGTGAAAAAAAATTTATATATAATAAGGTGGAATTTAAATAGTTAAGATGAATAATAAATTGAGAAACTAAGACAAAATAATATAAAAAATTCAATAATAAACATCCCCTATATGGATTAAAAATTTTCTAAACCTCACGTATTGGACGAGAAATCCATCAATTCTTATAAATATCTCACCTAAATTGATGAAAATTAAAATACATAATCTATTCTAGTGAATGTGTCCTCTCCCAAAATTAAATAACACCAAATCAAATTAATGAATATAATAATATTTTCCGGGTCAAATTAGTATTTCTGAGATCTCAAGCACACTTCCACTCAAAGATGGATTCTAATGTAATTTAGGTCAATGTGGTAAAAAATAATATCATTTCAAATAAATTTGAGCACTTATCATGGGTGGTCATGATCTCTCTTTTGCACATATATTTTCCGCACCTACCAATGTTAATGAAGAAAGATTATGACCATCATGATGCTTGAATCTCATAAGAGTGTTATGTTTCATTTACTAAATCTAGACCTGAAATTTATTTATAATTCTATGATTCAATGAGATAATATAACATCATGTTGGGAAAAAAATAGAAACATATATTCACAAAATAGGATATGTATAATCAATTCTAGAAAATAGGGAAAATAATTAAGAAAAAAGATGTTATGTTCCATGAATTGGCAATATTGGTAGCCTCCCAAGTCAAGGACGATAAATAAATAAGTGAATAACACCTCATATGTTGCATATATTCTAAAAAGTGACTACATCATAAACTATAAGGAAATTAAATCCATGTGTCTTTCTCTCAGGTGTTCATCAAAAAATTTAAATAAAATATCAATGAATTCAGCTAACTTCTCTTAAAAAATCATTCATCCCCTCTATTTTTTCAATGATAAGCAGCGGAAAATATCTAAGATATAGATTTTTTACCCAAAAAAGGTTTATTGGTCACGCTTTCATGGATCATAAACCTTCTTCCCCGATATAATTTTCCTTTTAATTTGGAGAATTTTTTCATGATTCATGTAGGCAAACAAAAAAGTTGATTCATTAAAAAAGCTTTATAATTTGGAAGTACATATCCCTTTTTAAATTTAACTATTATTTGATTTAATACAGGCCATTCTTGTGGAAAACCATTTTTCTATGCCCTTACTATATAGAAATTTTGGTCACCCCCAATCCATGTTTCTTTAGACTCCGATATCACTATATGATTACAAACACAATTTCTTATTATTTAATTAATTATAGGTATGTATATATATCATTTGTGATACGTAATCATGACCAGGGGTCCATGATTTGACATTCCGTAAATTTATAGAGGAATCCACCATCACATATTGACATATATTTATTTTACTTAACATTGGGATTGAGCTTATCTTCACAACAGATGTTATCTTCATTGTATTTTCATTAGGTTCATTTGGAAATATGTGTTATTCAAGAATAAAATATTCTGGGCTATGCTGAATCAACCAAGATCGGACTCAGCATTGTAAGATTCGTATTCAAATGGTAGAGGTGCAACATAATCATTATTCAACATCTACAAATCAGAAGCGTCATAGTTATATTTCATAATCGATGAACCTATATTTAATATTGGGAAGTGTATTCACCTAGTTCATAATTGGTATGATGTTGGTTTCCTGTTTCCACAATATTTAAGGTGGTCCTATTAATTTTCACAACAATCCATGTTTCTAAAATATGACGTGTTTTGTATCAGGATTGGAATATTATAATATATTCTCCAACCATTTTTAATGAATTAGTGATCGAATTAGGAATATTACATTAGGGAATGCAACTCTGTCAAATATTTTAAGTTTAAAGAATTCTTAATTAATAACATATTCCAAATTCAGTTCCATTCAAATTCAATATGGATTTGAAATTTTTATTGTGTTTATTGTGGACATGCTCAAAATCTTCTTCATTAAATTGAAATGACCTAGGTTTTTAAATTGCAACACATTTGATTAGAATACCACATTCCGTCATTCCATTATTGTGTGATTTCATAGGTAGTGGCATAGTTGAAACATGATTCATGTGTGGTCGTTGTGGTTTCACGAATGATCGATTCTATATATTTCTATTTTTTAAATTTTTGGTACAAGATCGTTGAATTAGTTTGTAACAAATTTAAGTCAGCTGGATATGATTTTAAAGAACATGGATAGTCCCTTGAGTATGTATGTGTGAGAACATAATCCCATTTTAAATTTCCGTCTTATGTTTGGTTGAAAACTCAAGCGGTCGATTCATGTTTTTATCAAAATTTCCACTGTGGTCAGTTATAATTTTGACATTGTGGTCACTCTTGTCGAGGCATGGTCAATTTAACTCCATGCCAAATTTTCATTGTGGGGCCTAAAAAATAAAATATAGTTCAAAATTAATAATAATTAATCAATCCAAAATCATATGACTCACAATAATACATTTATATTATTAAAAAATTGAACCCTATAAAAACAATAATTCAAATAACAAAATTCAAAAAGTTTTATTTTCTAAAATTTAGACTCTCCAAGAAAAATAAAATAAAAAATTAATTAAAAAACAAAATTATAATGGAATTTTGAGAAAAATAAAAGTACTAATATTTCATCAGCTAAATCCCAAAAAAAAACTAATAAAAAATTACATGAATAAAAACAATGAAAAATTGTAAATTTGAAATGTATAAAAATTTTGACCAAGACCTTTCTTTAAAATTGAAAGAAATAATTATATTTTATAAATATTTTTAGAAAATAGTATAGTGACGTAAAATTTAAAATATTTAATGCATCATCATTAAAATAACAATTATTCATAAAAACCCAATTTTATTCATCAATATATATGTTCAAAAGAGTGATACAATAATTCCACATAATATTCTACAACAGTTTATCAATTTTAATAGATAGAAATTAAATTCATTTATAATTTATAAATAATCCAAAATACAATGAATATGATACCCATGTTCAAAAATACAAAAATTTAGTGAAATTATGGAACCATCAATGGAAAAACATTTTATTCATCCTATGTGAATTAATATCACAAGTTATCTTCAGTTAATGTTTGTATTACATATTTTGGGGTGAAGACTAGTGAGAATAAAGTGTAATTTAATATATAATATGACACACATCATGTTTTCACTCCCACCATGTTTTCTTAAACCAAATATTATATGTCAAATCTATTGATAAAAATATTCATATATTTTTATAAAATATTTATCCCCATAATCATTTGATTTCAATATTCCCCTCACTAAAATCAATAAATTTTTTGAAATACCCATTATTTTATATTTTTCCTACCTTGAGTTTATTCAAATAATTTTGTAAATAACATATTACTATTTAATATAGATTTATTAACACAACTCAACAAGTTCCATGATCCCAAAGAATCATTTTGGGATCCCAATTTCCCATTTTACTCACGTTTAAATTGAAATATATTACAAAAGACTGAGTTGGATACCTGAGTAGTTCTATATTATAATGGTTAAGTTACTAGGTTAACAATGAACAATATATTTAATCAAGATATAATTCTAACTAAAAAATTTATAACCTATCACACCTCATTTTCTATTCCTTAAATTTAATTTCCTTAAAAATAGTAGATAATAAAAATAACCAATCATGAGACTCTTATAACATCAATATTGATTAAATCCCACAAAAAATCCTGATTCTTTTTCAATGGAATGACACATTTATTTTTTATATTCCTAACATATTTAGACTAATTTTCCTTAACTAGTAACAATGATAAAATAATAATTTTTTGAATGGGTGGAATTTTTAATTTTTTGTTGTGTTTTTAATGTGTTTAGAATTATAGAAAAATTAAGGCATAATGAAATGATGCATTCCCCCAACACTAAATAACCAAAAGTGTCCCAAAATTAAAATCCTTAGGTGATAAAATAAAAAAATTTATGTTTATGTGGACCAAAATGATTCAAAATTTTCATATTTAATTTATAGGGTTAAATGAAAATTCATAAATCACATTTTCTACAAATCCAATTAATTCTTTTTAATGTTTATTCTTTTTATGGTTAAAAAAAGAGTTCCATATTCTTTACTTGCATAGGAAGGATAGAAAAATACTCTCCATAATACATGTAATATAATGGTAGAAATTACATTTTGGAATAAAGAACAACATAATCTTTTACATTTTCAAAATTTACTGGCAATGCACTAAAGAGATAAAAATAGGTCTATAGTTTAAAACTCCCCCATATATTTCTCACAAAAACTTATTGAATGAATATGTAGAATAGAAATTTCCAGATATTAATAAAATACTCCCCTGAATGTGGAATCATTTCATTTTTATGTTCATCCACATATAGATCCATAGTTGCTCGGTTAGAGTTCTTACAAATGTAAATATAATAACATAAGAGTATATCCCATTAATTTGAAGGTTTAATGATAAAAATTTTGAGTTAGTGGTTTTTTATCCAGTAAAAATTAACTTATTAGTCTTCCTAGAAATTTAAATTAGAATGGTTCTATTACAACTACTCATTTTTCAAAAGGATAACTTGTAATATTAAAACTCTACGCAGATTAATTTTCTTATTATTTCTTATAATTAAATTTCAGTTGCGTTAAAAAGAAAATAAAAAATAAAACCATGGAACAAATAAAAAAAGGATTAATAGAGGACAATCAACCAAATATTTTGATGGTTACAAACAATACAACTTCAAATTACTTGTTTCAACCCCATTGTGATGGATGGTATGGATTCTTTATTAAGAACCAAAAGATCCTATTCATATCAAATTAATTACATTTATTTTAAAAATAAACCTTGAGTATATTCTTTAATGCCTAATTATTTAGTAGTGAAATTAGTATGTAATAATCGATAAGGAAATATAAGGTTGGGGGCTTTCATATAGTAAATTTTTTTGTTCATGGTGCACATGTCATGTAAAATATATTATTGAGTGGTAACTATCTTCTAGGTCAATCCAATGTCTCATTTTATCTTTAATTACAACATATGAATGGGAACCCTCTTTTTATCTATTGCACATATCCAACATAACCTATTTAATAGATGTTACAAAACATGAATTTTCATCCAGAATTGGGATCTCCATTAATTGATTAGTAGGTGCGTCATTATGATGAAACTCAATATATTCTAGTAATTTATCTATCTCATAAAACAAATAAGTATCATTAAAATATTTTTCAACTATATTAGAATCCAATTAAAAAAAACCTTTTCAATAATGTGAAAATATCTTTTAATTTTGTTAGAGTGTTCTTATTTATGATGCAATTGATGTTCTGTGAGTAATTCATGAACATGATTGAGGTATTCAACATACTCATTCCATTATTACCAATATACCACCTTCTATGTGGTTTTTTATAAGGAAAAAGTTATTACGTCTTTTTCTGGTTTAATAGATATAAGCATAGAGAGTTTAAATGGTAGGTTAGTGTAGTTAATGTCATTAAATAGAAATTATAATTTAAATGGTCCCCATAATGTTGTCCAAATTCATTAACTTATACATTTATCATATCTAATAATCCCTTGAATAATTTCATATAATGGTGATTATGAATATCTAGTTTTGAGTGAAATAGACTTTCAGACATAAAATTTTTCATCTCTAACTTCTTTTATTTTTTTATTCGTTTAACTCTCCATAAAAGATGTTTCATAGAGTGTTTGTAGATAGTTTCATGGGAGCATCATTATCTCATTTGTTATTCTTGATCTTATCCATCTCTTGGGGAATCATTTTCTTGTATTCTTAATAATAAATCATTTAATCAATTGTAGTCTCTCTAGGTTTTTCTAGAAACTAGAATTGGAATGCTACAAAATCCTCCAAAATATATGAATAAGATAAAATAGTGACATTGAATCTTAATTATTTTTTTCCATACAAATTTTATAATTATTTAATTGTTTCTATATGTTTATTTTTTCATTTTGGGGATTTAATGGAAAAGTGGGAACACTCCTAGAGAAAATTTTTCTTACAAATAAATGATTATATTTTGAAGATAACATCATGGTATTACAGATGGTTACAATTAAATTTATAGTTATCCGTATATTGAAAAATGGTCATCCAAGGGGTTGACCTCAATGTAGAAAAGATAAATTCCTTAGTTATTCTCCAAAAATATCGTTTTTTGTTTTTATATATTTTAATGTTAGTAAAAACATCATGGATAGTTAATAAAAATCAATTCATTACATGATGTAATGGATAGAGTGGAAAGAACACAGAAATGAGAAAAATTAAAAATAATTAAAGTAAATTCAATAAGAAACAAACCCCAATTCCATGTCTATCCACTAATAAAATACCTCTCATTGATCATTATTAGGATTAAATAATTTCATGGAAACACCTAGTGGATTAATGATCTATTGATTCACTGACCTCTCTCACCCAAAATGATTCACACTCAATCACATAATTTCATTGACTGTAAGAGTACTCTCTCAAAATGAAATATCATCCAAAAAGATTACACAAGCTAAGAATTTGTCTTATAAGGAAGTGGTATTAATGTGATCTCAAATATATTAGAACTATGATATATATAATCATGTGATATAAGAGGATATATGGGATAAGATGATGGGGAAATGATCTGTGAACACTTTCCTTGGGTGGTCTAACTCGCACTTCACAACATACACAGTCTTTATCAAACAAGATAAATGAAAATGGATAATGACCAACAAGATAAATAGATCTCAAATTAGTGTAGAGATTAAATGTAAATATTTTTTTTGAAAATTATCACTTCATCTTTGAATATCATAGATCACAACAAATATAGGAGTGAATAAAGAACAAAAATTTGTATTTACAAAATAGGAAACAGAGTTTTAGAGGAAGGAACTCAGGAAAAGAGAATGGAAAAAATGTAGCTTGGTCCCATGAATTTGGAATATGGGGTTCTTCTTATATCTAGGAAGATAATGATCATAGAGAATAACAACTCCATTTTTTTGGAAATGAAAACATAAAAGCGGTGATATGCTAAACTAATAAGCAGTGAAATATTCAAGGCATGTTCTTAGGTGATCGACACTATATTTCAGTTAACTCCAAGTGAATTATTTCAAGCACTCATATTGAATCATTATTTTCATCAAAATTTCCCTTGTAAATAAGTGACAATGATCCTGAATCATTATTTTCTCCATTGTGAAGGTCCAATTGTCATTATTAAATGAATATTAAATCAACTACCTTGATCTAATTTTCCATTACAGTTAGAATTTTTTTATCTAATTCCGAATAACAAAAAATATAAGATAAAATATATAATCTAGTCTAAATTTTGAAATTATTTTCCCCTTTTTGAATTTTACAATGTTATGACATAATTATGGGATCAATTGCACAAATCCATTTTTTAGGGCCTTGTAATGTGGCAATTTTGGCCATGCATTCCCAAACCTTTTTTCATTGGACTCAAACATCATTTCATGACATTAAACAAATTTTTGTGTTTTTTACTTTAATTATATTTATATATATATTACATTTCTAAAATATAGAAATTAAAAGGGGTCTGAGATCTAACATTCCACGATGTTCAAGTGACATATTCCCCCATGCACCAACATATATTTAATCAACTAATTATTATGATTAGATATCACTTCATAGTGGATTCTTTCCCCTTTTAATTATGTAGAGGTATATTTTTGTTCTCTGTATTGGAATTACCATATTCTCATCCCTCCATTGAATCAACCGGGATTGAATTCATCATTGAAATAATGGTCTTCGATCAGCAGAGGCTAAGATTATTCAATATTCAATGTATTAAAAATTATGGACTCAAAGTAATTTTCAATAAATATGACCCAAATATTAAAGCATTGGAAGTGTGTTCATATGATTCATCTTTAAGATGAGCTCAGTTTTCTTCATCAACAATATCGGTTGTATTCTATATGAATTTTAACTCATGACTTTGGTCAGAAATGTAATGATATTAAAATATATCTAGAAATGTACTTATATAAGCATTATATAGGCTCAAGAGATCCTTTCTAGTTCTAGGATGATTTTGTGAAACATGAATCTTAGTTGAGGATATTCAATTGTAACCCTGGTCCATTAATACCATCTTCCAAATTTTCATCACACAATATTCAATTGGGGGTTGAATTTTGATTTTATTCACTTCCAACATGATTTTTTTAATTCATAGAGTTATTGTGACCCGGGTTCTAAAATTTCTACACGGTTGATTATAATTCCTTACTAAAACATTGCATTTTTAGAAAGTGGGATTATAACAACCCTACTCATTATCACACACCTAAACATGATTTTAATACATAAAATCATTACATGATAGAAAATTTAGGATCAATATTTCTAGTGTATTTGGTTCTTATGAACATTACATAATTTTTTAAAACATGAAACACAAAATCATTATTGAAAACCTCCTTTACAAGTCAACTACATTCCCCGATTCATTACATTCCATTGGATAACCTGAAGAAATCCATAAGAAAAAGGTGAGCTATAAATCCTATAAGGGAGTAAAAGAGGAATAACATGAAGAATACAATACATTTTAGGAAATTGGAATATCAACAGAGCATAAAAAACATGAACATAAATGCATGATATAGCATGATTATCATAACATTGAAATGTGGAAATAACACTTAACATGGTATTAGCACGATCTAAGGCCCATTTCACATGGAGCATGGGTAAACCTACATTGAAGTTTAATTATCATGTGTAAAATATCATTTGACATGATGAAACATGACACTCATATTTACCCAATGCATTGGAGCGCTATTAGGGCATACCCTTCTGAATCATTTCATTTCATTCCTAAGTGTGCCACATGGATCATAGAACATGGAATCATTCAACATCATCATTTATTACATGATAAAGGAATTTTGAATAAAAAAATAAACATAATAATAAACATGTAAATGTTAATTAAGGTTAATTCCCTTGATAGAAAAATAGGCATGGTATTCACTACATAATGACTATGTCTTGGAAAATCGCAGTGCAATTTCGGCAGCATAAATGCGTGACATAAGAATTCATAAAAAAATTTGATGACAGAGGAAGGGGTGTATCGTCATATTTACATGAAATGGAAAGTATGTGGTCATATAGAAACATTTCCCAATATATGTAATGGAATTTAGCTTTATAATACAAAATAATTTCTTGAATGTGAATGACAAGAGAGAAATTCCTTACGGAATTTTGGCATGGTAACAATTATACATGGAAGGAATAGATGAGAGAGATAGTGGTATCTCATCAATCAAAAATTAGGAGGGACGTATGAGGGTGGTGCAAAATCATACCCCAACATTTTTATTTGATAATAAAAAGTCATAACAACATAAATAAATTTGGATAAAAATGAGAATGGAAGAAATCCCTTACTTGGTTGTGTAATCCCAAAGTCTTGGGAAAGGATTGAGAGAGTATTATTAAGATATTTGGGTCCTTGGAAGTATTATAGAGAGAGGATGGAAGAGGTTGGACTAACTCCAAAGGCTTTGAGTGAAGAGGAAGTGGGATCGTGGGTGGGTTTATATAGGAAATGAGAGGGAATTTCTTTTTATTTAGGTTTTGGGTACCACACATTAAACGAAGCAAAACCAAAAACCAACCGATGGGTTTTTCCATTTATTTTTCTAAAAAGGGATTTGAAAACATTATATTATATAAACAATGGTTGAACCTATTAAAATATATGGATTTCCTCTTTGGAGGTGAGTCACACTATCAAAGAAATCAATTTAAAAACATAAAATGTTTTAAAAGTCATGGAGGGCTCACTGAAGTTTTTTAAAATAAATTAAACAAACATAAAATAACATTATATTAATGGTAAAACATATACTTTCTGAAATATTTTTTATTGTATTTTATTACATCACTATTGGGTCATTATGATGTCATAAAACACATTATATATTAAACGGTATTTACATTTTAAACAAAAAATCGACTGTCTCAGAAAATTATGAAAAATTCACCATTGGATAATTTTGACACCCTCATTCCAAAAATAATATTCATTTTATCTAAATAATATTTCAAATATGTGAATTTATAAATTAAAAATAGACATTTATCGAAAATTCAGGGGTTTGGAAAAAACAGCTTACAAACATTAAAAAAATCATAATTGTATTCATAGTTATAATACGATCATTTATATTTAATGAAATGTAATTTTATAATAATATTTTATTAAAATATTATTTAATTCAAAAAACCATTAATTCATCAAAAAACATTTATTAATTAACTAAAAATTCTATTTTTTCTTTAAAACCCATTTACAAAGTAACAATAATAAAATTAATGTATATTTTCTATACAAAAATAGTGTATATTATCATAGTACTAGGGTCTTTTTACATAACCCCATATAACAACTGCATATGATAGAATGGTAATGTGTGCTATGGTGACATAATCTTATGATGGCTTGAATAACATCGCTCATGTGGTAATCTCTATCAACTTCCACTTCTCCTGAAGGTGGTTTCGTTCGAGTTTAATGTGTTAAAGTTCGGCTTGGGCTTGGTCAAGAGAAAATCCCAATGATGCCACATCCTTTTCATGCTTTGACAAATTGGTTTCGTATGGTGAAATTCGACTGGATGAGGCCATCACTTTCTTTTTCTGACTAAATTGGATTTGGTAAAGCCATATATTTATAATAATCATGTGATCACTATTCAACGTCTATATTATAAATTTTCACAATTCATAATAGTAATTTAAAATAAAAAAACATAATACCAAAGAAGTGAATATGTTATATAATTATTTTACATAATAAGACATTCAATTAGATCAAGATGACTTTTTATGGATAAATGTTTGGGCCATTACAATCCTTCCCCTTATGAAATCTCACCCTAAAAATTTCCTTTTCCCACACTAAAACTGATGAGGGTAACTCTTCTTCATCCGTTCCTCTAATTCCAACGATGCTTCTTCAAACATGTGGTTTCTCCATGACACTTTCATAAGGGGCACTGTCTTGTTTCGTAAAAATTATCCCTACGATCAAAGATCTCCAATGACATCGTTTTATATGAGATGTCATTCTTCAATGGTACCACCTCTGGATTGAGTACATGTGATGCGTCGGGAATGTACTTTCTCAAGAGTGATAAGTGGAATTTATGATGTACTTGAGATAGGATTGGTGGGAGTTCTAGTCGATAAGACACCAGCCCAATGCGATCAATAATATCAAAAGGGCCTATGTACCACAGACTAAGTTTTCTCTTCTTCCCAAATCTCATAAGGCTCTTCCATGGTGATATAAAGACGAATACCATGTCTCTGACATCAAACTCTAGGTATCATAGAAGATTATAAGAAAATATCTTTTGTGGACTTTGATCAGCTTTAATGTTCTATTGGATGGTCATATCCTTCTCCATCATTTCATCAAACATTTCCAGATTTAGGAGTTTTCTCCTTCCAACATCATCCCAACATGCCAGTGTTCTACACCTCTTCCCGTACGGGGACTCATAAGGAGATATTTGGATGCTTGAATAGAAACTATTGTTGTATGATAACTCAACTAGAAGAATATTCTGATCCCATCCTCCCTTGAAGTCCATTTAGCATGCTCTCAACATGTCCTCTGTAGTTTGGATAGTCTATTCAGATTGGACATCAGTTTGAGTATGATAAGTCGTACTGATGTTCATCTCAGTATCCAGAGCATGTTTATGACTCTTGAAAAAACTAGATGTGAATTTTGATCTCGATCAGATATAATCGACAGTGGTACTCCACACAACCTTTCCACGTCTCTGAGGTATATATGTGCTAGTTGATCCAGTGAGAAAACCAATAAAATTCTAATGAAGTGTTTAGTGTTTGTAAGACGATCCACAAGAACCCAGATATAATTGTTTCCATTGGATGTCATCAGAATTTTGGTAACGAATTCCATGGTGATGTTCTCCTATTTCCATGAAGGTATGGTTAATGGTTTCATCAACCCCTTAGAATTCTACCTCTCATCCTTCACTTGCAGACATACTATGCGCTTTGATGTATACTCTGTGATCTCCTTCTTCATGTTATTTCACAAATAATTCTCTCATTGATCTAGAAACATTTTTGTGTTTCTTGGGTGAATGGAGAAATTTGAACTATGTGTATCATACAAAAGTTAATTCATTAACTCTAGATTCTATGGATGACATATTCTTGATCCAAATATCACAATTCCTTCTTCATTGACATTGAACTCTAAGGATTTTACTTTTTTATAGTTTCTAACTTCTTTTCAATTCTTAAATTATCCTTTTATGTATCCTTTAACCATTCCAAAATAAATGGTTGAAAAATCATTTGTGAATGGATGGGCGATGTTCCTTTATTTATGATTCCCATGTCCATGTTCATCATATAAAAGAATATTTGTTCATTTTCAATTATCATTAATGATATAATTGTTGGGTCCTTTCTACATAGACCATCTGCCACCAAGTTCTCTTTCCTAGGGTGGTAATGGATTGAGTAGTCATAGTCTTTGATGACCATTATCCATCATTGTTAGTGCATGTTCAACTATTTTTGTGTGATTATATAATGAGGCTTTTTTGGTCCGTATATATTTCACACTTCTCCCCAAAGAGTTAATGCCGCCAAATTTTTAAAGAGGAAATCACTGCACCCAACACCATATCTTGTATTGTATTGTTTTTATCGTGGAATTTCTATTTCCTTGAACCATATACAGTGACTTTTGCATTTTTCATCGACACACAACCTATTCCCTTCTTCGAAGCATCAATGAATACCGTAATAATTTCTCCAATTGTGGGTAGTGTGAGTATGGGCGCAGTGACAAGCCTCCTTTTTAACTCCTTAAATCTCTCTTCACATTCATTACTCCATGAATACATTACTCCCTTCTGAGTTAGCTTATTAAGAGGGTTTGAAAATCCTGAGAAATATTTACCAAATTGGTGATAATATATAGCTAAACCAAGGAATCTATGTATATCTGTTACCGACGTTGGCCTTAGATATCCATCAATAGCATTTATCTTGGAGGGACCCACATATATACCATTGGTTTTGATGATATGACCCAAGAATGAGACCTCGTTCTACTAGAACTCACACTTACTATACATTACATAGATCTTCTCCTTTCACAAGATCACTAGTACAGTTCTTAGATTCTCCTCATGATCCTCTTTATTTTTGGATTATATTAGAATATCGTCTATACGTGCTACCACAAATTTGTCGAGGTGATCTCTAAATAATCTGTTAATCGTGTCCATGAAAATTCTTGGAGAATTAGTGAGTCTTAAATGCATTAATATGAATTGATAGTGCATGTACCATATATGAAATGCAGTCTTGGGGATATCCTCCTTCTTTACCCATACTTGGTAATATCACAACCACAAATCCACCATGGAGAAGTATTCTTCTCCACATATCTGATCGAACAATTCATCAATTTGAGGTAGAGGATACTTGTTATTTATCATGAATTTGTTGAACTCATGATAATAAAGGCAAAGGTGTATTGACCCATCATTTTTCTTGACGAAGAGGACTGGTGCACCACATGGTGAAGAACATTGGGGCATTAAACCCTTCATCCAGATTCTCCTATAGTTGTTTCTTCAGCTCCTCAAGCTCCCCAACAGCCACTCTATATAGAGTCTTGGATATTGAAAACACCCTAAGAATAAGTTTAATTGAGAATTCATCATCTCTTCTAGGAGGAAGTGTAACATCCCAGATAAATAAATAATAAGGCACATTTTATATTTATTAATATTTGTGAATTAAATATTAATTTTACATTAAAGGGGATGCTATTTTTGATAGCGTACCCAATACGCAATAACAGGTTTATTTGATATCTTACATTGAACACTTATAATATATAATTATTTTAAATGGTAGTTGACACCTAGCCGTTGTATTGGCAGGAATGAAAGAAAATAACTGCAATATGATTATACATGTTTGTGAAATGTATTACATTTACCCAATAAAATTTAGAGGCTTAAAATGTGAATGAATCTAATTTTAAGCATAATTTACATTAAAAGGCCGATTTATCGCCTTTTAATGGAGAACCCTTTTTAAATCTAGTTTTGGAAAATTTAATACATTCTATATGACCAAATAAAATCCTTCTTTATAATGGGGACATCAAAATTTACTTTGTGTAAATTTTTGGAATTTTTCCGATAAAGTTCATTTTTAATGAATAGTGAAAAATATTGTATTTTAATTCAAAAGTGCCTTTTAATCTAATTTATTTATATGGTTAGATAATATTTTCAATTGACTTTAAAGTGAAACTAAAATATATTATTACCATTTAATCCAATTTTGGTCATTTTAATTAATTTCACTATGAAATTGGACATAAACAAGTATCAATCTTTTTATAGTTATTGTTTCATAAAAACACGCTATTTGTTTCTATAACGGGAATAAATTTTAAAATTAATTAATGCCACTTATATGTTTTGAATTTGGAAAAATAGACATCATTTTTTAATTCGAAATATCAAATATATCTTAGTCTAAATTTTTGGTATTTTTCTGAAAAACATCAATTTTTGATGAATAGTGAAACCACTTATTGGTTGTTAAAAAAAATTAATTTTTCATTGAAATGAAATTTTACCACTTCTGTGAATTTAATTTATAAAATCCAACATACATGGTTGTTATCAAGACATAAAATCTTGTTCAATAAGATGAAAATAATTTTTGGTGAATAGTAAATTTTGACTTTTATTTACCGTGGTTAAAGGTAGTTAAGGTAATTCAAAGTAAAAAGAATATTATAATAATTAAAAATTACCTTAAAACTTGTCAAAACATTATTGGATGAGTCATTTAAGACCATGGGAATATTTGGGTCGATTTTGGGACCCCATTGAGCAACTTGGGAGTGATAATGACAATTTAGATTAATTAACTTAAAGTAAAGGGAAAAAACGACAAAAGCTAATATCTTTTACTACATTAATTTTTATATGGTGTTATATAAGTCATATTTTAGACTATAAATATTATTTAGAAAGATAAAATGATTTCCTACATGATAGTATTTTTCTATAATTTTTATACATCAAATGCATTACATTATTTCTGACACAATAATGATGCAGTGTTTACCTCATTAATAAATCTTTTAAATAAATAAGAATATAATGATTAAAATATTATCCAAAACCTGTCCAATTCCTATTGGATGATTTTATTTCAACTTTGAGTCATCGTATCTTCGACTATAATGACATTTGGCCCATTAGAAACCGAATATCAATATATAATAGAATAATGTTTTCACACTTTTCTAAAGAGCCCCTCCTATCCCTTATAAAAGGATACCACTTCTAACCAATTCCACTCACCTCTCAAGCCATTTGGATCGTCCAAACTCTTCCCGATTAATCTCCCTACATCCCTCCCCTCCTCCTAGAATCATTAATTTAAGAAGAAGACACTTCTATAATTCCTTTGGTTCAAACCAAAGGGAGTTCCCCAAATTAAAGGTAATGGTTTATCTTAATTTGTTTTCTTTTATTTTACTTCTCTATCCCCTAAACTCTTTTATTACATTATTTTGTAACAAAACCTTTATTCTCAATATACTAGGTTGTTTTTATGATAAGTATTACAACTAAACTTACCCACACCTCTATATAATGGATGAAGAACATAATGTTTCTGTGGATGGAAAACTAATGCCTCACGAAATGACGATTGTTCAAATATCTCCAACCGCCTATCATGGTGGCCATTATGACAACACTGTATTTATATATGATATATATTATGTTTATGTTTTCTTTATGCTTCTGTATTTTCCATTTATATCACGCCTTTATGGTTTCCATAGTCTGTAAATACGATAATCTCATTTGAGGAAGCACGGAGTACTGCCTCCTCAAAGTGATGTGGCTCGTTGATGCCTTATGTGGGATGTAAAAAGGATAGTTTTAATGATATTATATATGGTATTATACTATAATTATAATATACCCATGTATCATTATGTTTTAATTCCATTAAAATAATAAATAGAAATGAAAGTAGCATTCATGCGTACATACGAATTACAGTCTCCATAAATAGTTCATTTCATTTCTTACCTCTAAATGTTATGTACTCTTATAAATACATGTATATACTGGATATATAATATATATATGATATCAAAATCATGAATATAATTCTGGATATAATGAACCTTTGACTACATGAACAACCTGTAGTTCCATTTCTGACTCATGTACCAAATATCGACAAAATGAACATTATTAACTTAATTGATTACATAATGTTTATAACATGGTGATAAGTGATATAAAAGTAATAATAAACCTGAAAATGGTTCTTAAGAAATTATAAATTAACTTGATTTAATTATTCAGGAGATTAAAGAATGATGGAGTCATCTCGGACCCGAGGTAAGGGATCTGACCTCTCTCTTTCTTTTCAAGTACTATTTTTATGTCATTTTTTTATACTCCACGTTCTTATGTTGTTGGATGTTATTTTATATTCACCATAATGTAATTTGTATTTTCATATGGTGAGAGACCCCCTATTACTCTCATAAATTCATTTTAAGAATTTTTAAGTGGCACCATTAGGCTGCTGAATTTTTGTAAGGAGATTTCTTATCTCACTTTTAATTCTGTGAGATTTCCATTGTTCGCCACTTATTTATTGAATGTGGTGTATTATGTACAGCTGGTTGATATATTTTATCGTTTTTATCTTTATATTCATGGTATTCTGTGATTAATTTGATGGTTATAAACTTTTGATCAAATGGATCAGTTGATTACAACGAGGTAAAGGGTTTCATCTCACTTTTATTCCCGTGAGATTCATGCTACATTTGCCAATATTTCCTTTTGAGTGGTGTATGTAATTAACATTATTGTACTTTTGTGTAATATAATTTCCTTTATGAGTATTTTTATCTTCATTTTATGATCCTTCTTTAATGTGGAATATGTTTTTTATGTTCCCAAATCTGTAAGGGAACCTTTCACCCTCCTCTTTTTAAAAGACATCTTTTTTTATGTCATTTAATTTACATCTTATTATGTTGGTATATGTTATTTTATATCCACATTGATGTTAAAATTATTTCAAAGTGACGAGATACCCTTTTTATCTTATCAAGTCATTTTCGGATTTTTAAAGTGGCACCGTTAGGCTGTCAAATTTTTACAAGGGGACTTCTTAATCGAATTTCAATTATTTGGGATCAACTTGTACTCATTGAATATGTCATCCAACGAATATGTGTGAATGAACTATGATTTTTTTACACGTAATATCCAGTTATATTGGGTGTATTTATATTTTTCACACATAAATATGTGATTTATTTATCCCTAATTTAAAGATTCCATCTTTATAAGGGATTCAATCTCAATTTACATTTCCATTGAGACTTCATTGTTGTTATGCATCAATTCACCCTTATATGGTTTATATACTATCCTTTGAAATATTATATCATGAATCCCTTTATTTTCATGATATTATAACGTTATGATTAAAAGTTATTGGTCAATTATTTGTATTCAAGTGTCTCTCATTTTGTTAAAAAAACTCTTTTACTAAAATATAATTTTAAATGTTTTAAAGATTTATTATTCTAAATATTTCTCATTAATGTCCATGCTTTCAAAATGGGTTTTAGGAATTATTTATATGGACATGAATGTTTTCAAATGATATTTAATTTAAAATATTGAATGTGGTATGGGACACATTGATTCAAAAATCTATTTTTAGATGGTTTTGAAAATGAGTTGAAAAAACATTGTTTATTTCAAATATCTTGATTTGATATATTGGAATGTGGAGATGTTATCTTTCCTTTATACATGTGTTATATGTAAGGATTATGTTATGGTTATTGGGCATTGTTTAGGTATATGGGTGGTTCCGTGATAAACCTATGGTGGGTGAGCCCGAGATAGCTCTCCAATACCTTGGGTAACGTGACAGAGGTAAACGTGATATTTCTCCTATGAGATTTAGGGAATATACTATGATGGGTATTCCACGTGTAACTACATACGTAGCTGTGATAGATACAATGTATTTTTGATATGGATGCCATAAGTAACCTCTCTGATTTATGATTTATGATTTGTCTGTTTTATTCATAAATCTTATGATTTCGTAAGGTATGTTATGATTCAAAAGTATGGTTTCATGGATTTGTATTTATTGTTGGGTAATGTTTTACTTTTTTTTTTTATAACCCTTACTAAGCTATTTATTCTCATCCCAAGTTTTTCAAATGTTTTCTACAGGACATAAAGATGAATGGGTTGAAGAATGGGAACAAGGATAAGTCATGCCGTATAAAAACATGGAACTAGACATGTGTCTTTTTAATAGTTTTTATTTTATGAAAAAAATGGATACTGAGTAGTAGTGTCTTCTTGTAATATTAAAGTTCTTATGCAATATTTATGGCCTAATTCTCTGAAACTATAATCCTAAAAATATCCCCAATTTGAATTATTCATTTAATTCAAGATTATGTAATGTTTAAGGACGGGTCCTTATTGGAAGACCATGAAAATCCTCAGGAATCACTTCAGTGAATTCCCTCATAATAAGCATGTATTCAAGGATGGATGCATCATTAGACTAAATCATATGTGCCATATACATGTGCTCACAGGGAAATAATATCCATGATTGAGATGTAGGTGCTAAAGAAGATTCATCCTTCTCCTTGAACTTGTACAGAATCTGGTGTTGATTCTCCATATGGAGAGTAATTTACCTCTCACAACACTTTATGTTGGCTCTATATAAGGAAATCCAATCCATTCCAATAATTTCCTCAAATTACACAAGAGGGGGTATGAAGAGGTTCGTGGGGAAGTTCAGTCCATCGATTGTGGTAGGGGAGGAGTTATATTAATGGGATGCAATTATTGCCCCATTTTTCGTACTCTTCGATATTTTACATCAATGATTTATGGTGGTGTGGGGATAGTTCAACTAAACATTAGGGATATAAAAGAATGCACAGAACTAGAATCAAATAGTATATTCACTATTATTGAATTGACATCTAGCGTACCTATGACCACTTCATTTTTGGGGATCACTTCAGCAGTAGTGATGGAAAAACCTCACCTATGATAACATGGAGGTTGTTGGTTGCCTCTTAAAACCCCTATCTTAGGGAAATGATTTTCAAGGTTCCCTAGTTATTTTCAATTGAAACAATGAACAATGAGTTAAGGGTCAAACCAAGCGTTCATCTCCTCTTTTGAAGCCACGAGTTTTTTTGTCCATCATTAACGGCTAGGGACACCTCTCTTTAACACCTAATGAATTTCCTTGTCCCCTTCAAGCAATTTTCAGGGTGCTTCATTCCTCACCTTTAGCAAGTTGGGTGATGGATTTTCTTAGCACCATTAGATTTATCCATCAAACTGTGAAAATTTAAGTCCACCATATGCTATTTACCCCTGTAATACCCCTGTGATTCGTTGATCTTTATTTTGAAATTGATGGCACATCATATAATTTCCTCAGATCTATTGAAATCATGTATCCCTAAAGAATTATATAGGCTAGGTATTATCCTACCATAAAAGTGGTCAACAATGCATTTTGGGGTAACGACAAAGTTGAAGGTGTATTATTCAAGCCTTGTGACATTTTCCTCGTACGATCTAATGGATTCGCCATCATTTTTCAAGTGGTAATGTAAGTCCCTTTCTATATTATATCGTACTGTGCGAGGAGAATATTTATCGAAAACCATTTTCTAGAAATCCTTCCATTCCAATCCCTCAATATCCTCCTCAGGCATCATAATTCTTATTAATTTCCACCATTGATCAGATTCACCCTCTATTTGAAAATCATCATGGAGAACCATCTCTTATTCAAAACATTGAAGGATGTAGAAGATTTTTTGATTGGATTTGATCTATTGTTCAGCGATTAAGGAATCATATGATCCATTAAACGTAGGAGGCTTTTGTCTCATGATGCTCTCGATTAAGACTTGTTCATTCTTAGGGGGGTTGAATGTTCCTCTTGACCAATATTTCTATTCAAGGATTGAGTTAATTGAGAGGTTAACATGACAAAGTTTTCAATTACTACTCCCATTAGATTGTGCATCTCATTAGAACAATCATAACATTTATATCACATAAATTGTTAGGTCGAGTTCTTCTTTTACCAAACAGTGGATGGAATAAAAGGAATGATGAGGGTAACACATAAAGGGTAATCCAAAGACAAAAATTTATGGCTTATAAATAAAATTTATTTCATATAGGCTTCAATCTATATTGTCCACAACCTACTTCCCAACATATATTCTGAAGGGCATTTTTTAATTCCCTTAATAATGGTTCATACCCTGATTATGAATTTACCAAATCATATCATTCGGGATTTTAATAACCAAGAGTGTATTAAGTCTCATTGTCATGTACCATGATACCCCAAGTCAAGCCTGAAATTCTTTGTCAGAGTTTTGAGTCCTAGATACGTCTGTGCTAGAGTCGCCTCTACCTTTTTGTATCCAGACAGGGATGTATTTTCTTGATAAACCACTTACTCAATACTCACAAAAAATAAGGGGTGTTTTTAATATACTTTGTCTAACCCCTATAGATTTTTCTAGTGTTGTCTAATCCTAATCCCAAAAATAACTAAACCTCCCTTTGATACCTACTATAACAACCCTACTATTTATGACAAATTTAAATATCATTTATTACAGAAAGTCTGATTTTGATACAACATATAAGATCATGAGATATAGTGTCATTGGGGCTTGGGAACACTACATAAGGTCTTAAAACATTAATCACAACATCTTTATTGAAAACATCCTTTACACGACCACTACATTCCCTCACACATAGCATTTCCTGGGAAAACCCGAGGACATGCATAAAAAAGGGTGTGCTATAAACCCCAGTATGGGAGTAAACAAGGAATAAAATGAAGAATACAATACATGTTTGGAAATAGGAATATAAATGGATCATATAAGAAAAAATAACATAAAGGCATGATATAACTTCATTATCATAACATTGAAATTTGGCAACAACAGTTAACATGGTATTAGAATGATCCAAGGATAATTGAACATAGAGAATGAGTAAACCCTCATTGAACATAAATTACAATTATTAAAATATCATTACACTTGAAGTATCATTATACTAATTTTTATGCAATTTATTGGAGCGCTATCAGGGAGCACCTTCTTAATCATTTCTTTTCATGCATAATTGTGCCACATGGATCATAAAACATTGAATCATTCAAAATTATCATTTATTCCAGGATAATTTAATTTGGAATACATACATGAAAATCAATAATCAATAAGTAAATGTGCATAAAGATTAATTCCCTTGATAATGAAATGGGCATGGTATTCACTACACAATGAATCTGTCTTGGAAAATCAAGGATCAATTTCAGGAGCATAACGTAGTGACATAAGAATTCATAAAAAACGGTTGATGAGAGAGAAATTGATGTATAATCATATTTATATAAAATAGAGAGTAAGTGGGTAATATAGATAATCTCCGAACATATGTAATGCAATTTATATTAATAATACAAAATAATTTCGTGAATGTAAATTAGAAGAGATAAATTTCTTACTGAATTTCGTCATGGTAATGGGTATACATGGAAGGCATTGATTAGAGATAAAGGCATATCTCATCAGTAATAACAAAAGAAAAAATTACTAGGGAGGTTAAAAATCATACCCCGACATTTTTAATTGAAAATAAAAGGGCATATCAACATAAGTAAATTTGGATACAAATGATAAATGAATAAATCCCGTACATGGAAGTGTGATCCCAAAGGCTTGGGAAATGCTTGAGAGCGGATTCATGGGATATTGGGGGCCTCTAGAGGATTCTAAATATAGGAGGGAAGAGTTTGGATGAACTAAAAAGTCTTTGAGTGAAGAGGAGGTGTGAGCATGGGTATGACTATATAGGTAAGGAGAGGGAATTGTTTATTATTTAGGTATTTGGCACAAAACATTAAACTAATAAAAACCACAAACCAACCCATTTTTTCCAATTATTTTTACCAAATGGGAGTGGAAAACATTATTTCATAATTCCAATTTCTAGAATTTTTAAATTGTTAGTATTTCTTATGTTTAGATGAGTCTCACTCTCAAGCAAATCAGTTTAAAAAGGTAAAATGTTTTATAAGTCATAGAGGGTCTGTTATTTCTTTGTAAAATAAATAAAACAAACCTAAAATCACATTATTTTAATTTGAAAACATATATTGCCCGAAAATAATGTTTATTGTATTTTATTACATCATTATTGGGTAATTATGATGTCATAAAATACATTATATATTAAATGGTATTTAATTTCTACCCAAAAATTCGACACACTCAGAAAATTAAGAAAAAATTACCATTGGATAATTTTGACGCCCTAATTCCAAAAAGAAAATTCATTTAATATTAATAATTTTTTATATATTTGAATTTTTAAAAATATAAACCAACATTAATCGAAAATTCATGGGTTTTGACAAAATTGTCTTTCAATCCTTAATATAAATCACAATTGTATTCAGAAAAATTAAATGATAATTTATATTTAATACAATTTTATTTAGTAATAATATTTTATTAAAATATTATTTAATCCAAAAATCCATTAATTCATCAAAACAGATTTTTTTAATTAACAAAAAATTCAATTTTTTCATTAAAACCTATTTAAAAGTAAAAATAATAAAATGAATGTATAATATCTATAAAAAAATAGTTCACATAATCATAGTAATAGGGCCTCATTACATAACCACATTTAACACCTGCGTACGACTGAAGGGTAAGGTTTGTGATGGTGATAGTCTTTTGGGGTGGCTCGGATAACATATCTCGAGTGGGAATCTCTATCACTTCTAACTTCTCCTCTAGGTAGTTCTTGTTGTGCTTAACTTGTTATGACTTATACCAACAGTTTTGGCCAAACCGTTGGTATAGTTCATTAAGTTGGACCTATACCAATGGTTTGGCCAAAACCGTTGGTATAAGTCACTTATATGGACATATACCAACAGTTTTGGACATACTGTTGGTATATGGGGGGACCTATACCAACTGTTTGGCCAAACCGTTGGTATTGGTCCCCCCTATACAAACAGTTTGTCCAAAACTGTTGGTATAGGTCCAAAATCAAAGGACCAATACCAACGGTTCGCAAAACTGTTGGTATAGACCAATACCTGCTGTAACACCCCAAGATTCCATGGTACAATTCTCTTTGAATAATACAGTAGCGTGTGTTGTACGCAACCTCGAGTTCTAACACACCGCGACCAATCAAAGTAGCAGTTATGAATTGTAATTCCCACTTCTTGAATTATATAAATTTTATATTTCAAAATGGACTTCATTTTTGGATTTGGAATATTGAAATTATCCTATGTTGATTTTTTTTGTATTTTTTCGAGAACTTCCAATTTTTGATGAATAGTGAAAAATACTTAAAAACAACATTTTTAATAAAAATAATTTATAGTGATAAATTATATTATATATTTGTTTTAAATTATAATGAGAATATAATTTTACCATTTTATACAATGGTGGTAATTAAAATTAATTTCACTTTGAAATTGGACATAAACAATTGTCATACTTTTGATTGATATTGTATCTCAAAAACACGGTATTTGTTTTGACAATGGGAGTTAATTATAAAATTAATTAATGCAACTTATATTTTTGTAATTTTAAAAAATATACATCATTTTTCAATTCAGAATATCAGTTGTAGCTTAGGGTGAATTTTTGGTATTGTTCCGAGAAACTTCAATTTTTGATGAATAGTGAAACCACTAAGTGGTAGTTAAAAAACTAATTTTGCATTTAAATGAAACTTTAACACTTCTTTGAATTGAATTTCAAAAATCCAACAAACATGGTTTTCATTATTAAGTAAAATGTTGTTCAATGAGATGAAAATATTTTTTGGTGAATAGTAACTTTTAAGTTTTATTAATCACGATTAAAGCTAATTAGAGTATCTTAAGGTAAATATAATTCTATAATAATATGAAATTAACATTACACTTGCCTAACCTTATTGGATGAGTCATGGACGACCAATACAATCCATGGGTCAACTTGTGGATCCCATGGAGCCACTTGGGTAAGAAAATGACATTAATAACATTTTATTTAAAGTAAAAAATAAAATTGTCACAAACATGTGTTGTTTTACTAAAAAAATTATTACATGGGGTTATATAAGTAAAATTGTAAACTATTAATATGAATTGGAAAGCTAAAAAGATTTCCTGAATCATGGTAATTTGTTTATAATTTTTTGGAATTAAATAAAAAAATTTATTTATCACACCATGATGATGTAGCAATTACGTCATTAATGAACGATTTAAATAAAATGAAATGATAAGGTAAAATATAGGACTTAAAATTTTATAAAGCCTATTAGTTGGGTGGATTTCTAACCCTTATCACCTTATCTTAAAAATATATCATTGTGGGACCTTTAAAATTAGAAAATCATTTCATAATAATGTAACACATCATGACTTTCCAAGAGTGCCCCTCCTCTCCTCTTATAAAAGGCCCCCACCTCTACCACCTTATTCAAACCTTAAAATCCATTTGGCTCAGAAAAACACTGCCCAAATACCCTCTCAACTTCCCTATCTTACCCCTAGAAGCCTCACATTGGGAATAATTCTTCCCATGGAAGCCTTCGGCTCAAATCAAAAAGAGTTACATGATTTTAAGGTAATGTCTTCTCATATGTTCTTTTATATTATTTTTCTTCTTCAACCCCTTAAACTCTTTTTATTAATTTATTTTCTAAAAACACCAGTATCTTCAATATAATAGGATGTTTTTATGAGACTTATTTGATTTACACTAACACAAAACTTCTTCTACTGGTTAAAGAACATACTGTTTCTGTGGGTGGAGAATTACTGCCTCACAAAATGATGATTGTTCAATCTTCTCTAAACACCACTCATGGTGGCCATTAAGTTGTCAATATATTTATATATGTTATATATTATGTTTATGATTTTATTATTCTTCTGTATTTTTCATTTATGTCATACCTTTATGATTTCCATTATGGGTAAACATGGTAATTTCATTTTAAGAAGTGCGGACTACCACCCCCTCAAAGTGATTTGAATCGTTAATGACATATGTGGGTCATATAAAGGATGGTGTAAATGATATTATATATGATATTATACTGGAATTATAAAATACCTTTATAACATTATGATTTCATTCCATTAAATACAAAATAGAAATGAAAGTAGAGTTCATGCTAATGTACGACTTACCGTCTCCATGAATGGTGCATTTCATTTATTACCTCTAAATGTTATGTAATATTATAAATGAATGTATATACTAGATATATATGAAATATATGATATATACATCATGAATATAATTCTAGATATAATGGATATTTTACGACATGAACAACTTGTAATTATAAAATGTTTATTTTTTGACTCAAGTACCAAAGATCGACAAAATGACCGTTATTAACATAAATAATTACATAATGTTCATAACATAGAAATAAGTGATATAAAATGAATAATGAACTTTAAAAGGGTTCTTAAGAAAGTATAAATTAACTCTAGTTTATTATTCAGGTGGTTAAAGGACGATCGAGTCAAGTCGGACACGAGGTAAGGGACTTCATCTCAATCTCCTTTCATTGAGGAATATTTTGTTTTATACACAGCATTATTTTATACGGTGTATAAACCCTTTTTATTTTATGTTTATTCAAAAGGAAAGATTTTTATAAAAATCGTTTTACTAAATGACAAAAGGGAATGTTTTTTGTCGTACGTATGCGGCGATAATGGCTTCTCCGCGGCCGTGACCATTATTTGAGTTTCGGCTTCCTCTACAAGCCATAACATTTTTTTAAATGAAAAATAAATACCAAGTTATAATTTTATTTTATTTTGGTATTGAAAATGGATTTATTATATCAATGTGTTGTATTGATATCATGTGATTGAAATGTGGAAATGTTATGTTTCCTTTATGAATGTTTTATGTGATATGATTATGTTATGGTTTATGATATGTTTAAACCTTTTCATATAAGGAATGCATTGGACATAGTATGTGACGGGTGGAGCCCGATGTAGCTCCTCGATGCATCGGTAGGTCTCATGAGACAAACTTGTGTTCTTGGCACAAGGCCTCGACAAAATCTTTTTTGTAGTCGTGGCACGAGGATTTGGCTATGTGGTTATGATAGTCTGGCATTATGCATTCCATCATTATGAAAGTGGTTATTGATATTGCATGTGATTATTCGACTTTTAGAATATCCTTGTGAATAAGTAAATGGAATTATTTCATTTTACTTTTTCCATATTGTGCTGAAGTTCATGTTTGAAAGGATTTTTTAGTTATACATTTCCTTAAATGTCTGTGTTTATTTATGAATGTTTCTGCTATATTGTTATCATTACCGAGCATCTGAGCTCAGCCCTTTATATGTTTTATTTTTCCCAGGATGTGAAGAAATATTCTATGACTGACCTGCAGGGATAGTCTGAAGGGCATATGAGTGTGTACTATGGAGACTATGCTATTGTAGTTTTTCACTTTATGAGGTAATGTGACATTTATGAATGTTTCTAGTGTTTCCAAGGCTACTAAAATAATCGGTCTTTCAAGACTTGATCGTTTGTGATCATTCCAATGTTACGTAATAATGCACCGACTCTGGGTAACTGGGGTCGGGGCGTTACAGTTGGTATGAAAGGAAGTTTAGTAATAACATTGGAAGCTATATTTAGAAAAACTCTGATTAGAGCACATAGCCCTACGATAGACTTTGAGGATCAGTATAGAAGAACTTCATAGAATTTTGGTATTATAGATATTTTGTGAGTTTTCCGAGAAATAAATCACTGTCTGGATATGAGCAGGTAGAGGTGGCTCTGGCCCATAGATGTACTTAGGGGTAAAACCCAATAACACCGCTTTGAGCTAGACTCGAACGGGAACTGGTGCACGACAACAAGCCTTGCTACACTCTTGGTTACAACACTCCCAGGGGATATGATTAGGATAATACTCATTGTCTATACAAACCATTATGAAGGGTTTATGAGTATATACTTCCTCAAAGAAAAAGATTCTTTTTATGATTATGGATTATATCCATAAATAATTCTATTTATGTTAAGTGTTTTAAAAGTATGGAATTATGTATTTTGATTCATGAACTGTTCTAGTTTATGCCATTGTTTAGAAATGGCTCTTAGTGGAAGGAATGGAAACCCTATCAATGCATGCACTCCATGTAGGGATTTCCCTCCTACTCAAGATAATTATAGTGGATCTGGTGATACAACTGGTGCTGATCAGCTTATCACCATACTAGGACAACTCACTCAGGTTATGAATAATAACCTTATTCATATGGAGCACCCTGATCCGCAATGTGGAGGATCAATGTTAGACCGCTTCATTAGGAAACCAACACCAACATTCAATGGGAGTACAAATCCCTGAGTAGCTGAGCAATAGATAAATTCCTTAGAGAAAATATTCCATGCCTTGGGGAGTAGTGAAAGGGAAAAGTTTACCATGGTAGTTTACCGCCTCACCGGAGATGCTGATCAATGGTGGTCATTGACTAAAAAAAAGAAAGCTGATGAAGTATCAAATATTGAATTGATGGAGTTCAAATAGATTTTCTTAGAAAAATACTTTCCTCATGACCATCGAGCAGATATGGAATGGAAATTTCTGAGTCTAAGGAAAAAGGAGCATGAGAATGTCTCAAAGTATGAGGCTAATTTTACAAGGTCAGTGAGGCATGCAGCAGATTATATACGTATCCCAAGAAGTAATATTGATCGTTTCTTTGATGGGTTAAAACCATTTCTCCGTCGAGATTTAGTATCACAATCATTCTCAACGTATGAAGATATAGTCTTGTGTTCTATCAAGATTGAAAATGAATTCTATAAATCTTATGACAATAATGTAAAGAAAGAGAAGAAGAGAACAGTGGTAAAATAGATAGATAAAGGGAAAAAGGGAAAGAAGGATTTTCCATTATGTGATAATTCTGGGAATAATCACCCTGGTACTTGTCTAAAAGGAATGGGAGTATGTTATAAATGTGGAGAAAAAGGTCACCAGGCTCTTGATTGTAAGTGAAAGAAAGAGGCTATCAATGTTGAATGCTATAATTGTAGAGAAATGGGGCATTATGAAAATGAATGTTATAAGTATTAGGTAAACATACCTCAGAAAATACCAAGGGATCAAGTGCATTCTTATGATGTTACTACAATTGAAGTGGAATAAATTATGTATTGGTGCTTTTGGACTCAAGGATTATATTCTGGTTATAAGAATAATGTGATATATATAAGTATTTTACTACAGTACTTGTTGTTTTCATTACGGTTTTAATAGGATGAAGGTAATCATATTTTTCTATGTGACAATAAGAGAACCTTTACGTTTGTTGGGGAATATGATGTTACAATTGATTTTGGAATTTAGAGACCTTTTAGAGAAAGTCTGGACAGTGGTGTTTTGGATAACTATAATGGTTGGAATGGATTAAGTTGAACTTTGTATAGTATTGTTTAAGGTTAAAACAGTTCTGATTATTATTTTTCGAATATTATAATACTATAGTTTTAGGAAAAGGACAACCTGCAGGTTGGGGGATAACCCGTCGCGTCGGACAAAGCTGCATGAATCGAACCCACAACCACAGTGCGACAAGCCTTTATTACCTACCACTAGTCTACAGGAAGTCCCTAGTTATTACAAAATAGTTTTTCTAATCTAAATTTTATGTGTTAATATTTGGACCCTTGTACGATTAGGATAAATATAATATTTTTGAGTTCTATTATCTTTTTGAGTGAAAGATGAGTTTGTGGTAGAAATTAGTTGAAGGTTGAAATTATACTTGTTAAGTATATATATATATATATATATCTTATTCTATGAAGAAATTAATTCTTAAACTTTAGGGAATGGATATTAAAACAAAAATAAGTTATCCTAATACCTTATGTTTTGTTGAACTGATGATATTTTCATCATAAATTGATGGCTTTGAGGCCCTCAATTTTACACTTGTTTGTGATTGATTACCTCAATCAATCCCTATAAATATTTACATTTTCCCTCTAATTATGTGTCTATAATTTCCACCAATGTTCTCCTATTCTAAACCCTAATTTGGTGGTGACTTTCTCATCTCCCTTTACCTCTTATTAACACTAAATTTTATTAACCCTATTTCCGATATGGGCTTTCAAAAAAGGTATTTTATATTTTCCTCCTTTTATTTTCAATGAACAATTTCAAATTGCGAGGATGCAATTTATTGAAGGATGGGGGAATGTAACACCCCAATCTTCCATGGTACACTTCTCTTTGATTAATACAGTAGCGTGTGTTGTATTCAACCTCGAGTTCTAACACACCGCGACCAATCAATGTAGCCGTTATGAATAGTAATACCCACTTTTTGAATTATAGAATTTTTATATTTCAAAATGGAATTCATTTTTGGTTTCGGAATATCGAAATTAGCCTATGTTGAATTTATGGTATTTTTCCGAGAACTTCCAATTTTCGATGAATATTAAAAAATACATAGAAACAAATTTTCTAATAAAAATAATGTATAGTGATAAATTATACTATTGAGTGGTTTTAATGTATAATTAGAATATAATTTTACCATTTCATCCAATGGTGTTCATTAGAATTAATTTCACTTTGAAATTGGACATAAACAATTGTCAAACTTTTGATTGATATTGTTTCTTAAAAACATGCTATTTGTTTTGACAATGGAAATTAATTATGAAATTTATTAAGGAACATTATATGTTTGGAATTTGGTAAAATAGAAATCATTTTTTAATTCAGAATATAAATTATAGCTTAGGGTGAATTTTTTCTATTGTTCTGAGAAAACTTCAATTTTTGATGAATAGTGAAACCACTACATTGTAGTTAAAAAACTAATTTTCAGTTTAAATGAAACATTACCACTTATGTGAATTGAATTTCAGAAATCAGACAAACATGGTTCTCATTAGTAAGTAAAATTTGGTTCAATGAGATGAAAATAATTTTTGGTGAATATTAACTTTTAAGTTTTATTAATCGCGATTAAAGGTAATTAGTGTAATTTAAGATAAATATAATGTTATAATAATATTAAATTACCTTTACACTAGTCCTACCCTTATTGGATGAGTCATGGACGACCATGACAATCCATTGGTCAACTTGGGGACCCCATGGAGCCACTTGGGTAAGAAAATTACATTAATAACTTTCTATTTAAAGTAAAAATAAAATTGTCACAAACATGTGTTGTTTTACTAAAAAAATTATTACATGGGGTTATATAAGTTAAATTTTCGACTATAAATATTAATTGGAAATATAAACAGATTTCCTGCATCACGGTAATTTGTTTATAATATTTAGGCATTAAATAAATAAATTTATTTATCACACAATGATGATGCAACGATTACCTCATTAATGAACGATTTAAATAAAATGAAAATATAAGGAAAAATATAAATCTTACACATGTATAAATCCTATTGTATGGGTTGATTTAGAACCCTTATCACCTTATATCCAAAATATTTCGTTGTGGGACCTTTAAAATCCGAAAATCATTTAATAATAAAGTAACATTTCATGTCTTTCCAAGAGTGCATCTCCTCTCCTCTTATAAAAGGCCCCACCTCTACCACCGTATTCACACCTTCAAAGCCATTTGGATGGGACAAACTCTACCCATTTACTCTCTCAACATCCTTCTCTTACTCTTAGAAATCTCACTTTGGGCATAAGACTTTACATGGAATCCTTAGGCTCAAATAAAAAAGAGTTACCCGATTTTAAGGTAATGTCTTCTTTTATGTTCTTTTGTATTATTTTGCTTCTCCAACCCCTTAAACTATTTTTATTCCTTTCAATTGTAACAACACCAGTATCTTAAATATACTAGGATGTTGTCTTGAGAAGTATTTTATTTACACTTACACACACCTTCGTCTAATGGTTAAAGAACATACTATTTATGTGGGTGGCGAATTACTGCCTCACGAAACGATGATTGTTCAATCTTCTTTTAACACCTCTCATGGTGGCCATTAAGATGTAAGTATATTTCTATTTGATGTATATTTTTATTATGTTTTCCTTATGATTCCTTATTTTTCATTTATGTCATCCATTTATGATTTCCATTGTGGGTAAACGTGATATATTTTTTTAGGAAATGCGGACTACCGCCCCCTCAAAGTGATTTGAATCATTAATGCCATATGTGGGACGTATAAAGGATGGATTAAATGATATTATATATGATATTATACTGGAATTATAATATACCTTTATATCATTATTTTTTCAATCCATTAAATACGAAATAGGAATGAAAGTAGCATTCATGCGTACGTACGGCTTACCGTCTCCAAGAACGATGCATTTCATTTCTTACCTCTAACTATTATGTAATATTATAAATGAATGTATATACTGGATATATATGATATATCTGATATCTACTTCATTAATATAATTCTGGATATAATGTATATTTTACCACATGAACAACTTGTAATTATAAGAAGTTTATTTTGGACTCAAGTACCAAAGATCGACAAAACGATTATTATTAACTTAAATAATTAAATAATGTTCATAACATGGTAATAAGTGATATAAACGGAATAATGAACCTGACAAATTCTCTTAAGCAAGTATAAATTAACTCTAGTTTATTATTCAGGAGGTTAAAGAATGATCGAGTCAACCCGAGCATGAGGAAAGGGACTTCGTCTCAATCTCCTTTCATTGAGGCATATTTTGTTTTATACACAACTTTCCATTATACAGTGTATAAACCCCTTTGACTTTTACGTTTATTCAAAAGGAATATTTTTTATACGAAGCATTTTAATAAATGAACAAAGTGAATGTTTTTTTCCTACGTATGCGGCGACAATGACTTTTCCGCCACCGTGACCATTATTTGAGTTTCGGCTTCCTCTACAAGCCATAACTTTTTTTTAGATGAATAATAAATACCATGTTTTACTTTTCTTTTATTTTGGTATTGAAAATGGTTTTATTATATCAATGTTTTCTATTGATATCTTGTGATTGAAATGTTTAAATGATATGTTTCCGTTATGCATGCTTTATGTGATACGATTATGTTATGGTTTATGATATTTTTAACATTTTCATATAAGGAAAGCATTGGACTTAGTATGTGACAGGTGGAGCCCGCTATAGCTCCTAGATGAATCGGTAGGTCTCATGAGACAATCTAGTGTCTTGGAACAAGGCCTTGACAAAATATTATTTGTAGTCTTGGCACGAGGCGTTGGCTACGTTGTTATGATAGCCTGGAATTATGCATTCCATCATTATGATAGTGTTTATTGATATTGCATGTGATTATTCGACTAGTATAATATCCATGTGAATAAATAAATTCCATTATTTCATTTTACTTTTTCCATATTGTGCTGAAGTTCAAGTTTAAAAAGATTTTGTTTTAGTTGTACATTGCCTTAAATGTTTGGGTTTATTTATGAAATTTCCAGCTATACTGTTATCCTTACAGAGCATCTGAGCTCACCCCTTTCTATGTTTTATTTTTTCCAGGATGTGAAGAAATATTTTATGACTGGCCTGCAGGGATAGACTGAAGGGGATATGAGTGTGGACTATAGAGACTATGTTATTGTAGTTTTTCACTTTATGATGTAATGTAACATTTATGAATGTATATAGTGTTTCCAAGGCTACTAAACTAATCGGTCTTTCGAGACATGATCTTTTTTGATCATGCCAATGTTACATAATAATTCAACGACTCTGGGTAACCGGGGTCAGGGAGTTACACCTGCGGTTCTCAAAACTGTTGGTATTGGTGATTTGATTTTTTATTGAATATTTTTACTGAGAACATTATATAAATAACAATTTAAAATAACTATGATAATACATATAAATATTTATGAAATTATGTTCACAAAAGTCGTGTTAGGTTAGTGGTTAGGTCGTTCAATTATAAACTAGAGGTCTTGGGATCAAATCCCACTGACTATTATTTTTGAAATACATATTCCAACTATTTTATGGAACCGTTAGTATAGATTTCCATATTAGTTATACCAATGGGTTTCGCTAAACCGTAGGTACAGACCTATCCCCACGGCTTACATGGCCATGGTCCTCCAAACCGTTGTTATAGGGTATTTTCCTAGCATTAATGATCGGCTTAGGCATGGTCTAGAGAAAATCCCAATAATGCCACCTCCTTTACGTGCTCCGACAAATGGGCTTTTTATGGATCGATTCTACTAGATGAGGGAAACACTTCATTTGTCTAAGTAAAATGGATTTGTTAAAGCCCTATATTTATACTAATCATGTCATCATCATTCAACTGCTATATTAGCAAGGGTCACATTTCATAATGGTATTTTAATATCAAAAAACATAAAACCAAAGAAGTGAATATTCTATATAACAAATTTACACAATAATACATTTCATTAGATCTAGTGAAAATTTAATTGATAAATGTTAGGGTTTTTACAAAGATAGAGGAGTCACATAGTCAATGTATGATTAACATGTGGTTGATGTGATTTCACCCACATTCAGTTAGGGTGTTTGTTGATTTTGGGACATCTGGTGAATGAAATGTTAGTTAGTTTTTCATATATTAAAACAAACCAAGTAGTTTCATAGTCACTTTATTTTACCAAAATGATAGCTTGACCCCATTATAAACTTTCAACTTTTCAATAGAAAGTCCCATTGATTAAAGATAGTTTTTTCAAAATTTCATTTAGGGCAAGTTTTAATTTTTCAGTTGCAGTCACTCGAAATAAGGCAATGTAGATTCAACACATTTCCAAATTTTCAATATGGGTATTAAAAAGTTATATAGAGATAAAAATTAATAAAAAATAATGCTTTTAAAATTCATTGATGCATGAATAATCAATTATATTTTATAAACTACAATAATTAATTTGGACAAAAAATATTTAATTTAAACTATTGGAAATGTGAAATATTTAAATAAAAAAATTTGAATCACCATCAAAACATAAGAAAATGTAATTAAAAAAATCATTAATCTTAGTAAATGGAAAAAATTATTTTATAATCATTTCAATAATTTAAAATGAAAAAATAATAAAAAAATAAAAAATTCATTAAAAATAAATAAAAATAGAAGTTCTAAAATGAATAAAAAATTAATACAAGAAAATTAATTAATAAATCTCTAAAATAATGCGATTATATCGAAATTTTAAAATAATTATGTTCTCATAATTGTTTTTAGATTTAATTACTCTATATTAAAAGAATAATTTCACATTAAGGGTAAACTTATTTCATGATAATATATGTACAAAAGGGTGATAAAATAAATCCAAATCAATCCATTAAAAATTACATCATATTCAAAGTGGTTTCATTACTCTTTATGAAATAGATTTCACATTTTCAATAGGTTCAACATTTCTCATATTTCCAATGCTTTATTAAATTATGTGTTTTTAAAATAATATGAGGGAAAACACCTTATTGCTTGTATACAATGAGGTTGTTTAATTATGTATATCATTTAAAATTTATTAAATATCTACCTATATGATAATGAATCACGTTGGGAATTGTTGAATTAATATGAAACGCTAGCCTTATATGGGAAACCACAATATAAGACCCCAGTGACACTTTAACTGTCCATCCGCCTTTAAATAGTTAGAATAATTCAAAGAATGCAATAAACCAGAGAGGTAAATAAAAGGATAACATAGTTGATAGGTTGTAGATATTTCAACCAAGATAATTTATATACTATTATATTATATGAATTAAACATATCAATAATAAGAACATAGAGATGATATGTAAATCCAATGTCCCCAACATGATGTATGAACTCACAATTCACTCTTTCCATACTAATGAAAAAAATATTTTACATTGAAGCCTCATAAATAAGGTGCATTAATCAATGTAAATTCATGTCAACTTCAACAAATAATTACCTGAATAGAAATTCCAATCCAAAAAACGTATGTTTTCTCCCATGTGTGGGGTGATCACTCCATGAAATGATTAATTACTATGTTTTGACGCACTCCTAGTATCCGTTATTCCATGATTAAAAATTAAGTCAAATAAAAACCCCTCTGGTACAATTTTCTAATTTCCAACCTCAGATTCCACTGAACTTGTTCCCCGTATATGTTTCACACATAGCCATAAAATCACATTCATATATATCGTAGGCTGCCAAATAGAAGAGAGGGTATATAAGGATATGGTTGGGATACTATACCAACCTTTTAATGTGGAAATAAAACATAATAATAATTAAAAGAAACCGAACAATGGTTCCTTCGAAATTGGTTTTCAAAAATTCTAATAATAATAAATAATATAAATCCTATAATAATGATTATTCTATTCATGACATAACTGATATTCGATGGGTGGATAATAGAGAATGAATAATAACAGATTAAAATAAATTTTCAAATAAATTAAACCCTAATTAGTATTGATTCCATACCAACCCCATCATCTATACCCTATTATACCATGTCATGAAAAATTGAAGCAATCAATAGAATAAAAAATTACATTCCCATTCATATACCTATAAATAGATAGCCTTTTTATCAGGAACCCAAGTGACATTTTTTTCCAAGTATGGTGCTAGAAAAACTCAATATTATACCACATATAACATCTACAAATAACCATCCCATAAAATGAGTTCCTGCATAAATCTACATAATAAAAAATTAACTTATGAAAAATAAATAAATAACTGAACCTTAGATATCAGGATCCACAGTTACACTCGAAGTTGTACCTAACCACGTCATCATATTTAAGATCTCTCTATATAGTGAAATATTTCTCCTAATCTCATGTTTGTTAAATGATTCACAAAGAAGGAAATTATATGATTGAAAAATTAAGTGAATCTAAACGGGATATGTAGTGAATTCCTTTCTAACCAAATATATGTAGTCTATATAATCTATCCACGGTATTATTATCTACAAAATATAGGTGAGTCTATAGGAATTAACATTTTTATTCTCTAAATCTAATTCCATGGTACCATGTTACCAAGGAATCCAGAGTGTCATGATAGATCATAATCTAGGCCAAAAACCATAAAATTCCATCTCATATAATCAATATCAGTCTGGGGAGTGCATATTATGACTTTCAAAAGGCTAACCAGAGAGAATACATTTCAATCATCTAAGTAAATAAATACAAAATAAATAACCCAAATCCTATATGGAGCCTCTTCAAGGAATTCTTAATGATGAATCAATGTGTAATCCAATACAACTCATTGTAATATATAACTCTTGACATCCATCCATCCTAGTATGCATCATCCCATAGAGTATAATAAGGTATCCAAATGGAATCCTTTCTTACTCATGTAATTACTTCAATTTCATTTATAAATTTGAATCCAAGGAATAGAACACAATTAATTCTACCGATAACTATCATTTATGCCTGAAAAACTTAATTATCCAATATTTATTTAAAATGATAATATTTCTTTTGAAGAAAGAACCATTATAGAATAAAACCCTATGTTCCACTTCATGGACCATTTCTACTCAATTACCATATCCAAATCAAGATGTTCTATACATTACATTCCATTCCATGAAATCCTTATCAGTATTTTAGGAAATCACGTTTATCACACACAACAATAGAAATTTATTTGTTTTTTCATTATCAACATTTTACCTTTTTAGAATTTATAATAATTTTACATTACAAAGGATGGATTTAATATATGTTTCATTAAATATCTAGGGAATATAATTATTTATAGTTATCTAAATGGAATTTTATTTAACAAACACCATTATTTATCAATTCATTTCAATTATCATATTTATAACTCACTTCAGAACATTTATTGATAATTTCTTAACTATAATTTCTTATTTTATATGACCTAACGAACAATCCAAAATATCCTGTTACTTTCATAAATATGAATTTATTACAAAATTCATCATTTTTAACATCAAAACATTCCATTCTATTCGAATAACCTTTTACACGAAATCCATTTCAATGTTATTTAATGTTGAGAAATGTCATTTGACAAACATTATTTCAAAAAACAATTTTTCATTGAAGATTTAATCACAGTCAACAATTTTTCACAAAAACTTCATTAAAGATCAAATATCATCTAGGCCACCCACATGTAACAATAAATTTTCTACATTTCATGTTATGATAAATATATCATTAAACCAAAAAAATTGAAAAAGACTTAATTCTAATGATTAGAGTACCTAAAGATAAGGTGGACTTGGTTTCACAATTTCAATACTTGTCAAAATTATAATTTTTATGGATTGGGACTAGGGACAACCTACATCATTTTTAAATTAGTATAATCATCCAATATTAGTCACTAATCTAGACTAAAATGGTAACAAATAGATAAGTAGATGAAATAAATAAAAAATGAGAAAATTAGACTAAAAGGATGAAACCCCTCTTAATAGAAGATAAAATGAAGAATAGAGGTAAACTAAAACATATAATTACCTCAATCATGGATTGATATATAAATGAAGCTAAAATTCAATTTTATGAATGATATCCACCAATAGATATAGGAGTGAAAGCATGCTATTAATAGGTGGACGTGGCTATCCATTTTTGGGGCCTAAAACACAAGTAAGATGAATAGGGGTGGACCATGTAAAATAATGGAGCTATCAGCCACAAAAAATCCCACATAGAGGCCCCTGAGTAGTCATTGGAACCAAGGCTCTCTAGTGTGCCTAGTGTCCTTGGTGGTCTATTTCTATGTGAGAGAACTAGTGCCTCTTCTCATGTCCCAAAAATTTATTTGAGTACAATTCATGCTTCGTAATTCCCCTCTAAACACATTTTTATAATATAGCCCCTAAACCAATTAAAAATTTAAATATTCAGTCAAAACAAGACCCTTCAATACAAACGAGTGATAAATTTTCCACATTAATGGAGTACTAAATCATGTATTATCAATAAATAATGTCTATTTTGATTTTTTGGGTTATTAAATTCATTGAAAAAGGACTGTTGAAAATATAAACTTATATCTGCATACTTTTTTATAATTTTATGAATCTAATGATTCTAGTTATTTTTTGTTCCATTTTTATACATAATATATGGGTGAAGCTTGTGTTAAATGATGGATTTTGGACATGTTAATTTTAAAAGTAATGAACATGGGAGATAAATAAATGTGGTGTAATTTTTTTTAAACAAATAATTTAAGTACAAAAGTTCCATTGGAGAAAATATATATGGGTATGTATGTTTTCTTACCAATTTTGTAATTTTTATAATGAAACAAAATTGAATGGTTATATCCAGCCCTGTAGTTTTCTTTTTTTGTAAATATTGAAATGATGAACACATTAAAAAAACTCTAGTGATAGATTTTAATATGTTTGGTTTTTTCTGATTTTTTTGTTCAAATGAAATGTGGATTCAAATGTAAGAGGATTTGATTAATTTTAATAAATATTCTTAATGAGGATGAAGTAACAAACCATTTCATAATAGTTGATATAATAACCCCATGTAGACTACTGAATGAATTTATAAGAAAATCATAATTTCATTTGGAAATGTATATTAATGGTATCATTTTCTGTGAATGAAATTTTTATAGAACTATATAACATATCCTCAAGGGGAAGTGAATATCAAAATAATTAAAAATTCAGTATAAAATAAGGTAAATAAAAATGTATGAAATTAAAATATGAATTGAATAATTTCATTTATTTTAAGTTTTTAATATATTATATTTAATATATCACGATATGATATTTGGGATAATGAAATTAAAAATAACAATCAGTCTATTGTAGATTGTTTTTTAAATAATCCTACGGTCGTATAAGGAGAAGATGAGAATCTTGTTTATGGAAATGATGTTGTTTCAATAGTACAATACGTATAGAGAAATAATATATATATTATTATTAGATATTTGGTGTAGCTATTAATTTTATTCAAAATATATTTAGAAAATTTTCCATATTATAAAAAAATAATATTTTCATTATATATAGATTTATCATAAAATATGGGAATGATTATTTTTTATAAATAGGATGTAATCTTAAAAAAAATTGATAATGATTAGGTTTGAATTAGGGGGCACATTGTGTAAACTATTAACACATAATGATTTTAAATATGTAATAGAGGAATTGATTTCCATTCTTCTTATGGGATTTTAAAATATCATGGATGGAATGTATTCTATTAGACATAAAAATTAGATTTACATTACCAAAATTTAATGAATATGGAACATAGAGAAATGATTGAAAATGATACCAACATAGGGGTAATCCTACCCATTCATTCTAGCTATGAAATATTCTATATATTACTATAAATGGATATAATGATAGGATATGATGTAGGATTATTCAAATAAATTATAAATAACCTATACAGTGAAAGTTATAGGATAATATTTTTTATATAGACTTTGTTAAAGTGTTGACATATTTAAGATTATATAATTCTATTTTTATTTTTGATTTTGGTTCACAGTTATTATTATTTATATATTATCATTACAATGTATAAGAGGTTGTTATATTGTTTATTCTACCATCAAAGTAGTTTGTGGTTATAATTATCTATCATATGTTCCCTACCATCATGTTAGAAAACTCATGATATCATGTATGTTGTTTAAATATTAAAGGAAAATTAAAAACATACGGGGTAAATGTAAGTATTTGGTGTACAATTTTCCTATTTTTTAATTTTTTTAGACATTGTAAATATTTAATGAAAATATAACACGAATAATTTGAATTTCTAGAAATGAGCATATAAAAATTAAAAATTAACTCAAATTTTACTATTCTATAATCCATGGATAATAAAATAAATTAGTATTTATATTCCAATCATACAAACATACAAAACTGCCATGATTAGAAAATTAAAAGGAATAAAAAAAATTCCACAAGATTGGTAAGCAATAGAAATGAAAATAAATCCACTAACTCAAAGTATAATTTATTCCAAAAACAATCAACCTCAAAGATGTATTGATCCTATATAATTTATAATATCTATACTTATTTCGATTATTATTAACATAAAATAAAAATAAAATTATCCTTATGCATGCATGAAACCACATAATTCATGACAAGGGGATGATTTTGAATTTCTTTTTGGGATTTGTTTTAAATGTTCACAACTCCTATGAGTGAGTGTGATCGAAAGTATTAATTTTAAATTTCTATATTATTCAGAGTTATTTCACACCATTCATCCTTTAATATTAATTATATTAAATAAATTACTTAAATCCTAAAATAAATAAATCTATAATTATTTTCTCTTTCACGTCAAGGAGAATAATGAATAATATAATTGAATAATCCCCTCCCACACCATCATGATAATTAAAAATAGTTAATTTATAATTTATTTATTTAACTCATAATAAGGAAAAAACGTAAGATAAAAATAATTTAATGAGTTAATTTCAATATATATAATACCTCTCCCCCAAAAAATCATACAAAATATATTTTATGATGAAACAATAAAACATTATTCTTTTTTATATCTTTTATTAGGAAGAATTAAACTTGATATTTGAAACACATGGACTATAATATTTATTCACACAATTTTCCTAAAATATTCATCTAAATGGGTAATAACTGTAGAGACCCGTATCTTGACGTACATTGACATTACATTACTTTTGCGGAATACTTAGTACATTACAAAAACACACACACAAGGACCGTAATAGTTTAGTGTCTTTGGAAACTCAGACTATAATCTTCTAATCGTGGTAAAAGATCTTCAAAATCTCCCATAAAGATCTTCCTTTTTTTTTACCTAAAACCTTTCTTTATATCCTGGGGAAAAGAAAACATAAAAGGGTGAGCTCAAATGCTTAGTAAGGGTAAACAAAATAAATATCTATCACATCATATTCATAAGAACATAACATTTTGGAAATCATAACCTGCAAAAGAGAGCATAATTTCATAATCATGGGATAAATCATGGCAGTGAAAAAGTAATCCCAATAATCACAACTTAAAACATGAAACTTTGTGGCATACACACATAATCATGAAACATACATCATCGCATAACACATGTAACAAAAATGGGATTCTTGAAACATCATGACATCATAAATCAATTCATATAAGATAAAGGATTTCATAAACATAATTCCATCACATCATAGTCAAATCAATGTAAAAATATGGATAGAAACAGAACCCTTTATTATCTTAGATGGAAAATAATTTTGATAAAACACTTGAATTGAATTCTTGAGGAAAATATCCTTTCTTCTTCAAAATCAATTTCTTTTCACAAAACATCATGCAATTTTAAAAGAAAGATATTTTATTGAAAATTGTCATGAAATATTTTAGAGGAAACTTCATGAATATAAGGCTTTATAAAACAGTAGAAATCCGTTCGTGCCGTATAAGTTAAAAAAAACATTCTTCGTTCTTTTGTCGGAAAAGTCAAAAAGTACCTCGTACGAAAAACATCAAAAGATTCCTTTCATTTCTTTTACTAAAAACTCACCGAAGGGTAAAAATGGATTTAAACAATTGTAGGTGGATGGAAATAATATTACATATTGATGAAACATGGATGTGGATGATAAAATACACCCCAGTAAATACTTACGAATAAACAATCTCGGATAAAAATGAGATTGTGATATTTTCCTTACCTTATGTCCGACTTGCTTTGTAAGTGTCCGAACCTCCTGTATAATGATTTAAATCATGTTATTGACTTATTCCAGAATCATATTCATTGTTATGATATCATATATGGTTCACTTATGACATTATATTACCCGTTCTTTTGTAAATTCCATGTTAAAGAAGCGTTTTGGGTAAAATCGTTTCATTTATCGTAGGTGTTTTGACTTGTTGTTCTTGACATCATTATTACTTATATCATGATCTACATACTTCCAGAATATAAAATATGATTTATATATCATATATATTCAGTATATATATATATATAATAGATAGATAAATAAAATTAAAAACACCGTTCATGGAGACGGTAGTCCGTACGTACGCATGAACGCTGTTTTACTTTCCTTATTGTATTGAAATGGAAGTAAGTAGATGACATACATATATATATATATATAAATAAATACAGTAACTTTATAATGTCATATATTTCATTATTATTTCTTATATATACTTTATAATCATTCTTAAATGGTAAACATGGAGAATGAATCTCATCGCGTCGTGGAGACGGTAGTCCGTACGTACGCACGAGCGATGATATCATTTCCATAAATATTGAATTTAATTGGAGTGGATTATAAAATATATCAGAATAAATATGATGTTTTAATAACTATTTATAGTTATTCTTTACAACATTATACCCATCCATGTAAGGTGGTGGTGGAAAATAGATTACACCACGGTGTGGAGACGGTATTCCGTACGTTCGCATGCGCGGTGATTTCTTTTTCCGTAGGATAGATAGATGGTGAAATAGGGTTGTTTCATACTTATAATAACATATCAGTATATGAGTGATACTGATGTTATTACTTCATAATGAAACAACCTAAGAAGAAGAAGTGGAAGAAGAAATAAAGATGAAAGAATTGGTAACGGTAATTACCTCTTCTTTGAAGCGCCTTTTGGAGACCTCCTCTTAGGGAACTAAAATTGGTCATTGAGGAAGACCAGAACCTCTAGGATGTTGCTAGGGAAGTGGAGAAGAGATTTTGGCAGGGGTTGGCCGAGCTTGAGTGCTCAAATTGGTGTGAGGATGAGGGGGAGGAGGTGCCCTTTTATAAGGGAGGAGATGGGCACCTTAGGAATATCTCAAAATATTATTTTATATTAAAATAAAAATCGGTTTATAATGGTTCCAAAGGGTCTTATTTCGAAGCTAAAGTGGGTATGGGTCTAAATACTATCATCCAATAGGATTTAGACAAGTTTAGGATATTATTTTAACCTTATCAATTAGATTTAACTCTAAGTTAAATAATTTAACTTTTACCGTGTCTTTTTGTTTTCTTTCCCTATATGGTTAATAAACTTACTATAACATGCCAAACGAACCCCAAATTGTTTATTATTAGTATATATATCCTTATCTAAGTCATTTGGCCGAACCTTATATTTTTAGGAATAAAATAACAATTAATAATATAATATTTTATTTAAAAACTATTTTGTGTCAATTTTGACACTATTTGATATATGATTTTTTTGAAAGTCATAACAGAATTATATGTTCGAACCAAGTTGATTAAATCAACAATAATATATCATATTAACCTAGAAAATTAGTGGAATTCATAAAAAGTCTTAAATTACATTTATTTTGGTATTTATAATATTAATTATGTCAATATTTTATTAATAAGATAATTACTGAATCATCTTTGTGTCAAAAATAAAATAACTTATATGATGTCTAAAAATTTCAAATAAATTACCATCATGTAGGAAATCATTTTAGCTTTCTAATGAATATTTAAAATAGAATTTATCTTATGTATAACCCTATATTAAAAATGTTTTAGTAAATAAACTTTGATTTTAACTCTTTTAACTCTTCTTTGAATTAAATAATAATAAATGTCCTAATCTTACCCAAGTGGGCCTAAATGGTCATATTTTATTCATAAGGTTGTTTTTGGTCGAATTACACTTATCCAATAGAATTAGGACATGTGTTAGGGTAATAGTAATATCATATTTACCCCTAGTTACCCTATTTACTATTAACCGCGGTAAAAAAGTAAAAAGTTACTATTCACCAAAAATTATTTTTATCTCATTGAACCACATTTTACTTACTGACATCAACCGTGTCTCTCGGATTTTTGAAATTCCATTCACAGAAGTGGTAAAATTATGTTTTATAAAAAATTCAGTTTTTTAACTACCACTTAGTAGTTTCACTATTCATCAAAAATTGATGTTTTTCAGAACAGTGCCAAAATTTCATCCCAAGCTATATTTCATATTCCGAATTCAAAAATGAAGTCTATTTTACCAAATTCATTACATAAAAGTTGCATTAATTAATTTTATAATTAAATCCCGCTGTTAAAACAAATAGCGTGTTTTTAAGAAATAATATCTATCAAAAGATTGACACTTGATTATGTCTGGTTTAAATGTGAAATTACATCCAATGACCAACATTGTATTAAATTGTAAAAATATATTCTAAATATTCTTTAAAACCACTTAAATTAATAATTTATCACTACTAATTATTTCGATTAAAAAAGTTGTTTTTAATTAAAATTTAGTAATTTTCACTATTCATCAGAATATGAAAGTTATCCGAAATGTACCAAAATTTCACCTTAGGCTAAATTCGATACTCCGAATCCAAAAATGAAGTTCATTTTGAAAAATAAGATTTACAGAATTTCAAAAAGTGGTTATTACTATTCATAATGACTATTTTTAATAATATTTTAATAGAATATCGTTGTTTAGTGAAACTCGGTATTGCGTATTACACACGCTATCGAGGAAGGTCGCGATTGCGTGTAATGCAAGGCAAGTCAAGGATGCGTGTTGTGCAAGCTCCTTTTGGTGTAGCGTACAACACAAGACATTAATTAAAAAGAATATTTTTTATAAAATCTTGGGCTGTTACATTCTACTCTCCTTAAAATGAATTTCGCCCTCGAAATTCGTCGGGGTTATAAATGGTTTACTATTTGAAAGCTTCTTTAATAGAAACCCACATCGTAAAAAGGAATATCAAAACCAATCTTTAAAAACAAAAGTATGAAACGTAACGTTTACCCAAATACACTAATCATTGGGTTTCCACATAGGTGAAAATATGGATATGGAAGAGAAATCTAACCATCATGTTCTGATGGAGAGTGGTAGAGAACATGGCTATAGAAAAGCCAATAATCACAAATCCATAAATTTGTGACGATCTAAGGTACCATCCGATTCATCAGGTATAAGATCACTAGGACAACATTTTTGGTTTTCAAGATCATTTACCTAAAGTTGAAAATTTGAATTGGAATAAATACTTTCTTTATTTTGGTATAATCTCACTATTGTTCGTGCCTAGAACAATTTCCACTTTATCTCTTAAATAAATGAAGTTGAATTTGTTATTCGTGAAGTGTTAGCAGATCATGTGATAGAATGACGGGTCATTCAATCTGTCTCAAACAAAAGGTTAGTAAAAATTATATACATAAGTCGATCTATAGTGAGATTAATCATATATAGTTCCTAAAATGGGCTTATACTTCATATATCATACTGCTTAATATAATAAAACTACTTTCTACTAAACAGGGACTTCCTGTAGGCCAGTGGTAGGCGATAAAGGCCAGTCGCACTTCGGTTGTGGGTTCGATTCCCACAGCCTTGTCCGAAGCGATGGGCTGTCGCCCGTCCTGCAGGTTTTCCTTTTTCTAAAACTATATTACTATAACATCCCATAAATAATATCGAAAAAACTTCTATCCTTAAACAATACTAACTTATGTCCAACATAATACATTCCAATCTTTAGTCCTATCCATAATACTGCAGTCCATTCTCATAACATAGTGAAAACGATTACCAGAGATTTAATACCATCGTTGATCCCCATATATCATAAGATATATCTTGTTGGACACATTCCAAACATTCAAAGGCCTTAATCTTGTACTCTCTTGAATACCCATTGAACCGTAGTGAAAACTTGAATGCAGTTAAAAGTTAACACTTTCCACATACCAAAATCCTCAAAATTCTATATACTCAAACCATGATATCACTTAGTCCTTATATCAATCATGAGGTCATGAATACTGTTAAACATTTCATTTTCTCGTTTTCCCTTCATTATGCGCATAATATCTCAATCACTTTGAATACCACATTAGACCAATACATAAATATTCCAATATTCCATGATACAACATTATTTTGGAATCCCATTACATAAAAACATAATCATTCCACCACATCGTTGTCATATTCAACATTGCCAATAGTGATCGCATGTGACTTCGCTTTGTCCTTTGCCTTAAGCGGTTGCTCATGTCGATCATCACTAACCCTTGGATTAGGGCATTTATTGGCATAATGTCCCATCTCCTTGCACTTGAAGCATTGAAGTGTTGGTTGTGCGTTTTCTGCAGGGTTTGCTTTATTCACTTCATTAGAATCCCTTTTTCCATTACTTCGACACTCAGCAGCTCGATAACCTTCTTTTCCACACTTCAAACATTTTCTAGTCCCTTTAAGACAATCTCCACCATGCTTCTTTCCACACTTTGTGCATAAGGAAACATTCATCTTATTTTCACCATTATTCTGAGATTTCTCCTTGAACTCCATCTTTCGTTTCTTGTCAAAACCAAGAGATGGATATGTAACACCAACTTCCATTTCTACCTTGATAGCACAACGCACAATTTCTTCATAGCTACTGAAGTCTCTTATAGCTAATGCCCTTGGAAGACTTGGTTTTAAGCCACTGAAAAATCGATCAACTATACTTTCAGGTTGGATGATAATACCAGATGCATACCTTGCAAGTCTTGTAAAATTTGCTTCGTATATACCAATAGATTCATCATCCGTTTGCTTTAGTTCAAGAAACTCCTTCTCCATCTTTGTTCGAAGAATACGAGGGAAGTACTTATTGAAAAATAAGTTCTTGAACTCGTCCCATTCCATGGACTCAATTTCATCTCTTGGCCTCGTATTCTTGATAAGATTCCACCATTGATCAGCTTCACCTTCCAAACGATATACTGCTAAGATGACTTTATCATGTTCAGAACATTGAAGAACTGAAAATATCTTTTCAGTGGTACTGATCCATTGTTCAGCAACAAGTGGATCAGAAGACCCACTGAAAGAAGGTGGACGTTGCCTCATGAAGGACTCAATAGAATATTGTTCCCTTCTCTACTCATTTGGAAGTCCAGAATGATTCATAGCTTGTGTAAGTATAGCAATAAGATTTTTCACTCCATCTCCCATAACATTTGTTTGTTCAGGAGGGCAATCATTGCATTGTCCATTGCATTGATCAACACGGTTCCTTCGGGTTCCAGCCATCGTCTAAAACCCAAAAAGAATAGTGTGAGAGGCAAAAATCATGCTAGGGAAAACAACATAATAAAGCGGGAGTACCTTCAATATCTAACATCTTAGGTTTAATTCTATGATCGTTAGCGTAATTCTAGTACTATAACCTATACGTATACTTATCCATAGGGACATCCCTAGACATACCTTAGAAATATCTCTAGGGATCTCACTAACGTTTTCGCATCCTAGTTTCCAAAGGTTGACTAAACCTTTCCTCTGATACCTACTGTAGCGGTCTGGAATTACTTCCAGTGGACTATAATTGATACCTACCAGGGCACTCCATGGGCGGCTACACCCCCTGGGCGGGACACACCACCATCCCCAGTGGCAGCCATTTCCTCATGAAGCCCTTGGGCGGAGAGCCATGCTTCGTCCAATGCTCACATGTGAGAGTTCCCAAGGATCGGATACATTCCTACCTCCTTTGCCTCTGATACCAACTGTAGAGACCCGTATCTTGACGTACATTGACATTACATTACTTTTTCGGAATACTTAGTACATTACAAAAATACACACACAAGGACCGTAATAGTTTAGTGTCTTTGGAAACTTGGACTATAATCTTCTAATCGTGGTAAAAGATCTTCAAAATCTCCCATAAAGATCTTCCTTTTTTTTTACCTAAAACCTTTCTTTATATCCTGGGGAAAAGAAAACATAAAAGGGTGAGCTCAAATGCTCAGTAAGGGTAAACAAAATAAATATCTATCACATCATATTCATAAGAACATAACATTTTGGAAATCATAACCCGCAAAAGAGAGCATAATTTCATAATCATGGGATAAATCATGGCAGTGAAAAAGTAATCCCAATAATCATAACTTAAAACATGAATCTTTGTGGTATACACACATAATCATGAAACATACATCATCGCATAACACATGTAACAAAAATGGGATTCTTGAAACATCATGACATCATAAATCAATTCATATAAGATAAAGGATTTCATAAACATAATTCCATCACAACATAGTCAAATCAATGTAAAAATATGGATAGAAACAGAACCCTTTATTATCTTAGATGGAAAATAATTTTGATAAAACACATGAATTGAATTCTTGAGGAAAATATCCTTTCTTCTTCAAAATCAATTTCTTTTCACAAAACATCATGCAATTTTAAAAGAAAGAGATTTTATTGAAAATTGTCATGAAATATTTTAGAGGAAGCTTCATGAATATAAGGCTTTATAAAACAGTAGAAATCCGTTCGTGCCGTATAAGTTAAAAAAAAAATTCTTCGTACTTTTGTCGGAAAAGTCAAAAAGTACCTCGTACGAAAAACATCAAAAGATTCCTTTCATTTCTTTTACTAAAAACTCACCGAAGGGTAAAAATGGATTTAAACAATTGTAGGTGGATGGACATAATATTACATATTGATGAAACATGGATGTGGATGATAAAATACACCCCAGTAAATACTTACGAATAATCAATCTCGGATAAAAATGAGATTGTGATATTTTCCTTACCTTATGTCCGACTTGCTTTGTAAGTGTCCGAACCTCCTATATAATGATTTAAATCATGTTATTGACTTATTCCAGAATCATATTCATTGTTATGATATCATATATGGTTCACTTATGACATTATATTACCCGTTCTTTTGTAAATTCCATGTAAAAGAAGCGTTTTGGGTAAAATCGTTTCATTTATCGTAGGTGTTTTGACTTGTTGTTCTTGACATCATTATTACTTATATCATGATCTACTTACTTCCAGAATATAAAATATGATTTATATATCATATATATTCAGTATATATATATATATAATAGATAGATAAATAAAATGAAAAACACCGTTCATGGAGACGGTAGTCCGTACGTACGCATGAACGTTGTTTTACTTTCCTTATTGTCTTGAAATGGAAGTAAGGAGATGACATACATATATATATATATATATATACATAAATCCAGTAACTTTATAATGTCATATATTTCATTATTATTTCTTATATATACTTTATAATCATTCTTAAATGGTTAACATGGAGAATGAATCTCATCGCGTCGTGGAGACGGTAGTCCGTACGTACGCACGAGCGATGATATCATTTCCATAAATATTGAATTTAATTGGAGTGGATTATACAATATATCAGAATCAATATGATGTTTTAATAACTATTTATAGTTATTCTTTACAACATTATACCCATCCATGTAAGGTGGTGGTGGAAAATAGATTACACCACGGCGTGGAGACGGTATTCCGTATGTACGCACGCACGGTGATTTCTTTTTCCGTAGGATAGATAGATGGTGAAATAGGGTTGTTTCATACTTATAATAACATATCAGTATATGAGTGATACTGATGTTATTACTTCATAATGAAACAACCTAAGAAGAAGAAGTGGAAGAAGAAATAAAGATGAAAGAATTGGTAACGGTAATTAACTCTTCTTTGAAGCCCCTTTTGGAGACCTTCTCTTAGGGAACTAAAATTGGTCTTTGAGGAAGACCATAACCTCTAGTATGTTGCTAGGGAAGTGGAGAAGAGATTTTGGCAGGGGTTGGCCGAGCTTGAGTGCTCAAATTGGTGTGAGGATGAGGGGGAGGAGGTGCCCTTTTATAAGGGAGGAGAGGGGCACCTTAGGAATATCTCCAAATATTATTTTATATTAAAATAAAAATCGGTTAATAATGGTTCAAAAGGGTCTTATTTCGAATATAAAGTGGGGATGGGTCGAAATCCTATCATCCAATAGGATTTAGACAAGTTTAGGATATTATTTTAACCTTATCAATTAGATTTAACTCTAAGTTAAATAATTTAACTTTTACCGTGTCTTTTTGTTTTCTTTCCATATATGGTTAATACACTTACTATAACATGCCAAACGAAACCCAAATTGTTTATTATTAGTATATATATCCTTATCTAAGTCATTTGGCCGAACCTTAGATTTTTAGGAATAAAATAACAATTAATAATATAATATTTTATTTAAAAACTATTTTGTGTCAATTTTGACACTATTTGATATATGATTTTTGTGAAAGTCATAACAGAATTATATGTTCGAACCAAGTTGATTAAATCAACACTAATATATCATAGTAACCTAGAAAATTAGTGGAATTCATAAAAAGTCTTAAATTACATTTATTTTGGTATTTATAATATTAATTATGTCAATATTTCATTAATAAGATAATTACTGAATCATCTTTGTATCATAAATAAATTAACTTATATGATGTCTAAAAATTTCAAATAAATTACCATCATGTAGGAAATTTTTTTAGCTTTCTAATGAATATTTAAAATCTAATTTATCTTATTTATAACCCTATATTAAAAATGTTTTAGTAAATAAACATTGATTTTAACTCTTTTAACTCTTCTTTGAATTAAATAATAATAAATGTCCTAATCTAACCCAAGTGGGCCTAAATGGTCATATTTTATTCATAAGGTTGTTTTTGGTCGAATTACACTTATCCAATAGAATTAGGATATGTGTTAGGGTAATAGTAATATCATATTTACCCCTAGTTACCCTATTTACTATTAACCGCGGTAAAAAAGTAAAAAGTTACTATTCACCAAAAAATTATTTTTATCTCATTGAACCATATTTTACTTACTGACATCAACAGTGTCTCTCGGATTTTTGAAATTCCATTCACAGAAGCGGTAAAATAATGTTTTATGAAAAATTCAGTTTTTTAACTACCACTTAGTAGTTTCACTATTCATCAAAAATTGATGTTTTTCAGAACAGTGCCAAAATTTCATCCCAAGCTATATTTCATATTCCGAATTCAAAAATGAAGTCTATTTTACCAAATTCATTACATAAAAGTTGCATTAATTAATTTTATAATTAAATCCCGCTGTTAAAACAAATAGCGTGTTTTTAAGAAACAATATCTATCAAAAGATTGACACTTGATTATGTCTGGTTTAAATGTGAAATTACATCCAATGACCAACATTGTATTAAATTGTAAAAATATATTCTAAATATACTTTAAAACCACTTAAATTAATAATTTATCACTATTAATTATTTCGATTAAAAAAGTTGTTTTTAATTAAAATTTAGTAATTTTCACTATTCATCAGAATATGAAAGTTATCCGAAATGTACCAAAATTTCACCTTAGGCTAAATTCGATACTCCGAATCCAAAAATGAAGTTCATTTTGAAAAATAAGATTTACAGAATTTCAAAAAGTGGTTATTACTATTCATAACGACTATTTTTAATAATATTTTAATAGAATATCATTGTTTAGTGAAACTCGGTATTGCGTATTACACACGCTATCGAGGAAGGTCGCGATTGCGTGTAATGCAAGGAAAGTCAAGGATGCGTGTTGTGCAAGCTCCTTTTGGTGTAGCGTACAACACAAGACATTAATTAAAAAGAATATTTTTTATAAAATCTTGGGCTGTTACAATAACTGACTCACTATGATGTATAATATATCACCCAATATTGGTGATGAATTTATCCCAATAGCCCTTTCTAAATACAAGTTATTCTACCCAAACTGTAGGATTTTATAATAATGACTAGTAAATATATTTTAAAAAAATACCATTATCTATAAGACCATATCAATAATAAAAAATAACACAAGATAAAGCTCATTACCCTAATTATCCAACCATTAATGAAAAATTAAGCAATCCAATGTCATCTAATAATTATTTTACCCATTATATACCAAGAAAATAACATGGGATTTTGATTATTTTCTCTTGTACCTTATTATGAAGAGTAAAAAAATCTATTTTGATTCAATATTACATCTACATGACCCCTAAATAATTAAAAACATGTTACATCATATTAGTATATCATCTCTCATTCCTTTTTAATAATGAATAAGTTGATGTATCTCTTATTCCCTTAGAAATCACTATAATAGTAATCTGTGTTTTTTCATCTCTTCCATTATCATGTAAAAATTAGTCACCTTATATATGGATCACATCACATTTGAGAATATAAAAGCATCCCCATAATGTTTATAAATAATAATAAAAGCATACCAATGACCATTAAGTGGTTACTAAATTGAAATACTTATTAGAACATTCATAACCCATTAATTAACAAATTTATTGAAGGATACATGATTAAAATTTATAAACTAAATGGTTTCATAATACATGTATAGAAAAGAAGAATTAATCTATTTTCGACCACAACAATTTATTAGGGAAACAAAGGTTAAATAAAACATCCGATAACATTATAATAATCAAATTGATTAGGAAATTTATAATGAAAACTCAATGAAATAGAATTTCAATCTTATATAAACTATTTTTCAATCCATCACATATCTCATGATTTAGTAAGATCTAAAATCAAATATCAAAACCCTATATAGTACTTATAAACATATAACTATCATAAAACTGAACAATGATCCATCAAGAACTATATTTATGTCAGCTATCCATATGTAAAAACCCGATATTTTAAGAGAATTATTAATTTTAATTTCATTAATGTCTTGTGTTGTACACTAAAACATAATTATCTTGTGCTATACGTCTCACCATATTATCTTGCTGTATACACAACACTATTCTTGGCTCGTGTTACACACAATTTCACGTTCGTTTTGTAGAAATTATTCTACGCAACATTATGTATAGATTTTGTTTAATGTATAAATGAAATAAGTTTTGATTATGTTATACGCAACAAAAAAGGTATATTTCACTACACGCAACCTTGACTTGGCTTGCATTACACGCAATCAAGACCTTCTGCGATACCGTGTGTAGTACGCAATACCGAGTTTCACTAAATGATATATTATTATAATATTATTATGAACTAGCCGTTATGAATAGTAATACCCAATATTTGAAATATTATAAATTTTAGATTTCAAAATGGACTTCATTTTTGGATTCGAAATATCGAAATTAGCCTTGGGTGAATTTTTGGTTTATTTCTGAAAACATTCAATTATTGATGAATAGTGAAAACACTGGGTTACTATTAAAAAACCTCCTTTTTATTTAAATAATTATTTATGTTATTTAAATTTATTTTAGGTAAAAATTTATACATAATACCTATATAAGTTAAATTTAATTCATTGGAGTCATTTTATAAAAATATTAGACATATAAAAATTTTATTGAACTTTTCACCGTCTTTTACCCACCTCCTAGGAGAATTTGAAAATTTACACAAAACATAATTTTACCGCTTCTGTGAGTGGAATTTATAAAATAAAAGAGGCAAGGTTAATATCAAGGAGTAAAATTTCGTTCAATAAGATGAAAATAATATTTGGTGAATAGTAAATTTTGAATTTTATTAACCATAGTTAAAAATAAATAGGGTAATTAAGGATAAAAATGATATTATTAATATCTTAACACATGTCCTAATTCTATTGGATAAGTATAAATCGACCAAAAACAACCTTAGGAATATAATATTATAATTTAGGTCCACTTGGATTAGATTAGGACATTTATTAATATTTAATACAAAGAAGAGTTAAATGAGTTAAAATCAATGTTTAATAACTAAAACATTTTTAATATAGGGTTATACATAAGATAAATCCGACTATAAATATAAATTAGAAATATAGAAAGATTTCATACATAATGGTATTTTATTTATAATTTTTAGACATTAAATAAAGTTATTTATTTATGACACAATATTGATTAAGTAATTACCTTATTAATAAAAAAATAACATAATTGATATTATAAATACCCAAAAAAATGTAATTTGAGGATTTTTATAAATTCCAATAATTTTTTAGGTCAATATGACATGTTATTATTCAATTAATTAACTTTTTTGAACTAATCATGCTATTATAAGTTTCAAAAAAATAAATAACCAAATAGTGTCAAAATTGACATAAAATATTTTTTAAAACAAATATTAAATTGTTAATTGTTATTATATTCCAAAAAATATATGGTTCTCCCAAATGACTTATATAATGTAATAAATATTAATAATGAACCACTCGGTGTTCGTTTGGCTTGTTATAGTATGTTATTAACCATATACTGTAAGAAAACAAGAAGACACATTAAAAGTAAAATTATTTAACAGAGTTAAATCTAAATGATAAGGCTAAAATAGTAACCTAATTTTTTTTAAAACTTAATGGTTGAGATTATTTCGACAAATACCCACTTTATATTTGATATAAATCAATTTTGAGCTATTATAAACCGAATATGACTTTATTATAAAATAATATTTTAAGATTTTCCAAAGGTGCCCCTCTCCTCCCTTATAAAAAGGGAACCCCTTCCCTCTTCTCTTCACACCATTTTGAGCCTTGAAGCTCTGCCAAAACCTACCAATTCCACTTATAAACCACTCTAGTTATATCATAGAGGTTCTGGTATTTTCAAAAGACCAACTATAGTACTCTGAAAAGAAGTTTAAAGGAGGTGCACCGAGGAAGAGGTAATCTCTTCTACTGACAATTTCAAGTTTCATTCTTCTTATATTTCCTCTTATTTAGTTGTTTCATTATAAATTAATAACATAAGTATTAATTATATACTGATATATTATTAAAAAAATTAAACAACCCTATTTCACCTTCTATCCATCCTACGAAAAATGAAATCACCGCGCGTGCGTACGTACGGAATATCGTCTCCACGCCATGGTGTAATCAGTTTTTCCACCACCACCTTACTTGGATGGGTATAATGGTGTAAATAATAAATATATATTATTATTATAACATCATAATGATTATAAGATACTATATCATCCACTCCAATTCCATTCAATAAATATGGGAATGATATCATCGCTCGTGCATACGTACAGGTTACCGTCTCCACGACGCAATGAGATTCATTTTACATGTTAAAAATTCATGAATGATTATAAAGTATATATATTAAGTAATAATGAAATATAATAAATAATAATTTTACTGGATTTATTTATATATATATATATGCATGTCATCTACCTAATTCCATTAAATTCAATAAGGAAACGAAAAACAACGTTCATGCGTACGTACGACTTACCATCTCCATGAACGGAGTATTTCTTTCGATTTATCGATCTATTATATATATGTATATCCTGAATATATATTATATATAAATCATGTTTTATATTCTTTAATTAATAAATCCTGATTTAAGTAATCATATTAATAATTACAAGTCAAAACACGAATGATAAATGAAACGATTTTACCCAAAACACAACTATAACATGGAATTGACAAATGAACAGATAATATAAAGTCGTAAGTGAATCATATATGATATCATAAATATTATTATGGTTCTCTTGCAAGTTAATAATATATTTAAACCCACTATACAGGAGTCTCAGACACATACGGAAGAAATTGGACATAAGGTAAGGGATAACTTTTCCAATCTCGTTTTTATCCGATATTGTTTATTCGTATGTATTTAATGGGGTTATATTTATCATTAGTGCCCCTATTTTATAAAAATTGTTTCATGTATATTTAATGTAATTTTACCCATTTTTTAAATTTATCACATGTCATTAAAGGAATCTTACTTTTTTTACCACACGAGGAACCTTTTGACTTTTCTAACAAAAGTACGAGGAGAATGTTTTTTTAACATATACGGCATGAACGGATTTTTACGGTTTCATAACGCCTTATTTTAATTTCATGGTTATTTTCAACAAAATCCTTTTCTTTTAAAATTTCATCTCATTTTTTGAAAAGAAAATGATTCTTAATAAGAAAGGATATTTTCTTCAATAATTCATTTCAAGTGTTTCAGCAAAACCAATTTCCATCTAAGATGACATTATTTCATATGTTTATGTTTCAAGTATAATGTCTCTGTGATTTACATGGTATCACTTTTCTTATTATGAAATGATATCCATTATTTTTGTATGGATTATGTTATTATGGGATGATGCTTATGAAACCCATTTTTATTCTTTGGGTTTTGATGAATGATTTATGTTTATGTTGTGGCACAAGTAAGAATTATTTCATTATGAGATGGGTGGGACCTATATTTCCCTCCAATTCATTGAGTTAATATTTATATCTCATGAGATAGACATGGTTGGAATGGTAATTTAATCCGGTTCAGTGTTACAGGACTGAAACGAGGAGTGAACTCGATTCAGAAAGAGACTTTTTCCACTAAGATGGTCTTAGCAGCAATGCCTTTGCTACTATGGAAATAATATCATGTGCTTAATGGTTTTCCACAATTACATGTTTTATTCCCATTATATTTTATCATTATTTATGTTCCTTTATGATATATTCCTTACAAACTTCAATGATTTATGTCTTTGCTCAAGATTTTGTTTTTTAGTTTTTATGTTCAAGTTTTTGCATTCAAATGGTTATGGATTTTTTATGTTCTCTATGTTTACCCTTACTGAGAATTTGAGCTCACCATTTTTATGATTTCTTTTCCCCAGGATATAAAGAAATGTTTTAGATAAGAAAACAATAGGGGAAGATCTTTATGGGAGATGTTGAAGATATTTCACCATTATTAGAAGATTGTGTTCTGAGTTTCCAAAGACACTAAACTATTACAGTCTATGTGTGTCTGTTTTTGTTATATATTAAGTATTCCGCAAAAGTAGTGTAATTTCAATGTATTTCAGGTTTGGGGTCTCTAAATTTGGTATCAGAGGAAAGGTTTAGTCAACCGTTGGAAACTAGGATGCAAAAAATTTAGTGAGATCCCTAGAGATATTTCTATGGTATGTCTAGGGATGTCCCTAAGGTCAAGTATAAGTATAGGTTATAGTCCTAGGATTACGGTAACCATCATAAAATTAAACCTAATATGTTAGATATTTAAAGTACTCCCCCTGATCATGTTGTTTTCCATGTATGAAGTTTTCCTCTCATACTATTCTTTTTGGGTTTCAGGAAATAGCAGGAAACAGGAGGATTCATGTTAATGGAGAATATGATGGACAATGGAATGATATTATTTATGAGTAACCAAATTAAACAAGATTTGGAAGTCAAAACATCGTTATTATGCCTAAACAGCAATTTTATAATATGATCAATAATATCAACTTTGGTAAGTTTCCTAACTCAGCTAATAAGAGAATGATGGAGTTTCCTGATGATCATAGAGGAAAGGATGTTCAATTTCCCTCATGTAAATCATGTGGGAAGAGGCATCAAAGAGAATGTTTCAAAGGAACTATAAGATTCTTTGGGTGTGTAAATGATGGACACAAAGCCACTAATTGCAAAGGAAAAGGACCAGTTAATGAAATAGAAAAGAATAAGGGTATTTCTAAGACATCAACAATGGTTAAATGTTTTAAATGTAGAATGGACAGGCATTATAAAAATATATGACCTAAAGGAAAATCTCATGGAGATATTCAGCATGGTCATATGGGTAGTATTTATGTTGATGATGATGAAGAGACTACAAATGATATATGAGATGAAATAAGTGTTGAGGAATAAAACGACGAAGCTCGGTCAATGTTTTAAGAAGGTACTGGAATGATTGTATGTTTATCAAGAATAATTTATGATACTATGGAATAAAGAAAAATATAAGGATTGTTACACTGTTTTCTTTCCTTGAGTTTTTGAAAGTATATGTTGAATGGTACTGGTTACCATGAAAGGTTATTCAAATATTTTTGTAAGGTAGATGATATGTTCATAATGAAAGGATAAGGAGATAATGAGATGATTGATAGTATTAATGAACTCATGACTGGTATAAGGAAAATGATATATCATGGTTTGAGTATAAAGATTTTTGGGATTTTGGTATGTGGAAAGAGTAAACTTTTGATAACCTTCATGTTTTCACTAAGGTTCAATGGGTATTCATTTTTCAAGATAATACATGATTAAGGAGTTCACACATTTAGAATGTGACCAAGAAGATATATATATCTTATGATATACGAGAGATAAATGATTGTATTCAATGCTTGGTAAATGACCTTTCTAGTAATAATTTTATTTATACTATGAGATTGGATAGAAGTATTTTGGAGAAACATAAAGATTGGAATAGATTATGTTTGACATCAGATAATATTGTGTAAGGGTAGAACTTTTTGTTATGTTATAATAGTATAGTTTTAAAAAAAGTATAACCCATAAGATGGGAGAAAACCCATTGCGTCAGACAAGGATGTGGGAATCAAACCCAAAACCGAAGTGGGACAGGCTTTTATCGCCTACCTCTGACATACAGAAAGTCCCTGGTTAGTAGAAACAAGTTTTATTTTATTAAGCGGTATGATAGGTGAAGTATAGGTCCATTTTAGGAACCATATACGATTAATCTCACCATAGATTCAGTTATGTATATAACTTTTGTTAACCTTCTATTTGAGATAGATGGAATGACCTATCACTCTATCGCATGATCTTCTAACACTTCACGGAAGACAAATTCAAAATCATTTCATTATGAGATGAAGTGGAAATTGTTCAACGCACAAACAACAGTGATATTGTTCCAAAATCAAGTAAGTATTTCATCTATTTCAAATTTTTCGACTTTAGGGAAATGATATTGAAAACCAAAAATTTTGTCCTAGTGCTCTAATATCTGATGAATCGGATGGTACCATAGATCATCACAAATTTATGGAATTGTGACTGTTGGTTTTTTTCATAACCATGTTCTTCACCACTCTCAATCAGAACTTGACGGTAATATTTCTCTTCTATATCCATATTTTCACCTTTGTTCTCCTATGTGGGAACCCTAGTGATGAGTTACTTTGGGTATCTGTTTTCTTTCTAAAGTTCAATTTTTAAAATTATGTTTTAGTATTTCTTTTTATGATGTGGTTTCTATGAAAGAAACTTTCATGTAGAAAACCATTTGTAACCCTGACGAATTTCGTGGGCGAAATTCATTTTAAGGGTGGTAGAATGTAACAACTCGAGATTTTATGAGAATTGCTCTTTTTAATTTAATTGATGTCTTATGTTGTGAACTACACCAAAATTAGCATGTGCTATAAGAAACACCGTATTAGCTTGCAGTATATGTAACACTATTCTTGGCTCGTGTTACACAGAATTTCATGTTCGTTTTGTAGAAATTATTCTACGCAACATCATGTATAGATTTTTTTAACGTACAATTGAAATAAGTTTTGATTATGTTATACACAATAACAAAGGGAGCTTTCACTACACGCAACCTTGACTTGGCTTGCATTACACGCAATCAAGACCTTCCTCGATAGCGTGTGTAGTACGCAATACCGTGTTTCACTGAACGGGATATTATTATAATATTTTTATAAACTAGTCGTTATGAATAGTAATATCCAATTTTTGAAATTTTATAAATTTTATCTTTCAAAATGGACTTCATTTTGGGATTCGGAATATTGAAATTAGCATAGGGTGATTTTTTTGTATTTTTCTAAAAACATTCAATTTTTGATGAATAGTGAAAACACTGGGTTTCTATTTAAAAACCGACTTTTTTTAAATAATTATTTATTTTATTTAAATTTATTTTAGGTCAAAATTGATACATAATACCTATATATGTTCAATTTAATTCGTTGGATTCATTTTATAATAATTTTAGATATATAAAAATTTTATTGAACTTTTCACCGTCTTTTACCCACCTCATAGGATAATTTGAAAATTTTAATAAAACATAATTTTACCACTTCTGTGAGTGGAATTTCGAAAATCTGAGAGACACGGTTAATGTCACAAATTAAAATTTTGTTCAATAAGATGGAAATATTTTTTTTGGTGAATAGTAACTTTTTACGTTTATTTACCACTGTTAAAAGTAAATAGGGTAATTAAGGGTAAAAATTATATTATTATTACCATAACACAAGTACGAATTCTATTGGATAAGTATAATTTGACCCAAAACAACCTTAGTAATATAATATTATCATTTAGGTCCACTTGGATTAGATTAGGACATTTATTATTGTTTAATTCAAAGAAGAGTTAAAAGAGTTAAAATCAATGTTTAATAACAAAAACATTTTTAATATAGGGTTATACATAAGATAAATTCGACTATAAATATTCATTATAAATCTAAAAAGATTTTATACATAATAGTATTTTATTTTTAATTTTTATACATTATATAATTTAATTTATTTATGACACAATGATGATGAAGTAATTACCTTATTGATGAAATAATAACAAAATTGATGTTATAAATACCCTAGAAATGTAATTTGAGTCTTTTTATAAATTAAAATGATTGTTAGGTTAATATGACATGTTAGTATTGATTTAATTAACTTTTTTCTAACTAATCATGATGTAATGATTTTCACAAAAAATAAATTACCAAGTACTGTCAAAATTGACATAAAATAGTTTTTAAAACAAATATTATATTATTAATTGATATTGTATTCATAAAAATAAAAGGTTCAGAAAAAGGATATAGATAAGGTTATATATTTTAATAATTAACCACTTGTGGTTCGTTTGGCTTGTTATAGTATGTTTATTAACCATATAGTGTAAGAAAACAAGAAGACATGGTAAATGTTAAATTAGTTAACTTAGAGTTAAATCTAAAAGATAAGGTTAAAATAGTAACCTAAACATGTCTAAAACCTATTGGTTGTGAGTATTTAGACCCATACCCACTTTATCTTCGAAATAAATAAAATTAGAGCTATTATAAACCGAATATTTCTTTATTATAATATAATATTTTAAGTTTTTTCAAAGGTACCCCTCTCCTCCCTTATAAAAAGGGTACCTCTCCCCTCTTCTCTTAACACACTTTTGAGCCTTGAATCTCGGCCAAAACCTGACAATTCCTCTTCTCAACCTCTCTAGTTATATCATAGAGGTTCTTGTCTTCTCAAAATACTAACTCTAGTGCCCAATGAAGAAGCTTAAAATAGGTGCGTCGAGGAAGAGGTAATCTCTTCTACCGACTCTTTCAAGTTTCATTCATCTTCTAAATCATCTAATTTAGTTGATTCAATATAAAGATTTAACATAAGTATTAATTATATAATTATATGCTGTTATAAATATTAAACAACCCTATTTCTCCTTCTATCTATCCTACGGAAAATGAAATCACCGCGCGTGCGTACGTACAGAATACCTTCTCCAAGCCGTGGTGTAATCAGTTTTTCCACCACCACCTTACTTGGATGGGTATAATGGTGTAAAAAATAACTATATATGATTACTTTAACATCATACTGATTCTAAGATATTATATCATCTACTGCAATTACATTCAATTATTATAAGAACGATATCATCGCTCGTGCATACGTATGGATTTCTATCTCCACGACGCGATGATATTCATTTTGCATGTTGACAATTCAAGAATTATTATAAAGTATATATAATAAGTAATCATGAAATATATGACATAATAATTCTACTAGATTTATTTATATATATGTATGTCATATACTTAATTCCATTCAATTCAATAAGGAAACGAAAAACATCATTCTTGCGTACGTACGGCCTACTGTCTCCATGAACAATGTATTCATTTCCATTTATCAATATATTATATATATGTATATTCTGAACATATATTATATATAAATAATGTTTTATATTCTGGAATTAATTAATCATTATCTTAGTAATCATATTAATAATTACAAGCAAAAACACGGACGATAAATGAAACAATTTTACCCAAAACGTTGCTTTAACATGGAATTGACAAATGAACGGATAATATAAATTCGTAAGTGAATAATATATGATATCATAAACATTAATATGGTTTGGATACAAGTTAATAATATGTTTAATCCCACTATACAAAAGTCTCGGACACATATGGAAGAAATTGGACATAAGGAAGAGGATAACTTTTCCAGTCTCGTTTTTATCCGAGATTTTCTATTCGTAATTATTTACTGAGGTTATATTTATCATTGATGTCCCTATTTTCTAAAAATTGATTCATGTATATTTAAATACCTTTTTACCCATTTTCGAAATTTACGACATGTTATGAATGGAATCTTACTTTTGTTTACCACATAAGGAACTTTTTGACTTTTCTGAAAAAAAGTACGAGGAGAATGTTTTCAAAACTTATACCGCATGAAAAAAATTTTACGGTTTCATAACGCCATATTTTTATATCATGGTTATTTTCAATAAAATCATTTTCTGTTAAAACATTGTGGCATATTGTGAAAAAATTGAATTTTAAGAATAAAGGATATTTTCCTCAAGAATTCTTTTCAAGTATTTTATCAAAACCATTTTCCATCTAAGATGAAATTATTTCATATGTGTATGTTTCATGTATAATGTATCTTTGATTTAAATAGTTTCACTTTTCTTATGATGAAATGATATCCATTTGTTTTATATGTATTAGGTTATTATGGGATGATGTTTATGAAACCCATTTTTTATTCTTTGGGTAATGATGAATGATTTATGGTTATGTGGTTTCACAAGTAAGAATGATTTAATTATGAGAGGGGTGGGACCTATATCTCCCTCCAATGAATTTGGTAAAGATTTATATCTCATGAGATTAACATGGATGGAACAATAATTTAATCCGGTTCAGTGTTACAGGACTGAAACGAGGAGTTAACCCGATTCATAATGGGACTTTGTCCACTAAGATGGTCATGGAAGCAATGCCTTGGCTAATATGGAAATCATATCATGTGCTTAATGGTTTTACATAATTATATGTTTTATTCCCATTCTATTGTATCATGATTGATGTTCCTTTATGATATATTCCTTATGTACTTCCAAGATTTATGTCTTTGCTAAAGATTTTGATGTTTATATTTTATGTTCAAGTTTTTGCATTCAAATGTTTATGGATTGTTTTATGTTCTTTATGTTTACCCTTACTGAGAATTTGAGCTCACCCTATTTATGTTTTCTTTTCACAAGGATATAAAGAAAGATTTTAGGTAAGAAAATAAAAGGGGAAGATCTTTATGGGAGATGTTGAAGATCTTTCATCATGATTAGAAGATTGTGTTACGAGTTTCCAAATACACTAAACTATTACATTCATTGTGTGTCTATTTTTGTTATATAATAAGTATTCTGCAAAAGTAATGTAATGTAAACGTACGTTAGGTTTGGGGTCTCTACACCATACATCTATTTTATTTTTGTCTTAATTCTTTCCATTTGATAGAGAAAAATTAAAAAATTGTATTCCCAAAAAACCAATTATTGACCAATCAAGATGAACCACAATTCATCAAAAAATAGTGAAAGGTTATTTTTAAGGAATGGATTGAGCACATTTAAATTCCCATATGAAAAATAAGACCCATATCATTATTGATTAATAAATGAACAATAACTAACATCACAAAATTTTATATGTTTAAAAATTATAATTCTATTAAAATTAATATGAATATAAGAATCAATTTACCAATAAGTAGAAAACTCAATTTTCTGTATAAATCATTATTATATGAATAATATACATCTTTTTATTATGCAGGGTATGTAATTTCAAATGACACATAATCACAATAAAAAAACTTGAAGAAACATTAATATTTGATTATCCATTTAGTGAAAATAAAACCACATGAAATATGTAATGAAGAACTATTGTGGAATCAGTAATTTTTCTATTTGAATTTCTTATATTCATACACATTTATCTTGAATATCAATGATAACTAATAAATGGATTTGGTCCTCTATTTTGTATCCATAGGCTAATTAATTTCTTAATACATAGGTAGGATTGTTATAAATAATTTAACATGCTAGTACCTCCCACGGAAAAGGAAACAATTATAGGATAGAAAATGGTTTCTAAGAAAAGACCCTAGATTTCATTTTAGTGGACATTAGCCTCACCATATTGTCCTTGGGTATTTTCATCAACCCTTCCATGAAATTAGTCGACTGTTCAGAAAATGATTAATAGTAAATATTTCTATAAAATCAATAACCCTTTCTGTTGAATGCCTGAATTTATCTCAAAAATTCACTTATAATATTCTTTGATACAATTTATTATATGAAAACATCATAACAAATTATAGTTTATGTTTAATAGAAACTGAATGTTAGAAATTAATGTTATTATATTATTTTAGAATAAAATTTCTATGCTGATGTTATGAAATGATTAACATATAAAAATGTATTATGATCTATCTATAATGTACCCAACTATTTTATATGGACAAATAGATAAGATATATTTATATCATATGAGATAATGTAACCAAAAATAAAATGTGATTTATTTAGTCACACCGTTTGATACCACTTATTATAAAATTATATATATATAAAAATATCATATAATTTATATTTTATTTATGGTACATGTCTATTAATCATCCACTTATAAAAAAAATTATATATTTTTCGATTTCACTTTATCTTATAGTATATATACCAACTCATTAAAACATAACCACAAAATATAATTTGATATTTTACAAAACACATTTTTAAAGCCATCATAAATATTACCTTGTATAACATCAAATGAAAAACTTCATGAATATCAATTCTAAAATCATTTATGTTAATCTCAAATACAAATTTATATTAACACTATTTGTTTCATAAAACTCAATCATCATTCAATCAACAAAAAATTATTACCCCGTAGAACTTTAGAGTATATTAAATAAATATGAATTAAAAAATTCTAAAATATAACCAATTAGCAGCCTCAAGAAAATCATAATTGAAATAAAATATAAAAATGGTCCATTCATGATTTACATAAAATATTGGTAACTTGATTCAATTTTCCAAAAAATGTAACATATATAAGAACATAAAGTCATATGTTCTTTTTCCCCATGATATTGATAAATCATGTGAAAAAAGTATACAAATCCCATAAAATCAAACAAACATTACAGATCCTTTTTTTATATTCTAACTAAATGGATGAAAAAAACACATGCAATTTTCTCTTATAAATTAGAATATTACATGGTCCTCATCAAATTGATTAACACATTACATTTCACCAATTTCAATAAGACTATACACACCTTCATTATATCTCAACCAGGGGCCTAAATTTCATATTCATCATATGCGAAGAAAAAATCATTTTGATTAATCTCATCTAAGGACATGATCAAAAATATATCCAATCAGCCAGGATAAATAAAACATAATTTTGGGATAATAAATATATCAACATATAATGGATCATAGCAATGGTAAATTGTCTAACCTCACATAATGGAAAAGTAAAATACGAACCACGAACCCCCATTTTACAATAGTTATAGTTTATAAACTGTATATTGTATATTTTAAGGGATATTCGACATTTAATACACATTTTGTTCCTCATAATAAAATTTTTAATCTCAATATGAAATCTTAGAAAACATAATCAAAATAATTCACCAGAACCTGTAATGATTTATCTCAAAAATAGGGTATGAATAAATCAATTTCATAGTTTGTGATGGTAATTAGAATTTGAAGTTATTTGTAATGAAAATAATATTAATACATGATAAATTATATACATTCATTTATATAATATTATACTTATAATATCCCAAAACTCTATCAAAAATAATTCACAGTGGAGTTTTATTTATAATCCCATATATCATATGAAGGTCTAGAACAATTTCATAGTTTTCCAATATTCTTATGGTTTTTCTAAAATCATTACATTTATATTTTATTCCCATTACATATCTATGTGTGTATTATATAAAACCCTCCCACCAAACTCCTTTTAATGGTTAACATATAAAAATAATAATATATTTAATAATGGGGAGATTATGTATAATGACCCATATTCTTCAAGCATTAATTAAATGATCATTTTTCATTAAATTGTATAATCATGGTTGATTTTATGTTTATATAAGGGATAGTGGGGAACAAGGGTAATTCTAAAAAGGATACATGGGTGGCAAAAAGTAAATATTTTTAATAAGGTAATGGGTTATGGTGCTTCATTACATGATACGTAGTGAGCTACACAATTGATCTATAATGGATAGATCCCCATCAAGATGTTGTGGTGGGTAGAAAGGGATACAAATTAAGGTGTTGACTACCTATTATAATATTATCATGTACATATGGATTAAGGATTACTTTTTCAGTGTTGTTGATTAATTTTCCATTGAACCCCTTTATACATAATATTTCTTACTAACCTAAACACCATTACAGACTTCCCCAATTTTTTTTGGATCTCTGGCCTCTCTCCTAATCCTCCAAAATTTTATCTTTAATATAATGGTGTTCATTAATTACATTTTTCCTCTATTGGTGATTATAGATTAATATTATTCTAATGTATTAGTTATAATTTTTCATTTAACTTTTCTCTTCTCTGATACTTAATAAATATATTTTTTATTTTATTTTTTGATTTATTGATTGAAGCATAAATTCAGTGATGCAACTTTTTCAGTTACCTATTTAAATCTTGATTTACGATTCCATGAAATTTTATAGAACATTAATATGGTATTATGGGAACTCACATATCAATGTGCATTCATTTTAGTATAATTTATCATCTTTAGACATTAAATTTATTTTGTGAGTAAAAATTTATTCAATTAATCTCTCTACAGGGTTTATATGAGTTATATGGATTATGTATAATTAAAAAACCTCATGTAGTATAGTGAAATGGTAAATTACCTCTCGGTCCATTACATTTCCAGTTTCGGATGTTAGAGGCATTTGGAGGAGGCATGGTGGAGTTCAGAGAAGTCCGGTTTCTAAAATATGGAAGAAATAGGATTATATAGAATGTAAATAAATTACATGATGTGTGTTAATGGTTTCATGAAGTGTATAAATATTACATTATGGGAAAGAGGGTTTACGTTCTGCAAAAAATAAAATAAATCATGTATCTATGGTCTTTTCATTAGAAGTGGACCATGGGGCATTACACGACATTAAAGTGTATTACACAAAAAGTAATACCCCACTATTGTAACATATAATTTATTTTTCAGTAGCTCAAGTTGTCGAACCCTATTGTTTTAGTGAACCATCATTGACCATAGACGAACCAACAACCCATAGTTATAGTTTTGATGATCCATTCAACAAGGATTGATTCCTAGATTCCCTTCTTCAATCTGTAGAAATCCATCATTAATCTAAGGTGTTTTCTTCCTCTTTTATTGCAGTTTCTTATAGTTTGGTCTTCTTCACATCCTATTTATTCTTGAAATAATATGGTTGATTATCTCCCACAGTTCTAAATGGGATTATCATTTGTTTTTGTTGGTGTTGTGGTTCTGCAACATCCTCAGATGCATGCATGTCATATGGGAGAGATAATCAGAGATCCGTTTTGTGGCCAGACCTTTTGTGAGGATCATTGACACCATTTTGAGGTATAATATCATTTATTTATAGTCTTGTGTGTGTCATGTGGGAGGGATCTACTTGTTTCTCCTAGAGGTCATTATTGTGAGAGTAATTATTGAAAATAAGGAGCTAGTTAATTGAAATTAAAGCGTAGAGGGTTTTGTTTTTTTCATGTTATTATTGCTGGATATTGATTGTGATTCTATGACTATACGTGATAAATTTTGACTAATAATTGTAGTCATTGGTGGATTTATATGCGCACGAAATAGATTATTGAATTAATTTTGTTTTCATTTGGTTGGAATCTTATATATGAAAATAGATTAATCATGTATAATCGGCTAATGACTAGATGCCATAGGATCATACAATTATGTGATATCCCTTAAATTAAATAGTTGGAACTAAATATGGGATGTCCTTTCATATATGTAATTTTGTTTTCCATGGTACAAGATGTGATGTGATGTATGTATGTTCTGTGGTTTTTCTATAGTGGGGTTTTTAGGATGGTTTTTTATCTACAGGATAGCATAACTGGAGTAATGGAATGTCAAGTTGAGATATTGAATGATTATGGAATATATGAGAATTGTTTTACATCAAGGCTAAAAAACTGGTTGTGTGTCACGTGTTATCATTTGGGGTTGTGATTTGGGGGGTCGGTTCTTTTGGTATGTGTCCTAAGCAGACTGAGTTTTAATGAGGATAATAGTGTTGGCATGGGTAATTCACCCACAGTTCTTCATGAATAACATGAATAATGATTCACCCCATATCAAGAGATTGATATATGATATATCATTAATGGTTGTTAAACATAGATAAAATGTAATTTCCCTTTAGTTTATCTGGTCTCTTCACATTATAATAGTATTGTTTCCTATAATGTTTTGTTCTTAGTAGTTTCCTGGGTAGTGGTGGAACGAATAAAAGAATATTTTAATAAATAATGAATTTGTTTAAAAAAAATTGTGGGGAATTTTAATAGGGGTTTGTTTCTTGTTTTATGGTGTTGTTCATTTAGAAAAGGTAGTATAGGTTGTAGTGGAACGATGTTATCTATATTATAACCCATGTATTGGGATTTAGTTGTGGGTATCACATATTTATATACGTTTATTTTCCTTGTGATTTCTACTTTCACCACACCCTAGTTGATAACTATGTGTCATTCAACCCCAACATCATGGGAGAAGGGTGTATTTCTAAGGCATCTTGGTGGGAGGATGGATGGTTAGCCACCCACAATTTGGTGCTCCCTATTCTATGCAGTGATAGGACAAGATTATTTGGTTAGGTTATGGTTTGTGAGGCCGATGTCTGTGTTGTGAGTTGTGCATTACTAGTTGTTTTCTGGATGAGATGTGTTGTGCTTTCCTTTGTGCCATTATGATGATGTGTGGTTTCCATCATAGGTATCTATAGGAAGGATGTGTTGTGATTTTTGACCATGAGTTTGCGGTCGAGATGTGATACGGGATGTGGCCTACGTGTCTGCCAGAGAGATGTGATGTGGTATATGAACCAGGTGTCTGCTATTGGGATGTGATGTGGTTTTGGCATAGGTGTCTATAGGAGGAATGTGATGTGTGTTGTGTCCCATGTGTCTATGGACTAGATGTAATTTATTTTGTGTCCTATGTGTCTGTGGGTTGGTAGGGATGTGGTTTGTAGACCATGTGTGTGCGTTTGGGTTGTCACGTGGTACTTTTGGAAGATGTGGGAGTGTGAGGACGTTTTCTATTTCGCATGAGCGACTAAAAAGTGGGATGTTGTGCAGGGTACCCAATCATTCATGTTCATTATATTAAATTACATGACTTTTTTTATTGGGTGAATGAGCCTTAGTGAGGTTGGGATGGTTATTATGGCTATTAGGTGTTGTTTGGTTCTATGATTTTCTCACAGGGTGCATCGTAATGCTTCTTTGACATGTGAATGAGAGACATTTGATTTCTTATTGAGAATAAATTTATGATGACCCAAAATTTATAAAACTGTATTCACGTTTCTCAATTTATTTCTTAGTCCATTTTGGACCTTACCAATTCGATCTATGAATAGATGTTGTGTCCTATAGTATCATTACATTTGGAATTTACATGGGGACTTTTGTATTGTAAGAGGGTTATATCAAAAAATTCCTGTGGGATGGTTTTTGGGATTACTTTTATATATATCTTGGAGATTCTTTTTGGATGATCATCACATCTCCCAATATTTTTTTAAAAAGGGTTTGCTTCCCATATCACGATATTTAAATACAATCACTACTGGTCGCAAAACTGGGGACTACTAGAGGTGGGGCTCGTAGGGGAGGGGGTCATTATCTCCCTTTATTTATTTCCAAACTAAGAGGGGAATCATTCAAGGTAGGGGGTCATAAAATAATGGTACCAAATATAATGGTTGAGATATGGAATTATGTTAGGGGTTAGAAAAAGTGAGGATTTCTATGGTTGGTTGGGAAACAGTGTCAGGTGATCATGGTGCATGACATAGACATGATAAGACCATCGAGGACGTGGAACTATAGGGCCCCCTGATCATTTAAGGACATTGAGTCTACAGAACAACTAAGTGATCCCTCACTATTTGTTAGGTGGATTCCCTATGAAGGGTATATACATCATAGTGACTAGTGGTCTTGTTTAAATTGGATTGTTTTGGGAAATCACTAATGAATAAAAAATAAGACAAATGAGTTAAAAAAGAATCTTAATTAATGATTTAATACTACTCAGTCTTGGGAACTATTTGTTTACATTTAATCTATGGATCTTGGTATTTTTCTGCATATGGATCAGAAAGTTGATTCCCCACATGCTGTTCTTGTTGATTGATGGTGGTTTGATCCAATTTAAAAGGATGAAAAGTGTAAAAGGGAATTTCATATTTCAAACTATAGTCTTTGGTAATGTATGAATGTAGTGTTTCACAACTGGAAAAACTGATATGGTTCTTGTATCTTGAGATCACCTTCAGTTTGATCTGGGCCTCTATGGATTAATGGGTTCCCATGGAAGTCAGTTAGATTTGAGGAGATACATGTTAGTGCTGGATGCATTATCTGGTGGAGAGGGAAGAAGCACACATTTATGGGTCAAATCTTTTATGTAATTCAGAGAAGAGTTTCTTTCCTCTACCGTGAATGTTTAAAAGAGCCAGGAGTTACCCTCCATCCAGCATAGGTGTATATTAGTGTAGGATATTGGGATCAACTTCAATGATCTCATTCATTTTTTCCCAAACCACTTTCAATATTAGGAGTGTCTTGTGAGATGTCTTGAGGAGGTGATCCATCCTTCGATCCAGTACACAGTTTCTCTTTTTACATTACCAACATTAATAGGTGTTCCGAAAAAGTAAGATATATTCAAGAGGATCCAATGAAATGGTGGTCTACCATGTGAGGGGAGCTATCAGAGTTCATAGAGAGGTAGGGTTACCGGTGGCAGGTCTCTAGTGCTCGGACCATTGATGTTTTGATGGGTAGGGATTTGACATCATTAGTTACATTTTTTACCTTCTATTCCTCATACCCCTCCTAAGGGATTAGGGAAAATGTGATTATCTTGTGGAGTTCATTGCCATCATCAAAACTAATGTCCATATTTCGTTTGAGATTAGTATGGTTGAGGTGGACATGTTTAGTGCCAGCCTCTATAGTAGTTCTCAGTTATAACTTTTCAACAATAGGGGTAGCAGGCTTTGGCTTTACCAAGGGGATATGGGGGAGTTATGGGCTAACCTCCGGATGTTTCTCATGTTTAGGGGGATTTAACCAATAATGGTCATAGAGGTGTTCATTAGCAAATAAGCATATTATACATGCATAGTTAGTTGCACACAGCAGAGGTGACATTTATAGTTGGTCAAATGATCATCAAAGGTATAATTTGTATGTTTTGTACCCTCGATTATTATTTGATTTATTTTGGAGCTTCACAGTCCTTTTTTTAGCCCACCCTATCCAAATTCTCTTGGACTATACATAGAGAGGATTCTCATACCCAAGGTGTTGAGTACGCTAGTCAAAGGTTGGACATGATTGTTTTATGTCTACATGATATGTAGACTGATGATGATACCACATCAATCACATGGTAATAACATATTAGATCATATATATCCATACAATTTTATCCTTGTCATCAACTGGTTTTTTCTATTTATGAAATTGTCTAATGTTTAGGGAGGAGTGTTGCGTTTTCATATGTAGATGGCTATGGTTCATTTTTTGTTAGAGGGTGGAGTTGTCAGATGGGAAGTTGGTTTGTGCAGCCTCATATTTCAATGTTGGATGAGCTGTTGGTGGAATTAATTAATAGTGAGATGGTATCATATCATAGGTTCATTAGGGAGTTCCTGGATGTTTTAATGAAGGAGGATCTGACAATACCCCTCGACGTGATGTGGATTTTGGAGTAGATTTATAGCCTGATGCTTCTCTAAAATTGATGGCCCCTTATTGAATAGTACATTCAATGATACGGGCTATGATTATTCAGATAAAAAATCTAATGATGAAGGATTTTATCCATACTAGTGTGTCACTAGGGGGGATTTGGTGTTCTTCTCCATGAAGGTGGATGGAAGTATGAGACTATGTGTAGACTAATATAGGTCTAATCAAGTAACGTTCATGAAAATATACCATTTTCCAAGGAAAAACTATCTTTTTGACTAGCTGAGAGGGGTGTGATGGTTCTCCCTAATCAATCGATGATCGTGATATCACCTATTGAGCGTGAAGGAGGTAAATATCCTAAATAATTCCATCATGTTCACGTATTGGTCAGTTCTTGTTTTTATTAATGTCATTCAGTCTTATGAACACACTATATTTGTTCATGGGGAATAAAAACTTTATTGTCTATGAGTTCCTTGATCAGTTCATTGTCATGTGCAACAATAACATCTTTATGTAATCTATGTCAAAAGTGGGGAATGTCAAGCATTTCAGAACTGTCTTGTAGGTTCAATGATGCCACCATATCTATGGAATGTTGTTCGAGTGTATGTTCTTCACATGAGAAGTTCATTTCATCAAGAATGCAGTGTCAAAATAGTGATTTGTAGGAGATCTATCAATGTTTGAAGCAATTTTTTCTTAGTAAGAACCCTAGAACGTAGAATATATTCAAATATTCCTTGGATTTAATTTCTACTATTAGAGGTATGTATCCTATTTCCCTTCAGTTGTAGACTTATTAATAGATTTAACTCAGAACGTCCAGGAATTTGTGTGTAGTGAGCAGTGTCAGGTAGCATTCGACTACCTAAAGGGGAAGTTGGTTAGTGCTCTAGTGCTCCAGTTTCCAGAGGAAGGGGTGATGTTTAAGGGTTTATGTGATGTTTACTATATGTTCTTTGGATAAATCTTGATGATTCTTTGAGTATTGATCTCCTATGGTACCAGGATATTACTCCCCCATGATTATAACTATGGCACCAATAATATAGATCTAGCAGTGTTTTTGTTTGAGTTGATGTTGTGGCGGCACTACGTCATTGGGTATCACTTTGTGGTCTTCACAGATCTTAAGAGTTTGAGGTATATCTTTTTCCAGTTTGATATAAACTTTCAAAAACATAGGTGGATAGAGTAACATTAGGAGTACTATTTTGATATCTCTTAAACATCAGGGATGGGAAATGTCATGGATGATGCTTTAAGTAGGAAGTGGGAGACTTAGGTTTCTCATGAATCAACATATTTTTGTAGAGATATGGAGTAGTTTGAAGAATTTCTCTTCGATATAGGAGTGGATGGGGCTGGAGATATTTATTTTAGATGAAATTGAAGTCTTACCTGATCCAATAGGTCGAAGAGTCTCTATGGGGAGATTCCGAGGCAGAGGTGTTGCACAATCATGATTGTCACAGTGATGCTCTAGAGGGATGATCAATTGATATTTGGAATTGGATTTTGTTTCATGGAAGGTTGTTTGATCTAGTTGTAATGTTTTATGGAGCCCATTCTAAGTTATATAACTCACCCTTCGTGTTATGAATCAGAGTTTCAAAGATGTTCCATTTCGCAAGGACATTGTTTTGGTGGCATGGGATGAACGGGTCAGTGGTGGAGTTTGGGGAGAATTACTTGGTTTTCCATATTCTAGAGCTATAGCATTGTGTTCCTAGTGGTTTGTTGCGACCCATGGATGTTAAATAGTCGATGTGGGATAAAATATCATTGTATTCAACCATAGGTATACCCAGAGTTTAGGGAGAATACAATGCTATCTAGTTATTAGTGCATCGACTGATGAAATTAGTTCACTTCTTATTGATCGAGGCATCCCTCGCAGTGGATGCCCTAGAAAAATGCTACGTGGAAGAGGATATAAAACCCTGAGACACCTTGAGATGGGAGGGGTGAATTAAGGTTTCAACATTTCTCTTAATGTGATGGATCTTGTTCCCACATTGGTAGGAACTTGTAAAACTATTATGATGGATATGATCAGCAATCAAACATTCACATGAAATGAGTCGACACAACACTTTTACATGGTTCACCAATAAGGGCTATGTCTAGGGAGCATACACCAATAGGTTTATAGTCGTACCTAATTCCACTATTCTTCACTAGTGGTGGATTACAATGTTTTGGGCATAGTCACATTGTCCCAGGCTCACTGCCTTTACAAAAGTTTAGGGATAGCTCACTACGTACCTCAGGTCACTCCTGTTGACTCCCCCTGGCTCAGTGCCTTTGCTGAAGTCCCAATATGTTTATAGATGTGAAGGTCTCTTCAATAGAAATGAATTGAAGTCTATGTATCCAATTCACCATGAGACAATGCTTGCATTTGAGTCCTGAGTTGATGCTCTTTTGTATTCAATCTTCTACTTTAATGTAATAACTGAATTCACTATATCTTCTTCTTCACTTCCTATAATTCCTAATACGGACACCTGAGTGTATAGTTATACATCTCTCTTTCAGTGCAGGTATGATTTTATTAGCACAAATCGTTCTTCTTCTCTTCGCAAATCACAACGTGGTTGTTAAACACCAGTCATATGTGTGTGGTACTAATTCTCTTCGTAAAACCAAATGGTTCAATGTTATTCTGTCTTTGGAAAGCAGATTTGAGAGTGCTAATCACCTGTCAAAGGCATGTGGGACCCCCAAATTATTTAAGAACCCTTCTCGGTGTCTTGCGCGTAAAATTCAAAACATGCACGTAAAAATATCTTTTTTGTACGAAAAAGTCTTTTCGAGCAACTCTTCTTTTTCGCACAGAATTTCTCTTTTTCGCGCCACACATTCTTTTTCTCGCAATACTCTATACCTCAATTTTTCTATGCACTAAAGCTCGGGATTTTTCTATGGGTCGAGCAAAACACAATGAGAGGGGTTTGCCTCATATTTATAGGCGTTTTTGATCCTACGCGGAAAACCCCTTTCTGCGTGTAAAACAGTCTCCCGGTTCTTTGAATTACTCACACCTTTCTTTTATTCTTGTCCACCACCTTGGTTTTTCATGCATCTCATGACTTCGCCATTTTTCATCTTTCTAAACATGAATTCTCTCTTGCGTGTAATACTTCAAACTCACATTTTGCGCACATCCAATTTTTTGTGCAGACATTTGATTTTTCATGCACATGGCATGAACATCTTATATTTTTCATGTGCCTCTTGCCTTTTCTGATTTTCGGTGTTTCTGATCTGAGACACGACTTGTGTGAAAAACTTACCCAGCTATTCGTAGAAAACATTTTTCTGCACACGGATCATGATATTTCACACAGCCCATTATTTTTCCATTTTTTGACGTTCTGACTCCAACACACCTCTTGCGCGAATAACCTTTCTCTACTATTTTGCACACCACACTATTTTTCGAGCATGATGCTGTTTTTCACGCAAACCCGCTGTTTTTTGTGAAAACCCACTGCTTTTCGCGCAGCCCATGATTATTTGTGCACGCCTCTTGATATTTTTCAAACCACTTCCTCTTTGTGTGCACTTGTGTTTGCCAACAACCTGTGTTTTCATTTTCCAATTTTGAGGACTAAAAATATTGGCAAACACTGGGAAACAGCCCCAATTCAATATATGCTTCTTCCTTAACATTCATGCTTATTTTTTTTTGATTTTCCTTCTTCAGCAACTCTTCTTCTTCAACCGTCATTCTCTACTTCATGAAAAAAAATATGATTCAATTCTTCAGGTAGGCTATTGCATGATTCACATGCAATCATGTAGAATTGCATGGTCTTCATCAAATTGACATTATTTTTCTATCAACCATCGATAGATTATACCTCAACATCCTCCACTATTGTAAAAAATGTTTCACCTTTGATACATGTTCTTTCAATTTATGATCAGTACAACACTCATCTAAATTTCCATTCCACCATTTCATTGGAGTACTTCTTGATCTCCTTCTTTTTGATCATCATTGACAACTATTGACATCAAATACAGCCTTATACACAAATTGGTCCCAACAGAGTATATTTGGTTATGTGGAGTTCATAGATCCATTGTCTCATATCAGGAAACATGTTTTCATCACAATATTGCGGGGATTACAACAAGATTTTGGCACCTAGTTATTATCAGCACTGTTCCCACCCCCAAACAGATGGGAAAATAGAGCAGACTATCCAGAGATTGAAGGATATGTTGTTATAATGAACCATGTACTTTGGATGATCTTCGGTTTGAAACTTGTTGTTGGTAGTGTTTTATTATAATAATAGTTATCACTCTTCCATTTCAATGGATCCATTTGAATATTTGTATGGAAGACTGTGTCATTACCCATTGTGTTGTAAATTAGTTGGGGAGACATTTGTTCTTTGTCCTAGTGTAGTGTAGAACACATAAAATAAGATTCATTTGGTTAATGAGAAGATAGGGGAGATGAATGACCAGAAGAAGTCATATACTAATCTCATGAGTAGTCCCATGTAGTTTGAGGTTGGGGAACACATATTATTTGTAGTTTCCTCTCGATGTGGGCTGTAGTGGTTTGGAAATTTGAGTATGATTTCCCCCTTATTTTTTGAACCCTTTGATGTTTTGTGGTGAGTTGGTGTGGTGGCATTATAGTATGAATTTCCACCATTGGTGTAGATAATCCCAGAAATCTTCCACATCTCTCATCATCATCAATATCTACATGATGCCTCCAATGTTTTGACTGGGGAGATATGGATGTTAAGGAATATAATAAATTCTTGGATCATCCATAGAGGATCCATGTTTGTTAAGAGAAGGTGACGTGTGGGTAGAGCATTCCCTTGGATCATGTGTCGTATAGTCATTATGGTTAGGAGGAGAGTACATGGGAGTGAGAAACATAGATGCATTCCCAGTACGTAGAGTTGTTTTTAATTTTTTATTTCTCTATTTTTTTTCGAAATGTACTGTTTATAAATTCTTTTATAAGACAACATGTATTTTCATTTAATTTTTACTTTTTCAGAAATTTTATATGTGATATAGTCCTGAAATATAAAAATCGGAGGAATTGATTCCTAATCGAGACGCCTTAATTACGATGAAATTTAACACATGTAGGCAAGCCAGTACATCCCACAATGGATAGTATCTTGAAATAGAATATGGGATTCCTTTATTCATGTGTTTGGGAATCTGAGACAAGTTGGCTGTGTAGTGGAAATGTGGGTGCGTGTTTGTATGAGAAGAGGTTGCATGTGGTAGAAGTGATGAGGTCGTATAGCATGTTTGTGGTAGTTTTTTGTGGCGCACTTGGCTTATAATAACATTTCATGTATGAATAGATCCTTGAGAGGTATATCATGGGGTGTTTGTTTAAACAACTTTTCCAAAATGTCTCATTTTTAATCTCAATCGCGAGAATAATTTGAGAAGTATATGATGTAATAGATAGTGCCCTGCCAATTTTTTTCTTCTATTTTTGGATGTTGGAGGCATTAAGATGAGGCTTAGAGGAGTTTGGTGATGTTCAATTTCTAAATACTGGAAAATAGTTGATTAAGAATCGTGAATCTAACTCATATGATGTGATGTTTGGATTCAAGGACTATCTTGAATTTTTTTAGGATGTGCAGGAATTTTACACACCGTGAAAGAGGGTTGACGCTGTGAAATGTTTGAGGGTCTGAAAAAATTTAAATAAATCAAGAAGCGATAGGTTTTTTTGGAAGAATTATATTGTGGGGAATTTCACATCATGAAAGGGTATTACATGTTTTTTAATACCCCACTGATATAACTTTTATGTATTTTTTCATCCAGATGGGTTGTCACACACTAGGGCTATAGTGACCTTTCCTCTACCCTTGGAATCCCAGTGACCCATTTTAGGATTTTGTGTATTCATTATTCAAAAATTTATTCATATAATCCCCAATCAATATATAGTTATCTATATCATATCTAAGGTGAATTCTTCCTCAGTTATTGAAGTTTCTTCCAGTTCATTCTCCTTCCCTTCCCATTTATTATTTCCATGTGATGGGGGATGTTCTCCATGGGTAATAAATGCGATTCTATTTAGTTTCTGTTTTTGTCTTTGAGTCAGGAAAACCTTTTTTGGATGAATATATTTTAGGAGAGGTTATTAGAGAACCATTATGTGGCATATTCTTGTTTGAGAATCATTTAAACCCTTACAAGGTAGTATTTCATTTTTTCTCTTATTTTGTGCATCATGCAGGAGGGATCTACTTTTTTCAAATATTGGCCATCACTGTACTAGTAAAGACCAAGGTAAGGAATAATTTAATTTAAATTAATGGCTAGAGGGATTATTTTTGTATGATTTTATATCTGGATGTTGATTGTGTTATTGACAATATGCGGGCTAAATCCACCACATAAAATTGTGGCTATTGGTGTCTTTGTTTGCACAATAAATATATTATGGAATGCATGTTATTTTCATTTGGTTAGAAACTTATATATGGAAATTGATTAATCATGAATATTCAGCTAATGAATATATGCCCCAGTATCATACAGTTATGTGGTATCCCTTAAATTAAACAAGTTAAATTAAATAGGGGATGCTTTTCCAAATATAGTAATTTAGTTTTTCCTTGGTATGTGATGTTTGGGTTTTCTATTGTTTGTGTTGTAGTAGGGTTGTGATAATGGTTGAATGTTTTGGGATTACTTATGTTTTGTAATGGAACATTAGGTTTAGAGATTTATTAATTGTGAAATGGATGGGAATTGTTTTATAACAGGGCTATGAAAGTGGTAATGAGGTACGGTGTTATTGTTTGGCATTGTGAGTAGGGGTTTGGTTATTTTGGTACAAGACATGAGCGAGATGAGTTTAAAGGAGGAAATTAGTTTTTGGTATGGGTAATTTCCCTAGGGATTCTCCATGAGTAACATTATGAAAGCTTCACCCCATATCAATGGATCAATATATCATATAACATGAATGTGTTTTAAACACAGAGAAAATGTGATGTCCCTATAGTCTATCAGGGCTCGTCACCTTCTGAGTACCTTGTTGAATGTTTTTTGTTTTTCGTAGTAGATTCATAGGTATTGGTTTAATAGATAAATTACATTTTAAAAAAAAGAATTAATTTGGATAAATTAATTGGTTGGGAATTGGAATAGGGTTTTTTGGCTCATAGAATGGTGTTGTGCATTTACCAGTGGTTAAAAAGGTGGTAGTTGAGATATGTTCTCTATTTGAGAACCCATAGGTGGGGCCTGAGTGGTTGGTATCACATATTTATAAACATTTATTTTACTTTTGATTTCTATACGAACCCCACCCTAGTTGAGCACTATGTTCCAAACACCCCCATCGTCACAAGGGAGGGTGTCCTTCACAAACATCCTTACGGGATAATGGATGTATGGACACTATCTCATCCCAACTCACTCTTATATGAGGTGATAACCCTATATTCGTTAGGTAGGATGTGGTTTTGGGGGCCCAGGTGTGTGCATGTTAGTTTTTCTTTCCCTAGTGTCCATGGGATGAGATGTGTTGTGGCTTGTGACCCGTGTGTCTGCAGGTGGGATGTGATGTGGGTTGTGAAATTGGTGTCTATGGGAAGGATGTGATGTGGTATATGTCCTAGGTGTCTATGAGTGGTATGTGATGTTGGTTTTGGACAATGTTGGTGAGTACGGGTTGTGACGTTGTACATTCATAAGAGGTAGCAGTGTGAGAACTTTTGTCATCAGGAAAGAGTGACAAAATATTGGAAAGTATTATGGGATACACTATCATAGATGTGAATTAATAAAGGTGAGATAGAAGAATCAGTATATTTGGGGAAGGGGTACCATTCAAATAAAACCATGCGACATGTAGTACATGAATTAACTGGTAGGGAATAGAACTCGAGACCATTCTGACACCCATAAGGGAAACTACCAACTTAGAAACACCCTGGGGGCATCATCGATGTGAATTATATTTAATTTTCTGGCTTATGTTATATGGTGAGTGTGACTTGGTGAGGATGAGATAGTTAATGTACCTGTTATGTGTTGTTTGGTTCTGTTGTTTTCTCACAGGGGCATTAGTATGCTACTTTCACATGTGCACGAGAGAAGTTTTTTTGTATAATGAGTATATTTGTACGCTCACACTTTATAAATAAGACTATTTTCAGGTTTACTTTGATATATAGTGGACGCTGATGGACCTTACTAGTTCAGGATATGGATATTTTTTGTGTCAATGCTTAACTTAACTTTTGGTATTTACTTGGTGACTTTTTTACTAGTAACAGTTCAATTTTAAAACATGCATATTGAATGGTTTTCAAAATTATTTTATATATGGACTAGAGTTGTTTTTTGGATGATATATCATATCTCCCGATCATGATTTTAAAAAAGTTCAGTGCCTCCCATATTGTGAGATCTGTATACCTTGGGTGTTAATCGCCAGCTCGAGTCCAACTGGAGGGTGGAATTAGGGGTCATTATCTCCCTTTCATCATTTCTATCCCAAGAGATGAATCTTTGGTGGCTGGGGTTCGTGAGATAAAGTATAAGGTATTTCAATCAATATTGGATTCCTAGGATTATTGTTATTGTTTTAGGATTTTTTTATGTTTTTCTGACCTTTGGCTTAGTGTGTTGGTATTAGATAAATATTCAATAAAAAATGAAGGCAATTTTGGGTGAACATGGATTGTTTAAGAAATATATCTAGGGTTATGTTAAATGATATACATGGGACACTTACAAGTGGTTTTTTTACAATATGTCTTGTTGTGAATTCAATGGCCTTAATTGGTTGGGTGATGGATTCTGTGTAATTTATAATATCGATTATATGTAAGGGTATGGGTGACTCACCCAACAGACTATAACATCCAAGAAGTGTATGTTCAACTCAAGTGGTAGGGATTCTATTTCATTCCATCCTCAAACTATCTATTGGGGTTATTAGGTGTTTATAACATAAAATTGAGATATAATCTCTGACGAGTCATGGTTTCAGTATATAAGGGATCCTATAAATATTTTCCTTCCCCAAAATTCTTTTTGTGTGATCAACTGATAAAAAATATGGTTCTGTGACTTTAACCTATGTGTATGGGTTTACATATGTGAGAGGATTGATATATTGTAACCTCCACAAATATCATCCAATGATATAAGAGATTATTTATACTAGATGAATCTGATTTTATATAATTTATCACCCCAGTTACAGAGGATGTTTTTGGAAACCTAGTTAGTTCATGATAAACCAGCAATGGTTCTTGATTTATTATTTATTTATGTATAAATTTCATCATTAAGTCTATTAATAGATAAATTCTAATCTTATTATATGGTTTTATTAGTATTTTTCTACAAGGAATATTCCAAAAATGTTATACAAGTCTCTAATTTAGCGAATAGTATTTATCTTCAATGATCTACAAAAATAAATGTGTCCTATATCATGATGTTGAGCGGTAGATGATGGATTGAGATATAGGTGATACCAAGACATGTGGATGTATAATTCTGGAGTTGTGCATCAGTATTATTTTTTTATATTGATTATTTTTCATATTTATTACATATATATATGGATATCCATTTTCTCTTGGATGTGTGACTAGTATGTGAACTTTTCAAAAGATTATTGGATTAAATTTATATTTTTTGGATTAATTTATAGATTCTAAATGATTTCATTTTTTTATTATTACACTATATATTTATATTATTTTTTATTATCTAATTAATGGATAAATATCTCTATAATGTTTGATATAATAAATTTACACAAGTAGTCATTCATTTTAGTATGTGGAGGCACACATGGGGACTTTTAGTAAATTGTCTAGGTCCCGATAAACAATGATATTGAGTTAAAAAAATGTTATTATATAATTTTTTTATTACTAATCTGGATCTTGGTATAATAGATATATAATGGATCAATGTCTATATGAAGGCTATGAATGTGAGTGACCTACATCATTATAGAATACATTAATGTTACAATGGAAATGATATTTATGTTATTGTTTGTTTTGTTATGTTTTATTGTTTTTACCCAATTAACTTTCCAGATTTTTTATTTATTGGGTTTTCTCTAACACAAGGATGAGAGAGTGGATGTGTTCATGCATCATAATTTCATTAGTTGGTTCTCATATCATGGAATTCCTTGTATGTTGTTCTTAATTGTTTAAATTGATTTAAAAAAATAATATATTTAATGTTTTCCTCAATAAGTTATTAGTAATATTACTAATTTAATATTATTTGGTGTATAATATTGTTATCTATGCCTTCGAATAAAAACAAGGACATTAATTAATGGTTTATTCCTAAGGTGATACAATTTCAGGATGTACATAGTTTTATGGATAAAGCCATTATTAAATGCTTATTGGGTTGTTGTATGCATAAATAAACCTATTAATGTTTAATTTATATTTATATTAATTCTATTATAGATTATTTCCAAATCCATATTTTTGAATATTAGATAGTCTCACCTCAATGATGTCTCACGGTCCCTTATATGGATATGGATATGGATGTCCCTATTTTTAGTAATTATACTTTAATACATCCATATATGTTGGAGGGTTTAGTTTAGAATGTTCTGGATGCAACTCCAATGGTTATGGGGGATTTACATTTATAGTTAGGGGTATTCAACATAGTAGTGGTTGGAGGTGAAGGTGGGAATCGTGGTGGAACGATTTTGGTATAAATATTATGAGCGTTCAAGATACAATATCCACCAAATTTCAAGAGTACATATAGTCTTCAGAATACTGAAGAATTGATTGATAATATTGGGGGTATTTGGTTTATTGGAGACAACTAATGAGTAGAATGTGATAATAATGCCATATATGCTTTTGGAATTCAACAAGATACTATAGGGTGGTTAGTGATTATTACAGGAGGAATGATGGGTTTTTATAGAAGTTCTTCAATTGCTTCTTTTATCTGTGTTTTTTATCCAATTAATAAATATTAGATCAATCCCACATGTTTATAGAGCCTTAAATAGTTGAATATAAATTTGATAGTATACAATACATTTTTTTAGTGGTTTTCCTTTTTATCCTATTCAATAATGGAGTAATGGAAAAAATTCCCCTGATTTCCTAATTAGTCATCGATTGGATATGAGAAACATGGTAATGATATTAAATCAAATAACCTACATTGATGTCGTTTAAGAAAAATTACCACTAAGTAGTGATTAGTATATTAGTGTACAAGAATATTCCATTTTAACTAATGTTGATTAGTTGTTGAACTCTCAGGACAATCGTGTGGTTCATATTCTTGTTGTAGGATGTGGTGGAATGATGGGATAAGAAAAGGCGGTATATGTTAGTTAATCCAATGAAAAGGTTCACTGTTACTCCTAGGATCTTCAGTGGTCTATTATCAATAAAGAAAATCATGACATCAATGTATTTTATGTACATGTTATTGAGTTAGAATGATTTTGGAGATAAATTACAGTCTGTTAATTGTGTATTTTTTAAAAATTTAACAATTTTTAAGCAAGACTTCGTGATCAAATAAGTATACCATTATAATTTCCTAAAACAAATAATGAAAAGGAAAAAAAGAAGACGGAAATACGAATTTTTATATTGTTTTTGGAACTAATAATTCATATTCCACTCAACCAATACATTATCCCATCTTTTTGTGATATTAAATTATAGATCCTTTCCTATAGGATCATTATACTCATGTAAAAGAAACAATAACTTGTTACAAAATATTTGAGAAGTATTTAAATAATTAATATCTAATTTTCATAACAAAGTCAACACATGAGTTTTTAAACACAATAAATATATCACTAATTGGATATATTCTCAATAAATGAATTTAGATCTTGAATATGAAACAAATAGATGAAGAAATATTTTGGGGGAATAGATTGATATCATCATTGTTCAATCCTAAAGAACAATATTAAAATTCCCTTCATTTTCATTTAAATATGTATTAAAATATAACTGAATATTCATCGAGTCAGGATGAATAATCATCTATAAAAAAATCATGTATGCCTCAAAAGGGTAGTCCATGATGGTTTCATTGAACTATTAAAGTAGTAAATATAAGAATAAATAGTTCAAGAACGATGGATAATATCTTATATAATATTTATGATATGATGAGTTTTAAAAAAATTGATTCAAATTTTCTCTTGATAATTAGAGAAAAGATAATTCTTTAAAAATGTGTTATAACAATACATATATGATTGATAGAGAATTAAAAAAGAATCACATTTTAATTATTGTCAAACAGATCAGAAATAAATTCTTCTTAAATTGTGACTTTAAAACTCACAATGCATTTGAAATTTTAATTTAAACATCCATGGGAAAAAATAATATCCTTTTGAAAATGGTATTATTTAATCTTTTAATGATGTGCATAGTAATTGTCATTTGATTCAATTTAGTGAGTGGTTTACTCCAGTGAAATCAAAACCTAAATCTTTGAACAATTAAAAAATGAAACACCATTAGACAACTCTATCAATGAGGGGTTTCTCGATATGGGGATGACTATAGAAGTACATTTGAACCTATATGGTTGATAATTGACATATATATCCAAAACATAGATTATAAAACGAATGTGAGGTTTCCTCTATTAGGAATATAGAAAAAATTAGGTACTCAAACAATAGGATTCCTATCAAATGTCAGGTTCTAAAAAATAACATAAAACATAAAAAATGGTTTTCAAAAAGTATGGATGAATAATAATATTTGGATATACCATCATCTTTAGAAAAATGATTCCAAAATTGATCAAATCATCCAGAATAAATTGTGTAACAAGATTTCACATGAATATAAAGATATAATGAAGGAATAATTGAATTAATTAAATATAAACCATAAATCTAATCAATGGAAAATTATTTGTAAAATAAATCTGTTTATTTTTTAACATAAAAATGAATGAAATATTTTTAAATCAATATCAATTTTCCCAAAATCTACATATTTCTTATGATAATAAATCTACAGAAATTAGTGAAACACATTTTTTATATGTTTTAATTACCAAAAAATGTTAATCAATTTTACATATTGATTGTTTATATTGAGAAAAACTATTTCCGCTTTTTTTATTTAAATATATTTCTCCCAAAATTTCTGAGTTAAAAAAATATATAATAAAATGGAATAACAAATATAATGTATCATATAAAAGAAATTTAATGTTAGTTAAGTGATAAATAAAATGATTATGAAAATTGATTATCTTAAAAACAAAATTGAATGGTACACATAATATATAGTTACATTATAAAATTAAAAAAATCATTGATATGTGATGGATTAAAATAAAATTAATAATGAGGGAAAACAAGATTTAAGGGGAGCACAAGAGGAATAATTGGATTAAGGTTGAGATTATTTTGATGAATTTTGAGAGGTTAAAAAATCTCTATGAATTTTTTGAACAACCATCAGATCCACCATTATGTATTTGATGTTACCATTCTACGGTGGAACGCACTCTCTCAAAAAATCCCTTAAATCTCGACTCACCTAGGCCACATAATCTAGATCCAACATAAAAAGAAATTTAATAGTCTCAGTATTCGTAAAATATTTTTCCATTATGATTTCTTATTGATTGATAAAAACATTGAATCATGGCTCAATAGAAACTATCCATTTATCCAACTCTTTCTAATTATCCAATATATTATACAATGGAATTATATCACACTAAAAATATAAATACATTCATCTATAAAATAAAAATAAATCTATAAAACATTTATATCAATTTAAACATTTCTTTATAACCTACTCAACCAGTTTTATAATTTCATTCTACTCCAAAACATGAAACATTCATAGTATCATTCAAAGTTTTGAAAGAAATATTTTGATATATCAAATTTGATGTGGAAACTATATCTCATTACATCTATCCAAATTAGGAAGCAAAATCTCTTCTTAAATCATAAAAATAATTTTTGAAATTCCATTTTCCAACAAACTGTAACACCCCAGGATTTCATAGTACATTATTTCTTCAAAGTAATTCAATAACTTGCACTACACGCAACACCGAGTTCCAGCGCACCATGACATACAAAACTAGCTGTTCAAAAGAGATTATGAATAGTATTAACAGAATTTTTAACTTTAAACAATCCTTATAATTATAGAATCCATATTATGAGTGTTTATACATAATTTAAGAACAAATTAATTATATTTAGATAAAAGAAGTATTTTCCCCAAAAATGCACTTTTAACGACTTTTAATGGTGAACCCTTTTTAAATCCAATAATTGAAACATTTATATATTCAATTTGAAAAAATAAAAAACTTATTTAGAATCAGGACATAATAATTTAGTTTCAATAAAATTTTGGTGTTTTTATGATAACTTTCATATTGAGGTAAATAGTGAAAGTACTATATTTTAACTAAAAAAGATTTTTAATAAAAATTATTTATAGTGTTAAATTATAAATTTAAATGGTTTGTAAGTATAAATCGATTATATTTTTACTATTTAATCCAATTCTAGTCATTGTATGTAATTTTACATTGAAATTGGACATAATCAAGTTTCAATCCTTTGATTGTTATTATTTTTTAAAAATACGACTTTTCGTTTTGACAATAGGAATTAATAGTAAATTTAAAAATGAAACTTTTATGTTTTTAATTTGGTAAAATAGACATCTTATTTGGATTCAGAATATCAAAATTATCCTAGGGTGAATTTTTGGTATTTTTCTGAAAATATTCAATTTTCAATGAATAGTTAAAAACACTAAGATATAGTTCAAAACTGAAATTTTATTTAAATAAATTTGAATTTTTTTTTAAATTTATTTTAGGTCCAAATAGATACATAATACCTATATAAGTTCAATTTAATTCATTGGAATCAGTTTATAATAATTTTAGAAATATAAAAATTTTATTGAACATTTCACCGTCTTTTACCAATCTTCAAGGAGAATTTTCAAATTCATATAAAACATAATTTTACCTCTTCTGTGAGTTTAATTTTGAAAATATGAGAGACAAGATTAACATCATGGAGTAAAATTTGGTTCAATAAGATAAAAATTATTTTTGGTGAATAGTAACTTTTTACTTTTATTTACCACAGTTATAAGTAAATAGGGTAATTAAGGGTAAAAATGATATTATTATTACCCTAACACATGTACTAATTCTATTTTCTATGTATAATTTGACAAAAAACAACCTTATGAATAAAAAAGGAACCACTTTGGTCCACTTGGATTAGATTCAGACATTTATTACTATTTAATTCAAAGAAGAGTTAAAAGAGTTGAAATCAATGTTTAATAAATAAAACATTGTTAATATAGGGTTATACATAAGTTAAATTAGATTATAAATATTAATTAGAAAGATAAAACGATTTCCTACATAATGGTATTTTATTTATAATTTTTAGACATTAAATAGTTTAATTTAATTATGACACAATGGTGATGCAGTAATTACATAATGAATGAAATATTAAAATAATTTATATTATAAATATCCAAATAAATGTAATTGGAGAATTTTTATGAGTTACACTAATTTTATAGTTAATATGACATATTATGGTTGGTTAGATGAATTTATTTCGAAGCAATAATTTTTTTATGAATTTAGAAAAAACAAAATATCAAATATTGTCAAAATTGACATAAAAGAGTTTTGAAAAAAAATATTATATTCATAATTGATATTCTATTCCTAAAAATCTAAGGTTCATCCAAAGAACTTATTTAATGATAGTTTTATAATTAGTGAACCACTTTGGGTTCGTATGGAAGTACATAGTACGTTTATTAACCATATAATATAAAAATACAAAGAGACATGGTAAATGTCAAACTAATTAACTAAGAGTTAAATCTAAAAAAAGATGTTAATAGAGTGACCCAAACCTATATAAAACCTATTAGTTGAGTGGTTTTCTACCCATCCCCACCTTATCCTTTAAATAATCCATTTTGGATCCATTAGAAACCGAAAATGATTTTATTATAAAATAATATTTCCACCTTTTCCTAATGTTCCCCTCACCCCTCTTATAAAAGGTCACTCAAACCTCTATATAATTCACACCTTCAAAGCCTTTTGGCTCGTAAAAAACCTGACCAAATATCCTCTAAACATCCCTCAATTCATCCAAGAGGCCTTTCTTTAGTCGGTAAGCCAACATATGGTTCCCTTTTGATCAAATCAAAGCGAAGTACCCAAACAACAGGTAATAATTTCACCACCCTCTTTCAAGTTATTTTCTTCTTTCACTTCCTCTTTCATTTTAATCTCCATTATAAAATAATTAATATAGTATATTCTATATACTGTGATGTTATTATAAATATGGAATATCCATATTCATTGTTCTATCCATCCTTGGAATGACATGTCACCATACATGTGTATGTACAGATTACCCTCTCCACGTCGTGGTGTAATTGTTATTCAATACATTATTATTTGGATGGTTATAATAATGATGTGTAATTAATTTAAATAATAAATATAAAATGATAATGATTCTGTGTATATGATATACCATCCAATTATATATTATTTTAATATCAAAAGAATGATATTGTCGCTCGTGCATACGTACGGATTATCGTCTCCAAGAACGCGATGAGATTCATTCCCCCATCGTATCCATTCAAAACTAATTTTCATTAGATTATTAAAAATAATGTTTATAGACTACATATCATTCTGGATATGAATATGATACATCTCATACATAACAAATATGACTCATATAACAATTAATGTAAAGGAAAAAGAATCCTTTAACACCAAAAACAATGATAATACTAAGATATTATTAACAAAACAATGTTAAAAGATCATATATGATATCATATTAATGTATATGATTCTTGTATAATTTAATAAAAATTATTTCACCATTATACAGGAGGTAAAACTACCCTCGACCAAGGTATTGGTTAATTTCACAATCTCTTTATTTTTTGAGGTTGTTTTTACCTAAGTATCTACTAGGAGCTCTATATCATCCACATCCATGTTTCTTAAAAATGTATTTCAAAACATTATTACTATTTTATAGACTATGGGTTAAAGTAATTTATACACTTGTTTGAATTTTCATAAGATTTTTATAAATTAATCTTTCTGTTGTTTTCCAAACAAGGTCCTTTTTATCATTTTCGACTAAATTAGGGTAAGAATGTCTTTTTTAACTTATACGGAGGGTGCGACTATTTTCTGCCATTATAAAATCGTCAAAGCTTATCTTACAAGCTTAAAAGAATATTTCCAAACTTAATATTTTATTTTATAATTATTTTACCCATAAATGATTTAAAAAAATAGATATTTCTCTCAAATACTTTTGATTTCTTCTATGTCAACATCCATTGATGGATTTTAAGCTTATTTGATGTTGATTTATTATTATACTAAACATCCATATTTTATTTAAGGTTTTGTGATATTTTTTACTATGGATGTGTTATTTTTATACCATTTATGGTTTATGGTGAAAGTATTGACATTTCATATGCTAGTTTTAGTATTAATGTTTATGTTATGATTAAACCTGTTCATATGAGGAATGCATTGGACTTAGTAAGTGACGAGTGGATCCCGCTATAGCTCCTCGATGCATCGGTTGGTCTCATGAGACACACTAGTGTCTTGGAACATGTTCTTGACAAAATCTTATTTCTATTCTTGGCACAAGACCTTGTCTATGTGGTTATGATAGTGTGGCATTATGCATTCCATCATTTTAAAAGTGGTTATTGATATTTCTTGTGATTATTCGACTAGTAAAATATCCATGTTAATAAGTAAATGGAATTATTTAATTTTATTTTTTCCATATTATTCTGAATTTCATGTTTAAAAGTCATTTGTTTTAGTTATACATTGCCTTAAATTTTTAAACTCATTTATGAATGTTTCCGCTATATTGTTATCCTTACTGAGCATCTAAGCTCAGCCCTTTCTATGTTTTATTTTTCCATGATGTGAAGAATTATTTTGTGACTGACCTACAGGGACAGTCTAAGGTGATATGAGTGTGTACTATTGAGACTAGGTTATTGTAGTTTTTCACGTTATGATGTAATGTAAGACCTATGAATTCATCTAGTGTTTCCAAGGCTACTAAATTAATCGGTCATTCTAGACATGATCTTTTGTGATCATGCCACTGTTATGTAATAATTCACCGAGTATGGGTAACTGGGGTTAGGGTGTTACAGTTGGTATCATATGAAGTTTAGTAAAAATATTGGAAGCTATATTTATATAAACTCTGATTAGATCACATAGACCTAAGATGTACTTTGAGGAGTAGTATAGAATAACTTCCTAGAATTTTGGTATTGTAGAGATTTTGTGAATTTTCCGAGCAATACATCCCTGTCTTGATACAAGCAGGTAGAGGCGGCTCTGGCATAGATGTACTTAGGGGTAAAACCTGAAAACACCGCTTTGAGTTATACTCAAATGGGAACTAGTGCACGAAAATGGGCCTTGCTGCACTCTTGGTTATGACACTCCCGGGTGATATGCTTAGGATGATTCTCATATTCTTTACAAACCATTATTAAAGGATTATGAGTATATACATCTCAAAGAAAACATTTTTATGATTATGGATTATATCCAGAAATTGTTCAATTTATGTTATGTGTTTTTCAAGTTTGAATTTATGTATTGCGATTCATAAACTAATCTTGTGTATTCCATTGTATAAAAATTATGCCCAGTAGAAGGAATGTGAACTTCAACAACACGTATGATACCATGAGTAAGAATGATCATATATTTCATGGTATTAAGCAAACATTTAGAAGCGAAATATTCTCCCATGTATTATCAACATATAAATAAATAATATCATGTGTTAATAAGATAAGTAATGAATTCTTTGAGTCATATGGCGTTGAAGGGATGCAAGAGAAGAAAAAAATGGAAGAGAGACAGTTGGATAAATGGAAGAGGGAAAAGAAGAATTTTACCATATGTGATAACTATGGGAAGAAACACCCTGTAACTTTCCTAAAGGGAATGGGAGTTTGTTATAAGTGTGGAGAAAAAGGACACCAAGTACATGATTTTAAGGGTAAGAAAAAGGTTTCAAATGTACAATGCTTCATCTCCATGGAGTTGGGACAATACGTGAACCAATTTAAAAATCATCCGAGTATGCCCGAAATGATTCTATTGGATTATAATAAAGATATGATACTACCATAAATGAGGAAGAATGATTAGAGTTCCCATTTTTTTATTAAATAATTTTTTCATTTGAGTGTTGTATCAATGATGTACTAGTTATAATAATTATGATGTATATAAGGATTTTAATGCAGTACCTTTTCATTAAGGACTTTAGATTGTGTGGAACCAAGAAAAGTGACTCAATAGTAGGATAATTTTTTTGAAATTATATGGTTGATATAATGATAAAACATAATAAGGTTCTGATACAGAGGTATTGATTTTGGAATAATATATGTTTGATTTGGATAAATTATATTGGATTTTCTTGACTACCTTGAAACTGATTAATGATTTGTATATTCCATCATTTTTTTGAGTTTTCAACATTTTTGGATAGAAGTAGTATATCAAGTATTCTATAATGAATCAGGTATCTTGAATGTAATCAATAAGGTTTTATTGTAATTCAGGATGTTGCGGTGTGTTAAAAGAATACTTGATGAAGGTGTTCACATGTTATTACTTGGAAAAAAGGATCTTCATTGTGTTTACCTTACATATAAATTTTTTACTGTGACTTTTGGACAGAAGTATTTTGGATAAGTCTAAAGGTTGGAATGGATTATGTTTTAAAGGTTATTTTTGGATTTTTATAAAAGGAAAACACATAGACCATGTGACAACCCGTCGTGTCGGAAAAAGCTGTGGTAATCGAAGCCACAACCATAGTGCAATTGGGATTTATCGCCTACCACTAAACTACGTGAATTTCCTGGATTGTATAAAATAGTTTCTTTTTTTTAAAGGGACTAATATTTGAATTATAAATTCATTATTTTTGAAACCCTATATGATTCAGATAAATGGAATTCTTTTTTGAAATCTTTTAGAGTGAAAGATGAGTTTGTGGTAAGAATTAGTTGAAGGGTGAAACTCTACTTGTCATGTATATATATATATATATATTCCTCTTATTATATGAATAAATTAATTATTAAACATTAGGGAAGAGAACTTAAAACCAAAAATGTGTTATCCTAATACCTTATGTAATGTTGAACTAATGGTATTTTAAATCATCGTAGATTGGTGGCTGTGAAGCCCACAATTCTAAAATTGTTTGTGATTGATGAACTCAATCACTCCCTATAAATATTTACAGTTTTCCTCCAATTATGTGTTTCTAATTTCCTCCAATGTTCTCCAAATCAAGATCCGAATTTGGGGGTGACATTTTCATTCCCCTTTTCCTCTTATTAAGACTAAATTTTATTATCCCAATTTCCGATGTGGGTTTTCCCAAAAAAGTATTTTCTATTTTCAACATTTTATTTTAGAAGAACAATATCAAATTTAAAGAATGTAATTTATTGAAGGAGGGAAAAATGTAACACCCCATGATTTCATAGTATGTTATTTCTTCAAAATAATTCAATAACTTGCACTACACGGAACACTGAGTTCAAGCGCACCACGACTTACCAAACTAGCAGTTAAAAAGTAGTTATTAATATTATTAACTGAATTTTGAACGTTAAATAATACATATAATTTTAGAATCCATATTATGAGTTTTTTATACATAATATAAGGAAAAATTAAATTTTTAAGGTAAAATATATATTTAAAAAAATGCACTTTTATCGCTTTTAAATTGCGAACCCTTTTTAATCCAATATTTGAAAATTTTATATATTCAATTTGAAAATATAAACATCTTCTTTAGAATCAGGACATAAGAATTTGGATTCAATAAATTTTTGGTGTTTTTCTGATAACATTCATATTTGGGTAAATAGTGAAAATACTATATTTTATCTGCAAACAACCATTTTAGTAAAAATAATTTATAGTGTTAAATTATACATTTTAATATTTTGGAAGTATAAATAGATTATATATTTACCATTTAATCCAATTCTAGTCATTTTATGTAAATTTACTTTGAAATTCGTCACAAGAAAGTGTTAATTTTTTGATAGTTATTATTTCATAAAAATACGACCTTTGGTTTTGACAACGAGAATTAATTTGAAATTAATAAATTAAAATTATATGTTTTGAATTTGGTAAAATAGACTTCATATTTTGATTCGTAATATTTAAATTATCCAAGGGTGATTTTTTGGTATTTTTCTGAAAACGTTCTATTTTTTATGAATAGTGAAAAACATTTAGTTATAGTTCAAAACCAAATTTGTATTTAAATATTTATATATTTTTTTCAAATTTATTTTAGGTAAAAATAGATACATAATACCAATATATTTTCAATTTAATTCATTAGAATCATTCTATAATAATTTTAGATATATAAATTTTTTTTTGAACTTTTCACCGCCTTTTACCAATCTCCAAGGATAATTTGCAAATTCACATAAAACACAATTTCAACACTTCTGTGAGTTGAATTTTGAAAATAAGAGAGACATGTTTAATATCAAGGATTAAAATGTAGTTCAATAAGATAAAATTAATTTCCGTTGAATAGTAACTTTTTACTTTTATTTACCATAGTTAAAAGTAAATAGGGTAATTAAGGGTAAAAATGATATTATTATTATCCTAACACATGTCCTAATTCTATATTACAAGTATAATTCAATAAAAAAAACCTTTTTAATAAAATATGAACCTCTTTGGTCCACTTTAATTTGATTAGGAAATTTATTATTATTTAATTCAAAGAAGAGTTAAAAGAGTTAAAATCAAAGTGTAATAAATAAAACATTATTAATATAAGGTTATTTTTAATATAAATTTAATTATAAATATTAATTAGGAATATCAAAATATTTCCTACATATTGGTATTTTATTTATAATTTTTAGACATTATATAATTTAATTTATTTATGACACAATGGTGATGCAATAATTACCTAATTAATGAAATATTAAAATAATTGATATTATAAATATCCAAATAAATGTAATTTGAGACTTTTTATTAATTAAACTAATTTTATAGGTTAATATGTCATATTAGAGTTGGTTAGATAAATTCATTTCGAATAAATAATTCTTTAATGAATTTAGAAAAAACAAAATACCAAATATTGTCAAAAATGACATAAAAGAGTTTTTAAAACAAATATTATATTATTAATCAATATTATATTCCTAAAACTCTAAGGATCTACAAAAGTACTTATATATTTATAGGTGTATCATTAATGAACCTCATGGGGTTCTCTTGAAAATAAATAGTAAGTATATTAACCATATATTATAAAAATACAAAGAGACCTAGTAAATGTCCAACTATTTAACTAAGAGTTAAATATAAAATATAATGTTAATATGGTGACCCAAACCTGTATAAAATCTACTAGTTTAGTGGTTTTCAACCCATACCCACCTAATACATTAAATAATTCATTTTGGAGCCATTATTAACTGAATATGATTTTATAATAAAATAATATTTCTAGATTCTCCTAAGGTGTCCCTCACCCCTCTTATAAAAGGGACCTACACCTTCTCTCAAATTCATACCTTCATAGAATTTTGGATCCGCCAACCCCCACCCAAATATCCTCTCAATATTCCTCACTTAATCCTAGAGGCCTTCCTTTAGTCAGAAATCCATCATATGGATCCCTTTTGAACAAATCAAAAGGAAGAACCCGAAGAAGAGGTAATAATTTCACTACCCTCTTTCATGTTCTAATCTTCTTCCACTTTTTCTTTCATTTTTTTTTACATTATAAAATAATAAATCCAGTATGATATATATATTGTGATGTTAATATAAATACGGTACATCCATATTCATTAGTCTATCCACCCTTTGAATGACATGTCACCATAGGTGCGTACATACGGATTATCGTCTCCACGTCGTGGTGTAATTGTTATTCAATACATTATTATTTGGATGGGAATAATAATGATGTGTAATTAATGTAAATAATAAATATAACATGATAATTATTCTGTATATATTATATACCATATAATTAAATATTATTTTAATATCAAAAGAATGATATTGTCGCTTGTGCGTACGTACGGATTACCGTCTCCACGAACACGATGAGATTCATTCCGCATCATATCCATTCAAGAATAATTTTCAATAGATGATTAAAAATAATGTTTAAATACTTTATATAATTCTGGACATGAATTACATACATCCCATCCATAAAAAATATGACTTACATAACAATGAATATAAAGGAAAATGAACCCTTTTACACCCGAAATGACGATAATACTAAGATATTATTAACAAAACAATGTTAAAAGATCATATATGATATCATATGAATGTATATGATTCATTTATAATTTAATAACAATTATTTCACCATTATACATGAGTTTAACTTACCCTCGACCAAGGAAAAGTTCAATGTAAGGGTTAATTTTACAATCTATTTATTATCTGAGGTTATTTTTACGTATGTATCTGCGAGGACCTCTTTATCATCCACATACATGTTTCATAAAAATGTATTTAAAAACATTATTACTATTTTATATACTATGGGTTATAGTCATTTATACCATTGTTCAAATTTTTAAAATATTTTTATAATGGAGTATTTCTGTCGTTTTCCAAACAAGGTCCTTTTTAACCTTTTCGACGAAATTAAAGTAAGAATATCTTTTTTAACATATAAAATGGGTGTGGCTATTTTAATCCATTATAAAATCCTCTAAGATTATCTTACAAGATTATAATAATATTTTAAAAGTAAATTTTTTCTTTTATAAATATGTGACTCCTAAATGATTTCAAAAAATAGATATTTCTCTCAAATAGTTTTGATTTCATCAATGTCAACATAATTTGATGGATTTTAAGTTTATTTGAAGTTGATTTATTATGATACAAAACAACCATATTGTATTTATGGTTTTGTGATATTTTTTACCATGGATGTGTTATTTTTATACCATTCATGGTTTATGGATAAAGTATTGACATTTCATATGATAGTTTTAATACGAATGTTTATATTATGTTTAAACCTGTACATATAAGGAATGAATTGGACTTAGTAATTGACGGGTGGAGCCCGGTATATCTCTTAGATGCATTAGTAGGTCTCATTTAACAAACTAGTGTCTTGGCACATGGCCTTGAAAAAATCTTCTTTATAGTCTACACACAAGGCCTTGACTATGTGGTTTTGACAATATGTCATTATGCATTCCATCATTATGAAAGTGCATATTGATATTGCATGTGATTATTCGATTAGTATAATATCCATGTGAACAATTAAATGGAATTATTTTATTTTATTTTTTCCACATTATGCTGAAGTTCATGTTTAAAAGGGTTTTGTTTTAATTATATATTGCCTTAAATTTTTAAGCTTATTTATGAAAGTTTCCACTATATTGTTATCCTTACTCAGCATCTGAGCTCACCCATTTCTATGTTTAATTTTTACAGGATGTGAAGAAGTATTTTATTACTATCCTGCAGGGATAGTCTGATTGGATATGAGTGTGGACTATGGACACTATTGTGTTGTAGTTTTTCACTTTATGATGTAATGTAAGACTTATGAATGCATCAGTGTTTCCAAGTCTTCTAAACTAATCAGTCTTTCGAGACATGATCTTTTGTGATAATGCCAATGTTAGGTAATAATGCACCAAATCTGGGTAACTGGGGTTGGGGTGTTACAGAAACCATGATACTGTGTTTTTATATGATCATATTCTGTTATAGAAATATATGAATTTCATGTGTCCTTAAAATACATCCCAGATATTTTAAGATGTTCATGAAGAAATAAAAATTATACTTTAAAAGATTAAACTTAGAGATAATATCACTAAAAATGTTTTAATGGGAAACTAAAAAATTGATTATTCCATAGATTATGTGGAATCCTCCTCTAAACTCTCTAATTTTTCTCTGATATCAATAAAATGATAGAACTGTACTTCTAAGACTTCACAAGTGGTTGGGTATAACTCTCCACGAATTTATATAACTTCCTAATTTTCTTCAAAAGTTAATTCCATGTAACTTCCAAAAGGGAAACTGATTAATCATAAATCAAATCTATAAATTAATCTATATGAGGTATTACTTGTTCAATGGATTTAGTGCCAAATTTCATTTAATAATATGGTGTTTTAGAACCTTCCTCAACTAGTTTTTCCTCCCCAAGAAAAAGTTTATCATATATATTTTTCAAATAATGAAGGGTATTCACAAACTAACTACATGTAAAATGAATAACCTACTAATAAACTATAATTTTTGGTCTTTATTGAGATCCCAAATCAATTAAAACATCAGAATCCACCTCAAATGATGTTTTCTAAAAAACTCTCGGAAACAGATAAACTCTACTTATTTTCATTAGTAATTTCTCATATTTCACTAGACCCATTCATATGATTGAGGGGATATTATCTATACAAATATTGTATTCCTCTAAAAAATTTAATTATCCATAAATAAATTGAGGCTTAGTAATGTATTTTTCATCCTTAAATAAAATGACTAATATACATCCATGCCTTGCATAACTAGTGGAATTAAAAATTTTATTCATCTCAAAATCATGAATAGTAGATTTTTCATCTAATTCTTGACCAGCAGGAATAAGATTAAATCTTATGATAATCAATAATAAAACATTTTCTCTTAGAAATATAGATAAAATTACATTTTATTGGTGGCATCTTAAACCAGTCCTTATGTCAGTAGAAATCACTCTATTTTAAAGAAACAGATATTCCGGCATACCATAATGATAAAATGATAACTTGCATCAATTAGTATAAAAGGTTTCAATTACCTTAACTTTTATTTAATTATTTTTAAATTTATATTACTCATATTGAGAAACATGATATACATGTCCAAAATAATAATTTTTTGACTGAAAAATCAATGGAATAACTTTAGTCTAGTTGAAATTTACATGGACCTTCCAGTCAAATTCAAAATTATTTACCATTATCTTATTAACATGATAATTTATGAATAGAAATGATATTGTATCCACATAATTATTATCTATATATATAACAGATTTGATACAAATATTAAAATTCCCTTCAATATGGAAATTGAAAAGTTGAGGTATAGTACAATTAAAACTAAACACTTCTTACCATTCTTCTTTGAAGATTTATGGTCATCACAACCATAAAAATAAAAAGGGGTTCTCTAATAAAACAAATTTACATCTATTTCAAATAAATATTCATAATAATCTCCATTGAAGTTAAAATATTGGTATTAATATATTCAGCATCGATTTATCATCAGATTCATCATCAAAACAACTCTATGTAGACAACCTTCTCTTGTATCACATTCCAATCTGAATTTGATGAAATTTTCTACTGTATACTATTCGGACCATCCTCATCAGTAAAATTTTTATTCTCTATTATATGATATAATATAAGGATATGGATTGGAAAAGTATATTTTTTTAAGATCATGAATTCTAATGATAAAAAGAATGTGGGCTCAATTTTGGGAGATACAGAGTGACAAGGGGGAGTTTAACTCTATTTGTTTAAGGAAGTGATCTTGTTTCTCTAGTTGATAATCCATGGTTATGAATTGGTATTTTAAAAGTGAAAATATTGATTTTAAAAAAATGTAAATAAAATAAAACAATTTAATAACTAAATAAACAAAATAAAAATTTATAAATGAATAAATAAAATACTAAAAAAATTGGAAATAATATTTGAAAAACATTATTTATATATAATTAAGTAATCCTATCTAACCCTTAAAAAATTGAATCTAGTCGTGAGAAGTGACTTATTAATATAATCATATAATGGTAATCAGTACCGACTGACTGTAATTATATGTTCCCCTACTAGACATGATGTCATAGAAAATGATGATATTGCGAATGTGATTAGTCATATAATGAATCATATAATTTTTATGATAAAATATTTTAGATATAAATTTTTATAAAAATTATTAATTAGTCTTGAATTTAGATCTTATTCACTTTCATTGGTAGCATACCTTATTTATGGTTCTCCATTGGGAATTTAATATAAAATTTATTCCTTCAAATAATATTTTAATCAATGATTTTTAGATATATAATCATTTAATATTTTAAGGATCCATAATTATAACCATTGAAAAATTGTTCTTTAATCATCGGAAGAAATTCTTTAAGGTCATCCATCATCACTATTTTTAAGTAGACCAGGAACTCAAAATTTTTATTGAAAATGGATGAAAAGATGGATCCACACCTCTGAAACTAAATGTTGAGTTGGAATGATGATTATGACATAAGAGGGGGGGGGGGGGGGTTAATTGTTTTATTTTTAAAACAATTAAAAAATTAAAATTAATCTAACATGATCATAGAATTATACTATTTTCCTTTCGTGAAATAATATTTGAATAAGAAAATAAAAGAAGATGACACATCACATTTTTATAGAGGATCAGGGAATAAGGTGTAATGAACTGGAATTTCTGTGGGATTTTTTTTCATAAATACATGTGAATTCTACGAGTCCGCAAAAACTGACAGCGCATGATTCTGAGGCCCGGTGTGCCCACAATCAATTTCTGAAGTTTTGTTCAGGTATGTTCAGTAAATGTACGAGTGCAATTTTATAACTTTTGAACCGGTGCTCCGAATTGAAATCTGAGGGCACTATCGATCTCACAGCATGAGTATTCTTTTAAGAAGACATTCACCTTGACGACAGATGGTCGGTAATAAAAGACACTTTTTGGGTTTTACGTGGAATAATAAAAATAAATTAAGTGCATGCCTTATTTTTTTTATAACCACCATGTGGAGGTTGGAGGTGGGGACCGACACACCTTAACCTCCCATGGGAGCTTATCATGGTGGGGCCCACCCGAACTCAACCTCCCATGTGAGGATTAATTTGGTGGGGACCACCTGAGGTTAAAACCAGTTGAACCCCCCATTAAGTGGGGATAAACCCCTTGATCTTCCCACTATATAGTGCCAAATCCATTCAATTAAATAATTGAGCACATCAATTAATTAATTTGAATATTTTAGAATTATGTGCCAACGATTAAATAAAATTAAGAATGATCTATTATTAGGTTGGAATTTTTCTTTCGGAGAACTTGGGAGACGGCTCACAGTAAAGAACATGTTCCACCGATGCAGAATGCTCCAATCGACGAAGAAAGTCGACCTTGATCCCGATTTCAACTTCCTTCCTCGTAACCTCCTTGACATAGGACGCGTTCTTCTACAACGAATTGACTTCTTCCTTTCTGTGAATTCGTCAACGATCAACAAATCAAGGTATGGTTTCAAGCTTTCTTAATTTTTTTGTGTTCATATTTTTACGTCGTGGTTTAGAATTAGAAGCCTTTTGATATCACCCTAATGCGGAGGGAGCGGGATAAACAAACATGGCCTGACCCCTCAGCCTTTCTTATGGATTTTGAGGTCCAATGCCACATGAGTCCGGGATGAGCATTTCTCAACAACATCGGTTGTGAATCAAAGGCGACGTCCCGAGGATAGTGTGACTTCTTCCAGAATGTGAAAAGGCCCACCGAGACTTTTCTGGTGGCCCTAAAAAGCTTTGTTGGTGGTCTGAACTGGTGAGCATCACTGGCGATGAAAAGAAGGGTGGTCGGTGCTCCAGTTGGATGCATGGATAGCGACGACACAACCGCGCACGCCAGAGGACAAGGCCAAGGACGACAGACCGCGGTGGTGCAATGAATTCTGGCGCAAGGATAGCCGTGAAGGAAGCCGGTGGCCCGAGCTGCCAGATCTCCGGATAAGGCACGGCGCAAACGCGCCGCACGGTGGAGAAGAAGGGGCTGCTACCCCTGGTCGCGGCAGTGCAACAACGACCGGCGCATGGCCAGCCGTGAGGAAGACCGACGACCCGATCCGCTGGGTCACTGGAGGGGGTGTTGTGCAATGGTTCCACATGGGGGTCGACTGGCTACTCGGCCAGCTGGGAGGAGTGGGACCCACCACTTTTTCCCGCGTGGCGCGGACCGGTGCCACATGGTGCCAGTTGTCTCCCACCCGAAGGGCTTAGCCGTTCGAGAACCCCAATGGGCATGGCCTCCACCCTGGATGCGGCTTGGACGGATCCCATGGGCTGCCGTGCCAGACCCAACATGGACCGGGCCGTCCTCATGGGCTGGGCCGCCCCCACGGACTAGGTCGGACCGATAGACCGGGTGAGTCCGACTGGGCCGGACCGGACCCGGACCGGACCCGGACCCCTTTTGGCATGTTTCTACTATATTGCAGGTAATGTGAGCTATGAGCTTCCGATCGACGAACCATCTGAGGCTATGGAAACCTAGGATGGAGAATGTTATTTTGGTATACCCCACTAATGTTTTGGAAATAGTTGGCATATGGCTGGGTTTGATCGAATGTAAATCCAACCGGGCCCTCGGAATGGAAATGCCAATAACTCTCAGACCGGGAATCTGATTGATGTACAGTTTTTCATGTTGAGTTTTCTTGGAAGGACAGATCTTTTGGATACATCTACTTGAGACGTCATAGTAGTTTATGCATCTACAATTGTCTTTAGGAGTAGACCCTCCCGGAATCAAGCATGCCTCGTGCAAAACATTGTGGCTGGTTGTGCACTGACGACTGTTCATGGATCGTATGTGAGTTTGACAGCAGTGATGACTATTCCTGGAATTTGTGTGGGTGCAACCTCATTTTAGACTATTTCTGGATCCCATATGGGTTCTGAAGCTCTTACTACTATTCCTGGATCCTGTGTGGGTTCGACAATTCAGAATTCTGTTCCTGGATGTTGTGTGGGTTCGACAGAATAAATGTTCCTGGATCCTATGTGGGTTCGATAGTTCTAATTTCTATTCCAGGATCCTGTGTGTGTTTGACAGAATACATGATTCAGTGGCTACATCTAATCATCTCTATCTCTCTTCAATAGTTGTATACATGTGTGAGCTGAGTCTATAACTCATCTGTTTACCTCATTATTGAGATATATTACTTTATATCTTATGTATATATATGGTCATATACCTAAGTGGGGTCATCAGTTGTTTTCATACTCTTTGGTTTATCCTTGTTGGATTTTGAGAGACCGTGGTGGTCTTGGGGTCCCTACTGAGTATCGTTATACTCACACCTGCACGGGCTATGCCCGCATCTCGTTGTGTTGGATGCAGACGACAGACAGCACTGAATGAGGCTGAGTGTACGAGGACTGGATGGTACTTGGAGGTGGACCTCACAATGAGTCGGTAGCCAGAGGAGACTGATGGACGTGGAGTGATGAGTATTCTATCTGAACCTACCCTTTAGGTAGGATCCATGGTGGACGATCCAGGTGCTGCTTTTCACCTTTCAGTTTTTTTCCCTTTTCAATTGTACTTGTACTTTATAGTTGGTCTTGTATTCCTAACCCCCTTTACTTTTCAGCACTCTCTTGTTATACTCTTTTACTTAGTGTTTTGTTATCTAGTTGTGCACTCTGTTGTGTGTGGTTATATTTATAAATGCAATGCCTTCCCAGTTTAGTGATTTACGCCTTTGGTGCCAGTCGCCATCCCTTGGCCTATGGAAGGCGAGCTTGGGGTAGTCTAGGCATGGGCCCTAGGGGACGGGTCATGACAAATTGGTATCAGAGGAGTAGGTTCAACCGCAGAACATTGGACTGTGATCTTTTATGTGAATCAATAGTGTTTAGGGTACTGAGTGTGGTTTTCAGTTCAGGGAGTCCAGTGTGGGTGCAGCGGCTGGTGTATCCATACAACAGAACCCTAACATATGATTACTAACGCATTGCAAAAAAACACGGATTGTGTGTGTGTTTTGAAGACTCATCTTTGTGATCTCTTTTGAGTCATCTCATTAGGTATAACTTATTGTCCGTGGCACACCGGTTTCTTTGCAGGATGCCTCCACGCTGACATCCAACCATGGTTCCAGTCTTTGTACGAGATGGCATGCCACCGAGTGATGAGGCCTCGGTGTAGGTCCCTATCACAGTGGAGGCACTAGCGGTACCACATACCATTGGGCCACCGATGCAACCAACCCTAGAAGCAGACGATGCATACCGCTTGAGCACGTTTCACGAGTTCCAGTGCCAGAGGCCTCCCAGGTTCGGGGGTGAGATAGTCCTGTAGGAATCTGAGGATTGGCTAGAGGCTATGGTGAGAGTCTTCAGAGTGGTAGGGACACCAGAAAACCTTATGGTGATCCTTTCCGTGAGACTCCTTTAGGCAGCAGCAGGCAGATGGTGGAGCCTGATGCTCCAGGTGCATGACGAGGCGATACTTCTCTAGGCAGACTTCGAGAGTCTGTTTCGGGTAGAGTTTGTCCCAGCCATCCTATGTGCAGTGTGGATACAGGAGCTACTGCAACTATAGCATGGTAGCATGATGGTAGTTCAGTACTCAGCGAGATTCACCAACCTCTCGTGCTACTCCACAGATATGGTGCGACACCCATTATTCAGGTCCCATGCCATCGATCAGGGGCTCAAGTGAGAGATCACGACTTCGATGATCTCTCTCAGCATCCCGACACAGGCAGGGGTGTTGGATCGATCCCTCTTAGAGGAGAATTTCCTTGTTGAGCAGTCACCAGCAGTGAGACCCGCCACTGGGAATCACGTAGCAGAGTCTTCTGCATCTTGTAGCAGAAAGATGTCATAGAGGTCCAAGTAGATCAGACCATCCAGTGGCCGACCACAGGACTCAGTTTCGGTTATGCGAGGCACATGATACAGAGCCAGTCATTCAAGAAACATGCAGTGTTTCGCATGCGTCTAGCAGTGTCACATGGCTCGTTACTATCCAACCCGCCATACATATGATCACCAAATAGCTGATGGGCCTCCCAGGAAGAGGCAAAGGTTCTATCGAGGTGATACGCAGGGCGCAAGCAGACATGGATGTGGAGCTGGTCGTGCAGCTGGTGGTGATGGCATTACGAGGTGTTACCACCACCACCACCAAGAGGTCCACCCCGACTGCAAGGAGCAAGTTGACAGGGGAGAGATCAGCTCCAAGCATCTGAGGGTTACAATCACAGCACTCCAAAGATGATTCGAGGTACGATCTTTGTCTACTCTACCTTGGATGTAGTTCTTATTGAAACAGGTGCCAATCACTCTTTCATTGCCACCACCCTCGTTCTATGCTCAGAGATTCTGACAGAGCTATTGCTCAATCCTTACGTATAGAGACTCCAACGGGAGAATAATCGATGATCACTCACTAGTTCTAACAGTGTGAGATTACTCGAGTAGGAGAGAGCATCAGTTGGGATCTCCTAATAGCGGCGTCGATTCCTTACGACATCATCTTGTGTCTAGAGTGATTATCTAGAGTTCATGCTCAAATCGACTATATTAGGTTCAAATTGTAGTGTTTCCACATTGATGGCACCAGGTTTAACATCACCAGCAGGAAGGGATCCTTTTCATTACATGACAAGCTCACATAGAGGAGGGTGATGCCGATCATTCATCAGTTGGCCTTCCTTACAATCAGAGCAGTTGATGTAGAGATTCTGACATATCTTGTAGTGGTGGACCAGTACGCGTATGTTTTCCCTGATGATGCTCTAGGTCTACCTCCTCACAAAGTGGTGGACTTCTTCATTGACCTTTACACCGGGATGACACCGATATCTACACCTGCATATCAGATTTCTCCCGCTGAGCTTCATGAGAAACATGTACAACTAGAGGACTTTAAGGGGAAGGGATTTATCTGGACAAGTGTTTCTCCTTGGGAAGCCCCAATACTGATCACCAAGAATGAGGATGGAAGCTTGAGGCTTTCTGTCGAATACCACCGCCTGAAGCAGGTGACGATGAAGAACAAGTACCCACTCTAGAGGATTCATGACCACTTTGATCAACTGAAGGGAGCACAGGGGGTTCTCGAAGATATACCTCAGATCATGCTATCACCAGCTTAGAGTTTGAGACAAGGATGTGCAGAAGACGACCTTCAGATATTGGTATGACCACTACAAGTTCATGGTTATGCCTTTCGGTGTAACCAATGCTCCAACAGTGTTCATGGGTCAAGTGGACATGATCATCCATCCATACCTCGATCTCTTTGTCATAGACTTCATCGACAATATTCTGATATACTCAACTACTAAAGAGGACCATTCCAACCATTTACAAGTAGTACTGGACACACTCCGAGAGCACCTGATTTATGGTAAGCTCTTTAGGAGCCAGTTTTAGATCCGAGAGGTTCAATTTTTGGGACATGTCATCTCAGAGGCTAGAGTTTCAGTGGATCTAGCGACGGTTGAGGCGATACTTGCTTGAGAGCCACCCAATATTGTGATGAAGGTTTGGAGTTTTCAGGGATTGGGTGGATATTATCGGAGGTTCTTACCAGAATTATCAAGAGTTGAAGCACCATTATCATCCCTGAAAAAGTAGGGGAAAGCATTCATATGGTCGGAGAGATGCCAGGTGAGATTTTAGGAGCTGAGGCAGAGGCTGACTTGTGCCTCCATATTGAGGCTTCTAGAGGAGGGCGTAGGGTACATAGTCTACTGTGATGCATCAGGGAACAGACTCGTGTGTGTCCTGATGCATCAGTGAGCAATGATTGCTTATCATTCTCGTCAGTTGAGATAACATGAGATTAACTATGATACCCATGACCTAGAGTTTTCTGAAGTGGTCTTTGCCTTGATGATGTTCCGACACTATCTGTTGGGCGAGCATTTCATAGTCAACACTGACCACCAGAGTCTCAGGAATATCTTCTCTTAGAAGGACCTGAACCTGAGACAATAAAATTGACTTGAGTTCCTCTAGGACTATGACATTGAGATAGTCTATAATCCTGGGATGGTGATCATTGTAGCGGATGCACTCAGTATAAGATCTGGTATACAACTGCCAGGAGAGGCGACATAACAGCTAGCTACTTTACAGATATCTTTTTTGAACCAAGATGGAGAACCTTACCTTCAGTCTATTACTGTCACTCTTATACTTCCTCAACGATTCTGGGAGGAACAACATGGAGACGCTGACTGCGAGACAGACCGTGCTCAGATATCCACAGGGCAGGCACCCAATGGATTTTCTGAAGGTGGGGAGCACGTCATCATCTTTATAGGATGTACTATGGATCCAATGTCACTTCAGGAGGAATTGTTGAGGGAGTTCTACACATCCCCTCCAGTGGGGCATCCAAGACTGGCAAATATGTACTAGGACCATTGGCGACAACACTGGTGGCCAGTTATGAAGAAGTCGGTAGCAGATTTTGTATCTTGATGCCTCAGTAGTCAACAAGTGAAGGCGGAGAACTAGGTACCAGCAGGATTGGTTCAGCCTTTAGAGGTCCCAGAGTGGAAGATGGATTGGATATCCATGGACTTTTTTATAGTAATTCCACGTATATCCAGGGGTTATGACTCGATTTGGGTGATCGTCTACCGACTCACCAAGTCAGCCCACTTCCTATTGATCAGATAGTAAGGTTCAGTAGAGATCCTGGGTCACCACTATTTTCTAGAGATTGTGCTTTTATAGGGTATACCCTTGATGATTGTCTCCAATCATGATGTAAAGTTTACATCCCGGCTATGGAAGGGGTTGCAGGAAGCTTTCGTGACACAGCTTCACTTGAGCACTACCTTCCATCCTAAGACAGATGGTCAGACCGAGCAGACCATTCAGACCCTCAAGCACAGGATTCGTGCATGTGTCCTCGACTTCAGTCATATCTGGAAGGATAACATACCCTTGGTGTAGTTTTCCTACAACAACATCTATCACTCTATCATAGGGATGCCTCATTTTGAGGCGTTATACGGGCGACCGTACAGATCACCCTTGTGCTGGATAGACCTAGGGGAGTCAGCACAGGTGGGACTAGAGATGGTACAGGCTACAATGGGGAAGTATTAGATCAGCCATGAGTGGATGAAGACTGCACAGAGTAGGAATAAGTCATATGCTGACAGGATATGGAGACCTCTAGTGTTCGAGGATGCCGACCACGTCTTTCTACGAGTCTCACATTGATGAGGATTACAGAGATTTGGCCGAGGCAGCAAGTTATCTCCAAGATTCATCGGACCTTTCCATGTCCTTAGTAGGGTTGGAGAGGTGGATTACCACTTTTCTCTTCCATCATAGATGCATCGGGTGCACGACGTCTTCCATGTATATCAGCTGAGGAGATACGTGCACGACCCTTCCCACATCAATGACCATGGGAGCTAGTCGTCGATGATGGGGCGACAGTTACAAAGGTTATAGTGGAGATTGAGGATCGACAGGATTGGGTCCTTCATGGATGGTCGATATCTCGGGATCATGTTCATTGGTAGCACGAGAACTTCCAGGAGAGCACATGGGAGCGGGAGGCTCAGATGCATGCTTAGTACCCCCATTTGTTTCCTTAGTTTGAGTAGTAGATTACGGGGACATACATCCTTGAGGTGGGGAGAATGTAAAGACTCATAATTTTCGAGTGAATTTTTTTTCTTAAATACATTTAAATTTTATGAGTCTACGAAAACTGACGACACATGATTCTGAGGCCTGGTGTGCCCGGAATCAATTTCTTGATGTTTTTTTCGGGTACATTCCACAAACCTACGATCAAGATTTTATAAATTTTGAACTGTTTCATAGAATTGAAATTAGAGGGTAGTGTTGATCTCACAATGTGTGTATTCTCTTAAGAAGACTTTAACCTCGATGGTAGATGGTCTAGAATAAAAGATAGTTTTTGGGTTTTACATGGAATACTAAAAATAAAATAAGTGCATTTCAAATTTTATTTTATTTTTTATAACCACCATGTGGAGGTCGGAGGTGGGGACCTCCGCACCTTAACCTCCCAAGAGTGATATGATGGTGGGGCCCACCCGAACTCAACTTCCTATATGAGTATTAATGTGGTGGGGACCACCTGAGTTTAAAACCTCTTGACCCCCCCCATTAAGTGGAGAGAAACCAATTGAGCTCCCCACATTATGGTGCCAAATACTTTCAATTAATTAATTGAGAACTTCAATTAATTAATTTGAATCTTTTGGAATTATGTTCCAATGACTAAATAATAGGTAAGAATGATATATTATTTGGTTGGCATTTGAATTTGGGAGAACATAGTAGAAGGCTTCCAGCGAAGAACATGTTCCACCGCCGAAGAACGCTCCAACCGATGAAGAATGTCGACCTCAATCGTGACATCGACTTCCTCCCTCGAAACCTCTTCAACATAGGACACCTCCCCCTAAAGAGAATTGACATATTCCTTTTTGTGACTTCATAAACGATCAAAAAATAAAGGTAGGGGATCAATAATTGTTTATTGATATGTCTTCCTCTTTTTACATCATGGTTTAAAATTCGTAGCCACTTGATATCACCCTATCGCAGAGGGCATAGGCCTAACAAACACAACTCGACCCCTCCGCTTTTCTTATTGATTTTAATGACCATCAAGAATTTTTTATAGGTTGATTTTTTCTCGACAACATTGGTTGTGGATCGAAGGTGACATCTTGAAGAGAGTGTGACATCTTCCGGAATGAGAAACAGGCCACCAAAACTCGTCCAGTTACCCGTGAAAGATTTCCCGACGATCGGAACCGGTGAACGTCACCGTAGAAGAAGAGTAGGGAAGCTGGCGCTCCAACCGGCCATATGGATAGCTACGGCACAACCGCGCCGCCGGAGGGCAAGGTCGCGGTGGTGTAGTGGCGGCCCGAGTAGCTGGGTAGCCAAAGAAGGTGTGGCGCAACCACTCTACGTGGTGGAGAAGAAGGGGCTGCAGCCCCTAGCCGCGGCAGTGCAACAACGGCCAGTGCCAGGCTGTCCGTGAGGAAGACTACCAGCCCAAGCCTCTAGGTCGTCGGAGCTGGCGCGACCCAATGGTGCGGCGTGGGAGTCAGCTAGCCACACGGCCAGCCGGGAGGAGAGAGACCTACCGCGGGATCCCATGTGACGCGGACCAGCATAATTCGGTGCCTGTTGTCACCTACCCGATAGGCATATCTGTTCGGAACCCCAGGGGGGCAGGAAATCCCACTAGATGTGGCCCGGGCGGACCCCATGGGCCGCCGGGCCGCCATCCACCAGGACAGACCCATCACGGGCCGGGCCTCCCAGTGCAGGACGGGCCACCCTATCGAGCCGAGCTGCTCTCATGGGTCGGACTTCCCCCGTGGACCGGGTCGGACCTACGGACCGGGTCAGACCAAAGTCCAGACCGGGGTCGGGCCGGGTTGGTCCGACTGGGCCATACCGGACCCAGACCCATTTTGGCATGTTTCCACTCTTTTGCCCCTAACATGAGCTACAGGTGTCCGATGAAAGAACCATATAAGTCTTCTATAAACTTGGAAGGAGACAGTTCTTTTGGTATACCCAAATCTAAGTTTGGAAATAGTTGGGGTATGGCTGGATTGGATCGAACGTAAATCCAACCAGGCCCTAAGAACGGAAATGCCAATAACTCTCTGACTGTGCACCCGATTGATACACCATCTATTGCATTAAGTTTCTTTTGGAAAGACAGATCTTTGGGATACATCGATATGGGACTTCTAGGCAGTTGATGTATCGACACATGGATTGAGGAGGGGACCCTCCCAGAATCAAGCATGCCTCGTGCAGAACCCTATGGTAGGCTTTGCTCTAACGACTGTTCCTGGATCCTGTGTGGGTCCAATAGCATTGATGATTGTTGCTGGATCTTGTGTGGGTTCGATAGCAGTGATGACTATTTCTGGATCCCGTACTAGTTCGACAACTCAGACTAATGTTCTTTGATCTTGTGTGGGTTCGACAGTTCTGATTTCTATTCCTGGATCCTATGTGGGTTCGACAGAATAACTGTTCCTGGATCCTATGTGGGTTTGACAGTTATGATTTCTTTTCCTAGATCTTGTGTGGGTTCGACAAAAAATGTTTTTTAGTGGCTACATCTAATCATCTCTATCTATCTTCAAAATTTGTATATATGTGTGAGATGAGTTAGTAACTCTTGTGTTTACCTCATTTTTGAGATGGGTTACTTGATAACATAGGTATATGTACTGGTATATATATATATGTGGGGTCATCTATTATTTTCATACTATGTGGTTTATCCTTATTGAAATTTCATAGACCTTGGTGGTCTCCGAGTCCCTACTGAGTATCATTATACTCACCCCTGCAGGGGCTACACCCGCACCTTGTTATGTTGGATGCAGATGACAGATAACACTGACCGAGCCTGAGTGTACAAGGACTGGACGGTACCCGGAGGTGGACCCCATGACGAGTCGGTAACTAGAGGATACTGAAGGATGTGGATTGATGAGTAGGATATCTATACCTACCCTTCAGGTAGTATCCGTGGTTGATGATCTTGGAGCTAATTTTCACCATTCAGCTATTTTTCCCTTTTCAGTTGTACTTGTACTTTACATTTGGGCTTTTATTTCCACCCCCTTTACTTTTCATCACACTATTTTTATACAGTTTAACTTAGATATTTGTATATAGCTATGTACTCTATTGTGTGTGTTTATAGTTATAAAGGCAATGCCTTCCCAGTTTAGGGATTTTTGCCTTTAGGGCTAGTCACCAGCCCCTAGCCTATGGATGGCGGGCTTGGGGTAGTCATGGAATGGGCCCCGGGGGATGGGTTGTGACATAAGGATCCTTGATTCCACCCACCAACACTCTGTCCATATGTTTTTTTTATTTTAATTAGTATATCATGTAAAAAAATATATATATCTTTGAGTTAAAAAAAGTAGATGTGATTTTAACGGTATTTAAATTAGGATAATTAGTATTCCTTGAAGATCAGCAGACTCTACTATTTAGAAATAAAAGATATTATCTTATGATAGATTAAATTTGTATGTATTAATTCATATTTATATATTGAAACTAGATGATAATGATACAATTAATCAAATAAACTAGTATCATTAAATTTAAAAAATTAAATAGAATCTTAATATTTGATGTAAAATATTTTCATATAATAATGTTTTAAAAAATTGAATCATCGTAAAAGATAGAAATATAATTAGAATCACCTAAAACATGTATCTATCCAATGTGTAATCCTAGAAAGGTTATTGAGAATAATATTTTATATGGTTTTAATGATGTTTCAATATGAATTTAACAATCTAGTGATTGGTAGTTCTGATCATAACTGATAATTCCATGTGTTAAGGGAATTTAAAAATAATTCAATGAGTGTAACACCATGTAAATACTTATTTTCATTGAGAATAAGAATATAAGTCTCCATGAAAAAATATATTATAAATTCGTTAAGAATGAGTAAATATGTGGAATTTTTCTTGGAATATTATATAAGGATGAATTAGAATTACATTTATATACATAGATAATTTTTGAAGTATTTTTAGGGATTCCTAATTCAAAATATTAGGCAATTTCAAGGGGCTATAAAGTAAAATATTATTGTGGCCCCATGTAGGGCCCATAAACAACCCCACCTAAGGTAACCGGCCCATTAAAACCACTAGGAAGAATTAGTCTTATCATATAACTGGAACGATCCCATGTATAAGGCATATAGTTTGCACACTGAAAGGTTCACATAGTTTGGGCATGAAGCCCACAAGGTCATAGCCCTTGTACTGTGTGAATGGGGGTTGTGGGTGTTGATCCCCCATAGAAAGATCTAATAGTTAGTGGAATGATATGGATTACAAACATAGGAGATGAATATTAGCTACATCAATGTGGGAATGTAGAGGTTCTGAGTCCAATTCCACCATAACAAAAGTTATTCATATAACATGCATCACATGATAGAGTTAATCTTGACTACATGATCACATGAGGGTGTCATCTCCTACCATTTCAACTTTAAAATCATTTTCTCATTGGAGTTCATGACTAAACTCTCTTTGATCAGCCCAAGGTTTCTATGGTCATTCTAAGACCTGGAATATGAGTTGCTGAGGATTCAAATCACCTTGCATGAATTCTATTCATTTCATGCATGTGATAACATGAATAAAGTGTATCTATTGAGAAAGAAAATGATAGTTATTGGATGTTTGAATAAATAATGTGTATTGGATTTTAAGATGTTGTTAATGTTATTTTCTTTTCACGAACATGATAACTTCTTAACATTGAGAAATGCCAAGCTGCCATGTTGTTCAACATATTTTTGAGTAAACCCTATCTGACATGGGTGTTTAAAGATAAACTATTAATTATTAGTATTTTAATATATTTAAAATAGTAATTTAAATTAAATAAAAAGAGGATCTATGGTTGTGAGAGGGAAGGGGATACTCACCTATAAATGGTGAAGTCTGCGACCAAGTTATAAAGATGATACATTGAGGGAGATTTTAATTTTTTCGTGAAACAAAACAACCATGAATCCATCTAGTTAATGATGATCATAAATATTAATGAATCCATAATTTATTTGAAGGATAATGAGGATCCCTTGAATCTTGACATATGGATGGCACACTAATAGGGCTTTGTGAAGGACATGTTTTGTGAAGCACACAAAAGCAGTTCAATACCATTACACACTTCATCCTATTTTACGTGAATTATTTGAGTAACTAGGCTAAAATTTCATATACAATATGTTTTTTATGAATGTGGAGATAGTGATCTAGAGGGAGAATCGCACACACTTAATATAACCACTTGCATTAATGAAATGTTTACCAATCACTTTTCATCAAGAAGAATCAATATGCAATTTCATTCACAATCAAGATTCTACATGGGTATTTAGAAACAAAAAATATATATACATGAAGGAAATACATGAATTGAACTATTAATAATGAAATAGTGGATACTATCTACGTCAATAAATTGAGAATATGACAATAGTGGGATGTGCATCTACTTTCTTATATACGAACCATGAGATTTTCCTGAAATTTTTTTGTAGAGGATAAGTTTAAAATTTCGGGAAAATATAATAGTGGAACGATCAAATTGAAATGGAATTCTGATTACACAATATATTATGATAACCAATCAGAAAATATTGATAATATGAACATGATATTATAAATAAAAATATATATGTTCGAGGGTATTGGATTCCATGAAACTCATGAATGAAATATAATTGAATTTAGAATTCATGAAGGTAAATATCATTGATTTTTTAGAGTATTCTATTTCATAACGTTTTGAAGATAATTGTTTGAATTTATTTCACATAATTTAGTGTGGCAAGGACATCAGGAGAAAGACATATCATCACCATCATAGTTACACTATGGAAAAATATATTTACAGTTTATCACAATAATTGAGGAAGACCAACATTTAAGGACAGTTGTGGTTTATGGTATACGAACTAGTACATGAAAATGTAAAAAGCCTAAAAGATCAAGGAGGAGGATTATATAATCATTATATAGTGTATCAATGAAATTGATAGAGGTAACTCATTCCAGTAGGTGATGGGAGTAGGTCATGTGTTCTGTTAGGAGCCAGTAGAAAATAGATTCTATCTATTCAAGATAGGGAAATAAGTGTTATGGGTTGAGAAAAAAGATAATTGAGTCTCCTAGTTAGTATTAGATAAATTTTATTAACTAGATAGATAATGAAGAATATATAACCAAGAGAAAGAACAAGTTATTATATAGTGTAAAATTTCTTTCAAATATTGTAAATATTTTCTCAAATATATATATATATATATATATATATATATTATTATAGTTGTATAAGAGGTGTGATTGATAGACAATATTAAGTTCATTTAGAACCTTAACATGTTGTATAGGTTGAATTTGAAAATAAATGAATTCAGAAAAACCATTAAATCAACCCTCTCATATTAGTGGTCAATATAGATTGGGTAACATCATGTGGTATTAACGAACAGTTCCCTCTAAAAATCCAATAAAAAGTTTAATTTATATAGAATATTATTCATCTCAATATCCATGGTGTTCCCTCCATATATGCGAAAAACAGTCAATGAAAAAGGATTAAGATATTACCTGACCTCATGTCACTTTGATTATAAATGAAGAAAATTTCAAAAAATGTGTTTCCACCCATTGTTAATGATGCTGATTTCACACAAGACTCTAAGAGAAATACCGTGTTATATGGATTGGCTCAAAATTCAATTTTTATGGCTTTATCAGATAAGGTCATTGGAATGGTCATGGGTCACCAAACTACAAATGAGATTTCAGAAAAATACAGATGTATCTCTAAGATAAATGTAATTTTCATGGAAGGAAATCAATCAGTAAATATGAGTGAGTTTGAGTACATTAAAATGAATGATGAACTGAGTATTAATGAGTTATGCAACATAGTGAATGAGATAATTAAGAAAACATGATGATTTTTTTTTGTGAGGATAAATGACTCTATCAGTTTTTAAAAATGATGAGAAATTTTTATAATCAATTTAATTAAAATGTTCCAAACCTAGAAAGATATATGACTTTTGTATTTTTGAATTTCCCAACACTCTTGTAGATTATGATATGATAAAAATTCTAGACAATAATAAGAGATAAAATTTTGAATATGAATTTGTAGTAGTAAGAAAATTAAATGCCAATGAAAAAGAGGATTATGAATATAAAAATAAATATTGTAGTGAGGATTATGATGTCTTCAATTATATTTTTTCCTTTATATCATGACGGATCAGAAAGGGAGAGTGTAATAACAAGAATAAAATCCCACCAATGTTCACTAACTATGGCAGAACTTGTAATTTTTCAAAGAAGTGTTCAAAGAATAATATTAATGAATGAAAATAAGATAATAAGATATCTTGTAAATAGAAATGGGATAATAAGTAGAAAAAAATTTAAATAGAAATAATAGAAATATTTTTAGAATGATTAAAAATAATTCATTATAAGGATGTTGTTCAGATAATGATGTTAGTTTCTTTGACCAAGAAAATAAATTAACTAATTATTCAAGTACTACTGATGATATAAAGAAATAAAAAAAATTAGTGGAATTTGAATGATGTGTAATAATTCATTATGGGACATGATAATTATTTCATGATTTAAATAATGAATCTTAAGAATGAAATCAATAAGTAAACTACTAAAAAGAACTAGTGTGAAATAGTTTCAATTGATAAATAATGTGAGGAGATGATCATGAATGATGCATCTTTTTAAGTGAGATCAATATGGATAAATATTATACATCAGAACTAGGTAATATTATATTTCATCTGGAAGATAATTTTACTTCTTAAGAAGATGATAATTTGACACAAAATCGATATGTTTCACTATTAAATTATAGATTAATTAGTTCATATATTTTTTCTATAAATCTCTTGATATCATGGGAGAATCTTCTCAGTACCGAGGGAAGAAAGGTAAATGCTTACTATATAATTTTGATGGATATGTTGCATCCTTTAGTGAATGTATGAGGGATAATAATAGTGATATAGAAGATAAATTTCTGGAAGAAGTTAACAATCTCCCAATAAAGTATTTTCTTGATATTTAACATGAAAATAACGATAAAAATATGGATTTGTCGATAATAAATTTGGAAGAATAATGGTTAAAATATTTAGTTGGTTTTATGATAATAATGGTAACAAATCCTATTATTCTTGATTCAACATTTCTTCACCAATGATGACCCATGAATCAAAGGGTTGTTTTTTTGGGAACCTAAGGATAAAATGATATGCAAAAAACATGTGGATTAGTACCACAACTATCTATAATTATTTTTTCATATTCTAGATTGCACTTGTTTTAGATGTTGTATAGAATATCACATGACTATGATATAAAAAATAATTCTAGAAGAAGAGGTTTTTTATATTGTGAATGGGAATGGGTTCCAAAAAAACCAATGATATGTCATTTGAAGATTATGAGAATACAATGAAATTCATGAATGAATTACTATTTTGCTTGACCCCTCCCTCCAAAGATGACCCTCCTGGGTTGGAAATGAAGAAATATAGATAATAATCCATGAGTCCCACCACTAGTAGGCCCTGGGATGTCTACTAGCATGAAGGGTGTAAAAATTTCACAAAATTGGTGGCATTACAATTTATAGGAAACCAGATCAAGACATAAGATGGTTCACCACAAAAACAAAACCTATAAATATATATTAATATGTTGGAAGACAAAAAACAATCTTATATGGATGAATATATGTATAACTAATGTGAAAGAAAAAGTTTATATCATAAAATACCAAAGTTATTGATAAGCAAGGACAAAACGCCAATCAAGATCTTAGATAGTAGGATCCATGAAGGTCCGTGATATCAACATAGAAACTGGAATGAAATTTTATACACTTATGGTGGGAATACAATTATACTAAGTAGGAAAACAAAATTCTATTGTGCACTAGTGAAAAAATAATACTAATACTCCTATGTGAAAATAAAAGAACCTAAGATCACTTCGTAGGTATAATAACAATCCCATCCTCACCAAGGCATGAACACGAAATAATGTTTGTAATGTAATGTATTATAATTCACATTGATGATATTGTACCCCACACCACTTTCCCACTGATTAGAAACTCACACCAGAATGGTGAATGTCCTGAACCTACCATGTTTCTGAATCCACCAAGTGAGGACCTTCGCACACATACATGATCATCAAAAAAACATATCATGTCCGCAGAAACGAAGGCCACATACCACCTCACATCCCGCTCGTAGAAACATGTGCCACAAAACCATGTCACATCCTACTCACAGACACATATTCCATAATCCACATAACATCCCTCACCCAGACACATATCTGTAAACCACATCACATCTCATCCTGAAGATACATGGGATAGCACAACACATATCATCATGGAAAAACTTATGAATGCACAACACATATCATCATGAAGAATCCTAGGAAAACCCAACTATCCCGTAAAAAAATTGTCCCCTCAAACCACCACCTGACAAAAGAGTGTTGGTATTTCCCCACCTAGAAGAGGGAGGAGGGAACATTTGGTGGCCCACCATCCATCCACCCATTGGGATATTTTGTAAGAACACACTCCCCCATGATGATTGGTGTGTTTGGAAAAGTGTTCTGAATGAGGGTTAGGTGTGTGTAGAAATCACAATGAAAATACAAGTATATACATATATGATACCAAATACTAAATTCCAATATTTTGGGTCTTAAATAGGAAAAATCTCGCAAACATACACCTTTTCTACTACCTCTAAATTCACATACCATACAAAAATCCAAAAAACCCATTACAATTGCTATCCTATTTATTTACACAATTTCATTTTTTATTAAATAAGTCATTTATCTTTTCCACCACTACCATGGAAACTACTAAGAAATAAAAGAAGGAACAAAATTCATAGAAGGTGAATATCACTTATAGAGTAAAGGGAATTCATATTTTCTATATGTTTAACGCCCATTCATTATATTTCATATATCGGTCTTCAGATAGGGGGTGAATCTTTTTTCATGTTACTCGTGGAGAAACACTGGAAAAAACACCCATACAAATCACTACTATCCTTATTCAAACTCATCATTCATATTTCACTTACTAATAGAACTTTCCCATAACTCACAACCCTAACTAATAACACATTACTAAAAAATGTGTTTCATTTCTCTATAGGACGAGACTTCTCATCCAATGCAAATCAATCAAACTCTTGACATAAGATTCCATTTCACCACCTAAGACATCCCAAAACATGGAATGGTTCTCACAACCATACTAGAACACAACCTAGTGTAGAACCAAACACACATAAAATCACCACAAAAACCATATAATTTCGAAATTCATATTTAATAATGAATCCCTTATTTAATTACACTCGTTAATCTAGGTGTTATCAAATAAACTGTAAGACATTGGGGAATCAATTCATTAGCCAAATATACATGATTGAACCGATTTAAAATTTATGTGTGCAACCAAGGGAGAAAAAAATACCTTACACAAATTATTTACAATGTAAAGAAGGTTCTCTAACAGCCTTGATTTTCAGGTGGTTGTTATCCATTAGAAATTAGATTATCACAATAACAACAAAACTGTAAATGATATCAATACAAACCCATCTAACCCTTTCAATTTCATTTAGCCAATTATTATATTTGGTTAATTTGGAACAAAAAAATATATAAGTAGACAATATAAATCCATATTGCAGCATTATCATTTGAAGAGAAACAAAGAAAATCCTAACTATAATGGTTTTCAACATTCTTCCCATAAGAACGAATTATGTTACATACCTCTAATTACCTCTCCGACAAGATCTTCATCAACCCAAGGATATTAGGGCACAACCCCATTGACTACAATTGAATAAATCCCCCTTAAAACCAAAAGGAGATCCTTTACCAATACATTACATGAAGAACCAGAAGGGGGATGTCATCAACCCATATGAAACTATAGAAATAGGGAAAGAACACACTATAGATCGAAGAAGGATCATTATAGTTTGTGGGAGATAATATAATATTTGAACCCTGATGAAGAGAACCTAAAAATGATGAAGAGGGGTCACCATGTTTTCAAGAGTTGGGGGAGAGTTACTACACATATAGCATTTGACAACTCGAATGGTTGCAAAAATGTTAAAATACTTATAGCAATGGGGTATTACACGATGTGTAATACTATTTCTCGTCATTTAATGACTCATGTTCAACATAAAAAACCATATTCCATTCAATATATTTTATTTTCTGACCACAAAACATTATACAATTTGAACCACCCAGGGAAAGCTGGGAAACCAAACTCCACAACATGTAATATACTTACTGGAATTGTAACCCCTGCATTAGCTTTGATACATCACCAACTCCTAAAAAAACTCCCATAAACTCCTCTGAACATCTCCATAAACCAAAAAATAGGAATGTAATGGATTTTAATGAAATCAACCATTACATTAGAAAACCTTCAAATGAATCTCATCCATGAAAATCTAAAACCAAGACTAAAATGAAATGGGGGTCACAACAACCACCCTTTGAGATACCTTTCAAGAGACTGAGTACTCCTCAAGAACTACCACTAGCTAAACATGGATATCCAAAACAAGACTAACACAATGTAAATCACCACCATGCATCCTTATCATCCTCTAAATAGCCCAATTCAACAACTGATACTCCAAAAAGATACACTATCCTGAACACATAAATCAAGGAATTACCTCCACCATTTCAAGATACTATCCACTCGGTACAACACTGAATCACCCGCATGGGTTTAATCACCTCATAGTTAATGTATCTCAATTTTGAATCATGTAATCCTATTTTTGAGTATCTACACTACATCTAACTTCACATCAAAAACATCAATAATCCATAATAACAACTTATAAAAAGGTTAAAACATTATATCATAATGAAATAATACAACTAATAACTAAAAATAACTCCATGTAATGGGGAAAAATCTACGTTTCTTGCTCCCAGGTACTATCATCCATTCCCCCATGCTTCCACAACACATGAACTGAGGGAATGGTATGCCAACACATTTCCTTATCATTACAATATGAGATTTACACCAGTCTCTCCACAAACAACATGTCTTCCTTGATATCCAGCTCTCCCATGTAAATAATGTGGGTGTCATCATGTTGATACCGATAGAGTAGAGAGATGTAGAATACTGCATGGATTCTCTAAAAAAACATTGGCAACAAAAACTGGCACATCACCTCACCAACTCACACCAAAACCTAAAAGGGTTCAAAAAATCCTAGGAGATTTCTTACTCCTTCTTCTAAACCTCCAATTCAAGTGTCAAGGGGAAACCACCAATAACATGTTTTCACAAACATCATAATCCATGGAACACCTCCTAGGATTAAAATAAGACTTCTACCGGTCCTTACCTACATTCATCTTATCATGAACAAGATTAACATTTGTCTTCTATACTATACACTAACTCGAGACCAAGAACATCATCCTTCCCATGCTCTGTCTAGAATAATGGTGAATGAAATTGTATTCCATAGAACTATTCAAATGAATCTAGGATAATGGATGAGTGATATCTATTATTATAAGTAATCTTTATGAAGGGAAAGTGTCATAACCAAGATACACCAAAGTCCAAGATGCATTCTCACAATATATCTGCCACCATATAGGTAGTCCGCTCTGTCTCCCCATCTTCCTAGGGGGAATGTAGTGTTAAGGTGTAATTGGGTACTAAAAGAATGCTTCAATCCCCTATATAACCACGAGGTAAAATATGTGCCCCGATTTGGGAGAATGGATCTAAAAACTCCATGTGGCTGCACCACCTCATCCACATACATCTTGGTGAAGGGATCCACTATGCTTGAAACCTTGATTACTATGAAATGATTCAATTTCATATATTGATCCACTAGTACACAGATATCACAATAGACTCCTTGATATTTGGGTAAACCTATGATTAAATAAATTGATATTTCATCACATTTCCACTTGGGGACATGAAATTGTTGCTAAAAAACCATTGTGAACACATTGCATGCCCTTTACCTACGAGCCGACCAACTATATTGGTACAAACCCTACTACTGCCCACTTCATTCTGCGCCACCAAGACTGCATCCTAAAAACATGTTACATCATTAAAATTCAACTATGTAACACTAAAGGTGAGTTATGAAACTCAAGAAGGACACCCTCATGCATCTCTACAGGAAAAAACTTCATCCCATGAAACAACATATAGTTCTAATAATCAATAATCCATCCATTTAGAATATCACCATGGTCAACACAACCCCACATCACATATTCCAATGACTCTCCCCAATGAGTCTCTTCCACCTTCCACATTAGAGATAATTTCACTGTCATCTAAAATAAGCAGTCTCTACAACCATCCACTCTTGAATCTATGTGAAAGCCTTCCAAATCATCTAATTCTCTACAAGTATCCACTAATTCCTGAACAACTTTCTTCGGTGACTTCTTACTCAAAGAATCAGCCACAAAATTCTATTTCCCCATGTGTAGGAGGTCTCGAAATCACAGTCCTGAAGAAACTCCTTCCACCTCCACTATTGTAGATTCGGTTCATTATGCAGAAAATATTACTCAATCTCTTATTATATGTGATGACCAAAAAGATATTCCCAGTGATATAAAACCTCTACAAATTCAATGAAAACACAACTACTACTAACTCCAGATCATGGGTGGAATAGTTAAATTTGCGGGGAATCACATCCTAGGCCTATAAAAGATCAATTATCTTTTACATCATCATACATCACAGACCTAGATAGGAAGCATCAAAAAAAACCTCTATCATTTTCACTTCCACTAGAAATTGGAGCATTGGAGCACTGACCAACTACCCCTTAAGGTAACATAAAACTTCCTAGAACTTCTCACTCCAAAGAAAGGATTGGTCCTTTCAGATCAAAGCATTCAATGTAGTTTCACCTCAAGATAAATTGGTTACAAACCTCTAGTAGTTGTTTGCAAGACCAAGTAAACTATGAACATAAACCCCAATATTGGGGTCAAGAAAATAAAAAACTAACTCATGAATTAATGTGTCTACTAATATGACATTATTAGACAAAAACTCCCTAATAAAAACACTTCCACATCCAGAACATGAACATAGACAACATTTTGTAGAGACAGTGGCATCAAAAAAGTTAAAATAATATTATGTGATGATTTTCATGTCCCTCCTCTGACATTGAGTAGACCAAATTGTCATCAATTAGCACAACGTTGAAATAATTTAGGAAATCATGAAAAATAGAGTTCATGAGTTCCATAAACACAACTATTGTGTCCATAACCCCTAACAGAATGACTATGAACTCGATGTGCTAATATATTCATCTGAAATAAGTCTTTAGGATGTAACCTTACTTCATGTTCAACTGTTGATATCTAGAATACAAATCAATCATATAAAACCAAATTTCCTCCCTCAAATAGTTTCAAAAATCATATATCCTTAGTATAGGGTAACCGTTCCTGACCATTACCTTATTCACCCTCCGATATTCTATACACAACTTCAGACTACCATCTACCTTCTTGGAGAACAATAATGAAGCACCTAATAGAGACACACTGGTCTAGAAAAACCCCTTCTTCATCTGATCATCTATCTTAATCCAGTCATCCCACAACTCATTAGGTTCCATCTAATATGGAGCCATAGATTTTCAAGAAGCACCATGCTATAAATCACTCCCAAAATCAAAATCAAATCGAGGGGGTAGTGTCACAACCTCATTAGAGAACATTTTATGGAACTCCCCAAAAATCATTTGAAACTATACCATATTAATGTCCACATATTCCATTGACATCTCAGAAAAAAATTGTAGAAGAGTTTCCACACGCTAACTTCCCACCTAACAAATCATCTCTCCTACATAACCGTATGCTGGACATGAATGTATCAAATCATGACTCTCCTTTGGAAGATGGAAATAATGGAAATCACAAAATACAACTTATCCATGATGAGGATGACATTGTAAGGATGCCACTATAGCTTAAATGATCCCCATTATTCTAATATGGTCCCGTCATTAGGATACATTCCATGCACATGTCAAAGAAGATGGTCTGGCCTCAGACTAGCATATTCAAAAATAGGGGCAAGTGAAGCCTCTATAATTTTATTAACATATAATTTTATAGATTGGTTTATGATAATGAGTATAAAGGTCATGGATCACAGAAATTAAAATAAATGATACTAAACAAAATGATCATAAATTTGATGACCTCTGACCCAACTGGAGAAACTGCCTCTGTCTTGTGTAAATGACAATGCCCAGATCCTCTTCTTCAATTCTGATGAACTCCTCTAAGACCATGCCTAATTAATGTTACCTGATAACGAGGAGCACATTGAGGTCGACCTATTCCTCCTCTACCTCCAGTTAGTGGAGCAAAGGCCTGCTGCCCTCGCTAAATAGACGGTCTCAACAGAAGCTGCTGTTGAGGATGGCATTGAACTATTCCACCTATTCCATACTAAACTCGAACCACCTATACACCCTAGTTCTGAATATGGATGTGAAATATATAGAAGAAACACGCCATCCCCAAGACCACATGAAGATCATGGGAACCACTGGCACCATAAGAATAAAAAGGAAGCTACTGAGGTCGACTCCCTAATAATCAAAACCATGATATTCATGTCGTATGAGACCAGCAACTGGAAACCCTACCTCTCAATGAACTACACTAGCTCTCATATCATGGTACCCCTCCTCGTGAGTTATTTTTCTTGATCACTTCCTCCTTATTTTGAACCTACTTGTACATTGGATTCATATATAGAGTAATCACATACTGGATCAAATGATGAAGCATCACATCAATTCATTTATCTTGTTTCCCCTCATCTGGAATGACATCTGGAAAAAATGAGGAAGGTTGGGGAAATTTTTTCCATGTTCCCACACTAACGTACTCCCCTACTGAATGAAGATTTGATAATACCTCTTTTCATCTATAATTTTTTATTAAAGGAACTCTGATCGGAACTCCTTCTTTAATTCAACCCAATAAACCTCTACTTCCTTCATCATCCCCATATACAACATCCACCTATGATGTGAATCTCCCCACATTTGACTAACTACCAAAAGAACAAAGTAATTCATCGAAGCCCAAATCAAACTGAAGATGATCCCATGCTCATCGAGCCAGCTTTCTGTCTCCATATATGAAGCACTATCCTCCTATGTTCTCAAAGCCTTCTACAGGAAATCAATCAATATCCCCATCCACTGGTCATCCTCCTCAATTGGATCAACCATCCATCGATCAGTCGGATTATCCCAATGAGACTCAATTCTTTGAGATACATGAGGACAATGATGAGTAACCACATCTAAAATTTAAACAATTATTTCCTAAGCCTATGTTGTATTCAATTTTTTTAAGATTAATTTTACCTCATTTAATTTTTTTCTTAATCATTTAAACCATCCTAAAACTACCCAATTTAAATTAGAACACAATTCATTATTATGCAAGAACCTTTCCTAGGTTCTCTACCTAGCAAGCAATGTAGCATCACCAGGTCATTTTGTAGGCTTATAGTTTATTCATCAGATCATGAGTGGCCCTATAATCACATCTTATAGCCGATCTTATTTCACCTATGTCATGCACAATAATAACCAGGCATGGTTTCTATAAAAACCAATGTAATCCTCAATATGAATAACCCCAACTCCTTATAATATATCAATCACCCGACTTTGATACCATTATGTCCTGATCATGTCCCTCCAAAGATGACCCTCCGGATATGGAAATGATGAAGGCGAGGCAATAACCCCTGAGTCCTGCTTCGAGTAGGCTCTGGGATGGTGACTAGAGCCAAGGGTATACAAATATCATAAAATGGTAGTCATTACACTTAGTTGTAAATAATATTGAGAGGTTATCTGGTTCACCTCCTAAACAATTCAAAGACATATATATATATATATATATATATATACACACAAAGGAATACAATGAAAACCCATCCCACATACCATGATAGATGATGAACTGATACAAATTCAAAATTCTCAAATGTGAAATACTAAAGGAAACACAAAATAGTGTTACAGTAACTGTCAAGATCTAAGATACTAGGGTATATCATGGTCTGTGAAATCCCCTTGGAAACCAATAATTAGATCAATATATATATGGTGTGCATAAAGTATACTTATTTTGAAAGCCAATGTGTCTTGTGCACATGTGGAAGAAGAATACTATTGCTCATATGGGAAAAAATAAGAACCAAATTCCACATTGTAGGTACACTAAACATCCCATGCTCACCAAGTACCACTCACCAAATAATGAAATTCAATTAATTTAATATAATTGACATCAATTTTAGGGTACCGCACACAACTTTCCCACAAATTAGACACTCATAACCTAACAGAAAACATCCTAGTTCTCCCACATCATTTGAATCCACCACATGATGACCCACCCACACACACACATGGGCCTCCCAAATCACATCTGTCACACATACACTGGTTCCAAAAAGTACCTTGCTTCCCTCCCACAAAAAAAATGGGCCCCAAAACATCATCACATATCCCCCGAAGACACCTATTCTATAAAACACAACACAATCCACCCGAAAATACATCAAAAACAAAATAAATCCATGCTAATTTGAATGAAAGATTGGTAATAAAAACACATCCAACCAATAAGACACCTTGGAAAGAATAACACATCTTGTCCTGAAGACACCTGGGAAAGAACAAATGTCTCGTACACACATGGGTCTCACAAACCAAAACCCACCTATAGAATATTGGGCTATCACCACCTAGAAGGCATAGCATGAAAGAGTGGGGGACTAACAATCCATCCTCCCACCGGGTTTTTTGAGAAAGACACTAACCACCGTGATAATGCGCATGTTCAGAACATACTAGTCAAAAATAGTGGGGTGCATAGAAAAATCACAAGGAAAATACAGGTATTTAAATATGTCAAAAAAACCACTCAAGAAAAACATATTGTAACACCCCAAGCTTCCACGGTATGTTTCCCTTTGAAAAATGCAAGGTCGTGCATTGTATGCAAATTCGAGATTCTAACACACCACAACCAATCAAACTAGCAGTTATGAAGAGTAATACCTACTTTTTGAAATTGTATAAATTTTATCTTTTGAGATGAACTTTATTTTTGGATTCGTAATATCGAAATTATCTTAGGGTGAAATTTTGGTACTTTTCAGATAACTTTCATATTTTGATGAATAGTGAAAATTACTAAATTTTAATTAAAAACACCTTTTTTAATCGAAATAATTAATAGTGATAAATTATTAATTTGAGTGGTTTTAAAGTATATTTAGAATATATTTTTACCATTCAATACAATGTTGGTAATTGGATGTAATTTCACATTTAAACCAGACATAAACAAGTGTCAATCTTTTGATAGTTATTGTTTCTTAAAATCATGTTATTTGTTTTGACGACTGGAATGAATTTTTAAATTAATTAATGAAACTGATATATTATGAATTTGGTAAAATAGACATCATTTTTTATTCATAATATCAAATATATCTTGAGACTAAATTTTGGTATTTTTCTGGAAGCTTTCATTTTTGATGAATAGTGAAACCACTATGTGGTAGTTAAAAAACTGATTTTTTCATAAAACTAAATTTTACCGCTTTTGTGAGTGGAATTTAGAAAATCCGAGAGACATGGTAAATATCAAGGAGTAAAATGTGGTTCAATGAGTTGAAAATAATTTTTGGTGAATTGTATATTTTTACTTTTATTTACCACGGTTAAAAGTAAATAGGGTAATTAAGGGTAAAAATGATATTAATATTACCCTAACACATCTCATAATTCTATTGGACAAGTTTATATCTACTAAAAACAACCTTAGAAGTAAAATATTATCATTTATGTCCACTTTTATTAGATTAGAACATTTATTATTATTTAATTCAAAGAAGAGTTAAAAGAGTTAAAATCAATGTTTATTTACTAAAACATTTGTAATATAGGGTTATACATAAGATATATTCGATTTTAAATATTAATTAGAATGATAAAAATATTTCTTACATAATGGTATTTTATTTATAATTTTTATACATTACACAATTTAATTAATAAATGACACAATGGTGATGCAGTAATTACGTAATTAATGAAATATTAAAATAAATGATATTATAAATATAAAAATAAATTTAATTTGAGAATTTTTTTGAATTACACTTTTTTTAAAGGTTAATATGACAGATTAGGATTGATTATATAAATTTGTTTCGAATTAATAATGTTGTTATGAATTTATCAAAAACAAAATACCCAATAGTGTCAAAATTGACATAAAAGAGTGTTTAAAACAAATATTATATTATTAATTTATATTCAATTCCAAAAAATCTAGGGTTCATCCAAGAGACCTATATCAAGATAAGTGTATCATTAATGGACCACTTGGGGGTCTCTTGTATGCATATAGTATGTTTATTAACCATATAATATAAAAATACAAAGAGACATTGTAAAAGAGAAACTAATTAACTAAGAGTTAATACATAATGATAAGGTTAATATAATGACCCAAACCTGTATAAATTCTATTGTTAGAGTGGTTTTCAACCCATACCCACCTTAAACTTTAAATAATCTACCTTTCATCCATTAGAAACCAAATATGAATTTATTATAAAATAATATTTTTTGCTTTTCCAAAGGTGCCCCTCACCCTTCTTATAAAAGGGCACTCCACCTTCTCACTAATTGACATATTCAAATCCTTTTTATCGACCAAACCCTGCCCACATACTCTCTCAACTTCCCTCACTACAACCTAGAGGCCTTATTGTGATCATAATGCCAACCTAAAGAGCCTTCTTGATCAAATCAAAAGGAAGAACCCGAAGAAGAGGTAATGTTTTCACCACCATCTTTCAAGTTCCTTTCTTCTTCAACTTATTCTTTCATTGTTATTTATATTCTAAAAAAATAACTCCAATATCTTCTATATACTGTGATGTTATTATAAATATGGTACAACCATATTCAGTATTCTATACATCCTTTGAATGGCATGTCACCATACATGCGTACGTATGGCTTACCGTCTCCACGTCGTGCTGTAATTGTCATTAAATAAATTATTATATGGATGGGTATAATAATGATGTTTAATACATTTAAATAATAAATATAACATGATAATTATTTTATATATATGATATACCATCCAATTATATATTATTTAAACATCAAAAAATGATATTGTCGCTCGTGCGTACGTACGGACTACCGTCTCCATGAACGCGATGAGATTCATTCTCCCTCATATACATTCAAGTATAATTTTCATTTGATGATTAAAAATAATGTTTAAGGACTTGATATAATTCTAGATATGAATAAGATACAACATATCCATAACAAACACGTCTTACGTAACAAAGAATATAAAGGAAAACGAGTAAGTTAACACCCGAAATGACGATAATACTAAGATATTATTAAAAAATAAATGTTAAAAGATCATATATGATATCATATTAATGTAAATGATTTTTTTATAATTAAATAACAATTATTTCCCCATTATAAATAAGGTTAACCTACCGTCTACCAAGAAAAAATACAAAGTAAGGGGTTTCTTATCTCACTTTTTATTCCGTGAGATTTCCATTGTTCACCACTTATTTATTGCATGTGGTGTGTGTACTTCCCATGACTGTATTCATTGTGTAATATACATTAATTTATTTATATTTTCATCACCATTGTATTATCCTTCTTTCATGGGTGTATGTTTCGTAATTTACCAATTTGATAAGGGAATTTGAAATTTCAATTTCCATTTATTCGGCTTTACGCATATTTCATTGATTATTTTACTCCAAGATTATGTGTGGAATCACTATTCATTTGATTATGTCTTATTTACACTACCCTTTCTATGGATATACATTTGATACACATAATCACTCCATTGATAAATTCCCATGTCTTCGATATGAGCATGATAAGAGTAATTTTAACTCAATCTCCATTTGTTGAGTTAAATATTCAAATCATTGGTGTTGTTTTTACAAGTATATGTGTGAATGTCCTCTGATTTATTTACACTTAATATCCAATCATTTTGAGTGTATTTATATTTGTCACACATAATTATGTTGTTGATTTATTCTTAACCTAAGGATACATTATTTATAATAGATTTCATCTCAATTTACATTCCATTGAGACTTCTTTGTTTTTATACACCAAATAAATTTTTTGTGGTTTATATAATTTACTTTGACATAGTATATATTGAATCCCTTTATTATCATGATATTAAAAAGTTTTTATTACCTCAATTTTTTGTATTCAAGTGTCTCTCTTTTGGTTAGAATCTCTAACTAAAATAAAATTTTTAAATGTTTGAAATACTTATTCTTCTAAATCTTTCTCATTAATGTCCATGTTTTAAAAATGGTTTTAAGGATTTATTTATAAGGACATTAATGTTTTCAAATTAAAATTCCTTTTGTAAGTTTCAAAGTGGTATGGGACACATTGATTCTAAAATCTATTTGAAATGGATTCTTGACAAATACTGTGACTTATAAATTATTTCATGAAAAAGGGTGATATTTCACTCTAATATTATTGATGATTATTTTCATCTATATCAATATCCTTCATTATTCTTGATTGTGGTTAGTCTGATACAATACAATCTTCCATATTGTATCGAATGAGCAATGTTTGACTATGGATGTGCTATTTTTATACCATTCATGGTTTGTGGATAATGTTTTGACATTTTTATGCTAGTTTTAATACGAATGTTTATGTTATGTTAAACCTATTCATATGAGGAATGCATTAGACTTAGTAAGTGATGGGTGGAGCCCTCTATAGCTACTCGATGCATCAGTAAGTCTCATGAGACAAACTAGTTTCTTGGCACAAGGCCTTGACAAATTGTTATTTGTAGTCTTGGCATGAGGCCTTGGCTACGTGGTTATAATAGTCTGGCATTATGCATTCCATCATTATGAAAGTGCTTATTAATATTTTCATGTGATTATTCGACTAGTAGAATATCAATGTGAATAATTAAATGGAATTATTTCATTTTATCCTTACCATATTATGCTGAAGTTCAAGTTTAAATGGCTTTTTTAGTTATACATTGCCTTAAATTTTTTTGTTTATTTATGAAAGTTTCCTCTATATTATTATCCTGACTAAGCATCTGAGCTCACCCCTTTCAATGTTTTATTTTTCCAGGATGTGAAGAAGTATTTTATGAATGACCTGAAGGGATAGTATGAGGGGATATGAAGACAATATGTTGTTGTAGTTTTTCACATATTGATGTAATGTAAACATTATGAATATATCTAGTGTTTCCAAGGCTACAAAACTAATCGGTCTTCCGAGTCTTGATCTTTCTTGTGATCATTCCAATGTTACATAATAATGCACCAACTCAGGGTATATAGGGTCGGGGCGTTATAGTTGGTATCAGAGGAAGTTTAGTAGGAACATTGGAAGTTAGATTTAGATAAACTCTGATTAGAGAATGTAGACCAAAGATGAACCTTGAGGATTAGTATAGAAGAACTTCCTAGAATATTGGTATTGTAGAGATTTTGTGAGTTTTCCGAGAAATACATCCCTATCTGGATACAAGCACGTAGAGGCGGCTCTGGAATAGATGTACCTATGGGTAAAACCTGAAAACAACGCTTTAAGATAGATTCGAAAGCGAACTGGTGCACGACAACGGGCCTTGCAACACTCTTGGTTACGACACTCCCGAGGGATATTCTTAGGATAATTTACATTTTCTTTAGAAACCTATTTGAAGTATTATATATATAAGATGAGAGTAAATGACGTTGGTTAATCCTAATGTGTTTCAAATTAAAAATATGGTGACATGTTAATCTCTAAATGATTTTATGACTACTGTTACTCATACAATGCTTTCTGGTTTTAGTCAATGGATGAATTCCAAGGAAGTCATTGTGACTTTGAGAATGATGTACAAGGTGGGAACGGTGGTGGAAATGAGAAAAAAATGGAATGTTGATAGGGGTAAAAGATATCATCTTTATGCCAAATAAATTTTCCAAAAATATGATGAACAATATATATATAAACCAAATCCGGCACTCAACAAAGAAGAGAAAGGTGATGAATGATAAGAGCTCCAGTAGTGGACTCCATGGAGAAAGGAATCCTCAAATTCCATCATTCAGGATATGTGGAAGGAGACACCGAGGAAAGTGTCTCAATGGGACAAAGAAATGATTTACGTGTGGGAAGGAAGGACATAAAGTGAAGAATTGCAGAAGAAAAATGAAGTGTACTATGGAGAAAGATAAAAATGGTCCAAAGAATCCATTTACAGTCATTTTCCATAAATGTAGGGGAACTAGCCATTACTCGAGTGAATTCCCTATTCTATATGATATTTTCTTGGTCAAAGAAGAAGCTATGTGCGAATAAATGGTTGGAAAAATGTTTAAAAAGTTTTAGTGCTCCTTGTTGATGGGTTTGCTTTGGAATAATTTTCTCTTGTATGTTTAACCCTTCAGTTTTCCTTGTGAGAATGATATTTGAGGAAGAATTATGTTTTCTCTTGTGGAAATAGTTATAAATAACCATTTGGTTTTATATGATCATTGGGTTTGAGGAAATTATATGTTATTATAATTTGGGATGAAAATTCAAGGTGTGAGATAAGATTTGTTGTTAAATTATGTTATGGTTATTTTGAGGAATTTATCTCAATTTGGTAATGTTATAAAATATGGATTTTGAAAAGGGACAACACGCAGACCGTGTGACAACCCGTCGCGTCAGACAAAGATGTGGGAATCAAACCCACAACCAAAGTGCGATTGAGATTTATCACCTACCACTGGACTACATGAATTCCCTGGTTAGTGTGACTATTATTTTTAGTTAAATGATTTTATTGATCAACAATAATTTGATTTGGGGTCTTATGTCTTATCAAATGAATACCCTTAGTATAGGAAAATGATTTGGTGATTAAGTGATAAATGTTATTTTGGAAGTTGTTCTCTTTGTTGTGAACACTATATGCCTAAGGAAAATAGAATAGTATGGGATTTAATTAGAAGAGTAATGGTGGATTTTTATCTATTTTTTTATTGTGGATTTATAGAGATTTTGGTTATTAATGGAAATGATTAGGTTAATTACTTTTAAGTATGTGACCCTAAGATTAATTAATGTCATTTGGAGATAAAATTTAACATGGAAGACTAAATTCTTATAAGTTTTGGGTTTCAATATTAGTTTGGATTATATTGAAGGATTTTAAGGACAATTGATTATTGAATGGTATTTATTTAACTTTGGGGTATTGATGGTTTAATTTTAGAAATTAAGATTAGTGTTTTTTTTCTCTAATGGAATATCCATTTGGGTGATCATCAGATATCATACTAACCATTTTGGTTTTGATTAATCTCTAAAGACAAGGTAAGTATATAGTTTATCCTACGTGGATCATGTATTTCTATAGATGTTTATTCTAGCTCTTCCATTGTGACCAAGTCTTCTTGAATACTCATTGTTCAAAAAAAAAATGAGTTAGTGGTAAAAAATTATAAAATAATGATACTCTACATAAAAAGTATGTATATCTCTTTATGTTCTTATTCAATATCATAAATGAATTCCTCACCCTTATGTAAGGCAACTTAAAACAAAAAATGTTGTCCGTTTACTTTTCCAACTCGGAGACTAATGACCGTTTGTCCCAACACAAGTTTGTGATTTTCTTATTGTTAACTTTATCCTGATCATGTTTTCTATCCCTCTACATCAGAATTTAAAATTTACATTATCGTCCATATCCATGTTTTCCTACATGGAATCCTAGTATGGGTTATCTTGGGTGACCTTTATACATATCTTCCTTTCTTTTAAAGTGATAGATTTATTGACTCCTTTTCCGATGTGGGACTTTCCATTATATTATGAATCCCAATATTAAAAAAATTACGAGGACGAAATTTATTGATGGAGGGGAGAATGTAACACCCCAAGCTTCCACAGTACGTTTCCCTTTGAATAATGCAATGACGTGCATTGTACGCAACTTCGAGATTCTAACACACCACAAGCAAAGAAACTAGCCGTTATGAATAGTAATACCAAATTTTTGAAATTTTATAAATTTTATCTTTCCAAATGGACTTCATTTTTTGATTCATAATATCGAAATTATCTTAGGGTGAAATTTTGGTACTTTTCGGATAACTTTCACATTTTGATTAATAGTGAAAATTACTAAATTTTAATTAAAAACAATATTTTTAATAGAAATAATTAATAGTGATAAATTATTAATTTGAGTGGTTTTAAAGTATATTTAGAATATATTTTTACCATTTAAAACAATTTTGTCCATTGGATGTAATTTCACATTTAAAACAGGCATAAACAAGTGTCAATCTTTTGATAGTTATTATCTCTTAAACACATGCTATTTGTTTTGACGACGGGAATTAATTTTTAAATTAATTAATGCAACTGATCTGTTTTGAATTTGTTAAAATAGACAGAATTTTTGAATTCATAATATCAAATATATCTTTGGCCTAATTTTTGGTATTTTTCTGGAAAATTTCATTCTTTGATGAATAGTGAAACCACTAAGTGGTAGTTAAAAAACTGATTTTTTCATAAAACTTAATTTTACAACTTCTGTGAGTGGAATTTTGAAAATCCAAGAAACACAGTTAATATCAAGGAGTAAAATGTTGTTCAATGAGATGAAAATAATTCTTTGTGAATAGTAACTTTTTAATTTTATTTACCACGGGTAAAAGTAAATAGGGTAATTAAGGGTAAAAATGATATTAATATTACCCTAACACATGTACTAATTCTATTGGACAAGTTTATCTCGACCAAGAACAACCTTAGTAGTAAAATATTATCATTTAGGTCCACTTTTATTAGATTATGACATTTATTTTTATTTAATTCAAAGATGAGTTAAAAGAGTTAAAATCAAAGTTTATTTACTAAAACATTTTTAATATAGGTTTACACATAAGATAAATTAAATTGTAAATATTAATTATAATGATAAAATTATTTCATACATAATGGTATTTTATTTATAATTATTAGACGTTAAATAATTTAATTTATTTATGACACAATGGTTATCCAGTAATTACCTATTTAATGAAATATTAAAATAATTGATATTATAAATATCAAAATAAATGTAATTTGAGACTTTTTATGAATTACACTAATTTTCTAGGTTAATATGACATATTATTATTGATTATATAAATTTATTTTGACGTAATAATGTTTTTATGAATTTAAAAAAAAATACCCAATAGTGTCAAAATAGACATAAAATATTTTTTAAAACAAATATTATACTATTAATTTATATTCAATTCCTAAAAATCTATGGTTCGGCCAATATACATATATAATGATAGTTTTATCATTAATGGACCACTTGGTGGTCGATTGTATGTATATAGTATGTTTATTAACTATATAATACAAAAATACAAAGAGACATTGTAAATGTGAAACTAATTAACTAAGAGTTTATACTTATAGATAAGGTTAATATAATGACCCAAACCTGTATAAATTATATTGGTTGAGTGGTTTCAGACCCATCCTGACCTTAACCATTATATAATCCACTTTGTATCCATTAGAAAAAAAATATGAATTTATTATAAAATAATATTTTTAGCATTTCCAATGGTGCCCCTAACCCTTCTTATAAAAGGTCACTCCCCTTCTCACTAATTCAAACATTCAAAGCCTTTTGGATCGGCCAAACCCTGCCCAAATACTCTATCAACATACCTAACTACAACTTAGAGGCCTTAGTTTGATCAGAAAGCCAACCTATAGAGCCCTTTTGATCAAATCAAAAGGAATAACCTGAAGAAGAGGTAATACTTTCACCACCCTCTTTCAAGTTTCTTTCTTCATCAACTTCTTCTTTCTTTGTTATTTCTATTCTAAAATAATAACTACAGTTTATTATATATACTGTGATGTTATTATAAATATGGTACAACCATATTCAGTATTTTATCCATCCTTTGAATGGCATGTCACCATACATGCGTACGTACGACTTACCGTCTCCACGTCGTGGTGTAATTGTCATTCAATAAATTATTATTTGGATGGGTATAATAATGATGTGTAATTCATGTAAATAATAAATATAACATGATAATTATTCTGTCTATATGATATACCATCCAATTATATATTATTTTAACATCAAAATAATGATATTGTCGCTCGTGCGTACGTACGGACTACCATCTCCACGAACACCATGAGATTCATTCTCCCTCGTATCCATTAAAGTATAATTCTCATTTGATGATTAAAAATAATTTTTATAGACTTTATATAATTCTGTATATGAATAAGATACAACCTATCCATAACAAACATGGCTTACGTAACAAAGAATATAATGGAAAACGAGTAAGTTAACACCCGAAATGACGATAATATTAAGATATTATTAACAAATCAAGGTTAAAAGATCATATATGATATCATATTAATGTAAATGATTCTTGTATAATTAAATAACAATTATTTCACCATTATACAGGAGGATAACCTACCTTCAACCAAGGAAAATGTACAAAGTAAGGGGTTTCTTATCTCACTTTTAATTCCGTGACATTTCCATTGTTCACCACTTATTTATTGCATGTGATGTGTGTACTTCCCATGATTGTATTAATTGTGTAATATACTTTAATTTATGTATATTTTCATCATCATTTTATTATCCTTATTTCATGGGTGTATGTTTTGTATGTTACCGAATTGATAATGGAATTTCAAATTTCAATTTCTATTCATTCGGCTTTACGCATACTTCATTGATTATTTTACTCCAATATTATGTGTGGAATCACTATTCATTTGATTATTTCATATTTACACTCCCCTTTATGTGTATATAATTTTGATACACATAATCACTCCATTGATAAATTCTCAAGTCTTTGATATGAACTTGATAAGAGTAATTTTAACTCAATCTCCATTTGTTGAGTTAAATATTCAATTCATTGGTGTTGTTTTTACAAGTATATGTGTGAATGTCCTCTGATTGATTTACACTGAATTTCCAATCATATTGAGTGTATTTATATTTGTCACACATAATTATGTCTTTGATTTATCCTTAATCTAAGGATACGATCTTTATAATAGATTTCCTCTCAATTTACATTCCATTGAGTCTTCTTTGTTGTTATATACCAAATCACTTTTTTTCGTGTATATAATGTTCTTTGACATTGTATATCATGAATCCCATTATTCTCATGATATTATAGAATTATTATTACCTCAATTATTTGTAATCAAGTGTCTCTCTTTTGGTTACAAACTCTATCTAAAATACCATTTTTAAATGTTTTAATGAATTATTCTTCTAAATCTTTCTCATTAATGTCCATGTTTTAAAAATGGTTTTAATGATTTATATATATGTAAAATAATGTTTTAAAATTAAAATTAATTTTAAATGATTCAAAGTGGTATGGGATACTTTGATTCTGAAATATATTTCAAATGGATTCTTGACATATAGTGTGACTTTTAAATGATTTCAAGAAAACGGGGGATATTTCACTATAATAGTTTTGATGATTAATTTCATCTATGTCAATGTCCATCATAATTCTTGATTGAGGTTAATATAACACAATAAAATTTTCCACAATGTATCGAATGAGTTATGTTTGACTGTGGATGTTCTATTTTTATACCATTCATGGTTTTTGGATAAATTTTTGACATTTCGTATGATAGTTTTAATACGAATGTTTATGTTATGTTAAACCTGTCCATATAAGGAATGAATTGGACTTAGTAAGTGAAGGGTGGAGCCTACTATAGCTCCTCGATGCATCAGTAGGTCTCATGAGAAAAAGTAGTGTCTTGTCCCATTGCCTTGACAAAATATTATTTGTAGTCTTGGCACGAGGCTTTGGCTACGTGGTTATGATTGTCTGGAATTATGCATTCCATCATTATGAAAGTGGTTATTAAAATTTTCATGTGATTATTATACTAGTAGAATATCCATGTGAATAAGTAAACTACATTATTTCATTTTATCCTTTCCATATTATTCTAAATTTCATGTTTAAAAGGCTTATGTTTTTGTTATACATTGCCTTAAATTTTTATGTTCATTTATTAAAGTTTCTGTTATATTGTTATCCTTACTGAGCATCTGAGGTCACCTCTTTCAATGTATTATTTTTCCAAGGATGTGAGGAAGTATTTTATGAATGACATGTAAGGATAGTATGAGTGGATATGAAGACAATATGTTGTTTTAGTTTTTCACTTATCGATGTAATGTACAATTTATGAATATATATAGTGTTTCCAAGGCTACTAAACTAATCGGTCTTCCAAGTCTTGATCTTTCTTGTGATCATGCCAATGTTAAGTAATAATGCATCGACTCTGGGTATCTAGGGTCGGGGCGTTACACATATGATTTCCCCAATAGAGAAAATATCATAACTACGACATTTGCTTCTACCTCTAAATGAACAACCCCAAACAACAACCCAAGAAAACATATTCACATTCCCAAAAAAAATTATTTTACGAATTATTTATTTGTTAAAAAGTTAATTTATTTGTTCCACCAATCACTGGTATATTACTAATTTAATTAATCATATTTTATTGATTTTATATTTTAGAAATTATTCGGAAAAATTTTGAGATCAGGAATTGAGAAGACATTAAATTTAGAGGCCCAAGGTTCCTGGAACAATTTGTTGAAAAATGTTATGTTTTAAGTAGCATGTGATCACAAAATTCCAGATAATGTCTAATATCTATCAAATGGTTCCACAAAATAAAAATTGGATGGATCAGTTGGGATCATAATGGTGGGTTTACCCTAGGATAAACTTATCTTTGGTTGGTGCTAGAATTCTAATGAAAATTTTACTAACGACGTCACCAAAAAAATATTATAAAAAATATTATTTGTTAAAATAATAATAACTCAATAATGGTAACATAGTATGGAAATATGAGACCACTGTAGAGTTTTTAATGTGGTGTTCTTCTTATGGAAGGACTAACATTGGCTGGTGTAGGTCATATGTGAAATTTTTTTAGTCATTTTAAAAAATAAAACAAAATAAGATTTATTTTATTTACCATTACACAATGACATAGTGAAACATCCTTTTTTATAATCAATCGTCATATAATTCAGTGTTATCACCATAACTGTATAATTCCTCTAATGCCTAGAGATAGAACCCTATCCAACGAGTGATGTTGGATCAAATATCAGATCATGGATCATCACATTAATGAAGATAGAGGATCTCTTCAAAAAAGGCCATAAAACCACTCTTATTCAATGACTGATCCTATTTGTGGTAGAGATTTTATTTTACTATTTGGATTCCCCATTATGAAATTCAATGAGGAATGTGGACCAACCCATGAATAAGTTGACCCATGATTTGAGCATTTGCAGGGTGGATATTTATTGAGGGGCTTAAAAGGGAGATAAATCATTCGGATAATTTTGTCTCTTTATTTATCCTTATAAGGAAAATTAATCAAGGCTGATATAATCAAACGTTGAGGATCATTCCTCGGGTATTCTAGGTGACTATATCTTCCCCTGTTGTTAGGGTTCTTCACTGTCGGACCCTCTTGGTTGTGGATCAAATTGTTAGGAGGTTCCAAAAGAAATGGGACCCTCGAATTGGTGGAAATAAGAAATAGAGGTGACATCGATGTAGAAGATGACCCATGTGTCATGGATATGGTTTTAATATTGATTTTTTAGCACTTGTGGAGGCCTAGTGATCCATGTAAGAGATCTCCAGCATTCTGGTGCTAGTGACCATCAACTATTGTGGCATACGACGACCGTACTCTTGTGGGAGATGGTATGTACTACAACACAACATCATATATGAGGCCTCCTGGCCCCTTGTGGTGGCCGCAGGATGTGGTAGTCACCACGGGGGAGTAATTGAGGGGTGTGGATGCAGAGCATAGGCCATATAGTTTGGGCAGTCCTAGCCATATAGGTAGGGTAGGACTTGAAGATATGTGTCATCCCAAGTGTCCCAAGACCATGAAAATAGGGTTGGGACCTGCTGGAGTGGGTCAGGTCAACCCTGTGGAGTGGATTGGACCCAGGAATCTGGTTGGTCCCTAGCGGCTTGACCGGGCCACATTCGATTGTAATCTATGGTTGAATAAAGTACCATGTAGCCAAGAAAAATGGGTCATGGTAAACCACCATGTTCGGTGGACGAACCACCATGTTGGTACACAAGCTATATGGACCCTTTTTAATTTTCAAACACCGGTAAAATTCACATCGTGTTCCAATTTGATGAACCATTTACAACATTCAGACCCTTCTGACAAGATGAACCTTTTTGGATATCCGGAGATGGTTTCTGTGTAAGTGTAAATATGAAATATTGGTTTGGGGGGCTATGTTCTCTTAGAATAAGAATGGTTTAAGGGGAATCCTATGGATGGTTTTGACATAGATATAGGGTGTCTCATGTAGATTTTTTGACTCCTAATGACTTTGTGTATTATAGATACTGGGAGTCTTATAGAGAATGTGTGACTCCCAAGGACTGCGTGTCTTATATAGATTGTGTATCTCATGGAGGCTATGTGACTCCCAAATACATTGATTCTTTAAAAAATATTTGTCTCATGGAGACTGTGTGTCTCATTGGAGAGAGTATATCTGGATATTCTTAATATATATGTTATGGGCATATTTCTTTAAGGATATGACTGTACTATTACATTGTGGAATTTCTGATGCAGTATTTCATTCATGGTATTTATTTTTTGTATTTTATTTATGGTATTTCTATTTTGGTATTTTTGGTGGGGTATTTATTAGTTGTTGTTTCCATTATGGTATTCATTAGCAGTTTCGGGGTGCCTTACAGAGTATCATTTTACTCACCCATGCAAGGTCTTTGCCCACACATGTCGTGGCTTGTGTTGATGACTGACCATCTGAAATAATCTTCGGAGGACTATGACCATAAAAATTATCGTGACTTCAGGATGTCCAAGATATTCTTACGGATTTGAGCAGTAGGCCAAGTATCATTGACTATACGATGGAATTTTTGGTTTTTATACTTTTCTTTTTTAGGGAATGTATTCTAGCATAGTTAACATCACATAACATTACATTCCTATTGTAGATTTTTGGTTGGGATATAGTGTAAGAATTCATTTTCACCCCTAGTGTTTTTACATTTTTGATTTAGTGGGTTGGAGATGTGTCCATTTGTATAGGTACTAAATAAAATGACTCCCATTTGTGAGATATGCCTTCTCAGTTCTATTCACTAGTCCCTATCTTATAAGAGGTGTGAATGGGGTTGTCAAGAAACAAGACCCTCTGGGACTGGTCATGACAGATTTATAACAAAGATGGTTTGTTCTATCTTTGGACCAAGAGTCAGTGAGTTTATTTTGTGGAAAAAGTGTTTAGTGTTTTCTGATTTGATTTCTGGTGTGGAAATCTAGTGTTGGGGTGGTGGAAAACATATCTGCACACCCGAAATCTAATTTCCTATGTTCGAATCAGTACATGAAAACACTAGTAGTTTGGAAAAATAATTGTACATGAATTATATATAAATGGTTTTTTGTTTTCAATTTCCTTGATTCAGCTCTCTGTATATACTCTATTGGTCATGTTACATCTTGTTTTATTAGTATATGCCTCCATGTAAATAGTGGGACAAGATTATATTGAGTGATCATGAGGATGATATTCCCAGTGATGTGACATCGATATAGAGGAATGTTCCAGAGATAGAACCTACAGGTGGTTTTCAAGTGATTCCACAAACTGTTGTGTAATAGTTACTAACTGAATTACTGACTAAGGATGCATGTATAGTGAGTGCATTTCACATGTTCTACAATCATTTATATTGTAACTCCCCGACCCCAGTTACCCAGAGTCGGTGCATTATTTCGTAACATTGGCATGATCACTAAAGATCAAGTCTCGAAAGACCGATTAGTTTAGTAGCCTTAGAAAAACTACATAAATTCATAAGTCTTACATTACATCATAAAGTAAAACAAAACTACAACAAAATCTTGTCTTCATAACCCCTCATAATATCCCTAGAGTTCATTCATAATATACATCTTCACATCTTGGAAAAATTAAAACATTGGAAGGGGTTAGCTCAGATGCTAAGTAAGGATAACAATATAGCGGAATCTTTCATAAATAAACATAAACATTTAAGGCAATGTATAACTAAAAAAACCTTTTAAACTTGAACATCAGTATAATATGGAAAAAGTAAAATGAAATAATTCCATTTACTTATTCACATGGATATTCTACTAGTCGAATAATCACATGCAATATCAATAACCACTTTCATAATGATGGAATGCATAATGCCAGAGTATCATAACCACGTAGCCAAGGCCTCGTTCCAAGAATACAAATATGATTTTGTCAAGGCCTCATGTCAAGACACTAGTTTTTCTCATGAGACCTGCCAATGCATCGAGGAGAAATAGTGGGCTCCACCCATCACTTATTATGTCCAATGCATTACTCATATGAACAGGTTTAAACATATCATAAACCATAGCATAATAGTATCACATAAAACATGCATAAAGGAAACATAACATTTCCACATTTCAATCACAAGATATCAATACAATACATTTATATGATAAAAAAACACATTAAAAACCATTTTCAATACCAAAATAAAATAAAATTAATACTTTGTATTTATTTTTCTTTTAAAAAAGTTTATGGCTTGTAGAGGAAGCTGAAACTCAAATAATGGTCATGGCGGTGGAGAAGTCGTTGTCGCCGCATACTTATGAAAAAAAACATTTCCTTTTGTTGTTTAGTAAAATGATTCGTAAAAAAAATATTCCTTTTGAATAAACATAAAATTAAAAGGGTTTTCTACACCGTATAAAATAATGATGTGTATAAACCAAAATATGCCTCAATGAATGGAGATTGAGACGAAGTCCCTTACAAAGATCGTTTTTTAAATAAAATAGATATATTATGTATATTAACTATAAGTACACATAAAGAAAGTAAAAATACATGATTGGAAATAATAATATCATGACATAATTTGAAATTAGGAGATTAACCCAAAGAACAGAAATCGGGTTAAGAAGTTCCCTTACCTCGTGTCCAACTTGACTCGATTGTTCATTATCCTCCTGAATAATAAACTAGAGTTTATTTATAATTTCTTTAGAAAATTTTTCAAGATTATTATTCCTTTTATATCACTTATTACTATGTTATGAACATTATGTAATTATTTAAGTTAATAACGGTCGTTTTGTCGATCTTTGGTACTTGAGTCAAAAATAAACTTCTTATAATTAAAAGTTGTTCATGTGGTGAAATATCCATTATATCTAGAATTATATTCATGGTGTTGATGTCATATATATCATATATATCCAGTATATACATTCATTTATAAAATTACATAACATTTAGAGGTAAGAAATGAAATGCACCGTTCATGGAGACGGTAAGCCGTACGTATGCATGAACGCTACTTTCATTTCTATTACGTATTTAATGGAATGAAATTATAATTATATAAAGGTATACTATAAATACATTATAATATAATGTATAATACCATTTACTCTATCCTTTATACATCCCACATATGGCATTAATGATTCAAATCACTTTGAGGGGGCGGTAGTCCGCACTTCCTAAAATGAAATTATCGCATTTAACCATAACGGAAATCAAAAATGTATACCATAAATGAAAAATACATAGTCATAATGAAAACAAAAACATAATATATATCATATATAAAAATACTGTCATCATAATGGCCACCATGAGAGGAGTTAAAAGAAGATTTAACAATCATCGTTTCGTGAGGTAGAAATTCAACAACCACAGAAACAATATGTTCTTTAACCATTATATGAAGGTGTGTGTAAGTTTAAATCAAATCCTTCTCATAAAAAAATCCTAGTATATTTAAGAAACTAGTGTTGTAAAAAAATAAAGGAATAAAAAGAGTTTAAGGGTTTGGAGAAGCAAAATAAAACAAAATAACATAAGAGAAGACATTACCTTAAAATCTGGTAACTATTTTGGATTTGAGCCAAAGGCTTCCTTGGGAAGAATTCTGCCATAAGTGATGCTTCTAGGAGTAAGAGAGGGAAGTTTAGAGAGTATTTGGGAAGAGGTTGGCCGAGCCAAATGGCTTGAATGTGTGAATAAGGTGGTAGTGGTGGGGGCCTTTTATAAGAGGAGAGAAGGGGCACTCTAGGAAAGTAATGAAATGTTATATTATTATGAAGTGATTTTCGGATTTCAAATGTCCCAAAATTATATATTTCGACGATAAGGTGATATGAGATCAAAATATACTCATAAAATAGGTTTTTGACAAGTGTACGTCTTAGATTTTATATTATATTTTCATTTTATTTAAATCGTTAATTAATGAGGTAATCACTGCATCATCATGGTGTCATAAAAATTTTATTTTATTTTATGGCTAGAAATTATATAAAAAATATCATGACGTAGGAAATTATTTTACCTTTCCAATGAAAATTTCTAGTTGAAATGTTAACTTATATAACCCCATGTAATAATTTTTTTAGTAAAACAACAAATATTTGTGACAATTTTATTTTTTCTTTAAATAAAAAGTTATTAATGTCATTTTATTACCCAAGTGGCTCCATGGGGTCCCCAAGTTGACCCATGGATTGTCTTTGTCGGCCATGACTCACCCAATAAGTGTAGAACATGTGTAAAGGTATTTTCATATTTTTATAATATCATTTTTACCTTAAATTTCTCTAATTACCTTTAATCGTGATTAATAAAACTTAAAAGTTACTATTCACCAAAACATTATTTTAATCCAATTGAACCACATTTTACTTCCCAATTACAATGATGTATGTCAGATTATTTGAAAATCGAATTGCAGAAGTGTTAAAGATTCATTTAAATGAAAAATCAGTTTTTTTAACTACCACTTAGTGGTTTCACTATTCATAAAAAATTGAAGTTTTTCAGAAAAATACCAAAAATTCACCCTAAGCTATATTTGAAATTCCAAATTAAAAAATGATGTCTATTTTAAAAATTTCAAAACCTATAATTTGAATTAGTTTATTTAATAATTAATTCCCACTGTCACAACAAATAGTGTGTTTTTAAGAAACAATATGTTTCAAAAGATTGACAATTGTTTATGTCCAATTTCAAAGTGAAATTAATTCTAATGACCACCATTGGATAAAATGGTAAAAATATATTCTAATTATACTTTAAAAACACTCAATAGTATAATTATTAACTATAAATTATTTTGATTAAAAAAGTTGTTTTTAAGTATTTTTCACTATTCATCGAAAATTCGATGTTCTCAAAAAAATACAAAAAATTCAACATAGGCTAATTTCGATATTACGAATCCAAAAATGAGGTCAATTTTGAAATATAAAATTTATATAATTTCAGAAAGTGGTTATTACTATTCATAACGGCTACCTTGATTGGTCACGGTGTGTTAGAATCTCGAACTTGGGTACAATGGAAGCTATATCATTATTGAAAGAGAAGCATATCGTGGAATCTTGGGGTGTTAAATTCTCCCCTCCTTTAATAAATTACATCATCAAAATTTGAAAAAGTTTTTCGAAAATAAAATGTTGAAAATAGAAAATACCTTTGTGGAAAACCCTACATCGGAAATAAGGTTAATAAAATTTATCCTTAATAAGAGGGAATGGGAAATGGAAAAAGTCACCACTAAATTATGATCTCGATTAAGAGAACATTGGTGGAAATTAGAGACATATAATTGGAGGAAAAACGTAAATATTTTTAGGGAGTGATTGAGTTCATCAATCACAAACAAGTGTAAAATTGAGGGCCTCAAACCCTTCATTCTGTGGTGATTTAAAATATCAGTAGTTCAACAAAACATAAGGTATTATGATAACATATTTTTGGTTTTAATATCCCTTTCTTAAAGTTTAGGAATTAATTTATTCACAGAATAAGATATAAATATTTATATATATGCTTGACAAGTTGAGTTTCAACATTCATCTAATTTCTACCACAAACTCATCCTTCACTCAAAAAGATTATAAAACTCAAAAATATTATATTTATCCTAATCGTACAAGGTTCAAAATATTAACACCTCAAATTAAGATTAGGAAAACTATTTTGTAATAACTAGGGACTTACTGTAGGCTAGTGGAAGGTAATAAAGGCCTATCACACTATGGTTGTGGGTTTGATTCCTGCAGCTTTGTCCGACGCGATGAGTTGTCCCCCAACCTGCAGGTTGTCCTTTTCCTAAAACTATAGTAATATAATATTATAAAAGTAATCTTCAGAAATGTTTTAACCTTAAAATAATACTATCCAAAGTTCAACTTAATCCATTCCAACCTTTATAGTTATCCAAAATACTTCTGTCCAAACTCACAGTCCAAATTTTATAAGGAATGAAAACACAATGAAGATCCTTTTTTCAATGTAATAACATGTGAACACCTTCGTCATGTATTCTTTTAAAACACTGAAACATCATGAATTACCATAAATCCTTTTTGATTACATTCATTATCCCCTATTCCTTATAGAATACTAGATATAATCCTATCCAAAAATGTATGCAAATCATTAATCAGTTTCAAGGAAGTCAAGAATATCCAATATAATTTATCCAAATCAATCTTGTATTATTCCAAATTCACTATCTCGGTATCAGAACCATATTATGGTTTATCTTTCTCTCAACCATATTTTTTCCAAAAACTCAACCTTCTATTGAGTCACTTTTCTTGGTTCCACACAATCTCAAGTCCTTGATAAAATAGTACTGCAGTACAGTCCTCATATACTACATAATTATTATAACCAGTACATCATTGATACAACACTCAAATGACATAATTCATTAATAACAACATATGAACTATAATCATTCCTCCTCATCTCTGGTAGTATCATAACTTTATTATTATCCAATAACATCATTTGGGGCATACTCTGATGATTTGGTAATTGTTGAGCGTAGTGTCCCCACTCCTTGCAGATAAAGCATTATACATTTGAAACCTTTTTCTTACCCTTGCAGTCATGCACTTGGTGTCCTTTTTTCCACAATTATAACAAAATCACATTCCCTTCAGGAAACATCCAAGGTGTTTCTTCCCACAGTTATCACATATTGGAAAATTCTTCTTTCCCCTTGTCCCTTTATCCATCATTCTCTCTTCTATCCTTTTCTTATCTTGCTTCGCTTCAAAGCCATAGGACTCAGAGAATTCTTTACTTATCTTAATAACACATGATACTATTTATTCATATGTTGAGAACACATGGGAGACTATTTCCCTTCTAAATGTTCGATTAATACCGTGAAAGATACGATCCTTATTACTCTTTGTATCATATGTATTACTGGGGTTCACATTCCTTCTACTGGGCTCTTTTTCTATACGATGGCATAAACTAGGTTAGTTTATGAATTTAAATGAATAATTCCAAACTAGTAAAATACATAACATAAATTTAATGGTTTATGGATGTAATCCATAATCATAAAAATGTTTTCTTTGAGGAATAATATACTCATAATCCTTCATAGTGGTTTGTAAATAAAATGAGAATTATCCTAAGCATATGCCCTGGGAGTTTCGTAATCAAGAGTGCAGCAAGGCCCGTTGTCGTGCACTAGTTCATGTTCGAGTCTAGCTCATAGCGGTGTTTTTGGGTTTTACCTCTAGGTACATCTGTGTCAGTGCCGCCTCTACCTTCTCGTATCCAGACAGGGATGTATTGCTCGGAAAACTCACAAAATCTCTCTAATACCAAAATTCTATGATGTTCTTCTTTACTAATCCTAAAAGTTTATCTTAGGGCTATGTGCTATAATCAATGTTTATCTAAATCTTGCTTCCAAGGTTAGTACTAATCTACCTCTGATACCAACTGTAACGCCCCGACCCCAGTATCCCAGAGTCGGTGAATTATTTGGTAACATTGGCATGATCACAAAAGATCATGTCTCGAAAGACTGATTAGTTTAGTAGCCTTGGAAACACTAGATACCTTCATAAGTGTTTTATTACATCATAAAGTAAAAAAAAACTACAACAACATCTCATCTACATATCCCCTCATACTATCTCAGTAGGTCATTCATAATATACTTCCTCACATCCTGGAAAAATTAAAACATTGGAAGGGGTGAGCTCAGATGCTTAGTAAGGATAACAATATAGTGGAAGCTTTCATAAATAAACATAAACATTTAAGGAAATGTATAACTAAAACAAAATCCTTTTAAACATGAACTTCAGCATAATATAAAAATAGTAAATTTAAATAATTCCATTTACTTATTCACATGGATATTATACTAGTTGAATAATCACATGAAATATCAATAACCACTTTCATAATGATGGAATGCATAATGCCAGACTATCATAACCACGTAGCCAAGGCCTCGTGCCAAGACTACAAATAAGATTTTGTCAAGGCCTCGTGCCAAGACACTAGTTTGTCTCATGAGACCTACCGATGCATCGAGGAGCTATAGCAGGCTCCACCCGTCACTTATTAAGTCCAATGCATTCCTCATAGGAACAGGTTTAAACATATCATAAACCATAACATAATTGTATCACATAAAACATGCATAAAGGAAACATAACATTTCCACATTTCAATCACAAGATATCAATATAATACATTGATATAATACAAAAACAATTTCAAAACCATTTTCAATACCAAAATAAAATAAAATTAAAACTTTGTATTTATTTTTCATTTAAATAAGGTTATGGCTTGTAGAGGAAGCTGAAACTCAAATAATGGTCAATGCGGCGAAGAAGTCGTTGTCGCCACATACGTATGAAAAAAACATTTCCTTTTTTCATTTAGTAAAATGCTTCGTATAAAAAAATATTCCTTTTGAATAAACGTAAAACTCAAAGGGGTTTATACACAGTATAAAAGAAAGTTGTGTGTAAAACAAAATATGCCTCAATGAAAGGAGATTGAGGCGGAGTCCTTTACAATGATAATTTTCTAAATAAAATAGATCTATTATGTGTATTCACTATAAGTACACATAAATAAAGTACAAATACAAGATAGGACATAATAATATCATGAAATAATTTGAAATTAGGAGATTAACCCAAAGAACGGAAATTGTGTTAAGAAGTTCCCTAACCTCATGTCCGACTTGACTCGATCATTCTTTAACCACTTAAATAATAAACTAGAGTTAATTTATAATTTTTTTAGAACATTTTTCAAGTTTATTGTTCCTTTTATGTCACTTATTACCATGTTATGATCATTATGTAATTATTTCAGTTAATAATGGTCGTTTTGTCAATCTTTTGGTACTTGAGTCAAAAATAAACTTCATATAATTACAAGTTGTTCATGTGGTGAAATATCCATTATATTTAGAATTATATTCGTGATGTAGATATCATATATATCATATATATTGAATATATACATGCATTTATAATATTACATAACATTTAGAGGTAAGAAATGAAATGCACCGTTCATGGAGACGGTAAGCCGTACGTACGCATAAATGCTACTTTCATTTCTATTTCATATTTAATGGAATGAAATTATAATTATATAAAGGTATAGTATAATTATATTATAATATAATTTATAATACCATTTACTCCATCCTTTATACAACCCACATATTTCATTAACGATTCAAATCACATTGATGGGGCGGTAGTCCGCACTTCCTAAAATGAAATTATCACGTTTACCCATAATGGAAATCATAAAGATATGACATAAATAAAAAATACAGAATCATAAGGAAAACAAAAACATAATATATATCATATATAAAAATAGTTTCATCATAATTTCCACCATGAGATGTGTTAAAAGAAGATTGAACAATCATCGTTTCGTGAGGCAGAAATTCGCCAACCACAGAAACAGTATGTTCTTTAACCATTAGACGAAGGTGTGTGTTAGAGTAAATAAAATCATTCTGAAAAAAAAACCATAGTAAATTTAAGATACTTTTTTTAAAAAATAAAGGAATAAAAATAGGTTAAGGGGTATGAGAATCAAAATAAAACAAAATAACATAAGAGAAGACATTACCTTAAAATAGGGTAACTCTTTTTGATTTGAGCCAAAGGCTACCTTGGAAAGGATTATGCCCAATTTGAGTCTTCTACGAGTAAGATAGGAATGTTTAGAGAGTATTTGGGCAGATTTTGGCCGAGAAAAATGGCTTGAATGTGTGAATATGGTGGTACTTGTGGGATCCTTCTATAAGAGGAGAGGAGGGGCGCTCTTGGAAAGTAATGAAATGTTACATTATTATGAAGTGATTTTCGGATTTCAAAGGTCCCAAAATTATATATATCGAGGATAACATGATAAGAGATCGGAATATACTCATCCAATTGGTTTTTTATAAGTGTATGTCTTAGATTTTACATTATCTTTTCATTTTATATAAATCTTTAATTAATGAGGTAATCGATGCATCATCACGGTGTCATAAAAATTTAAATTTATTTAATGTATAAAAATTATATAAAAACTATCATGAGGTTGGAAATCTTTTTATATTTCCAATGAATATTTATAGTCGAAATGTTAACCTATATAACCCCATGTAATAATTGTTTAAGTAAAACAACACATGCTTGTGAGAATTTTATTTTTATTTTAAATAAAAAGTTATTAATGTCATTTTCTTACCCAAGTGGATCCATGGGTTCCCCAATTTGACCCATGGATTTTCATGGTCTGCCATGACTCACCCCATAATTTTAGGACAAGTGTAAAGGTATTTTCATATTTTTATAATATCATTTTTACCTTAAATTTCACTAATTACCTTTAATCGCGATTAATAAAATATAAAAGTTACTATTCACCAAAAAATTATTTTAATCCCATTGAATCACATTTTAATTCCTAATGACAATGATGTATGTAGGATTTTTGAAAATCAAATCATAGAAGTGGTAACGTTTCATTTAAATGAAAAATCAGTTTTTTTAACTACCACTTAGTGGTTTCACTAATTATCAAAAATTGATGTTTATCAGAAAAATACCAAAAATTCACCCTAATCTATATTTGATATTCCAAATTCAAAAATGATGTCTATTTTAAAAAATTCAAAACATATAAGTTGAATTAATTAATTTAATAATTAATTCTCGTTGTCACAACAAATAGCATGTTTTTAAGAAACCGTATGTATCAAAAGATTGACAATTGTTTATGTCAAATTTCAAAGTGAAATTAATTCTAATGACCACCATTGGATAAAATGGTAAAAATATATTCTAATTATACTTTAAAACCGCTCAATAGTATAATTTATCACAATAAATTATTTTGATTTAAAAAGTTGTTTTTTTGTATTTTTTACTATTCATCGAAAATTGGACGTTTTCAGAAAAATACAAAAAAATCAACATAGGATAATTTCGATATTACTAATCCAAAAATGAAGTCCATTTTGAAATATAAAATTTATATAATTTCAAAAATTTGTTATTACTATTCATAGCAGCTACTTTGATTGGTCACGGTGTGTTAGAATCTCGAACTTGGGTACAATGCAAGCAATAACATTATTGAAAGAGAAGCGTATCGTGGAAACTTGGGGTGTTACATATATCCTAGGTTTAGAGTTTATCCAGAGCCCTTGGAAGCTATAATCATGCATAAAATAATTTATATATGTCTTCCACCTTGTGAGGGCACCATCAGACCAAATATCATTCTTTTACGCAAGTATTTTCTAGGTCTCAGAAGCATGGTGGTGGAGCTTAGGAAACCTGACACATGATAAGATGAATCTCTCTTGGGTTGAATTCAAGTGTCTCTTCATAGAGGAGTTATTTCCATCTACATTGTGAATAGTGCACATACATGAGCTTTTGTATATGCAAGAGGGATGTATTACTGTGGTAGAGTACTCAAAAAGGTTTAATAATCTTTTAGGTTACACGATAGATATGGTATGATACATGTTCTTCAGGTATTACACTACTAAGTGGGGAATATAATGGGATATTATGGAATCTGTGATTTCCATTAGCATTACTTCTTTTACTAGGGCACTTGATCGAGCTCTGCCAGTGGAGAGTTTTATAGTGGAGAATACACTGACAATGGGAGCTACCAAAAAATACAAGGTAGCTGATAACTTATCAGCAGGTATCTGATGGAAGTCAACGGTGACCCATGCATGTCAGTCACTTCAGTGGTGATCCCAAGGCACATTATTAGCAGTGTATAGCTCATAGGGAAGCTCTAATCAGCCGAGGGATAGGCTGCGTCCTACATGTAGAGGTCAGTGACATCTAACATGATATTTCCTAACGTATCATATGTCAGATCAGGAGATGGTCTAGGAACCTCATAGACAGAAGAAAAGACCGGATCATGGGAGGTCCATACAGAATAATATGTGGTAGAGGAGTAGACGGGGTAGTAGGAGGTGGGAAAAATTTTGATGTAATACCACATCCACCCCCTCGCTAGATCACAATAGGATCTGGGAGCATGTTAATAGGGACATGGCCACCTTTAGGTAGTGGAGTCTTATGACCATGGGGCTCTTGAGATGATTATATGTATGATCTATGACTTTTCCACATTATCCACATATTTTAAAGACAAAGGTTCTAGTCATTCATTTCGTTCCTTGAATCCTTGTTTGAGATTCAGGGATTCTCGTTGAATATTTTACTCGACCATTAATATAAGATAATCCCGTAGGAGAATATTTGATGATCACAAAATGGGTTTGAAAGTGTGAAATTACTATTGGAGGTGAGTGTTTCCTTTGATTGATCTTTGTAGTGGCATCAAGGCCCTACGACGTCATTCTGTGTATGTACTTGATATCCACAGTCCATGCAAATAATGACTATTTTAAGTGAAGAGTGAAGTGTGTAGGCATTTATTGGACAAACTTTTCCCATTTCAATAAAAAGGAAACCATGTAGTGTAGTATGAACTCATAGATAGGAGGGTGTTGTCGATCACTCCTCAATTAGCTACCCTGACCCATGGCACATTGGATGATATGATTCATCAGTTTTCTATAGTGTTGGAGGATTATGAGGACATCATTTTTGAGGATATTTTGGGATTACATCACTGAAAGTAGTCATACTTATTCATTGATCTATACCCTATGATGGAAGTTATAGCCATACCTACTAATTTTATGGCTCTTGCAGTGCTTCATGAGCTAAGGATACAACTAGAGGACTTGTAGAGGAAGCGCTTCATGTGAAGAAATGTTTCACCATGGGCAGCCCTCATTTTATTTTCCTAGCAGGATAAAAACAACATGAGGATTGGTGATGAAATCCAGTGCCTGAACCAAGTGATCATGATGAATAAATATCCACTTCTATGGATCCATTACCTAATTGATCATTTGAAAGTGGCATAGTGGTTCTCAAAGATTGACCCTATATCTGGATATGATCTTATTCGAGTACGAGAGGAGGATAGAATGAATAAGGCATTGAGTTGTTTTTAGGTCCACTAAGAGTACATGGTGATACCATTTTTTCATGAAGAATTCCCAAACAGTGTTCATGGGACTAATGAACCTGATCATCCAGCCTTACCTAGAACAGTTCTTGGCGGTCTTTGTTGACAAAATCATAGTGTAATTATAGTTTTTGGAGTAGCACATGATACAATTGAGGATGGTCCGGGACACATACCAAGAGAACAAGATTTATGGGAAGATCTTGACGTGTTAGTTATGGATTCAATTGTTCAATTTACTAGGACACATAATATCGGAGGATATAGTTGTATTGAATCCATTTAATATTGATTTGGTTCTTTCTTGGGAGCCACACATGAGTGTTTTCAAGTTGTGGAGTTTCCATGGGTTGACTGGGAACTATCAGAATTTTGAACCCAAATTATCTAGAGGAGAAATATCCCTAAAAGCATTGACACTAAATAAGTATCCCTTTGTGTGGACAGTGATGTGATAGGAGAGATTTCAAACATTGAGAAAGAGATTTACAACCACTATAATCTTGATATTTCCTATGGATGGTGCCAAATATGTAGTGTTTTGTGAAGCATCAAGAAATGAGATTATATGTGTCTTCATTTAGGGGAATGAATTGATTACCTATGGGTTATTCCATTTTAAACCACATAAGAATAAATATGTGACCCATGATATAGAGTTTTCAGTGGTAGTGTTTGCATTGAATATTGGGTGACACTATCATATGGGAGAGCGGTCTATCATCTACTCTGACAAGAAGAGTATCATGTATATTGTCTCTTAGAAGGATTAATACATAAGGTAGAAGTTATTGATAGAGTTCCTCCAGGACTTTGAATTTATGATTTTCTATAATCTTGGGAAGGGTAACATGGTGGTAGATTCTCTCAATAGGAGACATATTTTACATAATCATAATGAGGAATCCTAGTAGTTGGCATCATTGGAGATATCATTTTTAAATGGAAATGGGGAATCAAAACTATAGTAAATGGTTATCTCCCCAGCACTCATATAGCATTTTAGCGAGGCAGAACATGAGGATAGATACCGCGAGACTCTATGTGCTTATATATCCCAAGGGCTTGACCCTGGTTGATAATCGAATGGTGGGGAGCACACGATATTTTTAGAAGATGTCAAATAGTTATGGTAGAATTATAAGAGGGGTTTTTTAGGTATTTTCATATATCCTTTTTGGTGGTACATCCATGTGTGAAGAATATTTATATGGACCTCCAGGATCAGTTCTGGTGTCTGGAAATGAGAACCGGGTTTCCGAGTTTGATTATCAATGCCACACTGGTCATCAAGTGAAGGCTACAGACAAGGATCCAGAGGGATTGACTCAACCCATATAGGTGTTCGAATAGAAGTGGTTTGTGATATAGATTAAATTCATGATGGTTTTACCATTTACATCTAGGGGACATGATACCATTTGGGTGATCCTTGACCGAATCACTAATTTAGACATCTTCAAATATATTCGAGAATATATTTGATTATAGATCATGAGATTCCTTTATGTGCATGAGATTGTTTGACACCATGGAGATTAATCAATGATAGTTTGGGGTCATGATCCTATCTTTATATCCCCATTTTGGAACAGATTTTTGGAGGCATTTTGGAGTATGTTATGAAAAAGTGCATCATTTCACATAGAGATGGATGGCCAGATTGAGCAGACCATTTAGGTTTTGGAGGAAAAGCTTTGTGGTTGCATACTATATGTTATACATGGTTTATAGGATCACATACCTATGGTGGAGTTTTTATACACCAAAAGATATGATTCCACCATCCGTAATGTAACAATTTGAGGACTTTTACATGAAACCCTATAGGTCAACGCATTGTTTGCTGGATCCCGGAGTGTTAGTACTCATGGGCCTAAAGAAAGTGCATCCCAATATAGAGAAGTGAAAATCACCAAGGAGTGGATGGACACTACACATATCCATCATAAGTCTTATTCTGATAGATGACAAAGGGTTGTGGATATTGAGGAAGTAGACCACATGTTCAGCCGGGTCTCACATCAAAATAGATTATAGAAATTTCACTAGGGAAGGATGTTATCATCGTTGTTCACATTCCCTTTTGAGAGTCTATATAGATCTGGTGACGTGGCATACCTCTTGGATCTACCTATGCATTATTAGTGGTTTCACGAAGTCTTTAACATGTCTCTGATGGGGAGGTAAATGAATGAACAATAACAGGTACACGAATGGCGTGATTTGGGCATCGATGATGAGGTGAATTATAAAGAGTGCCCAGTAGAGGCAGAGGATCTAGAAGAGAGGATCCTTTATGGGTACTAGATTAATAATTCATTAATTATAAGGAATCATGTTAATCTATAGGAGAGAACCTATGAGAAGGAGTCTCATGTTCATTCTCAGTACCCTCTATTGCTTGAGTATCCCTTTGTTTTACTTTTTCAGACATAAATCCCTAAGGTGAGGAGAATGAAATGACTTGGATATTCCTGATTTTATTTTGTCGAAATTAGGTGGGAAAATTCCAAGACCTGGTGCTAATACAATGAGTGATTCTGATCCCTAGTGTGACCAGAAAAATTCAGTGTTAACATTTGTGTTTTTAATAGATCGCACTCACAACATTAATAAAAAGTAATTTTTTTTAAACTGTTGACCAAATCAGAAATCGGGGGGAACCATTGAGCTCTAAATGGAAACTTTACCATAGGGAAGACCTAAATTATATTAGTGTGGGTCATCTAATGAAAAATTCACTAAGTATGTAACTATAAATAAAATTATTAAATAAAAATATTTTAACATAAAATCCTAAAAACTCTTGAATTGTGATTGGAATGGAAATATGATACCTTTTTTGAGTTTTTATATGAGGAATATATTGGTCATCGTATCTGAAGTGTGGTGACCACTCTATCACCTTGAGGTACCAGTAGGTCTCATGAGACAAACTAGTGTCTTGACACAAGTCCATGAAAAAATATTTTATAATGGTATTCGCACAAGGCCTTGAAGTAGTTGTTATTATGTCCGGAATTATGCATTTTCTTTTTGTGAAATGAAATATTACATGTGATTATTTTATTAGTAGAATATCCATGTTCATGTTTATATGGTAATGTTTAATATATATTTTCTATATTAAATTCAATTTTTGTTTTAAAAGGCTGTTGTTTTTAATATACATATTTACTTAATAGTTTATAGCTTCCACTGAATTATTTACACTTACTCAGTATATGAGCACACAACTTTATTATATTTTATTTTCCCAGGATTCGAAGAAGTGTATTATGATTGATATGATGTGTTTTTCTATGGGAATAATGGAATTCAAAAATGATTATTCATGTTCTATTTTATGATAGAAAGTGTAATTTGATATTTATGTATGTAATATAGTTTCCAAGACTGCAAAAATGATCATTTCATCAGGACATGATTCAATGAAATCATGCAAATTTATTAAAACAATGCACCAGCTTTGGGAAACTATGGTTGGGGCATTCGAGTTTGTATCACAGGAAGGTTAGTAAAGAACATGGAAAATGATTTAGAAAACATATATTAGGGATCATAACCCTAAGATAGATTTTATGATAAGTATTGAAGAGAATAATAGAATTTTAAAATATAGATTTTGCGGGTATTACTATAAAATAGATCGTTGTCCAGATAATAAAGGTGGACGTCGTTCTTGTACAGATGTACCTAGGGGTGAAGATTCTAACAAGGTGCTCCGAGATTGACTCAAGATAACCTGGTATATGTCAATGGGCCTTAATATACACTTGGTTTGGCACTCCCATTGGATATGATTATGTTAATTCATATTTTATTTACAAACCATTATGATGGATTTATGAGTATATATGTCCTCAAATGAACCATTATATGATAAAAATTAGATATAAATAAAATTTTCAATTTATGTTAAGTATTTTAATGGTTTGGAAATATTTATTATGATTAATATCCAAATCTGCTGTATTCCATTATCTAGAAATGGTTCCTTGTGGTAGAATTGAAAACTGTTTTGACTCATGTAATCCATGTATGTATGTCCCTCCAATGCAAGATAATGAAAGTTGATCTGGTGTGATAACTGGCACAGAATAACTTATAACTGTACTAGGAAATCTAAATCAGGTTATGAATAATAACAATACCCATTTTGAGAAACCTGATCCACAACATAGAGGATAAATGTTAGACCACTTCATGAGACAACATCCTCCACCGTTCAATGGGAAAAAAATTTCTTTTTATAGTAGAGAAATGGATATGTTTCATAGAGAAAAATTTTCTTGATTTTGAATGTAACGAAGGGGAAGATGTTGTAATGGTAGTTTATCATATCATAGAATATGTGGATTAATGGTGGTCATTAAATAAAATCACAAATGATGATGAAGAAGGGGGAAATATGGAATGGATGGAGATTAATGAACTTTTTCTGGAGAAATAATTTCCTCGGGAACTGTGAGGAATTATGGAATGAAATTTTCTAAGAATGAGGTAAAATGAGGATGAGAATATTTAAAAGTGTGAGGCTTTCATCACAAGGTTATAAAGTTATGCTACAATGTACATACGTAACCCAAGATGTAAGACTGATCGACTATTTGATGGGTTAAAACCTTTCCTCCAATGGGAATTGGTCTCACAAAAACTCTCATCGTACACTGATATTTTCTCTTGGGCTATCAAGATAGAAAAGGAATTCTCTATGTCCAATGGCATAAATTTAAAGAAGGATTAGAATATAACAGTGGAGAAAGAGGTAGATAAAGTGAAAAAGGGAATGATGTAGTTTCCCTTATGTGATAATTGTTGGAAGAAACTCATTGGTACTTTCCTAAAAGTAATTGGAGTTTCTTACAAATGTGGAGAAAAAGGTCATGAGGCTCATTATTTTAAGGGAAACAAAAAGTTGTGAAATGTAATAAATTCGATAGATATGAGACATTATGAAAATAATTTTCTAATGCTTCCAGGAAATATAGCTCAGAGAAAGAAAATCGATCAATGTTGGGATTTTGTTCTTAATATAGCCGAAGTGAAATAATTAATGTATTTGTTTTGTTAGATTCAAGTATTATATTTTGGTTATAAGAAAAAGGATATATATTAAAGGATTACACTACAGTAATTATTATTTTAATTAAGGTTTTAATATGATGAAGGTAATCATATTTTTAGTACGTGATAATAAGAGCACATCTATGTTGTTTTGGAATCTGATGATACCATTGATTTTGGAAATTTAGAGACCTTTTAGATGGATTTTGGAGAGAAGTATTTTGGTAAAGTCTAAAGGTTGGAATGGATTAAGTTGGAAATTGGATAGTGTTGTTTATGGTTAAAAAAGTTCTTATGTTTATTTTTTTATTGATATAAAAAGGACAACCTGGAGGTCGGGCGAAAACAAGTCGCGTCTGGCAAGGCCACAAGTCTTTAACATGCAATCGAAGGGCGATAAGAGGGCATCACCTACCACTATCCTACATGTTTTCTTGGTTTTGATAATTAAGTTTTTCTAAATGGTTTGACAAATGAATTATAAATTGATTTTTGGAACCCTATATGATTAGGTTAACTATATTAATTTTGAGTTCTATTATATATTGGGGGTGAAAAATGAGTTTGTGATAGAAATTAGTTAAAGGATGAAACTCTACATGTCAAGTTTTTTTTTCATATTCTATAAATAAATTAATTCATATAATTTATTGAATGGATCTTAAAAATAATTTTTCATTATCTTAATACCTTATGTTTTGTTGAAAACTGATATTTTAAATCATCATAGATTTATGGATTTGAGGACCTCAATTTTCCATTTATTGTTAACTTGTTTGTGATTGATTCCCTCTATAACTCCCTATAAAATTTTAATTTTTCATCAAATTATGTGTCTATTATTTCAACCAATGAAATTTTATTAAAAATCCAAATTTAGTGGTGAATTTATAATTCCCTTTCCCGATTATTGTGACTAAATTTTATTAACCATATTTTCGATGTGGGTTTTCAACAAAGGTATTTTCCATTTTCAAACGTTTATTTTGGAAGAAAATTTTCAAATTATGGGGAAGAAATTTAATGAAGTAGGGGATAATTTAACTCTATAATATCTCATATAATATTAATGTAATTTAATAACTTATATTATACACAACACTGACTTGGCTTGCGTTATACACAAGATTGAGTTTCTGCGAAACAACACAATTGTATTATAATTTTTTTAACCCATATAATTATTTATCAATTAAATATTGTTATATTAATGGTAAAAAATAAATTATCTATAATGTTTTCATATTAATAAAATATATTTACAATAAAATGTATATGTTTTTTATAATAGTTATATAATTTTAAAAAATACTTTCTTAAAATAACTAGTTTTTCTGTTTTTTTGAGAACAATAATAAAATGAATTTTTGAAACTCCTAAGAATTAAATTTGTTAAAATACACATTATTTTTAAATTCAGAATATGAAAATTATATTTGGGTGTTTTTTTGGTATTTTTATAAAATCATTCAATTTTTGAGGAATACTGAAAATACCAAATTTTAATTGAAAACAAAATTTTTAATCGAAATAAATTATTATGTTAAATTATAATGTTGAGTGGTTTTAATGTATAATTAGATTATATTTATATAATTTAATATAATTTAGGTTAGTGTAAGTAATTTGACATTTAAATTGGATATAAACGTATGTCAATCTTTTGATACTTTTTACTTCTTAAAAACCCAGTTTTCAGTTTTGAAAATGGGAATAAATTTCAAATTAATTATTTATAATTATATGTTATAAATTTTAAAAAATGGATTCCATATTTTTAATCAGATGTTACAAATTGTGTAAAATGGTAACATTTATTTTTTGACATTATGAATAGTATCTTCAGAAATTATTTTTATTTACCATGGATAAACAGTAAAGAAAGTAAATAAGGGTTAATGAAAAATATAAAACCACCCTAAAATGTGTCTTAATACTACTGGATGAAATATTATTCTACCATGAGAATTCTAAGGCCAATATTTTGAAATTTGGGGACCACTTTTTTATGATAATGAAATGTTATAAAAATTAATCTAAAGTAAATATAATTAAAACTTAAACATATATCTTTTACTATATCATTATTAATAAAGGGTAATATGACTAATCTATTTTAATATAAATATTCATTATAAGAATAAAATTAATTTCTATATCATTGTATTTTATTTTATATTTTTATGCATTATATAATTAAATTTATTTATTACAAAATAATGATATGGTATATTCTTTATTAATGATGGAATAAAAAAATGATATTATAAATATTAAAATAATTGAAATTTTAATTTTTTTTGCCATAAAATAATTTTATTAATTACATTGACATATATGGTATTATTTAATGTCGTTTTGTGAATAAATAAACTTTTTATTACTTTTATCAAAAATCAATTACTAAATTGTGTCAAAATTGACATAAATGTGTTTTTAAAACAAATACTATTTTATTAAATGATATAAAATTCCTAAAAATCAATGATTTGGACAACTGACATAGATGATGATTAAAATGACATTAATTATCCACTTGTGGTCCCCCTGGCAATTTATAGTAAATAAAATAAGCTTATAGTATAAAAATACAAGAATATATTGTTAGAGTTAATATGTTTAACTAATGGTTAATCCAAAAAGATAAGGATAATTTTATGACCTAAACATGTCTAAAAAATATAGGTTGAGACCATTTATAACCATTCTCATCTCATATGCGAAATAAATAATTTTTCACCTATTAAAAACATAAAATAATTTTATAATCAATTAATATTTCATGTTTTTTTCTAAAGTTCCCCTCACATCCATTATAAAAGGGAACCTCCCTTTATCTTTAATTAACATATCCAAATCCCATTGGCTTGAAAAAAACCTACCATAATCTCCGCCTAACATCCCGACCATCATATTTTAGGAATGAAATTATGAAAAATATAAATTAAGGAGTCCTTTTGTGCAAATCAAAAGTAGACACCCAATAAGATCTATTCATTTTATCACTTATTTGAATGTTCATTTCTTCTTCTAATTCCTCTTTATAAGTTGATACTATAGTAAATTAATAACTATTTAATCTAATATTTTCTGAGATTTTGTTATGATTATGGTACAACCATATTAGTCTTTTTACCCATCCTATTAAAATAATTCCACCATTCGTACGTACGTACGACTTACCATCTCCATGCTGTGGTGTAAATTGGTTTTCATGTACGCATCATTTTTTGGCTATAATGTTGAATATAATGGATATAAATAATAAATATAACCTAAAATTGTTTCTTTAAAATTAATATTCCTTCCAAAATTGTACCATTTATACATTAAGGTAATGATACCCTCGCTTATGTGTACGTACGGCTTACCGTCTCCACGGCACGATGAGACTAATCTTCCATGTTCACCATCAATGAATGATTATAAAAAAATATTATTTATAATTATGAAAAATATGACATAATATTTATATTCGGATGATATATGTATATATGTACATATATTTCATTCACATACATCCATTTAATACAACATGAAAATAGAAATAGCATTTCTGAGTACGTACGACCTACCGTCCCGATAAACGATGTATTCCACTTCATATATCTATCAATTATACATATCTATATTCTGAATATAAATTATATATAAATATTTTATTATATTATCGAACTAATTAAATCAGGATATAAGTGGCCCAATGAAGAATAACAAGCTAAAACACATACCAAAAAATGCGATTATTAACCAAAATGTTACATTAACATTAAATTATTATTAAATAGAAAATCATAAAATAATCATGTATGATATCATAAAAATGAATATGGTTTTGGTATAATTTAAAAACATACAATTTTTCTTATACATGGGGATAATCGCACCCTCGGCCAATGAAAAGTATAAGGTAAGGGTTAATTTCTCAATCTCATTATTATCTGATATTGTTTATGTGTAAGGATTTACTTGGACAATATTATCTTCCATGTTCATGTTTCGGAAAAATGTTTTCAAAATTAATATTTTAAGGCATTTTGGTAGCAACTCTTTAGGAAGATCATCATTTAAATGTTTTAATTATTTATTTAATGTTTATGTTTTCGAAATGATTTTTAAGGATTTATTTAAATGGATATGATTGTTTTAAAATGTTAATTATTTTTAGAATATTCAAAGTGGAATGGGACACTTTGATTAAAAGACCCATTTTAAATGAATTCCATTATAAATTATGTGACTCTTAAATGATTTCAAGAAAAAGGGATATTTCTCTCAAAACGTTTTACTAATTATTCTCAAAAATATCAACATCATTTTTTGGGTATTGTTCTTAATTGAGGATGAAATATTATAATACGATATTCTATATTTTATTGAATGAGTTACGATATATTTGACTTTGTATGTGCTATTTTTATACAATTCATGGCTTAGGGTTAATGTATTCACATTTCGTATGTTAGTATTAAAATGAATGTTTATGTTTTTCTTTACCCTTTTTATATGAAAAATATGTTGGGATTAGTAAGAGAAGTGTGGGGAACGCTATATCCTCTCAATGCATCAATACGTCTAATGAGAGGAACTAGTGTCCTAGAACAATGCCTTAAAAAATATTTTTGAATTCTATTGGAACATGTCTTTTACGTAGTAGTCATTATTTCCGACATTATGCATTCCCTTGTTATAAAATTATTTATTAAATGTTATTATTCTATTATTAGATTATCCATGTGCATTTTTATATGTTAATTTTTAATTTATTTATTCCTTATTATATTTTTGTAAGTGTTTAAAAATATGTTGTTTTTTATACTTCTTGCCTTAATAGATTATAGCTCCCACTGAATTATTTACTCTTATTGAGAATATGAGCTCACTCATTTAATATGTTTTATTTTCCCATGATTCCATGACGTATATTATGATTTATGTGAAGGGTTAATATAGGTTAATACTAGAACAATAAAGGATTATTTATGTTTTGTTTTATGTTAGAAAGTGTAATGTGAAGTTCATGTATGTAATATGTTTTCCAAGACAGCTAAACTGGTTGGTCCTTCGGGAAATGATTTTTTGAAATCATTCGTATGTATTAAAATAATGCACTGAATCTGGGTAAGAGGGGTCGGTGTGTCACTATAATTATTATTTATTTATTTATAATAGTTCATAAAAATAGTTATTGGAAGATGAGTGACATAGTTCATGTAGATGGTAGGACATACATACACATGAACACAATTTCTATTATTCTAACAGATTGAACATGAGAAAGGTAAATAAAAGGTTACCTTTCCAAAAAAAATTATTATATAAAATATTTATCATCAATTCATAAATTATATCATTTTTACCATAATTATAAAAATAAAATGAAAACATTTCACCTTTCAACGTAGTGGTGTTAGTGGACATGTACACAGAAACATAGTTATTATTTTCCAATGGATGGGAAGGAAAGATTTTGTATGTGATATTATAATTCCAAAAGCTTACATATTTTATATATATTTTGAAAATACGTCACTTCTGTTATTAGATCTGTCTATGATAGTATGTGATTGAAATTGAATTACAACAGTTCTAGAGCCGGTAGTCCATCATAAACATGACCCAGAATTTTTCTTCATATTTGACGAAAGATGATATTTATATAGTTTATTCCATTAACATAACAAAATAAATGAAAATTATAGATAATTTGGTTTTATTTTATTATATTTTCGAAATAATTTTTATAGTTAATAAAATATTTTAAATGAAAATTAATTGTTAAGTATTTTACCTCTTATTCGAGATCTTTATTTGGTTTTTACCTAAATCTATACTAGATTCCTTTTTTGATCAAATTTAGGACTCTAAGATTTGAGATAGTATATAAGGAAAATATTTGGGTAGATATTGGTTGAAGAAAATGTATTTTGGGGTTTTAATATATTAGGAAATTGGGTGACCTTTCATCAATGTGGGAGATGAAATACTTTGGTTTTTTGAATAGAAAAATTTATGCTGAAATTTTGTAATTGAAAGAAATATCTAAAATGGACCAATCTCGAACCATGGATTTTATAAGGTAAAAATATTTACATTATATAGAAATTATGAAATTTAATTTATTTGTAACCACTAAATTCTTAGTTTAACAGCCATGTAAGCATTTTTTAACTTTAAAATCCACATGTAACTTTTATTTTATTTACTATTGATTTTGCCAAAAATTAAGTCTTAATTTTGAAATAATATATATTATTATGTACCCATATATTAAATTAATTTTTAAAAATTAAATTCAGTTATGTTTCAAAATATACATTGTAATTATTATAGTATATGAAATAAAAAATCAGTTTCAAAAAAATAACGTCAAAATATAGAATGTTTTTATATCAAAAAAAATAATTTATTATAAGTAATATAAAATTATTTATTATATTTAATTGAAATAAGTTTACTTTTAAAAATATTATATATCAAAAAATATCTTTTAAATTATTTTATTGATATATACGTTTTCAAAAAAACATGTATTTTTCACTATTCTACAAAGAAATATTTTTTTACAATCATAAAATAATCACAAATTTTTTTTGACAATATGATATGAAAAATTATGTTTTTTATATTGCAAAAATTTGATAAATTATTTAAGAAATAATTTTTTATTATGTGTAGAAATCACGATGAAACCACCATTTAGAAAAATATTGGTTTCTCAAACTCAGGGTTCTGTGTACCACAAGATATAAAAGACATTAAATATAATGAAATATATTTTAGAGATCATTTAATCTCAATGTTTTGGGTCATATATTACATCAAACTAAATTTTATAATTTCAAAATCTTAGGGTATTACATTTTCATAATGATCTATAATTTGAAACCTCACGATTTGAAGTTGTGCTTTGAAAAAAAAGTTTGTCAAAAAAATATCATTATTATAACAAAAAATATAAAAATATATAACAAAAAATCTTCATGATGATGGATAATGGTATGTATTAAAATCATCTAAAATAACACAAAAATAAGGATTCAAATTTGAAAAATTTACTCGAAATTGAAAATATTGAGATGGAATAAAATACAAAATATGTATGGAGAGTGATAGAGATTATTGATGATAAGAAAGTGAATGACCAAGGAAAATTTAATTGAATAATTAAATACATATCGGATATGTTAAAATTCCATAGATTCATTGGATACCAAGGTAATAGAATTCCATTTTCATTGAAGAACATTACAGTAGAGCTGTGGGATTCATTAATTATCACAGTAGAGAACAAAAGAAATTATAATTATAATTTCATCCCTTGGTTGTTAATCGATCAATTTATAGTTCATTTATTACTCCAAAAAATGAAAATAGAATATTAATATATTTTCTAGTTATTAAATTAATCATTTAACAGATCATAAGTTCCATAAATGATTAAATATTCATCTGTATGCCTCAAAATATTCACTAAATCCAAAAAGAATAGCATGAGTTATTCAATTAATAAATTAATCCTTAAACCATAATAGTAACTGTAGAATATCAACATAATATATTAAATAATTATTTATTAAAAAATTATTTTATTTAAAAACAATTTCAAATTATTTGAAACATCTGGCATGCGAATTCTAGACACTACACCATGATCAACCGTCTGTTGTGTTTTAAAGCCTCATAGCCTTTCTAGTTATGACAGGTTTTAATCCATCGTTTTGGTTTTTGATTTTCTAAAATCATATTTATATAATTACTATTACATTCAAATGATATTGTGAATATCTAAAAAATAACATTGATCAGCAAATAACATTTTAACTAAAGGGGTTTTCTATACATAATATTTTTCCACAAAATAAAATAATATTAATTGACTATTATAATGTGAAAATAGATGATCACACTTAAACTAAATTTTATCAATACATTTCATCTTATTTATTCAGTATTTAATTCCATTATTCTTAAATAACATATTCAAAACAACATATAAAATTCCAATGGGTTGTACTACCGGAATTGTCTCTAAAACATCTATAATCTTGAAAATCACCCATGAGATAAAGCCTCAAATTTCTCTGTATAAGGAGTTGAACATATGGTCAAACATAAAATAATAAATTCATCATGGCATCCATGAAGCTATTATTAATATTACCTTAATAAATAAATTATTTTCAAGTGAACACAATATTTAAATGATTCATGGCACTTATATTCATAATAAAATTGTTAAAAATACTTTTAAATTATAATTTTTTAATTCAAATATAGAATAAAATTAATCATTACACATTTTCTATATTAATAAAATATGTTTGACCTTGATTCGCATGATTCTTCTAAGGTATATTCTAATTATTCTGGCTGAATTTAATTTTATAGTTCCATATCTACTTATAGTAAAACAAATTGAACATTATAGCTTTATTTTATACCCTTGAATTTATGATCCTCTAGAAATTCAATCCACAAATGAAAAAAAATTAAATTCCTATTTAAAAAGTACCATTGTATTTATTATCTAAATTATCAAATATGGGAAAATCCTTCATCCTAGTATTCCCATTATCAAATTTTCTCCATTTTCCTCTTCTTCTAAAAATTCCCTACAAAGATTGAATACCTAGTGAATTCTTTCCCATCATTTATTTGACAACATAATAAATCATCTCATGATGAGAATGATTAGGATATTTTCATCCCTTAGTGAAATGGATTCACCCCAATAAATAAATTTCCAAAATTTCCCTTGTTATTCAATTTATAGTCTGTTGCATTTCATTATAACCATGTAATGTTGTCTTCAATCATAGAAACATTTTCATCTTCCTTTTGTCTTATATTTAGGAATTATCTCTCCATATCTAATAGATTCTTATTAGGAAAATATTTTTTCCATGTAGAGTATTTTAAAATACATCCACTCTATGGTTTTTATTTTTCTCATCATATATAGTGTTTTGAATGAATGAACACCAATGATAAACATCCTCTGAGAGATGATAGACCATGATAAAAAATTATGCCTTTCATTACATTTTAGAGAGTAAAATTTATTCTCTAAGGAATATATCGATTTCTTCACTACAAATTTATTTGATGTCCTTATAATTTATATAGTTTAAAAATTCATTATGTTGTCTAACATTTTTAGATTTAACTATATATCATTAGGATCCTCTATACAAGTAAGGTCGTTAGAAATAACCCAATTTAACAACCCCAATATAGTTTAAATTTTACAAGATCTAGATAAATCTATTACTTTAGCTTTAATATCTTTCCAATGATTAAAATCTATATAGGGAGTATGTGGATTAATATGGTTCTAATTTCATCCGCTAAACACAATTTAAAACTAATTTCATACACTAGATTAGATCATAACATTATGTTACATATTGTAAAATAAATAAACTACTGAAATAATTTACCTTAATTGAAATATTTATTTGTAGTTAATCTCTTAATCATAAAAATGGTTTCATTTTTAATGTTCGGAATTCATAAAAATATTTTCTATTCCATCAGAAAATATTCTATAGAAAATGTGAATTATCTCAAGAATATCCATATGGAGTTTCATACCATGTGTGTAGTAAGTCATGTTGTTGTGAACTAGGTGATTATTGAGTCAAATCACAGTGTTCCCTTTTCAATGTTATTAACCATAGCTGAAACTATTCTAAAAAACAATTTCACTCAAATAATCATACCATAGATGTATTTATTAGAAAAAATACATAATATATTCATCATAAAACTTTACGCTGTTCTTATTTACTTAAACATAAATTCTATTACAGGGTTATGTTGGATAATATATATTTTCCTAAATCTAGTTCCAAATTTTTCTAGTAAATTACCTCTCATACCAACTATAATCACCTAGATCCTGGATTCCTAGATTTGGTGCTTACTTTATTTCATTAGCACATGGTGCAAAGAATCACATCTGGATAGATTGAATTCTTTAGTAATATTGGAAAAGTTGATACATACTATAATTTCATATTGAAATTGGAATCATAAAATAAATCATATTATTTTATTTTAGGATACCATAATTTCATTTATTATATCTGATTGTATAAATCATAATATATTTCATGGAATCCTAGGGAATGTAAGCATAAGAAGGGGAGCTCTAAAGCTCACTAAGTGTTTACATATAACATAATATATTATGAATAAATAGTTAATGATCATTATTTAATCATAAATAAGTGAAACAAATTACATTTAATCATCATACTAATGAATAAAAATAATATGGTTGGAAAAAATAATGATCATGAAATTCTATATAAATAATTACACGAGATTGAAACATACCCATGGATAATATATCGCATAAAATAATCACATAGAAATAAATAACGTAACATCATGTTACATTTTTCATTTATTGATAAACCATTTCCATTGATCATTATTTATTTGGGTATCATTTGGAAGTACATTCGGAGAAAATTTAAAAAAATTTGTTGGTTTATGGGATTTAAAATGATGGGGAATGTTTTTCCCAGACCGTGCACCCACCTAGGGTAGTCCATATAAAAATGAAATAATGGTGTTTTTCATGGTTGGTGAATGATTGTAAAAAATTTTCCCCCACCTAGTAGAATGAAATAACCCCATATTTGGGACACAAAATTATGGAACATGGTTTAAAAAACGGTGTGACCACCACCAGGAGATCACGGATGCATAATTTTTTAATTATATAAAAATTTAAGAATTATAGAACCCCCATATCAACCTAAAATCAAAATAAATTTGTATTGGATGTATTCCTATGTCTTTGGTGCTCCAAATAACTCATTTTTCTCCTCAAAAACTATTTTTATGTCAATATATGCTGGAAGAACATCTGTTAATTCCTCTATGATAAGAGTTCTACCTCATTCCTCCTCCCTCACTCTCTATCTCTCATCAGTTGGGGTTTTAAGATCTTCTATTTGGGGATGGATATAAACTCATTTGTTCGGGATATTGGATTTCAGTTGGGTCCTTGATATCCATTTTGACAATCATTATAGATTTTTCCCATTGCGAGTGTGGTGATATGTGATCTCTAGGTTATAGTTAATTATTCTATCCAATTTTGAAAAATTGAATAACCCATGATTTTTGTGATTTATATTAAAATGATTTCAATTTTATTAATAAAATATTTTTTTGTGAATTTTTATTTAATTTGAAATTAATTGAATTTTTGGAAAACCCCCAAATTCCAATGTAATGGGTTGTGATTTAAACATGATTGAAATAGTGGAATTTGATAGGGTAAATTGATTTATGAATTTTATTATGAGAAAATGTATTAAATTTATTTTATTAGAATGAAAATTTTTCTTTATATTGAAAAAGGATTGAATTGATTAACAACACATATTTTGGGTTTTATAGAGAAATTAGCATATTGAAATGAGAAATGGTTAAATTTTAGTTTAAAAAGTTTTGAAATAAATTTCCCATTATTTATTGGGACATGATCTAATCTAAAGTGACATACAATTTGCAACCATCCCCATTCTATGGCATGGCCCGAAGGCTATTCTCAATTCCCATTGGTTGTAAACTAGGGCCCGAGTGTCAAAAACAGAACATCGGAATTATTTCAACTCATTATATAAACATGAAAAACCAACAATAATAAACATCTCAAGTCTGGATAAACAAACAAAAATGGTATAGTAATTTTAAAATTTCATTTTTACAAAATTTAATCAAAAAATGAAGAAGGTTTATAAAAAAAATGAAACTTGACACTATCCCAAAAACTACCATATGATATGAGGTGTGTTGTCCTTGAGACACCACTATAACACGCTCAAGGTAATGCCATGTTCATCCAGAACCACAATCTCCAAACATATTTCCTTTATCTATCTCAAAACAAAACCATGTCTATATACACCAATGGGTGTAAGTATGGTAGGAGCCAAATCTCAGTAGGATTCCACACAATAAGAGATTCCATGCTCTAAAAATTATAAGGAATATAAACATGAATATTTTAAAAAATAATGGCCAGAATAATTTTAATGGAAAACATTTTAAATGGTAATATTAGTTCTTTGGAAATCATCATCCAAGTGCACCATATGTAGATTGTAAAAGAAATATCACAAAAATAGCTCCATGTAACGGGAAAACCCTATAGTCACTAGCATGAAATGGGACACTAGGTACATTTTATCAATGTGAAATGTGGTATTGAAACCATAAAAAATAGCATTCTCATGCATGAGGCACTACGAGGGGACACCCAATGATCCCAGTGGTATCCAATCATAATTATTTAATTAGTATTGTCATTTTCCATAATGTTAGATGAATAACTGACTAGACAATTCAGAATCAACTGGTATACTATTCCTAGTACACCCACATTGTTGCCCCGGATTCCCTTTGTGATCAATTCACGATTCACAGAGCATAAAATTTACCAATTTCACACATACCAGAAAAACAATACAGTTGTTCTCAATAAATCACAATTTCCACAACCAAAACATCATTCAAATATAAGCACACAATAAAACTATTTCAACATATATTTTTATCCACTTTCCTAATTTACTAAAAATAATTATTAATTTATAAAATTCTTTGAAGAAACACAATATGGGGTTTCAACTGAAATACACCAAATTTATTCTTGAAAAAGCATTTTAAAGCCATATACAATTCAAAACCCTTCTTAAAAACCACTCACACCACAACCATAAATCATAGAACATGTTTAGACACTCAATAGTGCATATCAAATTAGTTAAATATTGTTTATTAATAGAACCACCTACCTTGAGTGAAAAAACATCCTGAATCTGGTTAAAAACCACAACTGCAGCACAATCACACCCTAAAGATAAAATACCAAACCATAAAAATAAATATTAAACCCTAAAAATATTGATCTAACACAAAATTAGACACCCAACACACTGAAAAAAGGAATCCCCGTGAATGAATTGGAGAAACCCTGGGAAATGTGGGAGAAACCATGGAAATAGAGATTTACTTAGAGAATATAGGACAAACCAAACAAAACTCATCTAAAAAATAGAGGTCCAAAGGTTCCAATGGAGGAGGGAGAGGCTCCTAGAATGGTGGAACCTGAGGGGGTGGGGGGAGAAATGGGGGATTATGGTTAAAAATTATTTAGAGATAAAACTTAAAAATCTAATTTTTAATGAACAGGAATGGCCACATGGTTATCTTGTGGGGTTTTCCAATCCATGTAGCAATCGTGCTCCCAATACTACCTATATAATACATAACACATGGTTATCTAGCATGGTTTATATACCATGTGAAAACCATGTGATAAGACTCTACCCAACGACCCCAAATTTTTTAATAGTAACCATGAAAATAGTGCACTGATTATCAAACTGTGTGCCAAAAGTGCACACCACACAATAATTCTTAAAAATATTCATTTTCGTGATTTTACCATACAAATTTAAATGAAAACTAATTTAAATAACATAAGAAAAAATTTAAATTGAAAAATAGCAGAAAAATAAATCCTGGGTCTGACAATTCTCCCCAGCATGAAGACATTACATCCCCAGAAAGTCAACTCAAAGCTTGATCTGAGAATAAAAAATGATAATCTTGCTCAATCGCTTACTTTTGTTCTCTTGTCTCTTTCATATCATTACTGTTATAAAAAATAACAAAAACATATGGAATTGAATTCCCATAAAGAAAATTCTATTTGTAATCAACAATCTATCTTGGCCTTTTCAACACAAATAAGTTGGTCTCTATTAATAATTCATTCCAATTTATCACATGAGATGGATCAAGGTAATACATCTTTAACTGGGAGCCATGGAACAAGTCATTAATTATGGTTAATTTTGGTTGACAATCAAACCTATGTGACACCATACCAACTCTCTAGGTGATCTCTAAGGCTTCGATATACCTTGGAATTATCTTACCATGACTACCCAAGAGACAATGGACCAAGCAAGGAGACACATTCAGAAACACCCAGTCACCCAAATAAAACTCACGATCTCTCTATATCTGATCTGTATATGATATATGGAAACTCTACGCTTCAATAACCACTACATGATTAGATTGACCTTCTTTGATGTCTCCATTACTAAGATTTTACCCAGCCACAAGGTATCTCTTACCTCATCCTAGCATAAAGAAGAATGACACGGGCGACCATAGAGTGGTTGAAAGGGATCCATTCAGCTCAGGGATTGGAAACTATTGTTAAATTTAAATTTGAACAATCCTTGATGGTTTTCCCAATAACCAAAAAAGTCAAACTGACATGCTCGTGGAATTTCTTATATGATTTGATTCTCCGGATACCTATGAACATCCATTTGATGAGGGTATGTGATGTTCAAATTATTATGCAACACCATTTTCTTTTCCTGGCCTTCCCAAAACAATGAGGTGAAATGGGGGTCCCTGTCTGAATTGATCACTGATAGAACACCATGAAGACTTACTATTTCTTGAACATACATCTTCCCAACTCATCCAACATGTATGAATCTATAATAGGAATAAAGTGGACTGATTTGTTTAGATTATCAAACACTAAAAATATGGAATTATTTCCACAGGGAGTACGATGAATTCCGACAATGAAGACCATGGGGATTCATCCCACATCTAGGTAGGAATGGGTAGCGTATGAAGCAAATAAAATGGCCTTTGGTTCTTTGATTTTACAAGTATTCAATTATATAACCTCAATATGAGGATATCTATATATATACATATTATCATACAAGGATAGAAAAACTATATACTAACATCATAATACATCTTTGTAGTAACATGATGAACATCCAACTGAAACTATTGGATATCCCTCATTAGCACCTACCTCAAATATAATGAAACAATTAAGAGAGTGGACATCCTCAATGCTGACAGAGAAAAAAACAATATCTCAATATTCCTTCCACAACATTGCCTTTACCATAGGAGTAGTCTATATCTAAATCAAACCCCTAATATTACCCAACATTACAATGTTTCCTTAGAATGAATTCCTTCTGAGATAAAATGATGGATAAAATTTTATGATCATAATAAAGCAAAAATTTCTCCATAAAAATATATTATCCACATGTATTCACAACATGCATCCCCACTTCATACTATATGTTATGGGTTTATTAAAAAAAATTACGCGGTTAAAGTTACCGAGAACTATACGCCACCACAAGATCATCGTTTATATGAACACTCCCAATACCAATATTAGAGGCATCACAATAAAACACATATCCCTTTCCCAATATTTAAATGATCGACATAAAAGATGTAGTCAACCACCACTTCAACTCCTCAAGGGATTCTTAACATTGTGGGTTCCATTCAATCATCACCCCTTTCAAGGTGAGAACTATCATTAATGTTGAAAGGTGAGAGAAGTCTCAAATAAACCACTTGTAATATATTTCCATACCTATAAATATTTGGATCTCAAAAAAATTCATCATTTTCTCCCATGAATTAACATTACTAATCTTCTTGGGGTCCAATGTAACCCCTTTTTTCTGAAATTCTTTTTTTATAAACAACATCTCTTTAATCCAAAATGTACACTTTGAGAATTTTTCATAATGAATATGGTCCCAAAGAGTTCCCAAAATTATCATCAAATGATGGTCATTCTCTTCCCTAGATCTAGAATATACAATGATTTCAACCAAAAAACCATAATTATGGAATCTAGAGAGAAGTGGATCACCCTATTCAAAAGTTCCATGAAGAACACTAGATAAATATTCAATCCGAATGGAATGATGAACTACACAAAATGGTCATACCTTCTTCAAAAAGTCATTTTTGGGACGTCCTATAATCAAAATATGACCTGGTGGTAACTATAACACATGTATATCTTGGAATACCACAAATACACATAAATTGATCAAAGGATTCATCAATACAGGGAAAAGTATACTTGTTCATGATGGTTACCACATTCTGATTCTGATAATCATTGCATAACCAGGTATATCCAGTGGCCTTCCTCGTAAACAATACCAGGGTAGCCTATAGAGAAACTATTGGGCGAATGACTATTTTGGATTCCAAATCATCAATATATATCATTAATTCCCTCAAAATTATGGGGGCCATACGATATATGGTAGGAGATATCAAGAGTATTCGCAATTCCAAATTAATCAAGAACTCCACATCCCATATTGGTGGTAGACCTAAAATATCCTTTGATTTTTTTTTTGGAATTTCATCAACCATTTGAGGTAATATTCCATTAGTTGAGCCACCATCGTCCTCTATAATGAGTTTTCATAAATGAAAAAAATATTATCCAATTTCAGGAGTGGAGGTCTAACAACAGTAGACCAAGGATCCCATATTCCATGAATAACATCGGTACTTCCATCAGGAGAGGAAAATCTCAACCACAACCTATTTTAGTCGATATGATCCTAATAGTGAACCATCCAGTCCATTCCAAGGATTACATCAATGAGGTCCATATCCTTGACTATGAAATCCCATTCTAGCTTCAATCCTGAAACTATTTTTGAACAAGATATACACCATAAACCCACCTCTATGTTTTTACCCAATGGTGTTACTAACTCCATCATGTAAGACATAATAATGGTTAGAAATATCATTAGATTTAAAAATTGGTACGTGATAAATGATACCAGACCACTAGTATAAAACAATTAATATCTATTGATGATGCAATCATAATGGTACCTCAAACTGTCAAAGGTCTCGCATAAAATCCTACTAGTTAACCCACTACATAAAAATTCTTCGTCTCTACCAGAGGATGAGTACGACCACAATGCTAAGGATCTTTCATGAATTGGATATAACTAGATGAATATCCAAACCTACCATGATGACCACCTTATAGAGATCCCATTGTACTGTAAAGCTCTAACAAGGATGAAATCCCCCAATAAGACAGTGATCCTACACCACTCTGATATGGGAACATCACTTTTCTAAATCTCTATAGATGTACCATATATCGACACTGATGGAATGGTATGGGAGGGGGAGTAAACTCTGGGGGTACGTGTGCTACCCTCTACCACTGGTGTCATGTTGGCAAATCTGTATCAGAAATATATTCTAATACTATCAGAAAAGATGACCCGAACTACCACCTCCCATATTACCCATCCCATTTAGATTATACATTTTCTCAAATGAAAACCCACTGCCCACTTTTAATATAGCCTCAAAGGAACAGTTCTACCCTTCTAGTCAATCTCCACCATTCATGAATGGTCAAACACCTCAGCATAGGTATTGAACATAAACAAGAAGACATAAAAATATATATCTATCTACAACCTCCAATCAAACCATTGATCCATTATATACTCATTGGAAATGATTTTAGATGTGTACCAAACTAGCTAAGAAATGTTTTTGGCATACTTCATCCAAGACTAGTCACTCTAATCAAGATTTTGAAACACCAAAGATTGGTCATAGACCAAGACCCTGGTAATGTACTGATCATTGAAAATAGCCTTGAAGACATTCAAGTTCATATTCTCATTCTTCCAAACATGAAACAGTAAGTCCCACCACCCCCGAATGTGATATTATAAGAATAATAATTTATATTTCACCATAACATCCTCATGAGTGTCCATTAACTAAAACATCCTCTTTATAATATAATTTAATTCCTTAGCTTTATATGGCTCATTGATACATCACAAGGAAGTAGGTTTGAATTAAAGGAACTCTTGGGATTTGTACTTCATAAGAAAAGGTCCAGATTCTCTAACTGGAGTCGGACAATAACCACCTCCCTATCCCATACCCTGAACAACCGAATATATAGTTTTTCTAGTGTCTGGTCAATCTATGAGGGAGAAATATCTTTGGGATCCTCCCACAGTTTTGTAGGAATATTTTGTTTGACATTTTGCTACAAAATGGAAATAATAACAAGAAAAACAATCAAGATTGGTATTCTTAAAATTTTAATAAATGAAAAAAACTCTAACATCTTTTAAATCTAATCAAATAAAACTCATCATATACATGACCACAAAACATCTTCACGTACACCTGGTGACCACGTATGGTCTATAGCCTACATGTCTCACAAGGAAGAGATTTCAAACAGGATTACCAACATCCCATGATGACTAATGATTAGTCATGAGGTGTACTTGATAGACACTCAACTCACACCAGATCCTTGAGCATCAATAAATCTAGATCTAGTATATGTTGAATAATACCAAAAAATTGAACCAAAAAGAACAAAACATCTTCGTGATAATATTTGTTCATGAACCAAGCCAGAGTGCCATCAAAACCGGCACTCGAGTCAGTCCACAACATTTCCTGATGTGTATTCTTGATCTTCATGGGTTGGAAACTAGTGCATGGGTATCAAAAACATAACTTTGGAACGATTTCACATGATTACATAAACATGAAAATCCATCTATAAAAAACATCACAATGCTAACAAAACATAACCAAACATGGAATAATAGTTTTTAAATTTCATGTATAAAAAATTTAAATAAAAACCCATGAAGGTCTACAAAAAAAAGAAACCATAAACTATCCCAAAAACCATCATATGAAAAAAGGAGTTTCATCCTCAAGCCACTAGCACAACGTCTGCAAGAGAAGTCCAATAACATCCTAAACCACAATCTCCATACATATATTTTTACCTATGTAAAACATAACTGTGTCTACATACACACAAGGGTGTATGAATGTTGTGATAAAAATAATAATAAGGTGCCACCCAAAAAGAGTTTCCATGATATAAAAATTATAAGATACATAAACATGAAATTTTTATAAAATAAAGACCACAAACATTTTTATAAGAAGAATTTTATAGGAAAAAATATTCTTCTAAAATCACCATCCAAGTGAATCATATACTGACCATAGATAAAATTTCACCAAAATTGAACTATTTCATGGGAAAACCATATAGGCACCTGTTAGTAATAGGACAACAGGTACATTGTATCTCGGTGAAATGTGGTATATTATCCACAACTAACAGTGTTATTATGAACGAGACACTAAGAGGGGACACACCATGGGCCTGGTGGTAACCAATAATCATTATTTAGTCAATGTTGTAATCATCAAGAATATTATAATAAATTGGGAAATGAAACATCTGAATCAACTGGAATACTAATACTAGTCTTCCCACCACCATAAAAATCTCCACATTCACATATACAATCCAAAAAATAAATTTGTGCTCCATAAATAACTATTTCCACAACCAAAACAACTTTTTTATATAAAAATAAACTAAATCTATTTCAAAATATGTATCACACCACTTTCACAATTTATTAATAATCCTATATTACTATTTTTTAACTTAAAAGAAACACAAAAAGTTGTGAACATGAAATACATGAAATTTATTTAAAAAACCCATTTTCAAGCCATATACATATCAAAATAATTCTTAAACATCTTTGACAACACACCCAAATTTAATTTAACGTTTTTAGACACTCTTGAAATAATATTAGATTCATCAAAAAAATTTAAGCATGGACCCACTGAACAAGAGTGAATAAGCATCAAGAATAAAATATAAAGCATAAAATGTACCTGAAACACACCCCAAAGAGGAAATAATAAACCATAAACATCAATATAAAACCACAAAAATAATGATTATTCCAAAAATCGGACACCCAACCTACTGGAAAAAGGAAGCACTATGAAATAAGTGAGAGAGGCCATGAAAACGGGGAGAAACCCAGAAAACCGAGACTTATATAATGAATATGGGAGAAAACCCCAAAAATTACCTAAAAAGGGAGGTCTAAATGGGACAATAGTGGAGGGATATGATCCTCGGGTGGAGGAACCTGATTGGGGAGTGAAAAGTGGGTATTGGGTTAAAAAACATGGACAGTGAAGAACTACATATCTAATTTTTGAATGACCTAGAAAGGTCATACGATTTACCAAACTGGGCAGAAACTATGAACCCCTTTCTATCGATGCAACACATGTCACACAGTTATCTAGAACCATTTTCAATCCATGGTCTAACCATAAAATATTTTTTTTTCTAGAAAACTCCACAAGGTTACACTGTTACCCAGTAATGGACGCACAATTTATTAAATCATGCACCATCTATGCACACAATGATGTAGAGCCTATAATTTACTTATTTCACCATTTTTCACATTAATATCTCAAGGAAGACTCCTGATAAAATCTATAACAATAATATATGAAGATATCCATCAAAAATTAGGGGTGAGATAGTTTGGTTGTTTGAGCACATGCAAGCATATGTTGTTAGTGCGTAATTCGGTATAAACATTCTTGCTTTGTAACAAACATGAAATGGATTGAAATTTTAAATCTCTAATAAAATAAAGTTTAATAAATATTATCCCTGATGGGTTGTTTATTAGTCATCTTGGACCAGTGACTGAGGGATGTATGCAAACAATTTTTTGTGATCACCTAATTGAGTGTGTGAGGATCTCACAACCTAGATCTATCATACCACTTGGAAGATGACCATGATGCTAATTTTTTCATTTATATATATATATATGATATTGATTGTAAAACTGATTTACACACACCTGGGGACTCATATACACTGTTTTAAATAAAATAATAATTAATCCATTGTTTTAAATATCTTCATCAATCGAAATGGAAATCATGGTTTGTTTCAAATATCAAATTAGACTCGCCTTCCAATTTTATTTGAAATGGAATGCTTTATTTTCTTTTTTACATTGGTACCTTCTTATTGAACACATGGTGAGAGTCTTTAGGGAATTTTTTCCCTCACTTAACCTTTTCATTCATGTGTTTTTAGATCTACTTCTACTAGGTTCTACAAATGTGAGTACATCACTAGAGGTGGTGGTTGTTAATCATTTGGATTAGAGAGTTATGTACCTTAGGACATTATATATTTCTCAATTTTTATTTTACTTTTTTAATGTATTGTTTTGGTTTATATAACTTTTTGACTTTTTCTACAATATCTTTTGGGATTAATCTTCGAAAAAAAAAGATTTTATTTCAGTTTTTTCAGCTGTTTATGTGAAAAAATGTATTCCCTATTTATCATGTATGCTTCTATGTTCATTTATTCAACCCATGAGGATCATGAATTACCTTCATGCTATGAATAATTTGACATGGGTATTAGGGCACCAGGGTGTCTGGGCTAGTTTATGAAAATTCAGTTTAATGGTGCATGTTATTAATCATTCCTTAATGTCAGTATAGTGTTTTAAAATCCTTTCAGGACTTAGGAGTTAATTATCACTTAGTTCCATGAAATAACTCACTATAATGATCCTTAAGCCACCATGGGAGGTTTTTAAATGTTGTCTTAAGTAATTTTTATATTTTTTCAATAATTTTTTTTGGATAGGATGAAATAAAAATATTGTTATCTATCTAAAGGGATTAATTTTCCATGTTTCTATTATTTGAGTGTTAATCATGCGAATATTACGATATCTTCAATGTTTCCTATTTATGTTTTGTATCATCATTATTTTGATATGTCATGAGAATATGATCAATGAAGAATATTAAGATAATATATAGAGAGGAACATTCCTAAAGTACCAAAATCTAGTTGATGTTGTTGTACAGGTTTTCCATGTTCTAGGAGAAGCACCGACAACTATTCCAATTCAAGCTATATTTGTTGACCATCAGAGGGATATTTTAGGAATTCTTACTCTAGAATTCATCTAGATTAAAAATATTTCCGTTGGACAATGTGTCGTAGAGCTAATTTGATTGATGCATACTCATGAATATTTCATGATATATAGAATGCTACATCGGGGTAGGTTAGTAAATGAGAATTTCATCAATGAACACAGTGATGTATGAGTAAATATATGGGTGAATGATATTATACATGATATCCATGATAACTTGTGAACATTACCCAGTTCAAGTGACATCAATGAAAACTAAAATAGGTAATACCTACTATAAAATGTATTCTTTGTGGTGAAATACTCTAAAACATGGTATTATTGATAAATTAATTTAATTTTAGTGTAGAGAACCACTAGGAACCCCATAATTGGTCAAAATTGACATAGATAATAGGGTAATGGTATTTATTATTAACCATCACATGATTCAGTGTAAGATAATCAATATAGAGGTGATGAATTTCATTCACCTTCTTAGTGAAAAAAAATATTTATACACCACATTGATGTACTCATCAAGATAAACCTTTCAATATCTGATTAATCAAGCCACATGTTCAGCTCCATGAACATAAATGTTGCAATATAATAAGGGGTTATGGAAATGGTATATACTTGTGACACAAGAACTACCTCAAATTCAAATCCTCTCTCAGGGAAATGACTTTTGAACTATTCTATAAAGAAATCATAATAGAGATCCATGAATGGGTGAAAAGAAAATGGAATTACCCATGATCCCAACAAAAGGGCTAAGCCTACAATCTGCATCTTGATCATGCCATGTTGTCTAAGGTATATAATAAAAATACCAACTCCCTATTCCCATTCAATGGTCATCACATACTTCTCTCCCATCTATGATGTAAATGATACCCATTTCTAATTGAAATATATCTGATATAGAAAACTAGTCAAACAGTCCTTGTCGAGAATCATAATGGTTATCCTCATCTCCAGAATAATTAAACACCAAAATTTTTATAAGAATAAATGACTATAAGACTATCTAGGAATCACTGAAGATTATACACATTTATTCTAAATAGAGTATCAATAGAAATTAACTAAGAAAAGAACATTTCAGGTAAAATAATTCTAACAATATTTTTTCATATATAATAAAATGGAATTAATGACTATAAAATAAAGATAAAAAATATATAAGTGATCATGACTTACCTTGAATAGTTTATATTCTTACACCACCAGCTTTTAGTGTCTAATTAATCATATATACATGAACCACATTAGCTTCGTGACCCTATCCCTAATACACATGACACATCTGAGTCATTTAAAATGTATGATGCTGAGGACCATATCCACATAACTGGGTCATAGATCCTGTCTATCCTCCACCCTAGTAGAACCTTATCCTTGATTATTTTGGGAAAAACTATGGGATATACCCAATATTTCTACACTATCAGCAGATAAACAATTATGTTATATATACCATGTGATAATGATAAAACTTCACACTCATTATGCACAATAGGACCCCCCTTGACGTAGATGTAAAATATGTAGTGTTCTCTAAATGCAAGACACTACTCTACTACATAACCCCATTTTTCCTCTTCATACTACTCGAGAATATTCTTAACACTTATATAGGAGTTGTGACAAATTTATTACTAAAGGAAGAATAAATATAACTAATAAAAATATTAATAACATTATTCATAGTCATGTAATTTCATAGAGAATTTGGTTTTGTAGCTTGGTTGAAACAACGAAGCGTTCATGTGTTGTTGAGATGATGTCTGATCTCAAACTTCTTGGCCTTATGTTCCTATATTCTCTCCATATTTGTGTAAAAGATATGTGGTAAAATAAAATAAGTATAGAATTTACATACTATCATTAAACCCTATTATAACCCCAGGAAATATTTCACTCAATCCAGATTCATCATTTCAAAAAAAATCCCAAATGATTAGATTCATGAAAGAATTATATGTGAGAACTCTATGCATGCCATCCATTCCCAAAAAATCCCCACCAATGAATGGAGGGTTACTATAGAATTATTGATGCTACCTTCACTTCCTTGTCTAATTTTTTTCCAATAAGGCCAATGATAGATAATATGATATCTATCTAGTCCTATACTTCCTACGGTCCACTAGCACCTCAAAAAGATGTAGGATATACTAGATGAGAGTCTATATTAGGTTAAACCATGGAACATGGAACCCCTCTTACTAAAGAAGGAACTAGATGATGGAATCACTAATATAGTGGTACTATTTATGAATATAAAATAGAAATTATGAATGACGACGCCGTTGCACACTTCTATGGAACATACACTTGACTGGGGGCATCCTACCAAGTTGTAATACCTTCAACCATGTAAACAGGTTGTCCCATATAACATCTATGAGGTGATATAATCTTCAACCAGAAGTAATAAATTGGTATAAAATAATATTCATTAGGATAAATCCTATTTTGTATATGAGATCACAGAAAGGTTATCCATGGAATCTACAGAAAACCCAAGGTGTCACTCCAAGTACTAATCATGGTCTTTTCCCTACACATGAGTCAAAAATACACACACACACACACACATATATATATATATATATAACAAAACATCATGAATAGATAAAATAATTAATTCCACAAAAAATTATCAAAAATTAAAGGCAACACATTTGTCACATAGTCAGAGAATACATTTCTATTCCGAATAGAATGCACAATTAAATGCATTAAATAAAAAAACTAGTTGAAAATAAAAAAAATGTGTTTGTATATATGACATGAGATCCATCATTCGTAGTGATGATGCATGAACATACATGAAATTTTATAAAATCATAATAGAAATATTATCAATACTAACTTTAATACATGTCACACATGATCTATAAAGAATGATGGAAACTCATATACATGTGTCTCAAATAAAAAAATTCAATAATTTCCCAGGTTAGTTTAAAATTAACGAAAACAATGTTCTATGAAACCATTTTGTAATTCCACATACTGAACTATTAGGTTCAACCTACAGAGTCACATAATCTCATTCATGCAACCACTCACACAAGAGGCTTGTGTCTAGGAGTGAGGGGTTGGACACCGTCAGTGAAGAGATTATACCGTCAATATGATGTTAGTAAATAAATAATAATTAACAAAATATATTATCTTTGTGTAATAGTAAAAAAGATAAATAATATCAATGGGGATAAAAGCCTTATAAAAAATTAATAAATAATATCCATTTGTGTAAATCCAAACTAGAGTATACAGATTGAAAATTAAATAAATAAATTAAACTCTAGTATCCTATGGAGTACATCTTAGTTCCACTCACAATTCCATTCTCCTATACTAAATCATATTACATGTTCCCATTTCCCATTTCTGGATCCCTAATCATGAAATCTATATATGCATCAAATTTCCCATATAGTTTGTGAGTAATCAATCATCATTGGACCCCACCAATGTTGACATAAAAAATATACACATGTATAATTAGTGTATTCCTTAATAAAAAAAATGTGAAATCAATAAAAAATAGTGTTCTACTCAGAACCCATGTTTTAACCAATACACGATGAGACCCAGTAAAAAGTTAATTCCTTCTATACTAGTAGCATGGTAAATAAGTAATAAAAGTAAAATAATTTGGATCGAGGATGGGGATATAGCAATAAATATCCTCATGATACTATTTTGAATGTTCATTCTGTATCCACAGTTCATAGAGATTCAAAACATTCCTTCGTATCCTCAAGGTATTGATCTCCTTCTGGGATATACGGATATCATTCTCCGTCTAGATATAGGTGTCCATTTACTTCATATTCTCACCATATGCACACTCCCCCTCTAAGGGTATTCATTACATGATGGTCACCTGCCATAATATACCATGAAGAACCTCCAATTAAATCATCATAAAAATTACAATGTAGAACATGATAATAAAATATTTAATGGAATCGTGAGTTCTAAATATAATAATATAAAAATATATGACCATAATTATGAATGTTAACAGGATACACTATCAATAATCATGAAATAACAAAATTTTATTGGGTCTCATGTGCTACACACACACAATCATGTGATCACATGCCAGCATGAAAAACACAAAAGACAATACATGAATAATATTATATGAATACTGAATACTTGTTCTCCAAAAGGTATGTAACATTGTTCCTCATGGTTGTTTATGAACAAATCTCATGTTCATCATGGATAATAGAATAGAAAATGTCCCACACACAAATAGAATTGGTCACATGTCAAGGAAATCCTATGTCGGGTTGTGATTCATCGAGAAAGTGGTCCAGAATAGATAATCAAGAGAATTAAATGTTAAGAATGTTATTATACAATAAAATACCATAATAATTCCATCAATAGAATAAATTATGAAGTATGTTAATGAATGTAATTCCATTTCTTAAATTTCATCATTGATCAAATAAGGGATTTTTGAATACATTATTTATTCTAGAAGACGCCATTGGATATGGAAAATTAAATGGAATTAATCATCATTTATTTAATATAAAAGTAATTAAAATGTGAAACATGAATAATAAGATCACATTGTGATAATTCTATTAAAAGTTTACCAGGAAACATCTATTGTTATTGGGAATTATAAATCTTATTGTAGTGGGAATAAGGTGGAATTATAAAATCCACCACCAATCTAAAATGTTATTTTAAATGAATTATGGTTCCCTCCTGAACATTCAATATATAAGAGTATTAGGATGGGTATTTATTAAAATCTAACCATATAATGTTCATTCTCATTTCTAGATATCAATTCGATCTAGACACAATCTATATTTTCTAAATACATGATTGATATAGGAATAGAGGATGAAAATGTCATAGTATCATCCTATAAAAAATATATCTGACATACATCCATGCATATCTCATAATTAAGAAGAATAATTTAGCATATATAAATATAAAACTCAATGTTATTGTTTTCTCTTGATTATTGAATGATTTGAGAACCAGGTGATATATAAGGGAGAGATCCAAGATAAAGGGGGGAGATCTAAAAATCATAATAGGCCAGTGGGTTTACATATTTTTGTTAAGAATGTATTAAAAACATGTTGAAATAAATTATAAGGGGTTAATTTAATGAACCCATATATTGGTTACTATAACCATCCAATAGAACCACTAAATGGTCGGTGTGTTCCTGATCCTTACAGACCCACTTTTTGCACCATCGACTAACTGTTGGATCTCCACCAACAGTTCAACATCATTTTTTTACCATTTTTAATCTAAAAAATTATATAAATACATAAATATATAACATAATAATCCTATATAATTTATACTAAACTCTAATCCCCCAATTCCACAGAAAAAACATCGTTGGATAAAATATTTTCTTTAACCTTAAACATCTCATTCATATAAAATATGTGAAAATTTTACACTGAGTTTTGATGCCATATTGTTTAGGTCATAGTGTAAAAACTGACAAAGATGGATCACATTATTGAAATCCATGAATCTAGTGTCACACATTCATTGGCATGGATGTAAGTGGATGAATTCGTTAGGATTTATGGTTATCAAGGAACATAATGTCTAATTGGGATCATAATTTAACATCATGGGCCTAGAGCGGTTTCTAGTATGCCTTCGGCTCACAGTTTCACCTTATAACTGCTTTTTATCATCTAAATGATGGGTAAATGAGTTAGAACATTTATAAGGCCAATGTTTATTATTTGATGAGAACCATGGAGTTATAGGTTCATTAAAATTTTCTCTTGAGGGTTACCTGTATTAGGGTAAGTGGAGTTTGGATAGATTATATAAGACTTCACTGTAGTTCATCATACATTTTTTTATTTTGGAGTATTTTAGAAAGGTTTATTATATATTAGAAATTCCTCCATGATTGGATAGGATCCAAAATTACTTACACAAACCCCATATTTTTTCAATATCAACAGGATGTCTCAAAATAAATTGACTTGGTAGATTTGGATATTGACAATGATGTGACAATCATGGATTAACCAATAGATATCCCAGTTCACTAATGGATTTTTTTTGTGAATTAACAATCACTAGACTTCATTCTCTATAGTGTCATTTTTGCATGGAGGAATGTACTTGGGAGTTTCATGTTATAATACATGCCTATTAATTTTTTTTTATTTCCTTTTATTTTTACATTGATTAGGTGACTCATAAAAGTTTCTTGTTTGTGAGATGTTCCTTATTCATTCTCTAGTGGTGTTTATTGTTGATTAATGAATATGATGTGGGGAACCCCATTCCCATTAAATATTATTTATATTTAATAAATGTTTCATAACAATATATTTTAGTCAGTACATCACGAAGCAGAAAATATATTGAAGTTGAGGGTGGGATGCCTTGATTTTTATGCAAGAAGTATTATTGTGTGGTGGGTGTGGTAGTTTTTTTCTTTGGTTGAATAAAGGATGAAATGGTGGGGAAAATGGTTATATGGATGATATGTTTCTTGAACTTTATGTGAGATGATGTGGTTTTATGGGGTGTATCTAAATCTATGATAGGTCTCTCATAGGATGGTTTGTTCTAACCCTTCCCATCCCTTATCATGTATGACTTTTTTATATAATATGATAATCATATGAGAGGTATATAATGTAGTATTTCATTCATTCATAGACCATTAAATTTCTAGTTTGAGGGTTGGAGGTGTTCCAAGGTTATTTGAAGATGGTTCGACAAAGTTTTCACCAATTATTATACAATAAATGGTAGTTCATGGTATGAATTAATGTTCATGATGTGAATGTTTAATCATGGTTTAGTGGTTAGAAATTGATTTATTGAGGTTTTAGAAGGTAATTTTATTCATAATTAACTTACTACCAAAAATAATTATAAACATAGTAACTGAATTTCAGGATGAGGGGACAAGAAATTTAGTTGATAATATATTGAGCCAGAGATTGAATAATTTAGAACCAAACCTGAATTCATAGTCTAAATCTATATCCCTCATGAAAAATCTTTCCGTGATTTAATTTTTGGCATCATGAATGCATTTAGGTACAATCAATTTATAATTTCTTATGTTCTAATGATTTAATTAAATACTTTTGATTTTCAAGAAAACCCTGGGTTTTTATGATGATATTTTGGCATCATTCTACTAATATTCATCATTTTCCTATGGTGTTTGATCTTTGGTAACATGTAGTGTGTAAATATCCATTCTCTTTTTATTTTCACTATTTATCCCCCATTAAATTATCAATGGTTATGAAAATTTTATCATTGTATGTTATGGATATGATTTTGATAAGCCAATAATACGATTCATGTTGATCTAGGATTTCCTAGCATTGTTTTTCCATTCTAGTTGATCATTATTAATATTGTTGTTCATGGAAATTCATATATATTGTTCTATGTAGGGGAAACCCTTTCTCTCCATAATTATGTTCATGTGAGGTATTTCAATATTTTTTCTTTCATTGGGATGATAGAATTTTTCATTGAAAGAAAATAATTATACATATTTTATAAAAATTGAATGGGAAATGAATCAATCATATATTTTTTTATTAATTTCAATGATATTTATAATGAAAATATTCTTTGTTTCAAATGTTTCTAAAAATTATTTATGTTGGGAGCCCTATTGGTGATGTATATGATATTATTCTAAGACCCTTGTTTGGTATAGTGATTGTTATCATATTTATTAGAAGTAAATGAAGTCATATATAGGAAATTAATTGGTTTCCCTTGGAAATCGGTAACATTTGTGAGTATATCCATGTTAAGATTCTGATTAATTAATGCTTTTTTTTTCAATTCTAGTTTACGGGAACATTTTGGAAGCTAGAATGTTTTTCTAATTTTTATGGGAACCTCGTGGTGGTTTTCACAGAAGACTGTTGTGAATATGTTCATTATAAAATATGATGCTAAGTAAAGTAATTTTGGTTTGGAATGGGATATGAGGTTGAATAATATGAGGTGTTTGTGATGTGTGGTTATTGTGGAATGATGGCTTAGAACATGTTGTGTTATTGATCTGGTTGATAAGAGATGGATTTTTAGTCACATCTTATGCTTTCATTAGTTTCCCAGTTAATCATGGATTGGATTAAAATGATGAAACTAAAATTAAATTAGTTGGAAAATGAATAAACATATATTGGATCTAAATATAACAATCTTCATAAAATGATGAATGGTAATTGGATTTAATAAAAAAAATTAATGAATTGTCTATGGTAATGTGAAATAAAATGGATTAGTAAATGTTAAATTGTGAGAGATCATAAATTATGAAAATGGTAGAACATATGATTAAATGTGGAATTATGTGGTCATGTGTGGTGGTTGTTTTGTGTGATATTATGTGTAGTGGAAGTTGTTTTTATGGATATGGTGAGGTGATGTTGTTGTGTTTTGAAATATATTATACAAGTTATTGTTAACCCATAAGAATAGAATCACATGCTATATATATATATATATATAAATCTATTATCTTCACGTTATTTCTATATAATGAATCCGAGTTAGATAACTATACCACTGCACAAGGGTTTTGGGTAACAATTTTTCCAAAACATTATGGAAAATGGAGATTCTTATGGGTTGTTACCCCCTCTTCCCTGCTCTTCCTTCATCTAATATTGATGATTTTATCAGCCTATGTTGGTGATCACCCAATAATGACATAATCTTGACATGGACATCACCTAGTGATGATAATTTAGTGTTGGAGAAAAACTAGTGATGGTGATGATATGATTTGTGGTGTAGGTCACAAATGGTAGGAGGAGGGAATGATATTGATGTTCATGATATTCATGATACCAAACATCCCAAGCTATGAGATGTGACTTCAGGATGAGGATGTGATAATGACTGATTCTAGCACCACATACTAGACCATGTGGTTGGTTGGCATAGGTGGATATGCATCTCGACCCACATTCAATGTGGACAGATATGAGATGTCACACAAATTTAAGGTATGTGATCATATGATGTTTGACGTTGAGGTGTTAAAGAATAAAATTATTAGTGAAGCGGTTCTAGGGTGCTTTAATTTAATATTATTTGGACACAATTTTACTACAATATATGATTTATTTTGTGAGGACACCATGGCAATGATTGGATGAGTCAGTTGGCTTGTTTCAGTGTTCATCGGTTCTTCTATATATACAGTAATTCCTTTCTAGTCTCATTTTACATTTCATAAGGAACCTTGGTATTTTCCATCTAATTATAAATGTTATTCCAACTCTACATATATATAATTCATTTTATGGGTTCAAGGTGGATTTTGTGGCTTCTCTGGGAAATTATATTTTAGATGTTGGAGAATCTATTTACTCATTTCAGTAAAAGTTTTTTTATCTTCACATGGAGTATCTTATCTATATTTTTTTAAATTCCTTATGCATTATGTTGATTTAAATTGGTGTGATGTAATGGAGTTTATTTGTTGTATATTCTCCTATATCATAATAATATATTATAATTGAGTGTAATGAATACAATATATGATAATTTTATACCATCAATGTTACTTATCAACTTGTTTTCTGTTGATTTTTGGACTTTTAGGTCATTATTTATCTTGAATTATTTCTTCATGGGAGTGATATTAGAAGATGTTGGGTGTTTGGACAATGATTTTTAGGAAATAATTTTAATTGGTATAAAACATATTGAGGAATCATTTTAGAAAGTTAAATACGTTCATAATTATGAAAAGGTGGCTCAAATTAGATGGAAAATCAATACCTATTATCATAAGAAGGACATATAATTTAAATTAAGGGATCATTTCTTATTGAATATATATATATATATATGGAAGAGGGTTATATTTATCCTTCAAAATGGGATGGTATGTCCTAGTTATATTATAATTTTATTTTATTTTTATGTGAATTGTAGTTGTGTCATATTATATGTCTATTACACCCATCCACTATATAGTGTATGATGCCTTCCATACCTTAATATTAATTAAGTACATCCCCATCCTAATGAAAATACTATCCATCAAATAAATTGAGTTATATCCTGAATTATCAAATGATTAGTAGCCTATATAGATTCTTTCTAAAAGATAGAATGTGTTATGGAATAATAAAACATTGATAGTGAAGGTACTTTGGATGAATCAATTGTTGGAGGAATCAATATGGGATCTTGAGGATATAATGACGATGAATTTCCAAAAAAAATCATTCATTTGTATATACCCAAAAGATATGGTTGAAATTATTCATGGAGAGAATTTAATACCAAATAATATAATACAATGATTAAATATTTAATTATAATATCCATATGGAAGTACATAATGGTTTATTTCATCGTTAATTTGAATGAAATTACATTCACTACAGCAACTTCAAAAACTACTAAAAAGTATTACAATATATCTAATCTCCATGTTCATCAACAATATATGATCATATTCTACACATAATTATTAAAAAATTATATGTATTTATATTATGTATAAAAAGAAAAAATTGAATGTGATTTTTAAAAATGAAGACAACGAGGTTCATAATTTTAATCGTATGAACAAACATAATTTATAGGATGATTAACCCCATTGGAAAATAAATGGTTTGAATAGTAAGATGACCATCATAATACTAGTATTACCATTTTCTATATCTTAAAATTTTATAATAAAATAAATTACATAATTTCATAATCATATAATAAATGAAAAAATAATTAATATATATCAACGAATAATAATGTAATTACATTAATATATAATTGAAAAAATTAAAATATATTAAAAAGAGTTTTAGATTATTGGTTCCAAACACATAATTTTAAAATAAAACAATATTTTCTAAAAAAATTCAAATTTATCATTGATAAAATATTTATTTACTAAAAGGACATAACATTTAGAAAATTTGTTTCGAAATAAACCAAAGGAGTATTTTTTATAAATTTCTAGAACATTTTATTTTTTGTATTTATTGTTAATTAAGGTTTCTATATAATATAGATATTATAATTTCAATGTTATGTAAAAATATTTCAAAAGTTAACAATTAATAATCTATGTACTAGATATGTTAATTTTTTAAAATATTTTACTTTAATACATTAAATTTCATTTCTTTACAAATAATAGTCATTAAAAATTAATAAATAGAAATTTGTAATTTAAAAATAATTCCCCATTGTGAAAAGATATTTACATTTCCAAAAAAAATTATAAATGTTATTTTGGTTCTTGATATTAAAAATGTAAAATAAATAAATTTCAAATACCATGAATTAAATCATATGGAAATAATAGGATATTAATAGTTACAAAATAGTCATATCCAAAGCCTGAATCCCAATATAAAAAAATATCCTTTATTTTATTTAAATACCCACATATAATACCATCACACATCATTATAAAACCACTTAGAATTATTATCCTCTCAATTTTCTTACCAATAGTCCACCTGAAGAGTTCTTATGGATTTATGGGGTTCCTTCACATATCCTAGGGATGTACTTATCAAGGTATGTGTAATTAATATTTTCATTTCATTTCCTATTCTATGTAATTTTTTATTACTTACATTTTCTAATTAATGTCTTTAGAGGCACTTTTATAAATCCCTTATTATAATATTTTATAGATATTAATATACAATATCATTATAAATATATCCAATTTCATAAATTTTTTAAAATATTTCTATATCCATAGACACAATTTTGGAAATCTCTAACTATGACATGTATTTGTGGTATTATGTATTTATTTTTTATAAGGGGTATTTTTTGAAAAGAATAATGATATTAATGTATTTAGTGGAGCTACTATTGGGTAATATGCTAATTAATATCTATTTTTTCACATATTTTACATTTCTATCAAAGCATAATGACTTGGATGTTTCATCTTGTGGAATTTTTGTCTTACTTAATGGAATTAAATATGTGTTTATGTGATCATATTTGTAGATGGGATTATTCTATCATTGATTTTATATCATAAAGTTAAAAAAAAATTTCAACTTATTTTTATTATATATTTTTATATTATTAATGTATAATACCCAATAAATATATGATCCACTATTTGATAAGAAAAATTTTCTTTACATTTTAAATATACTATATTTTCAAAATTTTATTGATAGATATTCAACTTGATATATATTTTCACAACCCAGCTTCGGTAACCCTGAGCTGATATCCCAAGTCTGGTAATGTGGAGGTGGTGGTTATCTTAACATATTGTCTCAAGATATTAGATATATCATGATGAAGGGTCAATCATCAAGGGATTTTCACATAGTTTAATTTGAATTTAAAAAAAACATCCAATCCATTCCATGAAATCATTTCAAAAATATAAATTTATTCCGATATATTTTTAAATAAATTTCTTGAATATATTTAAAGATTAATTTTCCCTGATAATAAACAATAAAAAGATCAAAGGAATTTTTAATGGAAAAAATATTTATTATGATAGGAAAAAAATAATATTAAATAACAATTAAAATAATTATTCCATTAACATTTTTTGTACAAATTTAAAATTAACTTGTTTTGAAAAGTATTATAAGATTAATTTTATACCATTACATGAAAGTAAAATATAATAAATAAGGAATATAAAAAATAATTGTTGAATATTGATACCGTTCTTAAGAAAATATTGAATAATTATATAGGGGAGAAACATTCCTAACTAAAAGTAGATATTTTTTGAGTTTTCCAGAAAACAGTTTTTTAGCCTTAGATTATAGAAGATGAGAAATATAGAAAGAATTCATGGAAACTATATAACATAATGATTTATTACTTCTAATAGTGATGGAGGCCACGTCTATAACTCCCCCTCCGACGGGTGATGGATCCTCGTCGTTCTACGAGGGAGAACTGATTCATGCCCTCTAACCCTTCTCTAATCCTGATCTTTTACCTATGTTTCCTCATATTGTGATTTTCCCTAAGGTCGCTGAGTTATTCGAGGGAAGTCCATAGATTCATCACACGATTTTGGAGTTCAATGAAGCAATATCTCTTCTTCGACTGTCATTGGTCTCTATATTCAAGGCCTGTTGAACTTTGTTGGACTCGTTTGATATGTTTATTTTCAAATCTTGGGGTCTTTAGGATCGAACTATGGTTGTACTTTTAGATGGTCAGAATATCATGATTCGTTTTGCTTCATAAGTGGATCTGATTCATGCTTGGTCTTTGGCCCTATGCAGCTTCAACAGATCCAAGTACATTCTGTTCAAGCGGAGCTACATCTTTATTATGCACCGAGACACCCCAACGATGGAAATTTGGGTATGATTCCCAGACCTACCTCTCCCATTTAATATTCCAGCCATCATTCACATGTTAGGGAACCTGGTGGGGTGTTACTTCTACTCAGATAGTAGGACTCGGGCTGTGTGTCATCATATTTCTCCTCGTGTTTGTGTTGAATACGATGTGTCATGGATCCCGACTAATTTTTTATGGATTGCTGTTGGTGAGGAGTTACGCTACATAAAGAGGGTGATATTTGAGTCATGGGTGGATTATTTTTCTTCTTGTTAGAAGTTGGGTCACAATATGATGGTCTGTAGGCATGAGAGTATGAATAAAGACAATGCAGGGTAGGAACAAATGGTGGTTGCCCCTCGTAAAGGCTCGAGGTGAATGGATTTGGCTGTCGATCCTGGTGTTCAAGGAAGGATCCAAGATTATGGGTGAGTTGGAAAGTTTGGAGTTGAAGGGACTGAATAATCTATAATAAGAAATAGTGCAATACCGAAGAACGAACACTAGCTACCACTAGACCCCAAAGTGAGTCTTGCCCTTTATTAGCTGAAATGAGACTTGAAAATTGGGTGTGAGAAGGAAACAATAGAGGTAGGTTATGGATCTATGACCATGGGGGTTTAGATTAACTGGGGGGATGGGGCTCTGATCTCCAGGCTGAACTCAACGCTTTTGAAAGGGCCTCTTGAACTGTCTATGGAGGCAGTGGGGGAGAAAATGAGTGTTAGGGGTCATAACCTCATATGGAAGTGTATTCCAGAAGGTTTGGTGAGTCAGAAATTTGATGGTGTGACTCGTCAGGTTCATGTTTGCATCCCAACCTACAACCAATTTGTAGGATTCGATATCGAAGGGGCGGCCAATGATTGGGATGCTGGCAGACAGAGACAGGTCTATACAGAGGGGGAAGTTGTTGAAGGTGGTGACTCTAAGGATGAGTCCGCTGGTTATTTTTCAAAGGATCAAGTAGGTGGTAATCATTCGCAAGGATTGTATAGCCTGAGAAAGAAGAAGGGTACAAAATCCATATTGGATGTGGTAAGATCCACCTTAAACAATGGGAGGAAGAACAAAGGACACAATGATTATTCTTCCTTACCGAAACCAATAGAGACTAGATCAAGAAAAATAATCAAAGAAAAAAATGGAACACCTAAATATTGATGATAATGTTGTGCAGGGAAAGTCTGAGAAGGATGATCTGTGCCCGGGTTCGGGCAAGGCTATGAATGCTAGGGGTGATCGGCCTAAACAGACAGAGATGGAAATGACCAATAAAAAGGACCCATGGGAACTCCTAGTGCATTCATGAGAAGATATGACAGAGAAGGTCCTTGTTTTAAAGGCCACAAAAGAGGAAGCGAACAGAATGAAGGGACGAGGGTTTCAAGTGGAGACCAATGCAGAGCAGACTAAATTGATTGATAAACAATATCTAATCCTAGTAAGACATTTTACTGAAGGGAGGATCAACTGCGAAGAGTACAATCAATCTTGGGAGAAAATGGTGTACCGCTTTGAAGATTTTATAAGGGAAGATCCTGAAACACATGAATGTACGTTATCTTGGAATTTATATCAGAATAAGGTCTCTAATAGTGTCAAATTATGTTTCAATGATTATGTTATGTCTTTTGATGGTGTCATTTATGTTTGAACGTTATGGTTTCCCACTTTTCTCTCAAAAGTTCATTAATAATAAAAAATGGTATGTTGGTAACATGGAAACTATTTAGGTTACAAATGTTTAAGGAAATATATGGAGTTAAAATGCAATACCATTGGTTCTGGGATTCATTATTTTTTTATTGTTATTATTATTATTATTAGAATTCTTTTTATTCTATTGGTCTATAATATGCAAGATTGTTTCCCCGTTATTCAAAAATAATTCCAACATGATGAAAATGAACCAAATAATATATGAATAAATATAAAAATAATTATTCATATTTATTTTCTAAATAAATTGAAAAAATTATATAAAACTAGGTACTACACACCATGGGTTATTATTCACCATATATGATATAAATACATTAAAATTACATAAATAAAGATTAGAAAATAGATATAAAAAAATAAACACATTAAGGCATGGAAATTTCATGGACAATATTCAGCCATGGGGGTCACTAATAGTGAAAAAAACATACAATGAGTAATAGAACCATAAATCATGAATGGAATATGAATAATCTATATCAATAAATAATTACCATCCTTTGTAAAGATATAGTTGAATATATGAATGATCTAGTATCTTTTTATAGGAATGAAATATGTCCTTCATAAATATGTTAATTTCAAATATGGTCATTTAAAACATTATAATTGGACATGCATACAATAAGTAAACTATTTTCCTGTATTTTTAAATTGAAATTTAAAATAATATACCCCATAAATATTTGAAAATAGGATATAATATATTACAATTGTGTGTATATATATACATATTTATGTGAAATATATAAATAAGAATAATATAAATATTAAAACATGATACAAAATATATTTAAATTTGATAAAAATATCTGAACATCAATGGAGTTGTGAAATTATATTTTTAAAAATAAATAATTAATTTCAATGGTTCATTAATTTGAAATTAGTATAAAAATAATATTTCATTTCATTAAGTATTAAATGTTTAAATATAATAAATTAAAATCAATACTTTTAAAATATTATGAACATGTTATAAAATATAAATTTAAATGAAATTATATTATAAACTCTTAATGTTTACAAATATCAATTCAAATAATTGTAGTTATGCATTAAATATTTTATTATCGATTTAGAAATAAATTTTATAAATTAAGAATCTAATTTGGTTAAAATGATTAATTTTTTATTTAAATGTTCAAAATTAACTTATAAATATGTTTTGTTATTTTTATGAAATTAATGATTTTATGTGAATATTAGAAATACCATTTTTTCAAATATCACGACATTTGTGAAATTATTAGTATATAAGTATGAATTATTAATTTAAGAAACCTTATTAATATTATAAATATGTAAATTATATGTCAATTAATAATTTTAGAAATTTTGGGGTTAATATTTCAACAAATATTTTACATTTTATAATTTCAGTTATATTTTTTAAATATTTTTTTCACAAATTAAAAATTTAGAAAATTTAAATTGATTTTACCATATTTTAAAATTGAATTTTAAAAATTAATAAAAGTTGTAATTATTAGTTACCAATTATAAAATATATAGCTCGTTATTTTGGTGCATAATAAATAAATTATATAATGAGAAACTAGTTCATATTAAGAAAATAAAATGGTAAATATGTGTAACCTATGAGGTAAGTTTTAAAACATGATTTAATTTGATGAACAAGGTTTTGATCAACATTATCTCTTATATTATGCTTTATATCTCTATAATGGTGTCATTTTCCTTATATTTGACATTCCATAATTGATATGTTTTGTATATTTACAAAAATGACACTTTTTCACATTTGGAATGGGATATCATCTCTTCAATTCCCATTACACCAAAAACCAATTATTTTAGCAAAAAATAGATAATGTTTTTTCATAAACATACTTTTTCACTTAACGATATTTTTTCCTTCTCAAAGTATTATCCATCATTGATTGTTCCCCTTCAGAAAGGATATTATCAAATTAGTGCGGCGTATATTTCAAAAAACATATCCCCCTTTTCATTTTTCCTTATTTGTATTTAGTATTTATTAAATTTAATTTCACTTTATCTAAATGATAAAATTAGTATCCTTATTATTCATATATGTAATTATAATTATTCTAAAATCTTTTACCATCATTCATTTTTTCCCCTAAAAATGGAGAAAGAATTAGTTGTTTGTTAAAAGAATACCACCTCCAAAAAACATCATGTTTTATTTTCCTCAACACCTTCACATGGATGTAATTAATGATGCGATAAATAAATAAAAATTATATTTAAAACAAATTGTAGACCCTTAAAATTTGAAATATTTAATTCATTTGTACTATTTTATGTAAAATGAAACTTTCGACGATATGAACATGTCAACTATAACCTTCATGGGTTGATTGATTTACATTTTTCATTTCATCACTCCCATAAATTGGTTTTCATGATAATATTTTTAATTGATAAATATTTTTTCTATGGTGTAATCAAGGTTGTAGTTTGATAAATTTCAAAACATATTAATGATATGATGATACAAAAAAAATTCAATAGTTTAAAATGAGTCTACTAATATGAATATAATTAATTATGATTATATAATATATTATTATCTATAATTTCATCTTCTAAATACTTTATAATTATGATATATCAAACTAATAAAAGTTAAATTATTTCATTATGGTAACAGTATATTGATATTTTTATTTAGTCAATTAATAATCATCATTAAACATGGAATAATTATGTTATGTTTAATTAACCATATACTTGATGAATTTTGTTATATTATAACATGGATGACTATAAAAAATTACATATTGTTAAAATATGGCAAAAATACATAATATTGATTTTTTTCTAAAAATGGATAAATCAATTCTTCACTCATTAATGAATTAATGACCTTCATTATTTAAAAATCTCTAAGAATTATTTCTTTAAGATTTAATATTATAGAATAATGAATAATTTAATCATGAAAGGAAATGTGAACAATATAAATAATTTTAAATATAACTTAAAAATAATTATTTTGATCACAGAATGATAGAATTAGGTAAAATAAAAAAATAACCACACCGTTATTATGAACCAAGTTGAAAATAATAAACATTAACCAAATGAGAAATAAAATATAGATAATTAATAACTAATATAAATAAAGAGAATAATTATAAATTATTTTAATAATTTTTTATTTATATTAGTTTGTTTTTGAAATAAATGACTATGATATTTTTTTATATAGGATCTTAGTGAGAATTCTACATAATGGATGAAAATATTTTGTGGTTATTTGCCAAAAATTTATAATCTTGATACTTATTTCAAAATGTGAACCATGATTCCATTAATATAGTTTAAAGACTGCCTAAATAATATATTCTTCAATATTGTTAGTATTTTAATTTGAATATCATTTTCAATATTTAAATTGATGTTGATGATAATGGTACCAAACATGATTGTGGTTTTGATCGTAATTTTTTTAAACCATAAGAGTTTCCTTTATATTCTTATTTTCAAATAAAGAGTTTTTTTTGGAAAAATAATATATCAATGTAATTATTATTATCTACAAAAACTCTTTTATTCTTTTTTTCTATAATTCTATTTTATATTCTTCCATTACATTGCATTTCTCTTTGAATCATTGTTAACATGAATTGGTTCTCATGAGTGAAACGTACCACATCTCTACTTTTAGATCATGAAACATGTTTTTTTCTATTTAAAAATTCATTGAATACTTTTTGAACTATCACTTCCAATACCTCAATTATTTATTTAGGTTATTTTATAATACATGATCTTAGTCAAAATAATGTAATGATTTTTCAAAAGTTTTCAATATTATTTATTTTCATCAATGTTTAAAAATATCAATCTTTTAATTTTTTACATTTGAACAGTAAATTTTAAAATCATTACCATTTTCCATGGAACTTACATTATATTAATAATGGTTTTCTAAAAAAATAATATTATGCATTTTTTAAATATATTTGACATAAATGATTTCAATGTGATAATGTATTTCTCTTGTTTCCACATTTATTTTTCCTAATGTTTTTAGAAATTGGTTTAATCTAGTGTGAACCAATTAACACAACTTATGTTTCATAATGGGTATTCTTATAGTGTTATCATACACCTTCTTCGTCTTTATTTTTTTTTGTATTATCCTCTTTTAGAGGAATGAGCAATCACTAAATTTTACATTCCTAATCACTAACTATGTACGATCATATAATTTTACTACATGATCTTCCTTTGGGAATAATGTATTTTTGATTCACTTGATTGAAGGGTGTTCCCATTGAGGCAATAAATTTGTTTATTTGGGTAAATTACTAACATATCCATATAACCCTTCATCTTTATAGATTGAATACCATATGCCTTATTATAATTATTGAAAGGTATTTGGAAAGGTCCCAATAAAAAAACTACATTTTCATGTTTCAATAAACTACTATTATATTTCATACATTCCCATTGAAATTTTTAGTTTACCGTTATAGTGTTTAAGGTCATAAATTTTAGATATGAACCCAACATATATTCTAATTTGATATTTCTATTTAGTGTCCATTTTTCTAACAATATAGAACATTATAGAATGTAAGATGACTTTTTTTGAAGACAATCTATCATGACTTTCAACTTGATTTCATCCATTTACATAACCATCCTTATATTTTGTGAAATCATTCAAAAAAGTGGTATGGGCATAAAATTATATTTAAGGGACATAAAAGGAATTAATTCCTTTTTTCCATTTAAAAATGTTATAACAGATAATATAACATTTTCATAAAACATAAATTTTATTTGAAAAGAATTATTTTTAAACAAACATCATTATCTTACAATTTGAAATCAATGTCTTTTGAAGAACGATTATTTGAATGAATGGAAATTTAATGTTTTTAATTGGTATATTATCATCATAAAACCCTTACATAACCCTTAAATACATTAAGAATTAGAATAAATATATGATCGACATCTAACGTAATTCTCTAGAGAAAATACACATTACTCAATGCAATGAAGAACTATCTGGGAGAAACTATCGTATAAGATATAGTAGGCTCAATATGAAAAAAACGGAGATAAAACATTCATATATAATTTTTATGGTCCATATCATGAATAAAACTGTTAATTATTTCAAAATTGTATAATAAAACCCCAGAAATACTATTTTTAATCATTATGCCAAATTCTTTCAAATGTCAAAATACCATTAAAAATGAATTTCAATACAATAAATATCGATACCAATCTAAGTACTATCAATTTATTAATAAAAAACTAAATCTAGTAAAGGAACATAAAATTAAATTAATGTTTACAGGAATGTGAAATGTCGTAATCAGCGTATATATTAAAATAGAATATTTAATTTATATATTTTTTAAATGATCCGTATGAAACATGTAAAAATATTTATTTTTGAAACCATTGAAACAAATAAAAAATATAACTAATATGTATTTAAAAATATTTTATTTCCATATAAAAATCAATAATTTAATTTTAACAATATAAACATATAAGTGAATGTGTAGAAAAGTAAATCCTTAAAAGAATATTTTTTAAAAGAAATTCTCTTACATTGAGATCGAATCATCACATATATATTTTATATTGATGTAAAATAGATATATGTTAATTATTTACATACATAATATATTTTCTCAAATTTATTATTCCTTTTATTTGTCTTCTTACAAACTATTAAACTATTAGCTAATCAATTATGTTAACATTTTTTATTATCATAGTATTCAACATATGTATCAAAAATGAATTTGGTAGGATGATCATGGTTAAAGATTTAGATATTAAATAATATCATGAATAATAATAATGTGATAATTATCATTTTTATACAACATTTATACATTTAAAACCAATCATGAATAAATGCTATGAAATATGGATTATATTACAATCATGGAGACGGTAGGCCGTATGTACACAAGGGTAATGTTTCATTTTTTCAATGATCATTATGAAAAGAATAAAATTAATATTTTATCATTAAATAATGAAAAGAATAGTATAAATACACGATTTTTTAATTTAAAATTTTATATACATCATCCAACGTATGTGGTGATGAATAAATAATGAAATCACTTCGTGTATGTGGTAGTCCTTGTGATTGAATGAACACGATTTTAATTTTTATTGTAAGAAAAAAATAAAACATTACAATTAATAAGTGAAAAATATTTCATGAATAACATCATTATTTCAATTATATCGTGTACATTAACTGAACTTAAAATTATTACCATCCATGTAAAGACTTAGCAAAAAATGATTCACTTTACTTCCCATGGTGGTAGTCCTCTACAAACACAAATGATGTTATTGTATCCCCTCATATTGTAATGAATAGAGAATATATGATCTTATAATTATATGAGTATACTATTTTTAAAAAAATATAATATATATACATTAAATCCGAATATAAAATAATCCTTAATTGGATACAATGAGAAATGAATTACATTGTATCGTAAGGAAATATTCCGCTGTATAGAAGAATGGTATTTCATTGATATTTGATTGAATAATGTATTTATAATGTTGTTAAATTTTAATAATAACACCTCATTATATGGTATATATATTTATTATTGTTTCATAAAAAATGAATAATATTTGAATAATGGGGAAGAAGAAATAATGTAAAAATTCTCGGTTAAGAATGATAAATATTTTTCGGAAAACCTCATATGGATTAAATAAAATGATGTTGTGGATTTGATGTATGATAAATAATTTCCAATATGATGTGGTGAGGGATGTAATTAAGGTACAGAGGTCATTATTATATTAATATACTGGGTTCTATGGAGTTAATATGAGAGGAGATGGAGTGGTATCTTATTTGTGGGGAAGAGGACACACATATAATTTTCGAAAATAAGAAGTGATACAAAATATTTTACCATTAGAAAATGATTCAAAATTCCCCATTAGATATTCCAAGATTGGATTATGTATGGTTATTTCTACACAAAATAATTTTTATGTTGTGGATGTTAATTTTTCCAATAATCAATTTTGATTGACCCTAGGTGAATAAATTTTTACCTTAACAATGGTAAAATATTTTCACTGTTTTCAAAATTCATTAAGAAAGAAAAATAAGTTGAAAGTATTATATAAAATAAATTATGGTTCATAAAATTAAGGAATCCTATTTACTTATGTCAATTATTTCACACCTGGATGGTTAAAGTTATATTATTTTTTTATTTCCTTATTTAGATATTCACATCGAGGTACAATTAAAGTGATGGTTTTAAAATTTTGATGTTTGGTAATTCTTGTGGGCTTCATCCAAATACATAAGCACCACATGTTTAGTAGTAACTATGAGGTCAACCTAGGATACCATGCAGTTCCCCAATAGATAAAATAAATAAATTTTATGGATATATAATTTAAAATAATGTTTCATTAATAATAATTATACTTATAATAAAATGATGATTATTAGAAATGAAATAAATATTATTATTTCTATTTTGTTATTCTCATTATTTTAATATATTTATTATTATTAAGATTAATTATTAGTATTATTTAGATTATTATTAATGTCAGTTTTATTTTTAGTTTTTATTTTCTACATTCCCTATCCCTAATTGTCTTCCTGTCCCATTTCGCTCTAATGACACAACCCCCTCCTACACAACCATCATCATTCAAACCATCCTCCTCCATCTCTACCTCTTGGCTATCTGATCAAACCTCCTACATATGATTCCCACTTGATCCAGCTCTCAACCCTCATCCCACACCCTTGTGTCTGACCCTCACATCAAGATGCTTCCCTCTAGATGGTCCCTTCGCATGGTGAAAAACCCTCTGGCTGCCACTAGATCTGGCACAAACCCCCTCTGGTGCCATCTCTGGTCGTGTCTCCCACTCCGGTGAGCCACATCTCTCTGGCTACTACATCCAACCCTCCTAAAGTGTGTTTCCACTTAAATATTTTGGGTTTTCATCATATTAGATGATCCCTTATAAATAGGGTTGTGTTTAGTTTGGTTTTCTTAGATGTTATGGTACATATTTCTCCTCATGATGTACACTTCCACATTAGAGAGTCTCGTAACATTCACACTCATCCAATAGGTGTTTCTAGTATTTTTCATTCCAATTCAATCCATAAGCCAATTTTGATTTATTAATTAATTTTAAAAACATTATTCACATCTTCTTATCCCCCGTAGTTATATTATTATGGTGTTTCTAGATGATTTTATTTGATAAAAAAATTCAATGTGATGCTCTTATTATGCATATTTTTTCTTATACTAATTGATTTTGATATCGAAAATTTTGAGATTTTGGGGTAAAATTGAAATTGGTGGGTTATGTTTTCCCTTTCAAACTATTTAGAAAATTTGTCCCTTTATGTATTGGGATTTTAATGTGGATAATAATTATTTCATTAAGCATGGATTAAAAATTGTGCTGAAGGGCTATTTTAGTTTATGAACTATTGATTCATTTTTTAATTAAATGAAATGTTTTGGTATAGGTTAATGTGAGAGTGGTGTTTTCAGAGGTGATTTATAATTGTTTCATGGATGTTAGGTGTTCCATTAGATGTTGGAGCATCCATGCGTGCATTAGGTGCACACATAGATGTTCCCTCAAATGAAGATGGTGTTTCAAAAATAATGATTTCTCAAAATCATAATTTATTGAATGGTTATTTATTTTCAAAATGATTTCGGTTACATATTTGTCTTATAAAATTTGTATTAAAAGGAAATCTAATATGCTTATTCCAATTTGGAAATGTTTATTGAAAAGGAAATTTCACACTGTATAGAAAAATTGTTTTTGAACTGCTTTTGGTAAATTCATTAGAGGTGTGAAAAAGATAAAGGCCTATTCGGAACTTCTCTCATTAAATTTTTTTTTCCATAAACTATGAATTTTTTATTTTTCCATTGGTCCTTAAAAAATGTTGGTTCCTTTGTTTTTGATTAATTTTATTTTAGGGTTTTTTGATTTTCGAGTTGCCGGTAACATTTCTAGAGCGTGTAGACCTTTTTTAGGAAATTTTGACTCTTCTCTCATGAGGATGACTTATCTTCATGTGTAGGGGTAAATTATATATATATATATATATATATTCCATCTATGTATATGTTCACTCATGGTGCATGGAATATGTGAAATGCAGCTATGGGTATTTATATATTGGAATAAATTCATATGATTCTAAGTGAAAAAGGGGAGGGTTGAGATGTCATCATTAAAATAAGAATGCATGAGGTAGGATACATATGAATTGCCCATTAAATTTATAAATAATTTCTTTCTTTCTTTCACACATTGGTTTTATATTAATTGTTTATATTGAATTTTTAGAAATATTTTTTTTATTCAGTTGGAGTGGTTTATTTCTTGTAATGTATTTTAAAAAATGGGTTCATATCATTCTTCACATCAATTGCTTGATAAAATGGCCCATTTGAATTTAGATATCTATTTTAGATCTAAATTGTTGACTTGGATTTAATAAGACAAGTGGCTACATGAAATTTTGGTTCTGAAATTGGCATTTGTTGGTTATTAAGAAAGTGTTTAGTGTCGAATGAGTTCTTGAGGATGTTCCTCATGACTTTTTGGAGGTTGATGGGAATGGGTGGTGGCTAGGTTCAGCTTCCTTCATATGTTTATTTTTGATGGAAAGAGAGATAAAATCCCTCAGAGTGATTTGGGGTGATTTTTGTGTGTGTGTTAATTGTGTAAAATTAATATTCATGTGTTGGACTGCATTGTTGGTATTTGTTGGTACACCCCCTTATTAGCTTGTAAATGGGAACCTTCCATGGTGATCAAATTTTTAGTGAAAAATTACATCAATAGTTTAGATTACTCACCAGCTATTGTCCTACAGAATAGGGATATTTTGTTATATTGTTTTGGGATTTGGACCCTTGGTCAGGCCTCATTGGTCAATGAACAGGCGTTTAGTAATTGTTATTTCAACGGGTAGGGATTTTGTTAAGGATGAGTCACATGTATAGCATGTTCTAGATTATTCCACAGATCCAAGGTTCCCAATAGTTATCTAGAACATAGATATATATGGTATATGATTGATATTCATGTGTAGATTAGTTACTCTTGAGTGGTGTTTTTCAATTTCATGTTTTTTATGATTGTTAATAATGTTTTCTTGTGTTGTTATTATTCTAGATTAAAGTTAATAATGGGTTTCATGTGTTTATGGAAAAAAATTTGATATTTTTTTACACATCCTTCCATAATTTTTAGTGTAAACATTAGATCCTTTAATATTCCAATGTTTACTTCTTAAAAAGGGAATAATTTTTACATTTTCATGAAAAATGGAATTTGAAGGTGATTTATCTCAATAAACAATTGTGTGAAAACCTAGTTTTATACGTTGTATTTATACCATGAAATTGATAGATACTTTATTTAAATTAAATGCCTATGTTAATAAAATTTTGGGAATCCCAACTGAGTTTTAATACTCACTCGTATAGTTCATTTTAGTTTTTAGCATCGGGTGTAGCTTCTTACTCAGATTCAGTCCCCATAGTGGGTGTTGTTTTGAGGTCGGTGGTGACCCATAGGGTCACATAGTGTTTTTATACAATTTTATGTTGTCATCACATCTAGATTTTATTTTCATTTCACTATTTTTATTTATTTACTTTTCATTAATTTTTGTTCTAAATTGTTCCCACCAATTATTATTTTTTTGACCAGGAATAGTCGAATTCCCATGGGGAACGGGAATGACCTTCAGGCCATGCTACATGCTAGTACATGTTTTTGGTTCAGTGTCTACCTAGGTTGGCTATTGGGAAAATGGTATCAGAGGAGACACTTTTTATTTGGGGTGTCTGTTAAATTTATATTAGTAACTTTGGAACTCAGTATGTAGGTTTTGCATTGGTACATTACCACAACCGCTCATGAAGAGACATGAGTTACCAGGGGTAATCTGGGAATTGAGTCATTGATGTGTCTTGTTGTGTTTTGGGATGGAGGGATGAAAATGGAGGCAAGCCGGTGTACCCTCATGATTTCACATGGATTAATGACCTATGTGGAGTCCAATTATATGGATTATGTACCTCATAGTTTTTTATTCATACATGGGCCATGGATCACTACTATGTCACCCAGTTATGCATAAATGATAATTACTAATAATGGTGGCTCATTTAATGTTCTGTTTAGTCTGGTTCCGCTTGGTTTGGTTTATTTGTATAATGGAAATGGTTTTAGAATGAAAATTATTCTTTAGAGTGGTTTCAAATTGTTAAGGGGGATTTCGAATTGAAATAGGCTTTTAAAAGGGTAAATGGATTCCTTGTAGTGGTTTTAAAATTGGTAAAATGGGTTTTTAGGGAAATTGTTTTTGAATAATGATTTCGTCCATGCATTGATTTGATGAGGAAAAGAGACAGGTGGACCTTGGTACTCTTTATGGATGGTCACATGTGTGTAGGGTATGTATGGAAATTAAGTGGGCGAACACATTCATGGATGATGTATGTGGAATAGGATGGACACAAATGTGAGGGTTCATAAAATTTCATAGGTGTGTACATGAGATTAAAAGATTAGCCATTCATTATAGTGTGAATTTTGAAAGGTAAAAATGGATTCTAAAACATGTTTTTTGATTTAGAATGGGGTTTGGTTGTGTGAAAAGTGGTTTTGTGGTTGTAATGTGTCTGTGGAAGAAGGTATTTGGGAACATTTAATTTAAAATGGTTGTTTCTAAAAAGGGAAATTTTGGTTCTTCTTCAATGTGTATGGATTATCAGCATGTGGTTTTGGCTTGAGATATTTTCCCAATTATGTTTCGGGTTGATCTTAGATTCGGTTATCTGTTTCACAAATTATTTCGAAAATACCACCCAAAAAGGTCCCCAATTTTTCTGATGATTGATGTTCAGTTATTGATTCTTCTTGAATTTTTCCTATTTATAATGGTAATTAAGGTCCGTTAGAGGTAGTGGATTATCATTAACTGGTATATCATGTTATAGGGTTGTTAGGAACTCCCAAGTTTGCTATGGTTCTTGGTGTTTTTTGTTTGGTTGATGGTCCAGCCTTAGGAAAGTGTAAATTTGTTGTCCCGCCATCATTACTATTGGGTATGACATGTGATGTGTTTAAGTCCTTCATTGTCTGATGATTTACACCTCAGGAGGTGAAAGAGGTGCATAAGGAAGAGTTCATGAGTGTTCAACAAGGCCAGAGGACAATAAATTTCTGTGATAACCACATTAATGAGTTTGTTTCCAGAGTACATGTGTATGTAAATATAGTGTTTCATATCCTTCTTAAAGGATCCCCATATTGAGAGAAGTTAATAATAGATTAACCTCTCTTTAAATAAACTATTTTTTTGTTATGGTTTCTAGATATTCGTAACTTTCAATGGTATTCCATAAATGTGGCCCGTTTGAGAATCAGATGCCATCTTGTCACATCCATACAATGATCATACATATTTTTTGTTTATAGGCCATCGAGAGAAGTCCTATATAGAGTGTTTATTGAATAAGGTTTAACGATAGATTGGTGCTGATAACTGACTATGAGGCCGTAGATTCTTCATTAATTAGAGCACCAACAATAGGTCTCGGGGTGATGCTCAGACACAGTTGGGGTTTCCTGTGGTATGTGAGACCTTATCTAAGTACTTTGTCATTCATTTTGGGAATAATGATATTTGATGTTTTTTATTCATGTTTTCCTACTTTTGAATGTTCATATTTTTTTGAAACTGTGATGAACTTATCCTTTCACGATCATAGTGGTTGCGCTCTTCTAAATGTGGCCTCTAGAATCTATTGTTTTTCATAAATGTGTTTTTAGATCTTCTGTGGGCTGGTTCTAGTTTTATTAATGACCATTTGTAGATGTGAGTGATTAGAAAGATTGATGTTTGAAATTTTGTTTGATTTTTATATTTGATGAGTTTTTCTCTTAGCATGGGTAAAGGGATGCAATTTTCAACAAAGGTGTTTTCTATCTAATGGTAAATAAGTTGGATGTGTGTGTTGGGAGTTTTCGATTGGTGTGGGTGATTCTTAGTTCTAGAGGTGATGTTATAGGGAGTTACATCATACCGGTGTGCCAATATGGTGGGTTTCATTACAGTGTTCTTTCTGTTTATGTCAGGGTGGTGTGGTTTAGTTATGTGGGAAAGATGAAGCAGTTCATGTGTGGGGTTTCCTAGTACCTGATTTTGGTAATGGTGTTCATCAATTAGCGTGGAAAGTTTGAGTTTACCCCCAGGGTCTCGGTTATTGGGTATCTCTATAGTGGGTTTCCCATTTATGTTTTTGTGGAGTGTTCTGGGGTTTTAATTTCCATGCTAGAAGAATCCTTTTGGTGGGGAGATATCCCTCATCATCTCTCCTTGTTTTTGGTAGTGGTTTCTTCTAGATCTGTCAGGTGTGACTTGGGAAATAAATAGTCACCCTAGAATTACATCGTTCTTCTTTTTGTTTTTGGGTATGGACTCATTTTTTTATTAACATTCATATTCGTGACATTCTAGGGGCATATTTTTTTTTGGTCAAGATAATCGCAACAACTCTACCTTTAAAATTATTTTGTTTTAATATTTCATAGATTTGGATATTCTTATCAATGTTCAGGTGGAGTTCATGTTTTAAATATTTTATGGTCGTTAATTTTTTGGGATTCGAGGTGGTTCACGAGCACCACATGATTAGCGGTGACTATTCGGTCGGCCTAGGTGATCGTGCGGTTTCCCAATATTTAAAATATATAAAATTTTAATGAAAGTTATAATAGTAATAATAATCTTGATATTATTATTATTACTAAAAATTAAATTATTATTATTATTGCGTAATTAGTATTATTATAAATATTATTATTACTAATAAGATTAATTATTATTGTTATCTTTATTATATAAATTATTTAGTTTTAATTTTAGGGGTTTTTCACTAACCCATATTGGTTTCCCCTCCCATTTCTCTCCTACGTCGCAGCCCCCTCCTGCTCCACCTGCCTACTTCACACACTCTTCTTCCAACGTCACCTCTCCCCTCTCGGTCCGAACATCCACCATGAAACCCTCTTGAACCACCTCTCACCCTCATGCTTCCCCCATACTTCAGACCTACACCTTTAGTAAATTCCCTCCAACGATTCCCCTAAAATGGCATGACACTCTCCAGCCGCCCCTACCACCATCATAAACCCCCTCTTGATCAATTCCAGCCACATATCACTATCATAGGAGCCTCATATCTCAGGTAGCCACACCCTATTCACCTCCAACATCTTTTCCATAAGTTATTTGTGGTTTTATTCATTTTGTATGAGCCATAAAAAATAGTGTTGTTTTAGGATTGGTTTTCATGGAAGTTAGGGTCCAGATTACTCATAGGGGTGTATTCCTTTTTCTTTCAATAGTCCCGTCACTTTCTCACTCAACCAATAAGTGTTTCCATGCATTTCATTCCAATTTAATCAATTTGATTTATCTGTGTAATTTATTAATTTCAAAAACATCATTCACATCTTGTTAACACCGCTTGGTCAAATGACTATGTTGTTTTCTTGATGATTTGATTTTATTTAAACCTCTTTCATTGTGAAACCCTTATTATGTATAAGTTTGATTACACGGAATGAGTTTTATATAAGGTTTCATGAGCTTTAGGGGTAATATTGAAATGGTTTTTTGAGGATTTACCTTTGAAACTTTTTATAAAAATCATTCATTTTTCATTTATGATTTTCATGCAGAATATATTGATTTCTTTGAGTATGGTTTGAAACTTGTCTTGAGGTGCTGTTATGGATTATGAAAATTTGTTTCATCTTATAATTATTCTAAATGGATGGGTATGTGTTAAAGTGAAAGTTGTGTTTTCATAGGTTATTTCAAATGGTTCCATGGATTTTAAGTTTTCCATTGGATGTTGGAACATCCATGGGTGGATTAGGTGCACACATGGATGTGCCCTTTAATAAAGACAGTGTTTCCAAAATGGTGAGTTTTTAAAATCGTTATTTCTCTAATGATATTTATTTTATAAATGTATTCAATTCGTTGTGGGGATTATAATAGTGGTTTCAAAGTAAATCTATGTAGGGTATTTTTTTTAGAAATGCTCGGTGAAAATGATATTTCCCATTGTTTGGAAAAATGTTTTTTGAATATCTTTTTTTAAATGCATTCGGGGGTTGGAAAACATAACGTCCTATTTGGAAATGATCGCATTAAATAGTTTTTATTTAGAAATTTATTACATGAATTGTTCATTGGATTCTAAATAATGTATTTTCTATTATTTTGGGTCAATTTTATTTTAGGGATTTTTTTATTTTTGAGTTAATGGTATCATTTCATGGGAATGTGGACCTTGATGATATAATTTCGAGCTATCACTCATAAGAATGCCTTACGCTCCTGTTTTGGGGTAAGGATTATATATATATATTCCCTCTTTTTACATATTACCTCATGAAATAGGGAATGTGGGTAATGAAACTTAGGGGTATTTATATATTTGTGTATAAATTCATATGCATGTAAGAGAAAATGGGGTGGGTTGAGAAGCCATCATAAATAATAACATGTATGAGGTTAGATCCCTATACATTGAACTTCAAATTTATGGATAATTTATTTCATACATTTCAAAACATGTTTTAATATTAATTATTGATAGATAATTGTTAGTAAAATAGTATGTCTTGAATTGGAGTGGTTTATTTCTTGTAATGTATTGTAATTAATTTTTTGTTGTGTTTTTCATATCATTTTCTTGATGAAATTCTTTGTTAGACCTAATATATATGTTTTAGATTTAAAATGGTGACTTGGGTTTATTATATGAGTGTCTATGTGGATTTATAGTTCATAAAATGTCATGTGATGGTTATTTTGAAATGGTTTAGTGTTAAATGGTTACATGAGGCCCATTTTTTATCATTGAAAAAATTTACTTTGAGAAACTATCTTTGTGATGAAACTCTTGCACTATTAGATATTGATTGGAATGGGTGGTACCCATATAGGACTTCCATCGTGTGTTGATGGTTGATGTCATGATCGAGAAAATCCCATGGTGTGATTTTAGAGTGATTCTGTTGTGTGTGTTTATTTTGAAAAATGAAAATGTGTGTGTTGTATTTCTAGGTTGGTACTTGTTTACTGACACCATTTTTTGACTAAAAATGGTAACGTTGCATATTGAGTGATGTTTTAGTGAATTATTGATGCAGTGGTTTAGATTTAAAACTAGCTAGTGGCCCATAACAGAGGGATATTTTGTTGTTATTGTTATGGGATTGAGCCCCTCAATTCGGAAAAGTAGGGTGATGACCAGGTGTTGAGGAGTAATGATTTAAATAGGTAATACAATAATTTTGGATGGTTCATATGTATGATACAATAAATATTATTCATGAGCTACTAGGTTATCCCATCTTGTCTAGTACTTAGTTATCTGTGGAACATGATTGAGATTCATGTGCTAGTTGGTCACTCTTATGTGGTGTTTTCCCAATGCCTATGTTGTATTATTGTATATAGTTTCCTTTCATAGATTAGTTTCATGCTTAATGTGAATAAATTTTTTAATGTGTTTTTTGGAAAATGATTTGAAAATGTTTTACATTTAATTATTCCCATTTTAGTGTAAACATCATGTCCTTTAAAATTCCATTGTCTAGTTCTTAAAAAGTGAATATGTTTTTTTTTCATTTTTTTCATTGAAAAAGAAAAAATAGAAAACATTATTTTTTTAAGTAGAAAATTTGTCAAAACCTAGTTTCCAATATTATAATTTAAACGTGAACATAAAGGACATTTTTTAAGGGAAATTCAAAAGGTAATATATCTTTTGGGCACACCTTGTGAGTTTTAATACAAGCTCCTATAGTTTATCTTTTTTTACCTTCTGGTGATGCTTTGTGATCGTATTCAGTTCCCATAGTGCGATGTTAAAATGATGTCAGTGGTGACCTATAGGGTCACATAGATGTATGTTCAGTTTTATTTTCTCGCTACTACTATTTATTATTTTTATTTTAATGTTTTTATTATTTATTTTCCTTTCATTAATGGGCCAATTCACCCCCACCTATTTTATTTTGATGCTCGACACTAGTTTCCAGCCCATAGTGATTGAAAACACCCTTTGAGCCATGCAGTAGGTTGGATCAGGTGACCGGTTTAGGGTTAACTTGTGTTGGTTCATGAAAAAATCATTGAATTGGAATGATTTAATTGAAATTCAATCCAACATAAAATATTAAAAATTGGGGTTTCAAGGGATAAATTTGTGAAAGATATAATGCTTTTATATTAAATCAATGAATATTAATAATCTTTAGATGAATTAAAATTATTATTTAATGAAATATTATATTTAAATTCTATTTAAAATATTCCCCATTGGTGGTTTTTAGTCAATTAAAATGAAGAAACATAAATCACATTAAAACTATTTTTAGAAAAAAAAAATATGTTTTGAAATAAAAATATTAATAATATGATGAAATATAGTATAAAGAATATTCAAATGTAATTTGGTGGATTATATATAAATAAATAATTCTTATTTTACATTAAATAAATTTTAATTAAATAATGTTAATTTTATATTACACTATTTATTGAAAATAAATGATTTTTATAAAAAAATGATATTTTTCAATATTCAATTAAAAATTAATATAATCTACAAAAACCATAATATGACAATAATTAAATATTAATATTATAATATAAAAATGAAATTCGTCTTTTCTTGTTCAAATTATATATTTTATAAATTAATCATCCAAATAAAAACTTCATTGGAAAAGAGTTGAGATAAATTTTTTTCCATTTTTGTTTAAAAATAACTTAATTATTTTATGATAAATATAACTATCTTATTTATGTTAACAACGAAGAAAAATATTTATTATTTATTTACTTGGTCTTTTTAATAATTCCCCTTTTTAAAAATCCATCCCCACTATTTTATTCAATTATTGACAAAGTGGGGATATATTTCCCTCATAGCATTTTCGGATTCCAATGATTCTATTTCAACCATATGGGTTTTCCATGAAGCACTAACATGGTGATTCAAATTTTTAAACAATTTTTTTTTCTTTACAGATTTGCTTCTGAAGAGGATATTTCATTTAATAAATATTCTCTTCTAACTAAACAATATATGGGCCAGAAACAACAGATGAATATAGAACATATTTTCTTAATAGTGAAACATTAAATATGTTGAATACCATAGAAATAAAAGGAATAAAGGAAACTCAGTAAGAAACTAATCCAAAATTATGTATGATATATTATGGTCAAAATATTAATATACATAACCTCTCATATTTATCAAAAAAATTATAATATATATATTGAGTTATATTAAGAAGAACATGATCACCTACATTTAAAGAATGATATCTCAACAAGTTAACCATATTACATTTTCTCCCTATCAGATCCAACCTCATATATTACTGAATCAAATAATAATTTTTAGAAATATAAACAAAAACTATGGTCCAATCAAAAAACATTATTATTCATCATCACAAAATATTCTATTTGAAACATATTTCTATATAATAATTTAAATTGTTCAATATGTATACTAGAATGAAAATAGTTGTTATAATAAATTGTAAACAACGAAATGATTTGATCACAAATTCCTTAGTAATCCATTAAATAAGAATGATGAATCTATTCAAAGATTTGAGTCATTTAATGAATATAACTGTTAATTAGGGGATATAAATATTGATTGAAAATTAAATCAGTTCCTAGAGAGTTATAAATCCCATTATAGAAATTTAAAGCGAACTTGGAAATATTGTTATATACAATGGAGAGAGGAAATTTATGTATGCATATAATCTCATTGGGATACAATCATGAAAGATGATCTGAAGTAAAATAGGATGTAAATTTTCATATTTAGTAATTCCATCAATAATAACCCAAATTATATTGTTACATAGAGATATATTTTTCAATCTAGCCATGAACTCTAATGAGATATTTTCCAATTTCCACTCTAGAACCAATATTTGATTAAAAATTTCCTTCAACAATTTTCAATATGATTTAACCTATAGAAAAGGTATATATTTCATGTTAATGTAAGAAATATATATTTTCATACCACCCACCAATAATATTCCATTTGGAAATAGTGCATCTCAGTTATTCCACGAGTTTTTTAAAGGGTGGGGACGAAGCCTCATTTTTATTATTAAATCAAAGAAAAGACCTCTTTTTAACTGGGTAGAGGGAAACCGATTACATAGCCCGAAGGCCCAATGGGCTTGTAGCCTGTTACATAGCCCATAGGCCCAAATTTTAAGCCGAATTCACATTTTGTGAATAGTAACCTGCTGCTACAGTACCCGCAGTACCGCCGCCACTACAGTGCCCTGCCCCGCTACAGTACCCGCTGCTGAACAGTGCCACCGCTGCTACAGTACCGCTATAGTACTGCTACAGTACCTACGACCCATGGGTTTTGAACCCCCCATTTTCCATGTAGTATTACGGGGTGCTTACCACTAATCCAAACCCCAACTACATCTTAGTTATTCCATGATGAAAATAAAACAAATACCAATGATCTCCACTAAATAAATCTCTCTTCAACTAGGGATCCCAATGAATACAAAAACATTTTCAAAATTTTATAAAAACTTCTTCATAATATTTAAAGAAAATAAAATTCACCTTATTAATGAATTCCACATTTTACTTCATATCATGACCCTCATTATGGGGTTTCGTAATTCATAATGACAATGTAGACTGCACTAAAACCTAAAACATGTTTGAGGATTTCCCAACATCAATAACATCTAAGACAAAATTCATCAACTAATTAACAAAATATTCATGAACCAAATATTACATGGTTAATATGGAATAATTTTATATTCTCAAAGCTTCATCTACATTGGTTTATTTTCACGAATGACAATGAATCATGCATTCATAATCCATGACTATTTCTATCTATATTCTTTATCTCATATTCAATTCATTCTGTGGGAATATATAATTAAAAAATTTATATTCAGTATATAATTCACACATGTCTTTATATAAATTATTACTCAAAATTATTATTTCAAAACCCTTATTAATAAATTCTTGATAATTAATAGGATAATTTGACTCATAAAATTTTTTTTTTCATGAATCATAGGCAATTACCCAATCATTCTTCTTCAAAATTCAATGACTTCTTTTAATAAATTATTGTACATGAAAAATCACCATCTTTAGAGGGAAAGGATAAAACTAGATATTTATACAATATAATTTTTAGTTCCTAAAATTAATCATCACATTATTTTATCTATATGAATTTTACACTATTTCAGATAAACATATTCTCTGTACAAAATAACCAAGGAATGTTTTCATCAAAATCATTAGTAATAACCTTTTATTCCAACAAAACTTTGAATCTCATTGAGATTTGTAGGTATTGTCCACTCTACATCACCATTAGTTTTAGTTGGTCCAAACATTATTCCATACTCTTAAACAATATGTCCAGAGAATATTTTTAACCAAAAATCACACATAATAAAAATTACTTATAGTTTTGTTTCATTAATGGTTTAAAAAATCATTGGAAAATTTTAAATATTCATGCCTTTTAGAATATGAAAAAATATTAAAAATAACAAAAACAAAAATTAATTCAATAAATCACGGAAGACTCTATTTATATGACATATAAAAAAATAGGTACATTAAATAACTCAAAGTGAAAAAATTAAAACACATAATTCCTTGTGTAGTCTAAAAGTTTGTCTTTTCAGTATCTATCTCAGTCACATCAAACAGAACGTACCACAACTTGAGATCATTCTTTGAAAAATATGTTCCCCTATGAGATGATAAAAAAATAATCAATATTAAAAAATTGATACTTGTTATTAACAGGGACGTTATTCAATAATCTACAATCCTTGTGAAGCCTCATGTAACAATAGTTGGTTTTAATAAACATAATAAAATCACCACATGATGAATTCCTCATCAGAATAAATCCTTTATCTAGAAATTCCTATAATTTATTTTTAAATTCTAAAAGACATACATGATCCATTCAATATGGTGGGTTTTAAAGGGGATTATAATAATACATTGCTCCAATTTTATAGTCAACCTCCCGATCAAGAATAAAATAAGGTAAATATTTTGAAAACACATCCATGTAATCATTCATTAATCGATCATCGCCAATTTTATCATTTCATTTATTTTCAACAACCTGATCATTATAACATTAACTTCATTCTATAATAAATTTTTTATCTTATTTTTATGATATTGATGGTATGAACTCAATGTATAAAAATTTCATGGATGTGCACTATATCATAAAATGAAAATATAAAATTTAACCATAATAGGAATTATATCAGACTCCACTATGGGTAGTTCAACATGATTTATAAGAATGACATTGCCACTATTAAAAATATGAAGGTCCCTATACATCACCCCATAATTTTCTTTTATTACGTCATGATTTAGTTTGTTAATAATATCAATCATTATATCGTGTTTCGGGTGTGATTGTGGTTAAATAATGTTGTGTTTATTTGTTTAGTTTTAATCTTATGTTTGACCCTCAGTTTATTTGGGAGTTCAAAGAGACAGATTTGTGATTCTTGGTTTGGCAGTTGATTGTGCACGGTTGGCACATGGTCAGTTAAAATGTGCATCCAAAGCCAAGTAAATGTGTGTCAAGGTGAGAATTTGGGATAAAGGAATTTGGCCTTGTTTTCACATAGTTTGGAATCTTTTTGAACAAGTCATGATCCTTCCCAAGTACATCTGTTAATGGTTTCATGGTTAATGCATGGTTTGGTAAACTGGGAGGCCTAACCATGTGAGCATCCTAGATCTTAAAATTTTTTAAATTACAATTATTCCCTTATGGGATTTTATCCCCAAATCCACCAATTTCATCCTCCATAAAATATGTATTTCCATAGGGGGACATCTCATTGTTTCTCCATCCTTCCGTCATCCTCCTTGGGTGTGGATCTAAGGATTTATTTAATATTTTTGGAAAATATCTCAAGGTAATCTCTTCTCTTTATCCCTACCTTTATACTACATCCATTTCATCTTGAGCTTTTCTCTCCACATGGTCATGATGAACAAGGTTTTGTTGTTCCCCTTGTCTTATGTTGGGGATTTTGTTGTTTTAGGGTCACTCTCCAATGATCTAAGGCAGTTATTGTTAACGTACTATTGATTGACGTTGTGATTCTAGTGCACATTCCTTTTAAATTAATGAATATCTGATTTCATTTATTTCTCTCCATATTTATATTCTATATATTTTTATATGATACTTGTATAAGTTGATTGGTTTGAAAATGGGGATTTTGGATATTTTTTTTCATAAATAGTGTAGTTTTGTTATAAATGTACACACCTATCGTTGGATAAAATTCCATGTTAGCATTCCCATATGATTTATGATATTTAATACATGATTCCAAAATGTAAATGGATTTATGGACTCTAAAATGACGTTTTTTCTTCGTTCACTAGCTAGAAAAAGAGGTATTGATATGAAAAGAGGATTGTGGATATGATTTCAATTTGGTTTTTCACGTGATGATGGTTAATGGGCTTTTGTAATTTTTATAAAAATGGGTTTTCCTTGAAAATGTTACTTGAGTGTTTTAAAGAGATTTTGTGAATGTTTTTGAAATGTAAAATAGTTTGTCTGTTCTCCTTATGAATGGATGATTTCAATTACTGATAAATTTAGGTTTTATGAAAAATTCTAAATGTTCCATTTGGAAATTGTTTGAAAATATTAAAAGTGTTTTATAAAAACCTCCATTTCGTGATTGTTATGAATTTTTCATATTTAATTGATGGGGTATACATGTTGTGGAATCCTCGTGATCCATTATAATAGTTCATTGGTATAGACTCCTTCTTTTCAATTTTTACTATGGCATGAGATTGGTCTTTGGGGTGACTCTGGGTGAGGCATGTTTTTTTATTATTGTTATTATTATATTCTTGTACTAAGATGATCGATTTCCTCTCCCCCTTTTTACATGATACATTTGAACCTTGAATTGTGAGATAAATCTTTTATGAATGATTGCTTAACTGGATATCTTACACACTAGTTATTGTCCCATAGTAGGTGGATATATTGGGGTTTATTTGTAAGAGATTTTCCGCTTGGTCTGTCATATGTTATGGTGGCTGGGATTGTTAGTGAGTTTTTGATTTCATCATGTGTGGAATTCTATCAAGGATGAGTCTCATGTATTAGTATGTGTTTCATTATTCAAAATCTTCTACGTTAACCAATTTCTAGTAGACCATATCTTTTTCATTTATGATTATGATGCTTGGTTAGGTATTAATGTTTATTTCCATTACCCTCTTTATGTGACTGTGATAGTTCTCTCTTGGGTAGTACTTTTCCGAAAGTTTTTTGTTGGTATCTATAGGTTTTTAAAAAAATATCAAATCAATAGATTTATATACTATTGTATTCCATTGAAGGTGAAAAATTCACATTCCTCTTGAAATGTTCACATCTCACTCTTAATAATAAACCTAGTTTTGTATTAAATTAGGGGAAAATGTAGTTTTTTTGTCAAGTAAAAACATTAAATACATTAATATTATAATTTATATTTCAAAAATAAGGATGATTTTTCTTTTATATTAACGTATGTTTTTTGGGAATAGATTATCAGGATAGCCTATGGAGATGTAACACTCACACATATAGTGATTTTCTATTTTTAGCCTTTGGTGCATGTTTCAGATTGAGTTCGATCACCTTCGGTGAAGGTGGATTATTTTGTAGGATAGTGACCTACTCGGTCACATAGAGATTATGTAGTTATAATGTTTTTATGGCCTTCTTGTATAGTTTTTTCACCTTACATCCTTGTGTAAAAGATGTTCAGTTTGGTATTGTTATGTGCATTGGGTTTTGTGCTTCTATTTTGTTGTTTTTTTGTTTTTTTACTATTATAAAAAATCATTCCCTTTTTTATACTCTATTGGTGCCCTATAATAGTTGACCACCTATTGGGATCATGAATGCCTTTTGAACCATGCCACAGATTAACTCGGGTGTCATGTTCATGTTTGAGCTAGGTTGCTTCCTAAGAAAATTGTATCTCAGGAGGGTGGATCATTATAAGAACTGTCTTTTTTAGCATCGTTCATTACATGGGAATATCGAGGTATATGGAACATGGTTTTTATGACCTAAAATATAGTTATCAGAGGAGGACCAATAATTATTTCTCTTTCTAATCATCATATTTACATGAGAATTCTAGTTTTGTTAGTTTCTATAAACATTAGTGATTGTTAAATGAATGGGGATTGAAAACTAGAGTCAATATAATGGTATCTATTACCACATACATCTTGGAATTCCATGTGGAGTCGAGAGTGTGTTCATAGAAGTCTCTCCATTTTGGTGGTGTGTTTGTTACGTGGCCTCTAACCATATAGCCAAGTGACCCATTGATAGTATTTATCCTTGTGAGTCTCTTTGGGTATCCTCTAAATTCTAATTTTTTGGACAACCACTTCTATTATAATTTTGTAAACAATGTTCTATAGTAATTGATTGATTTTACAAAGTGGAAAATTGGGTTTCTCAGAATTAACTATGTCGAAGGCCTTAGAAAATTGAGATTTTATGAAATTACCACTTTAGGGTATAATTGAAATTACTTAATGTAATTGGGAATTTATAATTAAATATTGGGGGATGATGGAAAATGTTTTTTGAAATGGGATTTTCTTCACTATAAATTGTCTTAAATAAAATGGTGTGGGATTTTATTCAAAAGATTCAGGTGGAATTGGATTTATTGAATTTCTGGAAGAGGCTTGAGTTAAATGAAAGGGATTATTGATGGAAATATTGTGGATTTTAGTTTCAATCATGTAAAAATGGTTTGATGTGGGGAATATGAAAAATGATTTTTCACATGATGGTTAGTGATCTAATTGAAGTTTCTTAATATTTTAATTGAGTAGAATGGTTTTTTTCAAAATGAGTATTTTTCTATTTATCCATGGTGTTTTCATGGGTTTTTACATGCAAAGTGGAATATGTAAATGTGGATGGTTGCCTGGTATGGCATAGTGGCACAAAAAATTTCATGTGATTGACACTCTATGGAATTCCTATGGAATGTATTCAACTTACTGAGTTTATTTTGTAAAATCAATAATGATTTCAAAAAAAATGTCTTTAGGTTAATATCGTCTTTATTTCCTATGTTCAATGTTTTCCACCGATTCACAATTTTTTCTTGAAGATCCTTGTTGTTGAGTTGGAATTGATGTAGTTCTTGTATTTTCATTGTCCAGTGACTGAACCCATGGAGCTTTAATGGGAGATCATAGTGTGGCTCTAGGTTATTCACTGATAGTGGGATTTTGAGTTAATTAACAAATGGATTTTGTGCATGAGTTTCAAATTATAAATCCACCTCTATTTTATGGTCAAATGGAACCTATCGAAGAAGATGAGTGGATGAATAAATTGAAAGGAACATTGTCCTTATTGATAATCCCTTGTTGTTTAATGTTAATTTTGCAACATTCATTCATTAAGGTTCATTGTGGATGTGGTGGAAGTCGATATGTCATACCAATCCTCATGAATATCTTTATTGGGAGTTCTTCAAGGCTTCATTCATCCATCAGTATTTTTTTGAGAAAGAAAATTTGAAGAAGGGGATGAAAATGAATTTCCTACTATAGGGATATGGATCAATGTTACAATATTTTCAATGTTTTATAGACCAAGTTACATACCTTCCAGAACATGTTGCGTATGATCCCGTGAATGCTTGAAATTTTGAGTTTGTTCTTCATCCCTTTTTTCAGAAAATGGTATCTGTATTTAACTTTACTTCATTTTCCAATATGGTTGGAAAGATTTTTGTGGTGAATCAGTGATGGAGGGAGTCTTAGAGGTAGTCCCCCCACCATCAATCCTAGGAATGACTAGGTAGAATTCCCATAGTTAGATGAGAAAGCCGTTGAAATTTGTTGGAATTGGTCATTGAATAAAAAGGCCTCGAGATATTTCATCATCCTTTTCTTTGCATGAGGTCCTGATATGTAGTCAATGTTGAAATATAGGTCTCAAGAAGTCATCAGGTTCAAATAAACCAATTCCTTTCCATTCTTTTCAATTCATAGGTCACTTGCGGTGGTTTATTCTGGGTGTTTCTTGAAATCTCCATGGATCCAACCCTTATAAGTGATGGAATTTTGGGAAATTTTTTAATGTTTTCACTATTTTCATTTTTAGTGTAAGAAATCATTTGTTTTGGAGGTTGTTATGGTGGAGTTTTGGTTGTTTGAAATGTAATGGATAATGTGATTCATTTAATGAATTTCTATTTTTCAAGAATATGAAATTTCCATTTCTTAAGTTCTAGTTTTATTATATTTATCTATTTGGTTGGTTAATGTTCATGGTTGGGGATATTAATTCCTAACTATGAGGATATTGAATCTTCAATAATCTGATCACTAGAAATAGTCCCCATAATGAATCTGATTCTCAATCAAGAATATCGGGGGTGTGGGGAGTGTTGGATTTGTTTTTTTTTTCACATCCTTCTAGGATCAAGCGATTAAAATGTTATTATTGTGTTATTGTAAGCCCTCTTTGGTATGTCATTGTGAAATAATTTTAGTCATACTTGGTGGGAATGGGGCATTTTTTGTCCATGCTTAAATTTTGATCGGTCAATTTTAGTTGGTTCTTAATGGTGGGGAGAAACATCACGTTTCTCATCATGTTTTCTCTTAGAAGTTATTCGGTTAAATATTATTTTCTAATTTTTGGGAGTACAATCCATCCTCCTTAGAAATCATTAGATTTTGTGTGAACTCTTCGGTTTGGTTGAGAATTAGGATTCATGGGAGAAGGCCCAATGACCTTGTTCTCAAAATGGTTGCAGATGTCATGGCTTGATCACCCCTTTGATTATTGAGAAGTGGTTTTGGGTTGTTATCCCATTTTGGGTAAGAGGCATAAGTTCTATTTAGTAGTGGGTGAGATGTCTATGGTATGAGAGGAATGATTGTTTTGTTAATAAATCACTAGTCACTGTTTGATAAACTGAAGGATGTTTGTTCTTTCTAACGGTGTAAAGCATTAATGGTTTGGAGAATTTTTACACAGAGTTTTCTTTTTCTTATCAAATCATCCACTTCTTTGAGAATATCGAATTTTCTCTTTATTTTAGAGTGTGATGGTGGTTAAATTTTGATGTGTTTAATTTTGTCTGGTTTTTATCTTGTTGTTGATACTCTATTAATTCAGGAGTTCTTATATAAAAATTCGACATTTTTGGTTCAAAAGAGCAATGGGCATGGTTGGCACACTGTTTGGTATACCGTGTGGCCAAACCTTTGTAATCGTGTTCCCAGGTGACATTTTAGGATAGAGGCATTTCCCACAGATTGCACATGGGTTGTAAACCATGCGACCAATCTATGCTTGTGCCTTAGTGTGTCTAGAAAGGTCTGAAAAGTTAGTGCATAGTTTGGAAAATCATGAGAGATTCCCATATCATAAAAATAGTGAAATTAAAAATATAACCTTAAGGGAGTTTAACCCAAAATCAGAAAATTTATTCAACCATATATTTTCTACAGCCCTAGGGAGGCATATCCTTATTTCTCCAAGATTACTACTTCCTCTAAGGGTGTGGATCTATGGATTTCTTCACGATTTTACGAAAATCTGTCAAGGTAATCTCTTATCTTTATCTCCCCTTCCTCCTCATTATATTTCATCTTGAATTTCTATTTCCCCATCATCAAATAGAGATTGGGTTTTGTTTTCCTTTGGTTTTATTCTATGATTTTCTTTTTTAAGGGTCCCAAATCAAATATCTAGGTTTTTAGAACCCTTATGGGGTGATCTATGGTGTGTGTTCTTTATTCTCCATGGATTCAAGGTAGTTTCGAATTCACATTCATTTTAATTTAGGAGTCTTTGATATCATTATTTTATCACCTTATTTCCATTATAAATAATTTTATAAGATACATATATAAGTTGTTTTATAAAAACATGGAGTTTTTGGATTTTTTGGTAATAAATGGTTTTTTTTGTCAATGTGTACACATAATGTCTGATAAAATTTAATGTTGGATTTCAAATATAATTTTTGATATTTAAAACATGATTTGAAAAATTATATAAATTTATTGTATGTGAAATGACATTTTAGGTTCTTTGAAATGGTTTCCAAAGTGGTTTCATTTTTAAAAGGGAACAATTTATTGGATTTCAATGTGGTTTTTCATGTGATGGATGTTGAAGGCCCATAGTGCATTTTATTAAAAATTGATTTCCCATGAAAATTTGATGTTAGTGTTTTATAGAGATTTTTAAATGATTTTGAAATTAAAAATGGTGTGTCTTCACTCATTTTCAATTGTGGATGTATATCTTGGATAAATGTTAGTTTTTTGAATAATGATAAAAGGATAATTAGGAATCCTTGTGAAAATAGAAAATTGTATATTATGAAAACCTTCATTGGAAGAATCTCAGGTCACATTAATATTTAGTGGATGGGTATTACTTGTTGTGGAATCCAAGTGATCTATTATTGGAGATCCTTGGTATGGACTCCTTGTGTGCTATTTGTCCTATAACCTGAGATCAGTCATAGGGTTGACTCGGGGTGATGCATGTTTTTGGATTATCATTATTATAAGATAGTGATAGGATTCTTAGTTGTCATTTGTTGTCCCTCCCCATTTATAGAGGAGACATGGGAAACCGACATGGTGAATGATGTTTTTGAAATTATTACTTCACTTTCTAGTTTACACACTGGACAATGGCCCATTGTTGGTGGATATTTTTTGGATTATTGATATGGGATTTTCCCCTCAGTCTATCATGAGTTAGGGATTGTTAGGGTTTCTTATTTCATCATCTGTTTCATGATATCAGGAATGAGTATGATGTATTTGTATGTTATTGATTATTCACGATCTATTAAATCCACCATGGTCTATTAGAACAGATCTTCTTTTGTTTATTGAGATATATGGTTAGACTATTATGATAATTTCCATTTCACTCGTTATTTGACTGTGATAGTTCTCTCATTTATTGTGATTTCTAAGAATGTGATTTTTTTTGTTTCTATAGGTTTTTGAAATTTTGATTTAAAAGTTAAATTTTTTTACACACTCATGTTCCATTTAAAATGAAAAAACAACTTTCCTGTTGAATTGTTAATGTCTTGCTTTTACGAATGAACCTTTTTTTGAAATGAAGTTGGGCATTCGACCTTATTTTGTATTCAATTAAAAATAAGAAAAATTTAACTTTTTTAAATTTTATTTCAATCATTAATATATAGTTTCTTCTGTTTTAAAGGAATTATATTGGGAATATATTATCAGGATATCCAACTATGTTTTAATACTCCCACCTATAGTTCCATTGTTTTTTATCCTTTGGTGTGGGTTTCATCTTGAGTTTGATCACCTTGGGTGATGGAGCATCTCTGTATTGGAGAGTGAACTATGGGGTCACCTGGAGATAATGAGGTCATCTAGTTTTATAGAATTATTGTATAGTTGATTCACCTTTCAACCTTGTGTAAAATATGTTTACTTTTATATTTTCATATGTATTGGGTTGTTTGGTTTCATTATTCAGTTTCCACTATTTAATTAATCTTTAGTGAAATCATTCCCTTTGTGTACTATGTTGATGGCCCACACTAATTTCTAGCTTGAGGGGATCAATAATTCCCTTCATTCCATTCCATGAATCGGCTCGGGTGATTATTTTAGGATTGACGTGGGTTGGTTCTTGACACTATTAATCAATTTTTCATTAATATGTCTACCTAAACATTTTAGCAAATTTTTATTATTCATTTCCAGATATAATGCTTCCAATTTTAATTAAAATTTATCAAAAATTAATGACTAAAAAATTATATTATCAAACATGTAATTTTTTAATTCAGAAAACATGAAATAGACTTCTCACCACTTCATTTTATGGCCCAAAATCAAGAATAGGAATAAAAAAATTTCATTAAATTTTTATTTTTATCTTGATAATCTCCATCCCATGTAAAAAAAATTGGATACATGTTACAATGGTCACCCAACTCATTAAAAAAACATATTGCCAACTCATGTATATATATTACCTTATTCATACTTATTTCAAGAATCCTATAACTACAATGAAGTTTCATATGAACCAAAATTCCATGATAGTAACAGTTACCATAATTTACTAGATTCCCAAGGATTATTTTTTACTACACTTATCAGCAAATAATAATTTAATATTCCTTCATAAATATTTATTTTAGGAATGATTCCCCACTTCTAGTAATCCAATACTTTCTTTGAACTTGTTGTTTTAGAATACATTTTCATCGGTGAAATCCACTTCAACCTTATTTGAACAATGATAATTTTTCTAATAGATTTTTAATTTATAGGTAGATAATAACCTTAAATATCTTGCTTTCAACCCTTAGTGAAATTTATTACTCCTTCTATCAAGATCCTAAATAATATAAGTACTTACCAAGTCAATATTGAAAATAATTCTTGATATATGGAAACATATATTCACCTAATTTCCTAAATTTGAATAATTTTTTCTCTATCCAATGTTAAAAAAACCATGGGAAATATTTCATAAGAAATGTATTCTTAATTGAGTCCCATTATATTGAAGAAATACTATCTCTCACATTTTTATTCTTAACCAATGGAAACCATAAATAATCATCACCATCAAAATGATAACTGTAAGGGAATACATTTTGATTTTACGAGAACCAAAAGTCATCAAGAATCATCTCCATGTAATTGATTCATCCTTAGATTACGACTAGGTCTTAGGATTCCTTAATCACAAAGGGTATTTTCTATTTAAATTGTCAACTATTGACATGTTCCCCTTTGGTAGATTTGGATTCTATATTGTATGGATACAACAACCATTTATGGATTTCCTTAATAGATCCATCACTAAAAAACTACTCAGCTATAATTTAATATATTATAATGTTCTGATTTAGATGGATATCATCCTCTTGGTTCCATCCTAATACATATCCCATTTTTCCTATATGAAAACCCATTTTTAACAAATATATTTTTGTTGACAAAATATGAAAATCAAAAAATTCTATTTCAACATTAAAATATGGTAAAATAATTTAATGGTATTCCATAAGAAATATAATATCTCATAATATTATATAAAATTGTTCTCTAATACCAACTTTAAGGACCATACCTCTAACATTACATACTGAAGTCGCATTAAATTAGAGTTAACATTCTGAAATTCACAAATATCATGAATATTTTTTTAGAGAGTTGGGTTATAAATATTAAATAAAAAACCATATATATATATATATACAAGGTGGAAACTTCATATTAGGATCCAATTTTCCCGCAACTTGAATTCTTTTAAAATATAAAATGATTTTTTTGACAAATATCAATTACTTTACCCTTGACTTCTTTATTTCCCCTACCCATTATTTTACCATTTGAAAAATAATTTAAAAAATTATATTACCTAAAAAATATTGTTAGGGCACATAAAATTAAAAAAAATTATCTCTCTAAGGAAAACCTGAAAACACTGTAATAATCCTTTTCTTAAAAACATACATTTTTACTCAAAAAGAGAATAACTGTTTAGTTAAAAATATAATTATTTTATATTTTTAAATCAAACTATTTTCAAAAAAACATTATAATTTATAAAAAAATTATGTAGGTTCCTTCTGAAATCATCAATATAAAACCATTATAGATCCCTTATAATTATAATAACCATATGGACACCTTCAAAAATTATTATCCAGATAACATAATCATTACCCAATACATTGTAGTGCTACCATGGAACACCCATTAAATAAGTCGTATTGGGATAACCTGGGTGTATAATGGTGTTCAATCCTTCATAAATAATGTATATGAAGCATATGATGAATATAAATGTTTATTCATCCAATTTTTCATCATAAAACCCTTGGAAAACTTTTAAAATTTGTATGATACCTTTATTTTAGAAATTAAAATAGAATTAAAAAAATTATACAAAATATATAGAAAATGGGAAAGTTTTTTTTTCTATAAAAGATGTGATATTTTGTTAAGTAATAGAAGAAAAAAATAACATTTATGGTACTGGGATAATTTTTCTCCATCTCATACATTAATATAGTACATTTCTATTGAATTTTGTCAAAATATTATATATAAAACATCAAAAATTTTACCTTTTTAAAAAAATAGAAATAAATCCAAAAGCAACATCAAATTTCAATATAAATATTTTATTTTGTTATAATAAATAATAAAATAATTATAATAATATTGGAATGTATGAAAAGGTATTGAAAAATAAATCATTTAATGAATAGGTGATTAAAAAATACCTTACCTTGTCTGACTCATCACATATATTATTAATCTTCATGAACAGTATACTTATGTCAATTATTTACATGATTAACAAAATTTTCCAATATTATTACTACTTTTATTTTATCTCTTACTATGATATGAACAATTTGTTAAAAATTTATGTTCACTTGGGATGTTTTGACAGTATTCGACATATCTATAAGTATAGCATGGAAAAGTTGACTATTGATAAAGTGATCATTATTAAAACATTTAAATTATAATTATAATCAAATAATTATCAATTTTAAATATTATTTATACTTTTTAGGACCACCATGAATGATGGATATGAAAAATGTACAATTTTACAATCATGAAGGCAATAGGTCGTACGTACACATGAGTAACATTTCCATTTTTCAAATATCATTTTGAAAAGAAAGGAAAATAATATTTTATCATTATATAATTTTCATAATTTAAGATATACCATATTATTTATTTAAATATTCATAAATTCATAATGAATTTTATGTTTTCATGAAAAAATGATTACATCATTTCATGGATGATATAGTCCACCCATACAGATGAATTACATTACCAAATTTCAGTATAAGATGGAAATGATATATAATCATTTCTGAATGTTAAATATGTCAATAATATCATAATTATTTAATTTATATCACATAAATTAATTTAGATAATACATATTACCTTCAATTTAAATTATTTGTGAAAGAAATCATATCATTTCGTGAGGCGGTAGCCCACTATACAACAAGAGACATTATATTTTCCTGCAAGGAATGAAATTTAAGAAGATAAAGGTGATATAATATATATATAAGTATAATTATGTTAGAAAAATAATTTATATAATTTATATATATCTTTTTTAGAATTAGTGAGGTGTGATGATAAAAAATAAATTGCATTAGTCCATGAGGCGGTATTCAACCATACACAAGAATGATGGTTTGATTTTCCATTCCATCCAAGAGGATATGCACATAGGTTATGAAAATAACATAATAATATCTCATTATATGGGGTATAATATTTTTCACATATCATAATAGTTAAATAATATATAAATGAGGTAGAATAATAAATTAAATAAAAACACTCGGTTGAGAACGATACCACTTCTTCAGACAATCTCTTATGGTTTGCAAAAAAAATCCTTCCTAAGATTGGTTTTATAATAAATAATGTGAATATAGAATTTGGGTACGGAATTATGGACGGAATTTTGGTAGTAATTTTATTGACCATGTGTAATTGGATTTGTCAGTAACAGTTGAGAGGGGTGGCCATTTATTAGTGGGGAGGACACATCTTAATTTTTTTTGGAAAAACATTGATACCGACAACTTTCACAAGCCACAACGATCAAAAATGGACCATTCGTGATCCTAAAATTATATAAGATCTAAATATTACCATAAAATCTAATTTTTAAAAGTTTTTAGGTTTTTAACCAATATTATTTTATTTTAAGCCCCCCCTATAATCCTATTTTTCTAAAACATTGGTAATATATTTTTACTAATTTTACTCTTCCTTAAGAATGAAAATTTTATGGAAATTAGTATATAATTTAATTTATTTTTATTTAAACATTTTATTACATTCTTACAAATAAAATTTATATATTTTTCATCCATTAATTTATAATTAAACTGAAAAAATCGATAGAAAATTCATTTTTCAGGAGATTTATTTTTCAAGTATAACCTGATTTTATATTTTAAAATATGACTATTAATAGTGATTATATGAATATAAATTAATGTTTATAGATATATAATATATTTATTTAATTTAAATCATTACTCAATTTTTTTCTAAATTAATTATTATAGAGAAGCATTATTCACATAAGAATAGTTTTTTTTATAAAAAACCAATTTTTAAAACTAATAAAAACATATACCAAAATCATGTATAAATATGATTTAATTATATTTATATAGATTGAATATAAATTTTGTGCAAAATTTTCATATATTTATAAGTGGAATTATAATGTAAATTTTGAATGACATTTTTTTTTGAAAATAAATGAAATATTTACAAAATCGGTACTTTTCACTATTAAGTGAAGCATTAATATTTTCCAAAAAAATCTAAAAATCACAATATACCATTACATTTATATTGTTATTTTTAAAATAATTTACAATTTTTTAAATAAAATTGTTAAATTTATAATGTAAAAAATTTAAATAAAATTTTATCAAGAATGTGTTTAGTTAAAACTATTTAATCGTCAATTGAAAAAAAATTTAATATATTTATAATAAATTATACTATAAAATTAATAATAATAAAAATTTCAATATATTATTCTATAATTACGTAAGTTGTTACATATTTACCTAGGATTTTAAATTATGTTATTTTATAACCATTTTATTTTCATGGGCTTATCATGTTATAATTATTAATAGAATTACAATTTATTATTTATATAAATCGATATGAATCACAATTTAATTACATGGGTTATTTATGAGGAGTTGAATGAAAAATAATAAGTTTCCTTTGGTTCTATAAGATGTGTTGAACAATTTCCACTTTCTCTATGTGTTATTTAATCTATAATGTTGAATGAATATAATTTGGAATAATTTATGGAACCCATTTTTCCCCTCGGATGACTATGATATGATAAGTAATTGATTTAATGTGGAATTAATAATAATGGATTATTATTGATGGGGTATTATATCTACATACAATACATTTGTATCTGTTTTATATCTCATTAAATATGTATTTTTTACTAAATTTATGTTGCTCATATTCCAGGTAATTGATGGTGTTCATAATATAAATAACGTTTCTCATTCAAATATTGGTCATAATGTTGAATGTTGTTTCATAGTTTTATAATTATTCTCAATAATGTGTTATAATATCATGGTTTAGGTTTAATAACTTGTTATTCTATAGTATTATGATTCATTTATTTTTTTTATTACTCCATGATTTATGATCCATTTTTTGGGGAAGGTCAACTTCTATATATCAAGATAATATTCATATTCTCATCTTAGGCTCACTAATGATATTCAATTATTAAAAAATTTATCCATATGGGGAATCAGAGCTCACATGATTCGTTTTATTCTATTTATCATGGTTATTAAGACTAGTATAATAAATACATACTATTGGAGGGATTCTATAGTGGAACAATTTTGGAGAATTTAGTACAGGGGTTATAAAATATGTTACATATGTATATGGCCCTCAAATACACTAAACCCTTCATTTTTTTGGATTGGGATATTAATTATAAGTTTTTATATTTATCGTAGGCAAATATTTTTAAAAAAATTAATGTAATGTTTTCTTCTATCCAATAATTATCATAGTTTGGAGTAGTTATTTTTTAGGATTAGTTTAGTTAATATTGTTATTAGGATGAGATATACTTAGTGGGATCCCTTGTGACGACTACATGTCTAGGATGATATCATGATTTTTTTAAGAAATAGTTTTCCTAGAAACATAACCTTCTCAGGATACTATAAATTTCAGGTTAATATGGTACCAATGCAACAGGGTGTAATCACACAAAAATTGGTTGGTTTGGTATCAAATTGATTATCACCCTGATCTATTATGAGTGGGAAAAGAGACCATTTCTAGATAGACAAACATGCTATATATTATTTAGTTGATCACATTCACTTTATGATCCAATATGAGGGATTCAATTCCTACATGCATATGGTCACTAATTTGATACGTACAATATTACCCTAAGTAAGGTAGTATGTTTTTAACGTATGATCAATGTTGGTTAAACTAAATTAACTATATGAAAAAATCGTTTTAGAAAAGAATAATAAATTTTAATGTTAAAATTAAATTTGCAGAATTTCTAAAATGAAAAATGGGAATAAACACTAGGGGACTATTAGATGCTTTACTTATAGAAGAAGAGGTCATGAAGAATTAAATTACCATGAGAAAATATATAGTACCTTTAGAATGATAGTATTAAAATTCATGCATCAAAATACACCATTAGTAGTTTAATTTATTATGTGAGAAAAATATATTCATTCTCTAACGAAATTCTATAAAATAAAGTCTAACCAATATGATGATTGTCCCAAAGAAACAAAAACATGTATAAAATTGAAAACCTTTTAATGATCTACTCCAAAATTTGATCATGATATCAAATATAAAGTAACCCTCTAACCCATTATTGTATATATCTTTTAGGAATTTATTTTATAGGAACACTAGTATGAGTGATAAGTTTTATAATATATTTAAATCAAACCATGATGATTTTATTTTTTTAAAAAATATTCACTAGGTAAAACCATAAAATTTCATGGTTAAGCTTAGAGGAATGTGACTTGAGGAATGTTATTATCTATACAATATATAAATTCAATGTTGTTTTTAATGGATTTTCCCCATCCAGTTATTGGAGAAATCACACAGAGTAAAAAAAACTAATTTCATATTAAACTATGATATTTAGTAAAAGGATAGTAATAATCTAACTTAATAAAAAAATATAAATTGGGTCTTGATACGAAATAGTAGTTTAAAATTGAACAAAATTTAAGGAGAAGACTAAATAATATGGATAATCCTATTTTAACGAAAACATTATATTTCTAATGTTTTAAAATATCATAGTAGTCTATAAATTATATCATGATTAATCTCTATAAGACAGATTCCCATTACTATATACATTATTTTGTGGTAAATAAAATTTTGAGTGTATAATATTTTGGGTGGATATGGAGAATATGACGCCATAGTTTTTTAATGACCCATTCCTTTTGTAATCCCTACCAGTAATACCATCATCATCAACATCATCATCATCATTCATGGATATAATTTTAAATACCATTTCTTATTTATTTTAAATGAATTGATATAGGATTATAAAATGTTCACTATAAGATAAATAAAAAACTAATGAATATTTATTCATTCAAAAGTATGAAACTAAAAAATACAAAAATATGTATTGTTCACCGTGCATTAATAATCCCTTTGATAGAATTCCCTCAATTAAAAGTACATGAATCAACAGGATACAATACAACGATAACAATAATATCTTCATTTCATCAAATTCACATAGATCATCTTCAATATTGATGAATATAAATTTGAAAATTAAACCATTAATGAGGAATAAAACCACGAAATAAGAAACAATACGAAATATCATTAATATTAAATACTAATTTTGAGATGTAAAGTAAGAGTGGATTAAATGAAATATTTAATAATTCAATATATTGTACTAAAATATAGATGAAACAAAATGGTCATTTTAAATATAGTCATTGGAAATACGGTTGTCACAAATATGGTCATTGTAATTTTTTTCACAAGAAATATAAATAATTTATATACTAAATACATAAATTTTTAAGATTAATCTAAAATAATATAACACACATAGAAATAAAAATACGAAATAAATTTTTTAAATAAATATATATATATATATATATATTAATTATGTCTAAATATGTTTAATACTATTATGAAAATATGATTTCATGTGTATAAAATTTTTAGATAAATATTTTAACATCAAAATAGTAGTGAAATTAAATTTTAGATAATAAATATATAATTTCCATGTTATAACTTTATTGAAGTGTATTTCGTATAAATGGAGTTTTTATTTTCCTAATAATTAATTATTTTATAAAAACAACATAAATTAAATAAATTTAAATTATTAGTAATATATTTTGAGATATAAATTTTTATGAAATAAAATTAAGATAACTTAATGTTTATAAAGAACATTTTTCAATAATTTTTTTCATTATATATTACATTTTCATTTAAACAGTATATTTTATTTTTTATAATATAAATAATGTATGAAGAATTTTATTTTTGGATTTATAATTTCAAAATTATAATATCATTAATTTTTAATATTTATCTAAAAATATTTATTTTCAGGAGAATAGTGAAAAATATCATTTTTACAAATAACATGAATTTTTGGATATTATTATTATATAAGTATGAATTGGGAAATAAATAATCATTTAAATAATAATATATATTTATTTTTAAGTGATTTTTTAATTTTAAATATGGTTTTTCCATTTATTGATACCATATTATACATTTTAGAGTATAAGATATATTTTTCAAAAATTATTTTTAAGATATTATACATGAGAATTTTGAAATTAATTTTTTATTAATATTAAAAATTAAATAACATAGAAATTATTTAATATTATTATTCATTTGGAATAAATTATTTAATAAGGATAATCATTTTCATAAAAATGGAAAAATCCCCTCGGTAAAAACTAGTTACCCTTGTGTAAACCAAAAATATAAAAATGAGTTACATAAGATGTAATGGTCCAAACATGTTAAAAATGATATAATTAAATATAAGATGTCTGTATTTATGTTATATATTCTTCTATATATATTATATCAATTATTTATACAAGTTCATTTATATTTACTTTCCATTTAGAATTTTTCTGGGTAGTAACAAAAAAGCAACTCATTTTCCCTTATAAAAGGGGATCTCTTATCATTACTTATCCTCACACAAAAACCACATTATTTCTACCAAAAAATGTGTCTAACCCTCCACTAATCTCTAATATCCTAATTAATGACCTTATTTACTTCTCAAAAGACCATCATTCATTGGTTTATCCCCATTTACAAAGGAGATTATCCATGAAATGAGGTATGGATTTTTAACTTCTTTTTCTATTTTATTTGCCAATCATGTGCATTTAGTATTTAATATTTGATCACTATAAAAAATTATAATATCAATATCTTTATTATACTATAATTTTCTTATCAAAATGGTAAAATAATTAACCACCATTCCATTTTTCCTTATGAAAAGGGAAAATGAAATTTGTTTCTAGATTACCTCATCCATAATGATTCATATTTAATTTTCCATTAACACTTTACATGGATGCTCATATTTTTTTATATAATAATGAAATGTGAAATTTTAATGATATTTTACTTTCTTAAATGATAATTTTTTTTATTTTTCACCCATAATCTATGAAAAATGAAATCATTTACCATGTGTATGTGTATACTACATCCACCATGAGAGGATTTTTTTTCTTCACATAAATGTCTTACATGGATGGACATGGGAATAGTATTAATGGATTAATATTAAAGTTATGATATCATTATGGGTTTTTGTGAAAAATTTGTAAACCAAATAACTATTTGATCAGGGAATAATTATAATTAATTTAATCCTTTAAAACAATCATACGTAGAGGAAAATATTTTATCCAAACTATGACATGATTCCATGTCGATTATTTTTTTTTCAAAAAAATTTATTATGATTATATGTTACAATAAAAAATTCTAAATGATATCATAATCAATCTACTGTAATGACATTGCAACCAAATCACCATATAATCATATATAATCACGGTATATTCATGTTTTTCTCAATTTCATGACCTAAATGAATAATTCTTTGAGATTATATTAAGAATAATGATGAAGAATTAATTATAAATATAATTTTATATAAATATATAAATAATAATTTTATTTGGGTATAGAAGAGATACATCAATATTAAACTCATTAATTAGGAAAATACTTTTCACAGGTTAAAAATCACCACAAAAAATGTTGGATGAAGATATCGTCTTCTATGATAAAAAACAATTTACTAATGAAAGAATATTTAAATTTAATGTATCATCATAATTATTCCATTAAAATGTATTTAATTAACATTTTAAGTTAAATGAATTATAATATTACTATTATGAAACTCGTTTGAAACGTTCAAGATTAACCAAACCCACAATAAAAATTAATTAGTAAATAACATAAATTAATATATATAATAATAATAAAAAATTTATAAAAGTATATGTATCTTAAAGAAGGTATTAAATAGGTTATTCAGATATTTATGTTTGATATATATCATCTTATAAATCCAAAGACTAATGAAGAATCAAGATAAAGGGTTCTTTGTCTCATATTTAATTCCATGTTACATATTTCTTATAATATACCATAATACCTTTAATACATCGTGAATATTGTGTAATGAATATATTTTACCATATTCATTTGTTTTTAAGATCCATATTATTTCATTTCATTAAATTTACTTAAAATAAAAGGATACCCCACATGAAAGTGGTTTTGATCATAATATTATTAAAACTATAAGGGTTATATTTCTAATATTATATTTAAATAAATATTGTTTCAAAAATATAATATGTCATTCAAATTTTTATTATTAATGAGAAAAATCATAATTTAAATTGTAAATTAATAATTTTTTATGCGTTCCCTTGGGACATTATTTCCCCTAAACTAATCATTTACCCAATGTGATTACTATATGTAAAACTCACCCTGTATCTTTCATCCCTTCATGAACATCCATTTTACCATGTTATAAGATATTGAATACTTTTTAAAATATTCTTATCTATATCTAAATAATTTATTGAGGTTATTTTCTACTACATTATCTTTGTTAAAAATGTTTTACATAAATTTGTAAAAATTTCCATCTGATTTATTTTAATGAATGTGTAAAAAGATATTCCTTTTAAGGTTTTGAATGAAATCAACCATTTAATAAATTATTGAACTTTTTTATGACACCATATTTCAATACATTAATTATTTTATAAAATAAAATCATATACTCTTAATTTATAAAATATTTATAACAATTTTTTTATCAAAGAGTTCATGGATGTTTAGTATTTATTATATAACTATTTTTAATTCTCCTAAAATGGGTTTCATCTAAATCTACATCATTTGAAATGTATATCAAATGTTAAATTATATTCTTATAATATATCCATATAACTTATTTCTAATTATTATATATGTGATGCCCATATGTATTAGAAAATCATCAATAACTTCCTTCATCTTTCCAAATCATAAACTATATATACCCTTAAAAATTCACACAAATGGATTCCCTTTTAAAAATGGAATTTTTGATTTATACACATGATGTGTATTTACCTATATTTTAAACATTTATTGATTTGGGTATATTATTGATATAATTAAATACCCTTTAACTCTATTTCTAAAAAAAAATAATATTTATTATCTTGATTAAATGTTACATATCAAGAAGTCACATGATTTCATTGGATCATAATTTATTTTGCATGGAATTAACATGGCATGATTAAATAGTGAATTATTGTTTATTTAATTTTGTTAATCCATATGAAGTCCATTTACTTTTCATGTGTTCTTTATATTTTTTGAATATAACATTTTTTTATTTCCATGTGTTCATTAATATATGTTAATTGAATACCATTTTATTTTAGTGAGTTATTTATTATATTAAAGGAAATGATAATAATATGGAATTATGTATTTTATGGGATCTCTATATGCCTTTCCATTACATGTTTTGGGTGTTGGACTCACTTATAGGGGGTTCCAAATTGATTTTAGGATGTTTAAGGATATTTAGGGAGAAACATAAAAAAATTAGCATGGTTGATACTTGAAGGTATATCATGTGATTTGGTGACGGTAGATGTGGTGTATTAGACCTCGACTAAATTATTGGGTGTTCAGAAAAAAATTTCAAGGCTACATTCAAATTGGGTGGTAGCCACACCGTCGCCAATAGGTTTTGGTGTGATCCCTTTCATGTTATAGGGAATCTAGCGACATGGTTCTTATAGTTATAATATGAACCCCAGATCAACATTTATTGGATATGTCATAGATTTTTAGAACCTTATTTGAAAAAGGGTGGTTATGGTGTGATTTTAAGGTCACGTCATAGAACTCACTATGTTTGGGTGGGCTATAGAGTGTTCTATGAGGATATATCATGGTTTTCTAATTTTGTAGGTTTTTTAATAAATACCTGAGACCGAAGACCATACCTTCCTCTGGTATATATCTATTAAAATATAGGATACCAATGGAATATTTTGAGGATATTTCAAATCCATTTCAATAATTATTTATCCCCACTAAATGTTATCAATCCAAGGCTATATGAGGTACATTATTTCATCATTTTCTTGTGTTTTATCCCCAACAGTTATAATTTACTCATTTTTCTTCTCTACCTGATTTTTAATTTTACATTTTTATTTTATATGGAGTTTTTTTTAATTTATAGTGTATATGTGACAAGACATTCCTTGTAGATCTCATTTACACATGGGAGCGGTGATCAGAGTTTTGTAACATCGGTATATTCTTGTGAAAATATGGTCAGCCATTTCATGGATGGGGATCTAATACTCCTCGTATTTTTTACAAGAAATTGAAAAGTTATGTTGGTTTATCTATTTTTATGGAATTTTATCTCATTTAATAATAGTTAAAATATTATTAATGTTAATCGGATGTTGTGATGAAATTTTCTTTTTATCTTTCATGATAACTATATCCATGTTGATGTTCCAGATAATTTGTTATCTATGTTTTCCATGATATCGTGTCTTCTAATGCTATGAGTTTTTATGTTTTTATTGATGAAAAATGTATATCGAATAAATAAAAAAATAATTAAATTTATTTAATAATAATTAAAGAAGATGCATGATGTAAGGAATCCAATGTTTCTTCTAATTTATGATAATAAAATTGATGAAATGCACATGCTTAATTATACATGTTGTTCTATGATAATGGAATTGATAAATAAATTGAATCATGTTAATTGTTGTTGATGATAATATTAGAAATTTATTTTTAATTGATAATGATACTTATCTTAGATTTTTGTATCAATAATTGATGATAAGAGAATTTATAACTTTTTAAAGCTTGTTATAGATGATGCATTATGTTACCCAATATTGGAACCTTTGAATAATTAATCTATAGATTTAATATAGAAAAAGAACTGTTTTTTGTGATAAATATAATGTATAGGGTATGGTTGAATGGCTTTGAGACTATTATTTCTGCCTTGTGTTTGGAGCTGTGAGTGCTCATTCTGTGCGATGACTTGATTAATTGATTACAGACAATATTTTCAAATTCTATTTTCCTTTTTTCTTATATACAATTGATATGTTTTGGGTTTTATTTTTTCTTTATGTTTTGTTATGATGCTTGGGTGGATGATGGAATATGGGGTCCGGAGTCATATATTATGGTATATGTTGACCCCTTTTGATGGAGAGATGTATATGTTTATGGATGTGGGTGTTTGGGATGACATTCTCAATAATGGAACATGATAAAGATGGGAATACCCATTACTGTGATTTATTTTGATTATTTCATGACATTATTCTATTTTATGGTTAATGGGATTGTTTATTTTCTTATCTATATTCATTTACCCCCTTCTTGTGGTATCTAGGTATGCTTGGAATCATGATTTCTCATGATGGTTGAAGTGAGCCTAACCACAGTTGCCCTAGTCTTGTAACATCCTGGCCTGAGATCCACTAAAAAATTTCCCTAATCTAATAGGCCACTAGGCCTCAAGCGTGCCTCTTGAAACCCTATTGAATGTCGACATGAATAGAAGGTTTGAAATATGTACATTTTGGATATTATAACCACTAGTATTTAAGGAATACAAAGGAAGAAATAATAAAAAATGATGAGTAGTGTACCGAAAACTCAAAATCCAAAATAAATGAATAATGATCATGCATGACATTATCTAAATTAACATAAAAGTAGGTATTCCTAGTATATATCATGTGATAAAAAGTAAATTAATAAATATAATAAACTATATTTATTTATAATAGCATTTCTAGAACTAGATCAATCCAATTCTCTTTTAGTCTATCATGTACCCAAAATATAATATTAAGAAATCACAATCCACGAACCTAAACCTAAAACCAAGAGGTGTGTTCGGGTAACCCAATGTAATGGTGACCTGAACATGGTGTGAGATATACCCTATATGCCACTTCTTATAGTTCATAGTTCTTATTATTGTCTATGAAAATAAAATAATGTTAACTGTAATTATATTAAAATTTAATAAATGTTGTAATAATAAATGTAAATATGTCTGGTTAAAGTTCCTTAAGGTATCCTAATAGACTATTTCTGATTTGGCATAAGCAAGGATATATCTAAAAATGTCCGCCTATATATACAAATATATTATTATTTATTTATAAATATATTATTTAAATGAAAAATAATATATAGTAATATATTTAAATATATCATACTAATCTGGACCTTTTAGATAACTGATGAGTCCATATACAATTATAAGAGTGAAATACCCTATAAGAGGTTCCATATTTTTATTTCTCAATTGCTGAATATAGAAATTCCATCCCACATCCTCATGGTAAATTTAATAATAAGAAATACAAATTCCTATAAAAAATGGGTTGTAAGATTAATAAATAAAAATTGTTCTCGAATTCATGTATCTCATTATTCTAATAAATGTGACAACCATTCTCAACGTCCTAACATTAGGGCGATGAGATTACATTCTGAAAAACCATTGAATTGGGAGATTTCATGCCCATCGTCCTCCACCTAGGGGATTCAGACATCACGTTTAATGACATTATATGTGGTCTCTGTAGTCATAATAAAAATTAATGTTAATCCCACATAACTAATGATACCTTAGCCTAATGTTCCACAAAGATTAAATTGCCATCAATTAAGGCATAGTGTATACCTATTATTTTAATCCACGTTATTATTTTAAATACATGATATAATACCATTAATTCGATAATAAATTTTATTTACCTTACTCTGTCCATTTACATACAAGAAAAAGGGGTCCACTATATTTAACAGTTACTATGAAGATCTTGGGAAGCATACACGCCAATTATATATTCACTATCCTCATCATCAATTAGTTCAATTTCTTATTCATAAGGAAACAAACTAAAAAAGGTGGATTAATTATAAAACCAAATATTTTCATCAAACAATTTAGATAATTCAAATTTTTTATATCAATCAATAAGAGCCTATTAATACACTAAAACATGGGCATTTAAAATGCAATCTAAACATGCATTGTTGGATATAAGCGTAACAATTTTTATTAACACACATGAGAAAGGGAGATTAAAAAAGAAACAATAATTATTATATTTTTAAAAGAAACAACCCTAATTTGGTGGTTTGGGTTGAGTAAATAACCTAAAATAAAATAAATACTGTAAAAAACAATATGAGATTATTTAGGAATCTAATTTTGAACCATTCCAAAATTTATATGTGAAAATATGAATGTAATGTGTGAAATACATCGAGTTAATCTTATAAAAATCAGACATATAGGGAAAATAATATAGACCACCTAGCTCATATTTGGGACTGTCTACTCAACCATTATTAAGGCCTAAAAGATGCATGAATATGAAAAAATAGAAGAATCATCAAATGATACGAAAATAAGGAAATGTGAATGGAAAAATTTAGAATTCCGTGTAGAGATGTAAATTAAAATATAAGAGTAAGAATAAGAGATCTTACTGATACCATTCTAACACACATGGTAGTGCATGATTCAGGGTCAAAAAAATATTCTAGCTCAAACAATGTGAAATGAGAAGAAGGAGGTCCCTTGTGGACCCCCCTTCATTGTATGAGTGAAGAAATTATAAGGTAATATGAATGAAATAGGTCCATGGGAAAATCCACTACTATATATTTTAATGAGTTACATAGTGTGGCTACATTGTTTGTAAAAATGTGCACCGACCATGAATATTAGTCTTTATAGGGTCCATCCCATGAATAGTTATCTCACATAATTTGATGAACCATCCATAACATCTAGTTAAGTGGAACTAAGGGTTCATTCTATGCACACTATGTTGGGAATCCATGTGTATCATGTGGGAATCACCTATTCAAACCTATAATAAGGCATACTATCACCCCTTGGAATTCACAGTTATAAAAACTACAAGCCTTATGAAAAGGGGCCATGAAGACGACCTACAAATTTAATATAACTATGCACCGACCCAATGTTAATAGCTATCTCCTCCTGAAATATATTTTTCAGAGATCAATGATGATTAAACTCTTATGAATGATCATGAAACATGTGGAAACTAAAAACTCAACCATAAACATAACTTCCATGTGACCCAATACTTGGGATAATGTTTTTAATGTTATTTTATGACCTAACTCTTCCACTAAATAAGAAAAGCACCAAACTCAAGGGATATTCATCCTATTCCAAAATAAGGGATGTTACTATATAACCTAAATAGAATTTCTCATCTATGATATGCCTTGGGGAATAATGAAAATAGCACCGAACCAACTACATTCATGAAATTTAACAAAAATTGTCTTTCTACATTTGCAACACCCAAAAAAAAGTTCCAAAAACAAGTATAATAAAATTTTACATTAAACTATTACACTTGTCAAATGCCCATATGAATTAAATATTTCTCTAGATATGGCATACTGAAGCCTGTATAACCCAATAATAAATTAATCCATGAACTCTATTTTCAGGCTTACTAAGGTGCTCCCCACCATATCTCTTAAACATTAAATGGAAATTTCATGTCATTGACCATGGACCATTGGAATTTCAAACCAAAAAACATCATTTTCTTCCTAAATATGCTCATATAGATCTTATAAAATTACATGAGAGGACACATCCCTCAGTCCTTAATAAGGTAAATATGGTTTAATTCCAATTGACCAAGATCAAAAAGATTTCTTTGACTTATATTTATGTTCTATGATGATCCCATCCAAGACACACACCTAAACAACCATTATTTGGAAAAAACCTCCTTGAAAACCATTTATCTTCTTTCAAAAAAATCCATATTCAAACCACATATGGAAGACAGCTATCAAAAACACCAAACTTAAAAGGAAACTATATTTCAAGTGAGAGTTCTTATTTCCCTTCATGGGAAGAATGTAAAGGTCACGTACATCATTTTTACCAAATCCATATCATAATTTAGGTGAATTATCAATGTTCAACCATTCATGTTTGTTTTATCAAACAACAAACAAAAGCCCAGAGAACCATCCAATGACAAGTCGTGCATTGTAATAACCCATATCCCAAGAGGGCCATTATCAAACTAACTATGGTGGAATCTACACCATAAGGCTTCCTCCAAACCACTCCTTAAGTTCACTATAAAACATTACATATTCCAATACATATAAAATAAAATTATTTTCTTTAGATCAATGTATAACTGATTCTATCTCATCATACTCAGGGAGAAGTCATGATATGGGTCATGATCTCCTCTAAATAATGAGTACTATCAAATATTCATCATTTGGCATGTGTTTCTCCTTTTGATCCATGCTCAGAGTTATAATAGTCAATAACAACTATATCCAACATATAACACCATTTTCCCTGATCTTGTGTGACCTGTTTCAAAAAAGGTTCAACCATCTCACAGTTCCCAACTAAACTCTAGGATATAACCTACTATGAGTGATCTTTTGAATTTATATAATCATAGGGATTCCACTACCAGAAAAATCCATAGGAAACCATCAATGCTTTTCCCACACTCATCCAATACATGAATAGTTGTCCAAATGGTACACTACATAAATGAAATGTACCAAAAATACCTTACACATTGGTTGTACACTCCCATAACAGCCAATTTAAAACTCATCTCATAGACCCAAGAGACATCCATTTATATATTCAAACAGAAAATTGTACACATCAAAATAATATTTGAATACATCAGCATGTTCCCTTGGATAAACTATTTAAAACAAATCATCACAAATTTTCCATAATTTATTGAAAAATCAAAAAAAATCACAACATTGTCTCTTAGAAGAAATTTTAAGTAAAAAACTATTGGTGAATTGGGTTAGGAACCCAAATGTTAATACCCATCAAATACATAGTTGATATTCCTCACCCTAGGTGCTTTCCAAGAGGTGATAAATCAATTTGTTGGTACAGAAAAATACAAGAACATTTATTGCATTGGTCCTATAATGAGTGTAAAATCATACTAATTAACTTCATGGAATTCAAAAACCCAAGGCCATTATTTCTTGACTGTTTCCTAGAATAACTAAATGGTGACTTATAAAGTTCTATGAATATATAATTACATCAATGTCTCCCACAAGCACTGATAAATCTCAAATTTGAACAAAAACTAACTCATGGAATCAAAACATAGTGCAAAACATGTGAGAAACACTCTATGAGTGAGCTGTAATGAGTGTGTGATCATCTCTCTATATTGGATAGATTCAATAATCAAGGATTAAAAAAAATAACCTTCCATACATTGTGCAATGTGGCACCACTCTCAATAAGACTTGTGATAGTGGAGTTCTCACTGAATGGTTACAATGCTATCAATGGGATACTAAGATCTGATAAACATTGAGAATCAACAAACAAGATTATCCCCTTTAAGGTTCATCTTATCAAAAAACCAACAATCTACCCAAGGATGTATTTTCACCCTATAATTCCTCTTTGGGGAAAAACATCTAAAAACCCTCATATTAGAAAAATTATTATAGGAATTTACAAATTCTCAAATGTACATATGGATATAGCTCTATAATGATACTGACATCCAAAAACAAAAGATATCAATCCTAAATGAGGCTCATAACTGAAAATATCACAAGGCCTTAATGACTAACCTCTTAGTCTAATGAAGTATGAGATGAAGTGAACTAGGGTATATATGAAACTTTTATTTTAACTCTCCAAGGAAACTTCAAATACTGACCCATACACAAGGTTTCCAACAATAAGCACATATACATGATTTAACTTTTATGAAATTTAAAAGAACCACTTTTATTAAATTATAAATAGCTAGCATATATGGGATACAATGTACTGGTTTTAAAAAAATTGATAAGAAAATTATTTATTGTATATCATATAGTATTTCATGAAAATAATCTTATAATTTAGTGTTAAACTTTTATTTGATTCAAGAGTACCCACAATTGGCTCAGTTAATGAACACCTCAATTTCCAATCATGAGAGGACAATATGGTTTAGTTTGTAATTGGAATTTTAATTAATTGACAAATCATAATAATAATTCACATATGGAGAAAACAAGGTTTTAATTAATTAATTTATCTAGTTAGGTACGATACCAACCTATGCTGATATGTAAAACCATATAAGGGGATTGAGATATTTTATAGAGCCATATCAATAACATTATCAAACTCCCTTGGAGTTAAGTACCAAGATATATAAAAAATGTGATCTCAAAGGGTCCCACTAATTAAATCAAGACTTTTAAAACACCATTAATTTATTTACAACATAATCTTAAAATTATATGTCATTTATATTTTGGTTGATTACATTTTTCTCATATGAAACATTCACCAAATGACCTATGTCGATCTAGTGTTTAATATAGATAATTTTTTATATAGGTCCGGAAGACCATGTTTTAGAGGTAAAAACAATTATAAATTGAATTTTATATTGTTTTTAACTAAAATTTATGTGAAGATGATTAAAATTAAAAAAACCTTTATAATTTATTGTCCCGATAGGTTAACTCATTTACAATTTATTGTAATTCAAGAGTGAATCTCTTTTATTACACATAATTATCTTCTTAGATGGATTACCATTCTAAAATTATATATGTTAACTCCATTAGAATTTACAATTGGTATTCGTATAATAGAAAAAATGATCTTATTTAAGGTTTCATATTTATATTATCCATATAATTTTTTTAATTAAATGGGTCACCATTCTAAAATTGATAAAGGAAAATAATCATGATAAATAGTAAGATTTGATTCCATTAAATGAAACCATAATAAAAAAAATTATTTCAAATTATCTAATATATTTACTAGATGGATTGACTAAGTTGGTCAGTAATTTATAATTTATAAAGTTCCCAAACACTTTATAAATTGTATTATGGAAGAAATTTAATTGATCCCATTATTTTTTCGTCCCATGAAACTAATGATTCCTGGCTCAATCATAAAATAATCAGTAGATTAAAGTAAATTTCATTATCATGATATATTAGAAAAAATAATTTAGGTTGATAATGGAATTTTATTTAATCAATAATAGTTAAAAATAATAACTTGGAATATTTTTAATCATAATTAAATAAAAATTATGATGACAATAAAATTGGAATTAATCATGGTAAGAAATGTAGAAGAAGAAAAATGTCCAAAATGTTATAAAAGTGATCATGGAAATCGAATTACATAAGAATGGTTTAATAGAAATCATTATCGGAAAATCAAAGGAAATGTTAGACATGTTATCATGGTAATTAATAACACATCATAGAATAGAAATGAGCATGGTGGAAATTAAATAACACAATATCTAGGATATCATGCTAAACAAATCAAGAAAGTCACATTTATTAAAAACATAATGAAGTCAAAAAATGTAACTTACAATGAATGGAATATGAATGGCCTGAATATCTTCATGTTGCTAGAATGATGCATAAATACAACACACTTCTCTCTCAATAATGGTACAATAGGTAAAAATCATGATACATAAATCAAGATTAATTAAAAATACACCAGTCATATGAGGTGAAATATTAATCAACTATAATAGATACAAATTCATCAATTCCATCCCTATAAACATGATTTTTCCATCATGAAAGGTTTGGTTGTACCTAAACACAATCTAGTTACCATGTACCAAAACATTACTATTCTCATGTATACCATCCAAAAATAATTAACCCAATGAGGAAAGGAATCCCATTGATTATATTTTTAGTGTCCTGACTAATGAGCCACTCAAACAGTTCCCAGAGTTAGTGGGAAACTATGCCTCAGTCATGCCTCTCCATATACAAGAGTCTACTGACCCATATGAATGGTATAATGGGGGTATAATGGGGAGAATATTCCCTATATTTTAGGAAGTAATAAATAAAAAGTAATAATAACTATGGGAACAAGAAGATAGATACATCTTATAATCAATAATAATTGAATGACAATGAAACATGAATGAATCAAATATAAAATATAAGAATATGTGACTAATAAATAGCTTGATAGAAAAAGGAAATAAATAAATAAAATTAACATCAACTATCACAAATAAAAATCTCATTCATATTCTCCGGTATATTATCATATCCTGAAAAAATAATAGTAGGAATTCACAATCCATGAACCTGAACCTGAAACTGGGAGATCTGATCAGGTTCCCTAGTTCAATGGTGGTCTAAACAATTTCTGAGATATAATCATTTGGCCACCATAAATAATGTCTCATGATTAATCAAGTCTTTGGATTTAAAATAAATAAGTGTGTAGTTATGTAAAAATAAGTTGATTAAGAATAAATATAAACAAGTCAGGATTATGTTCCTCAAGGACACCAGGATGACTATACCTACATCAGTCTAATATAGGATATTTGAGAACATGTCAAACTATATATATATATATGACTGTGTATTTATTTATATGTTCATTATACATTCAATAATAAATATATATTAATATATTTCATACTATTTAGGGCTTGATGAGTAACTCATGTATCCTTATATAATCATAAGAGTGGAATACAATGTAAGGGACATGATTCCAATAATATATCAATGAATTAATAAGGGAAACTTATCCCACAGTCTTAGGTGAAAAATAATAATAACCAAATAATATCTTATAATAAATGGATCACAATCCCAATATCTTAAAATGGGATATGGAATTCATCCCCCTCATCATACTCTTGGATGTGACTGGTATGCTCAATACTATAATCGACGAAGCCTAAGACGACATTCCTTACAAAATGATTTAAGCGAGTTTACATTCCAATATTATTTTTCAATGGTGATTGAGATGTTATTCTCAAGTACACTTTCCATGGTCCCTACATTAATAATAAAAATGTATGAAAATTTCACTTTGGCTCTCAGCCCGTTTCCTGACATTCAATTATGGGGAAACTGACATCACTCAAGGCAGAGTTGAAAATCTTAATTAGAATCCACATTATCATTTTAAATATTCTCTATAATACAATACATTCCATAATAAATTTTATTTACATTACATGTACCTTTTATTAATAACTCACATGAGTGCCATAACATTAAACAATTACTCTGATGAACATAGGAAGCTCCCATATCATCAATATAATCACTATGCAAATCATTAATAAATTATCAATTTTATTTATAATATAACAAACATAATAATGTGGTATTATTAGAAAACATGAAATTTTCATTAAACAATCCATTTAAATAAATTTAAGAATCAATGTCAGGTGAAACCATCAATACACCGAAATAGGTTAATTTGGAGATCAAGATAAATATGATAAGATGGATATAGAAAAACTTTTAATTAACACAAAATAGGGGATTTAGTTATATGGTATCCCTAATTATTATCAATTATTAAATGAACCCAAACTAATGGGGTGGTTCGGGCTGACTTCATATCCATAAACCAAATCAAGAGGTCCAAAACACAATACAATATTTTTTAATAATTTAATTTTAAATTATTTGATTATTTTGACATGACTCGTAGAATATTTAGTGCATGGAACATCAGATATATCATAAAAAGTATATATATTTAAGAGAATAGAAGACTAATCACTTAACACAAGCATATGATGGTGGACTTTTCCCTTATCGAGATTTGAATCATGCTAAAATGGATGAAATTAAATGAATCATCAAGTGCCTAAAAATTACATAAAAATATCATTCTCAGATTTGGTATTCAATATACTGAGGTTAACAAAGAAGAAAATCATGATGAGTAGAGAGAATGATTTTATTGTTTCAATTCACCAAACAAGACACGATTCTGAGTTTGAATGAATAACATAGAAGAAGTCACATTAAAGGATTTAAAGAAGAACTGACACATCGCTAACTTCTATAAAAAAAGTGTAGAAAGAATAATAGAGGATGATGGAAATTGATTTATGGGAAAAACGAATTTTCAAGATCTATTAAGGAGTTTTACTGTTTGGAAACAAGTTATTAAAAAAAATTCACTAATGATGCCACCTCCCCGATATAAGAGACACACCCCACACATTTATTTTACATGGTCTGAATCACTATGATCTTAAATCATGTGTAGATATTAATTATGTGGAACTAAGGATAATTCCAGGAACACCATTTTAGAAAATCATTGATAGCCCACCTGGGTCCCCTCTTTACACTTGAAACATGGCACATGCTTACCAATAAGAGTTTTATTGTTTAAAAACTATTCCCCTTATGAAAAGGGTATATGGATGACCCACATGGTTAAAATAACTATGCACAGACCATGATCTTACTACTATCTCTTCATAAAACTCAGTTTTTTGGACCTCGAAACATCTGAAACTTTTCTTAAAGCTTGAGAAAAATACTAGAAGATAAAACTAATCCAATTATATCACAAACAACTGATCCAAAGCTCAGAATTATGTTATGAATCACTTTTTAGGATTCAGATATACTATTAAACAAGAAAAACGTAATAAGTAATGTTCTTTCCAACCTAGTCCAATACATGGGACATTATAGTCCCAGCCCATAAATTATTCCACTCTTAAATTAAATAAGGAAGTTATTCTTAAATGAATGTATAAATTATTAGTCAATGTAAATTATATAAATGCCTAGAATAACCATTACAATTTAAAACATAAAATAAACAATTTATTTTCTGTAAAGACCCTGAAATTTCAAGGAATTTTTTTTCTTAATTTTCTTTGGAATTTTACAAGAGTGCAGTTTCTGACGGCACTTGATTCCGAGGCCCGGAGTGCCCGGAATCAATTTCTGAAGTTTGGCTTGGGTACGTTCAGTGAACGAATGAGCGGGTTTTCCTATCTTTTGAACCGGTGCTCGGAATTGAAATCTAATGGCGCCGATGAACTCGGAACGCCGGTAATCTCTTAAGGGAACCTTTAACGTAGTTGTGTTTATGTGGGAGAAGAAGTTAATTTTTGGGGATTAATTAAATAAAGTTAATAAAATTGTGGAATCAATTTTATTTCAGGTTGTGTGGTTAGCTTCTCCCATGGGAAGTTGGTGGTGGCCCCACATCCATCCAACTTCCCAAGTATGGATATTTGAAAGGGTGGGGCCCACACAAACCCCCCACCTTTTCAAATTTCCTTAAAATCCCTAACCCTCTTAACCCCTCACATTCCAACTCCCCATTAACTCACCTTCTTTAATATTTGACAACTTGTTGTAATTAATTTGGTGATTTACATGTAGGTTTTTGAAATTCAAACAATTGAATTTTAAATTATTTTTTGTGTTAATAAAATTAGTTTAGAACTTATTTTATTTGGGTTGGAGTTTAGTTGATTGGGAGCCTTTGGAGAAAAAGCTTAGGAAATCCTGAGTCCTTCTATCTCAACGACGAAGAACACGAAGAACGTCTCTTCCGCCAATGAAGCATGACGACGCCATCTTCTTCATTGTTCTTCAACCGAGGCAAGGAAAGGGAAGTGACGCATGTGGCATCTCCAACGACCTTCATCCGCGTCAAAGGAGAAGACGTCGCCTGCGAAGAACGTCGTCAACGACGACGTCACCTCCGAACGCTCGTCCACCAACGACGATTACCCTTCTTCTTTTCCAACCCATGAGCGTGAGAATTGGGAGTGTGTGACGTACACGACAATCAAGGAATTGATATCCGCCCTTTTTCCGAGATCGTCAAGGAAGGAAAATTACGAGGTAGGGGTTTGTCTTCAATTATTTATATTTGATCGAGATTTCCGACTTGATGATCTTCATGGTTAAAAACCATTTGTTATCGAATTTGAACTTTGTGGTTTGAAACCAAATGAAAACAAATAACGCGAGGGGGTCGGACCGCACAAACACGGCCGACCCTCCTCTTTATTTTTCGTGTTGGTTTCTTGTGGTTGGTACGAGAGAGCGTGGTGTCGTCGCACCACACGGTTTCATGCGGAGGATATGCGCGGCGTCGTATCGCTGCGTTGTTGAAAGAATTCAAGAACGCGACGCCGTCGCACTTCGTCGAAAGAACTCGAAGGCGGCGCGGCCGGAGCAGGGCCGCGGCGGAGAGGCGCGGTGCCGTTGCACCGCGCCGGACGACATGGGCTGCAGCTGACTCTGGGCCGCGGCGGAGCAAGGTGACTGGCGGCCGGTATCGGGCCGCCGGCGTCGGTGCTGGAAGGGGACCGGTCGTCGCTAGTCCCGTGGTGCCGGACTTGGAGAACCGGGGGAATTAATTCCCCCGGCCGGCTGGCAGCAAGCGGCCGCATTAAAGGGGCCACCATTTCATAAAGGAGGGGCAACACCCCTCCCTCGGCTCGCGCGCGGCACAAAGGCCACGCGGGCCGCTGCGCTGGCCGCGCTGGCCGCGCAGGCTGGCCGTCGTGCTAGCCGCGCCGCCGCGCCGCCTCGCTGGCCGCGCCGCCGGCCGGGCCGGGGCTCCGGGCCGGGCCGGGTTGTCGGGCCGGGTCGCCGACCGGTCCGGGTCGAACAGGTTCGGCCGACCCAGGGGGGGTCGGTCCGGGTCGGCCCGGGCCCAGACCCCCGTTTTCGGACCACTTTCGGTCAAAAGCCCATAACTTGAGCTATGGGCCTCCAAACGACTCACTGTCAGTGGAAACACGATCTTTGGATCGAGACGGTCGTTTCGGTATATCTCATTCAAGGTTTCGGATTACATTCGGTTCGGCCGGGTTTGTTCGTACACGAAACCAACCGGGCCCTCGGAGCGGAAACGCTCATATCTTGAGCTACGGACGTCCGATTGACGTGCCGTCAGTTTTGTTGAATTCCTCTAAGTGAGACGGATATTTTGGCTTACTCCTCTCGAGGTTTGTACGTAGTTGTAGTACGGTCGGGTTGGTTTTAACGTAAAAACCAACCGGGCTCTCGGGACCAAAAAGCCCATAACTTCAAGACCGGGCGTCCGATTGACGCGCCGTCTGTTGCGTTGCGTTATTGTTGACAATACGAAACTTTTGGCATCCTACGCCTGAGTTTTGGATGCATTTGGATAGTGGTCGGGTTGGATCGCACCAGAAATCCAACCGGGCCCCTAGAACGGAAAAGCTGATACCTTTTTGACAGAACGACCGTTTGACGAACCGTCAGCGGCATTGGTGATCATGTTGAGTAATGGTCCCTATGATTATACCCTATGAGAGTTAGGGGTACAGTCGAGATACGGCCGGGTTGGTTCGCTTACGAAACCAACTGGGCCCCTAGGACGAAAATGTTAATAACTTACAGACCGGGCGTCCGATTGACGCGTCGTCTGTTGCATTGAGACCTCTATGACGAGGCGGTCCTTTGAGATACTTCTTCATGGGACTTTGAGATACTTGGAGTATTGACCTGTAGCTCGTGGAGCGGACCCTCCCAGAGACGAGCGTGCGGAGTATAGAGACCGTGTAGCCGGCAGAGACCTGACGACTGCTTGACCGATCGACTCGGTGTGTTACGGATAGCCCAGTTGGGAGCGCTTGGTTGTAGCGGCAGACCCACGACAGATGTACGCTTGGTTGTAGCGGCATAGGGGAGCGCTTGGTTGTAGCGGCAGACCCACGAGAGAGGTGCGCTTGGTTGTACCGGCACAGGGGAGCGCTTGGTTGTAGCGGCAGACCCACGACAGAGGTGCGCTTGGTTGTAGCGGCACAGGGGATCGCTTGGTTGTAGCGGCAGACCCACGATAGAGGTGCGCTTGGTTGTAGCGGCACATGAGAGCGCTTGGTTGTAGCGGCAGACCCATGGTGGGAAGCGCTTGGTTGTAGAGGCAAACCCACAGTACACGAGAGGAGGAGTACCTCAGCAGTCTTAGGTTAGTGTGCAGTACCTCAGAGTCGTGACCAGACCACTGTACACACCAGAGACAGAGCTCTTCAGCAGTTACGGTTTCAATGATGAAAATCATGGCTTGAGCTGAGACTTTTGAACTTTGGGTTGACCTCATGATTGAGATGGGTCACTTGATAACTTAGGTATATGTATGGGCATATACCTGGGTAGTGGTTATCCATTGATTTCATGATCCTTGTGTTTCCTCATGATAGAGATGGGTTACTTGATAACTTAGGTATATGTATGGGCATATACCTAAGTAGAGGTTATCTGTTGAAATCTTCTATGTGGTTATCCTTGTTGGTTTTAGTGAGACCCTGAGGGTCTTGGGGTCCCTACTGAGTATCGTTATAATCATCCCTGCACAGGTTATGCCCGCACCTCGTTGTGTTGGTTGCAGACGACGGGCAATGCTGACAGAGGCCGAGTGTTCGAGGACTGGATGGTACCCGGAGGTGGACTACATGACGAGACAGTACGCGAAGGTAGACTATACGACAAGTCAGTATCTGGAGGAGGTTGATGGGTGAGAGCGTTGAGGATGTTATCTGTACCTAACCTTCAGGTAGGATCCATGGTGGACGATCCAGGAGCTGCGCCATCTGTACCTACCATTCAGGTAGGATCCGAGAAGGACGACCCAAGAGCCGCTTCCATCCCTCCAGCTGCTGTCTTTTTCTGTTGTACTTTGTTCAGTTGTACTTTCTTTTGGGTTTGTATTCTGGCCCATTTTCCTTTCAGCACTTCTCTTTGTACTTAGTGTTTACTTCTTCTTGTACTCTGTGGTGTTTGTTTACTTTTATAAAGGCAATGCCTTCCCAGTTATCGGGATTTACGCCTTTAGTGCTTGTCGCCAGCCCCTGCCCTATGGAAGGCGGGCTTGGGGTAGTCACGACACAGGCCCCGAGGACGGGTCGTGACAAATTGGTATCATAGGAGTCAGTTCTACCACAGAACTTATAACTCTGATATTCTCTTTCTGTGAAGAAATAGTGTTAAGGGTATCAAGTGTGGTTTTCAGTTCAGGGAGTCCAGTGTTGGTGCGGAGGCCGACGTATCCATACACCATGACCCCGACTACTGATTTCCGACTTTGTGCATGAAAACACAGATTGCGTGTGTGTTTCCAAGAGTTTTAAAGTCAGCTCAAACCAGGTCAGCTCACCAGCTATAAATCATTTGACCGTGTCATATCTGTTCAGGATGTCTCTACGCAGATAGTCAGTTGGAGTTCTGAGATTGTACTCGATGACGGCTCACCGAGTGACGAGGCTCTGGTGCAGGGCCCTTTTTACTATGTTGGCACCCTCGGGTGGTATACCAGCCGCACCACCACCTGTTGGGCAGCAGATGCCAAAAGCTATACTAGCAAACTGTGCATGCTGGCAGAGCATGTTGCACGAGTTCCAGCAGCAGTGACCTCCGAGGTTACGAGGTGAGATAGATTCCCAGATAGTAGAGCAGTGGCTGGAGGCGATTTCTTCGATTTTTCGCCTAGCTGAGTCATCAGTATAGTGGATGGTGGACTTGGCCACTAGTGTTTTTCCATGAATGACCATGATGATAGTCCGCATAAGTGATGAGGCTTCGGTACGTGGACCGATGCCTGAGATAGTACCTTTGGGTAGTGTGTCAGCTATACATCACTACCTGTTGGTCAGCAGTTACAACCTGCGGTACCGGTAGGTGACACATGTAAGCTTACTGCCTTACATTTGTTCTAGCATTAGATACCCTCATGTTCCGAGGCGAACCTGACTCACAGGCGGCTGAGGACTGGCTTGAAGGGGTGGCAGAGAGTTTTCTCGGGCTTATACAGTTTCAGCGGGATGACGTGTTGATAGCTGAGAATTAATTGAGGCATACCAAACATACCAGGTACTCGATGGATGAATTTCGATCAGTGCAATAGAGGTCGGACCTCTGAGCATGGTATGTTTAAGGGCTTCCGAGCCAGCACCTTTTCTCTATGAATTCCTACTTAGGCTAGGGTGATAGAAGGAACCTTTGTGGTTGAGAATTCTTTGCTGAACAAATACAGCCAGAGAATGATAGAAGTTTGGAAAGAAGGAAACTGGCGCCAGTCTCGGGGACTTGGGCGTGTAAAATGTTTCAAAAAGAGGAAATGTTAAGGACAGATGAATTTGCAGAGTAGCAGACATGGAGGCAGAGCTAGGAGAGCATCTTTTGGTGGTGTACATTTCAACATGTTACCATCACCCGCATTTGTAGTCCCAACTAGACTCAGGGAGCTGGAGAGCAGGGGAAGAGATTAGCTGCTTGTGGTCATGGAGTTCGACCAAAAAGGGCTCTAAGGATGATTCTAAGTGTGGACTTTGTCTTCTACTAGCTGCTGTAGACACAGACATCGATACAAATCATCCCTTCCTTCCATGAATCTAGTCCCAGACCAAGAGTTTCCGGTTAAGCCGTTGACTTGACCCTCACGTCTGGAGATAACTTTGGGAGGAGAATCGATAGTCACACTTACGCCGATGGTGTGATTTGACCCTTGAGGCGAGAGTCTCGGTTGGGACCTCTTGGTGGCAGCGTCGAGGCCTTACGACATTAGTTTGAGTAAGGATTTGGCAATCACTATTCATACTCAAATTGACGGTATTAGGAAAACGTCGGGATGATTTTTCCTTGTTTGGTGAAAAGGAAACCCTGGGTAGCACAATTTAAACTCATGCACGGGAGGGTGCAACCGATCACTCTTGAGTCGGCCAACCTTACCCTCGTGGCAGCAGTCGTTTGAGTTCTAGTTCTAACAGGAATTGGAAACCTCTAGAGTTCGAGGATGACGATCACGTCCTTATACGGGTCTTACCTCGGTGAGGTTTACAGAGATGTGGCCAAGGCAGCAAGTTATCTCCGAGGTTCAACGGACCTTTCTAGGTCCTCAGCTGGGTAGGCGAGGTGGTTTACCACTTGATCCATTCACCGCAGTTGCACCAGGTGCACGACGACTTCCACGTATCCCAACTGAGGAGATACGTGCTGACCCTTCACATATCATTGACCATGAGGCGCTGGACGATGGCGATAGGGTGTCTTTCATGGAGGTTCCAGTGGGGATCGAGGATCGACAGGAGAAGATCCTATAAGGACGATCGATTCCTCTGGTGCACTTTCTCTGGCTGTATGGGAACCTCCGGGTGAGCACATGGGAGCGGAAGGCTCAGATGCATGCTCTATACTGCTTTTGTAACCTTAGTTTGTGTTAAAGATTTACGAGGACGTAAATCCTTGAGGTGGGAGTAATGTAAAGACCCGGAAATTTCAAAGAAAGTTTTTTCTTAATTTTCTTTGAAATTTTACAAGAGCGCAGTTTCTGATCGCACTTGATTCCGAGTCCCGGAGTGCCCGGAATCAATTTTCGAAGTTTGGCTCGGGTACGTTCAGTGAACGAACGAGCGGGTTTTTCTATCTTTTGAACCGGTGCTCGGAATTGAAATTTGATGGCACTGATGAAATCTCAACGCTGGTAATCGCTTAAGGGAACCTTTACCATAGTTGCGTTTGTGCGGGAGAAGAAGTTAATTTTTTGGGGATTAATTAAATAAAGTGAATAAAATTGTTGAATCAATTTTATTTCATGTTGTGTGGTTAACTTCTCCCATGGGAAGTTGGTGGTGAGCCCACATCCATCCAACTTCCCAAGTGTGGATATTTGAATGGCTGGGGCCCACACGAACCCCCCACTTTTTCAAATATCCTTAGAATCCCTATCCCTCTTAACCCCTCACATTCCAACTCCCCATTAAATCACCTTCTTTAATATTTGACAACTTGTTGTAATTAATTTGGTGAGTTACATGTAGGTTTTTGAAATTCAAACAATTTAATTTCAAATGCTTTGTTGTGTTAATAAAATAAGTTTAGAACTTATTTTATTTTGGTTGGAGTTTAGTTGATTGGGAGCCTTTGGAGAAAAAGCTTAGGAAATCCTGAGTCCTTCTTTCTCAATGACGAAGAACACGAAGAACGTCTCTTCCGCCACTGAAGCACGATGATGCCATCTTCTTCATCATTCTTCAACCGAGGCAAGGAAAGGGAAGCGACGCCCGCGACATCTCGAACGACCTTCATCCGCGTCAAAGGAGAAGACGTCGCCTGCGAAAAACGTTGTCAACGACGACGTCACCTCTGAATGCGCATCCACCAACGACGAGTACCCTTTTTCCTTTCCAACGCATGAGCGTGAGAATTGGGAGTGTGTGACGAACACGACGATCGAGGAATCGATATCCGCCCTATTTCCGAGATCGTCAACGAACGACAATTACGAAGTAGGGGTTTGTCTTCAATTATTTATATTTGTTCGAGATTTCCGACTTGATGATCTTCATGGTTAAAAACGATTTGTTATCGAATTTGAACTTTGTGGTTTGAAACCAAATGATAACGAATAACGCGAGGGGGTCGGACCGCACAAACTCGGCCGACCCTCCTTCTTATTTTTCGTGTTGGTTTCTTGTGGTTGGTACGAGAAAGCGTGGTGCCGTCGCACCACACGGTTTCATGCGGAGGATATGCGCGGCGCCGTCGTGCCGCGCCGTGGAAAGAATACAAGAACGCGATGCCGTCGCGCCGCGTCGAAAGAATTCGAAGGCATCGCGGCCGGAGCGGGGCCGCGGCGGAGAGGCGCGGTACCGTCACACCGAGCCGGACGACAAGGGCAGCGGCCGACTCCGGGCCACGTCGGAGCAGGGTGACCGGCGGCCGGCATCGGGACGCCGACGTCGGTGCTGGAAGGGGACCGGCCATCGCTAGTCCCGTGGTGCCAGACTTGGAGAACCGGGGGAATTAATTCCCCCGGCCGGCTGGCAGCAAGTGGCCCCATTAAAGGGGCCACCGTTTCATAAAGGATGGGCAACGCCCCTCCCTTGGCTCGCGCACGGCACAAAGTCCGCGCTGGCCGTCGCGCTGGCCGCGCCGCCGGCCGGTCCGGGTTGTCGGGCCTGGTCGCCGACCGGTCCAGGTCGACCCGGTTCGGCCGACCCAGGGGGGGTCGGCCCGGGTCGGCCCGGGCCCATACCCCCATTTTCAGACCAATTTCGGTCAAAAGACCGTAACTTGAGATACGGGCCTCCAAACGACTCGCCGTCAGCGGAAACACGATCCTTGGATCGAGACGGTCGTTTCAGTATATCGCACTTAAGGTTTCAGATTACTCTGGGTTCGGCCAGGTTGGTTTGTACACGAAACCAACCGGGCCCTCGGAGCGGAAACACTCATATATTGAGCTAGAGACGTCCGATTGACGTGCCGTCAGTTTTGTTGAATTCCTTTAAGTGAGAAAGATATTTTGGCTTACTCCGCTTGAGGTTTGGATGCAGTTGGAGTACGGTCGGGTTGGTTTTAACTTAAAAACCAACCAGGCCCTCGGGACGAAAAAGACAATAACTTCCAAACCGGGCGTCCGATGTACGCGCCGTCTGTTGCGTTACGTTCCTGTTGACAATACGGAACTTTTGGTATCCTCCGCCAGAGTTTTGGATGCAGTTGGATAGTGGCCGGGTTGGATCGCACCCGAAATCCAATCGGGCCCCTGGAACGGAAAAGCTGATACCTTTCTGACAGAACGTCCGTTTGACAATCCATCAGCGGCAATGGTGATCACGTTGAGTAACGGTCCCTATGATTATACCCTATGAGAGTTCGGGGTACAGTCGAGATACGGCTGGGATGGTTCACTTACGAAACCAACCGGGCCCCTGGGACAAAAATGATAATAACTCACAGACCGGGCGTCCGATTGACGCGCCGTCTGTTGTGTTGAGACCCCTATGACGAGGCGGTCCTTTGAGATACTTCTTAGTGGGACTTTGAGAAACTTGGAGTATCCAACTGTAGCTCGTGGAGCGGACCCTCCAAGAGACGAGCGTGCGGAGTACAGAGACAGTGTAGCCTGCTGAGACCTGACAACTGTTTGACCGATCGACTTGGTGTGTTACGGAGAGCCCAGTAGGGAGCGCTTGGTTGTACCGGCAGACCGAAAACAGAGGTGCGCTTGGATGTAGCGGCACAGGGGAGCGCATGGTTGTACCGGCAGAACCACGACAGAGGTGCGCTTGGTTGTAGCGGCACATGGGAGCGCTTGGTTGTAGCGGCAGACCCACGACAGATGTGCGCTTGGTTGTAGCGGCACATGAGAGCGCTTGGTTGTAGCGGTAGACCCACGATAGAGGTGCGCTTTGTTGTAGCGGCACATGAGAGCGCTTGGTTGTAGCGGCAGACCCATGGTGGGAAGGGCTTGGTTGTAGAGGCAGGCCCACAGTACTCGACATGAGGAGTACCTCGGCAGTCTTAGGTTAGTGAGCAGTACCTCGGAGTCATGACAAGACCACTATAAACTCCAGAGACAGAGCTCTTCAGCAGTTACGGTTTCGATGATGAAAATCCTGGCTTGAGCTGAGACTTTTGACCTTTGTGTTGACCTCATTATTGAGATGGGTCACTTGATAACTTAGGTATATGTATGGGCATATACCTGGGTAGTGGTTATCCGTTGATTTCATGATCCTTGTGTTTCCTCATGATAGAGATGGGTTACTTGATAACTTAGGTATATGTATGGGCATATACCTATGTAGAGGTTATCTGTTGAGATCTTCTATGTGGTTATCCTTGTTGGTTTCAGTGAGACCTTGAGGGTCTCGGGGTCCCTACTGAGTATCGTTATACTCACCTCTGCACGGGTTATGCCCGCACCTCGTTGTGTTGGTTGCAGACGACGGGCAGTGCTGACGGAGGCCGAGTGTTCGAGGACTGGACGGTACCCGGAGGTGGACTACACGACGAGACAGTACCCAGAGGTAGACTATACGACGAGTCAGTATCCGGAGGAGGTTGACGGGCGAGAGCGTTGAGGAGGCTATCTGTACTTACCCTTGAGGTAGGATCCATGGTGGACGATCCAGGAGCTGCGCCATCTGTACCTACCCTTCAGGTAGGATCCGAGGAGGACGACCTAGGAGCCGCTTCCGTCCTTTCAGCTATTGTCTTTTTCTATTGTTCTTTGTTCAGTTGTACTTTCTTTTGGGTTTGTATTCTGGCCCATTTTCCTTTCAGCACTTCTCTTTGTACTTAGTGTTTACTTCCGCTTGTACTCTGTGGTGTTTGTTTACTTTTATAAAGGCAATGCCTTCCCAGTTATCGGGATTTATGCCTTTGGTGCTAGTCGCCAGCCCTTGGCCTATGGATGGCGGGCTTGGGTTAGTCACGGCACGGGCCCCGAGGACGGGTCGTGACATTTTCATTGAGAACGCCATTATTCTCCACAGAGTATTCTCACGTATCCATCACAAAACACTTCCAGGTATATGTGGGAAAACGAAAAAGAAAAATTGGGTGAGATGAAATGCTCAAATGGATAAATGTACAATGAATGACATGAATAAATAAGTAATAAACAATATGGCAAGGTAAATAATTTATACACATGTCATTTAATCAATAACATTAGTATAATATTCTAGGGAGAAATGATGATCGAACAATTCCATATAAATAATCACATGATCTTGAAAACATAACCATATTTATTTTCACTAATCAAATAATCTCATGGAATTTAGATAAATAAATTCATAATGATGAAATGAAATATTTTTCACACCTAAAACACACAATAGATGCATTGTTCCAAGAATTGTAAATAAATTGGTAATGTCACAGCTAGAACGAAATATATTTTTTCAAATAAGACATACTCAAGAATCTAGGGGCTATAGTAGGCCCTGAACATCACATTCTAAGTCTAATTCATTCATAAAAAAATTATATAAAGCATAATCGACATAAACATTCATATTTAAAAGTAACATATGAAATATTTATACACACCCCAACTAGTAAACATATACATAAACTATCATGCACAAAAAGGTAATTGGAAATAAAAATGTACATCCTTAGTCAAAGCGATCATAATAAATTTAGAAAAATAAAATAGATGGTATAAATGAAAAATATCCTAAGTGGCTCATAATTATTGTATAAAGTTTATGTCATTGATGAATAGATATACCACGAAAATATCTTTAAATTTGTTTTTGAGAAATATAACCTTTGCATTTTAAAAATCACATATTAAAATAATTCAAAATGAATTAATTTTTTCTCAAAGAATATATACTTTTCATATTTTATAAATATTAAATAAAAAACAATATAATTATTCTTGTTGAAAATTTCATTCACGTCGTATATGTTAAAATAATGTTTCCCTTAATATTTTCAGAAAAATAGAAACAAGTATTCTTTTGAAGATTACAGAAAGATTCAGTTCAATTTTTTTTATAAAATGTATAAATGGGTATTAATTTTTTGAATAAATCTTTTTCAATTATTTAAAAAAAATTGAAAACATTTTCATAAAACATTATTTCTTATTAAAAATTTTTTCCGACTGAACAAATATATAATGTTTTATTTTTATAAAAATGATTATAAATAATTTTAAGTACCAAAGAGTAAAAAATCATACTATTAGTCGTAAATTTTAATCGATATAAATATAATAAATAAATTAGATTTAATTTAAGATAGATATGTCAAAAAATTCAACCAATGGCGACTTCAATAATAACAGTTCTCAATAACGAGGAAATTGTGAAATAGAGTCGTACCCCTTTGGAAAAATCTAATTCTAAATCTCCATAAAAGAAATGAAAAAAAATGAAAATTTACATACAATATATATAAATATATTCATGATATAACATATCGACAAGGTATTATATACACTGTATAATATAAATAAGTGATGAATTTGACATATGTCTCACATAACAAAAAAAATAGATAAGAAACCCTTAACAGAGGTCTGATTTTCTACGTACGTATCTATGCCTCTAGTATAATTGTTTTAATCATGTTATCAATTTACGAAAGAACAATATTCATATTTACATAATCATATATTTTCCTATTGTAATATTTTACCACCCTTTTTTCAAAAATATTTTATTACATTCATTGTATTGACTGTTAATTGTGTATTTTTTCACAAGAATGTTATATAAAAAATGTCCTTGTTCTTTTGAATTGGATATATATATCATATCCATAATGATATAAATGTTATAATTTTATAACGTACATTTAATACACTTTTTTGAAAACATTTATGATATTTTCCCGTGAAAAATTATGTGGAACACTTTATTGAGACTGCTGGTTGGGAGAACAGAAAAGTGGAAATATCATTTCCTTAACGTGTGAATGGGTAAGGAAGTGGGTGATAAATAAATGTTTTAGAATATATATCATATCATATATATCCCATATATTAATTAATTTTAACCTTATTAAATCTCATGTAATATGTATGTTAAAAGTTAATAACATCCCTTCATGATGTGGAAGCCCTTCATAAACACGATCAACATTATCACATATGAAATGGAATGGACCATAAACAGTTATATGTGACAATAAAATTTAAAAGGTAAAATTATATCATAATTAAAATAATTTTTTCAATAAATAATTATATTCAACCACTTATGATGGATATGGAAAGTTAGATAAATTGATTTTTCGGGTGGTAGACTACCGTACACAAGATCGAAAATTTTATTTCCGATTTGATGGAAGTGGGGATAGATAAATATTATTCCATATAAATAATGAAATATTAGTATATGGGAGATAATCATGAAATTATATTTTATTTTTTAAGACATAATTATATGTTGAAAGAGAATAAATAAAATAGATAATTTTCGTAAGATTATTTTATTCTCTAAGAGAAACCTCGACTAGATATATAGTTAAAGAAAATAGGGATGACCTTTTAGGAGGACTAGAAAATCATGAATAAGTGTAATCATTTTGGAGAGATATTTTTGTTGGGTTTTTATGAGTCAAATAGAATTAGGGGTGTGAAAAAATTAGGGGAGAGAGTTCCATTTTATATGTTGAGAAAGGGAATCCATTTGGAAATTACATTAAAATTTTATAGGATTACATAAAATGAAAAACTCATTGAAATTCCAAAACACTCCAAAAAATTATAGTATAGATTTTCAGATTCGATAAGTAGTAAATATATCCATCTAATAATATTTTGACCAGATTATAGGTTATTTTAACTCCAATGTTATTTTTTTGACCCGCAACATACCAATATTTTCATTAACTGTAATAATTAACTTTTACTTCTTTAACTATTAATGTTGTTCAAAAATTATGTGGACCCTTATTGATGAAGACAGAAGATAATAAGACACACGATGTGGGTGAATTGAGTTATTTTAATTTTATCTTCACATGAAAAAATCTCCCTCCATTTTTTATGACTGACTTATGTTATACTCTCTCATAAAATATGTAGTTGAAATAAATCCATATATAAAAATAGAAACAATGTGATTTATAGTTGTTCAAGGAATATAATTACCATATTCTACTCCAACACCATTTTTCTTTATTAGTGTGATGATTTCCACTATCCCAATCCTTTTTCTGGGGACTTTAGGTAGTTTTTCTAGGGATTGAACAATTGAGTGAATGTAGTCATCAATTAGTATAAGAAAATGAGCTTCATTAAGGCTTTAGAAAGGCTTTATAAAAAACATCCATCAAAGTTAATTTCACTGAGAACCATTATAATGAATGATAAATACCTAAGGATTTCAATTTTTTGGCTCAAAAATATATGAAACAATATATGTTGAAAAAATCTCCATGAGAAAAAATCATTAGAGTAAGCAAATTTCATAGAGTATTCCAAACATAGATTAGTTTGAAAATAAAACATAGTTGATAATAAGGGACTTCTTCTAAATTAGTCTTAATAAAAATATAGTATCACTATTTAATCCTTAATAAAATAATTCTTAATATTATCTATTGCACGTCACTTTTCATGCACAATTCAACACTCACAGAATACAACTGTTACTACTAGTTTGATATAAATTCATTCCCTCTTATTTAAACACACTGAAAAAAGTTTTTAGTATAAAGGGACTATAGGATAATGTTTATACATAAAAAATACCTTAGTAATAGTAGAGGGATATTAAATATATCAACTTTTTTTCTTTGGTCTCGGTCCATGGCATATATTATTTTCAAATTTTTTATAAAGATGAAATTGATCATTTTTTGAATATAAAACAACATTAAAAACAGCACTCCATTTCTTCAGTAGTAATTAGGACTAAATATTAGCATGGTATTTCTAATTGGAATAATTGAATACATATTGGAAAATTTATAAACTAAAACCATGGATGATTTGTTGTTTTGAATCTATGTACCATGTTTTCTTCTCTTATCCAAATTGAATCATGTGTAAATTTTAATCACAATTAATAATTTGCAATAGATGATTGAATCATCTTAGTCTTTTTTTACATGAATAATTCACTAAAGTTGACATAGTTGGATGATATGACACAACTTATTTCACAATGTAAGGGTTTCATGTAATTTATTTCAACACATAACTGATTTATGAATCCAATTACTCATGTAGGTTATTGTTAATATATATAATTATCCCACATAATCATTTTACCTTGAAAAGTTATCACATAGGTAAATCCATCATGTATTTAAATGATATATTTGTTTCATTCTTGTTAGATAATGATTAATGTAATTTTTTTCAACACATAACCTAAAGCATCACGTTGTAGAATTTCATAACATACATAATTTTCTACTAAAAACATCCGTAATCATTAATTTTGAAAAATTAAAGATATATTCTTAAAAATTATATAAATCTGAATAATCATAATTAGAAAAAATATATCATCAGTATACCATGATAGTGTTTTGAAATCATTAAATCCTAACATCTATGGAAAATGGTTTATCAACAATAGTAGTCCAATAATATCCCCCTTTTGGATTATTAGAAAAACAATAAGCCTCATAAAATAATTTAATATTTGAGATAGAATTAAATAAATAATTCTAAAAACGATCAAATAAATTAATTAACATCATGTAAAAGTGCAGTATTCTCCCCCGAATATCTTGTTACTTCTTTATGCTATGAAAGTTATAAAATTATGCTACAATTAACTCTATAATTTTTAAAAGTTTTCTAATTTATATTTTATCCCCTTTTTGTGTCATTAAAAATAAAGGTTATATATATAGAAAAAATGTGACTCTATCACATAGAGGTATAAACTACTTATGTTCAATGCAAAAGATGAATTTTTCAATTATGTAAATAATGAGTTAGCTAATGACAAAAAATAGATAAATAAAAAATAATGAAAATAATCAAAAAACACATGACATATAATGAAATAATGAATTAGTCTATACAATAAAAATATATAAAAAATACATCCCCATTACAAAATTATAAGAATCAGTATAGGAACCCAAGTTGGTTTTGGTAGAGGTTGTTCTGGGGATGGATCATGTTTGGATGTTGAATCAGGATTGGGGATAGATGTTGTTTAAATTTAATTCATTAATGGATCATAATTACTTAATAATCACTTTTTATTTTTAAAATATGTGTTAGAAAAATCAGGATGAAAATGTGTTCTTCTTCTTCTTCTTGGAAAAAAGGTTCCATCACACAAGTCAATTCATGGAAAAACAATATGTCATGAAAAAATCTGAATAAAAATAGATTATTTATTTTATATTTAGGTAAATAATGTTATTCCATTCCTAATAAATATCTATACATATTCTAATCTCTTTAAAGAGAAACATGTAGATTCAGTAAGAGAAGGACTGAAAATATGTGGGAAAATATCTATAAATGAAATACCAGATAACATATCAAGAAAGAACATTTTTTATAACTAGATTCAAAGATTTCATCATGTCTATTATCTCATCAGTCATCGACTAAAATTTAAAATATTCTATATTTTTTCACCAAATTTTTTTGAATTAATTCATTAAGATACTCAAGAGAAGTGATAAAAATGAGGAAATAATAGTTTCTTGGATTCCATCATTTCATAAAACTATAGGATTTTTTAATAAAACCAATTCCCTACCTGTAAATAGAACTAAAATTTCTGATGATTCTCCATAAGATGAATTTTATTCTTAATATGAACTTTTTATATTGAATTTTATAGAGATAAAACTTTTGAAAATATTACCTTATAATTTGTTTTTTTAAAATACCTTTATTTTTTATCTATAATTTTAAGGATATATAATGTTGTAATTATTTATTTATTTGACACATCCAAATTATCTTCAACCAAGTGATTAAAGGATATCTCATGATGACCTACTTGGTCATTCATTAATATATGTAAGGTAACAATATCCTTCTTAATAGCTACATGGGTATCATGGAATTTAGTATAACGACCCTTTTTCATCACATACAAAAATATCAGAGAGATAATATTAGCTAAAAGAAACCAAATCATAGAATAAATAGAACATTAATAAATCCTTATATGATCAAGCCCGTTTTGAATATCTATAATGACTTGATATTATGAGGTATAAGTAGTAGAGGGATATAACTTCTTTATAAACTCAAACTAACATTAAACATCACCATTCAATGTTTAAAAAGATTCTTTCACATCAACTTGAAAAGCATTAATCTCACCAAAAACATCATGGGAAAAACATGGTTACATTAAAGTATAATATTGAAACACATTATTTTTAGATCCAACCAAATAATTAATCTCACCAAAATAATTATTTAAAGGGAAAAATATTCAAAATACCTATCAAGTATTCCGACTCTTCTTATTTCATATAACCTACAATTGAACAATATTGAGGAAAATTTGGATCTATATGAAGAAGAATGACTAATTTTTATTGAGTTTTAACAAATATAAATTACATAACAAAATATGATTTTTATATATGGGAAATATTTAGTTATTTGATATCACATTTTCAATAACATAGATCCATTGTTAAACAAAATCAGTCATCTCTTAGCTTTTCAATGTCTATAATTACTTCATTAGAAAACAATTCCTTCTCCAGTATTTTTGAAATCATGCTAACTAAAGGAGATACTTCATGAGTAGTTGAAGGTGAATATTTTACTAATTGTGTATGGTAACTCATTTTTGGATTTATAACTAACTCTAAATCTAGTCTTCTATCAAAATTTTATCTAGGAATAATTTTACCATTTACTTAATGCACATCCACTAACACTAGGAATCATATATCATTAATGCTCTTATGCCCAGTTTGAGATGGACTATCATAAAAAGACGTAATTATTCTCTCAAAAACAACCTCCATAAACTATCCTTCCATAGCTAACTCAAGTGCTTCACTAGAAAATTTAATCAATGCAGCCATATCCTCATGAATCGGAATAGATTTACTAGCTGTGAAATTGGTAACAAGAAATGAAGAATCCATTCTTACTAATGATATATCATATAATCCCCTATAAATCAATATATAAATAGGTGTTGCATCACTAGGTTGTGATGTATATGTTGACTACACTAGAGTCATAATCTTCTGTCCCACAATCTTCAAATATTTTTTTAAGAATCTGAGAAACATCCATTTATCATGAAGATATCTAATTATAATGTATTGTTTTTATAAAATTTCACTATGTACCCTACCTTTAAATCATATTATTCTTCTTAAAAAAATAGATTTACATAAGGATACTTATTTAAAGACCCTTTTCATTCACAAAAATAAGGCAAGAATATCATCATGTTACTTGGGAAACTCATCTAATCATTATTAATCCTCTAAAATTTAAAAAAGATATCTTGAAAAAAAAAACATTCACTATCTGTACTTCCCTTTGTGTTATTCCTATATAAAAAATCATACATAATTATTTACATTCACAAGGAAAAAATTTCACAAATTTTATGTCAATAGCCGAGGACCCAAAAAAAAATTGAACACGTCTGTTTGAAGTATTCATCTTGTATAAGAAAGAATCTTACAATGATAGACCTCCCCCACTTGGGGATAATGAAATATTTCATCCATCAGAACATGAGAAACAACCACAATATTTCCATTAACATCTGATGATATTACATCCTCTATTTTATTGAACTGAAAATCACAATTCTTTAAAAACTAAAATATCATTAATAAAAAATATAAAATTATTTTATCACATCAAACACATAATCCCAACCATGATACTCAAAAGAATTATTTTAATAGGATTTTGGTTTCCATAAACCACACCATATATATGGTTTTACCTAAAAGAGAACCTCTTCCATTAGACTTGAATTCCCTAGATGAATTAGAGCTTCAATAATAAAAAATCATCAACCATCCCATTTAAAATAGTTCAATTGAAGGCTGATCATGGATCAAGAGGATAGAGATAATGGATCACATTCAAAGGGAGGTTACAACTAAAAATATAACAATGGATGCGAGATTATGTTAATCATTTAAGTACCCAAATCCCAGTATGTTTATGTACCTAATTAGGTTTAGGTTTACTTTCGACTGATAAATAAATATCATAAACAAAGAAAGAGAATAAAATAAATGAACATTAATTTTAAATGTTTAAATAATAAGATAAGATTGATAAAAATAATTTATTTTAATATTGTTCTAAATAAAAGAACAAAAAATTTCAATTTCACCAAAAATAAATGGAATAACGATTATAATTCATTTATATAGTGATATATTAAAAACCTATTAAATATATATTAAAAATTGAAAGAAATTAAATTTTAGTAAAATAATAATGAATGCACAAAACTGTTTTAATAAAAATATATTACAACGATTTCTGTTTCTTGATAAATTAATGATAACCATCAAAATATTTTATTGTCATATCTCATAAAATGAATCCTCAATTTTATATGTTTCTTATATGAATTCATTATCAGATTTGTAAAAATTATGATAGCACTAGTGTTACCACATTTAATTGAGAATTGATTATAGTGAAATCAAAAATCTATTATGGTATGTTTTATCCACATCACTTGTTTCCAGAACTACCAACGATAATATACTCTACTTATGTAGTAGATAATGAAAATGAGTGTTTCATATTAATATACTTAGATAGAAATGATTAACATAGAAAATGGAATGTTCCTGAAATAAAAATACTATCTAGTTTAAAACCTTCGATGGCTGAATTAGACTATGATATTATAATAAAATAATTTGTTTTTTTAGAAATTATGGAAATTAAAATTGTTCATTTTAAATATCATAAATTTATTTTTGAATATTTCAAATTATGATCATTATAATTAGGTATAAATTGAGGATATAGAAATACAAGAAACATTATATATTGTTTAGTAGAAATAAGATTCAGTAATCTACCAATTTCTCCCCTATAAAACATTTTCTAACTAGATTCCCAGCTTCATCCTAGAAATATTTTTCATTAGAACTCATAGGTGTATTATATACTTTAACAAATTCAACTCCAAACATTTTTACTAATAAAATTATATATTACCACTGATTTTTCACATTTACAATGTCTTTTTGATAAATTTGAAAACCTAGAAAATTAAAATTCCCATAATTTTCATCTTAATTTAGGTTCTCTTGATTTTTGAAAATTCATTACACAATTTCATATTTTCATAAATAAAAAATTCATCATCAACTTATTTTTCAATAACATGATATAAGAATAATATTTTTATTAAATAATATAGGATCTACCTTAATAAATAAAAAAGGGAGCTGATAATAAAATGGATCTTAAATCCCCATACCAAACACTAAGCACTTTTTTAACTCTATAAGGTGAATTGGTATGTTGGGGAAAAAATCAGAATGAGGGGATTTTTAAAATAGAGTTGATGATCCACATAAACTTCAAAACAAGAAATTTATTTAAAAAGAATATTTTATAACCCACATATATAATTTATTATTCATATATGATTTATCATCTAAAGTAATCCAAATGGATTCCAACCTAGCAGTTGGGGAAAATTTTTCCACATTGTCTATACCATATTCATATTTATAATCATTGACTAATAATTTTCATTTATTTATAAATATAACCCCAATATAATCATTCATATTCGAGAAAACCCATTTTTTCCATTAATAGGATATTCAATGTGTCTATTAACTTACTCACATAACTTTTTTCTTTTAAACTAAATTTATTTTCTATTTCATAGTAATAACCCAACATTATGGTTATAAGGATTCTTTAATAAATGTAATTTCTAATTGAGGTAATAATGTCAAAATATATATAAGGCTTCATATACAACTTATAGTAATATTTCATTAAATGAAACATCCAATAACAGTTTTTAAAATATAGTTCATATGGTTTATATTTATTTTAGGAAGAAATCATTCATGTTAACTACAATAAATCCATCCACGATTTGATTTGGGAAATTAAATTTCAAATTTATCATAGTTTTTTTTATCGAAAATGTGTTCAGATCTTATTTTTTCAAAAGCATAACATTGTCGATAAATTTTAGTTACTCTTTGATCAAAATGATCAATTCCATCAAATTTCAAATAATTCAACTCTTAAAAAATATTTTTACATTTTTGGAAAGCTGTATATGTTTTTTAAGAAGTATAATATCCTAGAAATATTACACTATAATCTTTTTGAACAAACATTCCAATATTTGCCTTGGTATTTTTAACATAAACATTACATCCAAAACATTAATGTTTTAAACTATTGAATTTCTATTCATCCATAGATCATAGTGTATTTTCTTTAAATAGATCTATTTATAACTCTTTATATGAATAAATCATCAGTATTTAGAACTTCTATGAAAAAAATTACAATGAAAGTTATATTAACATAACATTATATTAGTAGTTTCTTTGAAATTATGATAATAAAATATGATAACACCATTAAATAGAGGTGTATTGGAGGATGGAAATGTATTTTTCATACCATGTTTTGAATAATAGTCGTTGAACTCATGGCTTTCAAATTATCATATATGTCCACTTTATAATGAAATAAGGTTTTTCTTTTTCTATTATTGTACAAATATTGAAAAATATATTTAAATATAACAAGAATAAATTTTAACTTGGAAAAATAAATACCATGTGAATCTCGAGTAATAATTAACTAAAATGTAAACAAACTCGTTCCCTCTCGGGCTCACACCATGTGATGGAAAAAAATTATATGAATATGTTCTAGGTGTCTAAGAGTAGAAATATTTATAATTATTTTAAAAATTTATTGTGTTTCATTACCATTTTAAAAGAATCACATAGTTTCTTTTTATATATATTTTTCTTTCGTGAAATATTTAACTAAATTAAATTTAGACAAATTTCGAAATGAATAAACTTGAAAATGACAAAATATTAAATACTATACCCATGATTAATTTATTTCATCATTTATATAGTTCTTGGGTTGTCTACAATGTGAATTAAGATCTAGAGTATAGAAATTATCTACTTTTAGTGCCCAAAATTTAAGATTTTTTTAAAAACATGGAATTATTTATTTGAGAAATCATCCAAATAACAGTCATCATAAATTTTTTATATGATTACCAAATTTTATTTTAAAACATCAACATAGAAAAAAATTTTGATAAGGACATAGTTCATATATTTAATATATCCTACTCTCATAATTTTTATTTTTTCATTAACCCCAATTCTGATACTACCTCTAACAATGTTTGAAAATTTATGAAAATTAGAGAGTTATCCACTCATATTACATGGGAATCCACTATCTATATAATATATTTAATTTTTTCTCATAGATTATTGTATATATGAATACCAATTAAAAAATAAATTTTTTTGGTACCGATATATTAATGTGTATAATAAGGATAATAATTATGTAATTGGAAACCCAAACCCATTTCAGAGGTCTAAAACCATTAGAAATAAATAATATTATTTGAGAAAATATAATTTTTGATCTACAAATAATAATTTTTTTCTAAAACTTCAATCATTTTCATAGTTCAATATCTTAACATTACTAAAATAGGTAATTTTTTTAAATATTTATCTTCTTAAAACTATGCATAAAATAAATCTTGTAAAACATTGTATTTTCAACTTGACTTCCAAATCCTAATCTATTATATGATATTTATTGTTTCCAATAATTTTATTGAAATAATTTTCAACTTTAGTATATATATAGGAAACATCTTCAAAATTATGAAATTATTTTTTAATATTTATTTTTATTTTCATGGTTAATACATGAGGCATCAAGCTTCTCCATATTGGTTTTAAAATTAAAAATTTCAATTTTCAAGTAATATATTTCATTAAGAGAGTAAATGTTTGACTTTTTTTTATATTCATTATATATTTTTATAGATTCATACTTGTCTTATTACATGAAATATTTATCATCATATTCCCAAAATGATAAATTTTCATTTACCGATCCAGTTACATGGGTAGAAGTATAAAAATAATGTGGGTCATCAGTTTATTTCGTGAAACATGTGATTTATTTCGAATAAGAATTCATAGATACTAATTTTGAAGATGAAACTTCACTATTATCCTATGAGGCACTCTTTTTTCCTTTATCAGTTTCATATATTTCTTTTTATAACTAAATTTCATGAATTATTTATTTTCTGACATTTTTTCATCTTGAAGCTACAGAAAATCTTGCCTTATATGACCATGTTTCATGTAATAAAATCATAATAATTTTATAGTGATTCTATAAGAATTAATATATCTATTAAATGGATTCTAAATTATTTTTCTCTATTTATAGATATTCTTGAAATTTTTGGAAAAGTTAGTAATCTAAATATTAAAATCAAAACTATATTTAGAATTCTGATCAGTTGACTCGGTTATTTTTATTTCATTTATTTTCTTTTCATCCATATAAATTTAGATGTTTGAAGAATAATTTTCCTTATTAAATAGAACAATTTCTCCAGCTTCAGCTTCCATCACATTCTCATACATCACCAAAGTGCCAAATATATCATTTATTTCAAAAAAAAATGACATATTTTGATTGTCTTCTAGATTCTGAAATACCACTCCACATTTATGGTAGTATTCTAATAATATATAATACATGATATAGTTTTTTTAATATACATCCCTAACAAAAAAAATATTTATATTTTTATTATTTCTTCAACTAAACTATGTAAAACATTCACAATACATAATTCTAAAAGTTTCAAACTTTATATTGGATGTATTATTTCTGAGATCCTGAATGTTATCTACACCTTAATGTGAAACTAAAATTATACTACACATGTCATAAGTTTTTATAAATTGAGAATCCATGAAAAAATCTTCACATCCTAATCCGCATATAGTATCATTAATATATTTAAAATTGAAATCATATTTTTATTTTGTCCTCTAATCCCATGTTTAATATTTTATATATGGAATTTGATAAGGAATCATATATTATAGATAAACCGTCATACAGAAGTACTTCAACTCTATGATCATCAAGGTCGTCAAATGTCCATAATTCACAACATTAAAATAATTTTCATTTTCTGTAGAAATTTATTTTTAATTTTCAGTCTTTGTGGCCATTGATGAAGAGATATTTATATTTCTAAATTTTACTGATGAGAACTCAATATTCACATTCTATAATTCCAAATGGGTTCAGATATTGATCCTATGAAGTCTGAGTAGTGCAGGGGGGATTGAGTTCTTTAAAATTTTCATTCAAATAGAAAATGTTCCCTTGATTATTTATGCCTGAGTTCTATGTATTTTATAATAAAATATGTAACTGAAATTGATTCATAAAATGAAATAGAGAAAGAGGGATTTATGGGGGCTTGGGGAATACATGTCCCATAGTACACTCCACTACCTTCTATTCTCTATGAGTGTGATGATTATTACTAGGCATACAAATCTTACAAAGACATACAATCAATTTAATGGGGACTTCGTGACTGAGTGAAATATGCCAAATCTTTGTAATAGAACAATAGTATCCAACCAGTAACTAGAATAGATTTATAAAAACATATTTTATTGTTTATTTTATTTAGATTAATTACTGAGAAAGAAAAAATTTAAAGGGTTTAATGTTTCATTTAATAGTTTCATGAAACAGCTGATAGAAAAGAGTTATTTCCAATTGAAATAATATAATGTGCAAGTATCACTAGGAGAGACTTCCAAATATAGCATTGATGGGAAATAGAACATTGTTGGTGAAATGAGACATATTATCCATTATTTATATAGAAAATTGGATTGTTTTTTTTGAATCATTGAGATAATAAATTTATGTATTTTATTATACACTTATCATTTCATGAACAAGTACATGCTCGCTCATCACCTCTATTACTACTAGTTGGAAATACATGAATTTCAACAAATTTGAACACAAAAAACATTAAATCTAGAAAAGGGGGATTAGTGAAACATCATTCTACATGAATAAATAATCACAAATTTTAGATTGAAATAAAATATATCATATTTTTATTCAAACTTGGTACATGTATCATATTTTTCTCAGTTTTATCTTGAAGATTAAATCGATCATTTTATTATTGTACAGAAGCATTTCAAACATCACTCTAGTGCTTCAATGTTTTTAAATTCTAACATACTACATGACGTAGCCAATTTAATGAATTGAATCGATCCAGCCAAATTTTTGAAGTGAAACCACAGAGTCTATTTGATGACTATATCTATGTAGCCAATTTTCTCCATGCATCCAAATTGAATCATGTAGGTTTTTTCATTCATGTAATCAAATTTGACATAACTGATTAGAACATCATATCCATTTTATTTATGTAGACAATTTATTTAAACTAGTGTAGTAGATTGATGAAACATAGAAAATTTCAGCACATATAATATTCCAAACAATTATATCCTCACAAAACCAATTTACAATTACAATTACACATGTAATAAATTTCTAGAAAATTTGACTACTACACGTATCTGTTTTATATATCATAATGATCACATTTTGGATTTCATGATGTATTAAAATAACATATCTGTTTTTTCATGTAGATGATTGATTAATATAGTCATTTTCACCGTGTAACAAAAAAAATAAAATAGTCAAATTTAATCAAACAGGATGTTTTCAGTCCAAAAAAATACAGAATCCATGAAATTAATGGCTAATTTCATAATAATGAAATAAACCTTATTAAAAACACACTTACAAAACAGGAAGTACAATTATGTATGATGGGTATTTGAGATCATCAAAACCAAAAGTAAATTGAAAATGATGGGTCAAAATAAACAATTAAAAAAACATTTTTATATGACAAAAATGAAATTTTTTCCAAATATGGAATCCAGTTTTCCAAATTAAATTCATATAAGTGGATGAATTAAATTTAAATTTATACCCACAAACAGGATGAAGAAGCAGCTTTCCAATGAGATAATTCTTGTAAATATATATAGTTTAAATATCAATATTCAATACAATATTTTTTTCAATGAACTAATTATTTTTTACTTTAATATTATTTCACTAATGATACATTAAAAAAATAGAATACAGTTTAAAATTGGAATTTTTTTAATGAAATTTCATTTTCAGTAAAAAATCCATATATTTCACTATTCCTCGAAAAATGAAATTTCACTGAAAAATATCACAAATTCACCCTAAGATAATTTTGATATTACTATGTAAAAAATGAAGTTAATTTTATCATATAAATTTTCTAAGTGTAATGCCCCGACACAAGTTACCCAGAGTCGGGGAATTATTACGTAACATTGGCATGATCACAAAAGGTCAAGTATCGAAAGACCGATTTTTTTAGTAGCCTTGGAAGCACTAGATACATTCATAGGTATTACATTACATCATAAAGTAAAACAAAACTAAAACAACATATTTTCTCCATATCCCCTCATAATATCCCTACAGGAAATTCATAATATACTTCTTCACATCCTGAAAAAATTAAAACATTTGAAGGGGTGAGCTCATATGCTCAGTAAGGTTAACAATATAGTGGAAGCTTTCATAAATAAAAATTAACATTTAAGGCAATGTATAACTAAAACAAAATCCTTTAAACTTAAACTTCAGAATATTATGGAAAAAATTAAATTAAATAATGCCATTTACTTATTCACATGAATATTCTACTAGTTGAATAATCACATGCAATATCAATAACAACTTTCATAACGATGCAATGCAAAATACCAGACTATCATAACCACATAGCCAAGGCCTCGTTCCAAGACTACAAATAGGATTTTTTCAAGGCCTCGTGCCAAGACACTAGTTTCTCTCATGAGACATGCCGATGCATCGAGGAGCTATAGCGGGCTCCACCCGTCACATATTAAGTCTAATGCATTCCTTATATGAAAAGGTTTAAACATATCATAAACCAAAACATAATAATATCACATAAAACATGCATAATGGAAACATAACATTTCCACATTTCCATTACAGGACATCAATACATCACATTGATATAAAAAAACACTTTCAAAACCATTTTCAATACCAAAATAAAAGAAAATTAAAACTTTGTAATTATTTTTCATTTAAAAAAGTTATGGCTTGTAGAGGAATACGAAACTCAAATAATGGTCATGGTGGCGGAGAAGTCATTGTCGCCGCATACGTACGACAAAAAAACATTCCATTTTGTTGTTTAGTAAAATTATTCATATAAAAAAGATTTCTCTTGAATATATGTAAAAGGAAAAGGTGTTTATACACCGTATAAAAGAATGTTGTGTATAAAACAAAATATGTCTCAATGAAAAGATATTGAGACGAAGTCCCTTACTAAGATAATTTTTTTAAAATAAAATAAATCTATTATATGTATTCACTATAATTACACATAAATAATGTAAATATACAAGATAGGACATAATAATATCATTACATAATTTGATAGTAGGAGATTAACCCAAATAATAGAAATTGGGTTAAGAAGTTCCCTTACCTCATGTCCGACTTGACTTGACCATTCATTAACATCCTGAATAATAAACTAGAGTTAATTTATAATTTATTATCAACCTTTTTCAAGTTTATTATTCCTTTTATTTCACTTATTACCATGTTATGAACATTATCTAATTATTTATGTTAATAACGGTCGTTTTGTCGATCTTTGGTACTTCAGCCAAAAGTAAACTTCTTATAATTACAAGTTGTTTATGTGGTAGAATATCCATTATCTCCAGAATTATATTCAGGATGTAGATATCATATATCTCAAATATATCCAGTATCTACATTCATTCTTAATATTACGTAACAGTTAGAGTTAAGAAATGAAATTCACCATTCATGGAGATGGTAAGTCGTACGTACGCATGAACGCTACATTCATTTCTATTTCTTAATTAATGGAATGAAATCATGATTATATAAAATAATATTATAATTTCAGTATAATATCATATATAATATCATTTACTCCATCCTTTATACATCTCACATATTGCATTAACGATTCAAATCACTTTGAGGGGGCGGTAGTCCGCACAACCTAAAATGAAATTATCATGTTTACCCATAATGGAAGTCATAAAGGTATGCCATAAATGAGAAATACAGAAGCATAAGGAAAACATAAACACAATATATATCATATGTAAATATAGTTACATCTTAATGGCCACCATGAGAGGTGTTAAAAGAAGATTGAACAATCATCGTTTCATGAGGTAGAAATTAACAAACCACAAAAACAATTTGTTCTTTAACCATTAGATGAAGGTGTGTGTAAGGGTAAATCAAATACATCCTATAAAAACATCCTAGTATATTTAATATACGTGTGTTGTTACAAAATAAAGGAATAAAAAGAGTTTAAGGGGTTGGAGAAGCAAAATAAAACAAAATAACATAAGAGAAGACATTACCTTAAAATCAAGTAACTCTTTTTGATTTGAGACAAAGGCTTCCTTGGGAAGAATTATGCCCAAAGTGAGGAATATAGGAGTAACAGAGGGATGTTTAGAGGGTATTTGGGCAGTGGTTGGCCGAGCCAAATGGCTTTGATGGTGTGAATAAGGTGGTAGTAGTGGGGGCCTTTTATAAGAGGAGAAGAAGGGCACTCTTGGAAAGTAATGAAATGTTACACTATTATGAAGTACTTTTCGGATTTAAAAGGTCGCAAAGTTATATATTTCGAGTATAAGGTGATAAGGGTTCGAAATCTACCCATCAAATAGTTTTTTGACAAGTGTATGTCTTATATTTTACATTATCTTTTCATTTTATTTAAATCGTTAATTAATGAGGTAATCGCTGCATCATCATGGTGTCATAAAATATTTAATTTATTTAATGTATAAAAATTATAAAAAAAAATTCATGAAATAGTAAATAGCTTTATCTATCCAATTAATATTTATAATCTAAAATTTAACTTATATAACCCCATGTAATAATTGTTTTAGTAAAACAACACATGTTTGTGACAATTTTATTTTTACTTTAAATAAGAAGTTATTAATGTCATTTTCTAACACAAGTGGCTCCATGGGGTCCCCAAGTTGACACATGGATTTTCATGGTCAGCCAGGACTCATCCAATAAGGGTAGGACAAGTTTCAAGATATTTTCATATTTTAATAATATCATTTTTACCTTAAATTTCACTAATTTCCTTTAATCGCGATTAATAGAACTTAAAAGTTACTATTCACCATAAATTATTTTAATCCCATTGATCCACATTTTACTTTCTAATGAAAATGATGTATGTCAGATTTTGGAAATTCAAATCTCAGAGGTGGTAAATTTTAATTGAAACGAAAAATTAGTTTTTTAACTACCACTTAGTGATTTCACTATTCATCAAAAATCAATGTTTTTCAGAACAAAACACAAAATTAACCCTAAGCTATATTTGATATTCCTAATTAAAAAATTATGTCTATTTTAAAAAATTAAAAACATATAAGTTGAATTAATTAATTTAATAATTAATTCCTGTGGTCACAACAAATAGTGAGTTTTTAAGAAAGAATATCAATCAAGAGATTGACAATTGTTTATGTCCAATTTCAAAGTGAAATTAATTCTAATGACCACCATTGGATAAAATGATAAAAATATATTCTAATTACACTTTAGACCCACTCAATTGTATAATTTATCAATATAAATTATTTTTATTAAAAAAGTTGTTTTTAAGTATTTTTCTCTATTCATCAAAAATTAGAAGTTCTCAGAAAAATAAAAAAAATTCAACATAGGTTAATTTCGATATTCAGAATCCAACAATGAAGTCCATTTTGAAATATAACATTTATATAATTTCAAAAGGTGGGAATAACTATTCAGTACTGCTACTTTTATTGGTCGCGGTGTGTTAGAACTTGAGGTTGCGTACAACACATGATGCTCTATTATTCAAAAGAGGAGTGTACCATGGAAGCATGGGGTGTTACATTCTCCCCTCCTTCAATAAATTGCATCCTTTCAATTAAAATTTTTTCTTTGAAAATAAAAGGTTTAAAATTCAAAATACCTTTGTGGAAAACCCACATCGGAAATAGGGTTAATGAAAATATAACTTTAAAAGAACGAAATAGAAGTACAAAGGTCACCTGAGATAGCCCATACTAGGATTCTATGAAAATATGGATATGGAAGAAAAAAACCATCAAGGTCTGATGGAGAGTTGTAGAAAACAGGATTAGGAGAAAGTTAACCACAAGAAAATCACAAACTTTTGATTGGTTAAACGGCCATTGAATCCCTAGTTAGAAAAGTTAACCGACAACGTTTTTGTTTTAAGTTACCATTCATAAAGTTGAGGAATTTATTTAAGATATTTACTAAGAACGTAAGGAAATATACTTACTTGTAATGTAGAATTTCATTCTTTAATAAATATTTACCACAAACCCATATTTCACTCCAAAAGGTAATAGAACTCAAAAATATTATATTTACCCTAATCATACAAGGTTCCAAATATTAACACATACCATTTAGATTAGGAAAACTATTTTTTAATAACCATGGAATTCTTGTAGGCTAGTGGTAGGTAATAAAGGAATGTCGCACTATGGTTGTGGGTTCAATTCCTGCAGCTTTGTCTGACGCGATGGGTTATCCCCCAACCAGCAAGTTGTCCTTTTCCTAAAACTATATTATTATAATATTCCAAAAATAATCTTAAAAAAAATTATAACCTTAAACAACATTATCCAATGTTCAACTAAATCCATTCCAACCATTATAGTTATCCAAAATACCTCAGTCCAGACTTTCACAAAAAGGACTCTAAATTCCAAAATCAATTGTAACATCAGATTCCCCAAACAAAGTAAAGATTCTCTTATTGTCACATACTAAAAATATGATTAACTTCATCCTATTAAAACCATAATGAAAAAAACAAGTACTGCAGTACAATAATTATATATATCACATTATTCTTATAACCAGAATATAATCCTTGAGTCCAAAAGCACCAATACATTAATTTTTCCACTTCAACTGTAGTAACAACAAATGATTTTCCTTGATCCCTTGGCCTTTTCTGAGGTATGTTTCCCTGATGCTTAGGAAATTCCTTTGCAAAATGCCCCATTTCCCTATAATTGTAGCATTGAAAATTGATAGCCTCTTTCTTTCTCTTACAATCAAGAGCCTAGTGAACTTTTTCTCCACATTTATAACAAACTCTCATTACTTTTATGCAAGTATCGGGGAGATTCGTCCCAAAATTATCACATAATGGAAAATCCATCTTTTATTTTTTCCCTTTATCTGTCTCTTGTTCCACCGTTCTCTTCTTCTCTTGCTTTACTTTATTGTCATAAGATTTATAGAATTCATTTTCTGTCTTGATAGCACATGAGACAATATCTTCGTACGATGAGAAATATTGTGAGACTAAGGCTCGACAGAGAAACGTTTTTAACCCATCAAAGAAACAATCAATCTTACTTCTTTGGTTACATATATAGTCTGCAACATGCCTCGCTAACCTTGTAAAGTTAGCCTCATACATTGCGATATTCTCACACTCCTTCTCCCTCAGACATGGAAATTGCCTTTCCATATCGGCTCAATGGTCATGTGGAATGTATTTTTCTATGAAAATTTCCTTAAAATCCCTCCATTCCATACTTGATATTTCTACATCTTTCTATTTGTTTTAAATTAGCGACCACCGTTGATCATCATCTCCAGTAAGGTGGTAAACTTCCATTACAACCTTTTCCCTTTCACTACTCCACAAGGCATAGGATATTTTATCTAAGGAGTTTATCCATTGCTCAGATACTAATGGATTTGTACCCCCATTAAATATTGGCGGTTGTTGTCTCATGAAGCGGTCTAACATTAATCCTCCAAGATGCGGATCAGGGTGCTCCATACGAGTAAGGATACTATTCATAACCAGATTGAGTTGTCCCAGTATGGTGATAAGTTGATCAGCACCAGTCGAATCTCCAGATCCACTATAATTATCTTGAGCAGGAAGAAAATCCCTACATGGAGTGTGTGCATTGATACGGTTTCCATTCCTCCCACTAGGCGCCTTTTATAAAAAATGGAATAAACTAGATTAATTAATGAATCAAAATACATAATTACAAACTTGCAAAACACCTAACATAAATTGAACTATTTATGTATATAATCCATAATCAAAAAAAATCTTTGAGGAACTATATACTCATAACCCTTTATAGTGGTTTGTAAAGAAAATGAGAATTATCCTAAGCATATTCCCATGGAGGGTCATAACCAATAGTGGAGCAAGGCCCGTTGTCGTGCACCAGTTCTCATTCGAGTCTAGCTCAAAGCGGTGTTTTCGGGTTTTACCTCTAGGTACATCTGCGCCAGAGCCACCTCTACCTGCCCGTATCCAAACATGGATGTATTGCTCGGAAAACTCACAAAATCTCTATAATACCAAAATTCTAAGAAGTTCTTCTATACTAAACCTCAAATTTTAACATAGGTCTATGTGCTCTAATCAGAGTTTATCTAAATCTAGCTTCCATGGTTAGTACTAAACTGCCTCTGATACCAACTGTAATGCCCAAAACCCAGTTACCCAGAGTCGGTGCATTATTACGTAACATTGGAATGATCACAAAAGATCAAGTCTCGAAAGACCGATTAGTTTAGTAGTATTGGAAACACTAGATACATTCATAAGTATTACATTACATCATAAAGTAAAACAAAACTACAACAACATATTGTTTTCATATCCCATCATACTATCCCTACAGGTCATTCATAATATACTTCTTCACATCTTGGAAAAATTAAAACATTGGAAGGGGTGAGCTCAGATGCAAAGTAAGGATAACAATATAGAGGAAGCATTCATAAATAAACATTAACATTTAAGGCAATGTATAACTAAAACAAAATCCCTTTAAACTTGAACTTTAGCATAATATGGAAAAAATAAAATGAAATAATTCCATTTACTTATTCACATGGATATTCTACTAGTCGAATAAACACATGAAATATCAATAACCACTTTCATAATAATGGAATGCATAATGCCAGACTATCATAACCACGTAGCCAAGGCATCATGCCAAGACTACAAATAAGATTTTTTCAAGGACTCATGCCAAGAAAATAGTTTGTCTCATGAGACTTCTCGATTCATCGAGGAGTTATATTGGGCTCTACCCGTCACTCATTAAGTCCAATGCATTCCTTATATGAAAAGGTTTAAACATATCATAAACCATAACATAATCATATCAAATAAAACATGCATAAAGGAAACATAACATTTCCACATTTCAATCACAAGACATCAATACAACACATTGATAAAAAAACACTTTCAAAACCATTTTCAAAACCAAAATAAAAGAAAATTAAAACATTGTAGTTATTTTTCAATTAAAAAATTTATGGCTTGTAGAGGAATCCAAAACTCAAATAATGGTCACGACAGCAAAGAAGTCATTGTTGTCGCATTCGTACGACAAAAAAAAATTCCCTTTTGTCATCTAGTAAAATGCTTCGTATAAAAAATATTCCTCTTGAATAAACATAAAACTCAAAGGGGTTTATACACCGTATAAAATAAAGTTGTGTATAAAACAAAATATGCCTCAATGAAAGGAGATTGAGACGATGTCCCTTACAAAGATCATTTTTTTAAAATAAAATAAATCTATTATGTGTATTCACTATAAGTACACATAAAGAAATTACAAATACAAGATATGACATAATAATATCATTACATAATTTGAAAGTATGAGACTAACTGAAAAAATTGAAATTAGGTTAAGAAGTTCTCTTACCTAATGTCCGACTTGACTCGACCGTTCTTTAACCTCCTGAATAAAAAACTAGAGTTAATTTATAATTTCTTAAGAACCATTTCCAAGTTTATTATTCCTTTTATATCACTTATCACCATGTTATGAATATTATGTAATTATTTATGTTAATAATAGTCGTTTTGTCGATCTTTTGTACTTGAGTCAAAAGTAAACTTATTATAATTACAAGTTGTTTATGTGGTAGAATATCCATTATCTCCATAATTATATTCATGATGTACATATAATATATATCATATATATCCAGTATATACATTCATTCATAATATTACATAACATTTATAGGTAAGAAATGAAATGCACCGTTCATGGAGACAGTAAGTCGTACATACGCATGAACGCAACTTTCAATTATATTTTGTATTTAATTGAATGAAATCATAATTATATAAAGGTATATTATAATTACAGTATTATATCATATATAATATCATTTACTCCATCCTTTATACATCCCACATATGGCATTAACGATTCAAATCACTTTGAGGGGGTGGTTGTCCGCACATCCTAAAATGAAATTATCGCGTTTACCCATAATGGAAATCACAAAGGTATTCCATAAAAGGGAAATAAATAAGACTAAGGAAAAATTAACCATAATATATATCATATATAAATATATTGACATCTTAATGGCCACCATGAGAGGTGTTAAAAGAATATTGAACAATCATCGTTTCGTGAGGCAGAAATTCGCCAACCATAGAAACAATATGTTCTTTAACCATTAGAGGAAGGTGTGTGTAAGTGAAAATAAAATCCATATCATAAAAAAATCCTTGTATATAGAAGATACTGGTGTTGTTACAAAATAAATTAATAAAAATATTTTAAGGGGTTGGAGAATCAAAATAATACAAAATAACATAAGATAATACATTACCTTAAAATCAGGTAACTCTTTCTGATTTGAGACAAAGGCTTTCTTGGAAAGAATTATGCCCAAAGTGAGGCATATATGAGTAAGAGAGGGAAGTTTAGAGTGTATTTGGGCAGAGGTTGGCTGAGCCAAATGGCTTTGAAGGTGTGAATAAGGTGGTAGTGGTGGGGGCTTTTTATAAGAGGAGAAGAGAGGCACTTTTGGAAAGTAATGAAACAATACATTATTATGAAGTACTCTTCGGATTTCAAAGGTCCCAAAATTATATATTTCGAGGATAAAGTGATAAGGGTTTGAAATCTACCCTTACAATAGGTTTTTGACTAGTGTAAGTCTTATATTTTAAATTATCTTTTTATTTTATTTACATCATTAATTAATGAGGTAATCGCGACATCATCATGATGTCATAAAAAATTTAATTTATTTAATGACTAAAAATTATAAAACAAATATAATGATGTTGGAAATATTTTTAGACTTCAAATTAATATTTATAATCAAAACGTTAACATATATAACCCCATGTAATAATTGTTTTATTAAAACAACACATGTTTGTGAGATTTTTATTTTTACTTTAAATTAAAAGTTATTAATTTAATTTTCTTACCTAAGTGGCTCTATGGGGTCCCCAAGTTGACACATGGATAGTCTAGGTCGGCCATGACTCATCCAATAAGGATAGGACAAGTGTCAAGATATTTTCATATTTTGATAATATCATTTTTTCCTTAAAATTCACTAATTACCTTTAATCAAGATTAATAGAACTTAAAAGTAACTATTCACCAAAATTATTTTAATCCCATTGATACACATTTTACTTCCTAATTACAATGATGTATGTCGGATTTTGGAAATTCAAATCATAGAGGTGGTAAAATGTCATTTAAATGAAAAATCAATTTTTTTAACTACCACTTAGTGGTTTCACTATTCCTAAAAAATCGAAGTTTTTTAGAATATCACCCAAAATTAACGCTAAGATATATTTGATATTCCTAATTCAAAAATGATGTATATTTTAAAAAATTATAAAAAATAAGTTGAATTGATTAATTTAAAAATTAATTCCCACTGTCATAAAAAATAGCGTGTTTTTAAGAAAGAATATCAATCAAAAGATTGACAATTGTTTATGTCCAATTTAAAAGTGAAATAAATTCTAATGACCACCATTGGATAAAATGGTAAAAATTTATTCTAATTACACTTTATAACCACTCAATTGTATAGTTTATCACTATTAATTATTTTGTTTAAAAAAGTTGTTTTTAAGTATTTTTCACTATTCATCAAAAATTGGAAGTTCTCAAAAAAATACCAAAAACTCAACATTGGCTAATTTCGATATTCCGAATCCAAAAATGAAGTCCATTTTGAAATATAACATTTATATAATTTCAAAAAGTGGGTATTAATATTCATAGCTGCTACTTTTATTGGTCGCGGTGTGTTAGAACTCGAGGTTACGTACAACACACACTGCTCTATTATTCAAAGAGGAGCGTACCACGGAAGCTTGGGGTGTTACAATAAGCCTGAAAAAAATTAATTAGATCAAAAAAGAAAAACAATTGAGGATACCATTTTCATTGAAAAATTAGTTTTCAAGAAAATTTTCCTTTATATTAATATGATTCTTATTTTATTTTTAATCCATAGATATCCATATAAATAATTTGATACATGTTTAAACCTAATAATTTCATGATTTAGTTGTACTATTCATACCCACCATTTTAACAAGTAGGTTATAATGGTAATGTTTAATTAATAATATTTTAATTGAGTATCATGTTTAGTTTAAACCAAGGGGTGTTTTCATTTAATGATATTGATGTTATTGAATTAATTTTAATATATATATATATATATCATAATGTCTTATGGAGTTATATTTTCTTCTATGTTCACTAGTATGTTTCTTACATGCTATCGAATATGCTGTTCAAATATTAAAATCATTATTTATTTTACAAAACCCCCATAAACAAATTTCATCCTAGAAATTTAATATCAACTTTGATAAAAAATGGTTTAAAAGATGGAAATACCATTTTTGGGAACCCACATAACCAAAAGGGTTAATAAAAACCATCATTATTAGAGAAAAGGAATTATGATGGTCATCCAGAATAACACATTACTAGGTTTTACTAGAGCTGATCATTGTTGAGAAATGAAAACATTGACATGGAAGAGAATTCTAACACCCAAGGATTAATATATATTCATATAATCAATGGACACAAAAATGTATGTGACCAAGATATGGTTATGGTCCACAAAACCTTAAACCTATGAGGAGTTAAGGGACTATTTGAATCATTAGAAACAAAGGTACTAAGATATCATTTTTGTTTCATGATCTTTTCCCTAGAGTTGATGAATTCCTTTACCCTCTTGGTTGAAAAAGTTGGAAAATATGAGGACGTTATATCATTCTATAGGCACAATTTCATCTTATAGATGTGGTTCCAACAATTCCTACTTCATCTATTACTCCAGGAAATGAATATCAAATAAGAATATTTATCCCCTATGGAATAATAGTTGATTAGTCTTTGTTTAAACCGTTGTTAAGTCATTATATGATGGTTTTGGAAAATCGTCGCTAAATCATGTGTTTGCATTCATTTAGTGGTAGTTTATCAAAACAGTCAGAGAAAGACTTACCACAGATTTTTTAAAATTTGGGGAATCATTTAGCGGTGGTTTAAACCACTGTTAAATCATTTTATGGCCATTTTATAATTTTTCTACAAAAATTATATATTTTTTAAATTTTCTAATTTTATTAATAATTTAATATTTTAAAATGATAAAATTTTATTATTTTGAAATTTTGGTATTAAAATTTATGAAAATTTTATCATTCAATAATATATAAATAAACCAATTATTTATTATTTTCTTATTTTATTATTCTCCCAATTTATTTAAAATTTATTTATTATTTTTTTAATTTATTATTCTCATAATTAATTAATTAATATTATTATTTGTTATTTATTATTCTCTTAATTAATTAATTAATTATTTTTTTATTATTCATTGATTTTATTATTTGGTTATTATTTTTAAATATTATAGTTATCGCAACTAATTTATTTAATTAATTAGTATTTAATACTATGGACAAGGACATTTACATGCACATGCATGCATATTCCATGTATAGAAATTCTGTGTTAGTGAGATTTGAGCCCCTTGCCACTTACTTTCTCTCGAAATATATCACCCCTCTAAAAGGCTATTGATATGGTGAAAAAATATAATTTAATATATATATATATATATATATTCATTGAAAAACAAATATTCCAAATTTTGCAAACAATAAGAAATATATATAAACTAAATAATTAATAATCAATATTTAATATTTAATAATTATATTATTAATAAGTATTTTCTAACACATTACTAATAAAATAATAAATTAATACAAATAAATAATAAATTTAAAAATAAATTACAAAAAATAAAGAATAAACAAATTAATAAATAATAAACAATTAAATAATGAATGAATATTAAAATAATAATTAAAAATTATAATAAAATAAATAAATAAATAATATATATGATGTTAATAATAAATTAATAATAAAATATTTATAAATTTATAAAAAAAATTAAAATATCAAAAAATATTGATAATTAAGTTATACATAATAACAAAATAATAAATAAAAAAATAAATAATGCACAAATAAATATCATTTAAATAATAAAAAAATAAAAAAATAACAAAAAATAAATAAATAATAATAAATAAAGAAACAGATAAAGAATGAAAGAATCAAATAAATACATAAAAAACCAAAAAATAATATATAATAAATAAATACTAATAAATAATTAATAATTAATAATTAATAATTAATAACTTATGAATATCTAAATAATAAATAATGAATTAATAGATAAATAATAATCATACATTAAATGAATAAAATTTATTAATAAATTAATAATAATTAAATAATAAATAATAAATAATAAAAAGTATTATATAGTTTAGTCATAATAATTTTATAATTATAAAATAAATAAATAATAATAAATAAATATATAGTAATTAATAAATAATTAAAAAAAATGAATTAATAAATAATTAAAAAAAATGAATAATAAATATATGAATTATAATGAAATAGTCAGTGAATAATATATAAATTATAAATGAATACTAAATAAATAATTTATAAATAATAATTAATAAATATTACATAGTTGTTTGAAAATAGCTTCAAAATATTAATAAATTAACAAATAATAAATCAATAAAAATATATATTAAAATGATAAATAATAAATACTATATACTAAATAATAAATAATAAATTATCAATGAGTAAGTAAAAAATAAAAAATAATAATTTATAAAATGTTAAAATAATAATTAGATATACATATTTATAAATATTTATACATATAACAAAATTTATATAAATATACATAAACACACATATATGTTACATAATTATATATAATCATACACATAAATATAATTTATAATCATTATAAAAATATATATAAACATAAGTATATATATATATATATATACACATATATGATATAAGAATATATAAACATAAATATGTATATATATATAAAAATGTATATATATAAATACAACGATTCAAAAATTCAAATAAATATATATATATATATATATTAATAAATTAAAAAAAGAGGGGAAAACAAAATAATTGATACACCATCAATTCATCAGGAATGTAAATGAATGGAATAAAATCATATATTAAAAAAATATGAAGACACTCTAAAATAATGATGAAATCCCATCTGATCTGTATGATATATATATATATATACTTAACTTTATTTATGTATAATATATATTAATATTTATTTACATATATAAGAAAAGAAACATATAACTATTTAACAATAAACACATATATTCTTATATTAATATTATTTAAATATTTTTATACATATATATTCTTATAGTTTTCCTATAAATTCTTTTAAATACTATATATAATGATAATGATATATTTATATAAAAATAAATTAAAATATGATGTATACAAACAATATTATTGATGCACTAATACATATTTATATTTCTCAAATACACACACAAATATTTACATATATGTACTTATTTAATTATATTAAAATATACATATAAATATACATTTTTAATTGAAAAACACATGTTTATATATAGACATTACGTGTGTATGTATAGAAATACAATTTAATTTATTTTTAATGAAAATAAATTGGATAATTATTTACTGTAAATTAAAATAATAATAAAATATTAATTTTCGTACGATTTATTTTTTTTAAAATAAATTTCAATGTAAATATGTATTCATACAAGTTATTTATTATAAGTAAATATAACAAAATATTCATATATTTAATTATAAATAATACTAAATTATGAAAATTGATATTACATAAAACCATAAATAATGATATTAATGTAATCCCTTGGTCTAAATTTAGTCCACAGAATAAAAATTCAATATGAACCCCTTAAACGGCGCTTAAATTTCCACAAATGTTAAAATTTTGGGATTCCACAATTAATAACTGAGTTTTGGATTCCATTTGTTCCATTTTGTTAGACACAAAAATAGACAAGGTTTCCTATTGTGACTAGGGAAAAGATCTTATCAAATGGTTTAATTTGATGTGTGGTAGAGGCCATACGAACACCCGCATTAGAAGTTATGGTTTTTGGATGTTAATGTGGGATTTCATACTTTTCATGAAACTATAATAAAATTTATTCTTCATGATATAAAAAAATTAAATGTATTGTCGTTTTAGTTAATTTTATATGTTCTTATTTTATTGGTTGGGGAGATAAAACTGATACCCATATCAAAAGTTATTTTCATTTGATACCGACATCTTATTTTCAACTTATTATAGAGTTGTTCTATGTTTCATATTATTTTTATCTAATAATTATAAATTTTTAGGAATAACACATAATAATTAATTATAATTATTAACATTAAACTATATATGATTTTAAATAATAAATCATATTTCATTATAAAATATTTCTATTTATAATTTTTTTCCTTTAATATAACATTTTATCGGTTATATTTGGAGAATTGTTTTAAAAAATCCAACAAAAAAATTAAAATCAGATTCTTTTTTGAAATAAAAAATAAAAAATACATAAATAAATTATTAAAAAACATTCAGCGATATTTTTTAAAACTGTTGGTAAAAAACACTATTAAATCAGTTTTTCCTATAGTGATCCCAGAAGTAGCAAGATTTACAATTAATATATCACTATTTCAGTAAAGTAATGAAAATTTATTCCTTTTATCTATATATATTTTTCACCAACAAAATAATTAGCATAAGATATCCAGAATCACCCAATGTTAAACATAATCAATTTCAAAATTAGATAACCTGAAAACTCATCCCAAAAACTTCTATCCAAATTCAATGTCCAGTTATTTTGAAGGAACTTCACTAAATCAACATTATATTCCCTAGAAAATTTAAGTGTCTCTTAATGTAACATTATAAATATATAAAACCCTGATCACCATAAGACCATAACTAAAACATATATCCTTTGGAATAATAAATATATGTTCATTTAATATATTCCACAAATAAATACAAACAGTAATATCTAGAAAATATTGCATAAATGATCAATCTTCTAATCTCTTTATTGGTCAAAACACTATACAACAAATATATCATTAATATCTCAACATATGTAACATATTAATTATTATAATCCCTTAATAATGTGTTTTCCAAGAGCATTATATATTAATTTAATCAATTTTATTGGTCATAAGTACCATTCAACATATTCTCTCAAATCATTTACGAAATAATAATGTCGTACAATCAATAAAAATTTGATGATTATATATAACAATAATACCATTTATAAAATACTCTAAAAAAATACTTCCTGAATAAAAAAAGAAGAACATTTATCATTCCAGTTCGTCTGTGGTAATACTATATAATTAAACATGGTCCCATATCATTTATTGGGTTAAATTCCCATGATTCATGGGGAATTAATTTTCATAGTTCACCGTATCTCTTAATGTTATTGCATTGGATATTGTAAATTAGTTTCATACACTTTATATCTTTTTCATAGTTTTATTTCTCACAATAATTGTAGAAAAATCCCATTCTCTTCAAGAATGTACAATTCTGTTTCATTTCACAATTTTTTCAATTAGTAAAATCCTTATTTCCTTTTCTCCCCATATATGTTCTTTCCCAATAATTATTTTCTTAGTGGTATTCATATAGAATCCATAATACTTATATAATTGTATTATTTTATTGATGGAACATGTAACTATGAGTTCAAATGATGAAAATGATTCGGAGACTAGTTCACATGGAAATATTATATCAAGACCATCGAAAAAACAATCATTTTTACTATATGGATTATGTGCATTTATATATTTCCATTCCATCCACTATGTGTTATTTTTTTACAATGGAATACACTATATTAGATCATAACATTATGAAACATAATTTACAATCCAAAAACTAGATAAACAAATAACATAAATTGAAAACATTATGAATAGATAATCTCATTATCACAGGCACAGTTTCTATTGAGAAAACATTATTTTCAAATGAATTAAAATTTTTTGTTATGAAAAGATCATTTATCCTAATAATTTCCCCTATGAGTGTAAAATATTGTGTTCTGAAAGGCTAATTTCCATGTAACAGGTGATGATATGTTCATGAACAATGCACCCTTTTTGGATTTATTACCCCTAGGTACATTTGTTTCAAAACCACATCTACATTTAGTTTCCATAAATGGATGTATATTCATGAAAAAAAAAACATAATATCTTCCATACCAATAATTTAGGATTTTATTATATACATATCCACATTTTCAATTATATGGTTATTTAATCTAATTAATGTTTTCATAAATCTAGTTCCCATGGATTATACTAAACTTCCCAGGAAAAAAATCACATTATCCATGACACCAGTAACCTAAATATACTATATAATTTATTATAATGGGATAATATATAAGGAATTTCATACTGATGTACAAAATAATTTATTTGTCTTGTTAAAATAGATTCATACAAGAAAATATCATCACCATTGAAAATATAAAATTCCAATTATATTTTGTTTGAGAACACCATTAATCGTCGTAACATATCCCAACATATCAATCAAAAAATACTTCATTGAATAATGTTGAACATAAAAAATAATAATTGGATGAGATTATATTCTCGTTAAGGGTAATCATAAAACAATAGCTATTAATAAATAAGGAATGCTCAATATGGAATGGTAAATATCTCAAACAAATTCCATGTAATCAATATATTGAGCATAATATAGAAGGAATTAATGATTTTCAAATAAATCCCTTTAAATAATCACATGATGTTGATAAATTATATATTGATATTACAATTAATTTAATAATAACATTAAATATGAATAATTTAATTCATAATTAGGTAAAAAATTAACCATTTATTATATTTCAGGGTTTATAATTTCATATTCCACATAAAGATCTACTAAGATTAATCATCGTTCAAATATTATATTGGTGGAGAACATTATAATTTTGAATTGGAAATTATATAACTACAAAATAGGTCTTATCTAGGGTTTCATATTAGAATGGTCCATGTATGGTTGTTCAATTAGATGGGTCATTATTATCCAATTTATAAAGGCCCCAAAAATTTATAAATTGGTCAATTGTTCCCATTTAATTGGAACTAGAATTTCAAATTTTGTTTCAACATTTTTACTATATGTATGTGGTTGTTTAATTATATGGGACACAAATTTACAATTCCTAAAGTTCCCAAAATACATTATAAATTAAAATATGTAACCCATTTAATTAAAACATTTAATGTTATATCCCATGTAACCAATGTTTCATGACACAAACATAGAACATTATGTTGAATAAATATAATTATATCATCATGCATGCATGAAAACAAAATTTAAGTTGACGTTGAAATTTTATTTTATCAATCATATATCACAATTATCATTATTCATGTCTCTAGAAAGAAATAAATATAAGGAATTATCAAAACAATGTAAATAATCATGAAAATATACAATAGATGCATTAAAACACCCTAAATATTTGAAAAATTAGCATCCTAACTTTTTTAAAGAATCATGGTATAGTAGAAAGAATGCTATGGAAATCAAAAATCAGTTTATTCATCTCATCATAATAAAAAATCACACATGAAGGAATAGACATGTTCATGGTAGAAATTACCTTACAAAATATCATTTTAATAAAGCTATTGAAATCACAAAATATTCATTTATCCCAACCATAAACCAGTCTAAAATTGTAATTTACTTAGAATGGAATATGTCATGTGGGTTAATGTCTATGTTCTAAGATTTGTGAATGAGTGCACCTAAATTATCTCCCAATAATGGTTACAGAGTTAAAAATCAGGATCTATAAATTAATTACAAAAAATAATACACCAATCACTTGAGGTGAAATATCGATGAAGTGTAACATAAATTGAATCAACAATACTATCATTAGAAATATCATCTTTCAATCAAGTGGGGGTTGGTCACACTGAGACACAATCTATTTAACAAATTCTGAAATATTCCTATTCTCTATCCTACCACCATAAAATAATAAATCCATTGAGAAAAGAAACCCTTCTACACCATTTTATGTGTCCTAAACAAAGTTTATCTCCAATATTTCCATGATATTTTTTTTCCATTTAGCCTCTAGAGTACCTACCCATACACAAGATTATGCCGACTAGTAGTGAGTGTATAATGAATGTATAGTAGGGGTACAATACCCTATAGATTAGTATAAAATATAGTGTTTGTAATAAGAAATATAGGAAATGGAATATAACAACAACCTAAAATTAATAATAAATTTCTGAGGGCCATGCTTGACATACTCTAACATAAAATACTTGTAGGTATAACTAGTAAATAAAAAGTCCGAAAAAAGAAAATAAATAAATCAATGACACTAGAATGATCTCCAATAAAATCGCAAGAAATTTCTTGGTCCTCTACTATGTTATATTATCCTAGACCTGAAGAATTATAAATATCATTCAGAATCCATGAACTAGAACCTGCGACCAAGATATCAGATCAGGTACCCATGTGAAATAGTGGTCTGAACAGGGTGTCAAATATATAAAGTTGGACACAACCAACAATTTATAATGACAAATAATGTCTCTGAATATAATATAATTCTGTGTGTAGTGATATAATGAATAATACAATGTTGTGATAATAATTATAAACAGGTCAGGCATAAGTTCTCTATAGGAACCTGACGGACTATAATAACATCAACATAATTTTGGATATCTCTCAACATGTATCCCTATATATATGAGATTTTATTAGTATATATAAACTATATATGTACAATAATATATGGTAACAAATATAATTAAATTATGGTAGTCATGGATAGTTGTGAAACTAAGATTTACTTATGTAATAATAAGAGAGTCATACCATATAAGGGATGTCATGCTAATAATATCACTATGAAATAATAAGGAAATCATAACCCACGATCATCGGGGAAATTAAATTTTAATAAATTAATTTCTTATAAAAAATGGATCATCGTCCCAATATATGAAAAAGGGATATGGAATTCATACCCATCTTCCATCTCATGGATGTGACGGCTATGCTCAATATCCAAATTGAGGGGGCCTACGAAGCGATGCATAAAATCCCACGAAATAAGAGATTCCAATCCCAAAATTATTGAATTCTGGGATTGGCCTATTATGATCAATGGCCCTAATCATATTCCATACATCAACAATACAAATGTTAGGTAGTTTCACTATCTATATAATCCCATAGTATGATGTTCCAAAAAGAGGCATTTGGAATTACTGAAGGCATAGTTGATACTTTTTAGTATTATCGAAATAACCATTTTAAATACATGATATAATACCATACATAGAAAAATCAATTCAATTTTCATTACTGTGAGCATTTATATAAAACTCAGAAGAGTTATATTACATTTCACTATTACTATGATGTCTATGGAAATCACCCGTGTCAATTATATAATCACAATTCACGAAATCAATCAATTCATTTTTCTATTTACAAGAAAAAACACCTAAAATGTTAGTTTTCAAGAAAACATGATATTTTCATAAAAAATTACATTTCATTAATTATAAGCATATAAATCAATTGAAATACATTAATGCACACAAAAACGTAATTTAGAAATCAATACAAATATGAGAAGATGGATATAAGAAATAACCATTTTAATTAACATAGAATAAGGGTGGTTTCATCATAAAAAACCCATATTTATTATTATTTATTATTTAAATACAACAATAAAAGGATATTGGGATGAGTTCATAACCTCAAACAATATGAGGAGGTTCAAAACACAATACATGGTGGTATAGAAATTTAATTATGAATCATTTCATATGTTTTAAGTCACTCCTATAATTTCTGTTGTGTTGAAAATAAGATATATCATATAAACAATATGACATTAATTGAAAATAACATTGACCTCAAAAATCATGCATAAGATGTTATATTCATCAATTATTGGGACTTCAATTATGAAATAATTAATTAAATATGTAGACTCATCAAATGCCCGGAAAATAGGGAAAGACATGCATATATTTTTTTCTTCTATATGTAATGGTAAATGAAGTAGAAAAGAATAAGGAGTCCAGAGATTATATATATGGTTCCAATTCACCATGTGGAACATGATTCAATGGTCGGACGATGATCATCGATGATATCCTTTGAGAGGAGAGGAAGGAGTTCCCATGTAGCTCTTCCTAATTTTTAAAAGTGATAAATGATGAAGGGGTGATGGAAATTGGGGTAGGGGAAACTAAATTATAGATCTCCATTAAAGAGATACATGGGTTGACCACACGATATAGAATACCATGCATAGAAAAATCTTTCACCCTCTTCCTAATATACACACCCTACACAACTATCTAACATGTTCTGGAAAACAATGCCCCTAAACTATTTGTAGCTATTGGATATAGGGCACTAAGGCTACGGGATAGGAACACCATTTGTGAAAAAGCATTGATTTACCATGTGGTTAATATCTTCATAAATGAAACAGCCTCACATTTACCCTTATGAGTTAAATAATTTAAAAAAATCATGCCCCATAATATAATGGCCTTCATAGTTTACCCACACTATTAAACAAACCATGCACCAACCATGCACCAACAGTTTCCTCCTCTTGAAAATATGTTATCAAAGACTCATAAATTGGAAACTCATCTAAAGTCTTAGGACAAATCATGATAAATAAACCTCAACCAAAATCACTAATTCTAGGTGATCCCATGATCCCAATTAAATTTCCAATATTAGTTTAACAGTCATAGATTAAATTAAATAATAAATTTTAAAATCTCAAGGGATTTTCAACCTAGTCCAAAACATAGGACGTTACCGAGTTGGTGTCTACTTTTCCCCCATTGAAATATTGTAAGATGTATTTATTCTTAGATAATGGAATAGTTCATTAATTTTTATATACTGGATACATACTTATAATTATCATTACAATAATAAAAATAAAATACACAAATTATTTACATTAACAACACCATTACTACTCATAGATTATCCCCACATATCAGTCAAAAAACACTTCCTTGCATCCATGGGATTATAAAACCTACTAAACGGGTGAGCTCAGATACTAAAAAATTGTTAATGTTCAACAAAAATTATGAATTAATAAGTAATAAACATTATATAAAGGTAAATTACTGAAACATGATTCATTTAATCAATAACATAATCATAATATTTAAGGGATAAATGAAGTTCAAATATTTCATATACACAGTAACATGCACTTCAAAAAAATAACCATCGATATTATAAATAAGCAAATAATTTCATAAAATACCAATAATATAATTCATAATGACAATACACACAATGCTACAGAATTAAAACATACCATTGATGTATTTTTTCAAGACTTCAAAAAATATGGGTATGGCCTTATCCAAAACCAAATATTGTTTTTCCAATTAGGAAAATCAATGTATTAATTGAAAATAGTGGTCCCTATACATCACTTTGTATGTCCAATATATTCCTAATATTAAATTGGTGACTCAAAATAAACATAAACGTTCTTTTATAAAACTAACAGACAATATTTTTTTACATACCCAAATCAATAAACATATTAATAAACCATCAAGAAAAATTGGTGATTGGTAATTAAATTATCCATCCCCAATCAGACTGATCATAATCAATCCAGAGAAATAATAATGGTGGTATACATTAAATATATCCTCAGAGTATCAAATCTTGTATAGAGTTGTGATATCACTGAAGAATACAAATACCTTGAAACGATTAATAAAAACATTTTTTAGAAAAATAACCTTTGCAATTAAAAAACATATTAAAACGAAAATTTCACAAAAAAATTTCCAGATAATTTACATTAAATAAAAAAATATTAATATTTAAAAATATTCATTAAAACATTGATTTTTCATTATGCTTTAGAATTTCATTCAAACTATACACATTAAAAAATTATTTCTTTCAAATTTTTGGTAAAAGGTAAAAATGTATTGCATTGAAAAAGACATGAATATTCCTTTTAATTATTTTATAAAAATTATTAATGGGTATAAATTTTTTTATGATATAATTTATAAGTGGTTAAAAATTTGATATCATTTTTAGAAAACATAGGTTTTGATGAAAAATGATTTCTGACCGAAGAAAAAAACAACGATCGATTTTCATAAAAAAATCTAAATCATTTTATTTACCAAAGTGTGTGAAAATTGAACTATTAATTGAAAAAATTAATGAATAACTAGATTTTATGAAACATATAATGATTTTATGATATAAATATCAAATAACTTTCCCAAGGGAGACTGAAAAAAATAATCTTGAATAAGGTTGAGAATTTTTTTAAAAAATATACCACATTGGTAGCTTCTAAATCACATGCACCATAAATGAAATGGCATAAAATAATTTTAAATTAAAATATGATTATTGGATTAATGATATAACATATCAGTGTGGTCATATAAATACCAGAAAAAGGAAATACGTGGTGAATATGATATATGTTTCACATAAGTAAACGCTAGATGATAAACCCTTTTCATAAGTCCAAGTTCATATGCATTTTTCCATAACTCATGTAAAATGGGTTCTAACATGTTATTAATTAATACCATAACCATACTAATATTTATAATTTCATATATGAACTAATTGTTATATTTTATCACCCTTTTGAAAATAATATTTCATTATTTTAATTTTTTCGATTGTAATGTGCATTGTTTTAACATGCATGTTTTATCATGAATATATTTTTTGATATGCATAAGATATTTGTATATCATATAAATAATTTTAATAATTTAATAAAAAAATTATTTATTTATTTTATATATTTTTCAAAGTATATATGATGAATGGACATGGAAAATGTAGTGAATCTCTTTTGGGAGATGGAAAGTTATGAAAACACAGAAGCGATAATATAATTTCCTTAACGAGTGAATGTGTAATGAATTTGGTGATATATTAACATTATACATTTATCAGCATCTCATATATATCACATATTTTCATTAATTTCATCCTTATTACATTCCACATAATCTTTATGTAAAAAAGAGTCACATTATAATGACTCGTATTTTCCATCTATTATTTTTAGTTTTTGAATGTATTATTTTCGAGACCATTCACTCAGTTAGTGTTTGAATCCAAGGATTATTGTTCCCAAATTTTTTTAAATATATTAAATATATTAAATTTTACATGGGCATTGTTTTCCTGAAAAACTAAAATAATTTCAAAACTGGGTGTCCGAAATCCAAGGGAATTGTTGAGTTCAGAATGTGAGGCTTACCCAAGGTGAGTGATAACCCTTGTCAACATGGGGACTTTGTAGAAGTTTTTTCACATATGTTAAAAAATAAAAACATTATGTAAAATTATTTTATTGATATGTTGATTCATTGACCTAATGTTTCATTTTAATTCAATCTTTTTATAAATTTCGAGGCTTTTTCTTATAAACCTACGAATCATTGCAGATCCATTGGAGAGAGTGGAAGGGGACTCAATTGGTAGATGATTATATGATCAGAGATCAAATATCAGTTTGAGATGGAATTAGTGTATCTTACCAATGATCATGATCCATGCTCATTATTTTTCAATGATTGATCCAAATCGAGGTTGTATTTTTTTATTGGTTGGAAACTATCCATGTTCTTAATTTTGTTGATGAATATGAATCATTCAACCATTGAATTTAATGATATAGTAGTCATCTCATGGTATTATTTTGAATAATGATTCTTTTAGAGATTTAATTTTTGATTATTGGATCTCCATTGTTATTCACATGGAAATGAATTGAGGTTGGCCCGAACATAGATCGAGGTTTGTTCCATATTATTATTCATATGATTATCTCTGTTGTTTCCTTGTTCGTCAAATACATTATTTGATTGGACTATGGTTAAACATATATCTATGAATCGATCATTATATACCCATTCCTTGGTGCAATGATCTGAGATTTTAGATCAAGGATTTTCATGACTTGATGATGGTGTGGAAATTGATGCCGTAAAGAATCAAACAATTTTGGAAACCTGATTACACGTTCTTCATCTTTCTTTATCACACTACAAATAACTATGTGTAGATACATTTTCCTAACATATTTCATGGACAAATCATGTTAATATTCATTGATGTGTCTTAGATGAGATGAAATCATTATTTTTTTTGTGAGGCGTGCAATTGCATTGAAGGATAGAGGATCTAACCCGAACTCGGATTTCTTATCAAGAATTATGGAAAAATATACACTACATGGCATGTAACATGAATTCATACACTGTTTGGGACCCTCCTATAGATAAATATGTTTTTGAATAATTTTAATTATCATAGGGAATATGACCTTGTCACGTGGTGTGAGGTCTCTCCCCAATGACTCGACCTATATCTCAGAGGCTACATGGACATGGGTTGGGGCACACAAGTTGGAGAATGCCATGTACATCCCTACATTGACATGACCAGTATAATTTTATGGGATAATAAGTGTATTGAAACATATGTATAGAATATTCTAAATCTACGTTCCATGTATTCTAACATGGACACAAGAATGGGACACATGCCATTTACACAGTTAGGGCCTTGGTTAATAGACATAACGTGTAACACTTCTACAAATATTGTACTTTGAAAAACATGGCTTCAATAAAAAATTTCTCTATAACTTGAAATATTCTATTTATGTTTTTTCACCTATATCCATTGAATAATGGTTATAATGGAATCACCTCGTACTTCTAGTGATGAAATCCTGTTAGCATTACTTCATGAATATATTTGTTGGAATCCTTCAATGAGGCCCAGAGAGAGATACTCTATTCATATTCATAATATAGCTCTAGTTATATGTGTAATATAGAAGATAAATATAGTGGCGTTGATCCACTATATATTCTTTAAATCTAGATTGAGTTGTTTGTATATCACAGGTCCATGGGTGGGATCCTTACCTATGCATTGTTACTATTTATAACATCATCATGTAATTCCTAGTATGCTTCTTGACAAGTGTTAAATAATGGATGTAAATCATTAGTGTTATAAAAATTATAAGTGTGTTCTCTTAGACATGTGTTATGTGTATTACTCTATTAGTAATACTAGTCTGGAATACTACATTATTTCCTTACCATTAAAATATTTTTTATTTTTTTAGTTTATCAGAATATCATTTTATTATGTATTGTAGACACATAACCCTGTATAGATTATTTTATTCATTTTTATTGATTCATATTGGGTTTAGGGTGTATTACATAGTATTTTTATACTCATACCTTCACAGGCTTTTCCCAAACGTGTTGTGCCTTGTGTAGATGATCAACCCTTTGAAAAAGTCCTGGATAGTCCTGGACCAGCCGACAGATAGTGTGACCAAAATGACCAAGGGATGTTCTTGTGGTCTCCATATCCTTATTATCCCTTTATTAATTCCTATATATATTGGGTTACAGGATAATAATTTATTGGCCGAATGTTTCTTGGATGAGAAGATACCACTAGTGGTTTCCAATAGAGATCACACAAGAGTAGAGTTCTCAACAGTAGGGAGGTAAATTCAGTCTTAGGTACCGGGGTGATTGAGAATTTATATGATGATGTCTTATGATAGAGGATATGTAGTTAATGGATCATAGGCTGTGTCCAGTAATCCTATAGTGAGGTGGTACTACTATTTAGACAGTAGGGGACATCTTGTATCAAATTATTTGATACACCATATATTTAATGGAGAGACAATGGATGTGCCACTTAGGTAGACGGATTTTTAAAAGAATGTAGGTTCATAAGGTAGAATATGTGGTAGAGGATATGAGAGAGTATTATGAGGTGGAAGATGCATTAACATGTTACCACCACCACCCCTCGGTAGTCAACTATTTGTTAATGGAGTTGGAGGAAATTAGTCGGGATAGCTATATGTAGTCGAAAATTATTACCCAGAGGCTTAAGGAATGATTTTAAGTATGATATATTTAATTAAAACCTTATTTTCAGTAGTAATAGACATATTTCATTTTAATTATTTCTTTCCATATATCTTGTTCATGAAATTGATATTATTGTTTTGTAATTGGCTTTGAACATTCACATGGAGTCTCCTACTGGAGAATACATAGTTATCACAATTTTATATTGATAGTGTGACATTAGGAATGCAGATGAGAGGTTCTATTGGGATATATTTTAAAAAAATTATAATTATGACATCATCGTAGGAATTTTATTTTCATCCACAGTTCATGAAACCATTTAATATTTTACTTAGAGGATGTAGTGTGTTCGTAGTGATTGAACTAGGTTATCCTTTATTAGTGGAAAGGAAACCCCGACAGGGTAGGATAGACTCATTAATAAAAGGGTGGAGTTGATTTCTAATCATTTGGCTAGAATAACCATTAGTGTAGTGGATTTAATGAATTTCTTATTTCTAGTAGTGGTGAATGAGTATAAGAATGATTTCCATGAAAAAGTTCTAGGTTAACATCCTTACTGAGAGATAGATATATCCATTGATCTAAACATAGAGATGACACCATAATCTTTTCTAGAATATCAAATGGATCCCTTAGTGATTTTTGAGATGAAGGTGTAGTTGTATGAATTATAGAGGAATGAATTTCATAGATCCAGTGTTTCTCCCTAAAAATCTTTGGATTTGTTTTCCAAAAATGCAGAACATATCATGAGGTTATGTTTTGAGTACCGGTGCTTGAACATAGTGAACATAAAGAAAAATTATCCACTACCAAGGATCAATGGCCTCAATGATCAGTTTATATTGGAATTATGGTTCATAAAGGTTGACAACAAGTCAGGATATCATCAAATATGAGTATGGGATGAGGATATATCAAAGATGACATTCCGGTTTTTCTATTATCACAATGAGTACATGATGGCGTCCTTTGTAAATATTAACACCCTAGAAGTGTTCATGTGAATCATGAACCTTATAATTCATTCATTCATAGAATGGTTCATGGTATTCATCCTAAAAAATATCCCCTTATACTTAGTGTATGAGCAGGGGCATGTGAGACACATGAGGATTGTTCTTGACATACTCTGAGAGAACTAGTTTTATATAAATCTATCAAAGTGTTAGTTCCAGATTCTGGTTATCTAATTCTTGGGACATGTTATCTTAGTAGATGGAGTGGTTGCAGACATGTCTAGGGTCGAGGAAATGTTATCCTGGGAGCCAAAACAATCATGAAGGAGGTGTAAAGATTCCTTGTGTTGGAAAGCTATTACCAGACATACATACCTGATTTCTATAGAATATCATTACCCTTGAAAAAATTGGTCTGAAAGCGTAAGAATTTATGTGTTTAGAGTGTTTTCAAAAACATTTTTAGCAGTTTAGGAAAAGGTTGTTGATCACTCCAATATTTATATTTCCAAATTTTCATGTTGGGTATGTTGTGTACTACTATGTATCAGGAATCATGATTGGTTTTATTCTGATGGAGAGGCATGTTGTTTATCCCTATAGTTCAAATAAATTCAAACCACATAATTCGAACTACATGACCCATGACATAGAGATAGAAACTATGGTCTTCACACTAATTATGTCATCACAATACCTGGTGGGAATGTGTTTAAATATGTATTCTGATAACAAAATCCTCAAGTATATATTCTCCCAGAATTATCTTAATTTTAGATTTAGATTATTAATAGAGTTCCTATATAATTATGACATCAAAATTGTCTATACTCATGGAATGGGAATCATGGAACCATATTTTCTCAAGAAGGGATCATGTTCATAGTTTTTGAATGAGTCATTCAAGTTGTTGGTACCATTGAATTTTCTTTTGTGGTTCAAGATGGTTCTTCATAACTCCAATATATGGTTTTCACCATCCGATCATGTATTGAGTTAGGTAGGAACATGATAGTGATACTAAATATGTGACCCTTGGTACTCATTGTTCTTCTAGACATGCTCATGATTGACTTTATAAATGTGGGGAGAACCTCTTTCTTTTTAGAGGGAACATGATTGTACCAAAGAAAATACATTAGAGTGTTCAAAGTGAGTTTCATATATCTCATTTTATATTACATTCCTATATTGAAATTATATAATAGAACCACTATCAATTTTTGTGTCTAGGGATGAAGATATGAGTTATAGATTTTGTCTCTCGATGCCTTACTTTTCAGCAAAAAGAGATGAGGACCATGTTCTAGTGGGTCTCTCTCATCCCCTTGAGATTCAAGAGTAGGAAAAGGATGATATGTGCATATACATCTTGATCGTATTACCACATATATCTCGTAGACACAAGTCCAATTTGTTAATTATGGAATGACTCACCAAGTCGACCATCTTCTTAGATTCTCATGTGTAGATTTATGTAGAAATAATAGGAACCCTCTAAGTGAAGAAGATTTTCTGACTCAATGGAATTACATTGACAATAATTTAGGACAACGATTCCCATTCCACATTCTTGATTGGGAATAGATTAAAGGAAGCATTCAGGACTCAGTTACAAATGACAACAACATTTCACCCCCAAACTCATGGCCAAATTGAGCTACCATCCGTGTTCATGGGGGACATGTTGAAAGCTTTCATGTCGGGATTTTACATTAGTTAAGAGCATCACCTTCCATAGGTAGAGTTTGTGTACAATTGTATCTACCATTACACCATTAGTACAAAACCATTCCAAGCCTCGTATAGGTGATCTGATAGGTCACCATTATGTTGGACTATCCAATGAGAGTAAGCAATCATGGGACCAGTGCTTGTACAAGATACTATCGAGAAATTTTATATCATACATGAGTGGATGAGGAATACAAAAAATCCATTATATGTCTTACACTAACATACAATTGAGGAATTTTGAGTTCGAGGAAGGATTCCATGTGTTCCTTTAGGTTTCAACATGATTGGTATTATGTAGACCGAGCTAGGGAAGAAATCTATCTACGATGTTTCATTGACATTTCTCGATACCATATAGAGTTGTTGAGGTGTTTTACCTCTTAGATCAATCTTCACAGTTAGATCGGGTACATGGAGTGTTCGACATTTTATGGCCTAGGAGGTACATGCATGTCCCATTAAATATTGTTGTCTAGGGTGAAATCGACATTAGGGATAGATACACCATTCCTTTATACCCATTAGATATCGAGGATTTCCACGTAAAGATCATTCATGGGAGATCTAGTCCTTTAGTTCGTGTTCGATGGAAGCATAGGAATATTCATAAGAGTACATGGGAGCGGGATGTCCAGATGCATGCGTATTACCACTATCTCTTTATATATCCCTTGTTTTGGACATTCAAAAATTTAAACAACTAAAGTGGAGAGGTTGTAAATAATAGAATTTTTCATGTCATATTTTCCAATATTCTATAGATTAATTTTTATATTGGGCGTTTAGATGACTTGTGATTCGAAGGCCCGAACTGCCATATAAATTACTGAAATATATAAAATTTATTAAATAGAATGCATGTGATGTTATCATGAAAAATAGTAATAAAATATAAATGGGGGATTGGATTTTAAATACAAGGGAACCATTGGGATAATAAAATGAGGGTTACTATAGGTGGGAAATAATGACAGTCAATGTATCGTTTTTGTAGAAAAATTATCGCTGCCATAGAATAAATAAAATAATTATGTAAAATTATTTATTAAATATATTGACATAGTGGCATAATGATTATTTTAAATACCTATTTATAGTAAATTTTTAGGTTTATCTATATATCCCTTCAAATAATTGTTGATCCATTGGAGAGCTTGTGAGGGGATTCCATTGATGTGAGATGACCTGATAAGCGATTGATGACTAGTGTTAGATGGAATCAGTGGATATCACAAAAGATCGTGGTGTAGGAACATTATTTGTAAATGATCGATTCAAAAAAATATATGATTTTATTTATTTAATTAATTCCTAGTTATTAATTTCTATGATGAAAGTGAATCAATCATCAAAACAATTTATTTACGTATTGGTCAAATTGCTGGATAGGCTAGATGAAACACTTTTTTAGAGAATTAAATAGTGATTATTGAATGATCACTTTTATTATCACAATAACAAATCAAGTCCAATGTTAATATCGATAAATGTTCATTCCCCTTTATTATTATTGTTCTACACTCCACCAATTTTTTATTCATTAGAGGGGTTATTCATTTGTGTGGTTGTTTAACATATCCTGACTAATCGATAATTACGCACTAGTTTCATGGTGAAATGATCCGGTATTGTAGATCCTAGATTGACATGTCATGAAGATTGATCAATGTTTTAAGTAATAATTAATTTGATAGTTTTGGTTACCCAATTTTATGTTCTTCATCATTTTTGAGTGCTCAATGATAGACAACATATATATCTCTCTTCTGAATAGATTTTTTGGCCGAAACAATTTTTTCATTGATAGTGAGGCTTAGAAGAGATGATATATTGATTTTCTAGTTAGTCACATTGTTTGATCGAAGGCCGGAGGCATAAAATAAAATGAGGAATCTACATTTGAAATTACGGAAGAGTATATGATACATGGCATGAAACATAGTGCCACACACAGTGTGCGGCCCTCGTGGTGAAAGATGGGTTTTCAGATAATGCTATGTATAACAAGATGTTTTACCCAATCACAAGGAATTTTTTATTTCCCGAATGAGTCATTGTGAACCTCATATAGAACATGGAAGTAGTTGGAGAAAAATTTTCCATAGAATGCTATGTTCCCCCTATAGGGAAATGACCTGGAAAATTTCATGGTGTAATTTGGGTATCAAAACACGAAGGAAATACATGGGAAGCTAACACACATTGTAGTATTACATGAACAGGTTCATGAGAAATGGTACATATACATAGGAAGGAAATGTGATTTAGAGGCATTGTATGTAACCCTTCAACACACCATTTAAATTTAGAATCATTGCTTGAATCCCAGGTACATTGTATCATGGACTTGCTTCATTGTGGTACGTTCCACATATCTATTCCATGAGGGTTATAGTATAATTTAATCCTAATTAGAGGATAGTGGTCCCTTCATCATGACTTCTTGGATAGAATTTTTGGAATCCTTATATGATTCCTCAGGTGAGATCCTCTATTAATCTTCACTCCCTTGGTGGATTTCATAGAATCATCATGGAGAACACTATGTACCTATTGATCTTGTACATAGAGATAAAATCTCGATATAGTTGTTATTATACCCCAAGGACATAGGTGTGATAATCATCATTATTTCTCAACTATTTAGAATGTCATCATGTGCTTCTTATGATGAGACCTGTAGAGTTCTACCTCTCAATCATATGTCATCAGTGGGATTAGAATCAATATCATGTTCTACCAGGCGAGGGATATGGGGAATATTTGAGCTCAAATCCAAGGCTAGAATAGTAAATTTTTGAATTACCTTTATATTCTGTATCATTCTTGATTATTCCTAGCCATAATTATTTTATTTTTTGTAGAAATATATCCATTTAAATATGGATATATTATTTTATTGAATGATTCATGATATCAGGTTGTCCAACTGAGTATTTTTATACTCACACATCCATGAACATTGAATGCATGTGTCATGTCTTGTGAAGATGATCGAACAATTGAAAGAGACCTAGACATACTTGGACCAGATAATCCATGTTGATACTAGAGAGATCTAGGTGTGTTCCTATGGAATATTGATAGTAGACCACATTATTACTCTCAGGTAGATTTTATTTTAGCCTTTTATAATGGACTTTTATTTGTATCTATTTACTTTCCATCAAACCTTATTTTACCCTGGTTGTATAATTTACATGTATTCATGCAAGGATGATTAGTTTTTTTATATTTTAGAATTGTATAGGATTCGAGATGTGTGCATGTGTATAGGTACTAAGTGTAAGGCCTTCCATGTTAGTGATATTCCTACTTAGTTCTAGTACCCATCCCTTACAACATTTGATGTTGGATTTGGGAGACTTGAAATGGGCCATATTGGGAGGGTTCTTGAAACACATCTCTTTTCAAGGCCGTTTTTCTTTGAATACATGGGAAAAATTATCATATATGAAATGAAATTTATCATTAAAAGGTATATCTGATATTAGAATTTTTAAAATATAAATACACCATACATATAATATTAATATGAAAAATACATAATTATATTCATCCTTTAATGGTGGTGAAGGAAAATGAATTACATTGGTTCATGAGGCGGTAGACTACAATACACAAGAACGATGATTTCATTTCACATTTGATGGATGTGGAGATAAATAAATATTATTCCGTGGAAATAATAAAATATCTTTATATAGTTTATAATGGTGTTTTTATGTTGTATGTTTTATAACAAAATTGGTGGTGGAAAAAGATGAAAGAAAATGGAATAGATTTGTTGTGATAATTAATTTCTCCATGATAATCATCTTTTAGATATTTATTATTGGACCACATGGAATGAATTTTGGGGGGACTAGTATCTTTTGAATATGGTTAAATAATTTTGGGAGAGATTTTGGTAGGGTTAGATTGATCCAATGGACTTCATGGTTGTGAATAAGTAAATAGAGAGAGTTCCATTTTATAAGTGGTGAATGGTAAACGTCTTATAAATTACTAGGAAATTTCCCAAAACAATCCAAAATGATACACTCTTTCACTTTCCAAAATATTGCATATAAAACCAGGCTAGAGTTTATGATGCGGTATATTGGAAATATATCCATCAATATGATTTTGACAAGATGAAAGGACATATTAACCATTTTATTATTTGGTCTACCCATGGTAAAACCAATTTTACATTATCCATATTAATTAATATTTACAGATTTCACTATTAATTTTTTTTCAAAAAATAATTCGACATTTATTGATTGAGATTGGCCATATTAAGACCCATGTGGGCAGGTGAATTATGCTCATTTAAATTTTTCTTCACAAGGAAAACTATATTTCTCTTGTTTCTGTCTATCTTTTGTTATGTTCCCAAATAAAACATGAAGTGGAAATAAATTAGTAAAAACAAAAATATATAATGTGATTTATAGTAGTTCAATGAATATATGTTCCCTAGAATACACAACCACAACTATTCTCCATGACTATTATATTTTTTACTATACCATTCCCTTTTCTGGAGATATTGAGTCCTATTGCTGGGGATTTCAAAAAAAAATTTAAAGTAGTCGACACTTTGTATAAGAACATGAGAATTCAACTCGGCTCCGTAAAGTCTTTAATAAAATAATCTTCAAAGGTTATTTAACTTCGAACCATTATAATTAAGGATACAAATTGAAAGAGTTTAATTTTTGAGCTTGTAGTTATAATAATCATCTAATTGAAAATAAAGATATCTATGAGAAAAAATCATATGTGTAAACAACTCAATGATAGTTTTCCAAAATTAGCATGGATTGAAAATAAAAAATATTTTATGAAGCATGGCTCATTATATCTTATTATTTTTGAAAATAGTTTTTCATTGCTAAATATTTGAGAAAATAATTATAAATATGTTCTTTCTCACCTTACTTATCATGCACAATTATTATCTCACATGACACCATTATTGTTACTTCTTTAAATACACACATTTAATATTATTTAATCAAAATGCACATGAACCATAAAAAATTGACTAGTGAGAAGTTTTTATAGTTAAAAATTCCTTGATAAATGTAGATGAAAATAAAATATATCTTTATTTTATTATTCAGTATTGATACGTGGCTTCTATTATATTCAATTTTATTGTAGATGGGAAATTGAGTATTTATGGATTATATAAAAACTTTAAAAACATCACTCAAGAGATTCAATGGTAATTAATACTAACATATATCATGAAATATCATATTTTAACATTTAAATACATGTATAATAATTTCTAATATAAAACTATATGACAAACTTGATGTTCTAAATCAACATAGAAAAATTTCTTCCTTAATCAAAATTGAATAAAAAAGGAATTTTATTCAAAAATTGGAATTTGAAATATATTACTGAAACAGAATATACATTTTCATTAAATATGTAAGTCTACACAAGTGTCTTAGATGATTGAGGAAACATAGCAGGTTTCACAATTTAGGAGATTAATGTAATTGATTTTCTCATGTTATCAATTTATGTATCCAGTTACTCGTGTATGTAGTTTATTACATATTCGATCACTCAACACTACCAATTTACGTAGAATAGTTTTCAAAAAAAAATTACATAATGTATTCAAATGATGTATTTGTTTCAATCCTATATTATATTGATCGATGTAGCTATTTTCACCACATAGCTTAAAACATCATATAAATTAATTTTGTATCTTAATAATGTTTCCACTAAAAACCCTCCAGAATCCATACCTAGGTAAATTTATGGATGTCTTTATAATAATAAAATAAAACATAATAAACATACTTAGAAATAACTATCATAAGAAAATTTTTAATTTTAATTGAGATCATTAAAAACTATAGAACATGGAATATTCTGGATGAACATTAGTAGTCCAAACATATCCCCCTTTCTTGTGTTCAAGAAACATGTAAAACTCATAAAACTCATGAGATCATTTACTATGAATTAAATTTATAATTCTTAAAATTATCAAAATAAATTAAATTATATTGTGTAAAAGTATATTGTTATCCCCCTTTGACTGCTACTTCAGTCCTTTATGAAAGGTAGAAACCTTACCCATTTTTCACTCTCTCCTTTTTGAAAGAGTATTTGAATAAAGAATAAATCTCCATTTTGTGTCAATAATAATAAAGAGAATAGATATTGAAAACAATTGAACGAATCACATAGAGGTATGAACTATTTATGGGAAATGAAAAAAATTAAATTCTACACAATTGGAAATAATGAGTTTGATTAAACCAAAAATATAAATAAATTTATAAAAATTAAAATGATCACAAAAAACACATTATAAATAAACCTATAATGATTAATTATATTATTTTAATATAAATAAAAAATTGCTTCCTTATTTAAAAAATAAAATCTTTTAGTCAACGAACCCTTTTTAGTTTTAGTGGATATGGCTTTCAGGGTGGGTCAAGTTTTAATAATAATGAATGTTTTGAGGTAGATGGTGTAGAAGGGATTGCATTAAGGGATCATAGCCTCATTCTATTCACTATATTGTTAAATGATATATAATGGATGTATCACGATGAAAAGGTCTACTTCTTATCTAATTAAAGGTTCTAATACACAAGTCAATTCATGTGACAACATATAACTTGAGAAATTCATGAATAAAAAGTTATGCTTTCTTATGAATTTGAGAAAATAATTTTATGCCATTCATCATAATATTCTTGATTTGTTCTACTTTCACAGAGGATAATCACATAGATTCACTAACATCAATAGTGAAAATAAGTAAGGAAATAACTATAGATGAAATGCCATATGAAATACCTAGAAGAATATTTTTGATAATTATATTCATAGATATATTTACATATATTATCTCACTATTTATAGAGTGAACATTGTCATCATTTCTATTTACTTTCATAAATAAATTATTAATAAATACCTTACCTTCCATGAGATAAGTCATAAAAATAGTGTCACTAGTAGCTAGTTATGGATAATCTAGACATGAAATTATTGGGGTTTTGTACACAACCAATTCCCTAATTTTTTCTAGAATTGAATTTTATGAATATTATTTTAATTGTTATTCTAATGATGAATTCGATTCAGATTCTGTAATGGCTTCTATATCATTTTATAGGGACACATCATTTGAAAATAATAACATAAATTTTATGAAAATTATTTCATTTTTTGTATCTATAATTTTATGGATTGATGAAATCATAACTCATGATTTCATTGACACATCCAAATTATATTCAACAAAATCTGTAATGTATTAATCATGATAACCAACATCGTTATTCATGATTCCATATATTATAACACTATGAATCATAATAACTTCATTGGTATCATCATATTTACCAAAAATATCCCTTTCCATCACATCCAAAAATATCAGCGAGATTATGTTACCATAAATACACGAAATCATATAATACACAAGGATTAACTCAGATAATATCTAATTAACACCTTTTTTGAAATCTTGATGAATTGGAGTTTCTAATGTTGTAGCAATAGAGGTTTGTATCATCTTTATAATCTCAAACTAACGTAAAACAACACCTTCGAAATTTATAAATACATCTTTCATGAAATCATGATAAGCATTAATTTAACCAATCACTTCTGGAGAAAAACCTATTTACATTAAACAAGAATCTTGAGATACATCTTTTTTATATCTATCCAAATAATTACGCTAAAAAAAATCATCCTTTATATTGAAAAAAAATTCAATATACTTATCATGAGTCTCAATTCCTCAGGTTTCTTACAACTTACACTAAAACTGGACTGAAGAAAAGGTGTATCTATCTGAACACTATTGATTAATACTGATTGATGGTCCACCATTAAAAATAATAATATATTATTTAGAGAAACATGACTCATTTAGTTCTTTTTTCTCACATTATTAAAAACAAATATCCACTTTTAATCCATAAATAACTTCTCTTAGATTTACAATCGCCATAATTTATTCATTATAAAAAAATTCATTTTCCCATATTTCTAAAATATTCCTAATTGAAGGAGAAAATTCATGAGTTTTAGACAGTTATGGTGGTAACAATAGTCTATGAGAATTATTTTCATGTTTTATATCTATATAAAAAAACATTATTCAATATACAACGTTATCTAGGAAAAATTTTATTATTTATAGAATAAAATATCATGGACTATGGAAATAAATAAACTTCAAACCTCACTAGTTTAGTTTGGCCATGCCTATCTTCAAAAAACTAATATTTGTCTAAAAATATACAGGCACACTAACCTTACATAGATAACACTATAACATCACCCACATATTTATTAGGAGCAACCACATACTCTTAAATTTTAGTAGAATATCTAACTATAAAAATGATTAATAGAAATGAAGACTCAGTTCATACTAATGATTTCTACTCTATTCTCAAAGAAGACAATGTCAAAATAGGTGTTATATCACTATATGGTGAGGTCTGAGTTGATTACCCCAAAGTAATAATCTCCTGAACTATTATCTTATATGTTTAGGAAGTATAATCCGAGAAAAATCAAATCTTCTTCAAGAGAACTGAATATAAGGTATTACATTAATTAAATTTTTCGGTATCTCCATCAAATAAATAATATTATTTCTTCTTCAAAAAAAAAAATTAATCTACCTTAAGGACAATAGTTTAACATCCATTTTCATTCATGATATTAATGATTTATTTTCATCATGTACATTGGAAATTTTATGTTTATATTATTATTCAATTAAAATATGAAATACATATACTGAAAAATTACACTCTTGATCTATCCTTCCATTTTTTCTAAACATAACCACAAAAACACACATAACTCATTCCATTTAATAGAAAACTTTGTTACTAGTTTCATTTCAATAATAGATATTCCAAAAAAAGTTGAATACATATATTAAAACTATAAATCTTGTATGAAAAATAACATAACTAAAAGAAATGTCCCCCTCTTTAGGATAATAAATAATTTTGGAAATCTCGATAGAAGAAGAAACTATTTTCCTTCCTTTAACATTTAAAAATATTAAGTCCTCTTTTTAATTGGAATGATTCTTAAAATTCATTAAAAATTTATTAACATAGTTCTAACAAATAAAAGATTATTCTTCTTATAAAAAAAAGAAAACCTTGTATGTCATGGACTTTCATTAACCAAATTTTGGTTGTCAACAATCACTCCATTTTTATGAGATTTCTTAAAATAATAGTTATTCCAATTTAACTGACTTTATTTGATGAACCAATGCATCCATAATAAATATGCGTAGACCACCCCATTACATATTGGTATGTTTATGGAAATACAATGATCAAGAGGTTAGAGATAATAGTTTCCTTTCATAAGGAGGTTATGTCTTCTAATAAAAAAATTATTCAGAGTGGATTTTGTAATAATTGATGTACATGAGTCCTAATGTTATTATATACATTATTTGGTTTAGGGTTACATAAACCCAATAAATAAGTAGAAAAAATATCGAAATAGAATAAATTAAAACAAATAAATTTATATTTTCTATATTTAAATATTCAAATAATACGAATAAGAATAATTTTCATTTAAGATTAAACTATATAACATAACAGTCAATTTAAATTTCACTGTCATCAAGGAGAATAATGAATATAAATTCAATTATATAAGGAAAATTTAAAGCAAATTAAATATATTTTTTAAAAGAAAATAATTCTACATTAATAAATTGAAAATGTTCACACACAATAGGTATGGTAAAAATATATGACAACTTATTTTATATAGAGATAAATTTAATAGAAATATCAAATTTATATTTTCACATATTTGAAAATGATACATTATGTCTATAGGGAACATTCTTGAATTATTTATCAATTTATTAAAAAAAATTATAGAACCATTTCTATAACATATTATTGATAATTAATTATAATAAAATAAAAATCTCTTAAGGTTTTCTTCCTCCACATCACGTCTGTAAAATAACTAAAATAATAATATTCAGTACTTATGGAGTAGATATGGCAAAAATTAGTTTCTATATACTATTCTATCATAGCAGTTATTTAACTAGAAAATGAAAAGATTCATAAGTAATATTCTTATCATGTGTACAACAGCTAATGTCAGAATCAAAATATTATATTTAATAAAATCCATTATTTATGGAAAAGTTAATGAATGAAAAATTGTTCCTTTTAGATATCATAATATTATTTCGGTATATTTCATATAAGATTATTTAGGATTTTCATGAAACTGGTCATAAGGACATTCCAAAAACATAATATCATATCTATTAAAAATAATATATAAAAAACTACCAATTTTTCCTCTGAAAAACATGTTCAATAAAATATTTCTAAATATCATCCAGGTCATGTTTTTATTAGAAAACATTGGGGTATTATGTACAATACCACCTTCAAGTACCAACATTTTTAGTAAGCGAAGTGTGTATATTAATTGAATCAGAACATTTACAATTTCTTATTGATTAATTTTGATACCTATAAAATAATTTAAATCAACCATCATGATCAAGTAAAATTATTTTTCCATGAGTTTTTAAACTTCATTTCACAAATTTTTCTTTGCAACAAAAATTTATCATTGATATTTATTTTCAATAACAAGATGTATAAAGATATAGATTTATAAAATAAATTAGGATCTACTATAAATACTGAAAAAATTACAAAAAATATATATTAAATTCTAATAATAAGAAATATGTTATTGTTTAAGAGAATATGGTGCTTGATTATGTTTACAAACTAAAATTAAAAAAATAGGGATTTTCCAAACATAGAGGTTGATAAACATAATCTTACACAAATAAAAAATTATTTAGAAAATACTATTTTGCATCCATATAATATAATTTAAAACTCATATATGGTTTATAGGATAAATGAATCATAATGGATTCTATCCTAGATATAGAGGAAGTGGTTTCCACATAGATTATTTTGTATTCTATATTGTAACCATTAGCTTCTAATCTTGTTTTATGTCTAGTTATAACCACATGATCATATATCTTATTCATGAAAACCCATTTTGATCCATTAAAAGGATCATAAAGGTGTCTCTCAACTAATTACCACATTTGGGTTGTCTTAATATAAATTTAATATATATTGAATAACTGTAAACAAATGTTTATTTATATGGGGTTATTTTATAGATTTTTGTTCTAACTAAAAAAAGAAGTTAAGAAAATATACAAGGTTTACTACACTCCATCTAGTTTTTATTATATACAATAAATATCTTATAATGGTTTATAAAATATGGTTTTAAGGATTATTATATATCTAGGTAGCACACATTCTAGTTAACTAGGATCTAACCTTCTAGGATGTGATTCTAGAAAATTATATTTTGATTATTCATACAATTTTTTTAGAAAGATGTTTTGCGATAATGTTTTCATCATAATCATATAGATGATTAATTTGAGTTTCTTTGTGTAAAATATGATCACATCCACAAAATGTCAAATTTTTCAATTATTAAAAAATATTTGTTCATTTATTGAAAACTCTATATGATTATCATGTAGTATAATATCCAAGAAGGATTTTTTCATCAGATTTTAGAAAAACTATACCAATATTATTCATGGTGAATCTAACATAAACATAATATAAAAAAATCATAAATAATCCAACTTTTGGTGTACTATATTTCAACAGATCATAAGGTGTTTTATTCAAAATAGGTCTAATTATAACCAATTTTATGACAAAACTACTATATTTATTACGTTAAGCCAAAAATGAGTAGGCATGTTATATTCCCATTACATTTCCCAAGAATTTTCATTCAAATTACAATTCTGTATTTTTATAATATCATTTTATTGTAGTGCCTTGGGGGAATAAAATGAATATTTTATACACAGTTTTGAAAAATATTCATTGAACTCATGGTTTTCAATTTAACCTCCATGGTCACATCATAAAGAAATAATTTTTGTGTATTTCTCTTTTGTGACAAATTTTAATGAAACCTATAAAAACAGAACAAAAACAATAATTATCATTGAAAAAAATACAAACAAAATCTAGAATAATCATCAACTACAACTTAAAAAATATATTTTCTACTTAGGGTTGAAACTCGAGATGGACCAATATATATATATATATATATTAATATGTATTGGGGTATATTAGATGAAATGTTTTTAATTAGATTAAAAAATATAATGTGTTCTTCTCCATTTGGAATGCATCACATAGTTTCTTTTTATTATATATATGTTTATAATAATACGAATCTAAATTCAATTTAGTCATCTTTTATAATGAATAAATTTAATAATGTCCCCATATTCTTTTCCATATGTGTGATCTATTTTCTTCTCCATTTAACCCGTTTAATTCTTTTCAACATAATAAATTATGATCTAGATTTTAGATAATATATGATCATGGTTCCACAAATGTATGAAATTTTTATTTAAAAATAGAGCATCCTTTATTTTGAGAAATCAACAAAATAAACATTATGATAAGTTTTGGAAAAAAATTTAACATTATGTGTTAAATCCTCAACATAGAGAACTATTTGATAACGAAAGAATTCATATTTCCAATAGATATAACTCTCATAATTTTTCCTTTAGAATTGTCCCAAATAGTTCCAATACATTGCACTATATTTGATAACGAGTGAAAATTATATAACGTTACAATCATATTCCTTGAGAAACCATTGTATATATTCCATATTTAATTCATAGCCAGAGACCATTTAATCTATAATGAAAAATAAAAAATTAATTTTTTTGTTCTGAATTTATTTTTCAGTATTGAAAGTTTTGTAATTAAGGATTTGGGAGCCCTAACCAATATAGGATGTCTATAACCATTAGCACTAAATTTTAAAAAATATATGAACGGAAATATTTAAGTAAAAAAAGATATGGTTTTTTAAATTGAAATGATTTTAAAAGTTCCCTATATTACCATTATGAACATGGGAAACTTTTTAAATAGTTATATTTATGGAACTATGTTAAAAATAATTAGAATAAAATTTTGTCTTTTCAACATGACTTCATATTCTAAAAATATATTTTGAGCATTATTATTTCAAAGTATTTAATTTAAATGATTTTATTTCTATCAAGAATACACTAGAAACATATATAAAAATTTGAACATCATTTTTAAATTTTTATATACTATTTTCATTTTCAATACATGATGTAGAAAAATTTTCCAACATGGTTTTTGAAATTAACAATTTTTTAGATATGATCTCTTTTTTATTTAAAAAGTCAATGATAGAAATTATAAGAACTATTTTTTCCATTTTAAATATTCATACATATCTTAGAACATTGAATAATACTCATCCAATTTCTCAAATGATGAATTGGCATTTTCTGATTCTATTCTGTGTTTAGAAGAGTTGAATGAAAATACCTCATTAGTTAATTCCATAAATTACATGTCGTATTTCTAATTAGAATGCCCAAATTATGATTCTGATGATGAAACATAACTATATTCTTCTTAATAACTCAAATGTCCTTTATGGATTTTATATCATTATTCTTATAAATAAATTTGTCAAATTGTTTTTTTTCTTTTTATCATCATGAATACAAGGACAATCATGTCTAATATTTCCATGTTTTTTCACTCATTACATCTCACTTCATTGTAGATTATACATGAATTCAAATATCACATGATTGGAATATTAATACTTATTCTCTATTTAATGAAATTATTGAATTTTCAATAATAATTAGAAATATAACTATCTAAATCAAATATACATGAATAATTTCAATTAGATAACTCAGCTATTTGAATATATTTACACTTATATTAATCCATTGAAATTGAGACCTTTAAATCAGAATATTCATTTATAAAAAATATATTTTATCTACCTTCAGCTTACATTTCATAGTCATACAATTCCAGATTACCAAAAATCATTTATATTAAAATGTTTTACATCTATTGATTATCTGAAATCATCCAAAATATGACTCCACCTTGTTGGTAGTAGTCTATGATCATTTGAATCATGGTCTAGTTTTTTTAACATGTCTCCCACATATAGAAATTTATTTTTAATTTCACAAATTCTTTCATTCGACCATGTGATACATTAAACATTAATCATTCTAAAGGTGTCAAAATTTAGATTGGTAGCATTATATCTGAGAACCCAAACATCATCTATTTTATAACATGAAATTGGAATTTTAGTAGACATCTCATAAATTTTTTGAAAATGAGAAACCATGCTAAAATAATATTGTCCTTATCCAAGTTCTATATAATTCAAAGATCTAAAAATCAAATAGTAGTTTTCATTAGTTTATCATCCCATGTTTATGGTTCTATCATTATAAATTCAAAAGGATTCACGGATTGTAGAGAAACTTTCAAAACAAGGTTATTTAAATATATGATCATCCATGACACCAGATATCCATAATTCATATCATTAATATGATTTTATCTAACTATAGAAATTTCATAAATATTTTCAATAATTGAGACCATTAATGAAGATATATTTATTTTTAAACATGTTACCGATGTGAGATTAACAATCACAACCATTGATTCAAAATATTTCCCAATAACAATCATAATAAGACTCAAGGGAGATGGGGGTGAACTGAGTTCTTTGAAAATTTTCATCACATATAAAATTTTCTATCATTTTTTTAACTGTGTTCATTTATATTATATCATTAACCTATAGAAAAAATAATATCATTAAAAAATAATAAAATTGAGAATTAAAGTTGTTTTGGAATAGAGGTCCCAATGTCTACTCTAGCATGACTCGTATCCATGATTGTGATGTTTTTTAGGTCATTTCCCATTTCTAATGAATTCTAGTCCATTTTTTAGGGACTGAATGATCGGTTGAAAGTAGTTGAATCATGGTATAATCAAAATAACATTCAACTAGAAATATAAATGGATTTACAAAAAATATCCATCAATATTTATTTTAATATTAACACTTAAAATTAATGAAAAAAACTATAAGGATTATCTATTTTAGGTCAATATTCAAAAAACTTCTGATAGAAATGGAATATTTCCAATAGAAACAATATGAAGAGTATGTATCTCCTTGAGAGCCTGAAAAACGTACAATGTATTGACAATAAAACATTTCTAGTGAAAGAAGACATAATTATTTATTCTTTTCATAAAAAAAATATTGTGTCATTGTTTAATCATTGAGAAAAGAATTTTGTGTATTTTCCGGGTCACTACAGTTTTCATGAAAGAGTATATTTTCACTCATTACCATTGTTACTTCTCGATTGAGATACATGATTTTTCATTTATTTGAACACAAAAATCACATTATTTAAAAAAATGGACTAGTGAAACATATTTATTCCTAAAAAATTCCACATCAATAATTTTGTTAAATTAAATATATCATCCTTTCTCATATATCTAGGTATATGGATCATATTGTATTCAATTTTATCTCAAAAAAGAAATAAATAATTTTAGAATTGTATAGAATAATTGAAAATATCACTTGAGTCCTTCAATATTAACAAATATGAACTTACAACCTGACATTACCAATTTTAAGAATTGAATTGATGTATCCAAACTTCTAAACTGAAACAACATAGCTGATTTGATGTTTTGAATCCATGTAGCCAATTTTTATCATGTATCCAAATTGAATCTTGTTGGAATATTTTTCTTGTTGACAAATTTGACATATATATTGAAACACAAATCCCAATTTATTTACATATATAATTAAAAAAAACTAACATAAGTTATCAAAGCTACAAATCTTATTTCAAAACATAAAGGATTCACAAAACTTCTTTCCTCAAGAAACTAATTTACATTTTCAATTACGCACATAATAAATTCCCCACATATCTGATTACTCCATGTAACTATTTTATTTATCAAAATAATTATATTGGCGATTTCAAGATGTATTCATATGATGTTTCTATTTTATTTACATAGGTTATTGATCGATGTAGTAGTTTACACTATCTAACGAAAAAAATCAAGTAGTTGAATTTCTAAATATAGGAATTATTCATCCAAAAAATATAGAATCCCTACATCGTGAAATTAATGGATGAATTCATAAGAATCAAATAAAACCTTATAATCAAACTTATAATGTACAGTTAATAGTTACATATGATTGGTATATAACATTCCAGAACATAATGTATATGGAATGTACTAGATCAAAATTAATAGTTCAAAAACTTTATTATATGAAATAAATTAATTTTATTTTAAAAAATAATCCATTTTTCTAAATTTGTTTAAAAAAAGATAGAGAAATTAATTTTAAATTGTACAAAAATATGAAACAAAAAAGCAGGTTTCCAAGGAGAAAGTTATCATAAGTATATAAGTTTGAATAATAAAAATACAATATGAAATTGATTCCACTGACCAAAATTTTATATATTATAATATAATTTAACTACAGATAAATTAAAAGATTTATAGAAAATAATTTTAAATTTTAACTAATCTTAAAAAACGTTGTTTTTAGTAATAATTAGTATTTATCACTACTCATCATAAAATAAAATTTCATAGAAAATTTTAAAAAACTCACCCTAATATATTTTTGATATTTGTGATTTAAAAAATGTAATTTATTTCATAAAATAAATTTTATAAAAGTGAAAAAATTTACTTTTATCATAAGTGTGAAATAATTGAGTAAAAACGTTCTTTGAAAAATATAGTTTTCAAGAAAAAATTTATTTCACATTCCAATTATTATAATTTTTATTTCTTATCAAACGATATACATTTAATTAATTTTCTACATATTTAAAACCTATAATTTAATTTTTTAGTTATTATAATTCATATACATTATTATAATAGTTCGGTTATAATGATCACGATTAATTAAAAAAAATATTGATTGTGTATCGTGTTTAGTTTAATCATTGTGTTGTGTGCATTACATTATATTGAATTCATTGAATATAATTTTTTAAAAATATATCATAAAGTATCATGTTGTTATATTTTCTTCTATGCTTGGTATTATGTGTCCCAAAAGCTATCAAATATGATGTTCCCATTTTAAAATATCGAGGAGTTTTATTCCACCCCTTTAAAAAAATTACATCCTCAAAATATAACATTTATCTTGGTATAAAAGGGTTTGAAAAATTAAAATACCATTTTTGGGAACCCACATTAGAAAAAAGAAAAAAAATATCATCATTATGAGATAAAATGTTGTACAAAGGTAATCATGAATAACACATTACTATGTTTCCTGGGAGGAGAGAATAGGTAGGAAATGACAACATGGAAATGGTAGAGAATACAAATTCCATTGGATTAATAGAGAGATATATATATCATTGAACACAAAAAATTAGGTGATCTAGAAAAGGATAAGGACCTCCAAAAATTAAATATCTGATGAGTTAAAGAACCATTTTATTAATCATAAATAAGAGTACTAAGATAACATTTATGTTTCTAGATCCTTTCCTTAGAGTTGTGGAATTCCTTTACAATCTTGATTGAGAAGGCTAGAAAATATAGTGACGTGATATCAATCTATAAGCATAATATAATCATTCGGATATTGATCAATCAATTCAAACTTCATCTCTTACTTGAAGAAATGAATGTACAATATGAATTTTTTTCCACTATGTCAATATACGAGTTTATGAGGGGATTAAATCGCCTATATATCATTCTGAAGTAGTTTAAAAAACGACACCTAAATCATGTGTCGACATTCATTTAGCAGTGATTTTTCAAAACCGTCAAAGATCAATTTATAGTCTGTTTTTTAAATTTGGAGAATCATTTTGCAGTGACTTGAACATCTGTTAAATCATTTTCTGAGTAGTTTTCTTAATTATTTATTTTTTTATTTTTTAATTAATTTTCTTTGGTATTTTTATATTTTATAATTTTATAAATTTATATATTAAATTTTTTATTAATTTTTTTTATTTTCTAATTTAAATTTTATTTATTTTATAATTCTCACAAATAATTTATCATTTTTTTATTTTATTTTTTTCAATTAATTTATAAATAATTTTTTTTATATCATTATATTCTCGCAATGAAATTATTATTTATTTATGAATCTCATATTTTATTATGATGAGAATTAATAAATTTTTATTAATTTATTTATTATTATTATTAATATTATTATTTTTTGTTAATTATTATCCTAATTTATTTATTTATTATTTTAGTTTTTTATAAATTTTTATTATATTTTGTCATTCTAATTATTATTTTATTTTTTAAATTATTATATATCACTAGGCACATGCATTAACACATGCACATGCATGAAAATTCAAAATATAGAATTCCACATTTGCTTAAGATTTGAACTTCTTACATCTTGCTTATCCTCCAATGTCTACCACGTTAATAGGCTCCTCAAGTGTTGAATAAATTTATTTTAATATATATATATATATATATATATATATATTGAAAAAAATTAGACCAAACAAATTGATACAAACCGAATAATTAAAAATTAAAAATTAATAATTCAATAAAAATTGAATATTTAATTAATATGTATTTAATAATACATTAATAATAAATAAATAATAAAATAATAAAAAAATACAAAATAAAAAATAACCTTTAAACGGAAAAAATTAAAATAAATAAATCATGATTACGCAAATAAGGAAAAAATAATAAAAAATTGTCATGAACCATCCCTCAGGGCCCGCTCCGTGACTACCCCAACCCCCTTCCATAGGCCAGGGGCTGGTGACTTTCCACGAAAGGCGTATTCCCTATAAACGGGAAGGCATAGCCTTTATATCCTGTAAACACACTCATCTAAACACACAACAAGATACGAACAGAAGTAAACTGTATTGTAAAAATTGGTCTGTACTGTATGAAATAACGGCCAAAATACGAGCCCAACTGGAAATTTAAATATCTGGAATTTCAATTTTAATTTTTTTTAAATATATTTGAATTTTACGAGTCCACAGAAATTGACGGTGCGTGATTCTGAGACCCGGTGTGTCTAGAATGAATTTCCAAACTGTTTTTCGGGTACATTTGGTAAACGTGCGAGTGAGTTTTTATAAATTTTTAACTAGTGCTCGGAATTGAAATTCTTGGACACTATTTAATTCGTAGTACCGATATTCTCTTAAATAGACCTTCACCCCCACCACAGTTGGTCGAGGGTGGAAGTTATTTTTTCACTTATTCGTGAGACAATAAAATAAAATAAAATGGTGTAACATTTTATTTTTCTTTTTCTTTTTAAACACCCATGTGGATGTTTCACAAGCGGGGACTACAAAACTAAAACCTCCCATGAGAGGTTATAGAGGTGGGGACCATCTTAGGCTTAAAACCCCTTGAACCCCTTTGAACACCCTCTTAATGGGGTGAAACATCTTGTGCTCCCCCACTTAATTATGCCAACTCTATCCTTTAATTAAATAATATAAACCATAAATTAATTAATTAATCTATTTTGTAATTATTCCAAAAAAAATAATAGATAACTAATTCAATTTTGTGGGATACCTTTCATTATGGTGGAATTGGTGAGAGAAGAACTATTTGGAGAATGCTCTCCAACGAAGAACGCCAACGAGTAACATTTCCAACGATGAATGCCAATGAGGAACATCTCAAACAACGAGTGAATTAAAGATCGAGGAAATTTCGACATCACCAATGTACATCTATCCCTAATGACATCATCTCCTTCATCACGACCTCCATCAATGAACCTTCCAGGTAGAGGTTGTTATTGAATTCATTAAATTTCTTGATTAAGTTTTGCATTATTGGAAACATGGCGAATGCGGATCAACCAAAATGAGTTGATCCACGATTCATATTAAATTATAGAGTTTTATGTTCTTGATTCATGATTATGTTGATCCATTTTCTACCTCCCTAACATGGAGGGTGTGGGACAAACAAACATGGGTCGACCCCTCTATCATTCTCTTTTATTGGTGTGGTCTTCGCGATGGTAATGGAAACCAGTGCCAACGTTCGGCACTGGTGGAACACATTAACTACGGCTGGCATTGCTGCTAGTCGCGGAGAATGCGATGGGTCATGATGCCTCACCTTGGCCACAGCCGCCCGGAGGCCCTACGGCTCCGCCGCCCATGGCCCCTCCTCTCTACCCCGCAGTTCCACCACCCGCATCCCCGCCACGCTGCCTGGCGGCTCCCCTGCATAGGGCCCCGCGGCTGCACTGCACCGGCCCACTACCCCTCTTCACCTTCCCGTGGCTCTGCCACACCACGGCCCCACCACACCGCCCGGTGGATCTTCCGTCCGCAGCCCCGTCGCACTTTCTCGTGGCTCCACAGTCCACGGCCCCGCTGTGATGCCCCGCGGCTACGCCGTCCGTGGCTTTGCGTCGTCACCCTGCGGCTTCGCCGTTTGCGACCCCACTAGGCAGCCCCACAACTCCGATGTCCATGGCCACGCTGTGCCACCTTTCAACTCTGTGATCTGTGGCCAAATGGTGTCACCGCGCCGCTCCCCCCCCCCCAATTGGCCCAAATACACTGCCTTGCGGCCTCGTCGCACCCCTCACGGCCCTCCATGACCTCACGGCCTACCACGACCCCCGCGGCCATCTACGGCCCCTCGTGTCCCTCACGGCCTCCCAGAACGCCCAGAGTGGGCCGGGCAAGACCCAGCAGCTCGGGAAGGGTTGGTCTGACATGGTCTGGCTGGACCCGAATCAGTTTCGACCCTATACACTCATTTGGCCATAACATTTCAATCGTTCATCCATTTGAAGAACTGTCAACGGAACTGGAAGCCTTGGATCTATATGGTCCTTTTGAGTATACCCCACTGGAGATATAGATTAATATGGGGTACGGTAAGGTTGTATTTAGCACAAATTCAACTGGGCCCCTAAGACTAAAAAGTTAATAACTCACAGACCGAGAATCTGATGGACGCATGGTCTATCACATTGAGACCCCTATGACATGGCTATCCATTGGAATAATTCTGTTTGGAACATCATGGAATTGGAGTATCGACCAGTGGCTTGGGGAGAGGACCCTTTCATAGACTAGTGAGAATAGTGTAGGAACCCTATAGGTGGCAGTGACATAAGGAATGAATAGCGATCCTACGTGGGTGAGCACCGAGCGATCCTGTGTGGGTTAGCACCGAGCGATCCTGTGCAGCTCAGCACTGTGCGATCATGTGTGGGTCAACACTGAGAGAACCTGTGTGGGACAACACCAAGTGATCCTATGTGAGTCTGCCTCTTAACGAACTAAGATGATTCAGTAGTTATATCTAATCATCTTTACTACCGTACCTAAGATACACCTTGTGTGAACTGAGTCTGTACCTGTGTGGTACTTTCCTTCATGGTAATACCTTGGTGGTATCCCTCTATTTGGCGTACATGTGTGGTAATCTCTTTCATGGTGTTCCTTCCTTTGTGGAATAGTGAGCTTTGGGAATTTGAGTTTGACCCTGTTTTTTCCTCATGATTGATATGGGTTTACATCATAACATAGGGATATGTATGTGCATATACCTAAGCAGGGTTATTAGTTATTTTCATTCTTTTGGGTTATCATATTTGGATTTAGTGAGACCTTGAGTATCTCGGGATCCCTACTGAGTATCTTTACACTCAACCCTACACAGGCTATTCCCGCACCTCGTTGTGTTTGTTGCAGATGACAGATATCACTGACTGAGGACGAGGGTACCATGATTGGATGGTACATGAAGGTGGACCATACGGAATATGGGTATGCAGAGGTGACAAGAGGACATTGAGTGCTAAGGTGGAGATCTGTACCTTCCCTTTATGTAGGATCCTCATAGGATGACCCATTAGTCGTCTTTCTCTTTCTTCAGTTGTATTATATTTCAGTTGTACTTGTACTTTCTAGTTGGGCTTGTATTCTATCCCCTTTTACTTACTCCACTAAATCTATTTACTATTTAGTTTACCTGAGTTCGTATCTTGTTGTGTGCTTGGTTACGTGTGCTATAGGATATTAAGGCAATTCCTTCCCAGTTATAGGGAATATTCCTTTGGTGCTAGTATCAAGCACCTAGCCTATGGAAGACGGGATTGGGGTAGTCACGACATGAACCCCGGGGGATAGGTCATGAAAAATTGGTATCAGATGACATGGTTATATAGTAGAACATATGACTATGATCTTTTAATAGCAATAGTGTTATGTGTAGTGGGTGTGGTTATCAGTTTAGGGAATCCAATGTTAGTGTGGCAGCCGACGTATCTTTACACTAGGACATTGACTTCTGATTTTTGACTCAGTGTAGGAAAACATTGATTGTGTGTGTGTTTTCAAGAGTTTTCTTTGTGATCTCATCAGTCAACTCACCTGGTATAACATATTGATCGTGGCACACTTGTTTCTTTTTAGGATGCCTCCATGAAGACAGCCAGCTAGGGGTCCTAGAGTAGTAAGAACTGATAGCCCATCGAGCGATGAGGCCTCGGTGTAGGGACCTTTTCCAATAGTGGCAGCAACATAGGCACTGGCGGTACCTTTACCCATTGGGACATTGATGCCACCACCCCCAGCAGTAGAGGGTGCACACCGCTTGAGTGCATTTCATGAGTTCCAGTGCCAGGGGCCTCCCAGGTTCAGGGGAGAGATGGACCCAAAAGCGGCTGAGGATTGGCTGGAGGTTGTATTGAGTGTTTTTTGACTGGTTGGGACCCCAAATCATCTCATGGTGATCCTTGCCGCCAGCCTTCAACATGCTGCAGTAGGCAGATGGTGGAGCATGATGCTCCATGTTCACGATGAGGTGACGCTTCTCTAGGCAAACTTCAAGATACTATTTCGGGTAGAGTTTGTCCAATTGACTCTTCGCACAGTGAAAATTCAAAAGATTATTCATCTACAGTCGAGTAGCATGTCTGTGGCTCAGTACTCTGTGAGGTTCACTGACCACTCATGTTACTCCATGGATATGTTGCGAGACCCATTCTTCAGGTCCCAGACCTTCGAGCATGGGCTAATGCGAGAGATCAGGGCTTTGATGATCTCACTCAGCATCCTCATACAGGCATGAGTGTTTGAGAGAGACCTCTTAGTGGAGTGTTTTATTGATGAGCAGTCACCAGCATTGAGACCCACCACCAGTTGTCACGTAGCGGAGTCTTCTGCAGCTGGCAGTAGACAGATGTTGTAGAGTTCCACGGGGACCAGACCTATAGGTGGACGACCGTAGGATTCAGTGTCGGTTGTGTGGTGGACCCCTCAGAAGATCTATTCATGCCAGGGGCGGGGCAATGTTACACATGCGGCAGGTAGGGTCACATTTCTCATGACTGCCTAATCTGTCATACAGATTATCAACATACGTTTGAAGGACCAACATGGAAGAGAAAAATGTTTGATCGAGGCGGTCCGTATGGAGAAGGCAGACGTAGTAGAGGAGATGGTCGTGCAAATGGCGGTGGGAAACAATTTGTGATGTTACCACCACCACCACCAGAAGGTCCACCCCAACTACATGGAGTTGGTGGACAGGGGTGAGGTCAGCTCCAGGCAGCTGAGGCCTACGACCATGGAACTCTGAAGATGATACTAGGTACAATGTCTACTCCACCTTAGATGCAATACTTATAGGCATAGGTTCTACTCATTCTTTTATTACCACTGACCTCGTTCAGTGCTCGAAGATTCTGACAGAGCCTGTGGCTCGATCATTATGGGTAGAGATTCTTATGGGAGTAGATTCAATGACTACGCACTAGTGCTAGCAGTGCGAGCTTACTCAAGTAGGTGAGTGCTTCGGCTGGGATCTCATAGTAGCAGTTTTGAGGCCTTACAACGTCATCATGGGTATAGACTAGTTATCTACAGTCCATGCTCAGTTTGACTGTATTAGGCGCAAAGTGTGGTTTGTCCGCACAGATGGGACCAGGTTAACCTCCGCTGGTGAGAAGGGATACTTTGCAGCACATGATGGACTTACATGGAGGAGAGTGCAGCCCATCACTCATCAGATGGCTAGCCTTAGCCTTAGAGTGGTTTATGTGGAGAGTATGAGTTATCCTATAGTGGTGGACCAATATGCAGATGTCTTTCTTGATGATGTTCTAGTTCTACCTCCTCATAGGGAGATGGACTTTTACATTGACTTGTACCCTAGGAAGACACCGATATCTACACCAGCATAACGGATGGATCTTGCATAGCTGTGTGAGTTGTGGTTACAGATAGAGGACATACACAGGAATAGATTTATTCAGACCAGTGTTTCTCCTTGGGTAGCCCCAATTTTAATTTCCAATAAGGCCGATTGGAGTTTGAGACTTTGTGTTGACTAACAACACCTGAACTAAGTGACCGTGAAGATCACGTACCCACTTTTGAGGATTGACATCCTCTTTGATAAACTAAAATGAGAATTTTGGTTCTCAAAGATAGACCTCAGATCAGGCTATCACCAGCTTAGAGTACGAGATGAGGATGTGTAGAAGACTTTTTCCAATTGTCTGTACGACCATTACGAGTTCTTGGTTATGCCATTAGGTATGACCAATGCTCCAGCAGTGTTCATGGGACTCTTGAACATGATTTTAAGCCATACCATGATCACTTGGTAGTAGTCTTCATCAATGACATTCTGGTTTACTCGACTTGTGAGGAAGAACATGCCTACCATTGGCAGGTAGTACGAGACACACTCCAAGAGCACCAAATTTATGGAAATCTCTCGAAGTTCCACTTCTAGATCCAAGAGTTTGACTTTCTGGGACATGTTATATCAGAGGCTCGAGTTGCAGTGAATCCAGCGAAGATTGAGGCGGTACTTTCTTGGGAGCCACCTAGGAGTGTAGTGGAGGTACAAAGTTTCCAGGGTTTGGCATGTTACTATCAGAGTTTTTTGCCACATTTATCAAGAGTTGCAACACCACTTTCAGACTTTAAAAAGAAGTGAAGGACTTCATGTGGTCAGAGAGATGTCAGCTTTGTTTTCCGGACCTAAGGAAGAGGGTGGCTATTGCCCCCATATTGGGGCTTCCAGAGGTGGGGGCGTAGGGTACACAGTCTACTGCGACACATCAGGGACTTGGCTCAGATCTGTCCTGATGCAGGAGTGAGCGGTGATCGCACATGGTTCTTGACAACTGAGATATCAAGAGAAGAACTACGCTTCCCATGAACTGGAGTTATCAACAGTGGTATTCACCTTAAAGATGTGGTGACATTATTTGATGGGAGAATGCTTTACAGTCTACTCGGATCACAACAGTCTTAGGTATATCTTCTCTCATAAGGACCTGAGCCTAAGACATCGACATTTGATTGAGTTCCACTTGGACTATGACTTCGAGATAGTATATACTCAATGGAAGGGGAACGTTGTAGCAGATGAAATCAGTAGGAGATCTGGTATATAGCTTCTAGGTGAGGTGATGGATAAGTGGGCCTCTTTGAAGATATCATTTGTGGATCGAGATGGAGCAGTTTTTCATCAGTCTCTTACAGTCACCCCCCCACTTCATAAGCATGTCAGGGAGGCACAAAAAGGGGATGCTGACTGCGAGACTCGACGTGCTTAGATATTCACAAGACTTTCACATAATTGATTTCTTGAAGGTGGGGAGAATGTCATCCTTTTTAGAGGACGTATCATGGTATCAGTGTCACTTTAGGAGGAAGTGTAGAGCGAGTTCATTACATCCCCTATAGCGATACATCTAGTAGTGGTGAAGATGTACCCGGATCTTTGACGATAACAATGGTGGTCGGGAATGATGAAAGATGTAGAATCATTTGTCTCACGATGCCTCACTTGTCAGCAAGTGAAGGCAGAGCATCAGGTACCAGATGTCTTGGTTCAGCCTTTGGAGGTCCCAGAGTGGAAGTGGGATGGGATATCTGTGGACTACAGGACAGGACTTCCACATACATCTAGAGGTCATGACTTGATTTCTGTGATCGTCGACCGACCCACCAAGTCGGCCCACTTCCTACTGATCAGAGACCAGGGTTCATTATAGATCTTGAGACACCTCTATGTACAAGATATTGTGTTATTACATAGAGTACCCTTGACTATTATCTCTGATCGTGATGCACGTTTCACTTCCCGGCTAGGGAAGCAATTGCCGGAGGCTTTCGGGATGCAGCTTCATTTGAGCACTGCCTTCCATCCACAGGTGGATGGCTAGACTAAGTGGACTATATAGACCCTCGAGGACATTCTATGTGCTTTTATCCTCGAAATCGGTCGTATCCTGGAGAATTACATTCCTTTGGGGGAGTTTTCATACAACAACAACTATCAATCCACCATTACGATGGTGCCTTTTATGGCGTTGTTCGAGCGACCATGCAGATCACCATTGTGCTGGAATGACCCAGGGGAGCCTGCACTTGTGGGACTAGAGATGGTACGAGATACCATAAAGAATGTGCAGATCATCCCAGAGAGGATGAACACTACACAGAGTAGGAAAAAGTCCTATAATGAAAGGAGATAGAGACCTATGGAGTTCGAGGATGGAGACCACATCTTTCTACATGTCTATCATGGGTGTTCGATACCTATGGTGCATGCTCGTTGGTAGCATGAGAACCTCCCAAAGAGACGAAGGGAGTGGGAGGCTCAGATGCATGCTCAGTACCCCCACATGATTCTTTATTTTGAGTTGTGTCTTACGGGGATGAATAGCCCTGATGTGGGGAGAATTTAATGACCCGTATTTTCATTGTAAATTATTTTTAAAATATATGGGAGGTTTATGAGTCCGCGAAAATTGATGGTGTATGATTCCAAGGCCCGGTGTACCCGGAATGAATTTATGAACTTTTTTTCAGGTACGTTCAGTAAATGTGTGATATGGTTTCTGTAACCTTTGAACTCGTGCTAATAACTGAAATCTGAGGACACCGTTGAACTCGAAGCACAGGTAATCTCTTAAAGATGCGTTCATCTCGAACTCAGTAAGTCGAGGGTGGAAGTTAGTTTTTTTACTTATTCGAGAAAGAATAAAATAAAACAAAAAGTTTTAACATTTTTTTTCATTAGAATCTCCCATGTGGATGTTTCACAGGTGGGAACCTCTAAACTAAATCCTCCCATGAGAGGTTATCAAGGTGGGTACAACTGAGCCTAAACCTCCCATGAGAGGTTATGGTGGTGGGAACCACCTGAGGCTTCAAACCCCTTGAACCCCTTTTAAATCCTTTATAATGGGGATAAACCTCTTGAGCTCCCACACTTAATTATGCCAACTTTCCCCTTTAATTAATTAAGCCAACCCATCAATTAATTAATTAAGATATTTTGATATTATACCAAGATAAATAATAGATAATGTGTTTAGAGACCCAAAGCTTGACGTACCTAGACATTACATTACTTTTGAAGAATACTTAATACATAACAAAAACAGACACACAAGGACAGTAATAGTTTAGTGTCTTTGGAAACTCGGAATATAATATTCTAATCATGGTGAAAGATTTTCAACATCTCCCATATATATCTTCCCCTTTTTTATTATTACCTAAAACTTTTCTTTAAATCCTGGGGAAAAGAAAACATAAAAAGGGGGATCTCAAATTCTCAGTAAGGGTAAACATAGAGAACATAAAAAAATATATAAACAATTGAATTCAAAAACATGAACATAAAATCTAATCTTCAAAATCATGAGCATAAACATAAATCATGGAAGTATGTAAGGAATTTATAACAAAGGAACATAAATCATGATAAAATTTCATGGGAATAAAACATGTAATTGTGGCAACCATTAAGCACATGTTATGATTTCCATATTATCCAAGGCATTGCTTCCAATACCATCTTAGTGGACAATGTCCCTTTACGAATTGAGTTCACTCCTCGTTCCAGTCCTGTATCACTGAACCAGATTAACTTACCGTTCCAGCCATGTCTATCTCATGAGATATAAATATTTAACCAATTCATTTGAGTGAGATATAGGTCCCACCCATCTCATAATTAAATAATTCTTATGTGTGAGACAACATAAACATTAATAATTAATCATAACCCAAAGAATAAAATGGGTTTCATAAATATCATCCCATCATAACATAATCCATATAAAATAAATGTATATCATTTCATCATAAGAGAAGTGAAACCATTTAAATAATAGAGACATTGTACTTGAAACATACACATTTGAAATAATATCATCTTATATGGAAAACGGTTTTGAGAAAACACTTGAAAGAAATTCATGAGGAAAAAATCCTTTATTATTCAAAATCATTTTCTTTTCACAAAATGCCATGAAATTTTAATAGAATATGATTTTTTAAAAATATTCATGAAATATTGTAGAGTAAGATTCATGAAAATATGGTGTTATGAAACTAAACAAATACGATCTTGCGGTATAAGTTAAAAAAACATTCTCCATGAACTTTTGTCAGAAAAGTCAAAAACTTCCTCGTATGGTAAACAAAAGAAATATTCCTTTCATGACATGTGGTAAAAGACAATAATGGGTAAAAGTAATTTATACATACATAAAAACACTTTTAGAAAACAACTACATGGATGATAACAATAACTCCAGTAAATACTTACGAATAAACAATCTCGGATAAGAATGAGATTGGAATGGTTATCACTTACCTTAGGTCTGATATACTTCGTACGTATAAGAACCTCCTGTATAATGATTTTAATAATGTAATTTAATTATTAAATAATCATATTCATTGTTATGATATCATATATGGTTCACTTATGACATTATATTACCCGTTCTTTTGTAAATTCGATGTTAAAGCAGCATTTTGGGTAAAATCATTTTATTTATCGTACGTGTTTGGACTTGGTATTCTGGATATTATCATTACTTATATCATGACTTAATTAGTTAAAGAATTTAAATAATTATTTATATATCATATATATTCATTATATATATATAATAGATAGATAAATGAAATGAAATACACTGTTCATGGAGATGGTAGGCTGTACATACACATGAAAGATGTTTTCCTTATTGACTTGAATGGAAGTAAGTAGATGATATATAAATATATATATATATATATACATAAATACAATAGCTTTATCATGTCATATATTTCATTATTATTCATTATATATACTTTATAATCATTTTTGAGTGGTTAACATGGAGAATGAATCTCATCGCGTCATGGAGACGGTAATCAGTATGTCTGCACGAGCGATGATATCATTCCCATAATTATTGAATAGAATTATAGTGGATGATATAATATCTAAGAATCAGTATGATGTTTTAATAACCATATATAGTTATTATTTACACCATTATACTCATCCAAGTAAGGTGGTTGTTGAAAAACAGATTACACCATGGCGTGGAGACGATATTCCTTACGTACGCACGCGCAGTGATATCATTTTCCATATGATGGATGGAAGGTGAAATGGGGTTATTTCATATTTATTTTAACATATCAGTATATTAGTGATACTTATGTTAATACTTTATAATGAAAAAACTAAAGAAGAATATGTTGAGGAAGAAATAAAACTGGAAAGAATCGGTAGAAGAGATTACCTCTTCTTCAGCGCACCTCTTTTAAACTTCCTCATAAGGCACTAGAGTTGGTATTTTGAGGAGACCCGAACCACTATAATGTTTCTAGGGAAGTTGATAAGGTATATGGTCAGGGGTTGGACGATAATTAAAGCTAAAAATTGGGTAAAGATAATAGGGATGTGGTGCCCTTTTATAATGGAGGAGAGGGGCACTTTTGAATAAACGTAAAATATTATTTTATAATAAAGTCATATTCGGTTTATAATAGCTCTAAATTGATTTATTTCTAAGATAAAGTAGGGATGGGTCTATAACCTCTCAACAAATAAGTTTCATACAAGTTTAGGTTAATATTTTAACCTTATCATTTAGATTTAACTCTAAGTTAAATAATTTAACTTTTACCATGTCTTCTTGTTTTCTTACACTATATGGTTAATAAACATACAATAACAAGCCAAACGAACCTCAAGTGGTTAATTATTATTATATATAACCTAATCTGTGTCACATGGCAGAAAATTAAATTTTTAGGAATATAATAACTATTAATAATAGAATATTTGTTTTGAAATCTATTTTATATCAATTGTCACACTATTGTTAATTTATTTTTGTGAAAATAATAACATCATGATTAGTATAAAGAATGATAATTAAATAAATAATATAATGTCATATTAACCTAAAAAATTATTGGAATTTATAAAAAGTAACAAATTACATTTATTTTAGAATTTATAACATCAATTATGTTAATATTTCATTAATAAAGTAATTACTGCATCATCATTGACTCATTAATAAATTGAATTATTTAATGTCTTAAAATTATAAATAAAATACCATTATTTAGGAAATATTTTGATCATTCAAATTAATATTTATAGTCGAATTTATCTTATGCATAACCTTATATTAAAATTGTTTTAGTTATTAAGCATTGATTTTAACTCTTTTAACTCTTCTTTGAATTAAATAATAATAAATGACCAAATCTAATCTAAGTGGACCTAAATGATAATATTATATTCCTAAGGTTGTTTTTGGTAGAATTATACTTATCCAATGGAATTAGGACATGTTTTAGGGTAATAATAATATCATTTTTACCCTTAATTACCCTATTTACTTTTAAAAGTGGTAAAAACAAGTAAAAAAAAGTTACTATTCACCAAAAATTATTTTTACCTTATTGAACCACATTTTTACTCCGTGATATTAATCGTGTCTCTTAGATTTTTATAATTTCACTCACATAAGCGGTAAAATTATGTTTTATGTAAATTTTAATATTCTCCTAGGAGGTGGGTAAAAGACGGTGAAAAGTTAAAAAAAATTATATACCCAAAATTATTATAAAATGACTCCAATTAATTATATGGAACATATATAGGTATTATGTATCAATTATGAACTAACATAAATTTAAATAAAATAAATAATTATTTAAATAAAAAGTCGGTTTTTAAATAGTAACCTAGTATTCTCACTATTCATCAAAAATCTAAAGTTTTCATAAAAATACCAAAAATCCCCCTAGGATAATTTCGATATTCCAAACACAAAAATGATGTCCATTTTGAAAGATAAAATTTATAAAATTTCAAAAATTTGGTATTACTATTCATAACGGCTAGTTCATAATAATATTATAATAATATCTCGTTTACTGAAACTTGGTATTGCGTACTACACACGCTATCGAGGAAGGTCTTAATTGCATGTAATGCAAGCCATGTCAGGGCTGTGTGTAGTGAATTCTCTGTTTGGTGTTGCATATAACATAATCAAAACTTATTTAATTTATACATAAAAAAAATCTATACTTAATGTTGCGTTGAATAATTTCCACAAAACGAACTTGAAATTGTGTGCAACATGAGCCAGGAAAAGTGTTGTGTATATCACAAACTAATACGGTGTTGTGTATGGAACAAGATAATTTTGGTGTAGCATAAAACACAAGATATCAATGAAATAAAAATTTATATTTCTCATAAAATCACGGGGTGTTACATTCTACCCCCCTTAAAATGAATTTCGCCCTCGAAATTCGTCGGGGTTATAAATGGTTTTATACTTGAATGTTTCATTCATAGAAACCCACATCGTAAAAAAGAATACTAAAACTTAATTTTAAAAACTAATTTATGAAACATAACGGTTACCCAAATTAACTCATCAATAGGTTTCCACATAGAAGAATAGTGGTCAAAATATTGATATGGAAGAGAAATCTAACCATCAAGTTCTAATGGAGAGTGGTAGAAAACATGGCTATGAAAAATCCATCAATCAGAAAGCCATACATTTGGGATGATCTAAGTTACCATCTGATTAATCAGATATAAAGACATTAGGACAACATTTTTTGTTTTCAAGATCATTTCCCTAAAGTTGATGAATTTTTGAATTAAAATAATTCTTAATTGATTTTGGTACAATCTCACTGTTGTTTGTGCCCTGAATAATTTCCACTTAATTGCTTAATGAAATAAAGTTGAATTTGTCTTCCGTGAAGTGTTAGCAGATCATGTGATAGAATGATGGTTCATTCCATCTGTCTCAAACAAAAGGATAGCAGAAGTTCTAAAATATACGTAAGTCCATATATGCTGAGGTTAATTGTATATGATTCCAAAAATGAAATTATAATTCATCTATCATACCACATAATAAAACTATTTTCTACTAACTGGGGACTTCCTGTAGGCCAGAGGTAGGCGATAAAGGCATATTACACTTCAGTTGTAGGTTTGATTCCTGCAACCTTGTCCGATGCAATGGGTTTTCACCCGTCCAATGGGTTGTCCCTTTTTTTAAAACTACACTATTATAACATTCCAAAAATAGTATCAAAGAAAGTTTTAGCCTTAATCAATTCAATCTGATATCCAACATAATCCATTCCAACCATTAGGATTATTGGAAATACTTCTGTCCAATATTATAAAGAAAATGATTACCGGAAATATCATCAACCAAGCATGTGAATACCATCATTTATTCCCCATATATCATACGATATATCTTGTTGGTCATATTTAAAAAATGTGAATATCTTAATCATGTATTCTCTTGAAAAATGAATACCCATTGAACCATAGTGAAAACATGAATGTTGTCAAAAGTTAAATCATTCCACATTCCAAAATCCCAAAAATTATATATACTCAAACCATGATATCCCTTTTTCCTTATAAAAATCATGAGATCATTAATACTATCAAACATTTCATTATCTCATTATCGCTTCTTTATGCGCATATTAGGTGCTTTCCAAAAATATATAAATATCATTTCATGGTTACCAGTACCATTCAACATATACTTTCAATATCTTAAGGAAAAACAATAGTGTAACATCCTTAGATGTCTTTTTATTCCATAGAACCCTGAGATTACTTATACAACATTACTCTTGATAAACAAGTAATCAATCCACTACCATTATAAACCACTGACCAAGCATCATCATTTCTTTCATAAAATATATCATTTATAGTTTTTTCATCATCATCAACATAAATACAACCTATAGGACCATGTTGATTATCTTCATAAGATTTTCCCTTAGGGAATTGGTTTTCATGATGCCCGTACATTCTACATTTAAAAAATTTAACCATTTTGATGTCTTAGCAATACCATTATCCTTGTCCATGGTATTAACCGAACCTTTTACTTTTCAATTACTAGCTTTGTGTCCTTATTTTCCACACTCAAAGAATCTTCCAGTTCTTTTGAAACATTCTCACTGATGCCTCGTCCCGCATGATTTACATGAGGGAAACTGAACATTCTTTCCTCTATGATAATCATGAAACTCCATATTTCACTTATTAGATGAGTTAGGAAACTTACCAAAGTTGAGATTATTGATCATATTATGAAATTGCTGATTGGGCATAATAATGATGTTTGCACATCCAAATCCTGTTTCATTTGGATGATCATGATGAATATTATTCCATTGTCCATCATATTCTCCATTAACAAGAATCCTCATGTTTCCTTCCATTTATTAAAACCCAAAAAGAATAGTATGAGAGGAAAAACTCGTACTAGAAAAACAATATAATCAAGGTGGAGTAATTTCAATTTCTAACATCTTAGGATTAATTATATGATCATTACCATAATTCTTTTACTATAACCTATACTTATATGTAACATTAGGGACATCCCTAGATACCCCTCAGAAATATCTTATATGGATCTCACTAATGTTTTCGCGTGCTTGTTTCCAAAGTTTAACTAAACCTGTCCTTTGATACCAACTATAGAGACCCAAATGTTGACGTATATGGACATTTAATTACATTTACAGAATACTTAATACATAACAAAAACAGACACACAAGGACCATAATAGTATAGGGTCTTTGGAGACTCGGAATATAATCTTCTAATCATTGTGAATGATCTTCAATGTCTCCCATAAAGATCTTCCACTTTTGTTCTCTTACCTAAAACCTTTCTTTAAATCCTGGGTAAAAGAAAACATAAAAAGGGTGAGATCAAATACTCAGTAAGAGTATACATAGAGAACATAAAACAATCCATAAACATTTGAATTCAAAAACATGAACATAAAATCTTAACATCAAAATCTTGAGCAAATACATAAATCTTGGATGTATGTAAGGAATATATCACAAAGGAATATCAATCATGATGAAATTGCAAAGGAACAAAACATGTAATTGTGGAAACCATTAAGCACTTGTTATGATTTCCATAGTAGGAAAGGCATTGCTGCCAAGACCATCTTAGTGGACAAAGTCCCTTTCGGAATCGAGTTCACTCCACGTTCCAGTCCTGTATCACTGAACCATATTACCTTATCATTCCATCCTTGTCTATATCATTAGATATAAATCTTTACCAAATGTATTGGAGGGAGATATAGGTCCCACCCATCTCATAATTATACCATTCTTACGTGTGCCACAACATAAACATAAATCAGTCATCATAACCCAAGGAATAAAATGGGTTTCATAAACATCATTCCATCATAACATAATCCATATAAAATAAATGGATATCATTTCATCATAAGAGAAGTTAGAACTTGTAAATCATAGAGACATTATACTTGAAACAGAAACATATGAAATAATTTCATCTTAGATGGAAAATGGTTTTGATAAAACAATTGAAAAATATTCTTGAGGAAATTATCCTTTCTTATTCAAAATCATTTTCTTTTCACAAAACGCCCTGAAATTTTAAATGAAGAGGATTTTGTTGAAAATAGTCATGAAATCTTATAGATTATGCTTCATGAAAATATGGTTTTATGAAACTGTAAAAATCCATTCATGCCTTATAAGTTAAAAATAACATTCTCCTTGTACTTTTTTCGGAAAAGTCAAAAAGTTTCTCGTATGGTAAAAAAAACAAATATTCCTTTCATAACATGTGGTAAAAGTAAAAAATGGGTAAAAATTAATTTAAACATACATAAAAACACTTTTATAAAACAAGGACATGGATGATAATAATAAACCCAGTAAATTTTTATGAATAAACAATCTCATATAAGAATGAGATTGGAAAGGTTATCCCTTACCATAGGCCCGATATGCTTTTTACGTTTCCAAACATTTTGTATAATGATTTAAATAATGTAATTGAATTATTACATAATCATATTCATTGTTATGATATCATATTTGGTTCACTTATGTCTTTCTATTACCTATTCTTTTGTAAATTCCATGATAAAGCTGCGTTTTGGGTAAAATCGTTTCATTTATCATACGTGTTTTGAATTGTTATTCATGATATTATTATTACTTATGTCATTATATAATTACTTCAATAATGTAAATAATGATTTATATATCATATATATTCATTATATATATATATATAATAGAAAGATAAATGAAATACACCGTTCGTGGAGACGGTAGGCCATACATACGCATGAACGTTGTTTTCCTTTCCTTATTGACTTGAATGGAAGTAAGTAGATGACATATATATATATATACATAAATCCAGTAGCTTTATAATGTCATGTATTTCATTATTATTCATTATATATACTTTATTATCATTCTTGAGTGGTTAACATGGAGAATGAATCTCAACGCGTCGTGGAGACGGTAATCCGTATGTACGCACGAGCGATGATATCGTTCCCAAAATTATTGAATTGAATTAGAGTGGATGATATAATATATCAGAATCCTTATGATGTTATAATTACCATATATAGTTATTCTTTACACCATTATACCCATTCAAGTAAGGTGGTGGTGGAAAAACAGATTTCACACCGGCGTGGAGACAGTATTCCATATGTATGCACGCGCGGTGATTTCATTTTCTGTAGGATGGATAGAAGGTGAAATGAGGTTGTTTCATATTTAGAATAACATATCAGTATATTAGAGATACTTATGATATTACTTTATAATGAGACAACTATATATGAAGATGTTGAAGAAGAAATAAAACTTGAAAAAATCAGTAGAAGAGATTACCACTTTTTCGACGCACGTCGTTTAAGCTTCCTCTTAAGGCACTAGAATTGGTATTTTGAGGACACCATAAGCTCTATAATGTTTCTAGGAAATTTTAGAAAGGCAATGGGCAGGGTTTGATGATCTTGAAAGCTCAAAATTGTGTAACGAGGAGAGGGGGGAAGTTCCCTTTTATAAGGGTGGAGAGGGGCACTTTAAGAAAAACATAGATTATTATTTTATAATAAAGTCATATTCGGTTTATAATAGCTCCAAATTGATTTATTTCAAATATATAGAGGGTATGGGTGGAATTAATCTCATCTAATAGGTTTTAGACAAGTTTAGTTTACTATTTTAACCTTATCATTTAGATTTATCTCTAAGTTAAATAATTTAACTTTTACCTTGTCTTATTGTTTTCTTACACTACATGGTTAATAAACATACTATAACAAAGAAAACGAACCTCAAGTGGTTAATTATTAATATATAAAAACTTATATATGTCACATGGCTGAACCTTATATTTTTAGGAATAGAATACCATTTAATAATATAATATTTGTTTTGAAAACTATTTTATGTCAATTTCGACACTATTTGGTAATTGATTTTTTTCAAAATCATAACAGCATGATTAGTTCAACATAAGTTAATTAAATCAATACTATAATGTCATATTAACCTAAAAAATTATTTTAATTTCTAAAAAGTCTCAAATTTCATTTATTTGGGTATTTATAACATCAATTATGTTAATATTTCATTAATAAGGTAATTACTAAATCATCATTGCGTCAAAAATAAATTAAATTATTTAATGTATGAAAATTATAAATAAGATACCATTATGTAGGAAATATTTTTAGCTTTCAAATGAATATTTACTGTCGAATTTATCTTATGTATAATCCTATATTAAAAAAAATTTACTTATTAAACTTTGATTTTAACTCTTTTAACTCTTCATTGAATTAAATAATAATAAATGTCCTAATCTAATCCAAGTGGACCTAAAAAACAATATTATATTTCTAAGGTTGGTTTTGGTCAAATTATACTTATCTAATGGAATTAGGACATGTGTTAGGGTAATAATAATATCATTTTTACCCTTAATTACCCTATTTACTTTTTACCGTGGTAAATAAAAGTAAAAAAGTTACTATTCACAAAAAATCATTTTTATCTTATTGAACCACATTTTACTCCTTGATATTAACCATGTCTCTCGGATTTTCAAAATTCCACTCACAGAAGTAGTAAAATTAAGTTTTATGTATATTTTAAACTTCATCTAGGAGGTGGGTAAAAGACGGTGAAAAGTTAAATAAAAGTTTTATATATCCAAATTTGTTATAAAATGAAACCAATAAATTACATTGAACTTATATAGGTATTATGTATCAAATTTTACATAAAATAAATTTAAATAAAAAGTAGGTTTTTAAATAGTAACCGATTGTTTTCACTATTCATAAAAAATTGAAAGTTTTCAGAAAAATACAAAAAATTCACCTTAGGATAATTTCAATTTTCTGAATCCAAAAATTTAGTCCATTTTGAATGATAAAATTTATATAATTTCAATAATTGGATATTACTATTCATAACGGCTAGTTCATAATAATATTATAATAATATGTTAAACTCGTTATTGTGTACTACACACGCTATCTAGGAAGGTCTTGATTGCAAGTAATGGAAGCCAAGTCAGGGATGCGTGTAGTGAAAGCTCAATTTGGTGTTGCATATAACATAATCAAAACTTATTTCATTTATTCATTAAACAAAATCTATACTTAATGTTGCGTAGAATACTTTCCACAAAACAAACTTGAAATTTTGTGTTACACGAGACAAGAATAGTGTAGGGTATACAGCAAACTAATACGGTGTTGCGTATAGCACAAGATAATTTTTTTGTATCGTACAAAACAAGAAATCAATGAAATTAAAAATAAGATTTCTCATAAAATCTTGGGGTGTTACAACTTGTTCTATTATGTGGGCTACCATTCTTTTTGGTTGAATTGGGGAGAGAAGAACTATTGGGAGAAGTCTCTCCAACAAAGAACGCCATCAAGTAACATCTCCAACAACAAATTAACCGACGATCGAGGAAATTATGACATCACCGATTTCCATCTATCCCTAATGAAATAATCTCCATACTCCTGGCCTCCATCAAAGAACCTTCGAGGATGGTGTTTTTATTCAATTCATGATATTTCTCGATTAAATTCCTCGTTCTTGGAAACCATGGAGAACGTGGATCAACCAAAACGAGTTGATCTGAGATTTCTAAGAAAATATAGAGTTTGACATTTTTGATTCATGATTATGTTGAGCCACTTGTAACTTCCCTAATGCAGAGGGTGCAAGCCAAACTAACATGGCCTGACCCCTCTGATGTTCTCCTTTATTCAGGTGTTCTTCACGATGGTGACAGTGACTGGTGCTGAAGTTTTTCACCGGTGGAACACAACAATAGTGGCCGACATTGTCGTCGGTCGTGACAAAGGCGATGACGCACGATGCCACCCCGCACCCATTGCCGCCCCGCGGCCCCGACACGTTGCCCCTCGGCTCCTCCGCTCATGGCCTCATGGCTCCACCCCGCGGCGCCTTGGTCCCTGGCCCCGCCACTCCACCCCATGGCTCCACCAACCACAGCCACGCGACTCCCCCATTCCAACCCCGACTGCACCATCTTATGGCTCCGCCATCCATGACCCTGTCACACCGCATCGCGGCTCCGCCGTCTGCATCCCTGCCCTGCGACCTCCCTGCGTCCCCTCAAGGCCCACTGAGTCCTCGCGTCCTCCCACGACCCTCTACATCCTCGCGGAGACCCACAACCCATGTGTCCCTCCGTGGACACTCGCGGCCCTCGCGGCCTGCCGGACCACCCAACGCGGGCTGGGTAGGACCATGTTGGTTGGGCCGGGTCGGTCCTACCGAGTCGGACTAGACCCAAATTAGTTTTGACCCTATACGCTCATTTGGACATAACATTGGCACCGGGAATTCATTTGACGAACCGTCAGTGGTGCTAGAATCCTTGGAGCGAGACAGTCCCTATCAGTATAAACCCACATGAGATTTGGATTAAAATGGGTAACAATCCGGTTGGATCATGCATGAATCCAAACGGGTCCCCGTGACTAAAAGAATAATAACTCACAAACTAGGCGTCCAATTTACTCACCGTCTGTTTTGTTGAGGCCCCTATTACATGGCAGTCCATTGGGATAATTCTTCATGGGACATAGTATTAGTTGGAGTATCGACCAGTGGCTTTCAGAGTAGACCCTCTGGGAGACAAGCGAGCATAGTGAAGGAACCCACTAGCTGGATGTTATGTAAAGAATGAATAGCGATCCTGTGTGGGGCAGCACTGAGCGATCCTATGTGGGTCAGCAGCGAGCGATCCTCTGTGGGTCTGCACCAAGCTATCTTGTGTGGGTCAGCACTGAGCGATCCTGTGAGGGTCAACACTGAGAGATCATGTGTGGGTTTTCAACTTAACGGAGTAAGATGATTCAGTAGTTATATCCAATCATATTTAGTACCATACCAAAGATATACCTCTAGTGAGATGAGTCTTTACATGTGTGGTACTTTTCATTGTGGTAATACCTTGTTGGTGTTCTTTTGTGTGGTGTTCTGGTGTGGTACTTTCCTTCGGGGTATTCCTTAATTTGTGTAATAGTTGAGCTTTGGGCCTTTGAGTTGGACCCTCTGTTTTCCTCATGATTGAGATGGGTTTACTTGATAACTTAGGTATATGTATGGGCATATACCTAAGTGGGTTTATCAGTTGTTTTCATCATTTGTGGTTTATTCTTTGTGGATTTAGTGAGACCTTGAGGGTCTCGGTGTCCCTACTGAGTATCGTTATACTCATCCCTACACGGGCTATGCCCGCACCTCATTGTGCTTGGCGCAGATGACGGACTATGCTGATTGAGGACGAGGGTACTAGGACTGGATGGTGTCTGTAGGTGGACTATACGACGTATCGGTACACGGAGGATACAGTAGGATGCAATGTGCTGAGGAGTCAATCTGTACCAACCCTTCAAGTGGGAACCTCGAAGGACGACCTAGTAGCTACCTTTCACTTTCTTCAGATGTACTGTATTTCAGTTGTACTTGTACTTTCTAGTTGGGCTTGTATTCTGGCCCCTTTTACTTAATGCCCTCCCTCTGTTTACTATTTTGATTACTTGAGTTCATATCTTGATGTGTTCTTGGTAGCGTGTGCTTATAGGATATAAAGGCAATGTCATCCGAGTTATAGGGAACACACCTTCAGTGATAGTCGCTAGCCCCAGGCCTATGGAAGGTGGGCGTGGGGAAGTCGTTGAAGGGGCCACGAGGGACGGGCCGTGACATGAATGTAAATGGAAAATGGAATGTACAAGTAAACTGAATACCTCATTTGGAAACCCGGCAAGGATCCTACCTGAGGGTAGGTACAGCTCTCGAACGGTCGTCTCTACCGTATGACTCGTCTATGGTCCCCCTACATGCTACCACTAGTCCTAGTACCCTTGTCCTCAGTCAGTGTTGTCCATCGTCTGTAACAATCACAACATGGTATGGGCATATCCAGAGCAGGGGTGAGTGTAACGATACTCAGTTGGGACCCTGAGACCCTCATGGTCCCACAAAATCCACAAAAGATAATCCACAAAGCATTAGAACAAATAACCACTTTACTTAGGTATATTCCCATACATATTCCTATTTTATCAAGTATACATATCTAATTTATGAGGAAACTCAAGGCCATAATCGTTAGCCAATGTACAATTGTTCCATGAATAAAATAATGCCATGAAGGTAACACCACATAGATAAGTACCATAATGTAACACCACACAGAAGAATATCACAATGGTATCACCAAGAAGGTATGTACCATGAAGGTAACACCACAAAGGTAAGTACCACATAGTTAATTCCTCATAGAAAATTACCACAAAGGTATAATACCGATGGAATGTACCACAATGGAACACCACATAAAAGATTTCCACAAAGGTAACGACTCAGCTCAAACCTAGTTTAACATAGATACGTTAGTAAAGATAATTAGATGTACCTATTGAATCATCTTACTCTGATGAGAGGCAGACCCACATAGGATCCTAAATCTTCAGAACCATGTGGGACACTAATACACCATACCCAAGTAGTATCCTAGTAAAGATGTCCCACGTAGGATCTTAGAGTAGTCCCATGTGGATTCCCAGAGCAGATCCAAGTGGGACTCTCGATCATAGACCCATGTAGGATTCCAAAGCATAGAACTACATAGGATCCCCAAGAACAGACCCACATATGATCCATTTCTCATGATAATGCCATCTACATGGTTCCATCACAAAACTTGCTTCATTCCGGGAGGGTCCACTCCTCAAGCCACTGGTTGATACTCCAACTGCCATGATGTCCCACGATGAAGTATCCCAACAGACTGAAACCTGAAAGGGGTCCCAACACAATCGACAGGGCATAAATCAGATGCATGGTCTGTATGTTATAGTTCTTTTAGTCTGGAGGGCCCGGTTGGATTCGTGTCCGATCCAACCCAGCTATACCCCAACTTTATCAAAAACTCAAGTGGGGTATTTCGAAAGGACCATCTGGATCCACGTTTCCAGCACCATAGACGGTTCAAAAAACGGAAAACCATAGCTCATGATATAGCCCAATGAATGAAAACGGTCGAAGTTGGTCCGGGTCCTGTCCGACCCAGTCAGACAGACCTGGCCTGGGATGACCCGACTCGGCCCACCGGCGCGGCCTGCGGGCCCACACTGGGAATCTCACGCAGCTGGCTAGATGACCACCCTAATTCAGGCGGCGAGGTCACGCGCCGCTCCATTACCAGTGGCTTTCAGCGAGCCGACCGCCCTCCCCACACCACTGGAACACAAGGTCATGGCTACTGCACATCGGGTGGTGCAGACGTGCTCTGTCATTGTCTTCGTGAGGCTGGCCGGAGTGGCGGCCTCTACCCTTTCTCCTCCATGCCCGATGGTCTGCAAAAATTATCTGCTGTAGTGGTTTCACCACCTCCGTCTCCGCAGCCCGCCATTGTGCCATCCGCCACTCCCGAGCCCTAACAGTGCCAGTCGCCGGCACTGGTCGCCATACTCCATCACAAAGAATGCGTCAACAAGGATGATGTGGAGGGAACATGCCAGATTTGTTTTTCCTATACCCTCCATGTGAGATCGGTAGCAAGCGGCTAATGGGGACAGATTAAATCGTCAAAGAAATTTTGATGATGATCAACCAAAACACACCCCTACCTCGACGGTTCTGTTGGGGATCATCTGTGATTGAAGACGGATTGGCGTTGGTCGATTCCGAAGGATGCCTCATCCAACGACAGTGATTATTTGAAGATCCTAAATTCTTCAGTTCCTCCTTTCTGAGAGCTAATATTCCTCAAGAGGCTCCTCCAAGAACACCCTTTGCGAACGAATCCCCAATACCCATGGTTTTAACTCTTCTTCATTTAATTATAGAGGTTCATTAATTTGTGGAATTAATGAGCCTCATTAATCGTATGAAGGGTGGTTACACATTTTGGGTATCCAGAAATTTAATGTCAATCATTAAATTCCTAACCTCCCTCGGGAGGTCCCCCACTCCAGAATTCAATAAGGATGGCGGGAGAATTTAAAATAAAAATAATTTATTTTATTTAATTCTCCCTTGAAAACCCACAAGACCAACTCCCACTCCTGACTCAACTGTGTTCGAGGTAAAGACTCCATTAAGAGAATATCAGTGCTCTGAGTTAAATGATATCCTCAGAATTCTATTCTGAACACCATTTCAATACTTACAAAAACAATCTTGTACGTTTATAGAACGTACCTGAAAAAAAGTTCAGAAATTCCTTCCGGGCACACCGTGCCTCAGAATCACGCACCGTTAATATTCACCAACTCGTAATATTCCCATATAATTAAAAAAAATTAAATGCAAAATCTGAGACATTACAGAAATTAACAAAAATTAATAAATAATAAATAATAAATAATAATTTAATAATAAAATAATAGAAAATTAAAAATTAAAAAATTAAAAATTATAAGATTAATAATTAATTTATACATAATAACTATATAATAAATTAATAAATATATTTATATATTATGTTCTTGTAAAGACAGTTACATTAAACACACTCACACCACACACACAAGTTGAAAAGGCCATTCAAACCCCCCACCCCACGGGAGAGCTCACCCATCAGGCAACAATTTTTCATTACATGGACCGAATTCCCATTTAGCATGAAGCACATTACATAGCCTAAAGGCCCCCAAACTGGCCCAAAGGAACATTGAAGTATCATGCGTGCATCATAATGCATATATTACCACCTACTTGTGTGATGTGTCAGGCCTAAATCACCGCACGACTGTGAAAATTCATTTCCAACGAAATTTGAACCAGGGTCTAATGTAGGACTACATGGAGCCTTTTCCACTCGAGTAGGCCCCCATCATTAATAAATAATTAATAAATAATTTATAAATAAAAATTATATAATTAGTAAAATAATTAATAAAATTGATAAAAAAATTAATAGTATATAATAATAAATAATTATTTACTAGTAAATAAGAAATAATTTAAAAATAAATTACTATGTAAATAAATATTAAAAATAATTAATTAATTATATATTAAAAAAATAAATACGTAAATGCATAAATAAGTTAATAAATAAATAATTAAATAAGTAATAAAAAATATAATAAATAATAAATTAACAACAAATAAAAAATATTTAACAACAACTGAATATGTAAATAATTAATAACGAATGAATAATTAAATAAATAATAAATAAATAAAGATGAAAAATAAATTAATAAGAAATAAATAATAAATGAATAACAAATAAATAGCTAATAGATAATAGATAATAAATTATAAATAAATATTAAATAGTTGTTTTAGAGTAATTTGATAATAACAATAAATCGTTAAATAATAAATCAATACTAAATAAAAAAAATAAGAAATAGTTATTAAACAAATAATGATTTATGAATAAAGAAATAATAATTAACTAATATATGAATAGTTGATAAATAATAAATGATAAATAAATGATAAATAATAAATAAATAATATATGAGTAATTAATAATTAATAAATAAATTTTTTGTAGTCATTTCATTGTAATTTAATAGTAAAAATAATTCAATAATTCAATAAATCAATATGTATAAAATATTAAAATAATAAATAATAAATAATAAATCTATATAATAATTTCATAATTAATAATTATTAAATGACATAATAAAAAAATAAAAAAAAGATGTTTTTAAATATCTATAAATATATATACATATAACAAGATTTAAATAAATATATATAAACACACATTTATGTTACATTACTATAAATAAACACAGTCATATATATAAATATATATTAGTATAATAGTATATATGAAGACAAGTAAATATAAATATCTAAATATATGTATTTAATTAAACATATATAATATAATATATATAAACATAAATATGTATAAATAATTACAAAAATTTATAAATAAAAAAATATTCATATATATATATTGGATAGGAAAATATCAATGGAGGGAAAATAAAAATAATTAGAAAACAATCAAATCCATAGCAATGTAATTCAGTGGAATAAAATAAAAAACAACATAAAAATCAAATGAAGACACTCTAAAAAAAGATGAAATCTCATTGAATGTCTATGATATATATATATACATAAATTTATTTATATATATTATATAATATTATTTTATAAATATATCTTAATATAAATACTAATACAAATATATATCTATTTATCAATACACACATTTGTATAAATTAACATTATTTACATATGGGTGCATATATATTCATATTGTTTTTCTATAAATTCTTTTAAATACTACATTTCATGATAATGATTTATTTATATAAAATAAAATTTTTATGTGATGTATTCAAACATTATTATTGACATAAAACACTATATTTATATTTCTCAAATAAACATAGATATATTTACATTTATATGTATTTATGTACATATATTAGAATACAAACATAAATATAGATTGTTTTATTGATACACAACTATTAATATATAAACATTACTTGCATTGGCATATATTTATAGATAATAATTTCATATGGAAATAAAATAGAAAATTATTTATTTTAAATGTCGTTAATAAAAAATATTTATTTCCATATAGTTAATATGTTTAAAAATACATTTAAATGTATGTATTTATTTATACAAGTGACTTATTATAATTAAATATAAGATAATATTCATATTTTTAATTATAAATAAAACTAAGAGAAATGTCTAGCCAGAAGAAAATCTTCTGACCTTTTATTAAAATAATCATAATTACCAACATGGGGTGGATGCAAAAAACAAAGGGAATTAACCTAATCTGAATGACAAAAGAGTCTATAAGTCATAAAAGGACATATCATTTCCATTATCAGAGTCACTAGTAGTTTACCTATCGTATAAAGGCTTACTCTGATTAAGGACCTTTAGAATATCAGCATTGGACTTCATCTTAGAAGAGAATCTTGTGGACATAATTTTTGGTGTGTTTTAATAGTCCAGTTGTGGACTTATCTCATAAGTGGTATGAGTGAATCCCCCAGTGTCAACCACTTGTAGCTTCCCTTTTAGTATTGCATCCTTAAAAGCTACATGTCCACAGTGGCTAGGTTCCATGGGAACTACCATTCACCCTATCATCATTAGAGATATTCCCCCACTAATCAGATAATCTAGATGAATTAATTATATTCAAGATCTATTAATGAGAATAATCATCTTGTTAATAATCACATTGATTGAACATGTCATCTTGCATGTCTAAAGGATGAGAATCATTCGACTTTATGCCTCCCATCCCCCAAAATGGACTATAAGACCAACATAAATATTGTTTTTTGTAAAAAATTCAATCCCAAAAAAGATAATATGTCCCCCTAAAACATGTTTTAAATTCCATCTAATGTCAAAAAATTGGGATACCCTGATCAAAAACTCAATTTTGGTCGCCTTTTTGTACTTTTTGGCCACAAAAAACGTTACCAATGTTCCTCCAATTACTAGGATGTTGATATCACAATATGATTTGATTTTATATGTGGTAGATCCCAACTAGACACCCAGATCAAATGTAATTTCCTTATAAAGTTCAAGTTATATTTATTACTTTTCATGAATCTATAATGTTTTTTATATTATTATAAAATATTAATATAATGTGGTTTTAGTTCATTTCATATTCCTTAATTTGACTGGATTTGGTGATAAAACAGACCATCATATCCAATATTATGGTCATTAGATGCAAAAGTATGATTTCCAACATATTGAGTATTTATTTTAAGTTTTTAACTATTATAAACTCATAATTATAAATTATTTTGAAATAACACTTTATAATTATATAATTGAAAAATTAATAAACTATATATGAATGTATGTAATAAATAAAAAATCATAAATAAATAATTTGATTATAGTTTTTCCATTAATTTTGAAGATATTATTTAAAACCGCCGCTATTTGGAGGATGTTATTAAAAAAATTCTTCACGAAATTATTTTTTATAAATAATAATTAAAAAAATTAGCGATGTTATTTAAAACTGACTCTAAAATGGAAACGCTAAATCAGTTTTTCCAATGGTGATCCTAGAAGTAGTAAATTAAACAATTAATAGATCATTAACTTAATAATGTAGTGATAATTTATTCCTCTAATATAGAAATATTTTTTGAGACCATGATAATTATCACAAGTTCTCTAATAACACCCAATGTTTAACTCAACCAGTTCTATAATTAGGTATCCTGATATCTAATCTGAATTTTTTTAGTCAAATTAAACGTCTAATAATTTTAGAATACGGTTACCCAATCAAGATAATATTCCATAGATAATGTAATGTGTCTCTTAGTTCCACATTACAGAAATATAAAACCATGGTCACCATAAAATATTAATGAAAACTTGTATACTTCCAAAAAAATAAGATTGACTAAAGTTTCCATAAATCAACCCTTGTAGTAAGCTCTAACAAAGATAATATAAATCATCAATTTAATTAAAAATTTAATTGTAAAAAAAATATCCCTTAAAAAATTAATATTATCTCAACGTATTGAACATATTAGGGGTTATCCTCCCTTAATAATGTGTTTTCAAAGAGGTTTATATTTTCAATAAACTACCTTTATTGGTCATCATTACCATTCTACAGATGCTCTCAAATCTGTTATGATATAGTACTGAAGTACAGTCCTTATAAATTTAATGATTTTATAAAATCAAAACACCAATGATATAATAATCCAATTATATAATTCCTGAATAAAAATATAATCCAAATAATCATTATAGTTCATATATGGTATTAATATTATCTTGATCTTGATCACATATATTCCTTTGGGGGTACATTTATTTTATTCCTACGGAATTAATTTTCATAGTTCCCTATATCAGTTATAGTTAATTCATTGGACATTGTAAATTGTTTCATTCCCTTGGAATATTGATCATGATGTTATTTCCCCCAACACTTATTACAAAATATTATTCTCATCAAGGAATTTCCATGATTTTTTAATCCACAGATTTTAAAATTGTAGTAATATTTTCTTCCCTTATTCCCCTTATACATTTTTTCCTTCAATATTATTCCTATATGGCTTCACATTGAAAGAATATCACATATATAATCCATTACTTGTATTGATAGAAAATGATATTAAGTCTTCATATGATTAGAATTTTTATGTGACTATTTACCTTCAAAATATAATCATAATACCATTAAAGAAATAACAATTCCTACAATATAAAATATGTTAATTGATATCTTTCCCATTCATTCCACTAGGTAAAATTTCGGAACAGTGAAATATACGATATTAGATCATATAATTATGTAAGATAATGTATAATCTCAAAACAAGTGAAACACTTAACATAAATTGAAAACATTGTCAATAGATAATATCATTATCATAAACATGTTTTAATTTTTGAAGCCATTATTTTCGACTCCTTAATAATGATTTATAGATAAACGATTATTTTTTTCAAAGAATATCGTCAAGGACTATCAATAAAGGTTCAATTTAAAGGTCATTTTCATGAACTGGGCTATGATCAGTTCAAGACCAATGTTTCTATTCCCACATAATTACCCCTAGGTACATCTGTTCGAAAACCAAACCAACTTATAATGTCTAGATGTGGATGTATTTTCAAGGATAATCCATATAATCTATTCCTTACAAATAAATTCAGATGTTCTTCTATATCTATCAAGAAATTATATCATAATTTTATGTTCTCTAATGAATGTTTTGCTAAATTTAGTTCCCAAAGATTATGGTAAACTTCCTTTGATACTAACTATCGTCAACCTAACCCTAGTATCTTGGAACTAGTGTATACTTTAATATATTGTCATAAGATACAAGTAATTTTATTTTGAATGACTGATACATTTATTAGTATTTGAAAAATATTTACATACATAAAAGAATCATTACAATTGAATCCAAAAAATAACCAATGTGTTTTTTTAGAATTCCATTATTTCTTATAGAATATCCATTGATATCTATCATAAAAAACTTCATGGTATCCTGGTAAAAATATAACATAATAATTGGTTTAGATCATATTCTTAGTAATCGGATGCTTATAATAGAATCTATGAATAAATAAGTAATATCTATATGCTAAGTAAAATAACTAAATTAAATTCAATATATTCAATAACTCGAGCATAATATTGCATGAATTAATGGTGATCAAATAATTCCATATAAATAAACATATGATCTAGATAACATATCCATGAATATTCAAAATAACTTAATAATCACATCAAATATAATTAATTGTACTCATAATTATGTAACACATATTTTTGAACATCTAAAACAATATTTTGAGGTCTTCTTCCAATACATATAAATAAATTGGAAATCAATTGACCAAAACCAAAAATACATTAGATCATGAGACCTACTAAAGCACCAACGACCTATAGTGGCTCCCCACTTCACCTAATAAGTCTAATGAAGTCTTAATTAGATAGTGGTGAATAATCAAGAACATAATTATTCTAATTGAAAAACTAAAATATGAAATTTTATTACTTACCCAAATCAGTATTCATAATCATAAACCATCCCGAGTAAAAAATTTAATGGTAATAAAATTGTCCATCCCTGGTTAAATAGACCATAAACCATCTAATGAATTAATAATGATGGTATCAATACCGTATATCCTTATTGGATCATATGTAATATATAGGCTTTATATCATTGATTAATAGAAATAAAAATTAAAGAAACCTAAGAATATATTTTACGTAAAAAACATTTTCATTTTTAAAATTACAATTAAAATAATCAAAAAAAGTTTTTGAAATAACATATCATTGAATGTAAGATTCTAGAGCATGTAAAATAAGAATTAAAACATTGATTGGACATTATGGTGGAAAATCATGTTCATGGAACATACATTGAATCAACTATTCCATTTAGATATTTGGTAAATTCCACATGAGAGTTGTTTTGAAATGGAATTGCAGATTCTTTGAAAAATATTACATGAAAAGTAAAAATTGGAAAAAAATTCATAAATAAATAATTTTTATATAGATAAAATAACTATTTTTATTTTTTAAAATAATAGTTTTATATAATAATATTTTTGACTATGGAGTGATATAATCTCATATTTTCATAAAACCATATCCTCAATCATTTTATGTGTAATTACCCGAAAATTTCATGTAATTTTTTTTCAAATTATTTGGGATTTTTACAACTCTGCGAAAATTGATGGCGTGTGATTCCATGGCCCGATGTTCCCAGAAATAATTTTTGAACTTTTTTAAGGTTCGTTTAGTAAATTAATGGGAAACATTTTCTACACTTTGAACCGGTGCTCAAATTAAAAAAATGAGGGAATCGTTGAATCTAGAATGCCAAGATTCACATAGAAATGACTTAACTTCGACAGGCAAGGGTTGACCAAAAATGTTTATTTTCATATTTTTCAATAAATCTAATAAAATTATTTAATTTCTTTTATTAATTCCTCTCTGTTTTGTGGCGGATGGTGACTATGGGGGTAAGCGAAGATACGATGACTAGGCACATTAATGAAACACATGGATGACCTATATTCCACAATGTAATAGTGAATTTAATGGTGAAAAACAACGACATTGTTTCATAAATGATACAACATAACAACGCGACATCACATCATTACGGAAACATAGTTTCATTTTTCTAAAAATAGTTTGATGTGTCAGGAAAAATTAGGAGGAAGGATTTGGGGGATTCTCTATCAAAGCTCTGTCACACTACCACCCTAGCAAGGAATGATGAATAACGATGAAAACCATTCAATTGTTGGAATCCGGAATCGTCGTCGAGGCCGTAAACCCCTGAGGATGAATGTGTGGCAACAAAAATCATAAAATTTATGGGGTATATGTGATTTCATGACCCCTTTCATCCCGTTCTAGAAAAATAAAATGAAAACGGACCAACAAACTAATGGGTTGATCTGTGTCTCATCTAATCATGCACGTCGTTTTTGTGGGATCATAATCCAAGGGATTATTCTTCATTTTGTTAGTATTGAATTTTCCTCATTTTCAAAACGCCGATGTGGAGGGCACGTGTAGAAACCAACAAGGCATGGACCTTACACTAAACAATCATTTGGTACGTTCTCCATGCCAGAGAAACAAACGCGGTGACCAATTGTCACGTGTCTCCTCTGTTACTCATTGTGTCGGGCCGGCTGACCATGTCGGACCGGGCCCAGACCCAACCGGCCTCCGAAAAAAGAAACAACTGTAAATAAAGAACCGGTTGTCCATTTGACATGTTGTCATTGGCGTTGGGACCCATTTTGGGAAGCATTCCCTTTGTTATATTCCAGCGGGGCTGACCACGCCAGTCCGAAACGACATGAAATCACCCCCATTTCATTGATAGGGTTGTAACTAACAGACTCGGTGTTTGATCTACGTGATGTCTATGTTATATGACCCTTGTGAAAAGGCGGTCCTTTGGATATTATCTAAATGAGTTTTGATGCAATTTAACATGCGACCTTGGTTGGATCAAACATGAATTCTATTACGGCCTTTTAAATGATAGTGCCCATATCACCCAGATTGGGCATCCAATCACCAGGCTGTCTATCATGTCTGGACCGCTATTATTTGGCGGTCCCTTGGATATTCTTTTTTTGAGACTTTGTACGGGTTCAAAAAGGACCGATGAATTGAGGAGAGGAGTCTTCCGAAGATCAGGCATGCTTTGTGTGGGAATCTAGTGGCTGGTTATGACATGAGGAAGATGTGTGACCAATGTGGGTCACCATCAGAAACTCGGATGTTTGATGATCTAGAAGTAAGACTAATCATCCATACCTCTGCATCAGCAATGAAGACAGGTCAGTACCAACACCCAATATAGGTTATCATCTAGAAACCAATATGTGTTATCATTAACAACCAATATGTTTAACATCTAGCTACCAAAACGGGTCAGCATACAATAACCTAGATGGGTAAATGATTGAGAAGATGCTTCCAGAGGATCATACATGATGGATAAGCACATTGCATGAGTTCCAAAGATAGATGCCTCCGAGGTTTCAAGGTGAGATGGACCCCTAAGAAGTCGAGGACTAGACTGTGGTGGTTTCACTGGTCATTCACTTAGTAGAAACACCCACTGAGGAGTTGGAGATATTGGCTTCTAGGCCTTCTTCAGGGCTCCACATGAAGATGGTGGAGCTTGATGCTCCTGGTAAATTAAATGATGACCCTCACCTAGCCAGACATTGAGGGAATTTTCACGGCGGAGTTCGTTCCAGCGACACTACGCCCTGTTCATATTCAAGAGCTGATGCATCTACAATACGACAGCCAGATTGTGGCCCAGTACTCATCGTGGTTTACTGACTTATCCTTATACTCCACCAACATGGTATGAGACCCAATCATCACGGCCCATAACATTGAGAAGGGTATTTGATGAGAGATCAATGTTGCAACAGTTTCTCTCTGCATCCCTACACGGTATAAAGTGCTATAGTGAGATCTGCTGATTTAGAGCTTCCTTGCTAAGCGGGCAAAGACAGTGAGTGACCATACCAGACAACGGGTAGTAGATTTATCTGGAATGGGAAGTAGATAAACGACACAGAAGCCCAAGATGGCTAGAACATATAGAGGGAAACCCCGGGTTGTAGGGTATGTGGTTCGAGGATCGAGAGGCCATAGGAGATACCTGTGAGGAATGATATGGGTTTTCTATGGGGGATAGGATCTCATAGATCATGACTGTCTGACTCCATGCATGGATGATAGACAGATGGTGGAGGGGCCATCGAGGCAGTAGCAGGGGCTGGATCATGAGTGATAGCCTGGTGGTGGACGAGGCTGGGGAGTAGGACATGAAACATTAGGTGGTCAGGGTAACAAGGCACTACCACCATCACCCCAAGGTGTTAAAACACGAGATTAGGGAGTTGGTGAATGAGAAGAATCCCAACTACTAGTAGTTGAGGCTGACGATCTTGATGTCCCTAAGATGATATGAAGTATGATCTATATATTCTATACCTTGTAATCAGTGCTTATTGACACATTGCATAGCCACTATATCCTTTCTACAGACTTAGTTCAGTAGTATGAGATTCTGACTGAGCCTTTAGTTTTACCTTTTCATTTGGATACTCCTACAAGAGGAGATTCATTGGTCACACATTGGTGCACACCGTATGATCTTACTCTCTAAGGAGAGTGTTTTATATGGTATATTCTATTTGTAGCGTTGAATCCCTAAGACGTCATTCTTGGCATGGATGGGCTATCATTAGTTCGCACATAGATTAATCGCTTGATACATATAGTGCGATGTACACACAGAGATGGAGTCCAGTTTTCCTTTATTGGTGACAAGGAAAATATGGCAGGACGAGATGGAATGGTTCTTAGTAGGGTAAAACCGATTACATATTAGCTGGCTTGTATGACCTTTGGAAAGGTGGATGATGCGAGTCTACCATTCCTAGTGGTGGTGGACGAGTATGAGAACGTCTTTCCGAATGATTTACGAAAACTACCTCCTTATAGAGAGGTAGACTTTTGAATTGACTTGTACCCAGGTACATCACTGATATCTGCACCAGCATATCGGATGGCCCCTGCAGAGCTTTGGGAGCTGAGTGTACAGTTAGAGGAATTACAGAAAATGGATTCGTAAGGCCCATTGTTTCTCCAAGGGTATCCCCAGTGTTGTTTTACAAGGACAAAGAAAGAATTTTGAGGTTATGCAAGGACATATTGCGCCTAAACCAGGTGACTAGGAAGAATAAGAATCCTATGAAATGAATTGATGATCTATTTGATCAGTTGAAAGGAGTGAAGATGTTCTCAGTGACATACCATAGATTTGGATATCATCAACTTAGTGTATGAAATAAGGATATATCAAAGAAAACCTTAAGTTGTTGGTATGGGAATTATGAGTTCTCGGTGATGCCTTCCGGCGTGACCAACACTCCAGCAGTGTTCATGGGGATCATGAATAGGATCATTTAGCCATAAGTCAATCACTTTGTGGTGGTATTCATCAATGTCATCTTGGTGTACTCAGTGTCTTAGGAAGATCACATTATAGACTTGAGGATAGTTCTAGACACACTCTGGGTGCACTAGTTATATGTGAAGCTCTCGAAGTGTGAGTTTTGGATATAGAAGGTCCACCTCATGGGACACATCATCTTAGAGGATCGATTTTCAGTGAATCCAGGAAATATTGAGGTAGTACTTGCTTGGTATCCACCCAAGAGTGTTACTAAGGTGCGGAGCTTCCTCAGGGTTGTAGAATCCTATCAGAGGTTCGTAACTGATTTCTCCGGAGTAGCAGCACTAATGAATTACTTGATAAAGAAGGGGAAACTCTTCTTGTGTTCAGATACAAGACAGCAGAGCTTTCAACAGCTGAGGAAAAGCTTTACCATTAGCCCCATAACATGGTTAATGGAGGAGGGAACTGACTACATGGTTTACATTAATGCATCAGTGGTCAGACATGGCTGCGTCTTAATGCAGGGTGGGGTAGTGATTTCCTAGGGATCAGGACATATGAGGCCTCCTGAGTAGAAGTATGAATCTCACGACTTGGAGTTGAAAATATTATTCATCCCAATAACCATTGGGATACACTACTTGATGGGTGAGAAGTTCATTGTTTACTTTGAACACAAGAATCTCAGATATATCTTGACATAGAAAGATATGAATCTAATACATTATGGTTGGATAGAGTTCCTCCAGGACTATGACATTGAGATAGTCTCTACTGTTGGGAAGGGGAACATAGTGGAAGATGCAATTAGCTGGAGATCATCTTCACAGCTACTAATGGAGGCTTCAGAGCAGTTGGCCACACATTAGATATCCTCAGTCCATGCACCTGACAGACATTCTCAAGGTGGGGAGCACACTATCCTTTTCAGAGGGAGTACATTTATACCAGTGGTTCTATGAGAGGAGTTTCTATGGGAGTTCTATAAATCCCCCTTGGAAGTAAATCTATGCATGATGAAGATTTATCAGGACCTCGAACACCAGTACGGGTGGCCATGGATGAATAATTTTGTGGAAGAGTTTGTTTCTAGATTCCCCGCATTCCAGCAAGTGAAGGTTGAGAACTATGTTCCAGTAGTCTTAACCCGACCCCTTGAGTTACCAAAGTGGATGTGGGAAGGGATATCAATGGACTTCTCGATGGGGTTACCACATATGTCCAAATGGAACGATACCATCTGGGTGATCATTCATTGACTAAAAAATTGTCGGCCCAATTCCTTGCTATTCAAGTGAAGGGTTCGATATAGTTCTTGAGACATATCTACATTCATGATATCGTGCGACTTCATGGGGTACCTTAGATGATAGTCTTAGACAATGATAGACACTTCACATCCTAGTTTTGGAAAGGGTTGCTGGAATCTTTCAAGACACATCTTTGCTTGAGCACATCTTTTCACCCGTAGACATATGGTCAGACTGAGCGGACCATCCAGACCATGGGGGAAATGCTTCGTGCATGTGTCCTAGATTTTTTTTGTATTTGGGAAGATCACCTACCGTTGGTGTAGTTTTTGTACAACAACAACTATCAATTGAACATTGGTATGTCCCCTTTTTAGGAATTGTACCGACAACTATGCATACCACCCTTGTGTTGGGCGAACCTATGAGAGATAGCACTTATGGGCTTAGAGATGGTATATGCCGCCACTATGAAGGTGGAGGTCATTCAAGAGCATATGAAGACTGCACAGAGCTAACATATGTCCTATGATGAATGGTGACATAGACCACAGCAGTCCCAGGAGGGGGACCACGTATTCTTGCAATTATTCCCTCAACCGGGACTACAAATATTTGGTGGAGGTGGAAAACACTTACCATGGTTTATCAGACCATTTATGATAATTCAGAGGATTGGAAAGTTGGAATACTTCATGGCACTGCTATCACAGTCTGAGAGGGTTCACAATTTCTTCCACGTATACCTGCTGAGGAGATACGTGCATGACCATTCTAACGTCATGGACCATGAAGAGCTAGTGATTGAAGACGAGGAATATTTTGCGGTTTACCCAGTATAGATAGAGGATCAGTAGGATTAGATCCTTCGTGGGTGGTTGATTCCTCTGGTGCGTGTTCTGTGGTAGCACTGGAATCTCAAGGAGAGAACATGGGAGTGAGATGCTCATATGCATGCCCCGTACCCCTCTTTGTTTGTGTATCCTTGTTTGGATTTCTGGGAAGTAAATCTCTAATGTGGGGAAAGTGTAAATACGCAAAAATTCGATGTATTTTTTAAAAAATAATTTGGGATTTTTACGAGTCTGTGAAAATTGACAGAGTGTTATTCCAAGCCCCGGTGTGCCTGAAATGATTTTTTGTTTTTTTATGGTACATTTAGTAAACACGTGGGCGGTGTTTTATATCTCTTCAACTATTTCTCAGACTAAAAACACGAGGGTACCATTGAATCCTAAATGTCGGGATTCACCTAGAAATGACTTAACATCGTCCGTCGAGTGACGGGTGAAAAAGTAAATTTTTGGACTTTTCTAGAAAAATAATAAAAGAATTTAAAAGAATTATTTTATTCTTTTCTCTCTGATTCATGGAGGATTGCTATGCTATAGGGAAAAAACAATGTGGAGATGGGGAACAATATTTAAACACATGGATGATCTATATTCCACAAGGTAATAGTGAATTCAATTGTTCAAAACAACGACACTATTTCATAAATGAAACAACATAATGACACGATATCACGTCATTATGGAAACTCTTAACTGTGGTTTTATAAATAGATTGATGTCTGAGGAAGAAAATGAAGATGGATTTTGGGATTCTGAGGTGAAGATCTGACACACTTCCACTCTAGCGAAGAACGACAAATGAAAAATAATGAATTTTGAAGGACGGAACCAGGAAGGATCATCGACATCATAAACCCACGAGGGTGAACGTGTGACAAAGCATGTCATAAAAGGTAGGCGGTTTATGTGCTTTTATGTTCCCTCTTTTCTTTTTCCTGTAAAATATAACAAACACAGACATACCAACTAATGGGTTTTCCACGTCTCATATAATCAGGTGGGTGGTTGTTGTGGGTTCTTAAATATGGGGATTATTCTTTATTTTGTTATTATTAATTTTTCTCCTATTTGAAATACTAACTCGGAGGGGTAGGGCTGAAACGAACATGGCCCGGACCCTCTGCTAAGATGGTAGGTGGTGATTTATTCGTGGATGAACAATGAACGTGACAACAAAGAATTTGAGGGATGAAAAAATTGGTGGAATTCAGGTGACCTGTATAAAAAATTGTCTACACACCATGATGGTGGTGGACAGAGGAGAAACGTGGAAAACAGCCATGGGCGGTGGAAGGTGGTACACTGTCATGCACTGCAGTGGCCAGAGGCAGCCGGCCCGAGCCAGTTGCGTGGGAGATGGGTGGCGCATGCATGCCCCATCAGCGGTAGAATCCAAGACCAGTGGGCCATGGAAGGAGTGTGAGTCGCGGCCTTGTATTAGCGGGGCTAGGTGGGTGAAGTGGTCTTCCATCAGTTGATCTGAGCCAGTTGTGGTCCAGAATCGTAGCCTAGTGGGCCAGCATGGGGGGCCGAGCCCAAACCGGCGAGCTAGGACAACAGCGGCCCAAGCCCATAAACCAGTCGAGGAAACCCCGAAGGGCAGGACCCAATGAACTGGGCTAACCCATAATAGTCCGGACACTGGAGAGTTTAGGTAGACCCTGGGACCCATTGTGTCGGACCAGGCCCAGACCCAACTGGCCCTCGATTAAAGAAACACTCATAACTGACAAACCGTTTGTCCATTTGACATGCCATTAGTGGAATTTGGGACCCTTTTCGGAAGGGGTCCCTTTGGCATATTCTGGCGGGCCAAAAACGAAGTTGGCTGACCTAGGTGTGATCACTCCAATTTCATGGAAAAGGGTGTAACTAACATATTGTTCATTTGATCAATGTGCCAATGGTGGCATAGGACCCTTGTGATAGGGCTGTCCTTTCGATAAACTTTAAGCGAGTTTTGACAGAGTTTGATATGTGACCTGGGTTGGATAAGTCTTGAATCTAACTGAGCCTTTTTTTATAAAAGTCCCCATATCTCAAATACCGGGTGTCCGATCGATGTGTCATATGTCATGTTGGAACGACTATGACGGGGCGGTCCCTTGGGTATTCTATCAACGGGACTTTGTAACGGTTGAAAAAAGACTGATGGATTGAGGAAAAGAGTCTTCTGAAGATTAGGCGTGCTTCATGCAGGAATCTAGTGGCTGGCAGTGAAATGATGAAGAAGAGCGACCAATGAGGGTCAGAATCAGGAACTCCAATGTGGGGTGATCTAGTAGTACGACAAATCATCACTAAATCTGCATAAACAAACAAGACTGGTTAGCACGAGCATCCAATATGGGTCAACATCTAACTACCAATACAATTCCGCACCAACGACCAATATGGGTCAGCATCAAGCGACCAATACAGGTCATCATACATTGAACTAGATGGGTCGGCAGTAGAGTTACTATGAATATGATGATCTGGTTTTACAACTCGACATCACTATCACAGTAAACTTGAAGTTATACCATTACAGTGAGTTGTCTCTTTTTCATTGTGATTCATGATTTAGATCATGCTCGTGATATTACCTTTTGTTATTTCTTGTGATTTTTTCCTTTGTAGATTACTAAGAGACCATCAGTGGTTTTGCGGTCCTAATTGGGTATTGTTCTAATCACCCATGTACAAGCTCTGCCAGCACTTGTGTGTCTGGTGTAGACTACTAATGCACCGAAGCAGACTTTGGAGGTTCATGTCTTGGAGGAGCATGGTGCGACTGGAGAAGTCATGATCTTCTTCTTCAACATCAAACTAATATCCACTATCCTCCAGGTAGATCTCTATGGAAGACACGATAGTTGATTACTTTTCTTCAGTTTCTAGTGCTTGTATTCCAGCCCATTATTTTCAGTTTACTATTGTACTTGTGGTTGTAAATTACACTAATGGTTGTACCTTATATTTGTTTGTTGTTAATTTAGTTTCCCTTTTTGAGTGTCTATAGATCTCTAGGGAAATTCCATCCCATTTTGGGGAAATCCTTCAGGTTCTAGTCGCCAACCCCTAGCCCATGGAAGGTGGGCTTAGGGTGGTCGTGTCCAGGCACCTTAGGATATGTCAAGAGATTACATTCATATATTTGAAAAATGATACTTATAAATGAAAAACTCAATTAATTATACATGTATAAGATAATATATTCATTTTATGAAAGAAATATCATATAATTCCCCAACAGGAGACTTAAAACAAATATAATCCGGAATATTCATGGGATTTTGAAATTAACACTTACAACATAGTGACTATTGAATTGTAATCCCCATAAATAAAATGAAACAAATTGAACATTTAAAATAAATGAATTTGAATATATTCATGATATTAAAAATCAATTTGGGGGTATATATAGAACACATATATTATATGTTGTGATAATGGTATATGTCTCAAGAAAGTAAAAGTGAGACAATAAGTCATTACCCATGTATGATTTCATTTGTATATGTCTATATCTCATGTATCATGGTATTAAGAAAATTATTAATTAATATAAAACCATATTCATATTTATAATACCACACACGATGCTCTTATAAAAATTTACACCCCTTATGATAATAATATTTCATTATTTTTATTGTTTATGGTGTTAAATAACTTTTTATCTCATGAATTTTTTTGAAGGCTAGAATTGTTGTGAATAAGATATATATATATATATATATCAAATACATAATAAAAATAATGTCATAAAATTTTAATTCACTCTATATATAAATTTTTATTATGATTTAGGAATGTTGGACATAGAAAATTAATCAAACCAGTTTTTTGTGACAGTAGCATGTACGCACACACAAGCAACAATATCATTTCCTTTACGAGTGAAAGGGTAAGGATATGGGTGATTTACTAATTTTTAGGAGACAATATTGTCACATGAATATCACTTATAATTTTTAATTTTATCCTTATTACATACAACGAAATCTGTAAGGGAAAAATAAATCTAATCGCTACATATGGAGGCAGTCCACTAACCATTGGCCTTACATTTAATTGGAGAATTGATGTTGTTTTGGATTTAATATCATATCTCCCGATCCTACTAAATAAAAATAGAACTTTCTTCTATATTACATGTGATTATAGTCTCTTTGTGCTAGTTTCCACTATACTGCCTATTGAAGGTGGGTATCAGGGGCCATTATCTATCCTTAAACTAGAGGAAGGAAGGGTTTGGAATTATGTTATGTGTTCTCTCATCTTGGTAATCATGGGTCGTGATAGATATTTTTTATGGGTGGCTTGAGAAAAACATCATTATGGGTGTGATGATGTGATGGGATAGAGTTCTCTTTTATAATTGGGGAAAGAAAACTCCCTTGGAAACTACTTCAAATTTTCCCAAAAAATATGAAATGTAAATAATTTCCCATTCCAATAGTTTTAAAATAATCATAGATTCAAATTTTAGATATTATAAGGTGAAAATATTTCATCAAAATAGGACTTTTACAAGTTTGTAGGCCATTTTAACCATTATATTCTTTATTTAACCCATTGTTAAACCCATATTTTCCTTAACCATTACAATTAATTATTAATACATCGACTATTCATTCTATTCGAAAATTTTATTGATTTAATTAGATATTATAAATCATTTGTTTTAAATTTTGAAACCATTTTTCTTTATTTAATTCAAAAAATTATTATAATTCAAAATAAATTATACTCATGCAGATGATGAAAAAACATGTTTAAAACAAGAAAATTATCATAAGAATATATGGTTTTATTATCAAAATTTAATATTAATTTTATTAAACTTTCCATTTTTATTGTTATAAAATATTTCTACTATTACATTAAATAAAATTTAAAAAATATTTTAAATTTTTAAATAATTTTAAAAAGGATGGTTTTGGTAAAAGTTTGTACTTTTCATTATTTATCAAAAAAGAAAAATACTTTGAAAAATAAAAAAATCACATGATTCTAATTTTTTATGATGATTTAAAAAATGGAGTTACCTTTTTCAAATATATTCTCTAATGATGAAAAAAAATTAATTTTATCATAATTGTGCATGAATCAACAAAATTGTTTTCTTAGAAAAGTTTAGTTTTAGGAACACATTTCTTCTACTTTCGAATGATTCTTAATTTATTTTAAATCAATAGATATATAATTACATTATTTTATAATCATGTTAATGATACAATTTCATAATTTACATAGTACTATAATTAATATCATGTTTTACAACTAGGATATAAATTTAATTAATAAATTATAATATTTTAACTGACTATCATGTTTTGTTTAAACCCAATGATATATGAATCATATGGCATTGAAGATATTGGACATAGTGTGGATGAATTATTTTTGAATGACATATGGTGTTATATTTTCCCTTAATTATTGTATGGTATGACATACATGATATCCAACATGATGAATAGTTTTTTAAAACTCAGGGTGTTACAATGGTAGCTACTGATAATTTCCCATCAGAACATAAATTATGGATAGACTCTAAAAAATAATTAATAAATTTTTCCCAGGGGGATGGTTTTTAGGGAATAAAAAGAATGAAACTATGTTGATCATGATAAACCATGGACTCATTTTAAAATATGTTTGGAGGACATGGAATTTACATTAACTTTTCAAGTGGTGGAATTCAGAATAATGGTGTTGGTTAATTAATGGAAAATGAATGAATAATCATAAATTAAATAATTAATGATAATCATGTAATTTAATGTATCTCTTTAAATAACTCTGTTCTTATGGGATATGTAGTCCCTATACGTGGAATCCATGTCTCTGAGTGACTACAATTTTGGACGAGTCTAGGACTGGGTTATTCCCATAAAATGGATGTGATATATATTTTATCTTATGAATTATTTGATTTCATATGCGGTGAAAACAATTTTTGATAGGGTTACTAAAACTATGCGGAATCTAGGAGGGTATTTTCCCTAACATCCCAGTGGGAGGATAAATGGTTGATTTCCCCATCTGGCCCACTCTCATCTATTAGTTGTTAGATGTGCTGGTATGTACAATGGTTAGATTCTCAGCATATGTGCATATTTGAATGTCATATATTTTTTTATTTTACACGCATTTATCAAATTATATATTATCTGAAATATTATTATAGGTATTAAGTGCATTGGATATGATTGGTTTAGTTACTTACTCGATATATAGGCAATGTTGGCAATAGGTATTAGAACAGGTGCATGATATACATTATATGGGCTGTAGTGACTCACAAAAACTATTTGTTTACAATATATATATATATATATATATTAATAGATTAGATTATGTGATTATGTGATGTATTAGGTGATTTTTTGTGATTACATTGCTCAATTTCTATGAGCTCTCTTATTTTTGGAGATAAATAGCTCATGATGTGCAACGTTGTGGAAAAGTGGAAAATGGGTGGGGATGTAGTAGAGGGGTACCATTGATGTTTTATTTCTAAATTATATTATCTATTGTATAAAATACAAATGGAGAGTTATCCATTTCGAGGCATGAAATATAGTATATATTTTTGGGAAACGAGTTAGTTTCACATTTTTTTCACTATGTTTTAGCATCCTATCATTATCTATTATAGGAGAGGATCTGGGGATGTTCATTATGTGTTTACATTAATGTTCACCCAATATATATATATATATATAAAGAATTTTCAGCATAGAAAGGGAGAAAAGAGATAGGGATTGATATTACATGATCATGGTTTTTAAGAATCATTATGGGATTCTTGATAAATTTCATCTTTTCCTTTTGATACATATAGATTTCCATTTTACTATTTAGTAATATTTAAAATTTAATGTATGATCTTGGGATTTACGTTAATAAAAAATATGGTATTTAGTGGTGTATCTATATAATATAACTCTCTCTTATTCTTGTTATATTAGAGGACAATGTATCATATTTGTATGTTTATTATACCCTCAGTGTTAGTATCCTACATAATTCTATCTGGAGAGGAGAATTAGGCTGTCACGATCTCCCTTATATAGTTTCCAGCCCTTAAATGGTACTTATTTGGATGTGGGGATCATTTAATAGTCGTATCATAGGTCTAGGTTTAAGGGAGAATATGGAGATTAGAGTTGAGAAAATGTAATAGGGAACTTGTGCGTTTGAATATAGTTTCACCTATGTCTTGTGGGAAATTGAAACAAGGGAGACAGGATGACCCATATGTATTATGGAAAACTATGATCTCTTTTACTCACCATTATGTTTACAAACCCATCTATATTAGGAGATTCATATTTTAGGGTATAAAACATGGGAATGTTCAATAATAATTTTTTTGTTCCAATTTTTTAAATGTGTTGACAATGTGATAGGTTAAGATCTTAAAAAAGATAATAAAATAATTAATTAATAAATGTTATATATTACATATTCTAGGATTATCATGTCTATACATTTTTTACTCATGTTAATATGGATCTAGGTCGACATCCAAATTAGTGTCACACTGAAGATGATCCATAAGATGTGTTAATAGATCAAGGAAGAGTGGAGGTCGATGATAGTTACACATGAAGGAAGACACTATTAGAATTTTAGAACTAGAGTATATATAAGTATTACTGATTTATTTCAAACATATTCATAGAATATTAGTTTGACAACGTTGATATGGATTTCAGTCTAATATGTTCTCAGAATGAGAAATATATTTCCTTGTCTCTTGTAATGCTACATGTGGCAATGAGGTATTGGTTGATCTTATATCCCTTGGGGATCATGAAAATTCAAGAGTATCATTGGAGAATTTATGATTCGGGTTCCAAGCATGGTTTGGATGTTTAACCATGATGGATTCCATTCTCCATCATTTTCCTACCCATTGAATGTGGATTTCCTGATTATGAGAGTTCCAGATCCATTTTAGGACCTTTATGAAATATATTTAAAGCTATATTCATATGAGGAGGTTGGGGTTTGAATTTTGAGGTGGATTTGTGTCCTGATAATATGTTTCAGGGGAATCTATTTATTCGTATGATGTATCAATAGGTTCTAGAAAGAGTATGTGTTATTGAAATGATGATGGACCGAACATGATAATCTTGATTGGGGATACATCAGGATTTCTCATGAAGTAAATTTATTGTATGGGGTTCCCATTTATCATGAAATAGGTGTTTTTGATTAGATGGACGTAGGTCCCTGCCCTCCCCATATCATTTCACATGGGAGGATGCTCATTGACTTATTCCAAGTGATCATATGAATATGATTTATTTAGAGGAGGAGATGATAAATAATGAGACTTCAAAACATTTTTGATCCATATCTGTGTGAATGGTGTTCCACATTCTGTTACTCCATTGAATTATTTTCATAAATGGATGCATTAGTAGGGTGTTCATGTCAGGGATTAGTAGATAAGAGATGGGGTATGAATATTATATCCTCAAGATGGTCCTAATCCTTAGATAGAAGATAAAAAATATAGAGGTGTTCATAATCATTTTCAGAGAGGTAGTGGTGAAGGTCAAGCCTAGATTTATGCTTTATCATTGTCGTCCTCTGGTGAGTTATACATCCTTCTATGTAGTATTTTATTTTTTTCTATATAGGTGCATTCATTGATAGATTCGAAAGATAAATATTCCATTATATAAACTACCATCATCTATGCATTGGAAGCTTATGTATAGTATCTTCCAGTTCCCCTTATATTGACTATTCTAGTTAGATGTCTTGCTAACTTTTAATAACTATGTAGATACTATGAAGTTGTTATTTCAAAGAACTACTATTGGGGAAACTTCATTTTTTTACCGATATAAACATATGAAATCATCCTCAATTAAAATTTCTCTTATTTAGTTATAGATATAAGAAATTTCTCCATGAGGCATGACTTGTTCTAAATGATGATGGAGAACCACTAATGTTTTTTGGTTAGAGAGACCCTAAAATGGGTTGTAGAAGTGTTCCAACAATGACATATTTGATAGACGCGGTGTTGCTATGTTTGTTGGTGGATTAGTAGTCAGTGTTTTCAATGGTTGTGGAAGAGTAAACTTATGTTTTTTTATTGTAGATTTTATTATTACCACCATGACGAGAGATCATGTTTGGGATAGATATATATTAATTCTTGTTTCATATATTTATATATCCATATAATATGGCGCCTTTTGAGTTGTGAGATCTATGAATACATCTCGATGATTTGTTGTATTGAGGTTTTGTTCAGCCATGTGTGTGACTATAGAGTTTTCCAGTTTTCTACATGATGAAGTCAATAATGGATTTAATATTATATAAATTATCATCACTTGAAATGGGTGATGGTGATGAATCATTGTCCACATCCATAAATTCATGATTAAATTGATCAACTAAAGGTAAAATGTTCTTTCTCAAATATCAATCTATATTCTGAATATTCTCATATGGGGGTGAAGGATGAGGTTAATTTGAAGGCTTCCTTCAACAATCAGCAAGGGAATTATGAGTTTGGTGTAATTTTCTTTTGTGTGAAAAATCATAAGACACGTTCATAGGGTTTATGAGCATTATCTGTAGAGACCCAAAGCTTGACGTACATGGACATTACATTACTTTTGCGGAATACTTAATACATAACAAAAACTGACACGCAAGGACCGTAATAGTTTAGTGTCTTTAGAAACTCGGAACGTAATCCTCTAATCGTGGTGAATGATCTTCAAAATCTCCCATAAAGATCTTCCACTTTTTGATTCCTTACCTAAAACCTTTCATTTGATCCTAGGGGAAAATGAAACATAAAAAGGGTGAGATCAAATGCTCAGTAAGGGTAAGCATGGATAAAATAAAACATATCAAATACTTTTGAACTTAAAAACATGAACATAATGTTTAAATGTCAAAATCTTGAGCAACAACATAAAACATGGAAGTACAAAAGGCATAGATCATAATGGAACATAAAACATGATAAAATATCATGGGAATAAAACATGTAATTGTGGCATCCATTAAGCACATGTAATGATTTCCATAGTAGCCAAGTCATTGCTTCCAAGACCATCTTAGTGGACAAAGTCCCATTCTGAATAGAGTTCACTCCTCGTTTCAGTCCTGTAACACTGAACCGGATTAACTTACCGTTCCAGCCATGTCTATCTCATGAGATATAAAATCTTTACCCAATGCATTGGAGGGAGATATAGGTCCCACCCATGTCATAATGAAATCATTATTACTTGTGCCACAAAATAAACATACATCTTTCATAGTAACCCAATAAATAAAATGGGTTTCATAAACATCATCCCATAATCACATAATCCATATAAAAGAAATGGATATCATTTCATAATAATAAAAGTGAAACCATGTAAATCATATAGACTTTGTACTTGAAACATACACATATGAAATAATGTCATCTTAGATGGAAAAAGGTTTTGATAAGACACATGAAATGAATTCTTGATGAAAATATCCTTTCATCTTCAAAATCAATTTCTTTTCCCAAAACGTCATGATATTTTAAAAGAAAGTTATTTTGTTGAAAATAGTCATGAAATATTTTGGAGGAAGCTTCATGAAAATACGGCGTTATAAAACCGTAAAAATCATTTCATTCCGTATAAGTAAAAAAACATTCTTCTCTTACCTTGGACGGAAAAGTCAAAAAGTACCTCGTAAAATAAGGATTACATACATACCATGTCGTAAAAGTCAAAAATGAGTAAAAAGGACTTTAAAAATACATGAATACACTTTTATAAAACATGGACATGGATGATAGCAATAACCCCAGTAAATACTTACGAATTAGCAATCTCGGATAAAAATGATATTTTCAAAATGATCCCTTACCTTATGTCTGATATGCTTCGTATGTATCCGAAAATCATTTATAATGATTTAAATAATGTCATTGACTTATTACAGAATCATATTCACTGTTATTATATCATATATGGTTCATTTATGACTTTATATTACCCATTCTTTTGTAAATTCCATGTTAAAGAGCGTTTTGGGTAAAATCGTTTCATTTATCGTATGTGTTTCGACTCGTAGTTCTTGATATTATTACTTATATCCTAATTTAAATAAATCCATAATGTAAAACATTATTTATATATAATATATATTCATTATATACATATATATTATAGATCGATGAAAGGAATGAAATACACCATTCATGGAGACGGTAGGCCGTACGTACGCATGACCGCTATTTTTGTTTCCTTATTGAATTGAATGGAATTGAGTATATGACATACATATATATATATACATAAATCCAGAAGTATTATTATGTCATATATTTAATTATTATTCATTATATATACTTTATAATCTTTCTTGAATGGTTAATCATGGAAAATGAATCTCATCGCGTTTGTGGAGACGGTAGTCCGTACGTACGCACAAGCGATGATATCATTCCCATGATTGTGGAATTTTATTAGAGTATATGTATACTATTACAAAATAAATATCACTTTAAAATAATTATATATAGTTATTATTTACACCATTATACCCATCCAGGTAAGGTGGTGGTGGAAAATAGATTACACCACGGCGTGGAGACGGTATTCCGTACGTACGCACGCGCGGTGATTTCGTTTTTCGTAGGATGGATAGATGGTGAAATAGGGTTTTTTCATAATTATAATAACATATCATTATATGAGTGATACTGATGTTATTACTTCATAATGAAACAACCTAAGAAGAAGAAGTGGAAAAGAAATAAAGGTGAAAGAATCGGTAACGGACATTACCTCTTCTTTGAAGCGCCTCTTTGAGACCTCCTCTTAGGGCACTAAATTGGTCATTGAAGAAGACCAGGACCTCTAGGATGTTTATAGGGAAGTTTAAAAGAGAATTTGTCAGGGGTTTTCTGAGCATGAAGTCTCATAGTGGTGTGAGGAAGAGAGGGAGGAGGTGCCCTTTTATAATGGAGGAGAGGGGACCTTTGGAATAACTAGAAATATTATTTTATTATAAAGCCAAATTCGGTTTAAAATAGCTCAAAATTGATTTATTTCGAAGCTAAGGTGGGTATGGGTCGAAATACTCTCTTCAAATATAATTTAGACAAGTTTAGGTTCCTATTTTGACCTTATCAATTAGATTTATCATTATGTTAGATAATTTTACTTTTACCGTGTCTTTTTGTGTTCTTACAATATAAGGTTAATAAACTTACTATAAGAATCCAAACGAACCCCAAGTTGTTTATTATTAATATATATAACTTTATCTAAGTCATTTTCTGAACCGTAGATTTTTGGGAGTAAAATAACAATTAATAATATAATATTTCTTTTAAAAACTATTTTATGTCAATTTTGATACTATTTGGTAATTGACTTTTGTGAAAATAAGAATAGAATGTTTAATTCGAAAAAGTGAATTAAATGAATACTAACATTTCATATTAACATAAAAAATTATTGGAATTCATAAAAATCCTCAAATTACATTCATTTGGGTATTTATAACTTCAATTATGTCAATATTTCATTAATAAAATAATTACCGCATCCTCATTTTGTCATAAATAAAATAAATTATTTAATATCTAAAAATTAAAAATAAAATACCATTATGTAGGAAATATTTTTATCTATCTAATGAATATTTATAGTCGAATTTATCTTATGTATAACCCTACATTAAAAATGATATACTTATTAAACTTTGAATTTAACAATTTTAACCCTTCTTTAAATAAATTAATAATAAATTTCCTAATCTAATACAAGTGGGTCTAAATGGTCATATTTTATTCCTAATGTTTTTTGGTCGAATTACACTTATCAAATAGAATTAGGACATGTTTTAGGGTAATAATAATATCATTTTTACCTATAATAACCCTATTTACTTTTAAACGTGGTAAAAAAAGTAAAAAGTTACTATTCACCAAAAAATATTTTCATCTCATTGAACCACATTTTACTTACTGACCTCAACCATGTCTCTAGGATTTTTAAAATTCCACTCACAGAAGCGGTAAAATTATGTTTTATGAAAAATTCATTTTTTTAAACTACCACTTAGTGGTTTCACTATTCATCAAAAAATGAAAGTTTCCAGAAAAATACCAAAAATTAGGCCTAAGATATATTTGATATTATGAACTGAAAAATGATGTCTATTTTACCAAATTCAATACATATCAGTTGCATTACTTAATTTGAAAATTAATTCCCGTCGTCAAAACAAATAGCATGTTCTTAAGAGATAATAACTATCAAAAGATTGACATATGTTTATGTCTGGTTTAAATGTGAAATTTCATCCAATGACCAACATTGTATTAAATTGTAAAAATATAATCTAAATATACTTTAAAAGCACTAAAATTAATAATTTATCACTATTAATTATTTCGATTAAAAAGGTTGTTTTTAATTAAAATTTAGTAATTTTCACTATTCATCAGAAAATGAAAGTTTTCCGAAAAGTACCAAAATTTCACCCTAATCTAATTTCGATATTCCGAAACCAAAAATGAAGTCCATTTCGAAAAATAAAATTTAAAAATTTTCAAAAAGTGGTTATTACTATTCATAACGGCTAGTTTTAATAATATTTTAATAGCATATCATTGTTTAGCGAAACTCGGTATTGCGTAAAACACACGCTATCGTGGAAGGTCGCGCTTGCATGTAATGCAAGACAAGTCAGGGATGCGTATTATGCAAGCTCCTTTTGGTGTAGCGTACAACACAAGACATTAATGAAATTAAAAAGAATATTTTTCGTAAAATCTTGGGGTGTTACATTCTACCCCCCTTAAAATGAATTTCGCCCTCGAAATTCGTCGGGGTTATAAATGGTTTACTACTCGAAAGTTTATTTAATAGAAACCCACATTGTAAAAAGGAATACCAAAACTTGGCTTTAATAACTAAAGTAGGAAACGTAACGGTTACCCAAATTAAATAATCAATGGGTTTCCACACAGGAGAACATAGGTGAAAATATGGATATAGAAGAGAAACCTAACCATCATGTTCTGATGGAGAGTGGTAGAGAACATGGCTATGAAAAATCCAACAATCACAAAGCTATATATTTGTGATGATCTAAGGTACCATCTGATTCATCAGATATAAGGGAACTAGGACAACATTTTTGCTTTTCAATATCATTTCCCTAAAGTTGAAGAATTAAAAGATATACTTACATGATTTTGGTACAATCTCACTGTTGTTCGTGAATTGAACAATTTCTACTTCATCCCTTAAAAAAATGAAGTTGAATTTGTTATTCATGATGTGTTAGCAGATAATGTGATAGAATGATGGGTCATTCCATCTATTTCAAACAAAAGGTTAGTAAATGTTATAAGTCCATCTTATGGTTAGATAAATCGTATATGGTTTCAAAAATGAACTTATACTTCATATATCATACCTCTTAATAAAATAAAACTAGTTTCTACTAACTAGGGACATCCTGTAGGCCAGTTGTTGGTGATAAAGGCTAGTCGAACATCAGTTGTGGGTCCGATTCCCACAGCCTTGTCTGACGTGATGGGTTGTCGCCTGTCTTGCAGGTTGTCCTTTTGCTAAAACTACATTACTATAACATCCCATCAATAATATCGAAAAAACATCTATTCTTAAACAACAATAACTTATGTCCAACATAATCCATTCCTATTTTTAGGCTTATCCATAATACTACAGTCCACTCTCATAATATAGTGAAAACGATTACCAGAGATTTAATACCATCGTTGATCCCCATATATCATAAGATATGTCTTGTTGGTCATATTCCAAAAATTCGAAGGCCTTAATCATGTATTCTCTTGAAAAATGAATACCCATTGAACCTTAGTGAAAACATGAATGCAGTTAAAAGTTAACACTTTCCACATACCAAAATCCTCAAAATTCTATATACTCAAACCATGATATCACTTAGTCTTTATATCAATCATGAGCTCATGAATACAATCAAATAATCTCATTATCTTCTTATTCCTTCATTATGCGCATATCATCTACTTTAAAAAAATATCTGAATAACCTTCCATGGTTACTGGTACCATTCAACATATACTTTCAAATTGTATTAGGAAAAACAATAGTGTTACAATCTTTAGATGATTCCTTATTCCATAGTACCATTAACTATACAACATAACTCTCGTTAAACATACAATCATTCCACTGCCTTCTAAAACAACTGACTGAGCTTCAACACTTCTTTCAGCTAATATATCATTTGTAGTCTCCTCATCATCATCCACATAAATACTACACATATGACAATGCTGATTCTCTTCATGAGATTTTCCATTAGGGCATTGGTTTGCATAATGCCCGTACATTTGACATTTAAAACATCTAATCATTGATGATGTCATAGAAATACAATTATCCTTGTCCATGGTGTTAACTAAACCTTTTCCTTTGCACTTACTGTATTTGTGTCATTATTTTACACACCCAAAGCATCTTCCAGTTCCTTTGAAACAATCACCCTGATGCCTCTTCCCACATGATTTACATGAGGGAAATTGAACTTTCTTTCCTCTATGATCATCATGAAACTCCATCTTTCTCTTATAATCTGAGTCAAGAAAACTTTCCAAAGTTGAGATTATTGATCATATTAGTAGATTGATGATTAGGCATAATAATGATATTTGGATTTCCAGATCCCTTTTCATTTGGTTTCTCATGAATAATATCATTCCATTGTCTGTCATATCCTCCATTATCGTGAATCTTCCTATTTCCAGCCATTTTCTAAAATCCAAAAAGAATACTGTGAGAGGAAAAAATCATGCTAGGGAAAACAACATAGTAAAGGGGGAGTACCCTCAATATCTAACATCTTAGGTAAAATTATAAGATCGTTACCGTAGTTCTAGGACTATATCCTATATGTATATTTATCCTTAGGGACGTCCCAAGACATACCTTAGAAATATCTATAGGGATCTCACTAACGTTTTCGCATCCTAGTTTCCAATGGTTGACTAAACCTTTCATCTGATACCAACTGTAGAGACCCAAAGCATTACGTACATGGACATTACATTACTTTTTTGGAATACTTAATACATAACAAAAACCGACACGCAAGGACCGTAATAGTTTAGTGTCTTAGGAAACTCGGAACGTAATCCTCTAATTGTGGTGAAAGATCTTCAACATCTCCCATAAAGATCTTCCACTTTTTGTTTCCTTACCTAAAACCTTTCTTTTGATCTTGGTGGAAAATGAAACATAAAAAGGGTGATCTCAAATGCTCAGTAAGGGTAAGCATGGATAAAATAAAACATACCAAATACTTTTGAACTTATAAACATGAACATAATGTTTAAATGTCAAAATCTTGAGCAATGACATTAAACATGGAAGTACCTAAGGCATAGATCATAATGGAACATAAACCATGATAAAATAGCATGGGAATAAAACATGTAACTGTGGCATCCATTAAGCACATGTAATTATTTCCATAGTAGCCAAGGCATTACTGCCAAGACCATCTTAGTGGAGAAAGTCCCATTCTGAATCGAGTTAACTCCTCGTTTCAGTCCTATAACACTGAACCAGATTAACTTACCGTTATAGCCATGTCTATCTCATGAGATATAAAATCATAAACCAATGCATTGGAGGGATATATAGGTCCCACCCATCAAATAATGAAATCATTCTTACTTGTGCCACAAAATAAACATACATCTTTCATAGTAACCCAATAAATAAAATGGGTTTCATAAACATCATCCCATAATCACATAATCCATATAAATGAAATGGATATCATTTCATAATAAGAAAAGTGAAACCATGTAAATCATAGAGAATTTATACTTGAAACATACACATATGAAATAATGTAATCTTAGATGGAAAAAGGTTTTGATAAGACACTTGAAATGAATTCTTGAGGAAATTATCATTTCTTCTTCAAAATCAATTTCTTTTCACAAAACGTCATTCTATTTTAAATGAAAGATATTTTTTTGAAAATAGTCATGAAATATTTTTGAGGATGCTTCATGAAAATATGGCTTTACAGAACCGTAAAAATCCATTCATTCCGTATAAGTTAAAAAAACATTCTTCTCGTACCTTGGACGAAAAAGTCAAAAAGTACCTCGTAAAAGAAATATTCCATACGTACAATGTAGTAAAAGTCAAAAATGGGTAAAAATGACATTAATCATACATGAAAAAACTTTTATAAAACATGGACATGGATTATAGCAATAACCCCAATAAATACTTACGAATAAGCAATCTCGGATAAAAATGATATTTGTAAAATTATTCCTTACCATATGTCCGATATGATTCGTATGTATCCGAACCTCCTGTATAATGATTTAAATAATGTCATTGACTTATTACAGAATAATATTCATTGTTATGATATCATATATGGTTCACTTATGACTTTATATTAGCCGTTCTTTAGTAAATTCCATGTTAAAGAGCATTTTGGGTAAAATCGTTTCATTTTTCGTATGTTTTTCGACTCGTAGTTCTTGATATTATTACATATATCCTGATTTAAATAATTACAGAATGTAAAACATGATTTATATATAATATATATTCATTATATACATATATATTATAGATTGATGAAAGGAATGAAATACACCGTTCATGGAGACGGTAGGCCGTACGTACGCATGAACGCTGTTTTTGTTTCCTTATTGAATTGAATGGAATTGAGTATATGAAATATATATATATATACATAAATATAGTAGTATTATTATGTCATATATTTAATTATTATTTGTTATATATACTTTATAATCATTTTTGAATGGTTAATCATGGAAAATGAATCTCATCGCATTCGTGGAGACGGTAGTCCGTACGTACGCACGAGCGATGATATCATTCCCATGATTGGGGAATTTTATTGGAGTATATTTATACTATTACAGAATCAATATCAATTTACAATAATCATATATAGTTATTATTTACACCATTATACCCATCCATGTAAGGAGGTGGTGGAAAATAGATTACACCACGACGTGGAGATGGTATTCTGTACATACGCACGAGCGGTGATTTCATTTTCCGTAGGATGGATAGATGGTGAAATATGGTCATTTCATACTTATAATAACATATCAGTATATGAGTGATACTGATGTTATTACTTCATAATGAAACAACCTAATAAGTAGAAGTGGAAGAAGAAATAAAGGTGAAAGAATTGGTAACAGACATTACCTCTTCTTTGAAGCGCCTCTTTGAGACCTCCTCTTAGGGCACTAAAATTTGTGTTTGAAGAAGACCAGTACCTCTAGGATGTTTATAGGGAATCAGAGTAGAGAATTTTTTAGGGTTTGGCAGAGCATGAAGGCTCAATGTGGTGTGAGGAAGAGAGGGAGGGGGTGCCCTTTTATAAGGGAGGAGAGGGGCACCTTTGGAATAACAAAAAATATTATTTTATTATAAAGCCAAATTCGGTTTTAAATAGCTCTAAATTGATTTATTTAGAAGCTAAAGTGGGGATGGGTCGAAATACTCTCATCCAATATAATTTAGAGATGTTTAGGTTCCTATTTTGACCTCATCATTTAGATTTAACATTAAGTTAGATAATTTTACTTTTACCGTGTCTTTTTGTGTTCTTACACTATAAGGTTAATAAAATTACTATAAGAAGCCCAACGAACCCCAAGTTGTTTATTATTAATATATATAACATTATCTAAGTCATTTGGCCGAACCTTAGATTTTTAGTAATAAAATTACAATTAATAATATAATATTTTTTTAAAAAACTATTTTATGTCAATTTTGATACTATTTGGTAATTGATTTTTGTGAAAATCATAACAGAAAGATGAATTCGAACAAAGTGAATTAAATAAATAATAAAATGTCATATTAACATAGAAAATTATTTTAATTCATAAAAAGTCTCAAATTACATTTATTTGGGTATTTATAACATCAATTATGTCAATATATCATTAATAAAATAATTACTGCATCATCATTGTGTCATAAATAAATTAATTTATTTAATGTCTAAAAATTACAAAAAAAACCATTATGTAGGAAATCTTATTAGCTTTCTAATAAATATTTATAGTTGAATTTATCATATGTATAACCCTATATTAAAAATTATATACTTATTAAACATTGATTTTAACTATTTTAACCCTTCTTTTAATAAATTAATAACAAATGGCCTAATCTAATCCAAGTGGGTCTAAATGGTCATATTTTATTCCTAAGGTTATTTTTGGTCGAATTACACTTATCCAATAGAATTAGTACATGTGTTAGGGTAATAATAATATCATTTTTACCCTTAATTACCCTATTTACTTTTAACCGTGGTAAAAAAAGTAAAAAGTTACTATTCACCAAAAAAATTTCATCTCATTGAACCACATTTTACCTACTGACATCAACCTTGTCTCTCGGATTTTTGAAATTCCACTCACAGAAGCGGTAAAAATTAAGTTTTATGAAAAATTTTTTTTTTTTAACTACCACATAGTGGTTTTACTATTCATCAAAAAATTAAAGTTTCCAGAAAAATACAAAAAATTAGGCCACAGCAATATTTGATATTATGAACTGAAAAATGATGTCTATTTTACCAAATTAAAAACATATCAGTTGCATTACTTAATTTAAAAATTAATTCCCGTCGTCAAAACAAATAGCGTGTTCTTAACAGATAATAACTATCAAAAGATTGACATTTGTTGATGTCTGGTTTAAATGTGAAATTACATCCAATGACCAACATTTTATTAAATTGTGAAAATATATTCTAAATATACTTTAAAACCACTAAAATTAATAATTTATCACTATTAATTATTTCGATTAAAAAGGTTGTTTTAATTAAAATTTAGTAATTTTCACTATTTATCAGAAAATGAAAGTTATCCGAAAAGTACCAAAATTTCACCCTAATCTAATTTCGATATTCCGAAACCAAAAATGAAGTCCATTTCGAAAAATAAAATTTAAAAATTTTCAAAAAGTGGTTATTACTATTCATAACGGCTAGTTTTAATAATATTTTAATAGCCTATCATTGTTTATCGAAACTCGGTATTGCGTACAACACACGCTATCATGGAAGGTCGCGCTTGCGTGTAATGCAAGACAAGTCAGGGATGCGTGTTGTGCAAGTTCCTTTTGGTGTAGCGTACAACACAAGACATTAATGAAATTAAAAAGAATATTTTTTGTAAAATCTTGGGGTGTTACATTATCATTAGAGATTTACTGGATAAATTCATAGTGGTTTTCATTGGTGGCATACTTTTGTAGTCCTCATTCGATAACACATTGAATCATCATTCCATTTTTGTGGAGGTTGTAGGGAGAGTAAATATTTTCTATATGATGTTTTGGTCAAATTTGGTGCAGTAGGTGGAGGAGTCATTGATATATTATTTTGAGGTGGATGTCTAGGTGGATATAATTGTTCTTTATTATTCCCTTAATGGATGTTTTGAGAATGGATAACACCTGATGTAATTTTATAAAAATATTTTAATCCCTATGATGATGATTAAGATAGTTCTTTAGGAGATTCATATCTCACCCTTGGATGTATATCTGAAAGTGATGAAGATGTACCATGCCCTGAGTGTTAAATTATTGTGGCCTGGGTTGAAGCATGTAGTTGTAGAGTATTTTTTCTTGATTTTCAGTCTTCGAGTAGGTGAATATAGAGCACCATGGAATTGGTGGTTTTCTCTATCCAGTATAATTTCCCAAATGGAAGTGGGAGGAAATTTTGATTGACATCATCTTTGATTTTACTCATTTTTAGGGAGGATTCCTTTGTACAGTGGTGATAGTGGATCATTTGATTAAATGATCCACCTTTATGATGACTAGGGATTCCAAATCAGTGGAGGGTTTTACAAGGTAGTATCTTGAGTATGTAGTGAGATTTCATTGAATTCCATGGAATAACATTTTTGATATTGAAACATGTTTTACCTCTAGGGTGTGGTGGGGTCCCCAAAATGATTTTTTCTCTCATTAATGACTTAATGCTAATTTTTTCCTTATAAGGATACCATCCAGAATCTTGACAAAATGTTGAGTATTTTGTCTATTATTTTGGAGGTTTGTGGATGAGGTCCCTTCAATTCATCATTTTATCTTATGATGAGAGTTCCATCTCCACAATTGGTATGGTTCCATTTGATTCATTGTATGAATTAAAATTTAATTATCCATTATAAAGGATTGGGTTAGGAAAGACATCAATTATTTGGATGGAACTATTACAGATTTCAATGGATATGGTTCATGAAATTTGTGAGGGGGTGAATAAAGTGAAATATAATCAGAAGTCCTATGTAGACCATAGGATGATTACAATCACACTCAACATTAGAAATTATGTGTTCATGTATGTGAATCGCCCACATATTTTGATATGTTTTTGTTGTGAGAGTAATATTTACACTTGGGTTTTGGGTCTTGTAAGGTGTTGGATCATATAGGAGTTGTGGGATATTATATATTAGTTCCCCCTAAGATGATATGGATACATGATTTCCTACACATATCAAAGATTTATCATTAACTTCTGTATAATCTCATATCATCGATTAGGGTAAGATCAATTATGACAATGATGTGAACATTGAGGAGTATCCTTGAGAGATATAGGACTACCAATATAAAGGATTCCATGGGTCTGTTATTCATTTGGATCATGTATTGTGGTTCATGGTGGATTATATATAAGTCCATGGGAATTTGTTCCATACAAACACAGTCTGTTCCCAAATATTTTGATTTTTAGTTCTTCTATTTTCTGTAATTCTACTATTGGTTATTGAATATTTTAGGTTTATAGGTTGGTTTACCCTTGTTTATTATCGTAGCCTTACTCTTATTTGAGTTTTATATCTCCTTGGAGAGTTCATTGGATCTGGTTGTTCATGTTGTGTAGTTCTGCACTTGTTTCCACTGAGAAAAAGGATTTAGGACCTACAATGGTGATATCCTTGATTCATGTCTTGTGTGGAGGGTATTTGTATGACCACCTTAATGTTTTATCAATAGTTTTGGTTGTGAATTTTAAATGGTGAGAATGTTTATAGAGGTGTCTTATATATGTTTTTAGAACCTAGATTCATGTTCCTTTCAATTTTCTGGGTGTTGGAGGAACCTAGAGGAGGTTCTAGGTGGTTTGGAGGGTGTTTAATGATATTTATGGGAGGCACGTCCAAAAGTGTCATTAATGTGACAAGGTGGTAGGTTTTTCACCATGGTGATGGTAGATATGTTATAGTATACATTAGTTACGGTTTAGGGATTTTGGGATCTGATTCAAGGATACATCCAATTTGGGGGGTAACTGCGCTAGAGTTTGTAGGCAATGGGGTGGTGCCTTTCTCAGTGGAGTGGGTCCTATGGCATGGCCCTTATAGATTAATCATAACCCCAAGATCCACTTTCATATGATATAGACTATATTTTCTGAATATAATTTTACCAATGGTGGTTGTAACATGTTCTTATGGCTGTTTCACAGAATATCCCTTCTTCAAATTGGATGTGATGTCTCCCATGAGGCTAGAATATGGTATTTTTTTAAGATGTCTATGAATAATGGGGATATAAAACCCAATTATTCCTCCAGAATTTCAAACTCCAAATCATGTTAAGAAATGGATTTTTTGAGGATATTTGAAACCCCTTTATATAAGGATTCAACTCCATTGATTGTGGTTATTCAATGGTGATTAGAGGTACAATTTTTCTTTAATTTTATATTATTCCTCCTTAATAGAACTTGTTTCCTTCAGCTTCATCTCACCAATCATTGGAATTTCAACTCCAGTGTACTTAAAAGTTATGTTTTCTTGTTTTTATTATGTATATGGAAGAACATTCCTTGTGGATTATCATTCTCCATCGGAGTGGTGGTTATAGACTCATAACATTGGTCTGTGATTTGACAAAGAACATTGACTCATTCAAATAAGGTGATCCATTTCTTCTACTATTAAATTTTGAGAGATAATAATGTTTTCATTTTTTTCCATTATTATGATACTGTAAATCAATAAACAATTTTTAAATCATATTGATAACAACCTGGTTGTAATAATCACATTTTTTTTCTTTCTGTCATGATAATAGTTTACCACTGGATTTTTTATATAGTTTTATATCAATGTTATACTCATTATTATGTTTTAATATACTCTAGTATAACATATGGTTCTTCTTAGAATATGGAAAACAATATAAATACAAAATTAATTGAATAATTTTAATTGATAATTTAATAATATTCATATTTTAATGAATGTATTGTTTCATATAATTCAATTATAATAATGTTGATAAAATCACGATACTTAATTAAATTATTTTTTCAATTAGAAATGAATTGATAAAGAATGTGAACCCTAATAATGATTTTTGATGAAAATTTAAAAATGAATTTTAAATGAGAGAAAAACCACTATAGTTTATTTGGAATTGTAATTGTTGGTAAGAGTTTGTTTATCTTCTAATAGAATGATATATTAGATACCTTTAATTCCAATATAAAAAACCATTGAATAAATAATTATTTCATACAAGATGGAATGATAACCAATTGTGTGATAATGATAATTTTAGGGAATGCCTTTCCCATTTTCATAAGAAGGTCGAGTTCCTTGTGCTTTTCATTGTGAGAGATTATTTTGGGTGAAGACTAAATTAATTGTTTGGGGGAATTTATTTACCTATTTACTATGCTTGTTTCATTGAACCATTGGATGTTATATAGATGTGACATTTTATATGTGATGATTTATAATCCTGGGAAGTCTAAGACAAGGATGCCTAATTTAAGATGGGATGTGGAGGAGAATATAATGTTGTATTAGTCAATGCATATGATTATGAGATTCATTGGGATATTTATTTGGGTGTCAGGGATGAATCTCTAGTCAATGGAATGTGTTATAGGTTGGATAACACATTTATTTTATAAATCTCATTGATTACATTACATGAATCAATTTAGTGGATGATGATCGGGTTTATTGACTTCTATTCATTATTTTCCCCACTGCTTAAGGCTGTTGGGTGTTCTTGGTTGCATGTTTCCTCTTTGTCGTCACTCTGGATGATTTTCCTATTGAACATTGATTATAGAATGAATCTATTAATGTATAAATTATTCTTATAAAAACGGGTTTATATGGAGGAATGATAATTATGAATCAAATTTGATCAGGAGAATTTATGAAATCATTTTGCAATCTGGGTGGACTGTTTTGACTATACAATTATTATTAAAGTAATGAAATTTAGAATAGTGATGTTTTTACATTAATGGATAATGAATTTAATAAATTATTTTATTTTATTAATGAAAAATAAGTAATTTAATATTTCCCATCACATGATTTTGTGATTATTTAATATTTAGTCCCTATTAGAGGAAACTAGGAGTCTTAGTGATGAATGATATTGAAGATATTAAGACTATTTTATGACAAATGTGTGGTTTCAAGATATATGGAGGGGATTTTTAAAAAACCAAAGCTATTTCCTAGCATTTAAAATCCCACCTATAAAATGAAATGATGTTTTTTTTGAAATTATTTTCAGAAATGAATAAAATATAATTATCAATTAGCGGTCGTTTTTTGAACCACTATTGGGAAACCAAAACTAAAATTTCCCCCCCAAAAAATATTGCGATGGTTTTCAAATCCACCATGAAAAAACCACCACTATATCAGTTTTTTTCTATAGTGCTACCTAAAGCATGAAAATAAAAAATTAATAGATCATTTCTTCAATTACGTAAAGGCGAGTCATTCCTCTTAATCTATATACATTTTTCGAGACGAAAATAATATGAACAAGAAAACCAATAACACCCAAATATTAACATAATCTATGCAATATATAGATCAACTGAATACTCATAGAAAATTTCTCTATCCCAATTCAAATTCAAAAAAATTTGATATAAGGTCATTAAATCGATATTATGTTCCCTAGAAAATATATACTGATTATTAATGTCACATTTAAAATATGTAATACCCTGATCACCATAAAAACATAATTAAAACATGTAAGCTTCCAAATAAAATATTTTATGTTACTGATTGTATTCCATAAATCAATACTTGTAGTAAAATCATAAATAGTAGACATAAATCATCAATATTATAACCAATTTCATGGCCAAGAACAATTTCCAATAAACATATCATTATTATTATAACATCTGGAAATTAATAAATGGTGTCCTCTTGCAATAATATTGTTTCTGAGAAGTTCAAATTTTCGTTGAATCACTTTTATTGGTCAACTTTACCATTCCAAATATACAATCTAATTCATTATGAAATATTACAATGTATAATCCATATACATTTCATTACTCAATATTTCAATAATACCATCGATGATATAATTCAATAACATTTTTCCAGAATCCAAATAGAAGAACATTATTCATTCAACTTCATCTATAGTAATAACAGGTGATTACAATGACTTCTTAGCATCTTCTATGGTGTATTCCTTTGAATCCTTGGGAATTAATTTTTACATTTCCCCATATCTCTTATAAAAGAAAAATTTACCTATGGATATTTATTTATTAGCCTTGAAATAATTGTCATTATTTTTTATGTAAATAATAGTAGAAAAATTCTATTCTCTTTATGCACGCAATATGATGTTTCATTTCATAATAATTACAATTGCGAAATTCTTTATTTCCCTTTTTCATTTTATATATTTTTTCATTAAATAATCATCTTCTATAGATTAACTTATAATCAATAATACTTATAGAATTCATTATATATAAGGATTTAACATGATACTATTCCATTATATGATTAGAATATTTAAGAGACTGGTTCACATTGAAATGATAACTCAAGTCAATGAAATAAATAACCATTTTTTCACTATGGATTACATTTATTGATATGTTTTCCATTCCTTCCACTAGGATATATTTAAAAAATATATATTACACTATATTATATCATAATATTATGAAACACAATGTATAGTCCTGAAACTATTGAAACAAATAACATAAATTGAAAATTTTATTCATATATAATCTCATGATAATTAACATGGTTTATTTTGAACACCATTATTTTCAAATCATCCATTATATTATATAATGAAAATTAATTTATCCTAAGAATTTACCCAAATAGTATCAAACGAGATGCACTGCAAGGACCATTTTCATGTATTGGGTGGTGATTAGTTTAAGACCAATGTTTTCCTTTTTGAGTTATTACATTGAGGTACATCATTTACAAACCCAAATCCACTGGTTGTGTTAATAAATATAGGTATTTTCAAGGAATAACCCTATAATACCTTCATAACCAATAATTTAGGAGTTTTTTCTATATTTATCCACAATGTCTATAAAAATGTTACATTTTCTAATCTATGTTTTCCAAAATCTTGTACCCATATATTATACTAAACTGGATGTTATATAATCTACAGTGACCATGACCCCAGTAGTCCAGCGCTACTATCTAATTTTTTACATTTTAACTAGATAAATAGAATTTAATACTGATTTACCATATAGTTTAGTCATCATGGAAAAATAGGTACATACTTGAAATTATCCTTATAATTGAAAATATAAAATTCACAACATAATTTCTTTGAGAAAGTAATTATTCCAAATAGTGTATCCCTACATGTCAATCAGAATTCTTTTTATGGTATGATGTTTAAAATTAAACCTAAGAAATGGTTGAGATAAGATTATTAGTAAGGTTAAAAATACAACTAAAGTTATGAATTAAAAAGGAACAATAAATATGTAACGATAAATAATTGAAATAGATTCCATGTAATGAATAACATGATCAAAATATGGTATGAATTAATGATGACCAAATAATTCCATATAAATATTCACATGACCTTGAAAACATATCTGACAAAATTATAAAAAATTTATTAATCTTATTAAATATAAATAAATGAATTCAAATTTTTTTGACACATATTTCATTATATCTAAAACATTCCATCGAGGCATTTTTTGGAGATATTTAAATAAATGGGTAATCCCTTGACCAAAGCCCAATAAACTATATATTATGATACCTATCGATGCATCAATGGGATATAGTGGGCCCCTACTATCACATAAATATTCTAATTAAATAATATTGTGAAAAGGGTGAAACACCAAGAGAATAGTCATTCATATTGAAAACCAAAGACACGAGATCTAAATACATACCATAGTGAATAAGCATAATTATAAAGCATCGAGTATAAAATGATGAATAGTAAATAACATTACATTCCTAATTAAATTTATCATAATCCATCTAAAAATATTATATAGATGGTATTAATAAAATTTATCCCTAGTGGATAATATATATATATATATATAATTTTCATGTAATTTTTTTTTTGAAATCGTATGAAAATACACTAAAAAATGTTTTATGATTATAATATCCTTTTAATTTGTAAATTTATATTCTAAAAAAAACCAAAAAAACATTTTGAAATAAAATTTCTATGAAATAAAAAATTTAAAACATATTAACTATGCAAAAAAAAATTATTTTTTAATGTGTTGTAAAATTATATTCATGTTGTACACATTAAATCAATGATTCATTTTAAATTTGCATTAAATACCAAATAATTATTATTTTTGAAAATTTAATCTATATTATTTAAAAAACATTTTTAACAGAAAAATGGGTAAAAACTTATATAAAAAATATTTTAATTTTTAAGATATAATTTTCAAAGCATTTTATAAACATGGGTTTTGATGTAAAATGATTTCTGACTAAAGGGTGAAATGAAGTCCTAATTTCTTAAAAACATATTATCAGTAATTTTATGTACCAACAATTGAAAAATTGAAATATTACATGAAAAAATAAATGAATGAAAAATGATAAAAATATATATTTTTTATTATGTAAATATAAAATAATTCCCAAAATAAAGACAAAAGAAAAAACAATCCAGAATAATTTTTAGAATGTGAAATAAACCCTTACATCATTGGAAAATTATGTATCATAAGAACCATTAAATTAATGAAATAAAATGGAAATTTAAATTCCATGAAGTTAAATAGAATGTGTATATGACATTTCAAAGGGTTAATATATATCCCATTAGAGGAAGTCTGTTGTGATTAAGGAATAAATGTCATGAAACCAAAAGTGAGGCAATACACCATTACCTCAGTTCTGATTTCCCTCATACATCTATGTACAATATGTATAATGGTTTTATTAATTTTAGTAATTTTTAAATAAATAATAATCATTTTTATAATACAATATATCATCTTATTATAATATTTTACCACTATGTTTCTAATAATATTTCATTATTGTTATTGTTTCGGGTGTTAATTGTAATGTTTTCACTTATAAATTTATTTTGAATGATTCAATTCATGTGAATAGAATAAATAAATAAATATCATCTAAATAATAATACTGGTGTTGTAAATACCATATTTACTCTATTTATACATATTTATTACCATTTATTAATTTTGGACCCAGAAAATGAATGAAATCTCTTCGTGGTGACAGTAATCAATAAATACCCATGATTGAAATTATCGTATATGAAATGAAATGGAATGTAAAAAGGTATATGTGAAATTAAAATTTAAAAAATATAAAAATATATAATATATCATATAACTATGGTAAATCAATCATTAGATCAATTATTGAAAGGTGGAAATGGAAAACTAACTACATTAGTTCGTGAGGCAGTAGTCCACCGTAAACACGATTGATGATTCCATTTTTCATTTAATAGATGTCTGGATTGGTAAATACTATTACATAAACATAAAAACAAATAATAATATGGTAGGTAATTATTCTATTATAAATTAATTTTCATTACATAATTTATTTTTCTAAAATTAATATGAAAATGAAATATATTTGTTAAGATAATTACCTTTATAAATAGTACCCTTCATTGGATCTCCTCGTAATGACCCCAGGGAGGGTATTTTTGGATGAATGAAATGACCTATGACATGTATAAGAATTTAGGGATCATTTTAGTGTAATCCTTTTTGAGAAACAAATCTTGAGAAGTGTGAATAAGTTAGTAGAGGTAGTTAAATTTTATAAGCGGGGAAAGGGAATCATCATGTAAATTACATGAAAATGACCCAAAATAATCCAAAATGATAAATAAATTTACATGAAATGTCATTTAAAATAAACTTATATTCTAATTTTTTATATTATATGACTGAAATATTGCAAAAAATTATATTTTGACATGTTTTGAGGTAATTTTAAACCTTACCTTCTCTGTTTACCCCCTCATTAAACACATATTTTCTTTAACAATGGTACTTAATTTTTTACGTTTCCACTATTAATTTTTCCCAAAAAATTATGATGTCCTTATTAGATAATATAAATTATATTTTTTTCCAAATTTTTAATCCATTATTCAAAATTCAATTGAAAAAATTGGAAAAATAAAATTCAAATATATACCCATAGATGCGACGAAAAAGAGGGATTCCATAGTGAAATTTATGATTAGTATATAAGGTTTTAATATTAAAATTAAATATGAAATTGATTCTACATACCTAATTTGTATTTCATAAAGTATAGTTTTACTAATTTTACATTAAAACAAATGATAAATAAAATATAACTATGTAAATATTTTATATTATAAGGTTGTTTTTAATAAATGTGAGTATTTTTCACTCTTCATAAAAAAATTTAACTTCTCCAAAAAATACAACAAATCCACCATATGATAATTTTGATTTTATAAATTAAAAAATGGAGTTAAATTTATAAAATATATTAAATAAACTGAAAATATTAATTTTATCAGAACGATACAAGAAGTGATGAAACTGTTTTATTTGAAAAATAATGTTTTAATAAAAAATTTCTACTACTTTCAAGTGTTTCACATTTTATTTCAAATAAATATATATAAAATAATTTGTTCTATTCAGGTTTAAAAAAATATAATTTATAATTATATTATTACTATATATAATCTCAAATTTTACCACGAGGTTATAATGTTTTTGTTGAAAAAATCGTATTTTAATTGAGCATCCTTTTTTTTCTTAAACCCAGTGTTTTAAGAATCACATGATATTTAAGAGATTGGATTTATTTCAAAATAATTTCTTAAGACATAGAGTGTTATATTTTATTTTATGTTTGGTATTTCATGTCATGGATGATATCAAACATGATGGTCATATTTTTAAAACATAGGGTTTAACAGTGGTAAATAATGATAGGTTTCTTTAATTTTATGGATTATGGACAATCTAAAAAAATTAATAACTAATTTTTAAAATAATGGGTTGGTGTTTATTGAATTAAAATAATGAAAACATGTTAATCATGAGAAACAATGGACTCGGTTTGGATTATTTTTTGAGGGTGTGTACAATACTTTGAGGATTCCAGTAATGTAATTCAGAATTAGGTTTTTTTTCAATTAATAGATAATGCAACAATTATCATAAATATAAATTATTAAATAAAAACAAGTAATTTAATGTGGCTATTTAAATTATTTTGTTCTTATAGGATTTTTATTCCCTATCATTGGCGTACTAGTGGCCAAGCGACAATAACTGTGGTGGATCTTAGGACTAGGTTATGCCCATATTTTGGTTGGTTGTTATATTATAACCTATGAATGTTGGAATTTCATATGAATCACTACCCATGTTAGTTATGGTTACTGAATCACCATGGACTCTAGGATGGTGTTTTTACCAACATCCCTTTGGGGGGATGTCTGGATAAATCCCCCCTTTAGCCCCACTCACTTCTCTTGGTAGTTACATGTGTTGGTATGCACGATGGTTAGTTTCACAATATATGTATGTAGAGGACTATGATTTCATATTATTATTTCACACAAGTTTATCATCAGATATATTATCTGATGGATTATTACTGGCATGATGTGTATAGGCCATGATGAATCATGTTACATACTACATGTAATGGATGCGTTGGCATGAGTTATAATACCCGATGTATGATAGATATAATATGGGTTTTGGTGGATCCCGAACCCCATGATGATACAATGCACAAATATGTTGATTTGTTGATGTGATGATTAGATTTATGAGGTGCATGTTGTGATTCCATGACCAGTTTTTTATGAGATGGTTATTTTGTAAATAGGCGACATCTAATGTGAAATGTTGCGGAAAAGAAGCAAAAAAGTAGGGTAGGAAGAGTGGGGTACCTTTTATGTTTCTTTTCTATTTTTTATTCTCTATTTTCTGCAACACATTATAGGATTTTTCTACGGTGAGGATGGGAATAGAGTATACGTATTTTGTAAATGAGTTTGTGTCACTGTTGTTCACTATGGATTAAAATTCTATCATTATCTTTTTCATGTTATGATATACATTGGATCCTTTGAGTATTGTTTTATGTTCATCCTATATATATCTAAACTTTTTTAGCTTATAATTGGTAGTTTGGAGATTTGGATTGTTATTAAGATTTCATGGTTTTTTGGGATATGTTTTGGATTCTTGGCCTCTATGGTATTTTCATTTTGATACATATAATTTTTCTTATATTTTTTTTGATTTGAATATAATTTTCCATATTAATTAGCTACATATTTATATTTCTAATTATGTGTTTATTGGTTTATCTATATTATCTCTCTCTCACATTCACATGTTCTCTGGGATGATAATACCTCCCATATGAATTTTTATTAAAACCTCTTTGATGGACACCAACCTGGGGACTACTAGAGGAAGGAATCTTGCTATCACCATCTCCCATCTCTCATTTATGGTCTAGGAGGGGTATTCCCTGTGTGGATGGATTCATGGTAGAGTTGTATAAGTGGTTCTTGTTTTAATGATAAGATGGATTTTGGAGGTGGGAATATGTGAGGGTACATGGGTTTGAAAGGATATAGTGTCACCAATGTTTTTTAGAAATTTAAACAAGGGAGACTAGCTAACACATGTGTATTTTACCCCCCTATTTATTGTTTCACAAAAAATTATAAATAATAAGGATACTAAATTATGTAATATATGTTGTGGGTTAGATAACAAGGAAATGATCAAGCATACTTTTTTTGTTCATATTTGATAAATGTGTATGCATTGGAATAACATAACACAATAAAAAATATAATAAAAATAACAAAATAATAAATTTTATTTATTCCATATTATTATTTTATATATCTAATAATTTTTTATTAGTGTTGGTTTGGATCCAGGTGAACATCATCATCAGGATCACACTGAAGATGACCTATAGGATTTACCATCAATTCACACTAGAGTGGAGGTCGACAAAAAAAATGGTGGTGGTACTGTAAGAGTTTTAACACAAGAGTATATTTAGTTATGAGGGATATATTTCAGATTCGTTTATAGAAATCTAGTTGAAGGATGATTAAAAATATTTTAGTCTGATATATTCTTTAATGGAGAAGTGTTATTCATTGGATATGACAATGATACATGGGTTAGTGAGGTAGTGGTTGATATTATTCCTTTTGGAAGATAAGGAGTTTATATTATTGTGAGAGATCATTTGATACCAGTTTTGTGTATATTTTTTTATTCAAGTGTAATGGTGGCTATTGGTTATGAGAATATAAACCATTGATACGATAGTTCCATGGTATGAGTATTTTGGATCCATTTAAGGAACATTATTTAGTTTTCGTTAAATATATTTCTAGATGTGGAAACTAGGGTATCAATTTTGGGGAATCTATGTGTCTAAATATTAAATATCATGTCACACCATTTATACTGAAGATGTATCTCATGGTGTTAGTTTGTGTAATGGTTATTGAGAGGATTTTGTAATGAACTATATCATCATTACTATGGATTCATCATGATTCCCCTAGAATTAAATCCTTGTTATGTGTTTCTAGTTATCATGAATGATGATTTTTCACGTAGTTTAGTGTAGGTCCCACACCTCAGACTCTTGTTTCAATGGGTGTAGAAGTTCTTAGACTTATTCCAAAGGACTCAATTCTCATGTTAATTTTAGAGGATATGTTCTTTTTTAATGATAGATATTATCCTTTTCGATTACTATTCATTTGCTAGATGTTCCACATTCAGATAATCTATTGTGAAAGTTGAAGACAATGATGTAGTTGTATGGTTTTCCAGTGTGGGATCAGTAAATAATATTTGGGAAAGGAAGTGCACATACATGATATGGTCGTCAAACTCATAGGGAAGATAATTTCTACAGAAGTGGTCATAATTGGGGTTATTGAGGGAGTAGATGAGGTCGTGGTAAACTTTGGTGTTTAGCATTTCTATCATCCGGATAGTCATATGTTGTTCGAGGTATCCTATGATTTTATTTTACATGGGTTCATCCATTATTTAATTTGGATTCTACAAAATTATTTATATCACCTACCCAAATCCTTGAGGTGGTAAATTAGGTAGAGTGTATTCCAGTTCCCTTTTCATTGACTTCACTAGTTATATTTCAAGATAACTTGTATGAAGTATGTTGATACTGTAAATTAGTTATGTGGTAGCACCGCTCATTTGGGAACCTCTTATGATTTTCCATATAACCCTATAAAATCATTCTCAACTTCAATTGGTTATATTCATTTATGTCTATAACATAGTTAATCAGGAGGTAGGTTTTTTCTATATTCTTATGGAGAGCCAAAGAATATTTTGGGTGGGAGAGACCCTAAAATTGGGTGAACGTGTGTTCCTTCCTTCTCATATTTGATAGTTGAGATGATTTTATGTTTTTCATAGTTTCAGTTGTCAGTGTGTCATATGTTTTGGGAAGAGTATCCTTATCGACATTATTGGATATTTTAAAATTACCCCTTGATGGTAAATTGAGTTCAAGATAGATCAATATTCATTAATGTCTCGTATATCAATATATCCATGTCGGATGGAGCATTTTGTATTGTGAGAGCTTTTGTATAAATTGATGAATTTTTATAGTGTGGTCTTGTTTTTTTGAGTGTGTGATCATGGAGTTCAACCATTTTGTTCATAAAAAAGTTTGATGGTGGATTTAATTTGGTATCGATTATCGTTGACTGAAGCAGGCGACAATGAAGAATCATTATCATACTCAATTAATTATTTAATATTTTATCAACTAAAGGAAGGATGTTATTTCTGGATGAACTAATTATGGTTCATATATTATCACATTCTGGTGAGGGATGATGATATTTAGAATGATCCCTTCCATTATAATATGTATTTATCCCCACAGACTATGATCGTTATAGGGTTATCAAAGGTACATTTTTCTTCATTTTACTGTGGTATATCCTAGATCTATCAATTTTCAACCAGATTCATCTCACCTTTAGCGGAAATTTGATCTCCACTAATCATATAGAGATATGTTTCCTGTTTTCTAGAGTTTCAAAACAATGAAATTCCAAGGGGAATAAAAGTCCTCATGGGAGTGGGGACCATATATCTGGAATGTGGTTTCCTAGTTGTGCGAATAATATTGACACTTTCAAAGATAAGGATTCATTATTTCACTTATTAATTTATGTGAAATTGTACTATAAGAATTTTTTATCCTTTTTTATCATAATATAATTAAACTAAAAATTATTCACTAATAATAGTAAATAATTTGTTGTAATAATCTCATTCTGTTACATTCTACTATAATAACAATTTTCCACATGATTTTCTAGATATTGTGTTATATATGTTATTCATTTTAGCATGTCTTGACATGATATGGATTAGTATGCTGTTTTTGATGTAAAATGATAACTAATTTAATGATAAAATTAATTTAATAATTGTACAATTAATTAAATAATAATCATGTAATATTGAATATGTCATTTCATATAATTTTATTATAATTAAATTGAATTAATGCACATGATTAAATAAATATGTTGATCCCTTCTAATAGAATTGATATGTAATTTGATGATTGATAATTATTTTTCTATGATAATTTAAAAATGAATGTTAAAATTAGAATAAAACATCAATAGATTTTTTGGAACCCAAATTGATGCTAAGAGTTTGTTAAACTTTTGAATGGTTTTTGTAGCGGTTGACTTATATTCCCATCATTAGAACGTTTGTATAAATAATAATCTAACCCAAGATGGAATAAGATCTAGTTGTGTGATATTGAATATTTATATGGATTTTGTTTTCTTTTTTTCTTAAGAAGGTTTAGTTCCTTATGCATGTAGTTGTGAGACATTTTCTTGTGCAAAGGATGGATGACGTGTTTGGGGGACTAGAATTCCCTATTGAATGTGCTTGTTTATTTCTAACTTTTGATGTTATTTGGATGTGATATTTTTTATGTGTTGTTGTATAATACTCGGATGGATAAAACATATATGGGTGATGTGATATGGACTGGGGAGGCCTAGAATATGTGCCATGATTTTACTCTTGTGATGGTTAGATGCATTGGGATATGCATGTGGGTGTCTAGGATGATACTATCGATTATTGAATAGGTTAAAAATGTCCTTACCCATTAAATTGATATGGATTGAATAATTCATGACAATAATCTATTTAATTGATTCAGATAGTTCTGCTTGATATTTCTGTATTCTTTTCCCCACTAGTTGAGTTATATGGGTGTTTTTTGTTGCATTTTTCATATTGGTGGTAGCTTTGGATAGGTTTCATATAGTACATAGATTATGTAATGATTCATATAATGAAAAATTAATTCTTAAACCATTCATTTTGTTATGGTGGAATAAAAATTTTGTTAAAATATTGATCTTGAGAAACCCTAAACTCAGTTTGGAATATGAATGGACTGGTTAGACTTCACACTGATTATTAATGAAATGTAATTAGGAATAATAATGTCATTTTATTAATGGATAATGAAATAATTAACAAAATTTGAATTTATTATTATTGAAAATAAATAAATTTAACATTTCCCTTAAAATGCTTGTGATCATATAAGATAAATATTTCCTAGTAGTGGAAACTGTGTGTTTGAGAGATGATAGTTATAGTTGAATATGGGACTAGGTTATGAACATAGTGTGGTTTTGAGTTATATTATATCATGTGTATTATAAACTTTTATACACTACCCCACTCATGTTTGTTCATGTAACAGACACATAATCGACTATGGGAGAGTAGTTTCCCTAATACAAGAGTGGGAGGTTGGTTGGATGACAACCCATATAGCCACAATATTTTTTTTTCAGTAGTTATAGGTACTTGTTTTCAATGTAGTTAGTATACCCATATATTTGGGTAGGGGAATTTTATGTCATGGATTTATTTCCCACACATGTGTATCCTAATGTAGTATCAAAATTATTACTATAGGTATGACATGTATATTCTATGATGTCTTGATGTAGATAATTGAATTATGGGATCTGATAGCATTAGGTATAATAACGAATGTATGATAAACGTCATATAGGTTGTGGTGGCTCAATGAAGCCACATGGATAATATATATGGATATATGGATTGGATTGTGTGATTATATGATGCATGAGGTTCAATATGTGATTCTTTTCCTAGGTGTCTTTGGGATGAATTATTTTGGAGAGAGGTGGAACTTGACACACAATTTTGGGGATGAGAGAAAAACTAATGGGGAAGTAGTAGAGGGGTACCCATGATTTTTCATTTCAATATTATATTATTTACTTTTATTGATACATGGTTGTATTTATCCTTGATAAGTATGGCATCAGGGTACACATAATATTGTAATGATCTAGTTTCACTATCTTTTGTTGTGATTTAGCATGCTCTCCTTATCTTTTACATAAAAGGATCCGAAGAGAATACTAAAAATCATATAATTATGCCTACACAATCTATATATGAACTATTTTTAGTTCAGTATGTCTACGATGGAGATAAATATGTATTTTAGTAGTTTTTTGTCCTACAGGGGCTGTTTGGGATTCATTTTCACTCACCTCCTTTCCTTTTCATACATGATGTCTTCCATTCAGTTTCTAAGTGTCTTATGACATTTTTAGGATTTTGGATTTCCTTATATGTGTGAGAAAGATTTGATTGTTGTATCATTATTATTTATATCTCTTCTAAATGTTCTATTAGATTTTAATTCCACTAATATATTTCATTATGATACTAGTTGTGTTACTTACCAACCTAAGGCCTACTAGAGGAGGCACTTGGATAGTTGCATTCTCACTTGTCACTTTTCCCATTATAATGTGATTAGTGATTGATTTTACATGGCACTAAAAAGTATGGATGATTATTGGTGGAGTCCTATATCACCCATAAATACATTTTTTTATTGTTTATATCTCATGATATAAGTATTCCAGAGTACATTTTGTTTTTTTTTTGGAAAATGATGGTGTGTGTCATGAAATTAATGTTCCATATACTAATGTTGTTTCCAAAATTGAAATATAATACATAGTTTCTTTCTAACTATGATGAATTGTTTATGTTATCATTGATAATGATTATTGATTCATGTTTCTATGCTATTTCGATTGAAGTCATATTTTATACCACATATTATTCGCTGATTTATTATCTATTATCTATTGGGTATTAGTTTTCATATGCATCATGATAGTGCATATATTCTCATTTTATATTGATATATTATATTCCATTATTAGAACTTATGTTTACTCTTTCAAAGAATCGGATCTCACCACTTCTTATGTAACCATTTTCTTAGGTTATTATTTAGAATATAATTTATAATTTTTGTACTGGGTAGTCTATTGTTTCTCAATTATATAGAAAATTTTCCAAGGGTTGTGAAATTATTTACTTATGTGGTAGTACATAAAGATGTTGAACCATCATTTCATTGAATTTTTTGATTGTTTAAAAGATTTAATGTTTACCATATAGAATTTTTTTAAAAAAAATAGTGTTTCTATCATGGATGACTAAAATAAAAAATAAGAAGATTATCATTTCACTCAAAAAAATTTTATAAAATAAATCCCAAATAAAAATGATATTTTAGAATACACCATTACCCCAGTCTATAGCTTTGTAAAAAATCATATATCCCCTTGAATAATAAAATAAGTTTAATTTATAAATTTTTTAAGAATAATTTTCAACTATATTTAATTTTTTTAGTTCCATTTATAATCATTTTCCATCCATTCATTGAATAGTTATAGATTATATTGGTCACTTAATCATGTTCATTCAAGTTATCCAAATTTACCTTATTATACATTCCATCATCAAAAGGGGTCAAGGTTCCATTATGAATATAATATTAATCATGCAACATTTAACATTTTTATACAAAAAATATGTTTTTAAAATTATCTATGATTGCTAGAAATTAAAAATGATTCACATATTTTTATGGAGGTGATATTCCACATGTACACATGAGTGATGATATCAATATCTAATTTATAAAATTGTAAATAGATAGACGATATAATATATTTATTGAATTATAAATATTAAAATTAAATCACTTATACTAAGAAATTCCTTATTTATAACCATTAAACTTTTGTGGAGATGAAAATAAAATTACACCACAATAAAGATATTCTAAGATGTACGTACATAAGATAATATTTTCATTTTCAATTAGATGAAATGAAGATTGAAAATGGATCAACTATTATCATAAACACCTATAATTGTGGTTAATATACTAATGTACTTATTTTAATAGTGTTATTTGTTTTGTAGGAGGTTTACAAATAATTTAATGTAAAAAATCATAGTAAGAACACATTTATCTTTTTTGGTAACCTCCTTCAACTTATACCTTAATTTTTTTTGAAGTGGTACTTTTACGATAAATAGACCAATAGGACATAGAGTTGGATTTAGGGAAGATATTTAGGTAGGGATTAGACTATATAGGTGGATCAATTAGTATGTCTAAGTGAGGGTATGGTGTACCCATTTATGAGTGGGTTGGTGGAAAATATAAAATACAAGAAACATTATTTAATAATATATATAGTACAACTTTAAAATGTCTCTAAATTATCATAGATTATAAGAAAATAAGGCTAAGGTAAAATTGAAACCAATAAATACAAATTTAATATATTTATGGTTGGCTTGATGTTTATCCCACTTAACTCATTTTAGCCTTAATCAATGTGATAAATATTTTCCATGGACACTATTCATTATGTCAAAAAATTATGATGGAATTATTTTTAATTTTAATTATTTTGATTAAAAATATGGTATAAATTTTAATTTATTCATCTTAAAGAAGTGGTACATAGTAGATTTAATATATATTCATTACATTCAATGAAATGTGTTTTTAGAAAATTTTTTGTTTATGTGAAAAAATGATTTTACAAAAAATAGTACAATTTTCATATCAATTTAAAAATTTAGAATGTGTTAAATTAAATGTAAATTATTTTACATTTAAACCAAAATAAAAAATAAATTATCCATTGGAATACTTAATTATGTATTAAGACCTAAAAATAATTTTTATTTGATTATATATATTGTTTATATTTCTAAAATGGTAACAATAAGATTCTATGTTTAACATAATTTTTCTATATTCATTATATTACATATTAAATATATATTTCTTACATATAGAAGGATTAAAAAAATTATGGATATTATTATATAATTATAATTTCATCTAGGTGAATTTATTTTTAAAATTATTAATTTTCACTATTTAACCTAAAAAATCTATCGATTTGGAAAAATTTCAGAAAAATAACCATAAGATCATTTCAACATGATTAGAAATTCGAAATAATTTTATCATACATTTTTTAACAATTTGGATTTTTTTAATGAAAATATTGAATTATTCTATGTATATTATACAATATATTCTTTAGAATCATTTGTTTACATACTATAATCGAATCTTGGATGTTACATTTTCACTCTATAAAATATTTATTTGAGGAAATTTAAATACTTTCACCTCATGAATAGAAATGACTATTGATTCATTATAACATTTAATGTTTCCCATATACCCTTATTTATTTTATGATTTCTATAAAACAATGGTTGATAAATTTAAATTTAAAACTCTTGGTCTCTAATGTCAGGAATGAAGATAATATCTTCATGGTATGATAAGTCATGTTCTAATTATATTTTCTCATTTCTAAGTACATGAATTGGGTCTAGAATTAACTTTCACAATAATGTGACACAAATTACATCATGAGCATTATAGAGAATATGTGGAATTGATAAACCAATATTCATATGAAAACGAGGTTGTACCCAAGAAGTAAAGCCTTTTTAATGGAATCCAAAAGACTGAGGATCGATTCTAGGAAGAGAAGAAATTCCTAGGATATTGTAGCAGTAATGTAGTAGGTCACTGTAGTATTACTATAGTAGTGATGGAAATAAAGTGGTCGTGACACTATAACTATGGATATAGTTTTGTAGGAACTATATTGGTGGTTGTACTTTAGCTTTTGTTGTAGTTGCATGGGTAGAATAAAAGTATTATTCCCTGGTTGGCCATTTGGGAAATATAATCAGCTTTCCTTCCCCTAGGAAATCAGGCTATGTAATAGGTCTCCCTATACCCATTCAAAAGTTGTCTTTTCTTTACATTAATAATAAAACGAGGCTTCAGACCCAACTGTTAAAAAAAGATTAACATGTAGGCCAATAATCCAATTATTTTGAGAATTTTAAAATTCATGATGTTTTTAGGAATTACATTCTATTTCTTACAAAACCTCATAAAACCCTTCCCATAATATACAATCAAGAAAACATGATATTCATCATGAAATTAGAAAATATGTAATTATGTTATAATAATATTTTTGTTAACATCAATCAGCCTTAATGTGATTCTGAATTTTCTTCATATTCATTTATGTCTCTTCCATAAGATCTAGGACTAAATGATTCTTTTTATAGACATAATCCCAATAATTTTTAGTTTGGAAACCCATTTAGAATGATACTTCAAATGGTTTAATTTTTATACCTTAATAGAACCAATTATTATATTGAAATTACACCAAAGTTAAATATTCATCCCACACACCTTAAGATTGAATTGAATATGAGCTCAAAAAACATCTAATGTCTGAACAAGTCAACCAGACAACCCATTTATTTTAGGATGATATGTAGTAATTAAATTAAGGTTTCTGTCAAGAGACCTCAAAATATTCCAACATAATTTAAATGTAACCCACATATCAAGATTGGATATAAAAAAAATAGGTGTACCATGATGATTTAAAACATAATTATTATCAAGCCAGATGAGGTAGTTGAGAGGTAGATCATCCCCTATAGTGAGGAAATGTGTGAAATTCGTTCTTGTAGTGTTTAGAAAAACGTGAAAAATTTGTTAATATTGTCTTTTTATTTCCCCAAATTAATATATAAATATTTCATGAAACTTTTAGTATTCTATCTATCACACTTTTATTATCGAAAAATGAATCATCTTCAATCGTAGTCTATAACATCCCATTTCATATTATCCCACAATAATTATTCCTTCAAATTATGATACATTTAGGTTGAATTATAGTTTATAGAAATATTAGAGGTACTAACTCCACCTAAAAATTCTCTTTTTTGATCAAGAATGATTAGAACACATAACCTATTTCCTAATTTTAAAATACCTTATTCAAAGATGAGTTCCACCTACTTCCCATATATTATTTAATTTATATTATTTTAAAAACTATTATCATGATAATGTGAGCTATTGTTGTTCCCCAATATGGATGCCTTGGTAAGAATTTAAAATAAATATTGTTGGATATTTTTTAATAATAATTTCAGTCCAAACACCATGATCATTTCAATTAAACACATGAAAATATATATATTTTCCTTACTTGGGTGTTTGTGTATTGAGAAATTATAATCCATCAGTAGTTATGAAAACCTCCTCTCCTTGATTTTGACCACTTTCTATGAGAATATGTATGTAGAACATTTTTAATTGATATATTTCATATAATTATCCATCACGATAATTCTTCCATACCTTCAATGAAAATATTAGGGCTACCAACTCTGGATTTGGGGTTGGATAATTCAGTTCATGGTTATTTAATACCCTCGATGAATACACAACAAATATACCATTCTTCATGGGGACATATATAAGTCCTTTTTTAATGTGTCAATATATATCAGAAATCCATACTTACCTGATTGTAAAGTAAATATTAATAAATTTAGAAATTTCATATTACATTATTTAAAACATTTTTTACATTACACAAATAATAATAACAAAACCTAAAAACAAGATACATTGGTAGAGGAGTTTGGTAAAGATTATTTTAAAAAAAATTGTTCATAGTAACATACTGTTAAAACTAAACTAGATACCCCAATTATACTAATTGGAATTTCCAATTACATCCATACCTTATAATTTTTAGTATTGAGTGATATTCCATTCTACGAGACTATATGGGATGGAAAATAATCATCCTAAGGTAAGAATTCAGATTTTCTAAATTTTCTATATAACTTTTTGTAAGAGTCCCTATAATTGTTCAAAAATGACTATTATACTCATAATATATTTTAGATTATATAAAAATATCATTAAAAGATATTTTAATTAAATTATCAAGAAAATCGATGAATATTATACTCGCATATTTAAAAAAATAAATGGTTTATTAGTAAATCCAAAGGTAATTACTCTAAATTTGAAATGTTTATAGCTCTTAAAAAATACAAAATTTGTAAAATCCTCCATTAATCATAGTTTATGATTCCCAGTATGGAGAAATTTTCTTTAAAATGATAATCTCCAAGAAGTTGATCTAAAATGTTATCTATGTGGGTAAGATGATACTTTTTGGTTATATTAGTCATATTTTTATATGTAATCAATTCATAACCTAATATAATAAAATTTCTTCTGATAAAAAAGTAAATGTGCTACTAGTTGTGAGATTTTATGGGTTGTGAAAACATTATTGGATGACTCTTATAGGTGTTTCATCATCCCCACTATTTCCAATATTTCCATCCTATATAAAATATCTTATAATTGTTTTTCTTCTGGTATGAGATAAATTGAAATCTAAACATCATGAACAGGTGGATGTATAGGATGTTATTCCAGAAGAAAATAATTTTATTCCATCAAAACAAGTACATCCTCTATTATATGGGTACCATTTCAATTCATAGGTTGTGTCATTACTTATTCATGATTAAATACATTAACGATCACTATTAGACATGGATTCAGTTAGAAAATACAGGTTGATGATGTTTCCTCTCTAATGTCCTGGTATACCACATCTCCCCCTCAATTCTAAATTTATAAGTATGTGAAATATATTTTTTCATTATAATTTGTTGGTAAACACTTAGCATGTATTACATCTAATGAAGAAATAGGTATAATAACACAATTAAAAAAATATATTCTTATTCCTTATAATTGGGGATGACCAAAATATCCTTATTGCAATATGATTGTAATTAGGAGTCTCAATTGAGAGATCTACTATTATTATTCTAAAGAAATATTTAATTGTATAGGTAACCACATAATATATAAGGGAGAGTGATGATAAACAATGAAATAAATAATTATCAAAATTTTATTTTACAATAAATTTACATGACACCACATCATTATTAACATTAACCACAACTATAGGGATAAAATAATATTCATGTTGCTCTATTGGACATTTCTGAGTAGAATTAAAATGACATTTGAGAATGATTGAATAGTTCTCCATATATCTATTATTTAAGAATTATACTTTTTAAACATAATTTTAATCCTTTAAATCAAGAGAATGATTTCATTTATCTCTACACATGAATACAACTCTCATTCCCATCAAACATGTTCTATAGTGTTTCATTAATAACTATTACTAGTTGGAAATTACACCATTCAATTTTTCATTTTTCCATATTTTTTTTCAGATTCCACAAACACTCAATTATTTTTCCCTCTTGTAAACATAATAAATTGGTAATTTTTCATCTCTCTTGATGGAATTTGATAATATATCCTCATATTATTGAGATTTCTATGAGGCTAATGTCATTCATATGATATTATTTTACATATCAAATAATTGATAAATTTAAATTATTAGATTTTGTATCTAATAAATAAAATGTGGTCCCAAAGATGTACAGTTAGCGTAATGATTTTTTATATTTTTTTAATCATTTTTTCTTAGATTGAAGAATTTCCTCTCCATATCAGATAATTTATCATGAGGAAATTGTTTCAGGAATAATATATCATTGAAAGACATACACTCTATACAATGAAAACATTTAAACTCATTTATAATATTTAAAATTGACCATAATTGATTGGTGTCTCCCTTATAATTAATAACTACCATGATGAATTTAACTCTTTCACTGTGTGTAAATGAGATAAATATCATATCTGTAGTCTTGAATCATTGACTGTTAATTAATCATTTTTAGTCCCAATTAAGGATGTATGATTATATTGAATGAATAATTATAACGCTATTAACCAATATTCTGGACCAGTAAGATTCACTATACGGTAATTGTTATTGTTCATAACTAAAGTCATTTATCCCAATATAGTTCTAATTTGTTCCAATCCATATTCAGCATAAATTTATATTTGTGGAGGGAAATCCAAAAAATAGATAATTTGTGTTGATAAAATTATTGTTCCTCGTTATTAATACCATTTCTAAATAGTGGAATGTATTTAATTATACTATAACCTAATGAGTTTTAACTTATATTTATAATTTTAATATAGTGTAACAGTTAACATATATTGAAAATTATGGAATTTCTAATCTCAGAATCATTAACTTATTATTATTAGAAGTATATTCATATCATAATAACTATTTTAATTATTTCATAATGTTTTACAAGGATCATGTTAATATAAAAATGTTATCCCCTAGTATTCTAGAACCGACTGTGTAATCTTATTCCCACTCATCATGAACCGAGGGATGATATAGTTTCCACTCAACTGGCCTTTTAGGGTATTTAATCACGGTTTCTCATGTTCCATAGACACATACATGTGTTATTATCTACATAGGGATTTTATTTTTAAGAAAACACCCATTATACACAAGAAAAACATCAAGAAATAATCTTATACTTATACATTTCCCTAGATTCTAACCAATTGTTATGTTCTCAAATCTATGTTTTTATAAACATAGTTCCCATGTTTTTTAAAAAACATCATTCAATACCATCAAAAACACCCTCATAGTTGTAATATTGAGAATATTTTAATCAAACATTATTGGAATATGATAAGAGTGTTTGAATATTGAAGGGTCAAATTTGTTAGTACTCTCGGTTGAGAGTATACATATATGACACTGACATTAAATTTGAAAATATAAATTACTAAAAAAATTACTGTGAGATTTAATATATCTTCTAATATTTTCCTAAAATGATATATATATACTTTATTAGTTTCTATGGTAAAATAATATATAATAATGGTTGAGCTCAAAAGCTTAGTAAGGGAATGGAAACAGAAAAACCTAAATAACATAATCCTGAATAATATCCAGTAGATAATTATTAATAGATTTTTCAATATAAATAATTTTATAAAGGGGGAAATATTTATTCATGACATAATAATATAAATAAAAACATTGAAAATAATAACCAGTTTCATAATTATAGAATCCATAATGGAAAAAATCATTATTTTATAATCAAGGCATCATCCTAATATATAACATATAAATAGTTAATACATAAACCAAATATCCAAATATTTCTTGTCTCGTGAGGTATACAATTTCACCGAAGTGATATAAAGGGGCCAAAACATCACTTATTATGTTAAATTAATTCATCATATTAATGAAATTAATTACATGAAAAACATAAACAATCATAATAAAAAATTATCATATGAATTCTTTATATTTTAAAAAATCAATAAATAGAATGACATGATCATTATCTACCATAGAAATAGTGTGGGTGATATAATTACTGTATATACCATATAAATCAAAATAATCAATGTTTGATGTTGGAATAGATGAAAATAAATTTAATAGATAATTCAATACATTCACTGAAAACATGAGGAATTTATCATTTTCTTTTCATTACATTTCAAATAAAATTTTCCTAAATGTTGAGAAAATGAATTTATTGGAATTTAATAATGTAAACAGTTCCTATAAAATACAATAAAATGAATCGTGATAATAGTAGGAAAACAAATTATTTGGTAAATTTAAAAAATTGCATTTACGCTTTTTTTTAAAAAGTCACATGTAGCTCATTTGGAAAATGATAAGCGGACACCTTTTAAAACATTATAAAGAAGAAAAATAACATTGAAAAGTACATTATATCATCATTTTATCTTAGGTATAGAACCTTAAAAATCATTATAATAAACCATGTTATAGGAGGGAAATATTCAAGACAAACAGTATAAATGATGTTTGTTTTCCCTAAAAAACTATTCATTCATTATTTGAGTACCAAATAGTGGAAATAATAGATTAAAACCTGGGAAGTGTATAGTTTTGGATCCAAATAATGATGTAGATGCTCAATTATAGGAGGGGGTGAGTTGTATGTTAAAAAATATTCATTTTTAACTGTAAGGAAGAATATATTTAACAATGTTAATCAAATTAAATTCACAAACCCTATAATAGTTCTATGAAATAAACTTACTAGTTTCTAGAAATATGGTTCTAGAAATGTAACATAAAAAAAGTTAACACAAAAAAGAATATACCATAAATCATATATAATCTTACATACCAAAGTATACAAAATTACATAAATGAATAAGAATGTTATAGTTTCTTCTGTTATCAAAAACACAACAGAAATGAACATAAAACAAAAACTAGCAACATGTATGAAATATTTTAACTTAAAGAGTATGTGATCCAAAAACCTTGGATAATGGTACCTCGAATTTTACTTTCAAGAAAGTCAGTCTTACCCACCCTAGGGTAATCTGTTGATTAGAATATCAGAACTTGTCTTGCTATCTCCATAATCCCTCGATCTTTAAGGAAGTCAGCACCACATCTTCATATCCCTGGAAGCCCTTGATTGAACATAACAACAATCAGAATCTCACGAACCATGTTGAACAAGATGTTCAGTGTGTACAATGCATTGGAGTCACTTTATCCCAAAATCACTTCAATATACAATATCTAGAGTGACGGAACATTGTTTTTGAGCTCTTTAAAATGAGTTCCTATTTATAGGCACATCTCCAATGATTGTCCCCCTCCTCCAAGTGTAATATTTTTCTTTGAATCTCGGAGGTTCCAATACATGTGTCACTCAAACAATGTTTTGTTGGAAACAAATTGTACAACATCATTTTATAACTATATCATGTGTAAGAAAAATAAAATTCCTTAACCAAATATATTTTTTGGAGTTTAAGGAAAAATAGTAATCAGAATCTAACCAAACAATGAATTATTGTCTATAATATGTGGATATTCAGATTCTGTTTTACAAATAATTCTGAATCTGTATTCTTTGGATTCCAGAGAATGAATTATGAGATATTTTATGTCTGAATTTTGAGGAATTAGATGTCTGAATTATGAGGAATTCGGAGTCTAAATTCGGATGAATTGAGGGTCTTAATTCTGAGGAATTCAAAATCTGAATTTCAGAGAATTCAGAAACTGAATGTCAGAGTTTTTGGAACCTGAAAATAGAACACTCTATTTCCATGGAATTATAATATTCTATGTTTTTATATATAAAAACGAATTTTTTTATTTAGGAATAAATTTTTTTATATTGAGATGGATTATAAAGGGAAAAATACAACAGGGGTAAGGATAAAAAATTTCTTTAAAATGGAAATTTTCATAGAGAATGGAAATTTTCCTTAGAGAATGGAAATTTTCCTTATAAAAATAATCATTAGAGAAAATATAATTTTCATTAATATAACGTGTTTAGGATTTTCAAATCATAGAGGATTGGTAAAGTAACAATGAAACCTTATTGACTCAACAATATCCCCCTTTTTGGAATGAACAAACATCCTTACAAAAAAATAAAATAAGGACTATTATTTGTTTCATTATGAACTTAAAAAGAAAACTTATCTCCCTTTAATTATGGATCATGGTGAATATGACTAAATCCCCCTTAGGATTTGAAATCCCAAAGGATTTTATTCATGTCTTCCTTAAATAGATTTTACTTTTTTTTCATAAGGAAATCTTCTTAGATAAAACATCCCCTTGGATATACTACCCCTTACATAGGAAATTATCTTATTTACATAGTATTCATTTTATCATTCCTTTCCCCCCCAATTGTGATTTTAAAAATATAATAATGGGAATGGAAAAAATGGTACCTGAAATATTAGTACTATACAACAAAATATATGAATAACAATTAAAATTTCATCATGATTAAAGTAATTTGAACAAGGAAGAAAATATAACAAAAGATCAGATTGAGAAAAATAATCCTTCTTCCCCCAATGATATTTACTTCTTTATTATGGTTTTTATCTTATTATTCTCTTTTTTATGTTCTAATAATTTCATTAGAAATTCATCATTATCCTCATTTTTCATCTCTAGAACATTGATCTTTTATTCCTGTTCCTAATGAATTTGTTCTTGAGCCTTCAAAATCTCTTCTTGCATACAAATATTTTCTTCGTACATAATTCTAAGATCTATTTCCCTTTTCCAATTCAAAGAAACTGAGTTAAGAATCCCTTTCATATCTTTGACTTCCTGCTTTCGGATTGTTTGTTCAAGAATGAGCTTATCCTCAAAAAATTTAGTATGATATTTGATCCTAAAAACATAAATTTCAAAAGCATCCATCAAATTCTCTTTAAAGTCATCAAAAATTCATAGCTCTTCAATTGTATTTCTATAACACTATTTAATTTCCTTTCACGAACTCATTTTTTCATCATTCCCAATATAGAATGATTTAAAATAAGCCTCCAGTTTGATGAACTTATCCATAAGCATGAAAACTGAATCTGATTTCTGATTAAAGGAGTGCTGAAGCATATGGAACCTTGATTCTATACATGAAAACAATTGAATGGTATCATCCAACTTCTTCAATGATTGTACCTCAATGTCATGTCCAAAAGAGGATGATTCTGAATCAGATACTTTTGTTGGTGAGGATTATTTCACTATCTCTTCATCTTTTCTCTTTGATGATCCAACAACATCTTTCATTGTAACCACAGCTTTCCTAAGTGTATCAACCAACACCCGTGTTTCCTTATCAGCTCATGGAATGATCTTTGCTAATTTTGGAGATTCACATTCACAATCTATTTGATGAACTATCTTATATTCCTCAACATTTTCTTTTTCAGAATCCACTATAAGATCCTCTTATTGAACAATATCACGGTTGCTTCATTCATCACCAGATGTTTTATTTACTTCTTCCTACTCATCATCCTCTTTTCATTCTGACCAAATTTTGGATGATTCAGCCAAAGAAGTTCAGATTGAAAAGTTTTCAGAAGGATTTTCCTACTCATTATATTCTTCCACTTGTCCTATCAAATCCTCTGTATCACCACTTCCTTCCTCTTCTTCTTCATGTAATTCATCTTCATGAAGTATTTCTTCATCTTCTTATGGTTCTAGAATCGCCATTTTATTTCCTGGAGTCAAAGGATGTGATTCTTGCAGAAATGATTCTAGTACCCGGACTTGTTCACAGGCTTTCCCGGTGTCTTTAAGATGATCTTGAACTATTTCGGCCTCCAATATCTTCTTATTCTTTTTTATCTTATCCTGCTTCTCATGATCATACACATATTTAATCTTTATGTATTTATATTTATTAGGTTCCAAGCCAATACTTGTCTCCCCTTCATTTTTATTCTTCTTATCTTCTCTCAAATTGGAAACCACATCATCCAGATATGCATTTATCTTCTTAGGTTTTTGATGTGTTGATTCGGTTTCATGAACTACAATAATCATTTCTTTCACATCTGGTTACATCACCTTTATCATCATCCCAACATTCATGTAATTCTCAACCACTTTCTGTTTCTTTGATAAAGCATCAATTTAATATTCAGATAAATCAGAGAATTCTTCAGATTCACTAGAGAAACCAACCTTCATTCATCCCATGGTATCATCACTAAACAACATAACCTTGAAATTCATAGTCATTTAACTACAAGTAATTCGGAATGATTCTATACAAAGGACTATGATCTTGTAATGAATAAACATATATATGATGATTTCTGATTTGAGAGTACCATTCTTGAAATTCATGATTTTATTCAAGATATAATACACCAAATTAATTTTCCTGAGGTTCACCAGAAAATACTGAATATAGATATCACTCTTCTTTAAGGAGTACATATATTATTTTCTTGGAATGAGAAAACAATGAACCCAAAACTCTAGAATCCATAAATTTGTAGAAAGATGAATAATCATTAGAGTCTTCACTTCATTAAAACCAAGGCACTCAAAAAACATCTCCTTATCAAAGGAACCTAATACATCCAGTATCTTGTTGGTATTGAACTCAGATTCAGCCTCATACAGAATCCCAATCAAGTTTTCAGCCTTACTATTGGAAAGGGAATACATCATTACATTACTCATAAAAAACATATATATCCCTCCTTTATTAATGAAACTAAAAGAATCATAGAATTCACCTAGAAAATCCAGAAAAACCGGATCATGTGCCTTCAGTTTGGTACACACAAGCTCTCCTATGAAGTCAACTTGATATTATTTGAAATAATAGTATAATACATAGAAAGGAACATAATATCAACTAACATTTATCTGTAGATCTTCGATTCATAAATTTATATAATTGATATAAAAAATTCTGAGGAGAAGCTTCCACAGACATTCAGAATTGAGGAAAACCATGCAATTTTGATCTAGCCTTACGTAATGCACCAGAGTCTCACCACCCCAAATCTTGTTAACCTATGGGGGACAACCATCAGGGGTGTTTATATAAGTGTTTAAGGTAACAGTTCATATTCCCAAAAAGATCCATTGGTTGAAAAATTCTTGATCTGATCTGACAGTTGAGATGAAAGCTGAAGCAGGATTTTGGTAGAATCAAATATTTTGAGGGGTTTAAAATAAATATTCAGATTTAAGGAATGTGAATAAAAAAAATTGCATAAATCAATAGAAAAATACAAAAAAGTGTAAAACTGATTCCTAAAATTTATGAAGGGAAAATACTGTCTGAATTGTTAGGAAAATTACCAGTAATAAGGAAAATTCTTCTTGATGAACGTTACATTCTGAAAAAAAAATTAATGTAGGAAAAAATTTTAATCTAGAAAATTTAGAAAAAAAATTTGGATTCTTGGAATATTTTTTCCAAACAATAATATTGTTTAAAAACAGAAAACATAAAAAATGATTGTGAAAAACAAATTCACTATGAAAATTTTGATTACAGAAAAATTTGATTATGTAAATTTTTATTAATCAAGAAAATGTAATACTCCTATGAAAAGGGAATTCTTATTATAAAGATATAGGTTTTAACAAAAAGTTAATATGAAATATTACCATTTAGTTTTCATTCCTAACATCTGTTTAATGTATTCAAATCTATCATAGAGTAATGATTTTTTGTAAATATCAGCAAGTAGATCTTGCATTCCTATAAATTAAAGAATGATATCTTCTTTTTTGTGTGAGATCCCTAAGAACGTGATGACTTATATCTCAGTGTTTTTTAATAGAGTGATGTGTCGGGTTTTTTCTTAGGTAAATGGAAATAGTATTATCACACATTATCTGTGTTTTGGTAAAACTCATGCCATAGTCAGTGAGTGTGTGTTGCTTCCACAACACTTGATCACAACAACATCATACTATTACAAATTCTGGTTCAGCAGTGGAAAGTGCTACTGAGTGTTTCTTTATTCATGACCAAAAAATTAATTTATCTAATAAGAAATGACATGTTTTGAATGTACTTTTCCTATCACTTATACATCCAACAATGTTAGCATCTGATATAATTTGTAAAACAAAATCATTTATAGAATTATAAAATATTCCTAAATCCAAGGTCCCCTTTAAATAGTGAAGAACTATTTAACAGCTTTTAAATTAGATTCTATAGGATTGGGTTGATATATTGCACAAAAGCATACTGAAAACATTACGTCTGGATGACTATATGTCATGTATAATAAAATTTCTATCATACCTTTAAATGATGTTTGATCAAATTGTTTCCGAGCATCATCAAGATCAATTGAATTTAACGTACCAATGGGAGTAGTTATACTCTTAGTGCTTTCATATCCATAATTTTTAATAAGATCATTAATATACTTATATTGAGATATATAAGTTCCTTTTGTTTTCTATGAAATTTGAAAACCAAGAAAAATGTTAACTCACCCATTATACTCATTTCAAACTCAGATTTCATTAGGTTCGCAAATAAATTAGTTAGAGATTAATGAGCTGAAGAAAATATATTTTCATCAAAATAAAATTGAACAATAAACACATTTTTCTTAAAATTATTTATAAAAAGGGTTGGAACAACATTTATCTTTAAAAGAATTGTTTTGTAACAAAAATCATGTATGTCTATCATACCAAGCTCTATGGTCTATTTTAATTCTCTATAAGGCATTGGTATGTTTTAAAACATGTTCATGGTGTTTTATGTATTCAAATATAAGAGTTTGTTCAACAAAAAGTTCCTATTGAACATATCCATTAAGGAAATCACATTTTACATCCATTTTATTATGTTTGGAATTGAAGAATGCTGCAATGGAAAGAAAAATATGAATAGATTCAATCCTACCTACTGAAGCATATGATTCTTCATATTCTGTTATTTCTTGTTGATTATAGCCATTGGATTGTAATGTATCCATGTTTCATACAATGATTCCATTTTCATCACAATAATTTATGAAGACCCATTTTAATCCAGCAACAGATGTTTCTGTAGGTCTTTCAACCATGGTCCAAAAATTATTCTTTTCGAATTCATTTAGCTCATCTTCTATGGATTTCATCCAATCATCATATACTAAAGATTCATCTATTCATTTTGGTTCTAATTTTGTATGGAATTATAGATGTTATAAATCATTTATTAAGAAACTTCTAGTCCTCATAGGTTGATTTACATCACCAATGATACTATCACTAGGATGATTATTAAGAAACAAATGATTTTGGTTTTCTAAAACTTATTCATCTACATATTTAGGGAATTATCTGGGACAAATGCATCAGACATATTTTCATGGAAATTTTCGTTATCAAAATGATTTCTATCAAGGGTTGAAAATCAGTTTTTGAAAACACATCTGAAGATGTAGGATAAGGTTGTATAAAAAATGGATCAGTTTCATAAAATTTATCATGAACTGTTTCTTCAATAGTATACATGTATTTATTGAAAACTCTATAATTCTTATATGTTGTGGAATGGCCTAGGAAGATTACTTCATTAAAATTGGGTGTGATTTTATGTTAATTATATTTTGTTTTTAAAATGAATACTTTGTAACAAAATAATATGATATATAATATTCTAGGTTTTCTACCATTATACAATTCGTAAGAGGGTTTGATAAGAAATAGTCTAATGAAGACACAATTTATAGTATAACAGGACGTACTTATAGATTCAGAACAAATTTTTTTAGCTAATGAATATTCACTCAACATGGATTGTGTTATCTCATGATGAATTTGATTTCTTCTTTCAACCACACCATTATGTTAAGGATTTTTTTGTTGCTATGAAGTTCTGAGTAATAGCTTTTCTACGATTTTTTTTTCAGAATATGAATTTTTAAATTCTCCTCCATGATCACTATGAATAGTTATCAGTAGATGGTTTTATTGAATTTTTAACGTTGGCACAAGTAATTTTGAAATATGAAAAATCATCAAATTTATTTGATAGAAAATATACCCATGTATATCTAGAGTAATCATCAACTAAGGAAAATACATAATAATACCCTCAAATGCTTCCAGTTTTTGTTGGACCGAGAAGATCCATGTGCACTAACTATAATGAATTAGATGATGAGACATCACTGATTAATTTAAAACTAGATTTATGTCTATTTCAAAATTAACAAGGTTCATAAACTTTTGATGAATAATATCAATGCTCTGGTAGATCCTTAAAAAGTGTTTTCATTGTGATTTTTCATAGGATCCTAAGGTTTTAGTTTCTTAAATTTCTATGACATATCCTTGATTTATATTCCATTACACTATGGAAAGATAGATCTTGGATCCTATGGTCTTCTATGTATATTTTGTATACATTCTATAGCCTGTGGGTAGAAAGAGTAAAATGATCCTTGGAATTGTGTACTAAGAATTTATCATTCCTAAAATTCACAAAGTAACCTTGATCTAATAATTGACTTATGCTAAAGAGGTTATTCATAGGACCTTGAACTAATCATACATTTGAAATTAATGTCATTCCAAGAAGAATAATGTTACCTATACCAAAAATTTCATTCTGGGAAATATGTCTGAAACGTACTTTTCATCCTTTCGTCTTGATTATCTTTTGAAAGAAGTTTTTTTTACCAGTCATATGTCGAGAAAATCCACTATCCTTGTACCATTTATTTCTATTGGTTATTTTTTTATTTTTACTAAAATGAAAATGTTATACTTTTGGAATTCAAACATTCATGGATCATGAAATTTTAGAAACAATATTTTAGGTATCCATATTTTTGTAGAAAAATAATCATTACAAAAACCAAAATACTGGGATTTATTTAAAGAAAAAACTTTCTCACAACATCCACAAAACTAACATTTAGGGCAGAATGGAGTACGATAAGGAACAAAATAGTAATTACAGAAAACTAGTATAGAGTGGGTACAACAAAATCCAGAATGACTTCTTAAATGTTGAATTAGGGAATACATATTTTCAATGTTTTAATTACCTAATTTAATGTTTGAAAGTCACTTCCTCATGGAATATATTTCTGACATTAGATTAATATCCAAATTTATATCCTCAAAAACATTATTTTTTGAACTGAGTTAGTCTCTAAAATATTTTTCATAGAAATTAAAATTTCAAGATCCATAGGAAATTTACCTTTCTCGGAATTTACATCCTCATGTTTTTTGGAAATACTTCAAAAATTAAAAGTTTTCTTATCATGATCTTTATAAATATCAAATACTTTTTTGGTTAAAATAGAAATTCTAGAATTTTCATTATCATGATTTTTCTTGAGTTTAGAATTTTCATTCTCATGGAGTTTACCAAACCGAGACAATTTTTCATATGAAGGAAAAGTATTATCTTCATCAGAAGAAGATTATCCTTCTAAAGATTCATAATAATTTTCAATAGTATAATTTGAACATAAAGATACATTAGTGATAAATTCAGAATTGTGTACCTTGGCCATTAGACAATGATTTTCAAAGGGTAGTTTGGCATGTAAACTAGGATTCTTCTAACCAGAATATTCATACATTGAGGACTCATCTGAACTATCACCACCCCACGAACTCTAGGTTTCATTGGCATTCAAAAGATTCTTTTCCTTATCCTAGTTGTACATATTTCTATTCCTCTCAGAATACCTTTCCTTTATATTCTTTATCTTAAGCATAAGACAATTTGTCCTGATATGTCCTGCTATTTTGCATTCATATCTTGGGACTTCCGAGTCTCTCTTTTACTGTCTTTATTTCTACGTATATCTATACTAAAAGTATTTATTTCAAAATATCTTGTTCATACTCTGAGAAATATTAGCTAGATCATTCTCAATATGTTCACTTTCACTAGATTCAGATAAAATAGTAACTTTCTTTGACTGGGATCTTGTAACCCTTTCAGGAGTCCAGAATTTAGTAGTAAAGGCTACACATACATTTCCATTCTTCATCTTATTCATATCAACATCTCTTTCCATTCTCATATCATATTGAAATAGTGTTCCAAAAATATCATCAACAGTAATTTGAGATTCTTTCCTATTCTCATCAATATATGTTCTATTAGATTCCCACTCATTAGGCATAATATCTATAATCTTGTCCAAAAGAAATTCATCATCAAGTCCTTTCTCTATCATAGACAGTAAACTATTTAAAATAGTAATAAAAATTTGTAGTAACATATTTTTAAGATCTCCATAAATGAATAAAAATCAACAATATTCTTCTCTAAACACAGCTCTTCTATTTGTAATACCTTTGGATGTACAAAAATGGTTAACATCCAATTTTTCCCAGAAACAATTTGTTACTTCACAAGAAGAAATATGACTATATATATTCCGGGTCATAGAACACCACAAAGTATTATGTACCTTGTAGATTAGTTCATATTGTTTATATTCTTGGTTGGTGATGGTTTTGACTTCCTTATCTGGTATTTTTTAATCTCCAGTAAGAATTCCAAAATTTTCTACTAGAGTATTAATAAAAAAGTCTTCATATGATCTCTCCTATAATCGTAATCATCCCCATCAAACATAGGTGGTGTAGTTTGATTACAGTTTTCAATAGAACCAATAATCAGTCCATTCATTCTAAATGAAGATATATTTCCACAATATCCTGTGAAAATTAAAAGTTTCTAAAAAAGTTAAAAATCACTAAGCAAGAAAAAATTAGAACAATTAAAACATGAGAAATAAAAGTTATATGAGAATATTCAAATCTTAGTGGCCTTCTTTGATACCAATTATAGGATCAAAATATTGATTTAGATTCTCAATTACAAGATGATTGTGATTTGTACGTTTAAAAACATTCGTTTTCAACCATAATGATAGCTATATTTATCAAAGTTACAAAATGTAAATTCACAAGCCCTATAATATTTCTATGAATCAAACATAATAGGTTCTGAAAATAAGGTTCTGGAAATGAATCTTATGAAAAGATTTCTGAAAAATGATTCTACATTAATGTCTAATTAATCTTACTTATTAGATTATACTAAAGTACCAGAATGTATAATAATGTTATACTTTATTCCATTATATAAAACACAATAGATATAATCTTGAAACAAAAAATAATAACAAGTATGAACTCATTTAACACAATGAGTATGGTATCCAAAAAACATGGATAAATGACCATTGATTTATAGATTCACAAAAGTCTATCTTACCGACACTAGGATAAGCCCTCGATAGGAATATCAGAATCTGCCTTGCTATCCCCATTATCCCTTGATCTTTAAGGTAGCCAACACCTATGTCTTCCTATCCATGGAAGCCATTGATTGTACTCAGCAACAATCGGCATTGATTAAAGCAAGCTGAACATGATGTTCAGTACACACAATGCATGAGAGTCTCTCTCTCATGAAATCACTTCAGCATACAATCTCTAGAGTGATGGAAAAGTGTTTTTAGCTCTTTCATGTCATGACCCATCCTCGGGGTCCATGTCCTGACTACCCCAATCTCACCTTCCAAAGGCCAGGTGCTGGAGACTAGTACCAGAGGCGTAAATCCAGACAAAAAGGGAAGGAATTGCCTTTATAAAAGTAAAAAACTGAACAGAGTACACAACTGAAGTAAACACTAAGTAAACTGAGTAAACAATTAAGTGCTTGAAAGGAAAATGGGCCAGTATACAAACCCAACTGAAAGTTCAGTACAACTAAAAACTAGCAAAACTATAGTATATTAAAACAACAACCACTGATTCGTCCTCCGGGAATCCCACCTGAAGGGTGGGTATAGATGGCCACCTCAGCACATCAATTCTGTCCGTCCGATCAATGTATGTCTGGCCATGTGGTCCACCTCCAGGTACCATCTGGCTCAACAAGTCTCTAACTTGATCATTGATGTCTATCTTCTGTAACCAACAAAATGTAGTGTGGGAAAATCCCATGCAGGGGTGAGTTTACATTACTCAGTAGGGACCCCGAGACCCCCGAAGGTCTCCCAGAATCTACAAAGGATAAACCACATAAGAGAGATACAAATATGAAGTGTCATCCAAACCCACTTAGGTATATGCCCATACATATACCTAAGTTATCAACCACAGTATGACTCCAACTCTCGAGCCCAAATACAAACTAGTCCACACAGGAAAGAAGTCAATCACATCGATAATAATGATTGAAAATAATGATTCAGATCACACAAGTATGCCATAATAGTGGAGAGATATATATGATCAGATGTATCCATTAGATATTCTATGCTGTCAGGCCCACATAGGATACAAGACCGGCTATGATATCGGACGCACACAGGATACACGACCAACTATCACGAGAACAATATAGATGACCAGATGTAGTCACTGATTCATCTAATCTGTCAGACCCACATAGGATACAAGACCAGCTATGCTGGCAGACCCACATAGGATACAAGACTAGCTACTCAGTTGGTCCCACACAGGATACAAGTACAGTTGTCAAACTGCCAGACCCACACAAGATACAATAATAGTAGTCGTCACCATTGAACCCATGGAGGATTCCAGTATGGTAGTCGTCACTGTCAAACCCATGGAGGATTGCAGTATAGTAGTCGATGCTGTTGCAGCCAGCTCTAGGGATCCCGCACACAACATGCTTGATTCTGGGAGAGTCTGCTCCTCGATCAAACGGGTCATCACATCAACTATCACGAAGTCTAGATTTTATATACCCCGATGTTCTGTCTCATCAAAAGGAACCCAACGTGATAGACTGTGCGTCAATCAGACGCCATGTCTGAGAGATATTGGATTTTCTGTTCCTGGGGCTCAGTTGGAAATTTTCTCGTTCCAAACCCGGCCTTTTTCAATGGTCGTCCAAAACTCACAAAGAGTATCACAAAAGGGCCTCCATGTCACAAAGGTCCCAGTGCCGCAGATGGCGCGTCGATCAGAGGTGCGGTCTTCGAGTTATTCACAATTAAGTGAAAACGGGCCAGACCCTTTAAGCCCAGTGGGCTGGCGGGTTGGGTCGATCCAGTTTTGGAGGCTCTGACTCGGTAGTGGGTCATACCGTCCCGCTGAATAGTGTGACTCGGCCCGAGGGGCATGGCCCGGTGCAGCCTTGCTCAGCCCGGCCCGGAAGGGTTCAGCCCGGTTGGCCGCGGCTTGGCCGGCAGGCCGAGCTGTCTGAGGGGGGGTCCCTCTTTCCTGAACCGGGAGTGCCGAGTGGCGCCACCCTCCCAACCAGCCAGCCAAAGTCGGTCATCCTTCCTGGCACATGCGGCCCGCTCGGGAAGGCGGCGGTATTACTACGCGACACCTTTGTGTGCCACAGATCCTTCACCCGACCGGCCGACAAGCCGGCCGGTTCTCTCCCATATAAGAATTCAGAGCACGTGCCATGGTCCTCTGCAGCGTGGAGACCCTTGTGGAACCGCGACTTTCCTTCAGCCCCGGCTGACATTAGCCTTCCGGTTCTTCTTCAGTCGAGCACCCCACGGTTGCAGTCCGCGACTCTTCCACCCGAGGCCGGTGCAGGGCCCCCACCTTCACTCGCCACCGCCTCCCATTGCGAATTAAATAAACAAGAACGACAGAGGGTTTTTAGGCCGTGTTTGTTCATCCCGCGTCCTCCACGTTAGGCGGTCACAATCGGCCAATGGTAATCCAAGGAAAACATCACAAATGAGGTAATTTATTCACTTATAAATTATACGAAACCCCTACCTCCTAATTGACGATGCATGTCATCGATCCATGGAAGACGACCTTCACGGTAGAATGGTGTCGTTCCATCAACGATGGAGGAAGAGTTGTTGTCGTAGGCAATGTAGACTCCTTGACATCGAGGTGTGTCTATGGAAGATGTGTTGTTGGAAGAAGTCCTTCACGTTCTTCTCCAGGGATGTTCTTCATTGAAGAATGATGTTCTTCGTCGAAGAAGTATCACCTTTCTAAAACTCCAGAGCCTCCTACCAAAAGTGATTTTCCAACCAAAAAGAAAGAAAAAGTATCTCCAATTAATAGAATTTCCATTCAATTCAATTTATTTCAAAATAGGTGCCAAATAATTAATGTAGGCATTAATTATATGGGTTGGCACAATTGATGGGTAGTGGGAGGTGGAAAGGCTCCACCATTAATGAGGAGTTGTAAAAAATAAGTAAACTATAGGTAATTAATGGGGAGTTAAGGGGAGGTGGAAGGTTTCAAGTTTGTGTGGGCCCCACCTTACAAATGTCCTCCCATGAGAGGTTATGTGGGTCTGGGCCCCACCAAAAACATCCCCATATAGGATTTAGCGACCCGTGATGAAATAAAATTCTTCACAAGATTTTTATTTAACATTTTTGTTAAACCACCAAAAAATAAACTTCTATCCCACATAAAATGCAACTATGGTAAAGGTCACAATAAGCGAATACCGGTGCTGCGAGTTCATCGATTCCCTCGGATTTCAATTCCATGCACCTGTTCATATGATAGAAAACCCCATATGTACGTTTACTGAACTTACCCGAACAAAACTTCAGAAATTGAGTCCGGGCACACCGGGCCTCAGAATCTAGTGCCGTCAGAAACCGCAGATTCGAAAAATTCCACTGTATTTATGAAAAAAATCCCTTGAAATTTTAGAGTCTATAATATACCCCCACCTTAGGAATTTACGTCCCTGTAAAGCTACATCACACACTAGTGGAACAAAAGGGGATACAGAGCACGCCTCTGAGATTCCTGCTCCCAAGTGCTCTCCTGGAGGTTCCCAGGCTGCCAACGAATGTGCACTAGAAGAATCGACCATCCACGTTGTACACACTTCTATCGACCATAGATATCCATCGGGACATCCGTGAATTTCTCCCCACCATCGATGTCCTGCTCCGCATGATCGATGATGTGGGCCGGGTCGTGCACGTATCTCCTCAGTTGAGATACATGGAAGACGTCGTACACCCGATGAAACTGAGGTGGAAGGGCCAAATGGTAAGCCACCTCGCCTACTCTTCTGAACACCTGGAAAGGTCCGATGAATCATGGAGATAACTTGACACCCCAGCCAAATCTCTATAGACCCCGTCATGGTGAGACCCATAGGAAAACATGGTCTCCATCCTCGAACTCATTTGGTCCTTGTCTCTTATCAGCTTAGGACATCTGTATGCTCTGTGCAGTCCTCATCTACTTCTGAATGATCTTCACCTTCACTGTCATAGACTGCACCATCTCTGGCCCTACAAGTGCTGACTCCCCTCTGTTATTTCAGCACATAGGTGATCTTCATGGTCTGCCGTACAGTACCTCGTAATGTGCCATCAGGATGGTGGAGTGGTAGCTGTTGTTGTACACAAACTCCACCAAGGGTTGTTGATCCTCCCAGCTGTGACCAAAGTCAAGGAAACTTTCACGAATCATGACCTCGAGAGTCTGAATGGTTCTCTCAGTCTGTCCATCCTTCTATGGATGAAAGGCGGTGCTCAAGAAAAGTTGCATCCCAAAAGCCTCATGTAATCCCTTCCATAGTCGGGAAGTGAATCGAGCGTCTCGATTGGAGATGATAGTTGATGTAAAACCATGAAGACATACAATCTCTTGAACATAGAGGCGTCCCAAGCTCTCTATTGAGCCCATCTCTCTGATTGGTAGGAAGTGGGCCGACTTGGTGAGTCGGTCTATGATCACCCAGATAGAGTGATGCCCTCTAGATGTATGTGAAAGCCCCATCAAGAAATCCATGGATATCCCATCCCACTTCTACTCTGGGACCTCTAAGTGATGTACCAAGCCTGCTGGTACCAGGGGCTTCGCCTTCACTTGCTGACAAGTGAAACAAACTCTACTACAACCTTCTTCATACCCTGGCACCAGTGCTATCGTCTGAGGTCCTGATACATTTTCGCCACTCATTGATGTACCACTAGAGAGGAAGTGTGAATCTCCCTCAACACCTCCTCATGTAGTGCAACTTGTACCATTGTACATCCCATAAAGAGGATGACATGCTCCCCTACTTCCGAAAATCCATCAGGCTCCTGCTCTGTGGATATTTGAGCACGTCGTGTCTCATAGTCAACGTACCCACACTGTTCCTCTCTAACTCACTAAAGGAGTGGAAGAGTGACTGTGAGACACTATAGAAAAGCTGCTCCATCTCTATCCACAATGGATATCTGCAACACGGCTAGCTGCTCTGTCGCCTCTCCTAGCAGCTTAATGCCTAATATTCTACTGAGAGCATCAGCTATAACGTTCCCCTTCTTGGGAGTATAAGCTATCTCAATGTCATAGTCCGGGAGGAACTCGAGTCATCGCCTCTATCTCTGGTTCAAGTCCTTTTAAGAGAAGAAAAGCCTGAGAATTTGAGATTATAGTAAACCGTAAACCGTTCGCTAAAAGATTGATGGGTGTGACTAGCCATTTGTAAAGAACTCAACTACTCACTTTTCCACTTACATCTTACAAGAGCTTCTATGATTTCCCCTTTGCTGAAAAGAGAAATCTGGTCTCATCCCTTGGATGAACCATGTTATTTTCCTAATACAGTCAATCCTGACATGAATAGTATTATTTCATGCCATGGACGATGTCGTAAGGCCTCGACACCGCTACCAAGAGATCCAACCATTAATCTCTCCTCCAAGGGTCGAGTAACACTTTCGACAACAGTGTGTGGTCACTGGGTCTCTTAAAGTAGGAATTTCGAATATGATGCTCAAGTCAATGGTTTTAACCAGATCCTCTCTGTATCAACCATACGAAGAGGTAGGAAGGAAAACATCACATGGACAAGTGTCTTTTATTAATGCATCTCATAGTAAAAAGACACAAAACAACCAACAACAAAAAAAACAACAAAGTTAGAAGATTCATGAAAAAAAGCCTCTATGCCTGGAGTAAGATCTGTTCCTATCCACCGGCTCCCAGAGCTCGAGGTGAACCGTCTAAGGGTGGTGGTAGTAGAAGTGATCGGTGACTCTGATCACCATCCGCTGAAGGAACTTCTCCACTACCTCATCCATCGCTCGACTGTTGCTCAAGATCTTGTCGCTGCCTCTATCTTGGTGGCTCCTCCAATGCCTGCTGATCAACTATGTGGGGAGTCAGATAGTCATGTGCTATGTGACCCTGTTCCCTGTACAAAAAACAGATCCCCCTTCGTTCAGAGATCCCTCGGCCTCGGGTGCCCATCACCCCTGATGCAACATATTGGCGTCATCTAAATGTTGATATAAAATGCTTGTGCCCCCCTGTGTCATCTACCTACTGCATGCTGCTGATGTCTCGAGTACTGTCAGAAAGCCCTACGGTAAGAGCAGTAGCTCTTGTGCATGCATAGAGCATAGAGTCGCTGGAACAAACTCTGACCAGAAAAGACTCTCAAAGTCTCCCTAGGTGAGTGTCACCTCATCGTAAAACTAGAGCATTAGGATCCACCACCTCTCAACTGCTCCCTGAAAAAGACTAATAGATATGTACACCATGAAGTCAGCGGGTGTCCCATCTATGTGGAAAACTCGTGCTACAACCTCCATCCAGCACCCAACCGTTTGAAAATCTGTCTCGCCTCGAATCCTTGGAGGCCTCTGTTGCTGGAACTCGTGCAACGCACTCAGGCGGCATGCAATCTTTGCTGCTGGGTATTGTGGTATCGGTGGCCCAGTGGGTAGTGGTACCGTTCGTTCCTCCACTGTGATTTGGACCTGCATCGAGGCCTCATCTCTCAGTGGGTTACCATCTCGCACTTAACTTGGAACCCTAGCTAGCTACCTTCATGGGGCCATCAGAAAAAAAAATGTGTTCCATGGTATAAATATTATACCTGGTGAGCTGAAACAAAATAATCACAAAGAATACTTTTCAACGGAAACACACACGCAATCAATGATTTTATGCACTAAGTCAGAAATCAGAGGACAGGGTGCTGGTGTATGGATACGTCGGCTGCCGCACCAACAATGGAATCCCTGGACTGAAAACCACAATCAATACTCTTAACACTATTTCTTCATAGTAAGATAGATCAGAGTCCTATGTTTTTCATTATAACCTCCATCTGATACCAATTTGTCACTACCCATCCTCAGGGTTTGTGTCGTGACTACCCCAAGCCCGTCTTCCGTAGGGAAGGGAATGGAGACTAGCACCAAGGGCGTAAATCCCTACAAAAATGTAAGGAATTGCCTTTATAAAATTAAACAACACAATAGAGTACACAAATGATGTAAGAACTATGTAAACTGAGTACAAATGTAAGTGCTTGAAAGGTAAATGGGCTAGTATAAAAACCCAACTTAAAGTATAGTACAAATTAAAACTAGAATAACTGCATTATACTAAAACAAAAACCACTGAGTCGTCCTACAAGAATCCCACATGAAGGGTGGGTACATATGGCATCCACAGCACCTCAAGTCTGTCCCTCCGCTCAGTGTATGTCTCACCAAGTGGTCCAACACCGGGTACCTCCCAACTCAACACGTCTCCACCTCGACCAGTGATGTCTGTCATCTGCAACCAACACAACGTAGTGCATGAAAAGCCCATGTAGGGGTGAGTATATGATACTCAGTAGGGACATCGAGACCCATGATGTTCTCTCAAAATCCATAAAGTATAAACCACAGAAGAGTGATACATACATGAAGTATCGACCAACCCTACTTAGTTATATGCCCATACATATACCTAAGTTATCAAACACAACACGATATCAACTATCGAGCCAAAATACAACCCAAAACACACAGGAAAGAAGTCAATCACATTGACGATAATGATTGAAAATCACGACTCAACTCACAAAGATATGCCTCCACAGTGGAGAGATATAGATGATCAGATCTAGCAATTAGATCTTCTTAGATGTCAGACCAACATAGGATACAAGACTAGCTAAGCTGTCAGACCCACACAACATACAATACCAGCTACCTCGAGAGTAATAGAGATGATCAGATTTAGTCACTGATTCATCTAAGTTGTCTGACCCACACATGATACAAGACCAACTAAGCTTCCAGACCCACACAAGATACAAGACCAACTACTCTTCCGAAACCACACAAGATACAAGAACAGTAGTCATTGCCATGGAACCCATGAAGGATTCTAAAATGGTAGTCATCCCTGTCGAACCCACAGAGGATTCCAGTACAGAAGTCGATGTAGTCGCAACCAACTCTAGGGTTCCCTCACACAACACACTCGATTCCAGGAGGGTCCAATCCTTGAGCAAAGGGGTATTTACATAAACTATCATAAATTCTAGAGTTGATGTACCTCAAAGATCTTTCTCGTAAAAAGCAACCCAACGCTATAGATGGTACGTCAATCAGACGCCCGGTCTGAGAGATATTGGCTTTTCCGTTCCAGGGGCCCGATTGAAAATATGCTCGTTCCAAACCCAGATGTTTTCCAAAGACATCAAAAACTAATTTAGAGTATCGCAAAAGGACTTCCACATCACGAGGGTCCTAGTTCCGTAGATGGCGCATCGATCGAACACACGGTCTTCGAGTTATTCACCTTTATGTGAAAATGGGCATGGCCCGTTAAGCAAAGTGGGTTGGCGGGCTAGGTCGATCCGATTTTGGCGGGTCCGACCCGGTGAATCACGCGGCTCACCCCGAAGGGCACGACCCAACCCCAAGGGGGCGCGACCCGACATGGTGCGGCCTGGGTGGTCGAGCGGTCCAAGGGGGGGGGGGCTTTCCCGAACCAGCGACGTCGCCCTTCCAAATGGATGGCCGAAACTAGCCAACCTTCCTGGTCCAAGCAGCCCCCTCGGGCGGGCCGCAGTCTTACTGCATGGATCCTTCGGGTGCCGCGACTCATTCACTCGGCCAGCTGATGAGCCAGCTGGTTCACCGCTGAAGCGGCCTGCAGAGCGTGGGCTGTAGTCCTCAGCAGCGTGGTGCCCCTTGTGGCACTACTGTCTTCCTTTGGTAGTGGCCGGATTTAGCCGCCCGATAATTCTTCGGCCGAGCGACCCACGGTTGCGGGCCACAGTTCTTCAGCATACGACTGACACATGACCACCGCCTTTTCTCACCACCACCTCCATTTTCCATCACTTCCCTTTGAGGATTAAATAAACAAGAACGACGGAGGGTCATCAGGCCATATTTGTTTGGCCCGCGCCCTCCGTGTTAGCCAGTAACAATTGAGAAATGGTAATCAAAATAAAACATCACAAATAGGGTAATTTATTCACTTATAAATTATAAGAAACCCCTACCTCGTAATTGAAGTCGCACGTCGTTGAACTGTAAAGACCCGTAAATTCCAAGGAAATTTTTTTCCTTAATTGTATTTGGAATTTTACAAGAACGCAGTTTCTGACGGCGCCTGATTCCGAGGCCCGGTGTGCCCGGAATCAATTTCCGAAGTTTGGCTCGGGTACGTTTAGTGAACGGATGAGCGGGTTTTTCTAACTTTTGAACCGGTGCTCGGAATCGAATTTTGAGGGCACCAATGGAATCTCAGCGCCGATAATTTCTTAGAAACGCCTCTTCCGTAGTTGCGTTTTCTCGGGTGTGGTTTTTAATTTTCGGGCATAAAGTTAAGAAATAAAATAATTGTACGACAAACTTTATTTTATTTCACTTAAGCCACTTGGAAGCCACCTGAAAGCCACTTAAAGCAGCTTAATTGGAGTTGTTACGGATAGGGTGCTATCCAAAAATATCCTACCCTCTTGGTAGGATATTTGTGAGGTGGGACCCTCACGAGCCCCACTGTTTCTTTTCCGCTAAGTAACGCACCCGCGAAAACCCGTCATTATGAAAGTCAACTGATGCGTTTTCTTAATTTCTTAACACACCAATTAATTGGGCGGTTTTCTTCATTGAATTAATTGGGCGGTTTATTTCGTTGAATTAATTCTATGAATTAATGGGTCTTTACTTATCTCTTTATTCGTTTCTTAACCGGTTTGAAATCTGTTGGCATAGTAATAAAATAAGACCAACGCCACATCATGAGGATTACACGTTGGGAGACCATTGACAGAATTCTTGTGCCTTCACCCTTCTTCTCGAAGAATGCGAAGAACGCGAAGAATGTGAAGAACGCTGGCCTCCGACGACGAAATCCGAAACTGCGGAAATCGACGACGCGACGCCGTGTGCCGCGACGCAGACGTTTCCTCTTCTGCGACGTTCTTTCCTCCGCGACGAAATATTCAATCATCTATTGGAGGTGAGAGATTTCGGGTTCCTTTTAGAACTCCTTTGTTGTTTTTATCAACGCACGAATTTAATTATTATTAATTAAATCTTTTTGTTCTTGAACGTCGGAGTTCGACGACGCGAAGCCCTTCCGCGACGACGCGACGCCCTTCCGCGACGACGTGACGCCTTCCGCGACGCGACGATCGCCTCCTTCCACGGAGATCAAATCCGCGAAGAACCCGTGTGTGACGACTTGGGGAAGTAAGGGTTTAATTTGAATGTTTTATACTCCGTGAATGTTTCCGTTCAAAGTGAAGAACCCGGATAATAAGAACAATTTTAATTCATTAAATTTGTTTTTGGTTATGTATTCTTGTGTTGAATAATTCTCTCGTTGTAATTATCTAATGCGGAGGGTGCGGGCCAAATGATCACGGCCTGACAACCCTCCGCAGATTGTTTATTGTTGTGTGGATCGACGGGAGACGACAAACGAGGCCGCAAGGTGATTTTGGGGCCTTCGCAGTGAAGGTTGGGTCCAGGGAGGACCATCGGCGAAGACGGCAGGAGAAACGGACCACCGGAGCGCGTCCGGTGGTCCGCGGAATCCAGCGGCGGCGTGCCGCTGGAAGGGAGGCGCCCGGCAGTTCACCGCCGGCCTCAATCCGCGGCGAAGGGCGGGGGAGCCGCGCACCCCGCCTGCGGTGTCCGCTCGGCCGCGCTGGCCGAGCCGCGGTCGGCTGGTCAGGCCAGACCGAACCGGACCGCGCCGGGCCGGGCCCAGCCGGGTCGGACCCGGGTTGGGTCGACCCAGTTTGGGCCGACCCAGGGCTCTGGCGGGGGGGGGGGGGGGGGGGGGGGTCGGGCCAGGTCGGCCCGGGCCCATACCCCCATTTTTGAACCACTTTCGGTCAAATGCTCGTAACATGAGCTACGTGTCTCCAAACGACTCGCCGTCAGCGGCAACGCGATCCTTGGATCAAGACGGTCGTTTCGGTATATCGCACTCAAGGTTTTAGATTATATTGGGTTCGTCCGGGTTGGTTCGGATACGAAACCAACCGGGCCCTCGGAGCGGAAACGCTTATATCTTAAGCTCCAGACGTCCGATTGGCGTGCCATCGACATTAATGGATTCCTCTAAGTGAGACGGATCTTTTGGATTACTCCGCTTGAGGTTTGGATGCCGTCGGAGTGCGGTCGGGTTGGTTCGCTCACGAAACCAACCGGGCCCCTGGAACGAAAAAGCCAATAACTCACAGACCGAGCGTCTGATTGAAACGCCGTCTGTCTCGTTGCGTTCCTGTTGACGATACGGAACTTTTGGCATCCTCCTCCCACGTTTTGGATGCAGTTGGGTCATAGACGGGTTGGATTGTATCAGAAATCCAATCGGGCCCCTGGAACGGAAAAAGATGATATCTTTCAGACAGGACGTCCGTTTGACGAACCGTCAACGGTGTTATTGATCTCGTCGAGAAACGGTCCCTATGAGTATACCCTATGGGAGTTCGGCATACAGTTGAGATACGGCAGGGTTGGTTCCCTTATGAATCTAACCGGGCCCCTGGGACGAAAAGGCTAATAACTCACAGACAGGGCGTCCGATTGACGCGCCGTCTGTTGCGTTGAGACCCCTATGACGAGGCGGTCCTTTGAGATACTTCTTCATGGGACATTGAGATACTTGGAGTATCGAATTATATCTCGTGGAGTGGACCCTCCCAGAGACGAGCGTACGGAGTACGGAGACCGTGTAGCTGCCAGAGACCTGAAGACTGCTTGTCCGATTCGATTCGGAATGACTTTCGTAGCCCAGTGGGGAGCACTACTTTGTGAGGTGGCAGACCCACAGCAGAGGATCACTACTGTGTGAGGTGGCAGACCCGCGGTACTCAACATGAGGAGTACCTCTGTAGGCTATGAGGGGGAGAGCACTACTGTGTTTGGGTGGCAGACCCCAGCGGGAAGCACTACTGTGTGAGGTGGCAGGCCCGCGGTACTTGACCGGAGGAGTACCTCAACAGTCTTAGGTTAGTGAGCAGTACCTCAGAGTCGTGACATGACCACTGTACACTCCAGAGATGGAGCTGTTCAACAGTTACAGTTTCGATAATGAAAATCTTGGTTTGAGCTAAGACTTTTAATCCTTGTGTTTTCTCATGATTGAGATGGGTCACTTGATAACTTAGGTATATGTATGGGCACATACCTGGGTAGTAGTTATCCGTTGATTTCAAAATACTTGTGTTTCCTCATGATTTAGATGGGTTACTTGATAACTTAGTTATATGTATGAGAATATATCTAAGTATAGGTTATCTGTTGAGATCTTCTTGTGGTTATCCTTGTTGGTTTAGTGAGACCTTGAGGGTCTCGGGGTCCCTACTGAGTGTCGTTATACTCACCCCTTCACGGGCTATGCCCGCACCTCATTGTGTTGGTTGCAGATGACGGGCATTGAGGACGGAGGCCGAGTGTTCGAGGACTGGTCGGTACCCGGAGGTGGACTACACGACGAGTCAGTACCCGGAGGTGGACTACATGACGTGACGACTCACAGAGGAGGTTGACAGACGAGAGTGTGGAGGAGGCTATCTGTACCTACCCTTCAGGTAGGATCCGTGGTGGATGACTAGGAGCTGCGCTATCTGTACCTACCCTTCAGGTAGGATCCGTGGTGGACAACCAGGATCTGCGCTATCTGTACCTACCCTTCAGGTAGGATCCGAGGAGGACGACCCAGGAGCTGCTTCCTTCTTATAGATTTTTGTCTTTTTGCTGTTGTACCTTGTTCTGTTGTAGTCGTACTTTCTTTTGAGTTTGTATTCTGGCCCATTTACTTTTCATCATTTCTTTTGTACTTAGTATTTTGCTTCCGCTTGTACTATGTGGTGCTTGTTTTCTTTAATAAAGGCAATTCATTCCCAGTTATCGGGATTTTACGCCTTTGGTGCTAGTCGCGAGCCCCTGGCCTATGGAAGGCAGGCTTGGGGTAGTGACGGCACAAGCCCCGAGGATGGGTCATGAAAAATTGGTATCAGAGGAGTTCGGTTCTACGACAGAACTTATGACTCTGATGTTTCTTTCTCTGAAGCAATAGTGTTAAGACTACCGAGTGTGGTTTTCAGTTCAGGGAGTTTAGTGTTGGTACGGGCGGCCGATGTATCCATACACCAGGACCCTGACAACTGATTTCTGACATTGTGCACGAAAACACTGATTGCATGTGTGTTTTTCAGAAGTTTTATTTAAATGTCAACTCAAACCAGGTCACCTCACCAGGGATAATCGTTTGACCGTGTCACGTTGTTTCATTCAGGATGCCTTTTCTCATATGACCAGCTAGAGCCCAGGGGGATGTGCATGATGATAGCCTGTCGAGTGACAAGGCTTCGGTACAGGGCCTCTTGTAGTTGAGGCACCAGCGGAGGCACCAGCGCTACTACCATACGTTGGGCCACCGATGCCACCAGCCCCAGCAGTAGGCGATGCACGTCGCTTAAGCGCACTACACGAGTTCCAGCGTCTGAGGCCACCCAGGTTCCAGGGAGGGACGGACCCGCAGGCGGATGAGGATTGGCTGGAGGCTGTGGTGAGAGTCTTCAGGCTAGTGGGGACGCCGGCAGACATCATGGTGATCTTTGCTGCCAGCCACCTTCAGGCAGCATCAGGCAGGTGGTGGAGCCTCTTGTTTCAGTTTTGCGATGGGATGACCTTCGCATGGGAATACTTTGAAACCTTCTTTAGGGTGGAGTTTGTGCCAGTAGCTCTACACCCCGAGCGTGTACAGGAGCTTCTGCCTTTGCCGCGTGTTTTTTTGATCACTAGCCGAGTCATCTGTGGGCAGTAGAAAGATGATGCAGAGGTCCAGGAGGACCAGACTAGCAGTTGGACAATCTCGGGTTTTTGGACCGGTGGTGCGGGGCACCCGAGGTGGGGTCAGAGCCAGGCGTGCCAGAAACGGACAATGTTACTCCTATGGCGGGAAGGGTCACATGACACGTGACTGTCCGACTCCTCGTACAGTTGATCTGCAGGCGTTGGAGGAGCCACCGAGCCAGAAACAGCGACGAGTGCTTAAGCAACAGCCGAGCTGTGGACAAGGCAGTAGAGCTCTGGGAGAAGGTGGACATGAGCAGTACTAGTGGATACGTCCCTTGTACTTCTAGTTCCATGTTGTTGTTGTATTCGTGTCTTTGTACTATGAGCTGCAATAATAAAAAGACACTTATCTTTGTTTGCTTTCCTGTCCTTTTGTTGGGTTGATAGTGAGTGGTCCCGGTTAAAACTGTTGACTTGACCCTCACTTTCGAGATTTCTACTAGAGGAGACCCAGTGACCTCACACTGATTCCGACAGTGTGACTCGACCCTTGGAGGCGAGAGTGATAGTTGGATCTCTTATTAGTTATGTCGGGGCCTTACGACGTCATCCATGGCATGAATGTGTCATTCATGTCAGGATTTACTGTATTAGGCAATGGGCGTGGTTCATCCTGGGGATGAGACCGAGTTTCTCTTTTCGGCAAAACAGAAATTTTAGCAGCTCTTTCAGATCATAGGCAAAGCAGTTGTAGATCATCTAGGAGAGGATGAAGACTGCACAGTGCAGTAAGAAACAGGAAACAGGTGCCAGTCTTAGAGACTCGGGCGTGTTAAATGTTTCAAGAAGTGGAAGCTTTAAGGATAGATGAGTCTGCGAAGCAGCAGACGTGGAGGCAGAGCTAGGAGAGCAGTATGAGGTGGTGTACATCTTAACATGATACAACCACCCGCCTTAGTTATCCTCGCCAAGATCAGGGGGATGGAGGTCAGTGGAAGAGTGCGGCTGCGTGCGGTCAAGGAATGTGACCCAATGGCTCTAGAAAGGATTCAAGGGACAGTCTGTGTCCAGTACTAGGTGCGGTAGTAACAGACGTCGATATGAATCATTCCTTGATTTCACAAATCTTGTTCCAGACCTAGAGTTTCCGGTAATCTGTGGACTTGACCCTCACGTCTGGAGATACATTGGGAGGAGACTCGATAATCACACTAACGCCGACGGTGTGGTCAGATCCTCTAGGTGAGAGTTTCGGTTGGAATCTCTTGGTGGCAGCGTCGAGGCCTTACGACGTTGGTTTGAGTATGGACTGGGCAATCACAGTTCATACACAAATTGACGGTATTAGGAAAAAAGGTTGTATTTTAACTACGACGTCGGGATGGGTTTTCCTTGGTCGGCCATAAAGGAAACCCCAGGAAGCGCAAGGTAAATCTTGCACAAGAGGGTGCGACCAATCACTCTTGAGTCAGTCAACCTTACCCTCGTAGCAGCAGTCGTTTTGAGTTTCAGTTCTAACAGAAAATGGAGACCTCTGGAGTTCGAGGATGACGACCACGTCTTCTTACGGGTCACACCTTGACGAGGTTGACGGAGATGTGGCCAGGGAGGCATGTTATCACTGAGGTTCAACGGACCATTCTAGGTCCTCAGCTGGGTAGGCGAGGTGGCTTACCGCTTGACCCATCCACCTCAGTTGCACTAGGTGCACGACGTTTTCCAGGTATGTCAACTGAGGAGATACATGCTCGACCCTCGCATATCATCGACCATAAAGAGAAGGACAATGGCGATGGGGTTACTTCCACGGAGGTTCTAGTGGGGATCAAGGATCGACAGGAGCAGATCCTACGGCGACGATCAATTACTATGATGCACTTTCTTTGGCAGCACGGGAACCTCCAGGTGAGCACATGGGAGCGGAAGGCTCAGATGCATGCTCCGTACCGCCTTTTAATCCCTAAGTTTGTGGTGAAGCTTTACGGGGACGTAAAGCCCTGTGGTGGGAGTAATGTAAAGACCCTTAAATTCCAAGGAATTTTTTCCTTAATTTTCTTTGGAATTTTACAAGAACGCAGTTTCTGACGGCGCCTGAATCTGTGGCCCGGTGTGCCTGGAATAAATTTCCGAACTTTGGCTCGGGTACATTCAGTGAACGGACGAGCGGGTTTTTCTAACTTTTGAACCGGTGCTCGGAATCGAATTCTGAGGGCACTGATAGAATCACAGCGCCGGTAATTTCTTAGAAACGCCTCTTCCGGAGTTGCGTTTGCTCGGGTGTGGTTTTTAATTTTCGGGCTTAAAGTTAAGAAATAAAATAATTGTACAACAAAAATTATTTTATTTCACTTAAGCCACTTGGAAGCCAACTGAAAGCCACTTAAAGCTGCTTAAGTGGAGTTGTTACGGATAAGATGCTATCCAAAAATATCCTACCCTCATGGTAGGATATTTGTGAGGTGGGACCCGCACGAGCCCCACCGTTTATTTTCCGCTAAGTAACGCACCCACGAAAACCCGTCATTATGAAAGTCAACTAACGCGTTTTCTTAATTTCTTATCCCACCAATTAATTGGGTGGCTTTCTTCGTTGAATTAATTGGGCGGTTTATTTCGTTGAATTAATACTACGAATTAATGGGTCGTTACTTATCTCTTTATTCATTTCTTAACCGGTTTGAAATCTATTAGCGTAGTAAAAAAATAAGACCAATGCCACATCTTGAGGATTACACGTTGGGAGACCATTGACAGAATTCTTGTGCCTTCACCCTTCTTCGCGAAGAACTCGAAGAACGCAAAGAACACCGGCCTCCGACGAAGAACGCCGAAACCGCGGAAATCGACGACGTGACGCCGTGTCCCGCGACGCCAACGTTTCCTCTTCGGCGACGTTCCTTCCTCCACGATGAAATCTTCAATCATCTGTTCGAGGTAAGAGATTTCAGGTTCCTTTTAGAACTCCTTTGTGGTTTTTATCAACGCACGGATTTAATTATTATTAATTAAATGTTTTTGTTCTTGAACTTCGGAGTTCGACGACGCGACGCCCTTCCACGATGACCCGACGCCCTTCCGCGACGACGCGACACCTTCCGCGACGCGACGATCGCCTCCTTCCACGGCGATCAAATCCGCGAAGAACCTGCGTGCGACGACTTGACGAAGTAAGGGTATTATTTGAATGTTTTATACTCCGTGAATGTTTCCGTTAAAAGTGAAGAACCCGGATAATAAGAACAATTTTAATTCCTTAAAATTGTTTTTGGTTATGTATTAATGTGTTGAATAATTATCCAATTGTTATTATCTAACGCGGAGGGTGCGGGCCAAACGAACACGGCCCGAAAACCCTCCGAAGATTGTTTATTGATGTTTGGATCGACGAACGATGACAAACGAGGCCGCAAGGTGATTTGGGGGCTTCCGTAGTGAAGGTAGGGTCCCGGGAGGACCATAGGCGAAGACAGCAGGAGAAACAGACCACCAGAGCGCGTCTGGTGGTTCGCGGAAGGCAGAGGCGCGCCGCCGGAAGGAAGGCGGCCGGCGGTTCGCCGCTGGCCTCAATCAGCGGCGAAGGGCGGGGGAGCCGCGCACCCCGCCCGCGGTGTCCGCTCGGTCGCGCTGGCCGAGCCGCGGCCGGCCGGTCAGGCCGGACCGAACCGGACCACGCCGGGCCCAGCCGGGTCAGACCTGGGTCGGGTCGACCCGGTTCGGGCCGACCTAAGGGGGGTCGGGCCGGGCCCAGACCCCCGATTTCGGACCAATTTCGGTCAAATGCCCGTAACATGAGCTACGGGCCTCCAAACGACTCGCCGTCAGTGGAAACACAATCCTTGGATCGAGATGGTCGTTTTGGTATATCGCACTCAAGGTTTCAGATTACTTTGGGTTTGGTCGGGTTGGTTCGGATACGAAACCAACCGGGCCCTCGGAGCGGAAACACTTATATCTTAAGTTCCGGACGTCCGATTGGCGTGCCATCAACTTTGATGGATTCCTCTAAGTGAGACGGATCTTTTGGCTTACTCCGCTCGAGGTTTGGATGCCGTCGGAGTGCTGTCAGGTTGGTTCGCTCACGAAACCAACCGGGCCCCTAGAACGAAAAAGCCAATAACTCACAGACCGGGCGTCCGATTGACGCGCCGTCTGTCTCGTTGCGTTCTTGCTGATGATACGGAACTTTTGGCATCCTACGCCCGAGTTTTGGATGCAGTTGGGTTATAGACAGGTTGGATTGTACCTGAAATCCAACCGAGCCCCTAGAACAGAAAAAGATGATATCTTTCAGACAGGACGTCCGTTTGATGAACCGTTAGCGGCGTTGTTGATCTTGTCGAGAAACGGTCCCTATGAGTATACCCTATGGGAGTTCGGGGTACAGTTGAGATACGGCCGGGTTGGTTCGCTTACGAAACTAACCGGGCCCCTAGGACGAAAAGGCTAATAACTCACAGATCGGGCGTCCGATTGACGCGCCGTCTGTTGCGTTGAGACCCCTATGATGAGGCCGTCCTTTGAGATACTTATTCATGAGACTTTGAGATACTTGGAGTATCGACCTGTAGCTCGTGGAGCGGACCCTCCCAGAGACGAGCGTACGGAGTACAGAGACCGTGTAGTCGGCAGAGACTTGAAGACTGCTTGTCCGATTCAATTAGGAGTGACTTACGTAGCCCAGTGGGGAGCACTACTTTGTGAGGTGGCAGAGCCACAATGGAGGAGCACTACTATGTGAGGTGGCCGACCCGCGGTACTCGACAGGAGGAGTACCTCTGTAGGCTATGAGGGGGGGAGGACTACTGTGTTTGGGTGGCACACCCCGGCGGGAAGCACTACTGTGTGAGGTGGCAGGCCCGCGGTACTCGACAGGAGGAGTAACTCAGCAGTCTTAGGTTAGTGAGCAGTACCTCGGAGTCGTGACAGGACCACTGTACACTCCAAAGACGGAGGTCTTCAGCAGTTACGATTTCGATAAAGAAAATCCTGGGTTGAGCTGAGACTTTTAATCCTTGTGTTTCCTCATGATTGAGATGGGTCACTTGAAAACTTAGGTATATGAATGTGCATATACCAGGGGAGTGGTTATCCGTTGATTTCACAATCCTTGTGTTTCCTCATGATTGAGATGGGTTACTTGATAACTTAGGTATATGTATGGGCATATATCTAAGTAGAGGTTATCTGTTGAGATATTCTTGTGGTTATCCTTGTTGGTTTAGTGAGACCTTGAGTGTCTTGGGGTCCCTACTGAATATCGTTATACTCACCCCTGCATGGGCTATGCCCGCACCTCGTTGTGTTGGTTGCGGACGACGGGCAGTGCTGACGGAGGCTGAGTGTTCGAGGACTGGTCGGTACCCGGAGGTGGACTACACGACGAGTCAGTACCCGGAGGTGGACTACACGACATGACGACTCACAGAGGAGGTTGACGGACGAGAGCATTGAGGAGGCTATCTGTACCTACCCTTCAGGTAGGATCCGTGGTGGATGACTAGGAGCTGCGCTATCTGTACCTACCCTTCAGGTAGGATCCGTGGTGGACGACCAGGAGCTTCTCTATCTGTACCTACCCTTCAGGTAGGATCCGAGGAGGACGACCCAGGAGCTGCTTCCTTCTTCCAGTTGTTTGTCTTTTTACTGTTGTACCTTGTTCAGTTGTAGTCTTACTTTCTTTTGGGTTTGTATTCTGGACCATTTCCTTTTCAGCATTTCTTTTGTACTTAGTGTTTTGCTTCTGCTTGTACTCTGTGGTTCTTGTTTTCTTTTATATAGGATATTCCTTCCCAATTTTTGGGATTTTACGCCTTTGGTGCTAGTCGATAGCCCCTGGCCTATGGATGTCGGGCTTTGGGTAGTCACGGCACGGGCCCCGAGGATGGGTCGTGACATGAGCCGTGGAAGACAAGCGTCACGGCAGAACGGTGTCATCCCATCAATGATGGAGGGAGAGTCATTGACATAGGCGAAGTAGACTCTTTTATGTTGAAGTGTGTCTGAGAAAGATGTGTCGTTGGAAGAAGTCCTTCGCGTTCTTCGTCGGGGATGTTCTTCGTTGAAGAATAGTGTTCTTCGTCGAAGAAGGATCACCTTTCTAAAACTCCAGTGCCTTCCCCGAAAAGTGATTTTACATCCAAAAATAAATAAAAAGGCTCTCAAATGAATAGAATTTCCATGAAATTAAATTTAATTCAGAAGAGGTGCCGAATAATTAATATAGATATTAATTATATGAGTTGGAACAATTGATGAGTAGAGGGTGGTGTAAAGGCCCCACTAATAATGAGGAGTTGTCAAAAATAAATAAACAGTATGGAATTAAGTGGGAGTTGAGGTGAGGTGGAAGGTTTCGGGTTCGTGTGGGCCCACCTCACAAATATCCCCTCATGAGAGTTTATGTGGGCGTGGGATCCAAAAAAAACATTCCCATGTAGGATTTAACAACCCAAGATAAAATAAAATTGTTCACAGCAATTTTATTTTAACATTTTTATTAAACCCCAAAAAAATTAACTTTCATCCCGCATAAAACGCAACTATGGTTAAGGTTCCCTTAACCGAATACTGGCTCAGCGAGTTAATCGTTGCCCTGAAATTTCAAATCCGAGCAACGGTTCAAAAGCTAGAAAAAATTGTATGTACGTTTAGTGAACGTACCTGAACAAAACATCAGAAATTGATTTTGGGAACACCAGGCCTCAGAATCTAGTGTCGTCCGAAATCACAGACTCATAAATTTCCAAAGTATTTATAAAAAATAATTCTATTAAATTTCTATGTCTTTATAGTTCAAATGAGATCCTATTTGTAGGCATTATTCTAATGGTTGACTCCCTCCTCCAATGGTCATATTTTTCCTTGAATCTCAGAGGGACCTATACAAGAGTAACACAAACAATGGCTTGTTAGAAACAAATTTTATGACATTGTTTCATAACTATATCAATTTTAAGAAAAATAAGGTTGCTTAACCAAATAAATTTTTGGGAGTCTAAGGAAAAAATGGAATTCCGAATCTAACCAAACAATAATTCAGTGTCTATAATACATGGATATTCAGATTCAATTTTATAATGAATTTAGAATCTAAATTCCATTGATTATGGAGTGTTAATTATAAGGAATTTTCAGTCAATTTCTGGTGAATTCAGAGGAATTCGAAGTCCGAATTCCATGGAATTCAGAGTCTGAATTCGGAGGATGTCGGAGTCTGAATTATTAGGAATTCAGAGTCGGAATTCTAAGAAATTCAGAGCCGAATTATGAGGAATTTGGAGTCAAATTCGGAGTAATTCAGAGTCAGAATTCATAGTAATTCATAGTATATATTATGAATACTTTAGAGTCAAATTTCTCAAGAATTCAGATTTATAATTATGAGGAATTTGGAATCTGAATTTCATAAAAATTGTAACATGAATTTCAGAGAATTCGGAACATGAAAACAGACCACTCTATATCCAAGGAAATATAAATTTTCAATGTTTTAGATATAAAAATAAATTTTAGAGTTATGAATAAACAGAGTTAGATATAGATGTATTATAAGAGAACAATGAAAACCAGGGTAACAAAAAAAATTTACTTAATGAATGCAATTTTCGTTGATATTGGAAAATTTCCATAAAGAATGGAAATTTTCATTATGAAAATAATATTTAGAAAAAATATAACTTTTCTTATGATAAATTGTATGTGATTCTCAAAACATAGAGGAATGGAAAATTCATAAAGAAACCTTATTGACACAACACATAGATAACCATAGGATAATATAATAGATAGGGTTTAACTATGAAATAGATTATAATTTCTTTGAATATAAATATTAACAAAAAAATTGAATGAAAATGATATTATTTAATAAACCCTTACCTAAAACATCTTTTTGGAAACCTGTTTTGTACCCTCATGAATTTTAAAACCCGGATATTTTGCAAGATATTTATCAAAAATAAAATTAATAAAATTAATATTTTTCATCACTTATAACACATTATTTAAAATGTTTAACAAGATATAATGTTTTTAGCTTTCATTATATGAAACAGAGAGTATAGCATCCACACACAGAACAATTAATTTAAATAAACAATGACATTATATTGAAATATAATTATTCTATATGATAATTCTAATATACTCATTCTAATGGAGGGTATGAATTAGATTAACAAAAGTTTTAAAATATATGGTTTATTAATGTAAATATAAATAATTTTTTTGACCAATTAAATATAAATTAAAATTAAAAATTATAAAAATAAAATATATAAATTAAAAAAAACAATTTTATGATCAAAAAGGTGTTCTATATATTGAAATTTTAAAAAACAATTCAATAATGTATTCTAATGAAATTTATATATTATAAAATGAATTTTTTTAAATTATATATCTTATATGTTTTTTAGATAAGAGATAAGAATAAAATAATTTTTATGCATAAAATTATATATTTCTACCAAGTAGTTTCTTCAGATTTTTCAAACATAGTTTATTATAACTAATTTAAATTTTTATTAAAATTAGTTGAAAAATTAAATTCATTTTGAAAATTATATTTAAAAATTTATAATAAGGATAATTATTTAGAATTTTTTAAGAAGATAATTTATTCAATGAATAGTGAAAAATACTTGGTTTTCTTTAAAAATTTCATTTCATTTCTTGATTTTTTAAAAATAATGAATATTATGATTTTTTAAATGTAAATTTTGTTAAATTATATATCTTATAAAATAATTTATTACATTTCTGTATTTTTTTTAATTTTTTCATAGAATATTAATACACCATTGAACATTTTCTCTTTGAAACCCACTTTATTTTAGTAACTGAGGATTTACTTTTAAATTCAAATTTATAGATATTAGAATGAAATTTTGAAAATGGATTCTATATTATTCTGTAGAAATATTTATGTAAAAAAATTTAAACAAAATTGTATTTCCACAAAAAATACAAAAAATATTAAAAAACTATCCCTGTGGTTAATGTACAGTTCAGTTAATTGGGGGATTAATTAAGAATACAAGAGTTATAATGAACCTAAACATTTTCCATAACAAACTTGTGGGAATATATAAATCATAAATTTTATAATATATATAATAATTCATTTTCAATAATAGTTTCTATATAAAAACATTGTGATACCATTTGGTTTTAAAAAAGAACAATTATTCCACTCACCTAACATAAAAGGCCACCCCCTTTTCCTCTATTATTCACAAATAAAAACCATTTGGTTTAGAAAATCACTACCCAAAACACTTAATTACATTCCCCCTTCCTATAATCCATATTTTTTATCATAAATACAACCTACAAATCTTTTTTTTCAAAAATAAAAGTAGTTGTCTAAAGAAGAGGTAACACCCCATACCGAGTGTTTTAATTTATTTCTCTCCCAAACTCATTCAAATATAATTTAAAATTTATGATATGATAAAATAATTAAATTAAATATACATATATGTTTTAGTTTTCAGTTCATTACCCACAACCATCTCCTCATCCATAAAATGATATAAGAAATAATCATCTGTTTGTAAAATGGAGTACTACCTCCAAAACCAATATTATTCATTTTCAATAAACACCTATCATGAAATGATATAATTACTAATTAAATGTTTAAATTTTATATTTATTATATTATTATTCATAATAAATTTATATATCACATATACATTTATTCTTTTTATTTTGTGGGAATATGATAACATCGCTCGTGTGTATGGTGAACTACTACCTCATGAATAAATGAGATTCATTCGTGCTTGAAATGGATGGTAATAATGATGTTTTTAATTTATATATGTGATATATAGTCAATATTTATTATTTTCTAAGGTTAATATATTATTTTCATTTATTTTGTTCAAATAGTTGAGAAAATGGAAACAATGTTCATCTGTCTGTATAACATACCATCTCCATTAATGATGTTTTTAATATTTAATTTAAAAATATTTTGGATCACTATAGAAAATATACGTTATATATATTTTATTTATTTCATGTTTAATTTTATAAATATTATGAAAACATTATCAATTTAAGAAGGTAAACATAATAAATCAAAACATACATGAAAAACAATGAATTTATTTCCAAAAACATGTCTTTAACATGGAATTGTTAATAAATGGGTAATAAAATGTGATAAAAATAATATATGTTATGATATGTATATGTATGATTACTATATATATTAATAATAATATTTTATTTATTATAAAAAAATTTAGTTTTTTGGATGGAAGTTAAGACTTATAGTGAGAGATTTCTTCCCCAGATTAATTTCTTTGAGGAAAAATCCATATTCACCATCTTTTTATTTTATTTTATGCCTAAATTATATGTGAATTTATTTTAGTTTTTTTATAATAAAAAGAATTTTTATTTGAATATCAATTATATAATCTTTAAATCATTGGGTTAATCTTTTAAAATTTATCAATGTTTTAAAGATCTTTTTTCATGAATTACCTTCTTGGGGACCTAAGCTATGTTATGCACCTATATTCTTCTATGAGGCTTATATATTTCCCCATTGACATGTTATATCACAAATATTATTATTTTATTGATATTATATGTTTCATTTTATGTTATACATTCTTGTGGATTACTATTCAATTATACCATAGTGGTAAGAGTTTTTTGTTACAATCCCATTATTTAGCAGTAGTATTTATGATTATGATTATAATTCTAAAATATTATGATATATCTCCATAAAAAATAATGAATGTTATTATCCATTGTATTTTTCATTATAATAAATTATTTTAATTCATTTTCTTCTAATTTTCTAATCAATAGTTCAGAAGATTATTTTTTAGAAAAACTATCATTATATAAGTATTCGATTGAAAACCCTTTTTCCACAAACCCCATGTTTTCAAAAAGAAAATTCAAAACCATTATTAAAATTTTTAAATTTATTTTTATAAATGAATATTTACCAATGTATTATATTTTAAATAAAATATATGGATATGAAAATTCATGGAATTTTCTACATAATACACATATTAATTTTAATGAAAATATGAAAGAAGTGTTAATTTTATCATGTACAATATTATAATAATTCACCAATATCATGACAATTAATTTCATTGAGTAATATATTATATTCAATCACGGATATTTAAAAATAATATGTTTTTAATTTTTTTTCTTTTCTAATTTCTTCTCTGTGGAAGGGATATTTTCATCTAAAAATGTTTTAAATTATTTAGAAAATAATCCTTATTAATTTTTCATTAATATTTTCAATGAAATTAAAATTAAAAATGATTTATTATTTAAAAAGTGTTTTCCAATGAATAATGGATAACTTTATGAATAAATGGATAATATTACCTTTAAATAATCTGTTATATGTCTCACGGTTATTTTTAAAGAATAATATTTGAAAAATGTTTTTTGAATTTTTTAGCATTACGAAACGACTATAAAAAAAATTATTTTCCTCAAGATATATTTTAAATGATATTCCAATAACATTTTACACCTATGATGTAATATATTAATATTACATATGGATTAATAATGATACGATCTAACAATACTGTTATTATTCATTATCTGAAATGTATTTCATTATGATTTCATGATTTTTATGAAACATGTTTATATTCCATGGGTTAAATCAAGTGGAAAATATTTTTCAACTATATTATTTTCATTTTTAAAATTATCATTAAATGATGATATTTTTATGTAACATTTTTCTTTTCTGTAGATTATGATATTGCCAAATGTTTTTAAAACCCATTTCATTTCAGGGGATATGATATGATGATTTTTTATGATCTTTTGGAATACATATATATGATTTCCATTATGTGATGAGTGAGATAAATATCTATCCCCAAAATGTATTGGGTAATGATTTATATATCATGATATATACATGACTAGAATTAGGAGAAAACCTAGTTCACTGAGGTAATTATTCAACATTGATGGTTTAGGGAGTGAATGTTGATTATAATGTTTGTTTAGGGAATATACCCAATCTACAATGAAATCATTGGAAGAGTTCCTTGACTAAAATGGAAATTATATTGTATTCTTAAGTGTATTCCAATATTCCATTTCCAACGTCAATGTTATGCAGTCCTAGTTCTTGTTGTCTGATTTCCTTATAATTCACAACTTTTAAAATTTTAATATTAATTTCATGATCATGATTTTGATACTTGATATGTTGGGTATTGTTTAAATGTGATATTATAGTCTTCTAATAACCTTATAATCATGTTATTATTATGTAATTTACATTACTTTCAATTATTATTTTTCTATTATCACCATTTTTATGTTAATTTTCCCTATCTTATTAAAAACATTATATAAGTTATGTCTATAAAATTTTCTGAATAGGAGGATATTTGTGAAAAAATTAGTGAATTAGGATTAAAACACATGTATATTACCTCATTTTATAAAAATATTCACTAAATTAGAAATGTAAATGATTAATTACCAAAATAGTTTAGTTTCATTGGAAACATGAAAAACATTCTTCTAGTTTGGTGAATGATATTCAACATCTACATTGAATTACATCCACCTTAGAACACCGATATAAAACCATTATTCATATGTTGGGGAATGGAAACATAATAACTTGGTGAGAACAAATTTCTAGTAAGGGTAAATAATGAAAATGTATAGGCACAACCTGAAAACAATGTTACTTGAACAAGAGAATAAAATTTCAAAATTTGACCATGCTTATAAAATATGAAATACATGAGATATGAAATAAATATTATATATTCATAAGAAATTAATCAAATGATAAGAAATAACATGAACCATGTGATCATATCATTGAATAATACATATAATTTTTGGAAAACACATAAAAATATGAAATCTTATTTCATGGCTACTGACAGAGATATTCTTAACATGTTAGGCTTAGGAAAATCATTAGTGGAACATGTTTGATCATGTGATAACAACAAATTACCTCTTATTTTCATTCATGGGTTATAACCGTTGTATCCTCTTACTTTTAGGCTTGGGCTATATCCTATATAACTTCCTATTTAAAGTCCTGGATGAAAATCATATACCATTTTGTTTTTTGGATTGTTCTATAACCCATGTACCCTTTGAGTGAAGATTCCATTTATTATTATATAATAGGTTAGAGTGATATATTGGACCCACCCATAACATAATAAAATATTGCATACATTTTCCATAAGATAACAAAACATACATCAAATTATGAATTATAGAAAGACATTAGTTTCAAAAACATCACATCATAACCCACGAAATGAAATGGGTGTCATAAAAAGTTCTTCATTATCATTGTATATAGAAATGGGATGCATCTGTTAATCATTTCATCAAATATTAACCCTTGAAAACAAATGGTTTTGAGGTATTATAACCCATTGAAGAGAAAAGAGTGTTATAATATTCAATTCATACAAACATAACCCATTCAAAAATAATATGTGTGGTGTTCTTGGATTGTATCCCAAATAAGGAATAAATTATAACAATGTATGTCATATTGGACAGAAAATTATTTTTAAAGATAACATGATAAATTTATTAAGGAAAATAAACATTCATTTAAAAAAAATTATATATTCATTTCAAAATTTAATTCTTATTAATAATGATATATATTTTAATTTAAAAAATATAAAAGAGAAAATGTCTATTGCACTTTTTAAAACATAAAATATTTTGAATACTATTCTCCTTGAAAATAACCTTGAAAACATATAAATAAGCTTAAGAGTAAATAAAAAACTATTATCATTGAATATTCATTGAAAAACTATAATGAAATCATAAAATCATTGAAATAAATTTCTTTGTAAATAATATTTTGAAGAAATATAAAGTATTCTTTGATATTATTTTAATACACTTTTTGAATATAAAACATTTTTTGAATAAGACTAAATTTGAAAACCTTTTAAATATAACAATTTTTAATAATTATAGGATAATAGTTTATTTAAAAATAACAATATAAACCTATAAATTAATATTCATGGAAATGATGTACATGACTTTTGGTTAGTCTATCTATGCTGATCATTCCATTTCAACTATAAATGTTTTGTAAAGTTCAATGAATGGAATATGTAATATGATTAATTTTTTAAGTATATTTTTAAAAAATTAAAAATGGTTATGTATTTCCTTTAAAAATTATATAATAATATTAAAATAGTACAGAAAAACAAATATAAGAAACATGGTTTGTAATGAACACATATTTTCAGCTGAAAGATGAAATAAAGTCAGATTTTCATTAAAATATATTCATAATTTTTTTAAGGACCAATGTGTTAAAAAAAGTTTATTAATTGATGAATATATCATCCATAAAAATATTATAATAACATTCATGAGTGTTATTGTAATATGTATCAAAATATTTCATCAATGTAAACATAATCACAATCAATCACGATAGTGATCATATTTTAGCAATAAATTGTTACCACTTTGGTAACTATGAACCACAATAATAATGAATGTAAAATATAGCATGTATCCTAAAATATCATGAAAAAATTATATTCATGATATACTGTGTAAATATAAGGTATATTAACCTTATAGAAAAATATAGGTTCCAAACATGACATTTACTTCAAAGAAAGAAAATTAAGACAATATTACTGTATAGATTTGGTAAATTTTGAACCATAAACACCATAGATGAAATATCATCAATGGTATATTCCAAAATCAAAAAATATAATTATAAGAATATTATAAATACATTAATTGGAATTATATAGACCACATATAAGAAATAGGTGGTGAACATGTCCTGTGTCTCAAGGAAAATAAAAGGGAGATTAGTAAACCCATACTATATTAGAAAATATAGAATCATGATCCCCATGAGATAATAAAATCAGTTAAATATTTTTATAATAATTAAAAAATTGTAAATAATGATATTTCATTTCATATTTTATTATATTCACCAAAAAAAGAAGCGACTGGTGAATATGACATGTATCATATGGAAATAAGAGACATGAAATCCCCTAACTTGAAGTATTGAATATCTTCCTACACATTAATGAATCATGCAAACTAAATATAAGTTTATTATTATTATACCAATTAATTATTTCTAATATTCTATTAAATATATAAATATTAACTATAATTCAACAATCATTGAAATAGTTGGTCGTACATACGAATGAAAGTTGTTTTCATTTTATTATCATATTGTAAGAAATAAACATAATTGAATATATTTGTAATATAATATCAGTATAATTATAATTCCATATATATAGTATATAATTTAACTAATACCTTCCTTAATACAGAAAATTTAGTGTGTTAATGAATCACATCTCTTTGACGAGGTAGTAGTCCACAGTTCCTCGACAGAAATTATTATATTTACACAAAAATTGAAATAATGAAGGTATGTGTTACATAATAATAAAATAAAAATAAATATATAATAAATAAAATACATAACATATATATTAATTTTTCTACATTTTAATTTCTAACCATTAGAGGTGGTATTGATAAATGAACAACATTGTTTTATGATGCGGTCGTTCACTATTCATAACAACAGTAAGTTCACTATCCATTAGATTAAAGTGTATTTAAGTAAAGGTATAACCCATAGAATAAAATAAAATTAATATTTTTAGGATATGTAGTTTATTATATAATAATATATTAAGTATATTTTAGGAGATGGATTATGAAAAAAACAAAGGATCATGATTGAGGATGTTACCACCTCTTTGGATATCTCCTATAGGTTTTCACAAAGGATATTGCTTTGTTGGATTTATGTCAATGGGATGATTATAAGATGAAGGTGGGGATATGTGGAGATTATTTATTCATTTTTAGTTATAAACTTACTTCAAATTTAGTAATTAGGCTGAAATTTATGATTTTTTTTCTAAGAGGATGATTTGAATTCTTATAAGTTTCTTAATGTTGAATACCAACAACATTTTTGCGATTCAACATTTCAAAAATAATTAAAATAATTATATCAAATGAAGTATTGGGTGTAAATATTAATACTTGATGGCATTGAAAAACATTCTAGGTCATTTTGGGTTTTATGTTTAAGGTTTAATTCAATATTAAGACAATTTTACTATTAATCATTTTAATTAAATTTAATTAAATTCAAAAACATTTATGGACAGAAAATAATTTTACCTTATTAGAAATTATATATTATGATTATTATAAATATAGAATCCCTTTTTTCAAATATCAATAACACAAGCGGTTGAAATTAATTAAAAATTAACCTCGTATCCTCGATGATAATTCTACTTTTTTAAATAAAAAATGATCAAATGTTTTCTATGTCTTCATATCTAATTTCAGAGTGAAATTAATGAAAATCATAGAAATTAGACTAATTAATGTATAATTTAAAATATTATAAATTAATAAAAAATATAAATATAATATATCCTTATAACTAAATTAGAATAAAATTTAGTTTTGTATTTAAATTTTCCATTTTTCACCATTCATCGAAAAATTAAAAATCACACAAGAATATAAAAAATTCACCATAACATATTCTTTGTGTTTCAATTTGAAAAATAAACTATATTTTTATATTAAAATTCAAAAAAATACCAATATTTACATTTAAAATAGGTTCTTCAGAATATGGTGATTATACTGCTTTTATAAAAATATAAGTTTTTATGTTAAGTATTATGTTTCTTTTTATCTAATTCCTGTAAAATATATAGTAAGAACATAGAATTAATTTTTTGAATATATAAAATAAATAAATAATTATAATAATTTACCAATATTATTTAATATAGTAATTGGGTTAATATTCCATTGATATAATTAATGTAGTTCATATAAAAATATTATCATTATATTCAGTTGGTTGTTATATTTATTTCAAATTAATTAGTAACCAATGAATTCAATAATATATTTTCATAAGTCAGAAAATCCTATTCATAACATTCAATATAATGGAAATGTTAAAACAAATTATATTAAATAATAATATTTTTAATAATATATTATTGTTTTGTAAAACATGGTATTTCATATTACAGAAGTTGTTGAGGAAAGTTATAATTTATCGTAATGTATGCCAACCTAGTGTTCCATATATAGTAATCTATGAATTATGTCATCATTAGGGCATGATTAACATGGTGATGTGTATAAATCAATCCAAACATATTGATTTAACATAAAAACATATTTTTATAGTTGTCTAAAAAACTATATTTTAAAAAGAGTAAATTATTAAAAAAAATTAAAATTAACAAAATATCAAGATATTACATTCTACACCCTTTAAATGAATTTTACCTTGATATTATTTTGGGTTACCAAATGTTTAATACTTGAATGTTCCCTTCATTGAACCCCAAATCATAAAAATCAATACAATGACTTCTTTTAAAAATAGAATGACAGTAATATAAAAGTTACACACATGAACATATAAATAGGATTCAAGAAATGAGAACATAGGTGGGATGTTAAAAATATACATGGAAGAGAAATATAACCATCATGTTTTGATAGATACTAATAGACAACAAGGTCAGTATAAATTTAACAATCACAAAGACAATCATATGTGATATTCAATTGGTCCATTTGATTCATCATAAATGAAGGTTCATGGACAACATTTTTTAATATCAATATATTTTTTTCCTAATGCAGAATAATTTTCATGCGAATATAAACATAATTTATTTATTACAATCAAACCCTTTGTTGTTTTTTTATCAATTTCATCCTCACCTATTTCTCTAAATGGGAAGGTTAATCTTTTCCTTACAACACTTATAGCTCATGAGATCTATATTACTCCATTACATCTCTCATCAGTTACCATCATCTAAATTTATGATAAAATGTTATCCATTACGCATAAATCGTTATATTATAAGATAATACACTAATTACAAAAAATTAATCTGATGTTTAACATAAACATTTCAAAAACAAATTACATTATAACCCATATGAGTGATGAAAATATAATAACATATAATCACGGTCACAAAATCAGATTAACATTGACACATGATATATTGTAAACTACCTCTTATTTGTCACATACTAAAAAAGGAAGTACCTTTATCATGTATTCTATTAAAACATAGTAATAACCTAAATTACAAGAAATAAATATCGAAAACATGAATTCTTAGAAATTCACTATTTTATTGGATAAATTCTTTAAATAAAAAAATATTTTAAACTCTATCAATGATATCATAGATATTTTTTAATGGAATATATTATTAGATAAAATGTAAAGAGTATTTTCAAACATAGAAATTCATATCCAACACACCTTTATATAAACTAACTATCATATCATAAGGAACATAATAATGGTTATCTTTCTATTAACCAGGTGTTTTCCATGGACACCATTGTGAAATCAAGTCACTTTTCTAGTCCATTGTACAATTAATCATATTATTAAAAATACATAGTGAAAAAACATAATCCTGAAAATCCTTTTATATTTCACCATTCATATAATATAATTATTTAAACCAAATAACTAAAAACATTGATTATTCAACATTAACATTAATATATCATAAGACTATATCATCCTAATATTTAATCCCTATTTCCTATCACATTTCATCTGTAGTCTCATCATAATAAATATCCATTACTCATACAACATTTCTGATACAATTTAGAATCTTTATTCATAGTACAATGATTTGAATAATGATTATTCAATCAAAAAATAAATAATTTATCCTTTGATTATTTCTAAGGGAGGATAATATTTCTATCCATTGCGTTAACTGAATCATTAATTTTCCTATTGTATTTACTTAATTTGTGTCCTCCTTTTTGACCCTGAAAATATCTTATTATTACACTAATTCAGTCACTTAAGTTATTCACTATTAAGTTTTGACAAAAAATAAAATATATCTTATTTCCTATATGGTTTCTATTACCAGAAGACTCATCATAATACTTCCATACTTTACTTAGTGAGTCCATGAGTTAGGTAATGTACAAGTTGTTAATCATTTTCTGTTATAATTGATGATTCAAGATCACATCTTCCTTCACTCCAATTACCATTTCATTTGACTACTCATTATAAAATGTTTCGTCACATTCAATGGTAACCCATTTCTTTTGGGTTATATACATTGACTTAAATAAGAAATTATAATGTGAGAAACATTTATCATAGAAAAGAAAAAAATAATCTTGATAAATCAATTATATGATATCTATATCAAGAATCCTACTCCATTAATATTGGCCTATATAGGTTTTTCCTTGTTGATTTATATTCATCTTTATTTTAATCCTTCATAATGGTTTGAAAAGAATTTGTGGATTCAAAAAGTACATCCTCTTAGAGTATCAATGTAGATGTGAAGTAAGGCTTATTGTATTATACCGGATTACGCTCGAGTTACGCACGATGCACCTTTTCAATGTTTTTACTCCTATGTTCTTCTGTGATATAACTTTATTCAGTTGTTGTATTTTAACAGGGATGTATTGGTATGAAATTGCACAATCCGTCCTTCAAAAAAATTACAGGACATTATACTAATCATTAAATCATCCTTATACTTATCTATATAATCATCCCTATAAATATCATTTGAAATATAGATAGTGATATCAATATTGTTTTATTATCATAATTTTCGATGGATTACTATCCCTTTTATTTAATACTAAATACAGTGAGCTTGGATTTTCATTCATGGATATGACATCATTTTAGATAATTGTTCCCCTAACTAAAAATGTACATTCTTAAAGACCATAATAGTTCAATGTCATTAGAAACTGAGAACAAATTCTTCTAGTTTGGTGAATGATCTTTAACATACCCCTTAAATATCGACCCTTTATTACTGCTACATTAAACCATTATTCATAACATAGAGAAAGGAAACATGAGAAATGGGTGATCTAGAATGATCAGTAAACATTAATAAAGGAAATCTATTGGCATATCATGATCATAGGGTTATAAGAACATGAGCATAACATTTTATGATCAGATCATGCATATCAAAGATCATATAAATTAGGCATGGAATAAATATATTAATTCTATAACACATGAATCATAAGATAACAACAAAAATCAAACATGTGAGAATATCATAGGCACAAGACATTGAAATTGTGGAAAACACATAAATATAGAAAATCTAATGTCGATTCTACAAAAAAATATATTCATAACATGTTTTTTCTTGGGTTAGTCACACATGTACTTGCTTAGAGCTTGGGGTAATAAACCATGTAACCCTATTACATTCAAGATTAGACAATAACCCACGTGCCTTATTATATATAGGATTCGGATTCATCCCATGAAACTTCATATTTTCATGATTATGATACAAAACATGTATACTTTGATCTAAAATAGCACTTATCATTACCCAATGCACTGGAGGGAGATATATGTCTCACTCATAACATAATAAAATCATTCATACAAGTTCCACATGATACTGATACTTGGATCATTTAATGACCAATGAAAAGTGACGAGTATCATAAACATCATCTCAAAACCAATGAAATGGAATGGGAATCATAAAAACTCAATCATATCATTACATATAGAAAATAGATTAGTATTATAATCATTTCAACAAAGAATAAAATTTGGAAAGAATTAGGTTTCAAGAGAATATAAACCATGGAAAAGAAACGAGTGTCGTAACCATCATTCCATAAGAACCTAAACCATTCTGGAATGAATATGAATATTTTTTAATATCATATCCCTAGTGAAGCATAAAATATAACAAAGATTGTCATCACAGATGGAGAAAAATTTCAAAAGATCAGATGAAATTTTTCTTAAGGGAAATGATATTTCTTTGAAAATAATTTTTTAATACCTTTTACAAATCAATTTCATATAATGAATGATTTTATATTTTCTTTCAATCATTTCTTTAGGAAAATTTCATTTATTATTTTTATAAAAAAAGTAATTTTAACCCTGTTATACTAAATAAGAAGCATGAATAATTATATAGATTCATTAAGACATTATTAAATCATTTTCCATAAATATTAAATGAAAATTATAAACATATATTCAAATTATAGAATTATTTTCATGGAAAATATCTTTTTAAAACTTATAATGTTTTCTTTGATTTAATTTAATCACATTTTGAAACAAAAATATTTTTTAAACATTTTTCAATGAAAACAAAATTAAATTTGAAAATTATGAAGAATATGAGGAAATAATTTTATTTAACATTATAAATTTTAACACATTAAGAATGATTCATGGAAATTATATCCATGATGGTGGGTAACTTCATACAAGTAGAAAAATACTTTTTCACCATTAATGTTTTGAATAGTTCCATGACCATAAGACAATAAGAAAATATCATTTTAAAATATTTTTGTAATAATGTAAAAAATGTGTAAAAATTACCTTTAATCATCATTTTATAATAGTAAGTAATTTTAGAAATATTTTTTAGATTAAATTATTTTAAATTAACTTGTTTTTTGATCAAAAGGTGAAATAATGTTTGATTACATAAAAACATATTCTTATTTATCTTACGTACCAAAGAGTGGAAAATTATACTGATACATGAAAATATCATAGATAAATAGAGTATAATAATAATCATGAGTTTTCTTAAGATATGGATCATAGAATTTAATCAATGGTAACATAATCGTATACAATCCTAATAATGAAGAGATTTTAAAAATAAACTATTTCCACTTTTGTAACATCGAACCATAATCCCAATGAAAGACTTAAATTACATGAATCATTAAATAACATGAAAATAAGGAGATTCGTGATATCATATTTCAATAGTATGTATATAAATCCCATAGAAAAATATACGTTAATAACATGGAATGTATCTCAATGATGAAAAATCAGGAAAAACTACTTTACCAATTTCGAGACAACTGAACCATAAACTCCATGAATGAATGTACAAAAAATTTATTTGTAAATAACCGTAAATTTATGTCTATGAATAATATAATAAATTCATGGTTAGAATATTAACCCAATATAAGTAAAAGGTGGTGAACAAGTCTTATTTATCATAATTAATATAATTGGGAAGAGAGAACCCAAACAACTTGAGTAACTTTAAAATAAAGATCCCCATGATAAAATAACATAATTTAAATGTTTAAATATCCTTAATTAAAGTAAATTACCGATATATAATGTCATAAATAAGTATATTCAAAACATATAAACTATTTACCAATGGATATTTGACATATCCAATTAAAATAAAAAGTGAGATGAAATCTGCTTACCTTATGTCATGACATTCTTCGAAGATTGTCAAGTAATATCTACATTGTTTTTCATATATGTTTTGATATGTTATTATCAATTCTATAACATGGATCCTCAATTAATTATTTGGAGAAGATAAAACACAATATAAATATCATTTATATTAATTAAATATTTATATATAATAATATATAAAATATTTTAATATGAAATGGAATACAACATTTGTGGAGACGGTAGGCCACGCATACGCTTGAATGGTGTTTCTGTTTTGCTATCATATAGATATAATGAGTATAAATGATATATATATATATATATATCATTAAATTAGTATTATTATTTCATATATATCATATAATTTTAATATATCAATCCATAATACAATACGTGTTGCGTGTGAATGATCTCATCGCTTTGTGGAGGAAGTATACAACAAAACTACAAATGAAATTATTGTATATAAAGAAAATGGAAATCAGTAATGTATGTTTGATAAAATAACTAAATAAGCATAAATATATCCTAAATATCATTTATATAATATAAAAAATATATTACATCATAATTCCTATCCCTGAGTGGCAGTTATGAAAAAAGAAACAATATCTTTTGGCGAAGAAGTAGTTCACTACACACACGAAATATATGTTCGATATCGATTAGATAGATGTGTGTGTGTGTATAGGTAGAAATCATAGAATAAAAAATTATCATTAAATTTAGGGAACTTATTTTTTTATAAAATTATGTAATTTGAAGAGTTGAGGGGTGGGGAATGAAATTAAAACAAAGGAGATTGAGAAATGATATTAACTATTCTCGTGAGTAACTCCTATTAGTTTTTACAAAATAGCTTCCATGGTTATATTTTGAAAATATGGGAGGATTATAGTATAATCGTAATGATTTTGGGAGATTATTTAGGTATATTTTGGTTAAGAAAAATGGATTTATTAGAGTGAATAATGGGGATGGGTGAGTTCATTTTTATAATGGAGGAGTGGCATTCTTGTAATTTTTTTAAATGGAATTCCACCAATTTTTTTCCATGTCATGTGGATCCAATAATGTAAAAAAATAGATCCATTAGATGATATAGTCAAAATAAACACATAAATTATGTTTTCGAAAAACATCTTGTTCATTTTCTCTTATTCATAAGGATTAGTCCCATGTTATGTTAATTTTCATCTCACTCTCTCTAAATAATTTTCATTACATAAACAATTCTTTTTAAAAACCCTTTTTAACCTTCATAGAAATTATAAATTCTTATAATTCCAAATATGGAATCCATTTTTATGAAATTCTAATCAAATATGTAGAATAAATTAATTTAAAATTAATCTCGTAAGTAGGATGATAGTATATGGCCTTAAAGTAAAAATAATCAATTATTGGATAAGTTTTTTTTTCTAATTTCAAGGTGAAATTGATCCTAATGAATTATATTGGATTAATTTATGTATGAAATATATTATTGGAATTTAAATGAATTATCATCATACGTTATTATTAAAAATAAATGAGATGAAAAAAAGTTTTGAATTTAAAAATAGTATTTTTCACTATCCATCAAAAACAAGATTTCGTAGAAAAATAAAAACAAATTAGCCTAATTTTCGTAGTGATTATATTTTAGAAAAAATTATATTTAATAATGAAATTTATAAAATTTCCAAAATTTATATTTAAAATAGTCTCTCCATTAAAATTCCTCACTACTTATTTAATAAAAATATCAGTTTTAGGTGTAATATTGAGAATGTTCCTATCTTATCCCTATAAAATATATTCTATGAATGTAAAAAATTACATTTACTATATAAAATAATCATTTACATAATATCATCCACCCATAGTAATTATTTTAATTTATTATGATAAAATTATTTTCTGATAAGAAAAATATTTTTTATAAAAACATTTCATTCATATTCAATTTTTTCTTATATTCATTTATAATTAATTTGTAAACAATGGATTCATTAATTTATTTTCATACATCTATTAATCATATTTATATTTTCAGACAGAACATCAATGTTATATCTTATTTTATTAAATCATTATATTTTAAATAATATTTTATTGTTTGGTAAAACATGGTCTTGCATGTTTTTCAAGCCATCGAGGAAGTTTGTTCTTATATGTAATTTATGCTAACCTCTATGTTCAATATAAAGAATTATGAAAATTATATTATGTGTAGAACATGATTTACTTGGTGTTTTGTATAAGTCATTCCAAACATAGTGATTTAATATAAGAATAAATTTGTTAGTGTTCTATGGAAAAAAATATATCAAAAAGAATAAATGATTTTGGAAAAACATATTTCACAAAATCTAGTGGTGTTACTTGAAAAATTGAAGATCTTTATATAAATATAAGTATTATGTACCTCTTTTCTAGTGGAACTAAAACATTATGATCCTTAATTTTTTGTTTGTGTGGTGTTATTATTACGCATCTAAAAATATGTAATAACTATTCATGATAATCCCGGGTCATTCTAGTTGGTATCATATGAATAGATTAGTTTTCCATACACAACTAGGATTTTAAATCATTAGTTATACCCCTATTGATATTTCTACATATATGTATTAGGATAAATTTAAGGATAAGTAAAAATATTAGTCAATGTATATGAAAATGACTTTGAATTATGGTAAATGATTGAGTGAGTGGTTTCTAAGGAATTGGAACTCTATTTGGATACTAAAAGTGGACGTAGATTTGGAATTAATGTACCGATGGATAAGAACTCAAAAATGGATGCATTGAGATAGAATCTATCATATCCTAGTGAATAAATGGCCCTTTTTTCACAACCTTTCTTACACTGATGTGATATTTTCCGTAAAAATTTAATAAATCCTTAAGATATATCATGGAGAATTAAAATAGTTCATGGATATTAATGATCAATGTTAACCATAAGGTGTCATAGATTAAAAAATAATTTTTCAGTATTTATGATTTCCTAAAATATTTCAAATTTATATGTGGGTTTCTAATATTAATATTGTTACTCTGACTGTGATTTTTTGTTTTTATCATTGGAAGGGAGTAGAAGGAATTACATTATCATTAAATGTGATAGAGACTATGTTGATGAGAAACCGAACAGTATTATTAACATATTAAAATATTTTTTGATTATTATTAATTAATTTTTGCGATAAATGTTTAATAATATTAACCATTTCAAACTCTTGAACTAACCAATTAAGATAATGATAGATTTTATTATTAGTAATAGTGGTGGGGACCATAGAAGAGAGATGATTCAGTTTATTATATGTCTGGGATATGGGAATTAGCACTCATGGAAATATCTAAAAGGAATGAGCATATTCATTGAGTGGGTAAATGAAATCAACTAAAAATGTAATTAAAAAAGGAAAATTAAATGTTTGGTTAACACAATTGATAAGAATAATGGTCTCCAAAAGATATCATGGATGATTATTCATTTCCAATGGTGAAAGTATGGGTGTTATATAGATTAATTTCAAAAAGGAAATGTTCATAAAATGAGTTAGAAAGTTCCTATCAGTAATAGAGATATTTTTTATGATAAAAGGACTACAAATTACATATGAAAGTAATGAAGTTTTAATGAATAGTATGACAAATCATGGTTTTTTTGTATGATTACATTGGATTGATTGATGTGATTTTGTGTTGGAATTACAGAATTTTGAAATATAGAATTATTTTTCAATATATGTTTTTCTTCAATGATTTGAAAGAATATTTTACAAGAAAATATATTTAAAAGAAATTATATATTTCATATAAAACACATTATTATGTTATGTTAACCATTAATATGATCTAGATGTTGAAAAAATGGTGTTTCGTTTGGGTAAATAAATTTATGACACATATAATGTAAAGTAGATTGTAATGATGACCTCATAATCAGTAACATATTTTTTAAAAAAGTGGTTTATTCCGTCATTGATGGAGATTAAAAATATATTGTATCTATAGAATATACATAATAATATGTGGTTTTATTCATGTAATGAGGAAACATTCATGTTTTCATTGATGTATTATGATAATTCTTGTTATTACTAATATTTAGGTGGATGTATAACTAAAGATTTCACATATATAGCATGTTTCCATTAAGATATATTTAATTATATTTTTAGGATTAATGTTTGGATTATTTTGGTAAATTTTTTTACCTTATTTATAAATAAGAAATTATAGAAGGGCCATATGGTTAACCATTTATTGAATAGACTATGTTGAATGTTTATTTTTTTGGATTACCTTTTCTTTAAATTCTATTTTTTATAATATATAGATATATAAGGAATAAATTATATTTATTTTAGGGATATTATTGTCCATTAGTTATTTAAGAATGAATAATTCATCTCTATACTGGACAGATGAATTGAAAATTGATTGAGGAACAACCAATGTTGAAATTGTGATTATGAAGTGGAATGAAATCAATTAAATGTATATCTGTATGAATATACCCAAAATTTATGTAAATAATCATGAAATAAATCTTTTTACATTTAATTTTTTTTACGAATGATTGTTCTTCTAACCAAACAAGAGATTATGGGTTTTTTCTCAGTTACATTCTCCTAACATTGTCCTATATCTCTCTCCATTAGTATTTGGGTTTTTTTCTTTTATGAAAAATTATTCACTTCCAGTTGATGATCTCCTACAAGGAAACCAGGCAATATATTATTTTAGATGAAATTTTCATATCAATTTCCATCATATAAAGTGGAATTTTTGTTAAACCTTTTAAAAATATGTAATTCATAGAAAGGGATATCCAAATGTTATAAACATCTTTTTAAGAACAAATTCAAATTATGACGATTCAATTTATTTAAGAGTGCAGAATCTAACAAAAAGATAATTTTTTATTATTAATTGTAAATAAATTTATTCTTTTGGTCATTTTCTGTTACATGAAAAATTATATTTAGCATTAATTACATTCCACAATGAGTTTATCTTGCACTTCACAAAATAATGTTTGTATATTTCATTATATGCCACACCAGGATTAAATAGAACATGACATGTTTTTAAAATAAGACTATTTAAAATGATTTTTATCACATTTACATTGGATAGATGAGTTTTAATAAGATTAAATAAATTTTGAAATTTAATTTATAAAATTTAATAGAAAATTAATTATTTGGTGTTCAATTATTTAGAAATGAAAATAAAATATATTTGAAAATAATGGAAATCCTAATCGAAAATAATATTTAATGTGCCAAAATGTGTTTTAACATGATAAGTTAAGAAAATAAATTTTTCTGACATAGTTTAATAAAATTTTAATATTATTTATTCAATAAAATGATTAAAATTAAATTTATTTTTTTCTAGATAATATATTAGAATAAATCAACTATTTTCATAAAACTATATTTTTCAAAATATTAATTTTTTTCGTTTCAAACTAATAACAAAAAATTAATTTTTTTTAAATTTTAGAAAAATTATTCATAAAAATAATATACACATATGAAATCATCATTTAAAAAATAATATTAGGGTTAATTTTTGAGAATCTATGGAGAAGATAAATATTCTGGTGTTTAATGAAAAATACTGGTTATTGTTTTATTTTTTATTTCTTTTAATGAATTTAGAAACATAAAAAATGTTTTCAGATGGTTTTAAAAATATATAGTTAAATTATATATATATATATCCAATTTATTCTATTGGAATCATTTTAATATAGAATCATTATTTGAAAAAAATAGACTTTTTTTCATTTTATCTTTGGAAGAAACATTCCCATCACGACTGTGTGATTAAAATTAACTTAAAAATTAAGAATCTATGAAAGGAATATAAAAAAATGGATATCAGGCGTTGATAGATAATAATTTATATTATCGAATAATTATAAAATAATTTTTTCCCAAAATTAACTATAAAATAAGTAAAAAAAATTCCATGGTCAATGTAACAATCCATTTATTGGGGGATAATCTAAAAATATATGGGTTAATAATAGCCAAAAAAATTAAAATACCCATTTTATGGTCCCTTGTAGACTTTATATGTTATGGTAAATATCATTTCCCATTTTGGATACTTTTTTAATAAGAAAATAATGGGTTCACCTTTTTCTTTTTAATTGATTTACTAGTGTGGCACTAACCTCACTTGTAAAAACCCCAATTCATATCCTATTAACACATAAAAACCCCTTTGTTTCTTCCAATTTATACCCAAATAAAATTCATACACACTAAATTACATCCAAAAATAATTAATTTTTTTAGAAGCCCAACCTAGGAATCCATTTCGTGCAAACCAAAAGAATTTGTCTAAAGAAGAGAGGACACTCATATGCGAGCGTGTTATTTTTTCCAAAAAAACAAAAAAGTTATTATTAAATAATAATGATATAATAAACTAAAAATATTCCTTATAAATAGTTATTTTTAAGTTATGTTAATAAACTACAATAATATCATATTCAATCAAATGGGATATGAAATAATCATTCTTGTATACGGTGAAATTTCGCCTCTGATGCCAATATTATTCATTTTCCATAAAACCCATTCAAAAATAGATATTATGATTGATTAAATGATTATATAGTATATTTTTTATATTATTATATTTATTAATGTATAATATTTCATATAACAATATACTTCTTATTCTGTGGGAATATGAAAAAGTCACTCCTGCGCTTAGAGGACTACTTCCTCACGAAGTGATATGATTTAATACAGATTTACATGTAAGTTAATAAGGTAAATTTTAATTAAAATATGATTAATATGTGAAATAATTGTAATTATACATGTGTAATATTTTATTTAATTTTATTTCATTCAATCTATCAAGAAAATGGAAACAATGTTCATATATACGTACGGTATGTGGTCTCTATGAACAATTTATTCCTTTTTTATCTAAAATTATTTAGGATAACTCTAATAAACAATATAATGAATGTATATTATATTTATTTAATTTTTTACATTTTATATATAATGTTTCCATGATCAAATACATAGCTGAATAATAAAAAATCAAAATATACATGAAATATTTAGTTATTGCCCAAAACACGATTAAACATATAAATTTTAATATATAAGCAATAAATGGTCATAAGAAAATCATAAATGGTTATATATATAATAATTTATCTATAATATATATATACTAAACTTATATTTAATATATTATTATTTAAATTATATAATGGATGTTAAGACATAAGGTCATAGATTTTCGTATCACATTTATTTTTTATTAGATATAAGACATATTCACCATTAATTCATTTTATGTGTCTTACATAATTCCCATGAATGTATTTTATGATTATTATCATAAAATCTTTGAGAATAATAAATTCAATTATAGGACCTATCATTAAAACGGATTATGGTTCAAATGTTACCAACGTTGTAATGTATTTTTGTCTCAAACTACCTTCTTGAGGATGCAATTTATGATATCAACCTATCTTATTATATGATGATTATATACTTCTATTTTTAAATTTTCTATCATGAATTTACTTATTTTCATGATATTAAATTTATTATTTTCCTTTATTCTTTCTTGGGGAATACAATTCAAACATCCCAATGTGGTAAGAATTTTTTTGTTACAATCTAATCATTTTACAAGATTCCTTATGATTTTTCATCCAATGATGAAATATAATGAACTACATATAAAGAAACTCACGATATTATTTATTATATATTAATTTCATAATATTACATGTTTTTCCTTCATTCTACTCTCTTTATGTACTCAATAGTTCAAAAGAAAATTTATATGAATAAGCATCTTTAATCCAGTCTTTGGTTGAAAACATTTTTTCATTCAAAATATATATTTTTAAAATGTTTTTATTAATTATTTTAACATTAATCAAATTATATATTTGATAAATTTTATCACATTTCATAATACTTATTTTTTTGAAATGAATATTCATGACTTTTTCGAAACTATTATCATTTTTATTTTTTTGGAAATGTGAATCAAATAATTTTTGACATATATTATATGAATATAATTTCCCATAGTCATGAATTTAATTTTATTAGTTCATTAATTTATATTTTTTCAAGGTTATTTTTAATGAAAATTATTTTCCAAATTATTTCTGTTTATCTTTTTTCAAATAAGAATTTATATTTTCATTAAACAAATTTTAATCAAATTTAAAATCATTATTTATTTGTTTTTTTGGTTCTTTTCAAAGATTAGAATTTTCAAAGAGTTTTATGTATTATTTTTTTTAAAATGTAACATATATTTTACCCATTAAATGTTTTAAATTATTTTAATGCATTATTTATATGTTTTTATGTAATTTTCAATATAAATCCAAAACATTTTATAATTTTTTTTGAAAACATGATTTCGGATGAATTGTAATTTTACACATGTATTGTTATAATAAATATTTTAAAAAATTCCATCTAATATGGAATCTCTTGATGTTACCTAGGCCATAATGGGATTATATTACAAGGATACCATTCTAATTCCATTTATTTATGGCCATTTATTATTATTGCATGATGTTTATGAAACCAGTTTCTCTTCTATAGGATGAACCATGAGAAAAGTTATTATGAATCCACATCCTTTAAAATGTTATCCAATGATTAAATAATGAAATCATTGTGTAACATTTCACATTTACACTGGTTAATATAAATGTTAATTTCTATAAAACTCATCTAATTTATTCATTTGCGATATGATTAATGTTTTATGATCTTATAGCTCACATAAATATGATTTTTATTATGTGGTGGATTGGAACTATGTATCCCTATAATTAATTGGGAACGATTTATATCTCAGGAGATATAAATAACTAGAATAAGGAGTTCCCCTAGTTCAATAAGGTTATTGACTTCTATAATGTTCTTCGGAGTGAACCATGACTACAATGATGGTTTGGGGAGTGAACCCATTATATTTTAGTAGCCATGATAGTGATACCTAACTACTAATGAAATTATTTTCTATGATTATGTGGTTACCAAAATATCATTACTTATTTCAATTTTTTGATCTCATGTTTCATGTTATTTTATTTCCTTATGATTCATGTTTTATTAACTTCCAATATCTATTCCTTTAATCAATATTGTGATCATTGATATGAAGGTTATGGTTTTCATACTGTATTACCACATTATCATACCATCATTATCATGTTATGTTTTTGTTTTTCCCCTTATTAAACTTATTGTTCCTCCATGCTCACCCATTATAATGGTTATTTTTCTCTGCTGATGTATAATGGTTTTAAGTATGGAATATCAACAAAGAGTACTAAATGTTATGATATTTTTTGGAAACCTTAATGATCTATAAATAAATAATAATATAGTGTAGCAGTTAATTAATGTCTCTAAATATTTATGATCATGTGGTATGTGTTTCTGTAAGGTTATTAATATTCATCAATAAACAATTATTATTTTTCTATGCGAATCCTGTGTTGTTATAGTTAGTATCAGATCTAAGGTTCAGTTAACATTTAGAAACTAGGATGAGAAAAAATATTAACATACAAAGAGATATTTATTTGGATATGATGATGGGAATGACTTAGTAAAAATTTAACAATGAGTCAAAGTATTGTAAAATTTCATGGAATCTTGGTAAATGATAGGGTTATTGGATTCACTGCATTTACATACCTATATGTATACTATAAGTGGATTTTGGTCTTCCATTGAAGTACATATGGTAATGAACACTAAACGTGTTCATTTCTTTAGACATTATTGTCACTTGATAAAAGAAAATAGGCCTAGATGAACGCCTTGTTTGATACTCCCAAGGATATTCATGGGAAATTCAAAAAATATTTGTGAACCATCATTAAGGATTTCAAAATATTTTGAGTATGAATGACCAATGATAATAATATGTTTCAAAATATTAAAAAACAGTTTCATTATTAAGATATCCTAAATGATGTTTTTTATTATGTTGTCTTACACTATTACTATTATTATTCAAACTATGTTTTTTATGTTTACTCATTTTTTGGATCCAGAATGATCTGTATTAACATTAAATGTGATTTAAAATGCTTTGATGATAAACCAAATGTTATGATTATTAGAGTAATGCATATTATGAAAATTAATAATTTGTTATCACAAATAGGATAAAAAAGATTCACATTAACCAACTCTATTAATCAACAGTTTAGAGAATGATATATTTCACAGAGCGATTGGGTGGTGGATACCATATAATAAATAAGATAATGTTTTCTATATGTCAATAATGTATGAATAAGCACTATAGAGAATGCATCAAAGGAACAAGACGATGTTCAGAGTGTGAAAAAAATCGGAAAAAATAAAGTAAATTGAATAGAAAAATGAAACGTTTTTTTAACTCAATGAATGAGAATAATGGTCTCCCTAATATATCATATATGGTTGAATGCTTCATATTTGGAAATTTTTTTAATTATAGAAAATGATAGACGAAAGTGAAAAATTATGAAGTGAATCAAGAAGTTTTTATGAGTAATGTTTATATTGAAGATGATGGAGATGCTACAACGAGCATATGAAATGGAAGACCATTTCTGTAATAAGCTAACATAACATGTATAATGGGGTGTGAAGAAAGTTTAGTTGATGACATGTTTATGTATTTCAATTCAAGGATAAGAAAATATATAAGGAATATTTATTATATTTTGTTCAAGATATTCAATAATATGTTGAGATGTACTGATAACCAAAAAAAGAGAATTAAAGAAAATGTTATAATTTATGGAAAAAAATTTATTATTGGAATGTAATCCTTAATATTTGAAAATTTTTTATAAAATAGTGTATTTAGGAAAAATAGTATATCAATAGTGATAATGTAAATTAGATAGTGTTGAATAATTAATAATTTCTAAAATATTTATTGAAAAAGTGTTTTATTCTATCATTCGTGGTGTTTTAAAAATTATTTAAACAATGTAATATATTTAATTATATGAATTGTAATTTATGTAATGATATTGAGTGAATATTTTCTCTTTGGTTTTCATGTAATTATGGTTATTACTTTGTTTTTAGAGTATATATGACCAAGGGATTAACATATTTGGCATGTAACCATTAAGGGATAAGTAATGATATTTATAGGACTAATGTAAGGTTGATTTTAAATAATTTAGTGACCATCATTATATGTTTTTAATTATAGAATATTGTTAATTTTATGAATGCATATAATGGATTTTGTTAATCCTTGGATGTGATTGGATAACCAAGGCTAACAATTTTTTCTGAAAATATCTAGATATGTATGGAATTACATATGATTAATTTAAGGACATTATTATCCATTATATATTTAAACATGAAAAATAATCTCATAGAAAAAATAGATTACATGGATATTGATCAAGTCATATACAAATGATGCTATTAATCTTATAAAATAGAACTAAATCAATAAATGTTTCTTCTCATGAAAATTCCCAAAGTATAGAAAAATTATTTTTGGAATAAAATGTTAAAAAATTTCCCCTCTTTCAAATGAATGAATGGAATGCTAAGCAATCATAGAAATATATGTTTTTTTAATTGACTTTTCCCTAACCATGTTCTCTCTTACTCTCCAAGATTAGTTGGGTTTTAGTAATCTCTTTTATGTCCATGTTTATACATCCCACCGAAGTTATTTTATATAGAAACTGTATTATGTGTCATTTTAAAAAACCATAACACATCCCTTTCAATCTTATAACAATGAATTTTTATTAATAGTTTTTATAAAGTGGGTTTCCCATAAAGGAAGTTTCAAATGTTGAACTCTTCTTTACTAAACAGATGTTCGAATTTGGGGATAAAATTTATTTAAGGGGTAGAATGTAACACCTAGAGACATTGTGATATATATATTTTAAATAAATTTAATCTTTAAAAAAAAATTAATATTATGATTCATCATGATTATCATGAATCTCTGAGATTATCTAGCATTATATGAAACACTGAGTTTATAAGAATTGAGGCATTATACCATAGTATTATCATTTAATATGATAGTAAAAATATATAAAATATAATGGAATTTATATATATTATTAACTAAACTATGATAACATATGGTATATATATGTATATAAAATGAAATAAATAGTGAATAATTAATTATAAATGAAAATATTAACTATTCTAAAATAAATGATATCTATTTTTAAATTTTATATTTCTGCAAAAAAAATGTGTTTTAGATTAATAAAATAAACATATTACTTTTTTTGAATGATTTCAATCATATTTAAATAAAATTTATATTGAATAAAATATTTAACCTTCATCATCTTTTATTCAAGATATTTGATATGAATAAATCCGATTTTAGGCATAAAAATATATTTTTCCCGATAGTAGTTTTGTTAAATTTTCAAAAATTAACATAAAAATACTTTTATGAATCTATGAAAATTAATTTTAAATAATTATCATCATTTTAAAATCAAAATTTCTTAACTATATTAGGGTTAATTTTTTATAATTTTATATGAATATAAATTTTTCAATGAATATGAAAAAATACTTGTTTTGGATAAGAATTGTCAATTCATTTCAAGAATTTAAAAACATCCAAATTATATTATCATGGTTTAATGGTTGTATTAGTTAAATAATATATCTATTTATCCAATTTAGTTCATTATAATCAATTTCAAATTTCAAATTTATATAAAAACTATTTATTCAGCTGAACATTTTTTGTTTGTAAAACAACTTTCTTGTCGTTCCTTTGGGGTTATTTTTTAATTTAATATTTAATGATATATGAATTAAATATGAAAAAATTGATTAAATATTTTTAATAATAATATTATATAATATACAATAAGGTAAATTTAATTTCTCACCATAATTATTAGAAGAAACAATAAAAAATATTTTCCCTAGTTAAGGTATAAATCGGATTACCACAGGTCAAACAAAACATATAAGGTTACAGGTAAACCAAATATTTTCTAACACATATTTTATATCGATATTTATACCATACAAAATATTGGATTGATAATTTTATTCTTTGGATCCTTTTGTCTTAAGAAAAACATGGTTACCGATTTTTTTATAAAAAATTAGTAGTGTACCACTCGCCACACATTTAAAAGGGAAACATTCTAATCTCATAATTACATATCCAATACAAATTCTTTCATAAAATAACTTACCACATACCAAAATTAATTCCACAATACTATAATATAATCCATATTTTATTAAATCATACCTAATAAACCATTTGGTGAAAATAGAGAGAAGTTTTCTAAATAAGAGCTAACACCCATAACAAGGTGTTTCATTTAATTTCTTAATTTATATACATAAATTATAATTATACCATGATGATATAATATAATAATTATATTACTTATAATTTTTTTTCTATGTTATTTTCATTACCTATAACTATATCCTCTTTAATTAACCATGATATGAAATTATCATTCGTGTGTTAAGTGGAATACCGCCCCACAAACTAATGTTAGTAATTATCCATAACCACCAATATAGATAGGGTATAATGATTAATTAAATGTTTATACTTGATATTTAAAATATTAATAAACTTATTATAACACAATTAACATCATAAATATTGATCAATGAGAATATGATAAAGCCAGCCATGTGTGTGGAAGAATACAACCTTACGAAGTCATGTGATTCATTCATGCCTTAAATGAAAGTTAACAAGGATATAATAATTATAAAAATGTGATATATTTTTAATAATAACTATTCGAAAATGGTAAAATATTATGTTTCTATTTTTCAATAAAATAAAAAAATGGAAATGGAGTTCATGGGTTTGTATGACCTAACATCTCCATGAATTATGTATTTCATTTTATAACTCTCTATCCAATATATAATTCTAAAATAAAATTTACAGAAAATATATGACATTTAAATCATGGATAATATTAATAATATTATGGTGTAATCATCAATTTATTAATACTGGAAAAAAAATCAAAACACTCATGAAAAAACAATGATTTATTTTCGTAAAACATGACATTAGCCTGGAATTATTAGTTAACATGTAATAAAGGTTCTTATGAAAATATCATATGGTATGATATATTTAATTATGGATCCATAATATATATGTATAATACACACACACACACACATATATATATATTACATATAATGTTTTAGGACGTATAATGGAAGATGAGACTTACGTTAGGGGATTTATGGCTCACTATTATTTTATGTGAGATATGAGCAATATTCACAATGCGTTTCTTATATATTGGGTATATAATTCCCATAACTATATAATTTTTTTTATATCTAATATTTTTGGATTTATATATCCATTTTAATATCTCTTACTGATTGGGGTAACAATTCATAAGTTACAAAAGTTTTAAGGGATTTTTCTCTCAAAATACATTCTTGGGGACCTAAGTTATGTTATGCACCAATAATCATAAATTATGTGTACATATAACAGCTTTGAACTATTATATCATGAATTTTATTTATTTCATGATATTATAGGTTTCATTGAATTTTTCTATTTCATAGGGATTATAATTCAATGTCACCAATGCACGATATGATTAATATTGAAATATCATAGTTTAACATGATCGGTTATGATTAAGCCTCTGATGAAGAAATAATATAATCTATCCCTTTGTAAAATAAATAATATTATTATCATTTCACTATTTCTTGATAAAAAAAATTTACCTTAAATTTATTATCATTATTTACTCAAGAGTTCAGAATAACTATTTAATAAAGGTAATCATAATTTATATCATCAGACAAAACCCCATTTTGTTCTAAAACCACATTTTTTTTATAATTTTACAAAAAAAATTCCACATTATAAAAAATCATTCAATAAAAAAAAATTACCCATATTAATTTTAAAATTTTTTAAATGATTACAAAAATAATTTTCCAAAAAATGCCTTTTTTATTTTACTCTAATGGTGAATGAAATATTTTTTTAATGTGTATGGCATGATCTTAATTTACTATCATCATGATAATTATTTTAATTTTATGATTCCTTTTTATTTTTTAGTGGTTATATTCAATGAAATGGTTTTTCGTAATTTGTTATGTTTTCAAATGTTTTTTAAACTAGTAAATGATATTCTTATCATTAAATGTTTTAAATGATATTAAATGATTACAATACTAGCACAGACCCCCCCGACCATTACATTATGAAAATATTGTGGATGAATGGTTATGGGAGGCAATAGTTACTCTTTCAAGAGTTTTTCAAAAATCGTTTTTTCCAATGGTGATTCCGGAATGGTAGGTAGCTGATGATAGATCTTGACAATGTGTCCATATGGTGAGTTGTAGTGGTGTGTTATATAGGTGATTCATACTGGTATCTCTCCAATAGTTACATGCATTGATATCTCTCCAATGATGACTTGCACCAGTAGCTCGCAATAGGTGACTTGCAACTGAAGCTTTCCAATTGTGACTGACATCAGTAGCTCGCCAATGGTGACCGAAACTGGTATCTCTCCAATGGTGACTCGTACCAGTAGCATCTAATGATGACTCAAGATGGTGAGTCTTCTAGCAGTATCATGTCCAATGATGAGTCAACCAATTGTGTCTCATCCAACTATTACTCAAAACAATGAGTAGTCAAGCGGTAGCTAAACCAATAGTGAGTCATTGAATGATGACTCATCCACTGGTAGCTCATTCACTAGTGACTCAAAAATACTGACTCATCCAATGGTTGGTCATTTCAAAGAGTTTTCTGAAATATTAGTTCTCTCCAATTTTCCATTTTGCTACAATTTCACCCCTTTAACATTATATTTGACAAAAGACACATTCAAATTGTAGTTTTACCTGATTGAAGGATAATTCAAATTCCATTACTCCCATATGAATTTCCATAAGGGTCGGGGGGCCTTTACTCAGTAAAATCATATAATCCTAATAGGGTCTACTTCTAATGATAAATCTGAACCGTATTTAAACTGTATTCCAATTTAGATTTTCAAAAGGTCTAAGTTAACTTCCAACCTAGTTATTTCTTATTATTTTCCCTTGCTATGTGATTCCCATATTTCTTCCACCCATAGGAGTTGTACATTGTGATGTATCCTTGGATCGTGTTCCCCATAGAGTTTTTCCTTCTACATGTGTACACATTATTTTGGTACAAATAAGAAGTGTCAATCCTTCATTGATATAAGCTATGTTGTAACTCATTTCTAACATGTTTCTTTATCTGTTTCCTCCCATTTCTCCTTACCATGTGGTGTAATGTGATCTCTATGATTGTAATGGAGCTTTCTCAGTTGTTGGTTGGAAATGTGGTGTTGCAGCGTCCTTGTTATCATACATTCACTACGGGATAAGTGATAATAATCTGTTGTTTGGTCGTGTCCCCATGAAAAGACAACATAATAACATACGAGGTAGGGGATTCATTGCTTCTCCAGTTTTTTATTTAATTGAATATTTAGAATTATTTATCTTATGGGATCACAATGAGATTGAGTTAATAAATATGTGGACTGGATTAATGACTTGTTATTGGTCGTATGTTTTTTCATTATTCTATGATAAGGGTTTTCCTTTTGATTTTCTAGACTGTATGATATCTATTCCTTTCTTGGTTTTCATGAATTTGTTTATTGAAATTGGTAAAGTACATAATGAAGGAATTTATTGATAATTAATTGGATAACTTCTTAAAGTTCCATTTTAATGAATCTGGTTGATATTGTAATTTCATGATAATCATATTTATATAGTTATCCATGATTAATATAATTGTTCAATAAAATTGAATCATGTATATGGTTGTGGATTAAATTTATTAAATGCATGTTAATATAATTATTTAATTAAGTGGTGATAACATGTGATATATTGTAGTTTAGGATTTCTGTAGTTGGAACCTATGAATAATGAATTGATTAATTAATGATGGAATAAAGAACTAGTTGTGTGATAATGATAATTCATTGAAGGTCATGAGCCTCTCTTTTTATTGTAAAGACCATGGGACTAGTTTTTTTGAGCTATGAGAGATCATTGTGTATGATGGATGAATGCTTTGTCTAGTGACAAGAGCCTAGTTTATTTGTTTGATTCCTCCTTCTTGTGTAGTGATGTGAGCCTGATATGGTTGAGATTAGAGTTTTATTATGGTATGTGGGGGAAGAGAGGCCCAGTAGTGCTGGTAGTATTTGATTCCTAGGGTGGTGAGATGCATTGGTTAATGCATTTGGGTCTTAGAGAGGACACACGATATGATAGAATGGGCTGAAGCAGGGATTACCTGTTGATATGAATGTTGGATTGTTGCTAAATATGTTTTTATCTAATTTAATCTCCCTAATTCATTAGGAATCCATTTTTTCTTAATCTACTTACAAAATATGTGAATATGTGTAGGGTATGCCACATGATTTCCATGTTTAACTTCCCAAGGAGGTACGAGTCTACACTTTTCTCTTGGTGGTAATGACTCGATGAGTTTTTCATCTTCCAACAGTACTGAGACCCTTATGATTTGTATATTAGAATGTTTTCATAAAATTAATAGAAATATTAAAATATGGAATGTGGATTGGTATTAATAAATGAATAGTTGTTTCACCCATGGTGTTTATGCTTTTTTGTGATGTATTGCTGATGTTTTTATTCTGACAAGCCACAGACAAAGTTTTCTTATGCCTGGAGGGCATAGATACATTTTACATGGTAATGGAAAATAATGTGGAATTGAAAATGGTTAATTAATTGTAAAATTAAAAGTTATCATAAATTGATAATTTTTTAAAAAAATTAATGTAATTTAATGTGTCTATTTAAATGGTTGTGTGCTTATATGATATCTTGTTTCAGAAGTGGTTGTTGTGAGTACGAGAGAAATTATCTATATTTTAGTCTAAGGCTAAGTGATTACTATATTATGGTTGTGGGTTATATTTTATCCCATAAGTTTCTTATTTTTATAACCTACTACACCCAGTCAGTTAGGGTGACTGACATTCTAGGGATTTGATGCCATGGGGGTGTTTTCCCAAACATCTCTGTAGGAGGATGGATGGCTGACTAACCACATTGACCTGACACGCTCATCTTTATATTTACTTGTGATGGTATGCATGGTGTTTAGTTTTACATAGATATGTGTGTAGTGGTATATAATTGATTATGGATATTTAACACATATATATATATATTACGTATATAGTTTCCTATGGACTACTATATGTGAGACATGTATATGCTCTGATGGCCTGAGGATCCTTACTCAATGTATGGGCTTTGATGGATTGAGGTATAATTCTTGATGGTTAATACACATTATGTGGGATATGATTTTTCCCACAAACTACATGGTTACATTTGGTTTTGTATATTTTTTGGTTTTTTGGATGAGGTACATGTTTTGGTGTTTTACCCATGTGACTTTAGGCAAGCCATTTTGGAGATAGATACTCAGAACGTGTAATGTTGTGGAAAAGTGAAAAGATAGTGGGATTGTGGTAGTGGGGTAACATTGATATTCTTTATTATATAATATTTTCATTTATGTTATACTTGGTGAGAGTATCCATTGTGTGGTTGGGAACATAGTATACCAGTTTAGGTGATGCGTTAATTTCACTTTTTGTTCAATTTTCATTAGCATTATTCATTTACATTTTAATGAGAGGCTCCCGGTAGAGACCTAATATGTATACGTTTATACTCACCATTGGAATATAGAAATTATTTTTCAAGTTATTTGGATCAGTATTGAGATCATGATGGTTTCTACTATGTATGGGTTTTTTATGATTTATTGGGGCATTGTGGTCACTGTCGTTTTATTTTCTTTTGTTACATAATGTTTTCCCTTTCAGTTTTATTTGTTATTTTGTTACATTTTATATATAGACTTGGTTTTATTTTATAAGTTATTATTAACATGATTAGGTTGGTGTATATTTTATCTTCCTATTTCACATGTTTTCTCTTAGACTTTAATACATCACATCAATTTTTTTATTATATCCTCAGTGCTAGTCGCCAACTCGGGGTCTATTGGATGTCGGAATCATGTGTAATTTTATCTCATCTCCAATTGCTGAACCTGGAGGGGTATATGTCGTGAGGAGGTGGTTGTGACAATGTGGTATTAGAGGAATGGTTGAGAGATACGATGGAGTTTGGGACCAGTCCAATGTGAGGTTTCATGGATTGGTAGGGAAATAATGTCTTCCATGTTTAGAAAGGATTGTATACATCAAAGACCGATTGAGACTTGTGTATTTAGGGTCCCCATTAATCTGATGCATAGACCATCAAGATGAAATTGGTTAGTATATGAGGTGATACATGTTTCTAGGTATAGACTTTAGAAAAGATCATGCAAAATTCTTCTTTGTTCATGTGTTTTAATCGGATGACAATGGGATTATTTAATCAAAAATGAATAAAATTAAAAAATTAACTAAAGTTAAAGTCTCCAATAGTCCATGTTTAAGAGATCTATCTTTTTTTCCTTTTATAGGTATTTCTCCTTGTCGACCTCCCACTCAGGTTCCCATATAATATGCCCAGCAAGCTATGCCGGTAGTTCACAGTAGATTATAGGGTGATGAAAACAAAAAATTGAGGAGGAAACTCCATGAGTTTTAGCACAAGAGTCTATAGGAATATGAGGGATCTGTTTCAGATGCAGTCATAGAGGAGTGTTTTGAGGGTGTTGGGATATCCTCTAGTTCGACCTATTCTCGGAATGATCATGAGGTATCATTGGTTGGGAAAATACTATGTGGAGGAGTAAGGAAGTGGTGGTTCTGGTACATCGGTGACTATAAGGAGTTGACAGTCTTTTGGGATATGTTTTGATAAGAGTTCAGAGCTAAGATTATTTCTTCAACCATGAAGGCTACTAGTCACTAGGATATACATACCCATCCATAGGGAAGCACTAGTGTGCGACTATTCAGGATCTATTTTAAGAAACATCTATGATATTCTTTGGACTTATTGCTAGTGGCAGAGGCAAGGGTAATGCATTTCGACGAGGAATTGTGTCTAGATATGTAGCAGTAGGTCACTAATTTCACATTGAATAAATTTCTCGAGGTGCTGGAGAGGGATGAGGTAATTGAGAGGACATTAGAAAAACTGGATCGTCACAAGAGGAGAGTAATCAGGATTCCTCACAAAAAAGAGTCGTGGTTTGGGTATCCTGGTTTTCATGTCCGAAGTGTTTCTATTCGGTCAGGGCTAGGTCCCAACACTCAATGTATCATTTCTCCAGGGGTAGAAGCTCTCATTCCAATGATAGTGGAATACTATATTTTTTTCTTATGGAGATGGAGGTCATCATAGGAAAGTGCGTCGAACCATTCTCAGTAGTCAGCGTGCGTTAGGTGGTCTATATTAGGTTCCTCCTATGATATCGTTTCTACTGAGGCAACTGCAGTACATTACACCAGCATTGGATCTATAGAGATCAGATGGGATAATGGAAATGATAGCCTTGTAAGGCCCCTCTTCCGTAGAGAGTGGATGATGACCATGGAGGTGGTCATTATCAGGGTTAGAGAGGCCATGGAGTTGGACGTGGTTAGCTTCATGTGTCAGCGTTGCTAGCTCCAGGGTAGCCCGATGTAGTTCAGGGTACCCTTTGTTTCTTTTCTACTTGATTTCATGAATTTTTTTATTCATGAGGGACACACTCTTTAATATGACCATATATTGTCCATGCTTTGGGACATGAGATTGAGATACTTCCAATTTCCTTTTCATTCATTATGCAAGTTATAGATCATGTTGACTTGTTTGATTATGTAGAGACTGTGAGCTAGTGATGCGACATCATCGCTCTTGGGGAAATTTCATATGATTAGAGATAAAACCCTAATATTTCATCCTCAACATGGATTGGTTGTATTCTGGGTAGGCTATCATGTATTTCTTCTATGGGAAGGTGGAGTTCATTGATGCTGATCGGGAGGTAGTAGGTTTTGTTGGTGAGAGAGACCCTCATATGGGGTAGAGGCATGATCCATCCCCATCATCCTTAATGATTTAGCTGATGTTTAGTTCATCAAAGGTTTGGTAGTTTGTGTTTCCAATGGTCATGGAAGAGTACCCCTGATGTCTTTCTAGAAGAGGTTATAACATTAACCCCTCGATCAGAGATCGAATTTGGGATCAAGCTACAACTAGGCAGGTCTCCTATCCTAATGTATCCATATATGATGAAAAATTTTATGTTTTGGAAGCTATTTATAGAACGTTATGGTTTATAGTATTTAAGTTTTGTTTGGACATTTGTGTCCCCATGGGGTGCACAAATTTAGTTCGTGAAGAAGGATTGTGTCATTTTTCAGATGAGTGTTCAGTATCATCATTAAAAAGAGAGACAATAATGAACTGATATCCTCTTCATAGGATTGATGATATATTCAATCAAATGATGGGAGAAATTTGGTTCATGAAGATTGATTTTCAGTTTGGATAACATCATATGCCTGTTAAGGATATGAATATTTCAAAGACATATTTCGGTTGTAATTATGAGCATTATGAGTTTGTTGTGATGTTGTTTGGCGTGATGAATGATCCAACTATGTTCACGAAAATGATTAACACCATGTTCCATGAGGTTAGAAATATGTTTGTGGTGGTTTTGATCGATGAATTCCTTATGTACTCTGAATATGAGGAGGATCATGTGAAGCATCTAAATGTTGTTTTGGTATTTCTTCATCGACAACTATTTTTTGGGAAGTTGCAGAAGTGTGTGTTTTGTGCTTGAGAAGTCTATTTCAAGGGATATTTTGTATCCCAATAGGGAGTAGTTGTAGATACAATGATGATATAAGTAGTTTTGTCATGGGATGACCCCAACATAGTTGAAGAGGTGTGATGTTTCCTTACTCTCACATGAAATTACAGGATGTTCATAGCCAATTTCTCTCGCGTTTGGACTCATTTGATAGTATTGACCAGAATGAATAAAAAATTCTTATAGAGTAATCTATGCCTGGAAGCTTTGAGTATCTGAAGGAGTAGTTGGTAACAACTTTGGTACTCTGTCTTCTAGTAGAAGGATTTCAGATTGAGGTTTTTTTATGCTTCATATCCGGGGATTTGAATTGTTTCGATACAATAGTGACTGCTCATTACTTATGTGTATCAACAATTTCAAATATATGAATTTAACTATGACACCCATGATCTTTATTTTGAGAAATTATTGTTTTCCATGATGTTTAGGATACATTACCTCATAGGTGATCACTTTGCGGTATTCCCCAATCATAAATTATAGAGGTATATTTTCTCGAAGCATAATATAAACTTGTTTCCATGTCAAATGATGGAGTTCATACCTTATTAAGACTTCAAAATTTTGTATACACCTCGAAATGGAAATTTTATCGCCGATCCTATGAGTAGGAATTCATGAAGTAATGAAGTGCAATGATCAGGTGATACCTACATAGTAAAGGAATAAAGTTCAGCTTTACATCTATAAATGGGAGTCTTTGGGGGTAGAGGTTATCTTTTTCAGATGAACGTGTTGTCATCTATTGTGAAATAGGTTGAAGAGTCCTTGTTAGTGGATCATGAGGAGGTGGTATGGGGACACAGAGTTGTTTATGACCATGCCCATGATCGTTGGTATAAAGATGAATAATACTGGGTGTTGTTTTAGGGAGGAATTTTCACTCATTTAGCCATGTATGAGATGATTCTCAGTGAATTACATTGTTCACCCTTAGCGGTACATCCTAGAATGACAATGTCGTATCGCGTTTGAGAGTAATTTTTTGATGGCGTTGGTTGAAATGTGTAGTTTTAGAGATTTTTACTCGATGCTTATTATTTTAGAAGGTGAAGTCTGAGCATTAGATTCCCATTGGTTCGCTCCAACAGTTTTAATTTTATTAGTTGAAGTGGGAGGAAATTTTGATGCACTTTGTTACCAGTTTACCTCAAAAAGAGGGAAGATATAATGCTATATGGGTAGTAGTGGAACATTTATCATAATCAGAACACATTGATGTGATCAAGGAGTCGATATTAGTGGTAGTTTTATCTGGTTAGTTTCTTGAGGAGGTGGTGAGGCTCCACTGTGTCCCGAGGATGATAATTTGAATCCAATATACTCATTTTATGCCCGGGGAGTAAAGAGGCCTCTACCATGCATTTGGTTCTCATCTATGACATAAAAATACTTTTCATAAGAATATGGATTGTCAGATAGAAATGAATTTCTAGACTCATGGAGACATGTTTCGCCCTTGTTTCCGAAATTTTGGATGTTTGTGGATGAGGTACCTGCCTTTATTGGAGTACACATACGAAATTTGTTTTCATTCCACCATTGTTATGGATCTATTTAAAGAATTTTGTGGATGAGCAATTTTTTCTCCATTTTACGGAGCTGTATTCATAGATTCAGCGATTCTTAGGCCATATCATTAATAGAATACAACAAAGATGGTTTAGGTGATTCATAACTGGATGAAGGAAACACAATATCTTCATAGGTCCTATATCAATCATAGGAGGAGACCTCAAGAGTTTGATGTTTCAGATCATGTGTTTCTAAAGGTTACTCCCCATCACGGGAATAAATGTATTGGTAATGGTTGTATGTTTTCTCCCTGGGTTGTGGTTCATTTTAATGTGTTGGCTCATGTTGGAGTCATGGGTCATCAGGTAGCACTTTCCCTACAGATGAGCCAGATACACAATATTTTTGACATTTCATTACTCGATCGTTATCATTGAGATGACTCTCACATTATAAATTGGGGAAATATTTATTTTGATGATGATGAAACCTTCGAGGAGTAGTCTTTAGAGATACAAGACTAGAGGGAGAAGGTGTTCTGAGGGAATTCCATCACCTTAGTTTTTTCTTGGGGCTACAACGTGGCTTGGAGAAGAATGCCTAGGAACATAAATCACAGATACATCCTCTTTACACCATTATTTTATGTGATTAGATATTCTCTTGTAATGTTGTTTGTTTTGTGGTTATAGACCCTTTAAATTGTTCAGATGGATTTATTCTATTTCTTTTTGTGGATTTCTCTCTTTTGAGAGGTATCTCCTCTAGGATATTATTTAGGATAAGGTCATGGTTGTTATGTAGTTTTGTTATTTTTCATATATTGAGGTGGTGAGATCATATTGTGTAAAAATATTTGAGGGGTATCATGTGATGTGGATGTTCATACGACCGTTTTTTCAGTTTATCTCTGGTTTGGTTTTGTATTCTAAATATGAGAATTTTCTAAGTGGTATCTAATGTAATTTATATGATCTCCCTGGAACAATAAATTGTGAAAATATAGTTGTTAGGGTGTTCTGGGAGGAAATAGTGACTATTTTAAAAAGTTTTCAAAAATATAGTTTTTCCAATGGTTATTCTGGAATTACAGGTCCCTAATGGTAGGTTGTGACGGCGAGTCTTAATGGTGAGTCGTAGTAGTGAGTCGTACCAGTAGCTCACCAACAATCACTCACACTGGTTGCTCTCCAATGGTCAACCACACTAGTATATAACCAATGGTGACTCTCTCTGGTATCTCACCAATAGTGACTCACATCTGTAGTTCCCAAATAGTGACTCGCGATTGTGAGTCGTCCATTGGTATCTCATCCAACGGTGAGTGACATAACAGTGACTCATCCAACCATACCTCATCCACCGATGACTAGAGATGGAGATTCATCTATAAGTATCTCTTTTAGTAGTGAGTAGCCCATAAATTAATCATCCACTAGTAGCTCATACACCAGTGACTCACAACATTGACTCACCCATGGTTAGTCATTTCCTAAAGTTTGAAAAAAATTCAATTTTTTGTAGTTTTCCAGTTCACTATATATTATTGCCTTTGATGTTATCATGGATTTAAAAAAAATTCAAAATCGTTATTTCAAGGGATTTAAGGCTAGTTGAAATCACATAACTCCTATCTAATTTTCTGTAAGGGTTTAGCTTCCTTTTTAATAACAAAACCTGTAATTTTTAAGAGATATACCTTTTAAATAAAATCTAAACTAGATATATTTTTCTATACTATTTATATTTTCAAAAGGGCTATGAGAAATTCCACCCCAATTGTTCCTTGTTGTTTTTCATTGGTACATGGTTCCTAGAGTTCATCCTCCCTTTGGAGTTGTGTGTTATATCATAGCCTTGGATGGTGTTCCCCTTGATGTTTTTCCTTATGCATGTGCACCTCCTAGTTTAGTGTGGCTAGGATGATTCAATCCATATTCGACATGAGTAATGTTCTATCAATGTTCTTATGGGATAAACAATCTATTTCCATTCATTTATCCTTTCCATATGATGTCATGAGATCTCCATGTTTTCAAAATAGCTTTCCTAGTTGTTGGTTATTGTGGCTATATTGCAACATCTTCAGATGGATATAGTCATTCTGAAAGAGGTGATCATGATCCATTGTTTTGGCACATTCTCATGAAAATATCAATGAAGAAAGTTTGAGATATTTTATTTTTTCTTCACTATTTTAATGTGCATTTATAGATTCATCATGGTTTATCACATGGGATCATAAATAAATTGAGATAATAAATATTTGGAATAGATTAAGGAATTGGTATCGATCATATATTGTCGATCTATACCATCATAATTGTATACCTATTGATTTCTAGAGAGTGCGATATCTATGAATTTCTTTGGTAGAATGTTTTTGTTGATGGAAATTTGTAAAGAACATAAATCCATAATTAATTTATAACTAATTTTCTAAACGTTTAAAGGGGAATGTTAATGTATCTAATTGCTGTTGTAATTTGATTATAATCAAATTGATTTTGTTATGAATTATTAATTGAATTTTATAATGAACATGAACCATAGTGATTAATATTGATTTAATGTATTAAATGCATGTTAAATTTATTTTTTTATTAATTTATGACAGATTTGGATCACTAATGGTTTAGGTTTCCCATAGTTGGAACCTATGAATAATGAATTTGTTCATTCAAGATAGAATAAATAACCAATTTTTTGTTAAAAATAATGTTATATAGGGTCTACGTTTCTTTCTTTCTTGTAAAGGACATGTGCATACTGTTTAGGAGCCATGATTGCTCATTTTTTGTTAACCCAAAATTCCTTGTTTTGGGTCAAGGGTGCAGTTTCTATGATTGTATCTTGCTTTTTATGTGCTGAGGTGAGACAAAGATGGATGAGAATGGAGGCCTATTGTGGGATGTGGGGGTAGGGAGGACCAATGGATGTATAATTAGTTGATTCCGAGGGTGGAGAGATGCATTAATTTATGAAATTATGTGTCATGGAGGACACCGACGATGATGGAACAGGTTGAAGATGGGATTACCCTTTGATGTGAATATTGAATGCTTGTTGAATCTATTTTTTTCTTATCTACATTAATCTACCCACTACATGAGGCTACTGGTTTTTCTTACTCTCTATCCAATTGTTTTGAAGATGTGTGGGGTATTCCATGTGGATTTCATTTTTATCTTATTGAGGATGGACGGGTCTATGCTCCTGATATATTTGTCAAATACATAACAAGTAGCTCATCTACTTACACTGTTGAGCCCCTTTTGATTCATAGTTTAGAATGTTTTCCAATAATACCTAGAAATATGGAAATATGGATAGTGTAATTTCACTGATAAATGGATAATTGGTTCACCCTTTGGTTCAGAGATTACTCGGATGAAATGCAGAGGTTGTGATTCTGAGCAGCTTTGGACTCTGTTAGATTTTCCCTAGAGGGTGTTGAACATTTTGAGATGCTAATGGAAATATAATGTAGAAATGATATTAATTATTTAATGGATAAATAATTAATTAACACAATTTGAAACTGTTAAAAATTTATAATTTAATTTAATGTTTCCATTTACATTGTAGCGTTTTTATAGGATATTTAGTTATAGTAGTGTTAGTCAGGAGTTTGAGAGACATTAGCTGCAGTTGGGTCTAAAACTAGCTGATACCCATAGTCTGGTTGTGGGAAATATTATATTTGTAATGTTTTTCTGTTTCATCATTCTACTCCACTGTGCCAGTTAGGAAAGTGACACCCATGGCGTTCTAAGCCTTAGGGCGTGTGTTTTCCCTAACATCTCGGTGGGATGGTGGATGGATGACTACCCCCTTTGACCCTGCACTCTTCTCTTGGTTGTTACATGTTATGGTATGCATAATGGTTAGTTTTCCCTAAATATGTGTGAAGAGTGATATATTGGGTCATGGTTATTTACCACAAATATTTTCAAGAGGCACATTCCTATGGACTACTTTAGGTGTCTTGTGAATATGCTGTGATGGGTTGGGGATACTTACACAGTGTATGGGATGTGATGGATTGAGGTATAATAACTGATGTTTGATACACTTATGCAGGAAATAGTGGATCCTAAAAACAATTAGGATACTTTTTAGTTATGTGGATTTGGGGGTGTTTTTCACATGATATTTGTTGTAGTGCTTCACTAATGGGTTTCCATGAGATATTTTTTTTGAGAGAGATGCTCAAGATGTGTAATGTTAGGGAAAATTAGAAACCATGGTGGGAAGTTCTAGTAAGGTAAACAAGGTATTTTTTATTATAGAATATTTTCTTGAATGTGATACTTTGTGAGATTACCAATGGTGAGGCTGGGAAGATATTTTACCTATTTAGGTGACAAGATAGTTCCACTCATATTTTAGTCCTCATTAGAATGCTTTCTTTACTATTGCACGAGAGGACCTTGAAATATCAGACTTGGAATACTGTTATACTCACCCTACGTATATATAATTTTTTTTCTTGGGAGTTGGAGTAGTTTGGAAATCATACAGGCTGCAACTAGCTCTGGGTTTCAGGAACTATTCGGGCTTCATGGTCGATACCTTTTTATTTTCTCTTGGTACTTGTATTTTTCATGTTCAGTTGTAGTAGTTCTTTCTTGAAAATAAATACATGTATGTGGGTTGCTTTTATACTATAGTATGAACCATATATTAGTTGTTTCATTATAATCTCTCTATTTCTCAAGTGTTCTCTTATAGGGTAGTGCCTCTCATCTATATGTTTATTATATCCTCATTCAGAGTCGCCAAATCGGGGACTACTGGAGGCTAAAATCAAGTGTGAGTATGTCTATTTTACAATTTCCTACCTATAAGGGGAAACCATTTTGGGGAGGGGGTCATAACACATCCTTTATAATATTTCATGTCAATTTTAGAAGAAAAATTATTTTCAAAATTATTTATGTTTTAAAAACACTTTTTCAAATTTGAATATATTTTTCCACAAGAATTTTTAAAAATGATATTTATGGATTCCTTATATTTTTAATTGTATTTTTAATGAAATGTATTTCTAAATTATTTTATGAATTTTTTGTTTTAAATGGATATTTTCAAACAAATGTTGTATTTGAAAAAAATGATATTTAAAAATAATTTTCCATATTGAATATCTTTCATTACTGTTTCCTATGTATTACTTTGGATATGATGTTTTTATGCAATTATATTTCATTCTTAGAATGGTTTTTTATTATCATTAAATGATGTGTATAAAAAATAATTCTATTCCAGATGTTACACTATGAGGAAAATATTATGAAACTCACTTATTTATAGGGTTTATACTAGGATAAAATGATAACATTTATTTGAAACCTGTATCTTTTTTATAGGTTACAATATGATTATATTTTTATGTCAACAAATTAGTTCAACTGGTTTTGATATTATGATTTTATTCTATTATTATGTCACATAGATGCATGATTTTCATTATTTTATTTGTCAGACCAATATCACCCTCCAATGTAGTGGTAAATGGTTTGTCTCTCATGTTATAGAAAAGAATAGAATAGGTAGTGAACCGGGTGGAGTATGGGAATATTTCTTCTATAATATTATTGGGAGTGAAAATTGTCTATTATGATGATTTGGTGACTAATATCATTATACAATGATAGCCTTGGAAGTGAGAGTTGTCCACTATGGAAATGATTTTCTTTCGTATGTCTATACCAAAATTACATGTCATATATCAATGTTATGATATAATGGTCCATGTTTATTTATTTTCGTATGATTAATTTTCTATTAACTGGAAATAGTTATTCCCCAACTCAATATGTTTACCTCTAATACAAGGGGTATGGTTTTCACATGGTTTGATTAAATTCTCACACCATTATACTCATGTTTTTTTGTATTTTTTAATCTCTACCATTACTGAGGATATGGGTAATGCCCCGACACCAGTTACCACGATTCGGTGTGTTATTACATATCATTTTCATTATCATAGGAGATAATGTTCTGAAATACTGATCAGTTTAGATTCCTTAGATATTCTAGATGCATACATATGTTTATCATTACATTAGGATATGAAAAGGAACATTTTTTCTCCTTTTAACACGTTGATATCCCTTATAGTATCCCTCCAGGTCAGTCATAATATACAACATCACATTATTGTATAAATTATACATACTAAATAGGTGATCTCAGATACTCAGTAAGAATGAAAATATAGTGGAAAATATCAAAAATAAGAAAAACAATTTATTCTAATGTATTTGACTAAAACACAAGACGTTTTGACATTAACATCAGAATAATAAGAAAAATATAATTCAAATAATTCCATTTAATTATTCACATGGATATTCTAGTAGACGAATAATCACATGTAATATCAATAGCTAATCTCATAATGATGGAATGAATAATCCCATACATCATAAACACATAGTCAATTCCTTGTTCCATGACTACAAATTAAAATAATGTCAATTCCTTATTCTAAGACACTAGTTTGTCTCATGTGACCTAACGATTCATATAGGGGCTATAATGGTCCTCACCCATCAATTAAATGTCCGATGCATTCCTCATTTAAAAAGGGGTGAAACATAATATAAACATTCGTATTAAACTAGCATACAAAATGTTAATACTTTAACCATAAACTGTGACTAACACAAAAATTGTATATCCATAGTCAAAGATATCATAAAACTATAAATATAATATATAATATTATATCATAGTAATTAAAATTCAATTAAATAAAAAATCCAAAAATATATTTTGTCATATATGAAATCTATCTAAAAACATTTTGGGAGAAACATCTCTTTATAAATCAATATCATTTAAAAGTCGCAAAACATTAAAAGAAAACTTTTATTATTAAATATTCTTATATGATTGAAATGGACGCTTTAAAGGTGTTATAATGGAAGAAAATAGTCTCTCCTGCCGTATATGTTAAAAAACATTTTTCCTTAATTTTCAAAAAAGGTCATAAAGGACCACGTTTGGAAAACGACGGAATGATTCCATTAAAATAATTTCATAAAAATTCATACTAGGGTATAAATGAAATTAACCCTTTTATAAGAAAACGTAAAAATGGTTTTAAAAACATTTTTAAAATACAAGTATGGGGATGGTAAAGATGTATGAGTAGATACTTGCGTATAAACAACCTCAGATAATAAAGAGATTGTACAATTAACCCACTCCCTGTAGTTTTCCTTAGTTTAGGGTTAGTTTAAATATTGTATAATAGTTAAATCAGTGTTACAAAATTATACATGAACCACATATTTAAATATGATATCATATATTATCCTCTAATATTTCATTGTTAATAATATTTTAGTAGTATCATTGTTTTTGGTGTTACTGATTTGTTTTTCTTTATATGTTTTATTACGTAAATCATGATTTTTTATTGATTGGATTATTTGATTCAAATCCAGAATGATATTATGTTCCTAGAATTTTTTTTTAAATCATAAAATGAAAATTATACTTTATTGGTTTCGATGGGGAATGAAATCCCACCGCGTCATAAAGACAGTAATCCGTACACACGCACGAGTGAAAATCTCATTCTATTGATGGTGAAATTTTATGTAATTTGATGGTATAATTTATTAAAAGAATAAATAAAATGTTATTATTTAAATCAATTATACTGATTATTATACCTATCCAAATAATGATGTTTTGAACAACAAACTACACCACGACCTGGAGATAGTAAGCTGTACATACACTTGTATGATGACTTTTTCATTAATAATATGTATAGAAGGATTAATATGGTTGTATCATATTAATAAAAACATCATAGTATCTATAATATACTAGATTTAATTTTTTAGTAATGATACAACCAAGAAAGAGGAAGTGGAGAAAGAAAAACAATTGAAAGACGTGATAAAAATATTACCTCTTCTTCGAGTGCTTCCTTTTAATTTGAACAAAAGGTGTCCATAAGATATTATTATGATCAAATAAATGAATCTATAATAAAGTGATAGTAGTTGGGAGTATATTTGAGAATGTTTTTTGAGATACAAATGGTTTTTAAGGAGTGGATTTAATAGAATGGGAGGTACTCTTTTATAAGAGTGGTGAGGGGCACTTTAGGAAAAAATTGAAATTTTAAATTATTATAAAAACATTTTCGGATTCTAATATATCCAAATAAAGTTATTTTTAGGATTAGATGGGTATGTGTCTAAATAATCTCATCCAATATGATTTAGGCAAATTTATGTCACTATATTAACCGTATCTTTTAGATTTATCTCCTAGTTAAATAGTTTAACTTTTACCGTGTCTTCTTTTATTTTTATACTGCATGGTTAATATAGTTACAATAAAATTCCAAGAGAACCTCAAGAGGTTAATTAATGAAATATATAACATCATATAAGTCATTTGGCTGATTATTATATATTTAGGAATGTTATGTCAAATAATAAAATATTATTTTTGTTAAAAACTCATTTATGTCAATTTTGACACTATTTTGTATTTTGTTTTTTTTGAATGTCATAAAACATTGATTACTTCGAAGAAAAATATATTAAATCAACCCTAACATGTAATATTCACCTAGAATATTTCTGGATGGAATCAGATGTTTAAAATTAAATTTATTTTAATATTTTTAACATAATTTTTTTTAATATTTAATTAATAGGGGACTTACTGCAACATTATTGTGTCATAAATAAATTTAATTATATAATTTAATAAAATTATAAATAAAATACTATGAAGTATGAAATATTTTTACCTTTATAATTAATAATTATATTTGAATTTATATTATATATGACCCTATATTATTCATGGTTTAGTTATTAATATTTGAATTCAACTCTTTTAACTCTTCTTTAAATAAAATATAATAAATGTCAAAATCTAACCCAAAGGGATAATATGTATCTTATTTTTATACTAAGATTTATTTTGGTTGAAAAACACTTCTAAAATATAATTAGGACTTATATTGGTGAAATTTCATATTATTATAATATTTTCACCTTTATTTACCCTATTTACTTTAACTGTGGTAAATAAAATTTAATGTTACTATTAACCAAAAATATTTTCATACTATTGAAAAATATTTTACATAATGATTTCAATCATGTATGTTTGATTTTTGAAATTAAATTCATTGAATTGGTAAATTTACGTTTTATGCAAATTTCCAAATGTGCATAGAAGTTGGGTTGAAAATGATAAACATTTCAATAAAATATTTGATATCTAATATTTTATAAAATGACTCCAATGAATTAAATTTTAATAACATAATTATAACATATATATTTTGACTTTAAAACAAATTTATATTTAAAATTATTTAATTTTTAAAAAAAATCAGTTTTAAACAACAATGCAGTGTTCTTCACTATTCTTCCAAAATTTAATGTTTTCAGAAAAATACCAAAAATTCACCTTAAGATAATTTGGATATTATAAAACAAAAAATGATGATCATATTGAAAATTAGAATTTATAAAAATTCAAAAAGTGGATAGTACTATTCATAACTACATTTAAAAAATTCTGTTTCATTGGATGGGATGTGTGAGCACATAGAGTTTCGTACAACACAAGAAATTGTATTATTCAAAGAGAAGTGTATCATTGAAGCTTGGGGTGTTGCATTTTACCTTTATTAAAATATTTTTTTCCTAAAAATTTCTAAAATATTACTGCATAAAATTATTCAGTTGTTTCTTCATCTTTATATCCTATTGTTCCCACGTTGCCTCTTCTATTTTATGGTTTCTTCCAAAGAACATTTATTAGAAGATTTGTTTAGTTTGTCAAAACATGTTCTCTGGTATCTGGAATCTTGATAGGATCTTCACAATAATATAGATATGGTTCAAGTTCTATTTCTTCATATGTGATTACATGTGTTAAGTTAGGAATTTATTGTCCCAATAGTCATATGAGCAACACATCATGAATAATGGAGAGTCATTGAAGAATTACCAAATAGAAAACAAAAACACCAATTTTATCTATAATTTCGAAAGGTCTGATGTACATGGGACATAATTTACCCTTCTTATCGAATCATATAACACCCTTCAATAGAGATTCCTTCAAGAAAACATGATCACCTATTTGAAATTCAAAATCCATCATTCGGTTATCAGCATAGCTCTTTTGCCTACATTGAGATGCATTGATGTGGGTTTGGATAATATTCACCTTTTGCATTGTTTTCTCAACATGTTTTGGGCCTACGAATTTTCTATCACCAACATCATTCCAACAAGTTAGTGTGTGAAATATCCTTCCATATAACGCTTCATATAGTTCCATCTAAATACATGGATGAAATATATTGTTTTAGGAAAATTATACCCAAGGTAAATACTAATCCCACATACCTTGAAAGTCACGTGATAATTTTCTCAACATGTCATATAAGGATTGAATAGTACATTCTGATTTTATAACAGTTTGAGGGTGGTAGGGAGTTCTTAGATGAATTTCAGTATCCATGGATTTCTGAATACTTTTTCAGAATCATGATGTATAATGGGGATCACGATCTGAAACAATTGATAGGGGTACAACATGAAGTCTTACAACTTCATTAATATATAGCCTTTCTAAAAATTCATGGTGTAAATATTCTCTTACAGGAAGAAAATGTGCTGACATGGTAACACGATCGGAGATGGACCATATTGCATCATTCCTTCTATGAGTCGTTGTAGCCCATGAAAATTTTCATTGTAATATCATCATTTTTATACATGGGTATGGGAAGTGGTTGCCTGACTTCTCTAAGATGTTTTCTTCCAACATTCACCTATTGAAAATAAATACATCTTAGCACACAATCAGCAATCTCCCTCTTCATATTGCACCAAAAAAATTGATCCTTGAAATATTTATACATCTTATTATTACCATGGTGTATAGATAAAATAGAGAAATGAACATCATCAAACAATATCGTTTTTAGATAAGGTATATCGGTAACACAAATCCTCATCCCAAATTTCAGAATTCCATCTTCATATATGAAGTCGATCAATCTACCATCATTCACATATTTTTTTATCGTTTCAATCACCTCATCATCAGTCTGAGAACTTTTTATCCATTCTAGTAAAGATGGCTTGGAAACCATTTGGAAAATTATTGATCTTTCACCTTCCATGATTATTCCCATATCCATGATTTCTATATCCATGAACATATGATCCCTCTAAATTCTAATATTTTTTAAGACTCCATGATCCAATCATCTGAAAGTATCTTCATCCATATTTTCCTTCCCTATAGGTAATGTATTATGAAATCATAATCCTTTATTAGTTTAATACATCACATTTTCCTCCTGTTGAGTTATTTCTGTGATATAATATACTTCAAACTCTTGTGATCATTATATATGTCACATTTTTCTTCATATATAGTGTGTCTTCATATAATCATAGTAATGATTATAGCTGCTAACTAATGATCATGAGTAGGATATATATTTTTATGAATTTTTACATGTCGCGAAGCATATGCAATAACTCAATCATTCTACATAAATACACATCCAAATCCTTTTTTTGAAGAATCATTATAATTAACAAAACCATCATTCCCCAATGGTAATGATTAGTCACAAAAAGTGGCTAATATTCATTTTTAATATCTTTATATTAATTGTTCCAAAGTCCATAAACATTGTTTTTAGTGCATTATATAAATAGAACTTCATTTCTCATCTTAAATGCAATTCATGTTTAAAATGAAAATTTGGGCCTAAAAATTCATCTACTTGTGGACAACATTATATTCATTTTCCGAATTAGATATTTTGGGATATGATTTAAATCGTTTTTTGGAACATTTTATCTTTTAGGTCCGATGGATGAATCCCAATGGATGATGGAGATTTTTGTGCCTGAATGCAAAAACATGCTGGAAAAAGAATAATGGGCCTAAGGCCCAACAAACAAATGTGGGGCCCACAAACCATGCCCAATGAAGATCAAATTTATACAGTATAAAGATAAAAATTTGATAATAATTTTATTAAACTGTGGATGGATCTAATTTTGATGTTTTCATGATGATAAAGGGATCTGAAGTTGAGATTTAAATGGTGGACCCGACATTAATGCACATAATGTCGTCCCACCATTCAGACCATAACATCCAAACGGATGAGCTAAATGTCATGAAAATTGTAAATATTATAGAGGACACATGGAAGAAGATATTTGTCTTCTACAACCATTGATTATTCGGCCCCCTTCAATTCCAAATTCACACGTTAAAATGATGGAAGAATCTGGACGAACATTCCGGGTCAACTTTGAAATGTCAAAATCACTTAATTTTCTCACCATCCTTTTGACTCTCTAAATTAATGGTGATGGAATTTATTATTGTGGGGTGTCTCTAAGGCTCCTAATATTCCTATATAAGGATTCTGTAGTGAAGTAATTATCATCTAACATTTTTCATTGAATCCATGTTTTTCTTTCCATTGTAATTTCCCGCTTTCGTTTTGTAATTGCATCGTCAATTTCTCTAATGTATGATTTTCATTCACGTATAGTATTTTAATAAAATTAATTAATCTTCACTTTTTATTTTCCTTTTCATCACAAGTTGATACCGTTGAATCAAGGTTTGAATTTACTCACACCAACACTCGTGAATTAACTCACACAATGGTGGAGTGTTTATTTTGTTTAATATTTTTTCTTCTTCAATCCCACTTATTTAAGTCGACTACCTGCTTCCATTGATAGAATAGCATCAATATAGGGATAACCATTTATGGGATGATCCTAGGGAGTCGTACGAGGAGGATTGAATGTTATTTTATATTATTAAAATATTAAATCTTTTCTTCATTTTAATAGTTCCTTTCTTTGATTTTTCTTCTTCTTTGTCTTCAACGAATTTAACGATGACACATTTTGAGTGCTAGTACGATCCAATTCCTTGGAGTGCTCATTTAATTGATCCTCTATGTGAATTGGTGATTAGCCTTGAAATTTTGTATGGATTAAATCGGAGAATGATATAGAGGGATTATTTCATTTAATGGATACCTTTTGAACCGATGAACAAAAAATCAAATGAAAAACAAATACATCCAATCAAGCCCAAGAGACAACCTAGGATCAACTCACCATAATTAGTAGTTTTAGTTAATGTAATTTTATTCGTTTTTTTCTTTAAATTAAATCAATATTTATTCAAATTAATCACCACCATAGTTAGACACTTCATAACTCAACGTCCATAAAACTTTTGTTTCTCAAGGTTTCTTTTTCGGTCCATGTGGATTCGACCCATACCTGCACTACAACGACCACATACTTGTAGGGTAAATTTGGATGTAACCAAATTTTGGTGCTGTTTCCGGGGATTCAAGTCAGTTTTCATAGACACCCACCTTCTATTCTCACCTAACTTTTCTTTTCTCACCTATATTTATCTTTTCATTTCCCCTTTATATTTTCGTGTGCCCAAAAACAATCCAAATCCAAATTTCATTCAACTCCAATGGAGTATCATCAAGAATATCCCTTCACAAACTCAAGATGGAATCAGTTTGAAAATCCACCTTGGGAATCACCAACCTTTTGTAATAAACCTTTGAATGAATACCCCATACCCGATAACATGAACGAAATTTGTAATGATGAATGTTTAATATATCAATTTCCATACCTATCAAGAATGATTGAAAAGATGAATAATGAGGAGGTACATGATTTAAAAATATCTATCAATCCTAATCCTGAAACATTTCTTCAAAAATTGTGTGAACAAATGGAAAAAATGAATTCAGATGTATCAAGTTTTAGACTAGAACTACAAAGCAATAAAACTTGCGTGGACCCCATTCCCACTCAAACCACTTCTTCCTCAATATTAAGACAAGAATATTGTCTCCGAAAAACCTCACATGAATTTATTGAAGAACCAACCATTGAATTTGGGATAGTTTAAGAGAATCAAGGAATTGTTGATGGGTGCTTAAATCAAGAGGAAACAGATTTTTTGTATTCACGAGAGGGAAATTTGACATTGGGGATGGAGAGTCCTGAATATTTCTCTATTGATGAGTTTTCAAAAACACCAATCACTGAACAGTTGGGAGAAATACAAAACATTGAGCCCATACCCACTCTTGAAATTCAACGAGACACTTTTGGGGATGAATCATATTTTCAAACAGAACCAATTATTTCTAAAAAATTTGGAGAAGAAATTGACTTTCATTCAGATTGTCAATATTCAATAGGAAATTGCAATTGACCAGAACACAAAATCATTATCCTTCCTTCCCCAGAAAATAATTCCATCATAGGTGATACCCACAACTATACTTTATTAATTCATTCATCTCATGAAACCCACAAAGGGGAGTTAACCCTTGAAATCGTAGGAAATACTATAGATGAAACCGGATCAACCATTACTGAAATTCCTTGGATTTTCACACCACTTGTTAAACATGGGTTTTTACATGACAAGAAATCAAAGAAAACAATCAATATCAATCATGTTGAAGTTGAGAAAGATGGGTTCATTAAAATTTTGAAATTTGTAATTGGATATGTTGGGGGGTTCAAGTCGAGCTAATGACGTTAAACAAAAGCACTGCATGGGAGGCAACCCATGGTTTTCATATTTCTAATCATTTTGAATAATTTTATTTTTCATATAATAAATTACCATAGACTATTGATATGTTCTTATTTTATGAGTAAGGATGGGTATGAAAGGGGAGCGCCATATTCATCTATGTCATGCGGCGTGATCTCTGAGTAATACCTTACCCATAAATCTAAAAAGAAGACAATGTATCATCAGTTTATTTTGTTTTTTTTATTTATAGGTTTTTATAGGTTATAATAAAAAATTAAAAGGAAAAATATTTAGTCCTATGGAAAATCCATTCACCACCGTCAAAGCCGCGGAGACTTGAATCCAGGATTGAAGGGACAATGTGACATGAACTTCAATTTCAAAAACCAGGTGAATTTGTTCTGTGTTTATCATTTTCAATTTCCTCTTTGAACTCCTCTCCTACTCCCCTGCTAACATTTCTTTTCTTGAAACACCGGGGATAGTGTTATTCTATGTTGGGAGGAAATGAAATAAAAAATGATTTTTTTTCAATAAGAACATGCATTGAATGAAAAATTCCATTAACGTTGAACATCATAACACACATTGCAAACTCTGAAATTGGATATTGAAAAATTTGGATGCCTTGATTCTGAATTTAATGAAAGTTTATGTTCATGAGCAAAGTTTTTGGAATGTTCGGTTGTATGAGGTAATTTTTCAATGCTTACATTTTCATCGTCTTAATAAAAATGCCAAAATGCATGTATACTGGATCGTGGGTGTGAATTTGAGTTCATGGGTCCCTTTATTTATAGAATAGGGTTCTGTCGTCACTTTTAGTTTAATTTGAGTATCCAAAAATTAAAAAAAACAAATAAAATTTAAACAAAAAATTATTACCACATAGAGAAATGTTTTTTCCAAATGTGTGGAATCCAGAACATGGGGATCACGACTCCATAGTTGTCTTGCCCAGAGTTTGGGTTTATATCTCTATTGTAGAGCATGAAATTGACAATATGTGTGGTGTCTGGCACTTAGGGATCGTGACTCCATAGTTGTCTTTACCGGAGTCAGTCTTTTCATATCTATTGTGGTTAATTTTTTTAAAAAAAATCATCAAAAATAATAAAAAAAGGATACTCATCTTAAGGTTTAATGTGATTCCCACCCAGTGCTTCCATTTTTTCCCCTTGAACAATAAAATAGGGCCTATATCATTTGTGATGAACAACACTTTATAATGATTAATTGAAATTGGATGAAATTTGGAGATAAAATTGAACAAAGGAATGGGCTTGGACTTGGGATATGCTTATGGACCTAGCTTGTTTTAAATGATTTTGATGGTTTTCATATTTTTTTTTAGTATGAGGTCTTTGGGTGAGCAATGTGTATTAAAATGTTTTTGGAAAAGAGGATTTGAATTTCATATTTGTAATATATTTTGCTTGGGACTAGAAAAACTCAAGTTGGGGGGTGTGATTAGTCACTAAAAGTGGATAATATTCATTTTTAATATCTTAATATTCATTGTTCCAAAGTCCATAAACATTGTTTTTAGTGCATTACATAAATAGAACTTCATTTCTCATCTTAAATGAAACTCTTGTTAAAAATGAAAATTTGGGCCCAATTATTCATCTGTTTGTGGACAACATTACATTCATTTACTGAATTTTATATTTTAGAATATGATTGATCACTTTGTTTGGAACATTTGATCTTTTAGGTCTGATGGAAGAATTATAAAGGAATATGGATATTTTTTCTTCTGAATACAAAAACATGCTGGAAAAACCATTATGGGCCTAAGGCCCATCAAACAAATGTGAGGCCCACAAACCATGCCCAATGAAGCTCAAATTTATACAGTAAAAATATTAAAAAATTAGAATCATTTTATTCAACTGTGGCCAAAGCTAATTCTGATGTTTTCATGATGATAAAGGGATCTGAATTTGAGATTTAAATGGCGGACCCGACATTAATGCACATAAAGCCGTCCCACCATTTCGAGCATAACATCCAAACAGATAAGCCAAATTTCCTAAAAATTTTAAATCTGGTAGAGGACACAACTATGAAGATATTTTTCTTATATGACTGCTGATTATTCGGCCTCATTCAATTCCAAATTCACACGTCAAAACGATGGACGAATCAGGACGAAATTTCCGGGTCAACATCGAAACGTCAAAATCCCTTAATTTCCTCACCTTCCTTTTGACTCTATATATTAATGGTGATGAAATTTGTTGTGGTGGGGTGTCTCTAAGGATCCTAATATGCCTATATAAGGATCTGGTGGTGAAGGAATTATTATCTAACATTTTTCTTTGAATCCATGTTTTTCTTTCAATTGTAATTTCCCACTTTCGTTTTGTAATGGCATCGTCAATTTCTCTAATGTAAGATTTTCATTCACGTTTAGTATTTTAATAAAACATATTCTTCTTCAAATTTTATTTTCCTTTTATTCACTTGTTGATACTGTTGAATCATGGTTTGAATTTACTCACACCAACACTCGTGAATTCAATCACACAACGGTGGAGTGTTCATTTTGATTAATATTTTTTCTTCTTCAATCCCGCTTCTTTAAGTCGACTACCCACTTCCGTTGATAAAATAGAATCAATGGAGGGATAACCTTTTATGGGTTGATCCTAGGGAGTCGTATGGGGAGGATTTAATGCTATTTTATGTTCTTAAATTCTTAAATATGTTCTTCAATTTAATAGTTCCTTTCTTTGATTTATCTTATTCTTTGTCTTCACCGAATTTGACGACGACACATTTTGAGTGCCAGTACGATCCAATTCATTGGAGTGCTCACTTAATTGATCCTATAAGTGAATTGGTGATTAGCCCTGAAATTGTGTATGGAATAAATCGGAGAATTATATTGATGGATTATTTCATTTAATGGATTCATCTTGAACCGATGAACAGAAAATCAAATTAAAAACAAATACATCCAATAAAGCCCAAGAGACAACCTAGGATCAACTCACCTTAATTATCTGTTTTAATTAAAGTAATTTTATTGGTTTTTTTCTTTAAATTTAATCAATATATCTTCAAATGAATCAAAACCATAGTTGGCCACTTCATAGCCCAACCTCCATAAAACTTGTGTTTCTCAAGGTTTCTTCTTCAGTCCCTGTGGATTCGACCCATACCTGTACTACAACCACTGCATACCTGTAGGGTAAATTTGGGCGCAACCAGGTAGTGACAGGATATGAATTTTTTTTAATCTTATCTTAAATTCATTAACACATTATTCAAACTCTTTTTTCCATGAAAATTTATCCAATTTAAATGTGAGATTGGTTAATGGGTTTTCCAATCGGGCAAAATTTTGGACAAAATGCCAATAGTAACCTACTAATCCAATAAAACTGAATTCCTCAGTTATACTCATCATTGATAGGAATTCATGGATTTCCCTTATCTTTGAAGGATCAACATATATTCTAACCTTAGAGACAATATGGCCAAGAAATGAAATCTCCTGAATCCAAAACTCACACTTTCTAAACTTCCAATATAGTTCATTTATTTTAAGAGTTTTCATAATAGTGCGCTAGTGATTTTCATGATCTTTATAGATTTTGGAGTATACTATGATAACATTAATAAACACCACTACAATGTTATTAATATATTCCTTGAAAACAATATTCATTAGATCCATGAAATCATAGGGTGCAATAGTCAGTCCAAAAGGCATTATTGTATACTCATAATTCCTATACATGGTTCAAAATGATGTCATTCGAATGTATTCCTTCTTCACACGCAACTGATTATATTCAGATCAATGGTCAATCATTGAAAAATATTGCGCTCCATAATTTTGATCAATCCTCAATGCGAGTTAAGGGATACCTATTCATTATTGATATAGAATTTATCTCTCTGTAGTCAAGGAACAACCTCCAAGATCCATCCTTCTTTTTAACAAAAAGAATAGGAGATCCCCATGGAGAAAAACTAGGGAGAATAAATCCTTTATTATTCAATTCTTCTTGATTTTTTCTTTAGTTACACTAATTCCACAGTGACTATTCTATAAGGGGTCTTCGTTATGGTCCATGAACCAAGAATTATCTCAATAGAAAAATCAATTACTTGATTTGGAGGATGTCCAGGTAAATCCTTTAGAAAGAATGCAAAATATTAATACACAGTAGGTAAATCCTCTATTTGAACATTACTATCCTCGCCCATAGTTATTTCACTCCCTTCCTCCCCAATAATTGAATTTAGTAGAGCTATTAGGGGGGGATCTGGATGAGAATCAGATGGATATGTCTCTACTATTTAGATAAGGTATTCCTTAAAAATATAAAAACAATATCCTCCTTCTTCATAAAATAAAATTTTTCATCATGGACTAAAAGCCTATCCAAAATGATGATTATATCAAATTAAATCATGGTTATGACAATAAGATCATCAAATAATGCACGTTATATTTCATTATGGTAATTGACTGAAAAAACATTGTTGAAATGATACTTCCCTTATAAGGTTTGATTGAAAACTCCCATATTATGTCAAATTGGAAATATGTACATTTCTAGGAATACTAGGAAGATATGAAATAATGTGATGATATAGAATCATATAATGCATTGGATAATTTTGAGGAAATGAATAAAGTACCTACCACCTTGTCATTCAGAACTTCAACCACTGCATTTGTGATCACATAAGCTTATCCATGCTTCCTTGTAATTTTCTAAGGTATGTTTCCATGAATCTTAGGAAATTAATTTTCATAATGCACCATTTAATTACAATTGTATAATTAAACATCGACAACCTCTTACTTTCTCTTGAAATCACAAGCTTGGTTTCCTTTTTCTCCAAACATGAAACAAACTCATATCCCTTTTAGTCATGTACCACGATGTTTCTTCCCACATTCACTGTAAGATGGAAATTAATCTTTTCCCTTATTCCCCTTATTTAAATTTCTAGAATGTTTAATAGATAATTTCTTCTCTTACTTCACTTTGTATTCATAAGACAAAGATAATTCCTTTTTTATCTTTATTGCACATGAGACTATATATTTTCACAATGAGAAGGATTATGAGACTAATACATGATAGATAATTGGATAAATCTTACTTATTGGTTTACATATATAATATATAGCATAATATTTTAACCTTTTAACGTTCTCCTCACACTTTGAGACATTTTAATCCTCCTTTTTCCCCATACTAAAAAATTTTCTTTCCATATCGGCTCGATGATCATGACGAAAGTATTTGTCAATGAAAATTACATTAAAACCCCTCCATTACAAATTTTATACTTCATAATACTCCTCTTTGTTTTTAATTAATGAACACCGTTGATTTGCATCTCTTGAGAGGCGATAAACATCCCCGAAAACCTTTTCCATTTTCCTACTCGCCAATGCATGAAATATTTTCCCTAAGGAACTTATCCATTTCCCAAAAACAAATAGATTTGTAGTCATATTGAATTTTGGTTGTTTCTGCCTCATGAAGTGGTCTAACATTGATCCTCCACATTGTGGATCAGGGTTCTCCATATGGGTAAGGTTATTATTTATAACCAGAGTGAGTTATCCCAGTATAGTTATATGCTGATCAGCACTAGTTGCATCACCAGCTCCACTATACTTATCTTAAATAATATGGCTATCCCTACATGGATTAAGTTTGTTGATAAGACTTCCATTTCTTCTAGTAGGTTCCATTTCTAAATAGAGGCATGCACTGGATTATTTTTTGAATCACATTTCATAATTCAAAACATGTAAAACACTTAACATAAATTGAACAGTTTGTGCATATAATCCACAATCATAAAAAGGCTTTCATTGGAAATTGATTTACTCATTAATATTTCTTAATGGTTTATAAATAAAATGACAGTTATACAAATCATATCCGCCAAGAGTGTCAATATAGGTGTGACGTAAGGCCTGTTGTCATGTACCAAGATACCCCGGGTCAAGCCCAAAACTTCATGTCAGAGTTTTGACTCCTTGGTACATTGGTTCTAAGACCACGTCTATATGTATTATCCATACATGGATTAAGTTCTTCGAAAACCCTCATAATATCTACCTTAAAAAAGAATTTGGATGGTCTTCTATACTAATACTCAATTTCTATCTCAGTGTAATGTTCCTTAATCAGTGTTTTTTCTAAAACTAGTTTCCAAGGTTTATACTAAACATCCCTTGATACGAACTGTAATGCCTAACCCCAGCTACTCAGAGTTGGTGAATTATTACATAACATTGAGATGATCACAATACATCATGTGATGAATGATCGGTATGTTTAGTTACCTTGTAAGTTCATGATAAATAAATTAGTCTTAAATTACTTTATGAAATGAAAAAGATACATTGTTTCTCCTTTGAACACAATCATATAAATTACACAATCCTCGATGGCCAGTCAAAATATATATCTTCTCCTCATGGGAAAAAATAATCATTAGAAAGTGTTGAGCTTAGATGATCTGTAAGGATAACAATATACCAGAAACTATAAAAAATAAACATAAACATTTAATCCAATGTATAAGATTAAATCACAAGTGTTTTAAAAAAACATCATCATATATGGAAAAGATAAATCAAATAATTTCATTTATATATTCACATGGATAGTCTACAAGAATAATAATCACATGTAATATCAATAGATAATATCATAAATATGGAATGCAAAATGTAGGACTTCATAACCAAATATTCAAGGCCTCAGGCCACGACTACAAATAAAAATATTGTCAAGTCTTTTTCTCAAAATAATTGTTTGGCTAATTAGATCAACTGATGCATGGAGGGGATATATTGATTCCCGCCTGTCACTTACCATTTCCAATATATTCCTCATATGAAAAGGGGTGGAACAATACATAAACATTCATAATAAACTAGAAAACAAAATGTTTATACTTTAACCATAAAACATGAAATACATAAAAATAGCACATCCACAGTCTAATATATCATAAAACTATCAATACAATATGTAATAGTGTATCATAATAAATAAAAATAAATTAAACATAAAATCCAGCAACAGATCTTGGCATATATGAAATAAATCTTAAAACTATTTGGTAGAAATATATCTTTCTAACTGAAATCTTTTAAAAGTCTCATAATATTAATATAAAACAATTATTTTGAAAATAATCATATAATCTAGTAATGGGCGCTTCAAAGGTGTTTTAATAGTGAAAAATATCTTCACACTCCGTATATGTTTAAAAACATTATTTCCATAATTTTTTCGAAAAGGTTATAAAGGTCCTCGTTTGGAAAATGACAATAGGATTCCTTTCAAAAAAATTTAAAAAAGAAAAAATTGAATAAATGACTTTATCCCATAGTCATGGAAATAGTAAAAATGGATTGAAATACATTTTTAGGAAACATGGATTTGGATGATAAAGAAGTCCCAATAGATACACATGTATAAATAACCTCAGATAATAAATAGATTTTAAAATTCACCCTTACCTTGTTATTTTCTTTAGTCAAAGGTACGTTAAACTTCTATATAATATTTAAATAATATTAATAAAATTATACAAGAACCACAAACATAAATATGATATGATATATGATCCTCTGATATTACGTTGTTAATAATATTTTAGTATCATCATTGTTTCAGGTGTTACCGATTCATTTTTCCTTATAAGTTTTGTTATGTAATTCATGTTTGTTATGGATATGAAGTATTTGATTCATATTAAGAATGATTTTATGTTCTTAAAAATTATATTTTTAATCATCAAATGAAAATTATTATTGAATTTTTATAATGGGGAATGAAATCCCATCGGGCTGTGGAGACAGTAATCTATATGTATGCCCGAGCGACAATATCATTTTGTTGATGATGAAAGTTTATGTAATTAGATGGGATTTTATAAATAAAGAATCACTAAAATGTTATATTTATTATTTAACTTAGTTATACTAATTATTATAAAAATTCAAATAATGAAGTATTGAATAACAAACTACACCCCGGCGTGGAGACAGTAAGACGTACGTACACACTTATGGGGACAATGTCATCCATAAAATTTATAGAATAATAAATATGGAATATCAAATTTATAATAACATAAAATTATGTAGATGGTTCTCAATATATTATTTTATTATGTAAACAACAATGAAATAAGAAGTTGAAGAAGAATTTTTTTTGAAAGAGGTGATAAAATAATTATCTTTTCTTCGGGTACTTCCTTTATATTTGAACAAAAGGCCTCTATAGGTTGACTTTTAGATCAAATTAGGGTATCTAGTATGATGTGTGGTAGTTTGAAGGATATTTGAGTATGGTATTGGTGAGAAACATTTCCATGGATGTGTGAATTTAAGAGAAGGGGAAGTACCCATTTATAAGAGGGGCGAAGGAAACATTAGCAAAAGCAAGAAATATTATTAATTTTAAATCATTTTCGGTTTCTAATAGATCCAAGTTGATTTATATAGAGGATACTATAGGTATGGATCAAAATAATATCAACCATAGGTTTTAGAAAATTTTATGTCACCATATTAATGTTATCGTTTAGATTAAACACTTAGTAAAATCGTTTAACTTGTACAATGTCTTCTTGTATTTTTCTAATAAATGGTTAATGTAGTTACTATAAAATGCCAAGAGAAACTAAAGTTGTTCATTAATGAAATATAAAACATTATCTATGTGATTTGGAATAATATTATATTTTTAGGGATAATATATCACTTAATACAATATAATTTTCTTAAAAAACTCATTTATGTCAATTTTTCCACTATTTAGTATTTGGTTTTAGTGAAAGTCATAAAAACAATATTAATTTGAAAAAACACATTGAATAAAACTCTAACATGTAATATTCACCTAGATAATTCGTAGATTCCATCAATAGTTTCAATTTAAATTTATTTTAATTTTTATAACAACAACTATTTTAATTTTTCACGAATAAGTTAATTTCTGCATCATTATTGTGTCATAATTAAATTTAATTATTTAATTCGTAAAAATTTAAATAAACTTCTATGATGTATGACATATTTTTATATTTCTAATAAATATTTATAGTTTAATTTATCTTAAGTAGAACCCTATTTTATAAACAGTTTAGTTATTAAAATGTGAATTTAACTCATTTAATTCTTCATTAAATAAAAATAATAAATGTTCTAATCTATCAAAAATGAATCAAAAAGGAGCTTATTTTTTTCCTAAGGATGATTTTGGTTGAAAAAAAACATTAAACAGAAATAGGTCAATTTTTGGGGTAATTTGATATTATTATAATATTATTTTTACCTTTTATTTAACTTTTTTACTTTTATCTCTGGTAAATAAAATTCAAAAGATAATATTCACCAAAAAATAGTTTTATCTTATTAAAACATATGTGACTTATAGATTACCACCATGTTTGTCAGATTTTTTAAATTCAATTCACATATGTGGTAAAATAATTTTTGATGAAAATTTTTTAATATGCCTAGAAGGTTGGTTAAAAACATAAAAATGTGAAATAAAATTTTATATCTCTAATCATATTATAATATAACTTCATAGAAATACATTAGACTAATATAATTATTTTATATATATTTTACAATTAAAATAAATTTAAATTTAAAAATAATCATATTAATAAAAATTTGGTTTTAAATAATAAGGCAGTGTTTTTCACTATTAATAAAAATTGAATGTTTTATGAAAAATACCAAAAATTCACCTTAAGATAATTTTGATATTCAGAATCCATAAAATAATTCCATTTTGAAAGATAAAATTTATAAAATTTTAAAAAAGAGGTTATTAGTACTCAAAAAACCTTTTTAAATGGCTGGTTTCATTAGTTTGGATATGCTAGAACTCAGAGATGTGTACAACACAAGCGATTGTATTAGTCAAAGAGAAGAGTATCATGGAATGTTGAGGTGTCACAATATGATATCACTCATTCTAATATTTCACATTCCTAGGTTATGATCAATAGTTATATGTTTCTTATATGAATGATGATTAATACATTGGAAGATATTTATAGAAATCATAGATGAACATTCACTAATTGTTTTTTCATCTACCATCGAAAGTCACTAAAAAATATTGATCATCAGGTGTTTGTTTTAGTAACATAATAAATATTCATAAAAAAAGATATAATATTTATTCATGTTAAGGTTGGGTTGTTAAAAAATAATCATTTTAAATTTATTAAATACTTTCCTAGGAATATTATTAATATATTTTTAATTTTAATCCCAATTTATAATCATTTTGATCCCATTTGTTGAATATTTATTGATCAAGGTGGCCACCTATGGTTGTTTATTAAATTTAACCAAAACTAAATTGGAATGAAGAATATCATTAATGGAATAATGATTATATTTTATATAGAATATTTTTCAGAAAATAATTCTAATTTCTATACAATAAATACTCATTTATAATCATAGATTAAAGGAAGATATGAAAAATGAATCACATAACATCATGGAGGTGGAACTCCACAAAAATATATTAGTGAAATTATAATTTTTAACAGATTTTAGGGTAAGATGTATTATGATATATTATATTTAAAAATTAATCATTATTTCTTTAATATCAAATATATTCATTAATTATAGATTTATAACCATCTATTTTTAGTGGTGATGGATAACTAATTACACTAATATGTGGAGATAGTTGGTTATAATTACAGAATAAAGATGTCTTCATTTTCTATTGCATGTCATGGAGATACATAAGATATATAAAATTGACATGAAATCATACCCGTATAGATAATACACATATTTAAATATTTAATGATGTATTTTATTAAAAATATTTTCTAAAAATGTATGAAAAACTATTTCTAGAAAAATTTATAATTTTAATATAAAAATGATTTATTAAATATACTATTTAATTTTGGTTAAAATTTTAAAATTTTATTAAATTTTTTAAAATGGGAATTAATTATCTTTTAATTAAATCCAATAATAAAAGGAACCTTATAATTATATATTTAATAGGGATGAACCAAAAAATTTCGTTCTGAATTAAATCATTAATTTTATTTAAAAAATGATTAGAATAAATATATAAGATCAAAATCAACGTTTTATATGAATTATATTGGTTATAAAATAGATTTTTTTATAAGAAATGGATCATTATCATTTATATTCTATTATATCATTATAATGACATAAAAGTGAAATTATTTTTAAAATAAACACTTTTCACTATTCTCCTCCAAAATCAAATATTTATCAATAATAATAAATATTCACCCTAAGATAATTATATATTGATTAATTTGGAATATATATCAATTAAATCAATTAAAATTGGTAAAATTATAGATTTTAGGTTTTATTAATGTTATTAAATAAATTTAAAAGTTTTATTATATATTTGTTTCAAATAGAATGTTTACATACAATAATTAAATCTTGATTATTGTATATATATTATTCATTAAAATATTTTAATTCTAAAATTTATTATATCCAACATTTATATATAAATATATATATAATATATCCATGATTATGTAATAGGTTTGTTTGGAAACATTATGATATTTGTTGTAGAAATTATTTTCATATGATCAATTCATCGAAATTATAGTTCAATGGGTGGGGCCTAGAATTGAGTATCCCATAAATTCATCAGTAGGTATATACATACTTATTTTCTTTTTTGTTTTTCATAAACTTTTCCATTTTGGAATAATTTTTTAGAATATGGCCCCAACATCATGACTATGTTGCCCAAAATTTGGTGTTCCATTACTACGTAATTAGATACTATTATACTTTTATTTATTTCTATTTTTATCATATCCATGAATATAATAATCTCATTTTTCCAATCTTGTAGAATTATTATTTTTATTTATTTATTTACTATTCTTTATTATACATTGTTTCCTCATCATGTTTTGAAGTATGCTTCCTTTTCCTATGAATATTAGATCACCCATTTATAATATTATTCCATTTACCGAAGGAACTAATAATATTAATATGGATGATATAGGTATATAGGAGGAATAATATTTTTTCCCATGACATTTCATAATTTTCCCCATTAAATGAATTGATTGCTTATTTATCTAATCTACTAGAAACAATTAAACTTCATGAACATGAATAATATTATCATATATATTTTTTACATTCTAACAAAAATGAACTCACTCAGGTTTACTAGTCTTGGGGTTATAAAAATATATTTATCAGTAATTATGGTTATGATTTTAATATAAATTTATTCATCATTTTGAAATTGAATCCATGTACCATAAAGCATGGTATTTATATAATAACACTTTTTGGTTTTATACGATTCGATAATATATATTCATGTACAAGAACCGTTAATAATACTAACATGAATATCAATTTTATTGAATCAAAATAAATTATAATATAAAATAATTAGCATTTTTTTACATTTATAAATGCTTCATTTAAATTTATGAATTCAAACATGAGTTTCATAATGACCACAACGAAATATCCAGAAAAATCATTCAACCTACATGTATTTATTATATAAGAAGCTACCCCACTTGTGAATTATGTTTCTTATGAAATTTATACACTATTTTATATTAATAAAATTAAATATTTAGAAGGGAAGAGGAAGAGACGCATAAAAATCCACTCATTTCACTTTAGTTGACTTTGTATTCATTATATATATGTCAAAGGCAAACATTTTAAGGCATCCATGTCAGTAATTAAATATTATTAAATGTTTGTGTATTGTTTTATGGTAGGTTTTTTTGTAACTCTTCGCCTAAATTTGTATATTTATCATGTAAATGAATTAAAAAAATATCCCAAACATATAATTATAAATAATCATAATATTCAATAAAAAATTATCTTGAAGAGACTAAAATGTTATAATAAAAAATATATCAACTATTGTAATCATGGAATTCCATACTGATCTAATGAAACGATTAACAACTATTGTTTCCTTATAATCTATCCATATCATACAAAAATATTCTATATGGAATAATAGATATAATATCAATATATATTGACGAATTATATTCCCCAAAAATTTATAACATGCCGTACATCATAACAAAAAACATCTATAGTAAAATCTGATATATATATATATAATGACATTATATAATTTATATTTCATTTAATGAATATTTCCTTTTTATTTATCCATGAATTTTCATATAAATTCATCGTTTAAAATTAAAAATATATTTAATAAAATATAACAGTAATTTAGAACATTTCAAATCCATATAAAAAATATTATATTATAAAAATTTGAGAAAGTTAAGTATATGTACAATGAAAATAAACCTAAAAATATTAAATATTTATTGTCAATGAAATCATTATGTGTCACTCCCCTTCCATGGAACCTAATCACAAATCCACGGCACTAATTTCTAAAAGCCCTAATATAAAATTATTAAGAAAAAATATATTTTCTAAGATCCAAATATTTTTAACATGATATTGTTCATTCTCCCAATAGAATGTAAAATACATACATTATATTTTATAAGACATGAAAGATAATATCTCATTGACAATATGGGGTCATATCATAACCCCAAATAATTCCCTTATAAATACCCATATTCCATACATAAACTCAAATGAATATTTAATGATGATGATAAAAAATTATATATTAATTTGAGTAAATAGAATACAAAAAAATACATTGAACAGTTTTGCTAAAGCTGAATGGATAACCTTCCCAGAGTAAGTGATTCTTGGGAAAAGAGACAGTACGATAGGATGGAGAAATGACTGTCAAGAAACTACCATATACTAAGTCCTTTGCAATAAACATGAATATATTTTCAAATTATGGTATTCCATAATTATTAAAATAGTTTAGTGTATAATTAATTACTTTATGAATATTGTCGAGACCCTAGATGTATTAATAGGTTTCCAATATACTAGTAATAGTACACCAGTTGTAGAGTTGATACATTTTAACATTTACTATCTTACAAAATATCGATTGGAATACCATAAATTTTATTTTGGACCTCTATGAAGCTCCAAATTTCCTTAAATAATTTATAATTTTTTTTATTCATCATCCACTTGAAAACAACACAATACCATAAATGAATTTATAAATAAAAATACCTATTTTAAATCACATTAAACAAAATTTATTTGACATTTTCAGGAATTTCCAACCACTATTTTTTAATTAATCCAACATTCTTTGTTTATTTCATTTTAAAAAATTATAAGAATTATAACCTACTAATAATTTATAATTTCAAACTAAATATGGAGAATAAGGAAAAATTATCTAGAAATACAATTTTCATTATTTTAATCCCTCATTCAAAGTAAATAATTCTAAATACCTTCTCATAGATGTTACATTGCAATCTTATTGTATTAAATTTGTCAATTTATTATGTACATAATTGGGATGATATATAGGGATCATATTCCTACCAAAGTATTCTAAATACTCAATATTTAATGCTTTATATTCGTAAAATCCCCATATGATTATCCTAACATTGGGAAACACCTACCAAACTACATAATTACTCCGCTATTAAATTATTCCAGATCGATCTTATGATTCATTCCTATGTATGAATCAACATTCCCACTACTTAATTAATCCCATTTAATACATTAACACTTATCAAAATAGAAAACTATATATCCCTTTAATGAATATTCTCTAGGAACCAACTATTCAATGATAACCTAAAAAATATAACAAAAATTCTTGTTCATTAATTCTTGATTACATAACTCATTTGAAATGTTTTGATATTAAATAATCATATGATAAATACTGTGGTACCTATATCTAATACTAGAATATTTATTAGCTTTATATTTATATCATGTGAACTCCACTTACTATGGATTAATTAATTAATATTTTTGTAATTTTAAATGATCCCCCTAAATGTTTTTTATAAATCCAAAATTTTATCCAAATAAGAAAAAAATAGCATAACTCTTAATGGTCAAACATTAATCACATACTAGTTTAATCTGATTTTCCTATAGTTACAAATATGGAATAATTAAACCCATATATATATTAACTTCTAATCTATATAGATTTAAAACTAATTATAAATCCCTCATAAAAAATCTCCCCCACACATCGTATCATATTCTAACCATTCAGATAAAACCAAATAAAAATTTGGTTAAAATAAAGGAAAGCATTTTTCAAACATACGTCATTCCTTGATTTATAATATTTTTTCATGATATATAACTGACCAGGTTAACATTGATGTAATATATAAATATAAAAAACATCATTAATTCAATTAAATACTCTGATAATAATTTGCATTAAGATTCATATTCTAATCAATTTTTTAATTAACATGCCCTATTTGAATGAAAAAAATAGTTTCTACTCATCATTAAAAATATATTAATATTTCAAAAAAATATTGAATAGAAATTTTTTATTTTTTAAATTAATTTTTATGTATTTATATTGTTTTCTATAATTAAAATAAAAAAATTAATAAAAAATTTACAATTCAGATTAAAATATTTTTAATATTTTTTAAATATAATATTTAATAAAATAATTTACTAATTAATATAAAAATTATATAAAGAATATTTTAATAATAATATTATCCATCATTCCTAATTAATTAGATTGCTGGTAATAAAAAATTTTCTCAAAACATTAAATATTTTAATTTTTTATTTTAAATAATATTATATAATAATTAACATAACACAAATCAATGAGAATAAAACATGTGAAAATAAATAATCCTTGTATTCCATTATAGAATTAATAAGACCTATAATTATCATTACTCAATCATTTCCCTCAACACCTAGTAATATTTTCGGTTTTTGAATGTTCATAAAAACCCCTATTGATTATAATTTTTTTGTCATTTTGGTGAACATTTAAAACATTTCGACTAAATATCTACTAATATTAATGTAAGAGGGACTATGTAAATTTATGTGATATAAAACATTAAATAGTGTAGTTATTCCTAGTTTTAATGTGAAAATCCTCATTTACATGACTTCAGTAAGGGTAGGGTCGGATTTATATAGGATGTGTAATGGTAAGCCAATTTTCCCTAAGGGTTTGTAAGGGTTACACCCTATTTATATTGTCTACAAAAGGGTAAGTGTAGAGACCCGAAACTTGATGTACATGGAAATTACATTACTTTTTCGGAATACTTAATACATAATGAAAACAGACACACAAGGACCGTAATAGTTTAGTGTCTTTGGAAACATGGAAAATAATCTTCTAATCGTGGTGAAAGATCTTCAACATCTCCCATAAAGATCTTCCCCTTTTGTTTTCTTACCTAAAATCTTTCTTTAAGTCCTGGGGAAAAGAAAACATATAAAGGGTGTGCTCAAATGCTCAGTAAGGGTAAGCATGGATAAAATAAAACAAATCATATACATTTGAACTTAAAAACATGAACAAAATGTTTAAACATCAAAATCTTGATCAATGACAAAAAAATGGCAGTACATAAGGCATGGATCATAAAGAAACATTAATCATGATAAAATCGCTTGGGAAAAAACATGTGATTGTGGCAACCATTAAGCACATGATATGATTTCCGTAGTAGACAAGGCATTGCTGCCAAGACCATCTTAGTAGACAAAGTCCCTTTCTGAATCGAGTTCACTCCTAGTTCCAGTCCTGTAATACTGAACTGGATTAACTTACTTTTCCAGCCATGTCTATCTCATGAGATATAAATCTTTACCCAATTCATTGGAGGGAGATATAGGTCCCACCTATCTCATAATGAAATCATTCTTACTTGTGCCACAAAATAAACGTAAAACAGTCATCATAACCCAAAGAATAAAATGGGTTTCATAAATATCATCCCATCATCACATAATCCATATAAAACAAATGGTTATTTCATCATAAGAAAATTGAATCCATGTAAATCATATATACATTATACATGAAACATACACATATGAAATAATGTCATATTAGAAGGAAAATGGTTTTGATAAAACACTTGAAATGAATTCTTGAGGAAAATATCCTTTCTTCTTCAAAATCATTTTCTTTTCACAAAATGTCATTCAATTTTAAAGGAAAATGATTTTTTTTGAAAATAGATATGAAATATTTTGGAGGATGATTCATGAAAATAAGTCTTTATAAAATCGTAAAAATCACTTCATGTCGTACAAGTTAAAAATAACAATCTCCTCGTACTTTTTTCAGAAAGGTCAAAAAAGTACTTCTTATGGTAATGAAAAGAAATATTCCTTCTATACGATGTGGTAAAAGTAAGAAAAGGGTAAAAATGTCTTAAACATACATGGAAGGAAAGTAAAATTTTTATGAAAACATTTTTAGAGCATATGGACATGGATTATAAACATAACCCCCAGTAAATACTTACGAGTAAACAATCTCGGATAAGAATGAGATTGGAATAATTATCCCTTACCTTAGGTCCGATATGATTCGTATGGATCCAAAACTACTGTATAATGATTTAAATAATGTATTTTACTTATTAAATAATCATATTAATTGTTAGGATGTCATATTTGTTTCAATTATGACATTATATTACCCGTTCTTTTGTAAATTCCATGATAAAGCAGCGTTTTGGGTAAAATCATTTCATTTATCGTATGTGTTTTGACTTGTCGTTCTTGATATTATTACTTATATCTTGATTTACCTAATTCCAGAATGTAAAACATTATTTATATATAATATATATTCATCATATACACATATATATTATAGATCGATAAAAGGAATGAAATACACTGTTCATGGAGACGGTAGTCCATTCGTATGCATGAACGCTGTTTTCGTTACCTTATTGAATTGAATGGAATTAAGTAGATGACATAAAAATACATATACATAAATCCAATATCATTTTTATGTCTCATATTTTATTAATTATTCATTATATATACATTATAATCATTCATGAATGGTTAACATGAAGAATTAATCTCATCGTGTCGTGGAGACGGTAGTGTGTACGTACGTACGAGCAATGATATAATTACAATGATCGTGTAAGTGTATTTAAGTGTATTTATAATATTTCATAATCAATATCACTTTAAAATAATCCTATATAGTTATATATTTACACCACTATACCCATTCAAGTAAGGTGGTGGTCGAAAACAGATTACACCACAGCGTGGAGACGGTATTCCGTACGAACGCACGTGCGGTTATTTTGTTTTCCGTAGGATGGATAGATGGTTAAATAGGGTTTTTTCATACATATAATAACATATTATTATATGAATGAAACTGATGTTATTGTTGGGTCGTAGAGGATGGCAAGAGGGGGGGTTAATTGCCTTAAAAATGTTTAACAATTTAAGAAAAAGTTAAAGCGCAGCGGAAATAAAAGAGGCAAGACACAAAATTTAATAACGGAGTTCGGCTTAAACCAAAGCCTACATCTCCGCTCCCAACTCAACCGTTGAGAGATTTACTACCGCTTGCTTTTTAATGGTTTTAGCAAGAAACCCACTAGACATTAAGGTAGTCTAGAACCTATTACAGCTTTCTTTTAATGGTTGAGCAAGAACCCACTAGCCTTCTTACAGGTGAAGGCTAGCTTACCTATGACTCAAGCCTTTTAAAGGGAAGGCATGACTAACCTCTTCACACCTTGAAGGTGGTGTGAAAACCCAAACAAAAGGAAGATAAATGAAATGGGGGTTTGTAGGCACAAACCCAAATTGATGCTCAAAAAAGATAAATAATGAAAAACCGTAAGAGGAGAATCCTTGGGCATCAAAGGATTGATGATGTTGATGAAGATAGCTCCCAAGCTTCTTTGATGGTGCTCCTTGGATGTGGAAGTGGGTTGGAGCAATTGAGGTTCCTTGAAGGAATCCGCCGGAGGTTTTCCAAATGATGAAAAATGTGTCTGTTAGCTTCTGTTGGCTTTGTTATTATTCCACACACGTTCCGGGGCTTCCTAGTCCTTTATATATAGAGGGGGAACCCTCATATGGCCGTTCGGGGTCTTCGGAGCCGTTGGAAAAGTCTTCGGAGCCGTTGGGAGCAGGCTGGTCAAAGCCCAACAGCTAGTTTGACTGGCTCCACCAGCCGACCGGTGCTTGGCCACCGGTTGGCCGGTGATTTGGAAAATGGAGAGGCCTTCTGCCCAGGCACCACTGGCTGGCCGGTGAGGAGGCCACCGGTTGGCCGGTGGTGAGACAGGAGGTGTCCCTTCTGTCTGGGTTCCACCGGCTGGCCGGTGATGGGACACCGGTTGGCCGGTGGTCTGGACAGAGGGGATGCCTTCTGTCAAGATTCCACCGGCTGGCCGGTGGTCATCCACCGGTTGGCCGGTGGACTGAAATCAGTCCACTTTTGCCTTCTGGCTTTCTTGGCCCAATTCCTTGGCAACCTGAAATCATGCATATCATCCAAAAACACTTAAAACAAGATTAGATAAATAAGAGAGTGATTGTGATCATGAAAATTAAACCACGAGGGGTACGAGAGGTACAACAATCTCCCCCTATTTTGATGACCACAATCACCAAACCAAGAAATGTAAAAGACTGAAATGAAAGGCATGCTTTAAAGGATAAATTGAAAAGTAAAGCAAAGCATGAGAGAAAAATTTCTCCCCCAATCAACCAAGGAAATCTCCCCCTTTGTGATTATCAAAATAGCACGAGGCATAAAATTTGATTGAAGGAAAGGATTGAAAAACAAGATAGAGATTTTAAACCAATTGAAATTTTTGAATTGAAAGTTTTGAATTGAATGTTTTGAAAGAATGTTTTGAATTGAATGTTTTGAAAGAAAAATGCCAAAAGGGCTTAAACGATCCTAACTCCCCCTAAATAAAAACAACAAAACCCCAGGGAGAGGATTTTAGAACCGAGACAAATTTTGGTCCGGAGAGACTCGCTAAATGGGGTTTTTCAATCCAAACATGTCTTGTGGTGGGTCTTCTCCTATGAAATTCATCGCTAAAGGAAATGGTTTTGGGCATTCCATACCGGGCATTTTTGTAGTCGCACTCGTAAATTAAGTGCCCGATCATTTTGCAATAGTTGCAAAATTTATATTGGGAGCTCCCCCTTACAAAAATAGTAGGAGCATGGGAAGAGGAAGCTTGCTTGGAATAGCCAAGCCCTTGGGTGGTTCTAGATATGCATTGGGAACCAAGGAGCTTCGAAAGGTTATGTTCACCTTCGGTGAACTTAGCTAGGGATTCCCTTAAATCCTTGATTGTTGATTCCATAGAATCAACATCGGGAAGGTTTTGGATCTTGAGGGACAAGTCTTCCTTCTCTTTGAGAAGTTGATCCTTTTCGGAAGAAAGAATTTTGAATTTCTTTTTTAAAGCAATAAATTTAGAAGAAAGTTCGTGAAAACCTTCCTCCAATTTATCTCTCGCATGTTGGAGATCCTCGTAAGATAAATGATTGAATGAATTTGAAGAACAAGAGGAAGAGGAGTCGGAAGAGGTTACCTCATGAAATGCCATTAGACATTTTTTACCGTTGTCTTTTGAGGAGGAGGAGGATGAGGAGTTATCACTCCAAGTGGCTTTCAATGCCTTTTTCTTTTCTTTTTTGCTTGGCCCATGTCTTGTGGAGTGGGAAATCGGGCTTATAATGGCCTTTCTTGCCGCACCCATAGCATATTACCTCGGGCTCAGATTTTTCGTCGAATTTTTCCTTTCGAGCCTTGCATGATTTCTTCTTTTTGTTCTTCTTCATGAATTTGTGCATCTTTTGGGCAAGGTTCTCAATTTCTGAATCGCCGCTTGAAGAGGAAGAAGATGAGGAGGAGGAGCATTCTTCTTTTTGAACTTTGAAGGCGATGTTCTTTGGAGTTGAGATGAGTTTGCCTTCCTTTTCAGCTTTCCTCCTCATGGTGATCACGTAGGTCATGAGGGATCTGATGAGCTCTTCGACCGGCATTTTCTTGACATCTATTGCTTCTTGAATTGCCGTGACTTTCCGTGCCCATGAGCTTGGTAGGATCCAAAGGATCTTCTTGACCATCATTTCTGCAGAAACATCATCTCCAAGAGATTTTCTTCCATTGTAAAAGTCAGTAAAACGAGTAAACATTTCAGTAATATTTTCAGATGGATTCATTGTAAAGGACTCAAAATCATGATGGTACATATCCAATCGAGTATCCTTAACTTTTTTGTTCCCCTCATGGGTAACCTCCAAAAGTTTCCAGATTTCATGAGATGAAGTGAATGTGGAAACTCGATTGAATTCATCACGATCAAGGCCACAATGAAGAGCATTCATGGCTTTGCCATCAAGCTCGAAATTTTTAATATCGGCTTGAGTCCATTTGGATTCATCGGGAGAAGAGAGAGAGTAACCATGCATGAAAATTTTATAAATAGGATAACCTATACTTCTAAGAAAAGTAGACATGCGGGTTTTCCAATAGGTATAGTCGGTTCCATCAACAAATTGAGCACGACCCAATGAATAACCTTCGGGGGCGAAAGAAGATGAAGCCATCACAATGGATCTGGAATTTGAAACCGGTTAAGGTATTACACAAACACTACCTCTGATACCAATTGTTGGGTCGTAGAGGATGGCAAGAGGGGGGGTGAATTGCCTTAAAAATGTTTAACAATTTAAGAAAAAGTTAAAGCGCAGCGGAAATAAAAGAGGCAAGACACAAAATTTGATAACGGAGTTCGGCTTAAACCAAATCCCACGTCTCCGCTCCCAACTCAACCGTTGAGAGATTTACTACCGCTTGCTTTTTAATGGTTTTAGCAAGAAACCCACTAGACTTTAAGGTAGTCTAGAACCTATTACAGCTTGCTTTTAATGGTTGAGCAAGAACCCACTAGCCTTATTACAGGTGAAGGCTAGCTTACCTATGACTCAAGCCATTTAAAGGGAAGGCTTGACTAACCTCTTCACACCTTGAAGGTGGTGTGAAAACCCAAACAAAAGGAAGATAAAAGAAATGGGGGTTTGTAGGCACAAACCCAAATTGATGCTCAAAAAAGATAAATAATAAAAAACCGTAAGAGGAGAAGCCTTGGGCGTCAAAGGATTGATGAAGTTGATGAAGAGCACTCCCAAGCTTCTTTGATGGTGCTCCTTGGATGTGGAAGTGGGTTGGAGCAATTGAGATTCCTTGAAGGAATCTGCCGGAGGTTTGCCAAATGATGAAAAATGTGTCTGTTAGCTTCCGTTGGCTTTGTTATTATTCCACACACGTTCCGGGGCTTCCTAGTCCTTTATTTATAGAGGGGGAACCCTCATATGGCCGTTCGGGGTCTTTGGAGCCGTTGGGAGCAGGCTGGTCAAAGCCCAACAGCTAGTTTGACTGGCTGCACCGGCTGACCGGTGCTTGGCCACCGGTTGGCCGGTGCTTTGGAAAATGGAGAGGCCTTCTGCCCAGGCACCACCGGCTGGCCGGTGAGGAGGCCACCGGTTGGCCGGTGGTGAGACAGTAGGTGTCCCTTCTGTCTGGGTTCCACCGTCTGGCCGGTGATGGGACACTGGTAGGCCAGTGGTCTGGACAGAGGGGATTCCTTCTGTCAAGATTCCACCGGCCGGTCGGTGGTCATCCACCGGTTGTCCGGTGGACTGAAATCAGTCCACTTTTGCCTTCTGGATTTCTTGGCCCAATTCCTTGGCAACCTGAAATCATGCCTATCATCCAAAAACACTTAAAACAAGATTAGACAAATAAGAGAGTGATTGTGATCATGAAAATTAAACCACGAGGGGTACGAGAGGTACAACAGTTATTACTTCATAATGAAACAACTAAATAAGAAGAAGTAGAAGAACAAATAAAGTTGAATGAATCGGTAAAGGACATTACCTCTTCTTTGAAGTGCCTCTTCTTATGCTCGTCTTAGGGCACTAAAGGTGACCTTTTAAGATAACCATAACCTCAATGATGTTTCTATGAAAGTGGATAAGAGAAATTGGAAGGGGTTGGATGAGCTTGAAGGCTAAAATTGGTGTGAGGAAGAGAGGGAGGAGGTTCCCTTTTATAAGGGAGGAGAGGGGCACCTTTGGAAATATAAGAAATATTAGTTTATATTAAATCCCAACACCACATAAAAACATCCAAAATTACTCAAATAATAATATTAGATGATATAGGGTTTTAATCTCATCATCCAATAAAATTTAGACAATTTAGGAATTTATTTTAAACATTATCAACTTGATTTATCCTTATTTATCAATTTAATTTTATTTGTGGTAATAATATTCTAAATTTTAAATTATTATAAATAATTACATATGTGTTGTGAATTTTCATAATTTGAAACTTTATGAAATTTTAGACCATATATAATTGAATTTATTATTTTTAAATATTTATGTGATTTTTAAACAATTTTATAATATATAATTTTTATAAAATAACAATAGTGTCAATTTTGACACTATTAAGTTATTTGAATTTAAATAAACAATATACAGAATATATGTTAAAACTAAAAGATTTAATAGATTCATAAAATGCGATATTTATCTAGAAAATTATTGGATCACTTTAAATAGTTCATATAATATTTATTTTAATATTTTTAGAACCATTTATTTGATATTTCACTTAATAAAATAATTTCAACATCACTATTATGTCACCTTTAATGATATTTATTTAATCCCTAAAATTTTTAAATAAATTCATATGATTTAGTTAATTTTATTATATTTCTGGAGACTATTTATATCTTAATTTTCATACAGTTTATCACTAAATTAAAATTATTATACTTATAAGATTTAAGAAAGTGACATGTTGTCACTTTCATTGGTTTTAATAATAATAAAATTATTTTCATGAATCAAAGTCCATTAAATGAATCCAATCCTACCCTTAGGTGATATTAGTCTACTTTTATTCATCCAATATGATTTTGGCAGGTGGTAGGGTAATTTTATAATGTTATATTTATCCTTAATTACCCGATTTACCTTTAACTAAGGTAAATAAAATTTACCGTAGTTACTATTTATAATGCCCAAAAATAGAAAGTAGACTATTAACATAATTTGGACCCACTAATTATAAATAATGAATCCATTTTTTTAAAATGAAAAACACATAAGTTGCAGTAATTTATTTCAAATTAATCATGTTGTTCAGAAAATAGGTTTTAGAAGTTAAAACATTGCAAAAGATTGAAATGGATTTACCTATGAATTCAATGTGAAATTAATGCTAATGAAATAAATTATATTAAATGGTAAAAATATATTCTATTTATACTTTAAAACCATGAAATATTATAATTTAACCATATAGATTATTATGATGAAAAAAGTTGTTTTTAATTAAAATATAGCGTGTTTTTATTATTCATTTAAATATAAAAGTTATCAGAAAAATATCAAAACATTATACAATGTAAATTAGTATATCCTGATTCAAATATATAATTTTATTTTGTAAAATTGAACTTATAAACATGTCAAAAACTAGATTTAATGTGGGTGTGCCATCAAAAGGCGGCAAAACTGCATTTTTTAAAAAATACTTATTTTACCTGAAAAATTTATTTTGTTCTCATTCCATGTTCTAGAAAATGTGTTAGATGAATATTAATGTTATGAAATTAAAAATTTAGTTAATACTATTCATAATGGATAGTTCGTTATAATATGATAACCATATATCATTGTTTAGTGAAACCCAGTATTGCGTACAACACACGCTATCGGGGAAGGTCATGATTGCGTGTAATGCAAGCCAGGTCAGTATTGTGTGTAGTGAAATATACCTTTTGGTGTTGCATATAACATAATTCAAAACTTATTTCATTTATACATTAAACAAAATCCATATTTAATGTTGCGTAGAATAATTTCTACAAAACAAACTTCAAATTGTGTGTAACAAGTGCCAAGAATAGTGTTGCGTATACTGCAAGATAATACAGTGTTGTGTATAGTACAAGATAATCATTGTGTAGCGTACTGTAGAAGATATGAAAGAGATTAAAAATAATATATCTTATAAATTCTCAGGGTGTTATATTCAACCCCAATTAAAATTAATTTCGTCCTCGAAATTCGTCGGGGTTATAAATCATTTACTATTCATAGAAACACACATCGTAAAAAAAGAATACTAAAACCTCATTTTAAAAAGGGGAGTTAGAATCATAATGGTAACCCAAAGTAACTAAGCACTGGGTTTCCACATAGGACAACATAGGTTGAAATATGGATATAGATGAGAAATCTAACCATTAATTTCTGATGGAGAGTGGTAGAGAACATGGCTATGAAAAAACCAACAATCACAAAGCCATAAATTTGTGATGATTTAAGGTACCATCGGATTCATCGGATATAAGGGCACTAGGACAACATTTTTTGTTTTCAAGATCATTTCCCTAATGTTGAAAAATTGTAGAATTAAATGAAATACTTACTTGATTTTGGTACAATCTCACTATTCTTCATGACTTGAACAATTTATACTTCATATCTTAATGAAATGAAGTTGAATTTGTTATTCATGAAGAGTTAGCAGATCATGCGACAAAATGATAGGTCATTCCATCTGTCTCAAACAAAAGGATCACAAAAATTATTAAATATACATAAGTCTATCTATGGTGAGTTTAATCATATATGATTCCATAAATGGGTTTATACTTCTTCTATCATACCGCTTAATAAAATAAAACTCATTTCAACTAACAAGGGACTTCCTGTAGGCTAGTGGTATGCAATAAAGGCATGTCGCACTTCAGTTGTGGGTTCGATTCCCACAGCCTTATCGGATGCGATGGGTTGTCGCCCATCCTGCAAGTTTTCCTTTTTCTAAAACTACATTACTATAACATCCCATCAATAACATCGAAAAAAGTTCTATCATTAAACAATACTAAATTATATCCATCATAATCCATTCCAATATTTAGGCTTATCTAAAATACTTCGGTCCAAGAAAATAGTATAAAGATATCAATTACTAGAAAGGTTATCTACCAAGAATGTGAATACAAGCATTTATCCCACATATATCATAAGATATATCTTGTTGGTTTCATTCCAAACACATGAATACCTTAGTGATATATACTCTTGAATCATAAATTAACATATAACCATAGTGAAAACATGAATATTGTCAAAAGGAAACTCTTTCCACATACCAAAATCCCAAAAAATCTATATTATCAAACCATAATATCACTTAGTCCTTATATCAGTCATGAGCTCATGAATACTATAAAAAATATTATTTTCTCTTTATCCCGTCATTATGCGCATATCATCTTCTTTCCAAAAATATCTGAATAACCATTCATGGTTACTAGTACCATTCAACATACACTTTAAAATACTTTAGGAAACACAATAGTGTAACAATACTTAGATGATCCTTTATTCGATAGTACCATGCATTATTCTTGATAAACATACAATCATTCAACTAACTTCTTAATCCACTAGCTGAGCTTCATCATTTCTTTCATATCATATTTCATTTGTAGTCTCTTCATCATCATCCACATAAATACTACTCATATGACCATGCTGATTCTCTTCATGATATTTTATCTTAGGGCATTGGTTTGCATAATGCCCATACATTCCACATTTAAAACATTTAATCATTGTTGATGTCGTAGAAATACCATTATCCTTGTCCATGGTGTTAACTAAACCTTTTCCTTTGAATTTACTGGATTTGTGTCCTTTTCCACACCTAAAGAATCTTCCAGTTCCTTTGAAACAATCTCCCCGATGCCTTTTCCCACATGATTTACATGAGGGAAATTGAACTTTCTTTCCTCTATGTTCATCATGAAACTCCATCTTTCTCTTATTATCTAAGATGGGAAACATACCAATGTTGAGATAATTGATCATATTATGAGATTACTGATTAGGAACAATAACAATGTTTGGACTTCCAAATCTCGTTTCATTTGGTTGCTCATGAAGAATATCATTCCATTGTCCGTCATATCCTCCATTATCGTTAATCTTCATGTTTCCGTCCATTTTCTAAAACCCAAAAAGAATAGTGTGAGACGCAAAAATCATGCTATGGAAAACAACATAGTAAAGGGTTAGTACCCTCAATATCTAACATCTTAGGTTAAATTTCTAAGATCGTTACCATAGTTCTAGGACTATATCTTATACGTATACTTATCCTTAGGGACATCCCTAGACATACCATAGAAATATCTCTAGGGATCTCACTAATGTTTTCACATCCTAGTTTCCAAAGGTTGACTAATCCTTTCCTCTGATACCATCTGTAGACACCCAAAGATTGAAATACATAGACATTATATTACTTTTTTGGAATATTTATTACATAACGAAAACATACACACATGGATCATAATAGTTTAGTGTCTTTGGAAACTTGCAAAATAATATTCTAATCGTGTTGAAAGATCTTCAACATCTCACATTAAGATCTTCCCCTTTTGTTATCTTAAATAAAACCATTATTTAAATCTTGGGGAAAAGAAAACATATAAAGGGTGAGCTCAAATTCTCAGTAAGGGTAAGCATGGATAAAATAAAAAAAATCATATACATTTGAACATAAAAACATGAACATAATGTTTAAACATCAAAATATTGAGAAATGACAAAAAACATGGCAGTACATAAGGCATAGATCATAAAAAAACATTAATCATTATAAAATAACATGGGAATAAAACATGTTCTTTTTGAAACCATTAAGCACATGATATGATTTCCATAGTAGCCAAGGCATTGCTGCCAAGACCATCTTAGTGGACAAAGTCCCATTCTGAATCGAGTTCACTCCTCGTTCCAGTCCTGTATTACTGAACCAGATTAACATAATGTTCCAGCCAAATCTATCTCATGAGATATAAATATTTAACCAATGTGTTGTATATAGATATAGGTCCCACCCATCTCACAATGAAATCATTTTTACTTATGCCACAAAATAAACATAAAACATTCATCATAACCCAAAGAATAAAATGGGTTTCATAAACATCATCTCATCATCACATAATCCATATAAATCAAATGGTTATTTCATCATAAGAAAAGTGAATCCATGTAAATCATAGAGACATTATACTTGAAACATACACATATGAAATAATGTCATCTTATATTGAAAATGGTTTTGATAAAACACTTGAAATGTATTCCAGAGGAAAATATCCTTTCTTCTTCAAAATCATTTTCTTTTCACAAAATGTCAAGAAATATTAAAAGGAAAGGATTTTGATGAAAATAGTCATGAAATATTTTGGAGGAATCTTCATGAAAATAAGGCTTTATACAACCGTAAAAATCCGTTCACGTTGTATAAGATAAAAATAACAATCTCCTCATACTTTTTTCAGAAAAGTCAAAAAGAACTTCGTATGGTAAACAAAAGAAAGATTCCTTCTATACGATGTGGTAAAAGTAAGAAAAGGGTAAAAATGTTTTAAAAATACATGGAAGGAAAGTAAACATTTTATGAAAACATTTTGAGAGCATATGGGCATGGATAATAAACATAACCCCCAATAAATACTTATGAGTAAACAATCTCAGATAAGAATGAGATCGGAATAATTATCCATTACCTTAGGTCCGATATGCTTCGTATGGATCCGAACCCTCTTGAATAATGATTGAAATAATGTCCTTGACTTATTAAATAATCATATTCATTGTTATGATACCACATATTTTTCACTTATGACTTTATATTACCCATTCTTTTGTAAATTCTGTGATAAAGCAGCATTTTGGGTAAAATCATTTCATTTATCGTATGTGTTTCAACTTGTTGTTCTTGATATTAATACTTATATCCTGATTTACATAATTCCAGAATGTAAAACATGATTTATATATAATATATAATCATCATGTACACATATATATTATAGATCGATAAATGAAATGAAATACACCGTTCATGGAGACGGTAGGCCGTACGTACACATGAACGCTGTTTTCGTTTCCTTATTGAACTGAATGGAATTATGTAGATGACATAAAAATATATATAAATAAATCCAGTATCATTATTTTTTCTTATTTTTCATAATTTCTCATTATATACACTTTATAATCATTCATGAATGGTTAACATGGAGAATGAATCTTATCGTGTCGTGGAGACGGTAGTCCGTACGTATGCACGAGCGATGATATCATTACCATGATTGTGGAATTGTATTGAAGTGTATATATAATATTTCATAATAAATATCACTTTACAATAATCATATATAGTTATATATTTACACCATTATACCAATCCATGTATGGTGGTGGTCGAAAACAGATTACACCACAGCATGGAGACGGTATTCCGTACGTACGCACGCACGGTGATTTCGTTTTCCGTAGGATCGATAGATGGTGAAATAGGGTTGTTTCATACATATAATAACATATTAGTATATTATTGACACTGGTTTTATTACTTCATAAAGAAAACAAATATAGAAGAATATGATGAAGAAGAAATAAAGTTGAATGAATCGGTAACAGACATTACCTCTTCTTTGAAGCACCTCTTCTTAACCTTCTCTTAGGGCACTAAATATGGTATTTTAAGAAGACCATAACATCGGGGATGTTTCTATGGAAGTGGAAAAGATAAATTGGCAGGGGTTGTCCAAGCCTGAAGGCTCAAAGTGGTGTGAGGAAGAGAGGGCAGAGGTTCCCTTTTATAAGGGATGAGAGGGGCACCTTTGGAAATATAAGAAATGTTAGTTTATATTAAATCCCAAACCCACATTAAAACATCCAAAATGACTCATATTTGAAGATTAGATGAGATAGGTTTGTAATCACTTCAACCAATAAAATTTAGACATGTTAGGAATTTATTTTGAACATTATCAACTTGATTTATCCTTATTTATCAATTTAATTTTATTTGTGGAATTAATATTCTAAATTTCAAATTATTATAAATAATTACATATGTTTGGTGAATTTTTAATAATTTGACACTTTATGACATTGTAGACCATATAAATTTAAATTTATAATTTTTAAATATTTTTTTTTCATTTTTAATCAATTTTATAATATGTTATTTTTATAAAATAACAATAGTGTCAATTTTGACACTATTCATTTATATGAATTTAAATAAACAATATACAGAAGATATGTTCGAACTAAAAGATTTAATAGATTCACAACTTGTCATATTTATCTAAAAAATTAGTGGATCACATTAAATATTTCATGTAATATTTAATTTAAAATTTTTAAAACCATTTATTTGATATTTCTCTTAATCAAAGAATTTCAACATTACTATTATGTCACCTTTAAAGAAAATTATTTAACACCTAAAATTTTTAAATAAATTCATAGGATTTAGATAATTATATTAGATTTCTGGAGACTATTTATATCCTATGTTTCATGAAGTTTATCACAAAATTAAAATTATTATATTTATAATATTTAAGAAAGTGACATGTTGTCACTTTCACTAGTTTTAATAATAATAAAATTATTTTCATGGAAAAAAAGTCCGTTAAATGAATCTAATACAACCCTTAGGTGATATGGGTCTAATTTTAGTCATTCAATAGGATTTTGGCAGGTGTTAGGGTAATTTTATAATGTTATATTTAGCCTTAATTACCCGATTTACCTTTAACTATGGTAAATAAAATTTACTGTAGTTACTATTTATAATACCCAAAAATAAAAAGTATCCTATTAACATAATTTGGACCCACTGATTCCAAATATGGAATCAATTTTTTCAAAATTTAAAACACATAAGTTGCAGTAATTAATTTAAAATTAATCTCGTTGTTAAGAAAACGAGTTTTAGAAGTTAAAACATTCCCAAAGATTGAAATGGTTTTACCTATGAATTCAATGTGAAATTAATGATAATGAAATAAATTATATTAAATGGTAAAAATATATTCTATTTATACTTTAAAACCATGAAATATTATAATTTAACTATATAAATTAATATGATGAAAAAAGTTGTTTTTAATTAAAATATAGTGTGTCTTTACAATTCATTAAAATATGAAAGTTATCAGAAAAATATCAAAACTTTATCCAATGTAAATTTTTATAACCTGATTCAAAATTATAATTTTATTTTGTAAAATTTAACTTATGAAAATATCAAAAACTAGATTTAATGTGGGTGCGCCATTAAAAGGTGGAAAAACTGCATTTTATGAAAAATACTTATTTTACTGGAAAAATTTATTTCATTCTCATACCATGTTCTAGAAAATGTGTAAGATGAATAATAATGTTATAAAATTCATAATTTATATAAAAATATTCATAATGGATAGTTCTTGATAATATGATAACCATATATCATTGTTTAGTGAAACCCGGTTTTGCGTACAACACACGCTATTGGGGAAGGTCGTGATTGCGTGTAATGCAAGCCAGGTCAGTGTTGAGTGTAGTGAAATATCTCTTTGGTGTTTCATATAACATAATTAAAAACTTATTTCATTTATACATTAAAAAAATACATACTAAATGTTGCATAGAATAATTTCGAAAAAACAAACTTGAAATTATGTGTAACACGAGCCAAGAATAGTGTTGCGATACTGCAAGATAATACAGTGTTTCATATAGTGCAAGATAATCATGATGTAACGTAATGTAGAATATATGAAAGAGATTAAAAAGAATATATTTTATAAAATCTCGGGGTGTTACATTCAACCCCCCTTAAAATGAATTTCTTCCTCGAAATTCGTTGGGGTTATAAATCGTTAAAATTCATAGAAACCCACATCGTAAAAAAAAGATTACTAAAACTTCATTTTAAAAATGGGTGTTAGAATCATAATAGTAACCCAAAGTAACTCAGCACTGGGTTTCCACATAGGACAACATAGGTGAAAATATGGATATGGAAGAGAAATCTAACCATTAATTTCTGATGGAGAGTGGTAGAGAACATGGCTATGAAAAAGCCAATAATCACAAATCCATAAATTTTTTATGATCTAAGGTACCATTGGATTCATCGGATATAAGGTAACTAGGACAACATTTTTGGTTTTCAAGATCATTTCCCTAATGTTGAAGAATTGTTGAATTAAAATAAATACTTACTTGATTTCGGTACAATCTCACTATTGTTCATGCATTGAACAATTTATACTTATCACTTAATGAAATGAAGTTGAATTTGTTATTCATGAAGAGTTAGCAGATCATGCAACAAAATGATAGGTCATTCCATCTGTCTCAAAAAAAGGATAGCAAAAATTATTAAATATACATAAGTCTATCTATGGTGAGGTTAATCGTATATGATTCCATAAATGGGATTATAAATCTTCTATCATACCGCTTAATATAATAAAACTCATTTCTACTAACCAGGGACTTCCTGTATGCTAGTGGTATGAAATAATGTCCTGTCGCACTTCGGTTGTGGGTTTGATTCCCACAGCCTTGTCCGACGTGATGGGATGTCGCCCGTCCTGCATGTTGTCCTATTTCTAAAACTACATTACTATAACATCCCATCAATAATATCGAAAAAAGTTCTATCCGTAAACAATACTAACTTATGTGCATCATAATCCATTCCAATCTTTAGGCTTATCTAAAATACTTTGGTCCAAGCTCATAGTATAAAGATATCAATTACTAGAAAGGTTATCTACCAAGAATGTGAATACAAGCATTTATCCCACAAATATCATAAGATATATCTTGTTGGTTTCATTCCAAACACATGAATACCTTAGTCATATATTCTCTTGAAACATAAATTACCACAAAAAATTAGTGAAAACATGAATACTGTCAAAAGGTAAATCGTTCCTCATACCAAAATCCCAAAAAAATCTATATAATCAAGCCATAATATCAATTAGTCCTTATATCAGTCATTAGCTCATGAATACTATCAAACATATTATTTTCTCTTTGTCCCATCATTATGCGGATATCATCTTCTTTCCAAAAATATCTGAATAACCTTTCATGGTTACCAGTACCATTCAACATACACATTAAAATACTTTAGGAAAAACAATAGTTTAAAAATCCTTAGATGATTCATTATTCCATAGTACCATACATTATTCTTGATAAACATACAATCATTCCACTAACTTCTTAAACCACTAGATGAGATTCATCATTTCTTTTATCTCATATTTCATTTGTAGTCTCTTCATCATCATACACATAAATACTACTCATATGACCATGCTGATTCTCTTCATGAGATTTTACCTTAGGGAATTGTTTTTCATAATGCCCATACATTCCACATTTAAGACATATAATCATTTTTGATGTCGTAGCAATACCATTATCCTTGTACATGGTGTTAACTGAACCATTTCCTTTGCACCTACTGGATTTGTGTCCTTCTTTTCCACACCCAAAGCATCTTCCAGTTCCTTTGAAACAATCTCCCTGATGCCTTTTCACACATGATTTACATGAGGGAAATTGAACTTTCTTTCCGCTATGATCATTATGAAACTCCATCTTTCTCTTATTATCTGAGTCGGGAAACTTACCAATGTTGAGATAATTGATCATATTATGATATTACTGATTAGGCATAATAACGTTGTTTGGACTTCCAAATCCCGTTTCATTTGGTTCTTGAGGAACAATATCATTCCATTGTCCGTCCTATCCTCCATTATCATGAATCTTCCTGTTTCCAGCCATTTTCTAAAACCCAAAAAGAGTAGTGTGAGAGGGAAAAATAATGCTAGGTAAAACAACATAGTAAAGGGGGAGTACCATCAATATCTAACATCTTAGGTTAAATTCTAAGATCGTTACCATAGTTCTAGGACTATATCCTATACGTATACTTATCCTTAGGGACATCCCTTGATATACCATAGAAATATCTCTTGGGATCTCACTAATGTTTTTGCATCCTATTTTCCAAAGGTTGACTAATCCTTTCCTATGATACCAACTGTAGAGACATGAAGCTTGACATACATAGACATTACAATACTTCTGTGTAATATTTAATACATAACGAAAACAGACACACAAGGACCGTAATAGATTAGTGTCTTTGGATACTCTGAAAATAATCATCTAATAGTGTTGAAAGATATCCAACATCTCCCATAAAGATCTTCCCATTTTGTTTTCTTACCTAAAACAATTCTTTAAATCCTAGGGAAAAGAAAAAATTTAAAGGGTGATCTCAAATGCTCAGTAAGGGAAAGCATGGATAAAATAAAACAAATCATATACATTTGATCTTAAAAACATGAACGTAATGTTTAAACATCAAAATATTGACCAATGAAAAAAACATGGCAGTACATAAGGAATAGATCATAAAGAAACATTAATCATAATGAAATAGCATGGGAATAAAACATGTGATTGTGGAAACTATTAAGCAAATGATATGATTTCCATAGTAGCCAAGGCATTACTGCTAAGACCATCTTAGTGGACAAAGTCCCTTTCTGAATCGTGTTCACTCCTCGTTCCAGTCCTGTATTACTGATTCATATTAACTTACCATTCCAGCCATGTCTATCTCATGATATATAATTCTTTACCCAATGCGTTGGAGGGAGATATAGGTTCCACCTATCTCACAATGAAATCATTCTTATTTGTGCCGCAAAAGAAACCTAAAACATTCATCATAACCCAAAGAATAAAATTGGTTTCGTAAACATCATCACATCATCACATAATCCATATAAAACAACTGGATATTTCATCATAAGAAAAGGGAAACCATGTAAATCATAGAAAAATTATACTTAAAACACACACATATGATATAATTTCATCTTAGATTGAAAATGGTTTTGATAAAACACTTGAAATGAATTCCTGAGGAAAATATCCTTTCTTCTTCAAAATCATTATCTTTTCACAAAATGTTAAGAAATTTTAAAAGAAATGGATTTTGTTGAAAATAATCATGAAATATTTTGGAGGAATCTTCATGAAAATAAGGCTTTATAAAACCTTAAAAATCCGTTCACGTCGTATAAGTTAAAAATAACAATCTCCTTGTACTTTTGTCAGATAAGTCAAAAAGTACATCGTATGGTAAACAAAAGAAAGATTCCTTCTATATGATGTAGTAAAAGTAAGAAAAGGGTAAAAATGTCTTAAAAGTACATGGAAGGAAAGTAAACATTTTATGAAAACATTTTGAGATTATATGGACGTGGATCATAAACATAACCCCAGTAAATACTTACAAGTAAACAATCACGGATAAGAATGAGATTGGAATAATAATCTCTTACCTTAGGTCTGATATGCTTCGTATGGATCCGAACCTCATGTATAATGATTTAAATAATGTTGTTGACTTGTGACAAAATCATAATCATTGATATGATATCAGTTATTTTTCACTTCTGACTTTATATTACCCGTTCTTTTGTAAATTCCATGTTAAAGCAGCGTGTTGGGTAAATTCATTTCATTTATCGTATGTGTTTCGACTTGTCATTCTTGATATTATTACTTATATCCTGATTTATATAATTCCAGAATTTAAAACATGATTTATATATAATATATATTCATTATATACACATATATATTATTGATCGATAAAAGGAATGAAATACCCCGTTTATGGAGATGGTAGGCCGTACATACGCATGAATGGTGTTTCCGTTTCCTTATTTAATGGAATGGAATTAAGTATATGACATAAAAATATATATACATAAATCTAGTATCATTATTATGTAATATATTTCATAATTATTCATTATATATACTTTATAATCATTCATGAATGGTTAACATGGATAATGAATCTCATCATGTCGTGGAGACGATAGTCCGTAGGTACGCACGCGCGATGATATCATTCCCATGACCGTGGAATTGTATTGAAGTGTATGTATAATATTTCACAATCAATATCACTTTACAATAATCATATATAGTTATCTATTTAAACCATTATACCCATCCATGTAAGGTGGTGGTCGAAAACAGTTTACACTATGGCGTGGAGATGGTATTCCGTACGTATGCACGCATGGTGATTTCGTTTTCCATAGGATGGATAGATGGTGAAATAGGGTTGTTTCATACTTATAATAACATATTATTATATAATTGACACTAATGTTATTACTTCATAATGATACAACTAAATAAGAAGAAGTAGAAGAAGAAATAAAGTTGAATGAATCGGTAACGGACATTACCTCTTCTTTGAAGCGCCTCTTCTTAACCTCCTCTAAGGGCACTAAAGATGGTCCTTTAAGAAGACAAGAACCTAGAGGATGTTTCTATGGAAGTGGAGAAGAGAAATTGGCAGGGTTTGGATGAGCTTGAAGGCTCAACGTGGTGTGAGGAAGAGATGGAGGAGGTTCCCTTTTAAAAGGGAGGAGAGGGGCACCTTTGGAAATATATGAAATGTTAGTTTATATTAAATCCCAACCCCACATAAAAACAACCAAAATGACTCCTATACATATATTAGATGAGATAGGGGTTTAATATCATCAAAAAATAAAATTTAGACATTTTAGGAATTTATTTTAAACATTATTAACTTGATTTATCCTTATTTATCAATTTAATTTTTTTTGTTGTAATAATATTCTAAATTTGAAATTATTATAAATAATTACATATGTGTTGTGAATTTTCCATAATTTAACACTTTATGACATTGTAGAACATATAAATATAAATTTTTAATTTTTAAATATTTTTGTGATTTTTAATCAATTTTATAATATGTTATTTTTATAAAATAACAATAGTGTCAATTCTGACACTATTCATTTATTTGAATTTAAATAAACAATATACAGAAGATATGTTCGAAATAAAAGATTTAATAGATTAATAACATGTCATATTTATATATAAAATTATTTGATCTCATTAAATAGTTCATATAATAATTATTTTAATATTTTGAAAACCATTTATTTGATATTTCTCATAATAAAATAATTTAAACATCATTATTATGTCACCTTTAATGATAATTATATAATCCCTAAAAATTATAAATAAATTCATATGATATATATAAATTAATTATATTTCAGGATACTACATACATCCGATGTTTAATGAAGTTTATCACTAAATTAAATTATTATACTTATATGATTTAAGAAAGTGACATGTTGTCACTTTCATTGGGTTTAATAATAATGAAATTATTTTCATGGAAAAAAGTCCATTAAATGAATCTCATCCGACCCTTAGGTGATATGGGAATACCTTTAGTCCTCCAATAGGATTTTGGTAGGTGTTAGGGAAATTTTATAATGTTATATTTAGCCTTAATTAGCTGATTTACCTTTAACAATGGTAAATAAAATTTACCGTAGTTACTATTTATAATGCCCAAAAATTTTAATTAGCCTATTAACATAATTTCGACCCACGGATTCCAAATATGGAATCAATTTTTTCAAAATTGAAAACACACAATTTCCAGTAATTAATTTAAAATTAATCTCGTTGATAAGAAAATGGGTTTTAGAAGTTAAAACATTGCCAAAGATTGAAATGGTTTTCCCTATGAATTCAATGTGAAATTAATGCTAATGAAATAAATTATATTATATGGTAAAAATATATTCTATTTATACTTTAAAACCATGAAATATTATAATTTAACTATATAAATTATTACAATGAAAAAAGTTGTTTTTAATTAAAATATAGTGTGTTATTACAATTCATTAAAATATGAAAGTTATCAGAAAAATATCAAAACATTATCCAATGTAAATTTTTATATAATTATTCAAATTTATAATTTTATTTTGTAATATTGAACTTATAAACATGTCAAAAACAAGATTTAATGTGGGTGCGCCATCAAAAGGCAGCAATACTGCATTTTTTGAAAAATACTTATTTTACCCAAAAAATTATTTTGTTCTCGTACCATGTTCTAGAAAATGTGTAAGATGAATAATAATGTTATAAAATTCAAAATTTAGTTAATACTATTCATAACGGATAGGTCTTGCTAATATGATAACCATATATCATTGTTTAGTAAAACCCGGTATTGCGTACAACACACGCTATCGAGGAAGGTCGCGATTGCGTGTAATGCAATCCAGGAAAGTGTTGCGTGTAGTGAAATATCCATTTGGTGTTGCGTATAACATAATTAAAATCTTATTTCATTTATACATTAAACAAAATCTATACATAATGTTGCATAGAATAATTTCTACAAAACAGACTTGAAATTGTGTGTAACACGAGCAAAGAATAGTGTTGCGTATACTGCAAGATAATACAGTGTTGCATATAGTGCAAGATAATCTTGGTGTAGCGTACGGTAGATGATATGAAAGAGATTAAAAAGAATATAACTTATAAAATATCGGGGTGTTACATTAACCCCCCCTTAAAATGAATTTCGTCCATGAAATTCGTCGGGGTTATAAATCGTTTACTATTCATAGAAACCCACATCGTAAATAAACAACACTAAAACTTCATTTTAAAAAGGGGAGTTAGAATCATAATGGAAACCCAAAGTACCTCAGCATTAGGTTTCCACATAGGACAACATAGGTGAAAATACGGATATAGAAGATAAATCTAACCATTAATTTTTGATGGAGAGTGGTAGAGAACATGGCTATGAAAAAGACAACAATCAAAAAGCCATAAATTTGTGATGATCTAAGGTACCATCGGATTAATCGGATATAAGGGCACTAGGAAAACATTTTTGGTTTTCAAGATCATTTCCCTAAAGTTGAAGAATTGTTGTATTAAAAGAAATACTTATTTGATTTTGGTACAATCTCACTATTGTTCATGCCTTGAACAATTTATACTTCATCTCTTAATGAAATGAAGGTGAATTTGTTATTCGTGAAGAGTTATCAGATCATGTGACAGAATGATAGGTCATTCCATCTGTCTCAAACAAAATGATAGAAAAAATTATTAAATATACATAAGTTTATCTATGGTGAGGTTAATCGTATATGATTCCATAAATGGACTTATAATTCTCCTTTCATAATTCTTGATAAAATAAAACTCGTTTCTACTAACCAGGGACTTCTTGTAGGCCAGTGGTATGCAATAAAGTCCTGTCGCACATCAGTTGTGGGTTCGATTTCCCACAACCTTGTCCGACGCGATGGGTTGTCGCCCGTCCTGCAGGTTGTCCTTTTTCTAAAACTACATTACTATAACATCCCATCAATAATATCGAAAAAAGTTCTATCCATAAACAATACTAACTTATGTACATCCTAATCCATTCCAATCTTTAGACTTATCTAAAATACTTTGGTCCAAGCTCATAGTATAAAGATATCAATTACAAGAAATGTTATCTACCAATAATGTGAATACAAGAATTTATCCCACATATATCATAAGATATATCTTGTTGGTTTCATTCCAAACACATGAATACCTTAGTCATATATTATCTTGAAACATAAATTACCATAGAACTGTAGTGAAAACATAAATACTGTAAAAAGGTAACTCTTACCACATACCAAAATCCCAAAAAAATCTATATAATCAAACCATAATATCACTTAGTCCTTATATCAGTCATGAGCTCATGAATACTATCAAACATATTAATTTCTCATTATCCCTTCATTATGCGCATATCATGTTCTTTTAAAAAATATTTGAATAACCTTTCTGGTTACCTGTACCATTCAACATACACTTTCAAAAAATTTATGAAAAACAATAGTGTAACAATCCTTAGATGAATCTTTATTCCATAGTACCATACATTATTATTGATAAACAAACAATCATTCCACTAGCTTCTTAAACCACTAGCTGAGTTTCATCATTTCTTTCATCTCATATTTCATTTGTAGTCTCTTCATCATCATCCACATAAATACTACTCATATGACCATGTTGATTCTCTTCATGAGATTTTACCTTAGGGAATTAGTTTGCATAATGCCCATACATTGCACATTTAAAACATCTAATCATTGTTGATGTCGTAGCAATACCATTAGCCTTGTCCATGGTGTTAACTGAACATTTTTCTTTGCACTTACTAGCTTTGTGTCCTTCTTTTCCAAACCCAAAGCATCTTCCAATTCCTTTGAAAAAATCACCCCGATGCCTCTTCCCACATGATTTACATGAGGGAAATTGAACTTTCTTTCCTCTATGATCATCATGAAACTCCATCATTCTCTTATTATCTGTGTCAGGAAACTTACCAAAGTTGAGATAATTGAACATATTATGAGATTAATGATTAGGAATCAGAATGATGTTTGGACTTCCAAATCCCGTTTCATTTGGTTTCTCAGGAATAATATCATTCCATTGTCCATCATATCCTCCATTATCGTGAATCTACCTGTTTCCTACCATTTTCTAAAACCCAAAAATAATAGTGTGAAAGAAAAAAATCATGCTAGGGAAAACAACATAGTACAGGGGGAGTACCCTCAATATCTAACATCTTAGGTTAAATTCTAAGATCGTTACCATATTTCTAGGACTATATCCTATACGTATACTTATCCTTAGGGACATCCCTAGACATACCTTAAAAATATCTCTAGGGATCTCACTAATGTTTTCGTATCCTAGTTTCCAAAGGTTGATTAATCCTTTCCTCTGATACCAACTATAGAGATCTGAAGATTGACATACATAGAAATTACATTACTTTTGTGGAATATTTAATACATAACGAAAATAGACACAGAAACACCGTAATAGTTTAGTGTCTTTGGAAACTTGGAAAATAATATTCTAATCATGGTGAAAGATCTTCAACATCTCCCATAATGATCTTCCTCTTTTGTTTTCTTACCTAAAACCTTTATTTAAATCCTGGGGAAATGAAAACATGTAAAGGGTTATCTCAAATTCTCAGTAAGGGTAAGAATGTATAAAATAAAACAAATCATATACATTTGATCTTAAAAACATGAACATTATGTTTAAACCTCAAAATCCTGAGCAATGACATAAAACATGGCAGTACATAAGGTATAGATCATAAAGAAACATTATTCATGATAAAATAGCATGGAAATAAAACATGTGATTATGGAAACCGTTAAGAACATGATATGATTTACATAGTAGCCAAGGCATTGCTTCCAAGACCATCTTAGTGGACAAAGTCCCTTTCTGTATAGAGTTCACTCCTCGTTCCAGTCATGTATTACTGAACCAGATTAACTTACAGTTCCATCCATGTCTATCTCATGAGATATAAATCTTTACCCAATGCGTTGGAGGGAGATATAGGTCCCACCCATCTAACAATTAAATCATTCTTACTTGTGACACAAAATAAACTTAAAACATTCATCATAACCCAAAAAATAAAATGGGTTTCATAAACATCATCCCATCATCACATAATCCATCTAAAAAAATGGTTATTTCATCATAAGAAAAGTGAAACCATGTAAATTATAGAGACATTATATTTGAAACACACACATATTAAATAATTTCATCTTATATGGAAAATTGTTTTGATAAAACACTTGAAATGAATTCTTGAGGGAAATATCCTTTCTTCTTCAAAATCATTTTCTTTTCACAAAATGTCAAGCAATTTTAAAAGAAAAGGATTTTGTTGAAAATAGTCATGAAATATTTTGGAATATGCTTCATGAAAATAAGGAATTATAAAAACATAAAAATCCATTCACGCCATATAAGTTAAAAATAAAAATATCCTCGTACTTTTGTCGGAAAATTCAAAAAGTACTTCTTATGGTAAACAAAAGAAAGATTCCTTCAATACGATGTGGTAAAAGTATGAAAAGGGTAAAAATTTCTTAGAAATACATGGAAGGAAAGTAAACATTTTTTGAAAACATTTTGAGAGAATATGGACATGGATAATAAACATAACCCCCAGTAAATACTTATGAGTAAACAATCTCAGATAAGAATGAGATTGGAATAATTGTCCCTTACCGTAGATCCGATATTCTTTTTATGGATCCGAACCTCCTGTATAATGATTTAAATAATGTTGTTGACTTATTACATAATCATATTAATTGTTATGATATCATATATTTTTCACTTATGACTTTATATTACCCGTTCTTTTGTAAATTCCATGTTAAAGCAGCGTTTTGGGTAAAATAATTTCATTTATTGTATGTGTTTCGACTTTGCGTTCTTGATATTATTACTTATATCCTGATTTACATAATTATATAATGTAAAAAATGATTTATATATAATATATATTCATCATATACACATATATATTATAGATCTATTAAAGGAATGAAATACACCGTTCATGGAGATGTTAGGCCGTATGTACACATGAACACTGTTTTTGTTTCCTTATTGAATTGAATGGAATTTAGTAGATGACATAAAAATATATATACATAAATCCAGTATCATTATTATGTCATATATTTCATAATTATTCATTATATATACTTTATAATCATTCATGAATGTTTAACATGGAGAATGAATCTCATCGTGTCGTGGAGACGGTAGTCCGTACGTACGCACGAGCGATGATATCATTCCCATGATCGTCGAATTGTGTTGAAGTGTATATATAATATTTTATAATCAATATCACTTTACAATAATCATATATAGTTTTATATTTACACCATTATACCCATCCATGTAATGTGGTGGTCAAAAACAGATTACACCACGGCATGGAGACGGTATTCTGTACGTAAGCACGCGCGATGATTTCATTTTCCGTAGGCTGGATAGATGGAGAAATAGGGTTGTTTAATACATATAAAAAAATATTAGTATATAATTGACACTGATTTTATTACGTCATAATGAAACAACTAAAGAAGAAGAAGTAGAAGAAGAAATAAAGTTGAAATAATCGGTAACGGACATTACCTCTTCTTTGAAGCGCCTCTTCGTAACCTCCTCTTTGGGCACAAAAGATGGTATTTTAAGAAGACCAGAACCTCAAGGATGTTTCTATGGAAGTGGAGAGGAGAAATTGGCAGGCGTTGTTTGAGCTTGAAGGCTCAATGTGGTGTGAGGAAGAGAGGGAGGAGGTTCCCTTTTATATGGGAGGAGAGGGGCACCTTTTGAAATATAAGAAATCTGAGTTTATATTAAATCCCAACCCACGTAAAAACATCAAAAATGACTCATATCAGAATATTAGATGATATAGGGCTTAAAGCTCATGAAAAAATAAAATTTAGACATGTGGGGAATTTATTTTAAACATTATCAACTTAATTTATCCTTATTTATCAATTTAATTTTATTTGTGGTAATAATATTTTAAATTTTAAATTATTATAAATAATTACATATGTGTTGTGAATTTTCCATAAATTTACACTTTATTACATTTTAGACCATATAAATTTTAATTTATAATTTTTAAATATTTTAGTGATTTTAAAACAATTTTATAATATGTTATTTTTATAAAATAACAATAGTGTCAATTTTGACACTATTCATTTATTTGAATTTAAATAAAAAATATACAGAATATATGTTCGAACTAAAAGATTTAATATATTAATAACATGTCATATTTATCTAGAAAATTAGTGGAGAACATTAAATAGTTCATATAATATTTATTTTAATATTTTTAAAACCATTTATTTGATATTTCTCTTAATAAAATAATTTCAACATTACTATTATGTCACCTTTAATGATAATTATTTAATACCAAAAAATTATAAATAAATTCATATGATGTAGATAAATTTACTATATTTCTGTAGACTACATATATCCGATGTTTAATGATGTTTATCACTAAATTAAAATTATTATACTTATTTGATTTAAGAAAGTGACATGTTGTCACTTTCATTGGGTTTAATAATAATTAAATTATTTTCATTTAAAAAAGTACATTAAATGATTCTAATCCGACCCTTATGTGATATGGGTCTATGTTTAGTCATCCAATATTATTTTGTCAGGTGTTAGGGTAATTCATATAATGTTATATTTACCCTTAATTACCCGATTTACCTTTAACTATGTTAAATAAAATTTACGGTAGTTACAATATATAATGCCCAAAAATAAAAAGTAGCCTATTAACATAATTTGAACCCACTAATTACAAATATGGAATACAATTTTTCAAAATTCAAAACACATAAGTTGTAGTAATTAATTTAAAATTAATCCCATTGTTAAGATAACCGGTTTTAGAAGTTAAAACATTGCCAAAGATTGAAATGGTTTTAACTATGAATTAAATGTGAAATTAATTCTAATGACATAAATCATATTAAATGGTAAAAATATATTATATTTATACTTTAAAACCATTCAATATTATAATTTATCTATATTAATAATTACGATAAAAAAAGTTTTTAATTAAAATATAGCGTGTTTTTTCTATTCATTAAAATTTGAAAGTTATCAGAAAAATATCAAAACTTTATCCTATGTAAATTTTTATATCCTGATTCAAAATTATAATTTTATTTTGTAAAATTGAACTTATAATCGTGTCAAAAACTAGATTTAATGTGGGTGTTCTATCAAAAGGTGGCAAAACTGCATTTTTAAAAAAATACTTATTTTACCCGAAAAATTTATTTTTTTCTCATACCATGTTCTAGAAAATGTGTAAGATGAATAATAATGTTATAAAATTCAAAATTTAGTTAATACTATTCATAACAGATAGGTCATGATAATATGATAACAATATATCATTGTTTAGTGAAACCCGGTATTGCATAAAACACACGCTATCGGGGAAGTTCGTGATTGCGTGTAATGAAGGCTAGGTCAGTGTTGCATGTATTTAAATATCCCTTTGGTTTTGAATATAACTTAATTCAAAACTTATTTCATTTATACATTAAACAAAATCTATACTTAATGTTGCGTAGAATAATTTCTACAAAATGAACTTGAAAATGTGTGTAACACGAGCCAAGAATAGTGTTGCGTATACTAATAGCTAATACAGTGTTGTGTATAGTGAAAGATAATCTTGGTTCAGCGTACAGTAGAAGATATTAAAGAGATTAAAAAGAATATATCTTATAAAATCTCGGGGGGTTACATTAAAACCCCCTTAAAATGAATTTTGTCCTCGAAATTTGTCGGGGTTATAAATGGTTTACTGTTCATAGAAACCCACATCATTAAAAAAGAATACTAAAACTTCATTTTAAAAAGGGAAGTTAGAATCATAATGGTCACCCAAAGTAAATCAGCACTGGGTTTCCACATAGGACAACATAGGTGAAAATATGGATACAGAAGAGAAATCTAACCATTAATTTTTGATGGAGAGTGGTAGAGAACGTGGCTATGAAAAAGCCAACAATCACAAAGCCATAATTTTTTTATGATCTAAGGTACCATCGAATTCATCGGATATAAGGGCACTAGGACAACAATTTTTGTTTTCAAGATCATTTCCCTAAAGTTGAAGAATTATTTAATTAAAAGAAATACTAAATTGATTTTGGTACAATCTCACTATTGTTCATGCCTTGACCAATTTATAATTCATCTCTTAAAGAAATTATGTTGAATTTGTTATTCGTGAAGAGTTAGAAGATCATGCGACAGAATGATAGGTCATTCCATATGTCTAAAACAATAGGATAACAAATGTTATTAAATATACATAAGTCTATCTATGGTGAGGTTAATCGTATATGATTCCAAAAATGGACTTATACTTCTTCTATCATACCGTTTAATAAAATAAAACTCGTTTATACTAACATGGGACTTCCATTAGGCCTGTGGTATGAAATAAAGGCATGTCGCTCTTCAGTTGTGGGATCGATTCCCACAGCCTTGTCCGACGCGATGGGCTGTCGCCTGTCCTACAGGTTGTATTTTTTATAAAACTACATTACTACAACATCCCATCAATAATATCGAAAAAAGTTCTATCCGTAAACAATAGTAATTTATGTCCAACATAATACATTCCAATCATTAGTCTTATCTAAAATACTTCGGTCCAAGCTCATACTATAAAGATAACAATTACTAGAATGATTATCTACCAAGAATGTGAATACAACCATTTATCCCACATATATCATAAGATATATCTTTTGGTTGCATTCCAAACACATGAATACCTTAGTCATATATTCTTTTGAAACAAAAATTACCATAGAAACTTAGTGAAAACATGAATACTGTCAAAAGGTAACTATTTCCACATACCGAAATCCCAAAAAAATCTATATAATCAAACCATAATATCACATATTTCTTATATCAGTCATGAGCTCATGAATACTATCGAACATATTATTTTCTCATTATCCCTTGATTATGCGCATATTATCTTCTTTCCAAAAATATCTAAATAAACTTTAATGGTTTCCAGTACCATTCCACATTAACTTTCAAATTCATTAGGAAAAAAAGTTTTGTAACAATCCTTAGATGATTCTTTATTCCATAGTACCATAAAATATTCTTGATAAACATACAATCATTCCACTAACTTCTTGAACCACTAGCTGAGCTTCATCATTTCTTTTATCTCATATTTCATTTGTAGTCTCTTCATCATCATCCACATAAATACTACTCATATGAACATGCTGATTCTATTCATGAGATTTTACCGTAGGACATTTGTTTGCAAAATTCCCATACATTCCACATTTAAAACATCTAATCATTGTGGATGTCGTAGCAATACCATTATCCTTGTCCATGGTGTTAACTGATCCTTTTCCTTTGCACTTACTAGCTTTGTTTCTTTCTTTTCCACACCCATAGCATCTTCGATTTCCTTTGAAACAATCTCCCCAATGCCTCTTCCCACATGATTTACATGAGGGAAATTGAACTTTATTTCCTCTATGATCATCATGAAACTCCATCATTCTCTTATTATCCGAGTCAGCAAACATACCAAAGTTGAGATAATTGATCATATTATGAGATTTCTGATTAGGCATCATATCGATGTTTGGACTTCCAAATCCCGTTTCATTTGGTTGCTCATTAAGAATGTCATTCCATTTTCCGTCATATCCTCCATTATCGTGAATCTTCCTGTTTCCATCCATTTTCTAAAACCCAAAAAGAATAGCGTGAGTGGAAAGAATCATGCTAGGTAAAACAACATAGTAAAGGGGTAGTACCCTCAATATCTAACAACTTAGGTTAAATTCTTATATCGTTACCATTGTTCTAGGACTATATCCTATACGTATACTTATCCTTAGGGACATCCCTAGAAATACATTAGAAATATCTATAGGGATCTCACTAATGTTTTCGCATCCTAGTTTCCAATGGTTGACTAAAAATTTCCTATGATACCAACTGTAGAGACCGGAAGCTTAACGTACATAGAAATTACATTACTTTTGCGGAATATTTAATACGTAATGAAAACACACACACAAGGACCGTAAAATTTTAGAGTCTTTGGAAACTCGGAAAATAATCTTCTAATCGTGCTGAAAGATCTTCAACATCTCCCATAAAGATCTTCCCCTTTTTTTCTTACATAAAACCTTTCATTAAATCCTGGGGAAAAGAAAATATATAAAGTGTGATCTGAAATGCTCAGTAAGGGTAAACATGGATAAAATAAAACAAATCATATATATTTGAACATAAAAACATGAAATAATATTTAAACATCAAAATCTTGAGCAATGACATAAAACATGGCAGTACATAATGCATAGATCATAAAGAAACAATAATCATGATAAAATAGAATGGGAATAAATCATGTGATTGTGGTAACCATTAAGCACATGATATTATTTACATAGTAGCCAAGGCATTGCTGCCAAGACCATTTTGTGGACAAAGTCCCTTTCTGAATCGAGTTCACTCCTCGTTCCAGTCATGTATTACTAAACCAGATTAACTTACCGTTCCAGCCATGTCAATCTCAAGAGATATAAATATTTACCCAATTCATTGGAGGGAGATATAGGTCCCACCCATCTCATAATGAAAACATTCTTACTTGTGCCACAAAATAAACTTAAAACATTCATCATGATCCAAAGAATAAAATAAGTTTCATAAACATCATCCCATCATCACATAATCCATATAAAACAAATGGTTATTTCATCATTATAAAAGTGAAACCATGTAAATCATAGAGAAATTATACTTGAAACATACACATATGAAATAATTTCATCGTATATGGAAAATGGTTTTGATAAAACACTTAATATGAATTCTTGAGGAAAATATCTTTTCTTCTTCAAAATCATTTTCATTTTACAAAATGTCATGCAATTTTAAAAGAAAATTATTTTGTTTTAAATAGTCATGAAATATTTTGGAGGAAGCTTTATTAAAATAAGCCTTTATAAAACCATAAAAATCCCTTCATGCCGTATAAGTAAAAAATATCAATCTCCTCGTACTTTTTTCAGAAAAGTAAAAAACTACATCGTATTGTAATCAAAAGAATGATTCCTTCCATACGATGTGGTAAAAGTAAGAAAATGGTCAAAATTTCTTAAACATACATGGAAGGAATGTAAAAATTTTATGAAATCATTTTGAGAGCATATGGAAATGCATAATAAACATAAACCCCGGTAAATACTTACGACTAAACAATCTCGTATAAGAATGAGATTGGAATAATTATCCCTTACCATAGGTCTGATATGCTTCGTATGGATCTCAACCACCTGTATAATGAGTTAAATAATTTCATTGACTTATTACATAATCATATTCATTGTTATTATATTATATATTTTTCACTTATGACTTTATATTACCCATTCTTTTGTAAATTCCATGTTAAAGCTGTGTTTTGGGTAAAATCATTTCATTTATCGTATGTGTTTCCACTTTTCGTTCTTGATATTATTACTTATATCATGATTTACATAATTCCCGAATTTAAAACATTAGTTATATATAATATATATTTATCATATACACATATATTTTATAGATCAATAAAAAGAATGAAATACACCGTTCATGGAGACGGTAGGTCGTACTTACGGATGAACGGTGTTTTCGTTTCCTTATTGAATTGAATGGAATTAAGTAGATGACATACACATATATATATACATAAATCCAGTATCATTATTATGTAATATATTTCATAATTATTCATTATATATACTTTATAATCATTCATGAATGGTTAACACGGAAAATGATTCTCATCGCGTCGTGGAGACGGTAGTCCGTACGTACGCACGAGCGATGATATCATTCCCATGATCGTGGAATTGTATTAAAGTGTATGTATAATATTTCATAATAAATATCAAATTACAATAATCTTATATATTTATCTATTTAAACCATTATTTCCATCCAAGTAAGGTGGTAGTCAAAAACAGATTACACCACGGCGTGGAGACGGTATTCCGTACATACGCATGCGTGGTGATTTTGTTTTCCGTAGGATGGATAGATGGTGAAATATGGTTATTTCATACTTATAATGAAATATCAGTATATGAGTGACACTGATTTCATTACTTCATAATGAAACAACTAAATAAGAATAAGTAGAATAAGAAATAAAGTTGAAAGAATCGGTAACGTACATTACCTCTTCTTTGAAGCGCCTCTTCTTAACCTCTACTTATGGCACTTAATATGGTCTTATAAGAAGACCAGAACCTCTAGGTTGTTTATATGGAAGTGGAGAAGTGAAATTTTCAGGGGATGTCCGAGCTTGAAGGCTCAATATGGTGTGAGGATGAGAGGGAGGAGGTTCCCTTTTATAAGGGAGGAGAGGGGCACCTTTGGAAATATAAGAAATATTAGTTTATATTAAATTCCAACCCCACTTAAAAATTTCCAAAATGACTCATATTCTAAGATTAGATTATATTGGGTTGTAATATAATCAACCAATAAAATTTAGACATGTTAGGAATTTATTTTAAACATTATCAACGTGATTTATCCTTATTTATCAATTTAATTTTATTTGTGGTAATAATATTCTAAATTTTAAATTATATTAAATAATTACATATGTGTTGTGAATTTACCCTTAATTTGAGAAATTATGACATTGTAGACCATATAAAATTAAATTTATAATTTTAACTATTTTTGTGATTTTTAAAAAAATTTATAAAATGTTATTTTTATAAAATAACAATTGTCTCAATTTTCACACTATTGATTTATTTGAAGTTAAATAAACAGTATACCAAAGATATGTTCGAAATAAAGATTTAATAGATTAATAACATGTCATATTTATCTATAGAATTAGTGGAGCACATTAAATATTCTATATAATATTTATTTTAATATATTAAAAACGATTTATTTGATATTTCTCTTAATAATATAATTTCAACATCACTATTATGTCACCTTTAATGATAATTATTTAATCGCTAAAAATTCTAAATAAATTCATATGATGTATATAAATATATTAGCTTTCTGGATACTATTTATATCCGAAGTTTCATGAAGTTTATCTCTAAATTAAAATTATTATACTTATATGATTTAAGAAAGTGACATGTTGTCACTTTCATTGGTTTTAATAATAATAAAATTATTTTCATGGAAAAAAGTACATTAAATGAATATAATCCAACCCTCAGGTGATATGGGTCTACTTTTAATCATCCAATAGGATTTTTTCAGGTGTTAGGCTAATTTAAGAATCTTATATTTACCCTTAATTACCTGATTTACCTTTAACTGTGGTAAAGAAAATTTACCGCACTTACTATTCATAATGACCAAAAATAAAAAGTAGCCTATTAACATAATTTGACCCTAATGATTCTAAATATGGAATCCATTTTTCATAATTCAAGACACATAAGATGTAGTAATTAATTTTAAATTAATCCATTTGTTAAGAATATTGTTTTTAGAAGTTAAAACATTGCCAAAGATTGAAATGGTTTTACCTATGAATTCAATGTGAAGTTAATGCTAATGACATACATCATATTAAATGGTAAAAATATATTATATTTATAATTTAAAACCATTCAATATTATAATTTAACTATACTAATAATTACTATCAAAATTTGTTTTTAATTAAAATATAGCGTGTTTTTTCTATTCATTAAAATATGAAAGTTATCAGAAAAATATCAAAAATTTATCCAATGTAAATTTTTATATCCTGATTCAAAATTATAATTTTATTTTGTAAAATTGAACTTATAAACATGTAAAAAACTAGATTTAATGTGGGTGGGCCATCAAAAGGAGGCAAAACTGCATTTTTTTAAAAATACTTATTTTACCCGAAAATTTTATTTTGTTCTCATACGATGTTGTAGAAAATGTGTAAAATGAAAAATAATGTTATAAAATTTAAAATTTAGTTAATATTATTCATAACGGATAGATTCTTGATAATATTATAACCATATATCATTGTTTAGTGAAACTCGGTATTGCGTACAATAGACGCTAACGAGGAAGGTCGTGATTGCGTGTAATGCAATCCAAGTCAGTGTTTCGTGTAGTGAAATATCCCTTTGGTGTTGCGTATAACATAACTCAAAACTTATTTCATTTATGAATTAAACAAAATCTATACTTAATGTTTCGTAGAATAATTTTTACAAAACGAACTTGAAATTGTGTGTAACACGAGCCAAGAGTAGTGCTGCGTAAACTGTAAGCTAATACGGTGTTGCGTATAGTGAAAGATAATCTTGGTGTAGCGTACAATAGAAGATATGAAAGAGATTAAAAAGAATATATCTTATAAAATCCCAGGGTGTTAAAATAAGGATTGATTTATGTAAGGATATATTCATCCCCTTATAAGGTAAATGATGATTATTCAATCACTGCATTAAAGATATCATTTATTTTTTCTAAAGTCACTTAAATGTATACCCTTATTGTGTAAGGGTATCTATGCATGTATGTAACTTTTACTCATAGTTTCATAATTGGTGCATAAGGGTATAGATGAGTTTTTTATGATAACTCATAATTCATAAGGGTTACATAAGGGAAACATAGTACCCTAACATAAAAAATATGAGATATATAAAGGTAAATCACTGTTACCCTTATAGTACTCTCACGATAGAAGAAAATAAAAAAAATTATTTCTCAAATTTCATCCTGCACAACGACCCTATAATGCATTTTATGAATTTTAATGGATCAAAACCACGTGAAATAATAAATTTATCTCCTATAAAGGCTTTAGTAAACTAATGGTGGATTTAATAATTTTCACATTAACTAATTTTATAAAAAATCGACGTGTTTATTAAATTCATGTTGTTTCATGCTTGAACCTGTACCCCATTTTCCTTCTTGAAAATTACATAATCCATTATTCCAATATTTTTTTTGTAATCTTGTGTTTCAGATGATTAGGGATACCATTTTTCTTGTCTAGCGAAACATTCTACGAAAAAAATGAGTTATTTATCTAGTTTTTAGGTATAGAACATCCTCGTCCACTCTCCACTATTATTGTCTGAGATAAACACCATGTAAGATTTGTACAAAATATTTTCATAGTAAATTTGTGAAGTTATTTTCAAAAAACATCTAAAAATAATAATGTTTATATAAAAAATAATAAACCATAATTGTTGAAAATTATAATATCTATCATTCTAATCTATCTTATATTATTCCGAAGAGAGAAAATTTTTATCATATGTAAAATTATATTTTTCTGAAAGGAAGAAACGGATAACACATGATTTGGATTAAAATGAAAATTTAAAATTTATACATGGCATAGTATTATCTATTATAAGAGGCACATTATTTCATTGGGAAATAAAATAATTAAATTAGTTCTTGGAATCCTTAGAGAAATATTTTATCCAATAAACATGTGGACATTTTAACAATAATTAATCTTTCGAAAACCTTGGTGTTCCAATTGAAAATATTTAGTTAGAATGTTCCTTACTATTAATGTCATTGTGTATGAAATTATCAGGACATGTTATTCATTGTTGTTATCCCATGATTTTTATGTGTTGAATTTCAGTTAGTGATTGACATTTTTATTTTACTGATCGGGAACATATGATTGTGTATAATATCCTGTGTATTGTTCTTTTTATTCCATGATGTAACATTATAAATGATTATTTCCCATGGTATTTCAAAGAATTTGGAATTTCTCTTCAGGTATTAGGATGTTAAATTCAAACAATTTCATTTAATCATTCCCTTAGAGGGGGTGTGTGGTAACATTGTTGTGGTGAAAACTTCTATAGGCTCTGAATCATTAGTATTATCGGTATTAATGTGTAACATTCAGTTTATGTTGGGAAAATATCAAAATCCTTAAGGATGGGTGTGGTAATTCCAGAAGAGAGATTTGAAGAGATAGAAAATTTAATAATATGATTCACTAAAAACAGCCATAAAGGTATGTGTGGCATTACATATTAAGGAGTGCATATAAGTTATTAGAGGAAAAAATAATAGGCCATGCAGTGTTATATAAATAACGACCTATCTTAGGGTGGATTGTGTGGTGTTACAGATAATGGACACCATTATGGTGGGGAATTTGATTTTCTATAGATAAGGTCCCACATCATGGTTTTATAATCCCGTACTCTAGTAACCTATAGTTGATGTATAGTTTATTAAATTATCGTAAGAAATCAAGGATCTCATCATGAAGGATTTATCAATTAATTATACATAATGAACTGGAAACAAAACATATTAGAAAATGATAATGGAAAACTTAAATCCATATCTTAAGAAAAATTCTAGCATCATTGATATTTTTTATAATTTCCTTACTCGTAACCTAGTGTAAGCAAAAAAATAATGGGTGTTCTCAGATGCTCAATAAGAGTTACACATTGATTAATGAATCGTGAGGAAATAAATAATTATTAATATTCCATGGAATGAATGTTATAATACACTACATTTAATCTATAACTTGAGCCTGAATGACATTCATGAATAATATCATTGTAGTAATCTCATGGAAAATAATTACTAATTTTTTTAATTAAGTAAATTAATAATGATGGTTTTAATTATGTTATACATCATTATACCTATACCATCATGTAAATGTGGAAATTTAGTTTAATTAATGGGTAGTTATACACCGAAAAATCATTTAATAAATTTGGATAATGAGTTCGTAAAATGAAGCATTTTAATGTATCGATGTTCAATAAAATTCCAAGACCCACAGATCACTATATTTTCAATTCATTACTCATATATTTAATGATGAATTTATTTCATTGTAAAAATACTTATCTACAAATATCAATATTGATTTTAGAAAAAAAAATTAGTATTTACCAAGAAAATCAAATATCCTTCATAGTAGAACACTATATATTGGAATGGTTAATGAATATGAAGTAATCCAATCTATAATACAATGAATATAGATACATAATAGAAATTTAACCACTAAATTTCAAAAGAATTTAAAAGTTTAAATAAAATTCTAATGAACAAAAACAAGTAATATATAAGTCATTATGTTCATTACATAATAATATTTGTATTAAAATAAAATCAAATACTTTAGAGAAATAAATAATGTGAAAAGAGAACATTAAATTAATATTAAATTAAATGTTTTGCTATTTAATACAATTAAAAACATATTTATTATTATAATGAAAATGAAATTGTTATCGAAGTTAGAAATATTTTAACGTGGTATACATTGAGAAGAAATATTCATTTTTTACTTGTTTTAAGGAATTTTGAAAATGAACCTTTCAAAAAACATTATAAATATTCCTTTAAAATAATTTTAATTTTTATGGGTAACATAAAATTTACTTGATAAATCATTTTGATAAATTAAATAGACTGTCTAATTTTATTTTGAAAAAATGGACTTGAAAGAAAAATTTAACCAATTAAAATGAGAAATATGTGAAAATTTTAATTTTAATATTTCATTGAAAGATTCTAGATCCAATGAAGGGGTTGATGGATGAAAATATGATATGTACATAAATATCATTACTATAATAAAACATTCGGAGTTTATGAACTATAAATTATATGATTATGTCGATATAGATGAGATAAATACCCAAAAGTTATATTGTAAAATAAATTATTACCAATTCTGTAAAAATAAAATTGAAAAAAATGTAATAATAATCATCAATAGAAAAATTAATCATCATGAATAAATATATAATTTTCTAAACACATCAAAGAGGTCATATGTAATCAGTATAAAAATAAATTGGTGCAGAATAACAAATATGTCTCACTAATGATGAAATTGAAACAAAACCCACTTACGTAAAAATAAATTGAAAAATTATTAATCACGAATAAATTAGTAATAATTCGAAAACATAAAATGGGTATGATATTTGCCTTTAATATTTAAATAAGATCATAATTCGAAATATGTCTCAATGGAGTAAAATTGAGAGGAAATCCCCTATAATGATCTTATCATTCAATTGAGAAGTATAAAAGGAAGTAATTAAGTGTAAAAAAGTGAAATCCACAATAATAAAAAGAAAAAAAATAAGATAATACAATTGGAGTTATTTCACACATTACCATCACATAACATAGTCATTGAAGGTGAAGTGTAACCTTATGAAAAGAAATTATTTAAAGAAAACTCTTATATCAAGTGTAATAGACCTCCTAACATCTTTTATACTACATTATTATAAATTTATAGTTATTAATATTTATGTTAGAACCACATATATATATATATATAGATATTTCTATAATATTATATATTATCCATTTATAACATCATAGCACTGGTTTGCTTATATGTTTATATTACAATTTATGTTTTTGGTGTTAACGATGTCCTTTTTAGGTATGTTTTGATTCAGAAGTTATGGTCCTTGTATATTGAAAATTCTTATAACAATTATATAATTTTGATAATTCAATAAAAATAATATATTTTTAATGTTGAAATATTTATTTTCATCCATATGAAATGGATAACAAAAATTAATCGCATCCCTTCATGGGGATGATAGGTTGAACATTTTCACAAGAAATGATATCATTTAATATGGATGGAAGAATAAACTTATAAATGATAGATTTTATTTATATTAAAATAATTATGTAATTAGTTTCATATATATCCAGAATTTCTTTCTTTATAACTATCCATGTAATATTTTATAGAAATTTTTTTTACACCACTACACGGAGTCAACAAGGCGTACATATGCATGAGAAATGTTTTCACTATATATTGTGTTGAAAAGTGGTGTAAAATTATTCTCATATAAAAATAATATATTAAAGATTGATTAATTTTGGGTAATTATTTGTAAATCGATACCATAAAAATGGAGGATGGATAAGAAGATATAAAAATGAATGGTTTTGGTTAAGATTTGGTCATCTTAATTGGAAACCCACTTTTTTCTTACACCGTAAGCAAGGAAGTGATTTTCAATTGGAAATAACATAACTTTATGATTTTAGTAATGATGTTGTTATTGTATAATGGTTGATAGGAGAAGATTTTACCTTTTATAGGTGATGAGAGGATCCCTTTTTGGAATATAACAGAATATAATTATATAATATGTGTATAACACATGTAAAATTATTCCAAAATAACCTGGATTCTATAAGAATGGGTATTATTATAATATAATAATCTAAATTTTTTCAAAATATTTTAGATATCATTTTAAACTATATCTTTTGGTTTAACACTTGGTTAAAATAATATACTTCAATCAAAGTAATTACTTTTTCAATATTTGATGGATAAAATTTTACATCTAAACAAAAAATTCGATAATATATGGAAATTATAAGACATTTTGGATAAAATATTTTACACCTTGTATTAGTATAATTTTTTTATGATTTTTAAATAATTAAATAATATATTATTTTAATAAAAATTCATTAACGTTTTTACATGATTCAATTACTTTTATATTAAAGACATAATGTCATAGATTGAATTCAAATATAATCAACTAACACATAGATATTATGATATATTAATCTATATTTTTTTGGATTAAAATAATTCACAAAAATATATTTAAATATTTTTAAGATCATTTATTTCTTTTTTAGTATTTTAAAATATACCATGTCGGCGGTGTGTAGTCATTTAAGTTAATTATTCAGTTACTACAAATTAATGATAAATTACCACATAATAACTAATTAAATATATTTTCAAATAAGATTTTAAAATCGAACATAAAATCTTTCTATAATTATGAAAAACTACTATAGATATTAAGGTTATGATATGGACAATTTGTTTTTATTAATTACTCAATATAATATAAAGGTTAATACCAAAGAGAAGCGGTACTATGTGGACCTATTTTAAATATAAGGACAAAAATATTTGGAATTTAATTATCTAGTGGGATAATATCATTTCATATAGAAATGATAAAGACATAGAAAATATTTTAACCCTATTGAATATGTTTTATACTTATGGAAATGATAAATTTTTATGAAGGTTACAATTCATAATTACCAAAAGTAAAAGAGGCCCATTAAAAAACATTAAGCCTACTAATTGGAAATATTAAATTTATTCAACAAGATTAAATAAATATTTATCAAAAAAATAAATTTTAATATAAAATGTTTATTAAAAGTAAATGATTTATTTTATAATATACTTTGAAGCAAACAATGTAATTACGTCAAAATTATAAAAAATTATTATTCAACTAGAATTGATATTTTTATTATAAATAAAATGAATATTAATATAAATTATTCACCAAATATAAATTATTACAAGACTTTTATTTTACTTTATTTAATGAATAGAAATGATAGTACTTAAAAAATTGTATGTTTTTCTATTTATTAAAAAAATAAATTATTTTGCAAAAATCACAAAAAATTTACAGTAAGTTAAATTTTATATGATGATATAATAAATTCATTTCATTTTAAGACACATAATTTCTAAAATTTTCTTAATGTAATTTAATTTATTCAAAAATAATTCAATCAAAAATAATTTGGATGAAAATTCATTTTTGGAGCATTATTTGACTTCATTATCAAATGGGTTCTTATTTCATAATAATTAATCAATAATATCATTTTGAATATGAACATTATAAATTTAATTAATAATGAGTATACTCATATTGATACTCTCTAATTAACTAATATATTATATTATTCATATTTAGAAAATAATAATTTATTATAGTATAGGAAAATTTTAACAATCCTCGTTGATGTGTGTTAAGAATGATTTCAATGATAATTTTATTTTAATTAGTTTGTTAGGATTTCACATTTTACAATAGATAAATAAATTACACACTCTAGGTTTTACCTTAGTCATCAAAGGATCAATATTTAAAACTACCTCTATTGAAAACCCACATCACATAGAGGGATAATAAAATTTCTTTTGATTTGGGAGGTTGAAAACACCAAGGATACATAAAATAAGACATAATATGATTCCCATAAAAGTAGATCATTAGTGAGAAGTTAATATTTGTATATGATGGAAAAAATAGAATCTACACACAAATATATAGTGATTAATAAAATGTTAACGAGAATGTTAACAAACAAAAAACATTAATTTGGGTGGGGGAAAGACCATCTATTCATTAACAATTTGGGTAAGGATAAATTTTTTATTTCAATATGACCATCCTATTGTTGTGGAAATAATTTATCATCTAGAATTATAATTGGTGTAAATATACTTATGTTATAATTTTAATTTTATCCTTTAATAAATGTCAACCACAATATCATCTCATTTCGAAAACAATAAATATTTGCGATGATTTTTTGTACATCATGAAAAAAAATCTACTTCTTATAGATCGTATAGACCACACAATAAAATTATGCTACTCCCAATAAATTTAAAAAAACTAATTTTTTTATCACAATGTATGATAATACCTAAAATTAAAATGCCGCATATTAATCTTCAAAATTCATTAATAAAAGAAATGGATTACTTATATCATTTTATAACGAAATAACCTCATATCGAAAATAACCACAATAACATCAATATGAAAGAGAAATTTTGCATAAAATTTTATCTCATAAACTTCCATTTACACCACATGAATAATAATGAAGTTACTCCGAAATTATCTATTTTGTTAACCCTAATGGGTATATATGCCTCACAAGAATAAAATGCCTTCTGAAAAAATATTTATCAACCAAACATCTTAAAAAACTAAAAATATTTTATCCTATAAAATGTTTCCAAAAATAAAATTTATATTTACCAATTATTTAATTAATGTTAAAAACAATTTTATACTTTCTAGGACATCATGTAGGTTATTGGTATGTGTTTTGATTTTTTTCCTTTTGGTTTTTAGTTAAATACTTAAAACCTTTTCCAATGTGATAGGTTGTCTCCTAATTTTTTGTGTGTCATTTTTCTAAAACAATATTAATAAAATCCCTATAATGATCCCATAAATATGATGAAAATCTTGATAAATTAAAATAATAATCAAATCAATTTTAACCCCTTAGGTTTATATATAGCTTATATTTCAAAAAAAATCAAATCATGATAATTTATGAGTACTTACTGAAAATTAATGATCATATTAACCATAATGGTTAAAAAACATTAATCTTTTTTCGAAAAAGTTTAAATGAATTATTCTTATAATTCCCTTCATAATAAAACATATAATAAACCTATGGAATTTGTATCCACAATTGTCTATTTAATTATGTTAAACTCCAATCCAATGAAATGTAAAAATGGGTATCAATGTATTTTAATGATAGAATGAACCATTGAATTATCATCCCTTGAGAAAATACGATTATCCCATATCAAAATGAAATATCACATGATTCCATTGGTTCTATTGTCCAATTCATTATTATGGTTCACAATGGAAATGTTAATTAACCTAGGAATGTCCCCTAAGAGTGTAAAACCTAGAATATAGTAACGGATCATTTAAAGTGATATATAATGATGGAAGATATATACTCATTGAAATAATTTTAGGGATATAATCCTTATATGAATCTTGGATAAGTGCACATTTAATTTTTTATCGAAACATAGACTGATTTTAATGAAAATTAGATAATCTATACCAAAAAAATTATGATTTTTTCCTAAATTAAGATTAATTGTAAAACCAATTTATAGGGTTATGTTAATTAATTTATGATTCTATATATCAATTTACAAAAGTTACATAGAATCTTCCACTGATACCAACAATAAAAACCAAAAATTTAGTGTCCTATAGTCACTGTCTACATTATTACAGCATCAAAATATACCAGATATCTCATCCTGGATGAATGATTAGTATAGTAGTCATAAAAATAGTAAATATATAAATGATTCCCATATTACATTGTAAATATGATATCAAATGAATTAGAAACATTCTATAATCCTTCATTTTATTCATAATATCCCTATCTAAATCCAAGGGGAAGGAAAATAAATAAATTTGGAGTTAAGATGCTCAGTATGGGTTATGAATAGAAGATTATATTATGATTAAATATTGAATAATAAATATGGAGACAATAAAAAATTATAATATAAGCAATTTAATCAATATAAGGTTTATAAAATCCATCCCATGATAATATCAGTGTAGCAATATAATTTACAATGATAACAAAAATATCATCAAGTTATAGTATTAATTTGGTATATCATTATCTCAAATATCATGATATCTTTATAATTATGGAACTGTGGTAAGACAGTTTAATCAATGAGTAGGTATACACCAATTTTTTTTTTAAAATTTCGCATTTATTTTTCTCATATAAAATATTGATTAATTAAGTGGATACATAATTTTGATCCCCACCCATCACTAAATTTTTAATTAATTATTTATATATTGAATGAAAAATTTAATTCATGATAATATTACTTTCTAATATATATCAATATTAGGTTAAATTTTTGAAACACTGTTATTTACCCAATCAATCAAAAAAATGAGAAAGTAAAACATTATATGTAGAAATTGTTCTTATTTAGGAAAAATCATATCCATGATAAAAAGAATATGAATATATTAGATAAATGTAATCTACAATGTTCACAAGATAAATAATGTTTCCAAATAAATTTAATGACCACAAACATAATAAGAAATAAATGAAAACCAATTAAATTCATTATATATCTCTAATTTGAAATAATTTCTTTTCCTTTTTAAGAATAAAAACAAGAATATAAATATTGAAATAATATGAAATTAACTTTTTTTTCATTTTAAAACCATTGAAAACCTTTAGAAGAACTAAAAGTTCAAAAAACTATTATGGGGTCTAGAAAATGCATTAACACCATATATGTTAAAAAATTTCTTTTTATTTTTTATAAAGATATCTGGTAATCAGCCTTTATAATAACCAAAATTGTTTCCCTTTAAAACATGAAAATATTGACGTACAGAATAAAATTTCGTTGATAAATTAATTGAATAAAGAAGGTTTTTTTAATTTTTATATGAAAAATATGGTGATGGAAAAAATATACTTGATTATAATGGGAAATAAGATTGGAACTTATTTTAAATAGTTCTTCACATGATTAAGGCTATAAATTATTGAATCATTGGAAGAAAAAATTAAAAAAATCCTTAAATATATATAGTATAGAAAAATAGATTTTTCATATGATGGAAAAATTATATGACCCCTTTAATGAATGTGAGTATAATGCACAAAAATGAAATCATAAATAAATTCATACCTCCCTTATATATTTAATATTACATTACTTTGAAATAATATAATATAATTAAAAATATATCATCATGTATATATGGATATTCATGAATAATATTTTACTGTGTATTAAGTAGAAAATAGAAAAATTACATGATGCACATCTCAAAATATGTCTAAATGAAATGGAAATTGAGATAAATTAACATAGAGTAAACTAAAATATAAAATTAAAAATCCGTAAATAATAGATATTCATTTAAAATAATTTAAATATTATGTGTATACAATGAATACGTATAAATAAGTTCATAACACAAAAATCTATTTATCGAGTGTAAATTGATTAAAATTCCCATACAAGGATAATATAATAGTATTGAGAATTAATAAACGAAGTTATAATGTATAAAAAATTAAAATACAATAAAATTTGAAATGTAGAATAATATAGTAAATGTTTATTCCATCCATAATCATGGAAAAACATAGTAAATGAAGTAGAAGTCCAGCCCAATGAAAATAAATTATGTCACAAAACCCCTTACCTGATGTTTGAATTTTCTTATAAGTGATTTTAACATATTGTATAATAATTTTATAGTTATTATAATATAATACAGGGAAATTACACATAACTATAATATCCTATATGATACATTTATAATATCTTATGACTCTTTAATTAACTATATTCTATTAATATAATTATTTCAGGTATTAACTACATACTTTTCTTGTATGTCTTATTTCAGATATTATTGTCCTTATATTATTACAATAGTTATATGATTTAAAAATATCATTATTTACATAAAGATAGTATATATAAATTACATACTTATTTTAAACCGTAAATGTGAAATTGACCAGAAAAATTAATCACATCGCTTCATGAAGATGGTAGGTTGTATGTTTACAAAAGCGATGTTATCAATTATTAATGAATAGAATAATAAAAATTAACTTGATATATTATATTTATTGGTCAGAAATTCATTCATAAATTACAATTATATTTATTATTTCTATCAATAAAACAATCAATGTAAAATTTAATGAAAAAATTACCCTATTATGCAATGATGATATGTCATACGTTCGCATGAGCTATGTTTTCTCTTTATGTATAATGGAAAAGATGTGTGAAATTGTTTTACCATTATCATAATAAAACATTATTGGATTTCTTATTATAATTTATTATTTTAAATTGAATATAATAGATTTTGTGGGTGTATGAGAAGAGATAAAATTAAAATCAACCAGTTTAGATTTGTACATCTCCCTTGAGAAGCATATTTTGGATTACAGAATATGACATGAAATAATTTTATTTTTGAATAAAAAATTTAATACATGGAGAAATAATATTGAAAGGTATAATTTGTTAGTGTTGGTTGATTTAAAATGCTCATAAGATATGAGAAAGAGAGGAGAAGAGATTCCCTTCTCTATGTTAGTAGAGGGATTCTCTTGGAAAATCATGAAATAATACGATATAATTTTTTTATAACTCATTTAAAATTGCTAAAAAATGAAATTGAATCAAATATAATATATGTATGACTCTTATATAATTATCCAATGAATTTTTTTACTATTTTTGATATCATTCAAAACATTATATTTTTGTTTAACACCACGGTTATCCAGTTGTAACATTAATTGAGGTATGGAATATTTGAACACTAAAGGTTTATAATTTTGCGTATAAAGTGAAAATTCTATCACATATATCGATGGATTGAAATTTAAGTCACATATTATCCACCTTATCATAGATCATGATTAAAATTATTTTGATATTTTTTAATAAAATAACATTTTAATAAAATAACAATAATTTTGTTTTTGATCCTATTATTTGTTGTCATCAATGAAATAATGGAGTTATAATATAATCCATGAAAATATAAATCATATTTGGTTTCATGGAAGGTGATTATTCACCAAAATATTATTTCTAACAGTATTCCTAAAATCATTTATTTTATTATTCAATTTATTTTATAAATATTTTGTTGATGTTGTATGCAGATTTAAGTTAATTATCGAATTAATAGAAATTAAAAAATATGGAATGAAAAATATAAACAATTTTCAAAATATAAATTTATAATTGATGTAATCTTATTTTTTCTTATTGAAACAATATTATACATATTAAATTCGGTATGGTGACTTTTTTCATTAATTATTTTCAAAAAAATATGAAGGTAAATGTAACATCCCAGGTAAATAAAAATTAATTCAATTTAATATTTTTGAATTAAATATTTATTTTACTTCAACGGGTATTCTATGTTCAATTGAATACCCGACACACAAAATTGGGTTTCTACAAAATCACATGTAGGACACAAGGCTAAGTCATTCTAACAAATGATTATATAATATTATTTTAAATTATAATTAACGTCTAGCCGTTGTATTGGTGAGAATAAATAAAAATAACTTCAATATGAATATACATGTTTCTAAAATGTTGTTACATTTATCTATTAAATGTTATAGGATAAAAATGTGAATGAATCTAAATTTAAGAATAAATACTCAAATATTCATTAAAAGATCGATTTATCACCTTTTAAGGTAGAACCCGCTTTAAATCTAGTTTTGGTCACATTTATATGTTCTATTTGGGAAAATAATATGCTTCTTTAGAATCGATGCATCAAAATTTACATTAGTTAAATTTTTGGTATTTTTCTAATTAAATTCATTTTTTAATTGAGTAGTGAAAAATAATGAATCATAATTCAATTCTACCTTTTAATCTATTTAATTTATATGGTAATATTATATTTTTTATAGGTTTTAATGTATAATTTTTTTATATTTTAACCAATTAAACCAATTTTGGTCATTGGACGTAAATTCACTTTGAAATTGGACATAAAAAAATGTGAATATTTTGATATTATTTCATAAAAACATGTTTTTTGTTTTGACCAACGGGAATTTATTTTAAATTAATTTATGCCACTTATTTAATTTTAATTTGGAAAAATGGATTCCAGTTTGGGAATCATGAGGTCCAAATTGTGTAAATATATATCTTTTATTTTTAGACATTACGGATATTTATTTGAGTAAATATTTTATTTACCGTGGTTAGAAAGTAAATCTAGTAAATAAGAGTATCATATTATTATAATAATAATATTAAATTACCCTAACATGTGTCCTAATATTATTGTTTGATACATGTCTGACTATGTTAATCCTTAAGTCTATTTTGGGACCCCATAGACACACATAAGTGTGATAATGGCACATTATATTAATTAATTTAATGTAATGAAAAAAATGACCGAAATATATATCCTTTAGTAAATAAATTTTTTTCAGGGGGTTATTTAAATTATATAATTTAAATATTCATTTTAAACCATAAGATATTTACTAGATCATGGAATTTGTTTTATTATTTTTATAAATCAAATAAAAAATTATTTATCATAGTATAATGATGTAGCGTTTTCCTCATTAAAAAATGATTTAAATATATAAGATTGTAAAAATTAAAAAAATACCCAAAACCTATCCATTTCATACTGGATGATTTTTTTATTACACAATTCATCTTATCTTCTACATTAAATTGTTTTGGACCTTTAGAAAAAGAAAATCATAGTATCATAATATAATATTTTCAAACTTTCCTAAAAAGCCCCTCCCCCCTATAAACATCCCTCACCTATAACCCATTAGTCAAAACTCTCAAGACCTTTGTCTAGTCTAACATCTACCCAATTAATCTCCCTAAATAATTATCTTCCTCATAGAAGCCTTACCATTGGAATAAGGCACATCATGAAATCCTTTTGGTTCAATCCAAAGGGAGTTAGTTGATTAAAAAGTAATGTCTTCTCTTATGTTCTTTTCTTTTATATTAACTCTCCGACCCCCTAATCTCATATTATTGATTTAATTTATAAAAAACCCTGTATAATAAATATAATAGGTTGTTTTTATGAGAAGGATTTGAACTAAAATTACAGACACCTCCATCTAGGGGGTAAAGAAAATACTCTTTATATGGACTGCGAACTAGTGGCTCACGAAACGATGATTGTTCAAACATCATCTACCACCTATTACGGTGGGGATTAAGATGCCACTGTATTTATATGTGATATATATTATATTTATATTGTCTGTATGCTATTTTATTTTCCATTTATATCACGCCATTATTGATTTCATAATGGGTATATTCGTTGATTTCATTTGAGGATCTGCGGACTATCGAACCCTCAAAGTGATATGACTCGTTCATGCCATATGTGGGACTTATAAACAATGGTGTTACTTAAATTATATATGATATTTTACTGTAATTATAATATACCTATGTATCATTATATCTTCATTCTATTAAATATGAAATATATATGAAAGTAGCATTAATGCGTACGTATGGCTTACCCTATTCATGAATAGTGCATTTCATTTATTTTATCCAAATGTTTTGTACTATTATCAATAAATATATATTCTAGATATATATGACATATATGATATCTAAATAATGAATATCATTATGGAGATAATGTACTTTTGACCATATGAACATAATGTAATTATAAGATGTTAATTTTTGACTCAAGTACGAAATATCGATAAAACGTCAATTATTAAACTAAATGATTACATAATGTTGATAAAATTGTAATAAGTAAACTAAAAGAAATAATAAACTTGAGAAATTTTCTTAATTAAATTAAAAATAACTTTTGTTTATTATTCCGGAGATTAAATAAAAAACGAGTCATGTCGGACAAGAGGTAAGGGACATTATCCCAATCTCCTTTCATTCATGCATATTTTTTTTATACATGACTTTCATTTATACAATGTATAAAACCCATTGATTTTTCATTTCATTAAAAAGAAATATTTTATATGTGATGTTTTACTAAACGACAAAAAAGAATGTTTCTTATTAATATAAATAGTGGCAATGACCTTTTCCACCGCCACGAGTTTTATTTGATCTTTGGCTTACATAATAAGACCTAATGTTTTTAAATGGAAAATAAAAACATATTCTGTTTTATGTATATTGGTATTGAAAATGACTTTGATAATGTATTTGTTATGTCCATATATTTAAATTATATATTGTGATTGAAATGTTGATATATTTTTTATCCTCTACGTTTGTTTCATGTGTTATGAATATGTTATGGTACTTTGGAATTGTTTACATATACAGGTGGTTCTCTAATAAACCAATGGTGGCTGAGCCCGAGATAACTCTCCCATGCATTGGGTAACATGATGGAGGTAAACGTGATTGTTTCTCCAAAGGGATTTAGGGAATATACTGTGATGGGTATTCCAAATGTAAATCCCTACGTAGCTATGAAAGCTACCATGTATATATGTTATGGATTCCATAAGTCACCTTTATGATTTTTGAATACTATGTGTTATTCAAAAATATTATGATTTCATGAGGTATGTTAAAGAGCTTGTGTAACATATGTATTGATGAACTGATTTTTTCTTTCTTTGTTTTATTACCTATATTGAGCTTTTTTATATTCATCCCATGTTTCGAAATGTTTTTCACTGGAATTAAAGATGAATATGGTCAAGTATAGGGTAATTGAAAAATCTTGCTGTCTAAATCATGGAACTAGACAAGGAATTATTATCAAGTGTTTTTTATTTTTATGAAAAAAAATAAAACTGAGTTGAAGAATCTAATTTGTAATTTTTGAGATGTAATATAATATTTTTTTCCTAATTCTAAAAAACCCTAAACATGAAAATATCCTCAATGTGAATTATTCATTTAATTCCTGATTCTGTAATATCTTGAGGTTGGGTCCTTATAGTTTGTATTAGAGGTCTGTTTAGACAACATTAGGAGTTAGAATTTTTTAAAATTAATGTACATAAATAAATTTATGGTAACATTGAAATGATATATCATTTTCATATTAATATGTTGCATCACCCATGATATTTTTGTGTTCACAATGGTTTTCCATAGAGGAAACATGGCAGTTATGATGGGACGACCTCAGGAGGAAGATAGCCTTCCAAATCAGCAACCTGAGATGGCTGGAATCAGAACTGAATTTTTTTCAGTGATGGAACAATTTAATAAGACTATAAATTTTGTTTTTATCATTGAACAAGATCATCCAAATCAAATATAGAGGAAAATTTCAGCAGTGGATAATTTCATGAAGCATCATCCTCCATCATTTAGGGGATCATCAGAACCCATGCTAGCAGAAAGGGGGATTAAAGCACTGGAGAAGATGTTTGATTTCATGGGGTTTTCAAAACATCAAAAAGGTTATTCTTTCTATTTACAATTTTTAAGGTGAAGCCGATCAGGGGTGGTCGATATAGAAAAATATCAGGGATAGTGAAGAGATTGATTCTCTTTATGGGGAAGAATTCAAAGTTATGTTTATTGATAAATATTTTCCTAAGGTTGTTATTCATTGGATGGAAAAACAATTACTGTAATTGAGGAAAAAGGATGACTCATTGGTTACTTATGAATAATAAATTCACTCGACTGGAAAGGTATACTCCAAATTCCATAAGAGATTTTGATCGTAAAATCAACAGTTTTTACCTATTATTAAAGCCAATGTTTCAATGTTCATTATCTTCTCGTGAGTACAGAAGTTATGAAAAACATGTTCTATGTGTGGAGAAGTTGGAAATTGATTTTGTCGATGAACATATGTTATTTGAAAAACAATATAAAAATGGTTGATGTGGCAGATGGAAGGAATGAACTTTTCAAAAATGATTGTTGGTATGAAACATACGTTTATAGTTTGTGAAAATTGTGGTAAAAACCATGCGGGGGAATGTTTTTTAAATTCTGGTAAGTTTTACTAATGTGGTCAAATGGATAATAAGGGTCATAATTGCACCGAAAAATACTATGTTAAGGGTAAGAAAAAATATTATTTACTGTCAGTAAAATGTTTTATGTGAAATGAAATGGGTCCTTATGAAATTTTGTTTCCAAAGAAGAACTCAACTAATGGAAATCAGCATTACTACACGTATAAAAGGGTGTTGAAATCATTTGCAACTGCTTCAGAAGATGTTGGGCCATGAAATAATGTAGTATTAGGTACACCATTTGTTTGTTCAGATTATGCCAATGTATTGTTTGATTCAAGGTATACACATTTATTCATTTATGAGATATTTTCTAGTATATTTGGAATTCCTTCTCATGATATGAATCCTGAACATATTGTAAAAACCTCGAGGGGAAATGTTGTGAAAAAAAAAAGAAATTATAAGAACATTCATGACCTTGTGTGTGGAAAGAATCAACCAGAAAACATTATTATTTTTGCTCTAATGATATTTTGAGTATGCATTGGATTTTTGTTTATCCTGTTAGGATTGAATAGAGAGATAAAGTGGTTTCCTTTTAGAAATAATTTTAGTTTGTGTACAAGAATAAACCTTTACTTTTGATAACATATAAAGAAGGTGAGAAACTATTAAATGATGGAAATGAATGTTACCTTGAACTAATTGTTGAAAATAATGGAATTGTTTAGATTAATGTTGTGCCAGTGGTAAATGAGTACCTTGATGTTTTTATTAATGAGTTTCATGGTATTATAACTAATCGGGAAGTTGAATTTACTATTGACTTAGTTACTCATGCTAATCCAATTTCAATACCCCCTTATCAAATAACTCAAATTAATATTTTAGAGTTTAATAAGAAATTGCAGGAGTTATTAGATAATGTTTTCATTTTACCTAGCACATCCCAATAGGGTGCTCCTATAATTTTTGTTATAAAGAATAATGGTTCAATGATACTTTTCATTGATTATAGAGCATTGAATAAAATCATTGTTATGAACATGTATCCTTTTTCTCATATCGATGATTTGTTTGATAAACTCTAGGGAGATCAATAATTTTGGAAGATTGATATGAGGTAGGGGTACCATCAGTTGAAAGTAAAGGAATAAATAATTCTAATTACCTCGTTTCCAACTATATATGGCCAATTAGAATTTTTAGTTATGCATTTTGGGTTAACCAATGCACCAGGAATATTCATGTATCATATTAATAGAATTTTCTGTGAGTTCATGTAAAAGTTTACAGTTCTGTTAAATGATAATATTTTGGTTTATTCCAAATTTAAAGAGGAACATGAATGTCATCTAAGGGCTATCTGTAAAACCTTAAAAGAAAATAAACTGTATGGTAAATTATGAATGTGTGTGTTTTGGTTAAAAAAAATATAGTTCCTTGGTCACATTGTTTAAAAAAATGAAATAATTGTTGATCTTCATAAAACAAAAGATGTTAAATAATGTCCAAGACCTACTAATATCATAGAGATTCGTAGTTTTATGGATTTTCCAGGTTATTACATGATTCTTGTTGAAACTTTTTCATGGTTATCTAGCCCACTAACAATGATAACTAGAAAAGGTGTTATGTTTATCTAGACAAATGTATGTGATGATTGTTTTTAGAAATTGAAAATAAGATTGGTGAGTGATCCTATTTTGGAAAAACCTTACAAAAATGGTGAGTTTTTTATCTACAGTAATGCTTAGTAGAATGGACTTGGTTGTATCCTTATTCAGAATGATTAGGTAATTGCATATGCTTCACTTTAGTTGAAACCTCATGGGTCAAAATACCCTACACATGATTTGGAATTACCTACTATAGTTTTTTATTTAAAAAATTGGAGGCATCATTTTTTTGGAGTAATGTCTGAAATATATACTCATCACAAATATTTGAAGTATATATTCACTCATAAAGAATTGAATATGAGACATATGAGATGGTAAGAATTAATCAAATATTATGATTTCACAATTCAATACCATCCAGAAATGGAAAATACAGTGGCCGAAGCATTGAGACAAAAATTTAATTCAACATTAACCCTGTTAAATTTGGAAAAATTATCCTTTGATTAATGATTTGATGTAATTTGGCATAGAAGTGGTCTGTGTAGGAAATTTAATTGTTTTTTTGAGGTTTCAGTGAAATCATCCTTATCAGCCATAATTAAGCAAGCACAGAAGGAAGACAATGAGTAGCACAAAAATGTTGAGTTGGTTCAAAAGGGTATGTTTCTTTATTTTAACATTGATAATGATTGTATTTTGAGAATTGGAAAGATATTATGTGTGCCTTGTGATTCATTGTTTAAGAATGTTTTGTTTTGTGAAACTCATTTTTCTCCATTTTTAGTTCATCCTGGAAGTACTAAGGAGTATAGAGATAATCGAGAGTATTACTGGTGGGATGGAATGAACATAGATATTTCTGACATTACTTTGAAGATTATGACTTTTAAATTGGTTAAAGCATAGAAAAAGTTACTGAAAGGGATTAATTAGTCTTTACCATTTCCAGAGTGGAAATGGGAATATATATCGATGGACTTCATTGTGATATTACCAAAGTCATCTCGAGGTAATAATGCAATCTGTTTTATTATTGATCGATTGAATAAATCTTATCATTTCCATCCTGTTCCAGATACATTGTCTCTATATCAACTTTCTCTATTTTTTGGTTAAATATATAGTCGACTTTAATGGAGTACCCTTATCCATTGTTTCTGATAACGGTCTCAGGTTTACTTCTATCTTGTAGAAATGCCTTCAGAAGTCATTGGGTATTGAATTAAATGTTATTACATCTTTTCATCCTCAATCAAATGGGAAGCATTCAGAATGAACAATTCAGAACTTGGAGGATATACAACATGCTTGATCATTGGATTACCATGGATGTCTGGACAAACCTATTTATTTTTTTGATTTTTCTTATAATAACTGTTTTCTATCCAGTATACAGATGGCTACATTTGAGGCATTGTATGAGAATCTATGTCGAACACCAGCTTTTTGGGATGAAGTTGGTGAAAGGAATTTGATCATACCGGAATTGGTTGAAGATCTGGAAAAATATTTAGATGATTTAGAAGCACATGAGAATAGCTCATAGAAGGGAGAAATGTTATGCGAATAACTATAGGAAGGATCCTTCTTTTGAGGTAGGTGATCGTGTATTTCAAAAAGTTTCTCAATGGAAAAGTGTGATGCGTTTTAGTAAGAATGGAAACATGACTCCAAGGATCATTGTATCATATGAAATTATAGAGAAAGTTGGATCATATGTGTATAGATTCAATTTACCTCCATGTTTATCTTAGGTACACAATTATTTACATGTTTGAATGTTGAGAAATTATATGCTGGATCAATATCATGTTTTGAGCATATAGGTAGTTTAGTTGGAAGAGAATCTCTCTTTTGAGGAACAACCATTCCAGATTCTTGACCGAAGAGAGAAATTGTTGTGGAATAAGGTAATTCTTTAGGTAATGGTTATGTGGAAAACCCATATGGTGGAAGAGGCAAAATGGGAATCTGAAAATACTATAAGGGATAAATACCCCCACTTATTTGATAAGTGAATAAAAATTGCGAGGATACAATTTCCAATAGTGTAGAAAGTTCTAACATCCCAGGTAAATTAAAATATAATAAATATTCATATTTGTGAATTAAATATTATTTTTACTTTAATGGGGATGATATGTTCGAGGGTGTACCTGACACACAATAATGGGTTTCTTCGAAATCTGTTGTTTCACAAAAGGATGAGTCATACTGAAAAATAATAATATAATATTATTTTAAATGGTAGTTAAAAACTAGTCATTGTATTGGACAGAATGAACATAACTAACTAAAATATGTATATACATGTTTGTCAAATGTTTTTACATTTATCTAATAATATTTATTGGCATAAATTTGAATGAATATAATTTTATGCATAAAAACTCTAATAGTTTTTAAAAGGTCGATTTACCACCATTTGATGGAGAACCATATTTAAATCATCATTTGGTCACTATTACATATTATATTTGAAAAAATAATATTCTTTTTTAGAATTGGGAAATCAAAATTTACATTGGGTAAATTTTTGGTATTTTTGGATAAAAATCATTTTTTAACAAATATGGAAAAATATTGTAATTTAATCCAAAGATTCCTTTTAATATAATTTATTTATATCTATTTATTGTCTTTTTTATTGGTTTTAAACTTTAATTATATAATATTTTTACCAATAAATACAGATTTGTTCATTTTATGTAATTTCACAATGAAATTGGACGTAAACAAGTGTCAATCTTTTTATAGTTATTATTTTTTAATTTTTTTTTCAACGGGATATAATATTAAATTAATTTCTGACACTTCTATGTTTTGAATTTGAAAAAATGGCCTCTATATTTGGAATCAGGAGGTCCAAATTAGGTAAATAGGATTCTTTTATTTTTAAACATTTTGAATACTTACTTCAGTAAATATTTTATTTACCAGAGTAAAAGGATAAATCTGGTAAAATAAGGGTATCAACATATTATGATAAAATTATTATATTACTCTAACATGGGTCCTAATATTATTGGATGATAAATTTCAGGCCATGGGCATCCTTTGGTCTATTTTGGGACCCCATATAGCCACTTATGAATGATAATGACACCTAATATTAAATAATTTAATGTAATGAAAAAAATGACATAAACATATATCTTTTAGTAAATCAATTAATACATAGGGTTATATAATATATATATATTACACTATAAATATTCATTTGAAATATAAAAATAATTCATAGATCATGGTATTTGTTTTATAATCTTTAAACATTAAATAATAAAATTTATTTATGATTCAATAATGATGAAGTGTTTCCCTCATTAATAAATGATTTAAATAAATAAGATTATAATGATTAAAAAATATCCAAAACCTATCCAATTCATATTTGTTGATTTTATTTCTAAACGGAGACATATTATATTTGACTTTAATACTTTTTTTACATTTATAAACTGAAAATAATTATATAATAAAATAATATTTCCATATATTCCTAAAAATTCCTTCCTATAGCGTATAAAAATCCCCCACCTATAACCCATTATTCACACACCTCACGACCCTTGGATCATCTATATTATACCCAATTAATCTGACTAAATCTCCCTATACCACCTATAATCCTTAGCCTAGGTATAAGGCTCTCCAAGAAATCCTTTTGGAACAAACCAAAGGGAGTTACCCGATTTAAAGGTAATATATTATTTTATGTTTTTTTTCTTTTCTTTTACAAATCCAACCCCAAAAAATCTTCTTATTCATTTATTTTATAATAACACGAGTATAATAAATATAATATGTTTTTTATGATATGGATTATAACTATACATACCCACACCTCCTTCTAATGGGTAACATACATATTTTTTCTATTTACGGCGAACAACGACCTCACGAAACAATGATTATTCAAACTTCTCCTACCACATCTTTGGGTGGACATTAAGATGAAACTATATTCATATATGATATATATTATACTTATATTGTCTCTATGATTCTTAATTTTTCATTTATATCATACATTTATGGTTTCCATATTGAGTATACATGAAAAATTAATTTGAGAATGTGCAGACTACCACCCCCTCAAAGTGATATAACTCTTTCATGACATATGTGGGAAATATAAAGGATGGTGTTACAGAAATTAAATATGATATTATATTGGAATTATGATACACCTATCTATCATTATGTTTTAAATCCATTAAATATGACATAGAAATGATAGTAGAGTTCATGCGTACGTACGACTTATCGTCTCCATGAACGGTGTATTTATTTTCTTATCTAAAAATGATTTATAATATTATAAATACATATATATAGATGATATAGATGATATATATGATATCTAAATAATTAATATCATTATGGAGAAAATTTAATTTTGACCACATGAACAACTTGTCATTATAAGAAGTTCATTTTTGACTCAAATTCCAAATATTGACAAAACGCCCATTATTAACATAAATGATTACACAATGTATATAACATGGTAATAAGTAATATAAAAGGATTAATAAATTTGACAAAGGATATTAAAAAGGAATAAATTAAAATTATATTATTATTCAAGAGATTAAAGAACGAACGAGTCAAGTCGGACACGAGGTAAGGGACTTCGTCTCAATATCTATTCATTGAGGCATGTTGTGTTTTATACACGACTTTATTTTATACTGTGTATAAAAACCTTTTATTTTTCATTTCATTGAAATGAAATATTTTTCTATGATGTTTTTTACCAAATGAAAAAAGAATTTTTCTTTTTAATGTACACAGTGGCAAAGACCTTTTCCGCCGCCATGAGTATTATTTGATCTTTGGTATCCATAACAATCTGTAATGTTTTTAAAAGGAAAATAAATAAAATATACACTTTTACATATTTTGTTGTTGAAAATTGTTTTGATAATGGATTTGGTATGTCAATATATTTAAATTATATATTGTGATTGAAATGTTGAAATGTTATATTTCCTTTAAATTTTAAAGTGTTATGAATATGTTATGGTTCTTGGGAATTGGTTACATATATAGGTGGTTCCGTGGTAATCCTAGGGTGGGTGAGAATGAGATAGCTCTCCAATTAAATGGGTAACATGATAGAGGTAAAAATGATTGATTCTCCTAAGAGGATTAAGGAATATACTATGATATGTATTCCAAATGTGACTCCCTATGTAGCAGTGAATGATACAACGTAAGTATGTTATGGATGACCCAAGATACCTTTATGATTTTTTATTACTATATTTTATTCATAAATATTATGATTTATTGAGGTATGTTAAAGAGATTATGATACCTATGTATTGATGAATTAATTTTTCAATTCTTTGTTTTATAACCCTTTGTGATATTTTTATACACATCCCGGATTTTTGAATGTTATTCACCGGACACAAAGATGAATATGTTCATGGATGAGATCAAGGAAAAGTCATGATGTCTAAAACATGGAACTAGACATGGATTTTTTTGAAGAGTTATTTATTTTATGAAAAATTGGAAACTGGGTAGAAGTGTTAGCTTTGTAATTTTTGAGATGTAATGTAATATTTATGGATTAATTCTCTAAAACACTCAATAGGAAAAGATACTTAATGTGAGTTATTCCTATAATTCAAGATTATGTAATGTTTTAAGGCAGGTTGATTATAGTAAATAACTAAGAAAAGTTTAAACAAGTTGCTATATTATCGAGAAATGGAAAAAATGGATGATATTTTCTCATATTCTTTTATGAATTCAAAATTTATAGTAATTTTAAATCCTTATTGAATATTTTATTCAATTATTTAATTGTTTTACCCCTATTAAGGGGAATAATATTTTTCAAGGATTCTATTAATAATTAGAAAAATTAAAACCGGAATATTTTTCAATAAATTACACCTATATAAAAATAATATATCAAATTTTCAATATTAAATATCTATTATTTGTAGAAATAAATTTTAAAATTAAATTGTAAAACCCAATTAACCATTTGTTTTAGAAAAATGTTTTCATACATAAGAATTCACATATATCAAAATCATGAATTTTTTGATCAAAATATTTATAAATAGATTATTGGAAAAAATGGATCATATTTAACATTAATATAAAATAAAAAATATATTGGGACTTTTAATTTAGTTTATTTAACGGATATAAATGACAGTATAAGAAAAATCACTATTTTTCACTATTCAAAAAAAGATCACTTATTTTAGAAAAATCGTAATATTTTCTCTAATATTCATTTTTATATTATGAATTAAAAAATTATTTTGTTTTTGTAAAATAACATTTCTAAAAGTTTCAGATATTGATAATTATTTCCCATGACAATATACAATAAAAATTAATTTTGAACAATATACATTATTGAATTATTAAAGGAATTCACCAAAAAATGAGTTCTTATTTCCTAGGAGTTAATCAATAATTTTTTATTATGTAAGAAGAATATAAATTTATTTTATAATTATTTTACATATATTCATACCTACCAATTAACAACAATGTTATAATGGTCATATTTAAAGAATAAATGCTATTTTAATTTATCCCAATTTCTGTAATATTCAGTCTTTCTTATTAAGACACCTATCTCAATTATTTATATATTAAATAAATTTATGAGGTGTTACATTCTACCCTATTAAATAAATTATGGCTTAAAAATTATAAAGGCCTCAAATATTGAATATTCTAAAATACCCTAATGCAAAACACACATTAAAGGGAGGGATAATAAAACATATTTAAAATAGAGAAGATATAAACATAATGGTTTCATAAAATAATATATAATTGGGTTCCATAATAAGGAGATCATTAATGAGAAGTAAAAAATAAAATGATTATGAAAAATATAGCATCCAAATAATAATGATGCATTATAGAGAAAATTGTCATGATAATGTTAATGTCTACAAAACTGTAAACTCGGGAGGGTTGAAAAAACCATCAATTAATTTGAAATGATGTTAAAAGGATTAAATATTTATTTAAATATTATATTGAAATAGATAATTAAATCCTTTACCAAGTAGAATAAAAATTTAATTAAATATACAAACTTTATAATGAAAATTTATTTATTTAGTTATTTTCCTTCAAAATATCCTCCCTCTTTTCCAACATTGAGTAATCTAGATGATATTTTCATTCATAAAAAATGTTAATTTTTTTCTGTTGAATAACATAACCCAAAAAATAATAAGAATATATTCCTAGAAATTTTAATAAAAAATAATTTTTTATCAAATGTGATGAGAATTCCAAAAATGAATAAATCTTTATATCAATCATGATAGTTCAACAACAAATATATTGTTTATCATATATATTTATAAAAATATATATCCTTATATCCCAAAAATGTAATATCCTCAATATTGAAGAATGTTATTGCATCAAAATTGTTCTCATACGATTTATCACACACCTCCAAAAAGTAATATAATTCTTCCCAAGTAATCATTTATGATAAAACTCATTGTTACTTATCATTCTCAATTGATTAAAACAAATCATGAAATAACATAAATTAGCTAAAATATGGAAAAATAAAAATTATTTTATCATTTAACGTGATTCCAAAAATTAAATCAATATTTAATTATCAAATAGTTTTTATAAAAATAGAACTCCATCATAACTATGACCACATGTAGGCTAGTGGTTTGTATTTAACCATATCACACTTTAGTTGTTGGTTCATGCCTTGTGGCATATCCTGATATGATGGGTTATCACCTAGAAAAAATGTTACACTTTTTCCTAAATATAATGAATATAATTCAGTGATTATTACCAAAAATATGATGTACATCATCAAAATTAACATTAATCTTCAAACCACTTTTTTACTAGTTGATATTTTCTATATCACTTATATTTCATCAAAATCAAATAATATTAATATAATATTATTAAAATAATACAAAAGTATATATTAATAGTAATTGTTATCAACAACATTAAATATGTTTCCATAAAATATAAAAGAATAATTCTCTAAATACCCTTCTCACATAATCATTTTAAAATCCAAATTGTTGTATTTCTAAAAATACTTCAAAAATATAAACAACCGTGTTAAATTACCGGCACATAAATCCAAAAAATGGTTATATATTATTTTAAAAATATAACAAATATTATATTTATCAACTCAAGACACATTTGGATTATATTAAATCAATAAATAATTTCACAGGTTTGAATAGATTATATTCAATCATTTATCACAATGGCTCAAAAATTAATATGTAATTTAAATAAATATACCCCCTCAAGAGTCACAAAATATGATCACAGTATGTAATCGTTAACCATAATCCATAATGATTCATGAGATAAACCAAATCAATGTATTTTAAGTTTAATATCCCTAGAAGTATCTGTGCCAAAAGAACATTCACATTTAATAACCACAAATGGATGAATTTCTAGGAAAACCATATAATCTCTACCTCACTAAAATAGTATGATTTTATACTATATATAAATACATATTCTAAAATCATTAATATTTTTATTTTTCGTAATCTATGATTTCCTATATCAATTTACCATGATTTATAACAAATATTGTCAGATTCCTAGTGTAGAAACCTAAAATCATGAAAACAAGAACTAATGTTTAATTTATTGCAATGACTTATATTACCAGGGATCTCATACCTAATGATTGATTAGATTATAATTAATTAATAATTAGATACATACATTATTAATATATTACATAAGAAAAATAAAATCAATATCATAAGATACATTTTTTCATCCATGATATTGTTCATATTTTCCTTCTCGAAGTCCTAGGGAAAAGAAGATAAGTAAAAGGTGTGTTTAAATGATCATTAAGAGTTATGTAAAACAAAAAATATCATGAGTAAATAATGTACAATGATCCCCGGAAGTTAAATAACTGATAAAACATTCTTTTTATTTATTAATATTGTCATGATATGCATCCATTAATAAAATAAAAGAAAAAATATCATGGTTATTAAAATCTAAATTATCAATGATGGAATAGATCAATGTTGGATATGAAGATCTCATACATCATGTTATCTTTAGAATCATATCCTTCTTCAAAGACAGTTTAATTAATTATTAGGTATAAATTAATTAAAAATTTAATAAATTTTATTAATTTCTTTTTCGTGTGACTTATCGATGAATCGAGGGGCTATATAGTTTTGGGCCCCAATCATCACTACATGTCCAATAATTTCTTGATATACTAAATTATGAATTTAATTAATTACAAATTTCATTATTAGAAAATATCCATATGTATTAAAAAGAGAGATATAGAAATATTTCTACTATCTATCTAATTGAATTCAATGTAAACCATTATATTTAGTATTGGTTAGTGTTTAAGTAATAAAAAAACATGATTCAATGAATATGTGTATTTATGATAAATTTATGTCTAATGATTTAAAAAAACTGATAGATTTAGGAGAATGTAAATGTCAGCAATAAATAATAAGAGATAAAAATTACCATCATTTAGTTCGATATAATTTTTATTCAAAAAATTCATATACTTGAGATAAAAAATGATAAATAAAGATTAATAATATTTTTGACAATACATTATATATTTTTCACTGAAAAACAAATAAAAAGTTTTATAATAATAAAAGGAGCATAAAATGGTTATAGAAAAGGGAAAATACTTTAATGCTATATATGTTAAAAAGAAATATTCTTTTTTACTTTTTATAGTTATTGTTAAAAATGAACCATTCCAAAAAATAAAAATATTATTTTTAATACATTTAAAAATTCATATATAACATCAAATATTGTTGAAAAATAATTTTAGAAACCAAATATCTTTTGTTAAACCATTTCTAGGAATAATGGAAGTGATAAAAAAATTACCTGATCAAAAAGAGAAAGATGATCATTTTTTAAATATTTATTTTCTTGCTTCAATTGAAAAATAATGGGATATTTGGGATATAATATGAAAAAAATTTAAAAATATATTAGAGAAAAAAATAGATGGAATTTATAAAGGATAAGTTATATAATCCCTTCAATGAAAATGAGAGGAATATAAAAAAAGTAATATTCTAAAATAAATTAATACCTCTTTGGAAATGTTAAAAATATAACCCCATGAATGAATAAACATAAATTAGAAAATAGATCATAATTAATAAAAATAATTTCATGTTAAATACAATAAATGAGTCTTATATGGAACACCTAAAATTTAATTGGTGTAGAATATGAAATATATCATATTTTAGTGGGAAATTAGATGGAATCCCATAGAGTCATAATCAATTGAAACATTAATTAATATTTATGAACTTATAACAATGTAAAATACAATAAAATATTATTATAAACAACATAAAAAAATAAATAATTTTTTATTGCGAAAAATATCTCAATAGATTTGAATATGAGATTATTTCCCATACAATGATTATATAATTGAACTATTAAATATGAAATACTGTGACTATGTGTAAAAAAATTAGATAAGAAAAGTAGAAATATAAAATAATACTGTAAAATTTCTTTTCATCCATAAACATTGAATTACATTTCGAGGGAAGTAGTTGTATAAGGAAATGAAAAGAAATTATTTTAAGAAACCATATACATAATGATTGACTTGACTTGTATGTTATTTTAACATATAATGTAAAAAATATAGAATTATTGTATATAACTTAATAACTATATACATTTCTATAATACCATATCTGATATATTTATTACTTCTTATCAACTGATTATTAATAATTCATTATTATTATAACTATTTTGGGTTTTCAGTACTTCATTTTTCATATAGGTTTTGATTCGATTGTTATGGTCCACAAATCTTGATCATGGAAATAAAATTTACAAGACGATAATTATGTTAATAACATAATATATATTTAAAATCACTCATCAGAAAAAAAATATATAAATGAATCACATCACTTCATGGAGACGAGAAGTCGTATGTAATCAATAGTAACATTATAACATTTTAACCAGTTGGATGAATAAAATGAAAATTTTGAAATAAATTTTAAAGGGAAAAAATAGTTTCATAAGTATCATATTAATTTACCATTTCAATATTACAAAATTAATGTAATGTTGTATTGAGAAATGGATTGAATCAATACGTGGTAATAATAATCCACATGTACGTAGGAGCAATGTTTTCACTTTTCATTTGAAGGGAAATAGTTGAGTGATATTTTTTGCATAATCTTAATAACATATAAGTGTATATATTATTTTTAATTTAATATTTTATAATAAATACCATATATTTATAAGTGGGATAAGAATATATATAAATGAATTTACTCATTCAATGTTTATACCTCTTCATGAGAAAAGTACTCATTTATCTGTTATACCTCTTCTTACCTATAATTTAATGGTATTAACTAACTATTAATCATTATAATTTACAATATTTTATCAATATATTTATCACGAGCGTCATTTTCATTATGTTGCACATCACTCAAAATGTTTTACAGATTAAAAAAAATTAAAAATTTGTTATCTCATTTTGGAAGCAATATATTTGGAGATGCCTAATTAGGTTATTAACAAATTTAGTCAATATAAATTATTATATTAAAATTTAAATTGAAATTTACTTACATGGATTGTAATTGAAACAAGGGTCCATGGAGCACATAACCTATAACATGATCCATAATATATATTTTTTAAAAGATTCATAATGTATGGTGTATCCAATCTAATTTGGTAGTAATTATAAATTGATAAAATTGGAACAACATTAACTAATTCAGGGAAATTTTAACTATTTTATATAATATATGAGAAATATATGAATATGATAGTCTATAAAATCATTTCAATTTTCAAGGATACCTTTGATATTTTATATTCATTTATAATATAAATCATAAGAAACAATAAAAATAATTTGACAATAAAAAGTAATTAAATTTTTAAAAACGAAAAAAACCTCATATATTATCCAATAATGATGTCTTGATAGATAGAGTAAAAAATAACCCACACTATCTGCAACTCCAGAATCCCCCCATTTATGTTTTTACACAAGGAAGATGGATCAATAATATCATGTACCATAAAAAATAATAGGCCCAACTTTGAAAACCAGTTATGTATATAATCCCATAAATTATTTTTGAATTCATACACTACAACAGGGAACCCCAAGCCGTAGACCATAATACCCAGTTAAAACATAACTAGGTGGGTGAGGATTTTGGTAGGCATTCTATGACTGATTCCCAAGCTATATCAATCTGTCATTTTTTTAAAACAATAAATTTATTGACTATGTAATTATAAAATCTATATAATGATTTATCTGTCATAGATAATCATTTAAGGAAGCCATTACTCCCACACATTTCCCCCCATGATTTTTTACTAGTGTGAACAAAAATAAGTATAATTGAAATACTTGCCTCATATGGCCTTACATAACTTGTGGATTCTTCACATCTCACAGATGTGAGACTATTTTATATCCCAACCTTAGGAATAATTTTCCCTTACATATCATGTTCATGAATATCATCATACAATAGTAAATAAAAATAATAATCATAGGGAATTGAATTTTCAACATAAATATAATCATAAAAAAATAAATTTCATACAATAATTTTAAGTACTTATTTTTATTGGTCTGTAATAATGTTCCCATTATTGTAAAATACAAAATATGTTGGTATAAATTCTGGATTTACCTCTTAATCATTCAAATTTTTTCCATATCATGTCATCCCCCCGTAAAGGAAAGCCTCTAAAAGACAAAATATGTAGGTACAAATTTGTGATTGGATATCATTATGAGATCTACTAGAGTAATATTAAATTTGAATAAATTAATAGTTCATCATGTAATTAAAAATTATGTTAAAATTATGTTTTTAATAAAATATATTTTATACTAGAATGGTTTTATCCCATAAGATAGGGAAAATGTTTCCTCAGGACACTGAAAATATAATACTAGATTTTTTACATGAGTTTTTAGTATATTATTTCCAAAAAATATAAGTGGATTTCAATTTTATTTTAAATTAAATCCCTCTTGGTATGATAAAAGTATATACACCACATATTATTTAATTTTAAATCATGAAATACAAATTTCCATATAATTTAGAGTGATTTAATATTTTTCATTTGAATTATAAAAAATTGTATGAATTTAATGAAAAATAAATAATGATATTTTATCATTATAGATTCCTTTAACTAGTCATTAAATGATTGGACAATGATACACCCATAAAGTTATAAAAATATAATCATATAAAAAAAGTACACTAATGTATAAATCCTAAACTAAATGTAATTTAGACTTATAGGGTTATTAATCTCCTCAAATTTAACTGAAAACTACTTCTCTATTTGAGGAAGTGATATTTTTTGTCAATATTGTAATCCAACATATTACAACATTGGGGATAATCTATTGTAGTGAATAATTAGACTGTATCATTTGAGGTTCACAAGCAGTTATATTATTAATTATGAAAAAATTGATAAATTTAATAAATCGAATTAATTACTGTGGATATATTAATATAAAAAAATATACACATACCTCATTAATCTCTCGAATAATAATATTTCGATCATTTAAATAATAAATGTTATAAATTTTGGTGTTCCTTATTTTATTATAAATCTAGGATTGTATGATTTAAATTAATTTATAATAATAATGAAATTATAACAACATGAAGGTGAGGAATGTTAATAAATAATCATAGAAACAAAAAGGGTTCAAATTTCATAAAACATTAAAATGTATACTGAAATATATGGTTGAAAAGTAAATTTTACAATCACATAAATGATAAAATATTATAATCATAAATAACTATGCTAAAAAATGTTTCATTACATTAGTACGTTTCTAAAAAACAATAATTATATCACAAACCATCTAAGAAATGTTCTTATAAAATTGTTAATTAAAAATTGTAATACAAAAAATGTTTGAAATTATCAACATATATAGATTTACATATCAATGAAAAAAATTGTGGTTTACTACTTATGTATGTTATTATAAAATAAAAAATATACATGTTCCTAAATAACAAGGATTATAAAAAAAATGTTTTTCTATATCCCTTAAACCGAATTATATCATATAACATGGAATTTGTCTTCACAACAACCTCATTAAACATTATATAACAGTTTAATAGATAATTAAACCTCAATGATATCCTCATATGATAAATATTCTCATCCCATAAATTAATTTTTTCCCTTTAAAAATGATTTACCGTTGATAATTTAATGGATTAATAAAATAACAATATCAACTTTCAATGTGTTTCTATGAAACATGGTTATTATTTACAACTAATTATTTTAAATAAAAAAGTCTAAATCAACATTTATCATGTCCGAGAACCACTATTTATATCAACTATGTTTCACTTAAACACTATGACAAAAAATATTATAATTAATTTCATATATATGCACCAAAATTCAAAAATATATTACAAAAATTGAAATTGTATTTTTATCATTTTCCCTAGAAACATTCATGTCATCGCCATTAAAATTTACTCCAATATTTTGAGTAACACTCATATTTTCTTGATATTTCTTTTAAATTCATAATTATTAATGTCAAAAACAGGCCATGTAATCACATTAACACATGGTCCCACTGCTAACCATTTCAAGAAATCTTATATAGATGTATTTTCATTATCCATAATTCATGTAACAATTTTGTTTTGGAAATTCATCATCCAATTTTACTTTTTTTGATAGAATACCCCTAATTCTATAATATATGATGATATATATGGTTAAAATAACCCCATGTTTTTTAAAATGTTTAATTGTGATTACCTATTAAAGTCACATTAAATTAATCTTACTTTTAATCCATGAGTCCTATTACAATAACTTTTATATAATTTTTTTTGTTATATATGGATACCAATATGCTCTAATTAATATTATTATTTATTAATCAACCAATTCACATCCTCCTATTGTTTAAATAGTCATGGTATCTAGTTGAATAATATTTTTAATTTATACTTCATAATTTTTCATATATAGTTTACAAGGATACATCCTTTTTAAATATAAATGATTGAATATATTACTATCAGTCACCAATTAAATCTTTAAATGAACAATTATATTTAAAATCGATATTGGAGTGCGAATTTCTAGTTGAAATATTATGATGAAATTTTTTTATCTTCTGAATTTAATAGATATAGATCCATTACATTTTTGTTAATTGAAATGAAAATGATTACATACATTAGGATAAATTCTTTAATAGTAATCATCAAATATCATTGGCAAGATAATAGTAGTATATGTTTCATCAATAAATTTCATTCATGAGATTTCATTCATATTAAAATAAAAACCTTCTATTAATTTTTTTCATCGTTTTTAAGAAAACCCACTATGGATTATAATATTTTATATTAAATAACCAAAATCATATTTTGACCCTTTTTATCATTTTACAAAATTAATGTAAATATGTTCAATTTTTCTTTCATAGTGAAAACAAACACCAAAATATTCATATGGATATTATATACAATTTGGTTTGAAATCTATATTTTTTTCATTCATTTTATGCCTACGAATGTTTAAATAATATCTCACCATATATGTTTTCTCAAAATTAATAACATAAATGTTTTATTTAACCACATTAAATATATAATTATGTTAATAATATAAGATGTACTATTTCTATCGTGATATTTTATGATGACTTAAACTTTTTTTGTTCAAAATTCATAAATAAATATTCTTCCATGGATGTATTATTATTCAGTTTGAAATTGATATCATGGATAACTATTCACTTATATATATTTAAATTTTATTTTCAATGATTGATATGGGTTACACATTTGAAAAATAAATGATGGCCTATGTAGACTGTCTTTCTCCAATTCTATAATTAATTATATATAGTCTAGTCATTCAAAAATATATTAGCTTTATGTCCATTATCTCAATATCCATATTAGTTTGCATATAATATAAAATTGTTTATAGTAAAAAATATCATGGAATAAATAATATAATTCTCTATATTAGGTACATCAAATGCATCATCACTGAACTCTGATTTGACATTTAACTCAAGAATCTATGGTTACAGGAAAAACATCAAAATATTTCCTAGGTGTATTGATCTTGAAATTATCAAACTCATCAAGAAATATTTTTTATATATTTATATGAGAGGGTAATATTTTTAAAATACATCTATAACATGGGTAGAATCTGATGGATCCAGAGGCTCAAATATGAACACATTCAATATACTTTTAGTACTATTCTGAGATTTTTACCTTCATTCCCAAAATCACAAACTTGTTGATGAAATCTTTTCCATTGTGGTGAATCATTAGGATGATACATGTTTACATCTGAGATTTTATCATATTCATTCTATATAAAACTCATTTTATTTACATAGAAATTAAAAATAAACACTTCAATAGAGGAATCATTGTAAGATACCATATTTTGATATAAATTGTTTTGATGTCTTTTACTGCTAATGAATCATAGTTGGATCTCCCATCCATTTTAGATATCCATCTTACACATTAAGGATATTTTGATTAATATTTATGTTCTATACTACATTATATTAAATAATTGGCCAAATAATGTATTATCTAATATCAAAATATAATGAGGAATATTGTTTTTTATCATAATTGGAATCTATATGAATGTTATCATTTGGAAGGAACACTATCAAAAGTAAAATAATTTCTTAGAATCTTTTTCAACTTCATCCATCTGTTCTTATTTATGTATACCAATCTCATTACCACTAATACCATTACACATTTCATTCAACCTAAAAACATTGGTTTTTCAATATCTTTATACAATCATTCAGCAGTATCTATTTGTTTAATGGACTTTTTTCTATAACATAAATTAATTATTCAATATAATATCTCATCTAATTCCTAAAATAATTTTCAATGTCACATTAGTACATTTATATTATTTCACCATATGAAATACAATGTTTATAAATATTATTAAGATCATATAAATTATAATAGTCTTTTATTTCTTCTAATATTACCATTTTAATATTAAAAAATTCCATGTATGATCCGAAATATTTTTATATATTTTCATGTTTCTATTTAGAAAATATAATGAAAACACTAACCCCTCTCCCATAATAATTAGTTTTTCATTAAATTATCAAATTTTTATTCATTAATCACATAATGTAAAAAAAAATTAATACATTTAAAAATCTAAACATTTAAATATATAGTTGACCAGAAAATTTTAAAATTACTTTACACATAAATATAAAAAAGTATAGATTTATATATATGTAAAACATTTATTTTATACATATATATAATTATAATAAAATATAAATAATTAAAATAAAACAATATAAATGGAAATATTCTCAACAAAAAACCCAAAATAAATTTAATAAATAAAATATATAAATAAAAAAATCAAATTAAAATAAAAATTAAATCATAATATTAATATTATTTACCCAAATATAAAAGTTAATCAAATAATGTATAATAACTAAAATGTTTATGAGCATAAAAAATTTAATTCATAAATAATATATACACAATTATTTAAAACAAATAATTTATAATAAAAATTAAATTATATACCCAATCTAATTCTAAAATTGATATTTAACCGATAATGATGAAAATATTTAAAAAATTATTAGAATTTATAACTATAAAATAAAGAATAAATATTATAATCAAAAAAATTATATATAAAAATTAATGATTCTAGTATATGATCAATGATAAAGAGATGAAAAGGTTTGATAAACAAACATCAGTTTGGAAGAAATAAAAAATAATTGTTGTTTGATAATTGATATCAAAGTCATAAATTGGTGGAAATTTACCAAGAAATGTGGCACTAAACATTGGTGGATGGGATGTAAGTAGGATTGGTGGAAAGGCAATGATTTATCATGAAGAATAATATGGAGGAAATAAATAATGTCATAATAAAGAGATGTCTAGTCAAAAAAAGAAGTTGGAGTTCAGTCATGAGCCATGTATCATAATGTATAAAAATAAATGGTGTAGAATTAATTATTAAAATAAAGATACATTAAATGTATTAATTGACTAAAATATTTAAATTTTGGTTATATGATAATTGATGATAAATAATTATTATAATGCCAGTTATGTTATAATTGATAATAAATTCAATTTTATTTATATCTCTTATATGAATAACTAATTTTAATTCCCAGTCCATTGAAAACCCCATGATGTTTATAATAATAAGTGACATGAAAGAACCCATTATTGGGTTTTTTACATTGATTATTAATAATTGTTATGAAATCATTGATGGGTAATCCACATTCTATAAAGGCATTGTAACCACTATAAAACATATGCTATATCCTCAGTACCACATAATGTAACAGTAAAGGCCAAAAAAGAGTTATATAGTGCGTTAGATGAAATCACATTGTGCATGATAATATGGTGTTTCCAAAAAAAATATAATTATTTTATCTATGATGCCTCAAATCCAATAAGTGAGTTTGACATATTCAATAAATATTATCAATTTTAAGAATTAGATATAATTTATTATTCTATATATTTATATCTCAATGAATATCTATGATCATAAAATTATTTAAAAAATTGTACAAATCCACCAATAGGTAGCTAATTTGTGAAATAATTATGTCATTAAACCACTTTCATTCAATTTGGTGAGTCAATAAAATAAAATACAAGATATTTCATCCTACACCACCATGGGGAAATTTGAAAACACGAAATAAACCAAGAAATTCACTCATCACTATATATATTATTGATATATTACACAAAATAATTTACTACACAACATAATGTATATTTTGAAATTTATATAACTATTACTAAAAAATAATTAAAAATTGAAATTAATATAGTTATTTATAAATGATCATATAAAAATTGAAATCACCCATAAGGTTTCTTATGTGTTTTTAGATCAGACACATTCGTAACACTATCATAATTTATAGTGCCCTAAAAATTTCCTTAATAACAAAACTCATTTTTGACAAATACTTTTTTTTATAATTTAATATAGAACAAACAAAAATGAATTTTAAATATCATTAAATATCATGGTTTAATATTTCCTATAATAGCTAGAAATAATATTTGAAGAATAATGAAAAATAATAATTCATACAAAAGTGAAAACTCTATGGGATTGAATTGTGAAATGGTGATCTAATTTTTTACAAAAAATAAAAATAAATACATGAGAAATGGATATTATATAAATTATCAAGGGAAGTGTAGAACCATTATTTTAGAGGTAGTAAATACTGATGATTCAAAATGATGGAAGATCAATATATTATGAACTGATCATAGTGATTGTTAAGATATTAACATTACCAAAACATTAATAAATATGAACATTTATCAATATGAATTTTTTTATTATTAATGTTGTGAGATATGAAAATTTGAATTATTTTATATAATGAAAAATTATGAGTTTAATTTAAGGCAAAAGGGATAAATGAAATGAAGATACAAGATATTTCACTATGTAGCATATTTATGAAACAATGACATAATTATCACAAATCCATTCATTTAGAGAGTTAATAAAATAAAATAAAAAATTTTTCATCCCACACCACCAAGAGGAAATATGATAACATGAAATAAAACATGAAATTCACTAATCTATATATAGATTAATGATATATTATTAGGAATTAATTATTACACAATATAATTTAAAATTAGAAAATTATAAAACTATTCCCAAAAAAATACAAAAAATGAAAAATAATACAGTTATTTATAATTTAACATATAAAAAATGGCTAGAAAAACTAATAATTGTAGAATTTATAGTCAAGGATGATAACCACTGTATTTTTTTAGCTAAACCAAAAAATGAAAGTAAAACTCACATATTTATAAAATTATTATTATTTTATATAAATATAATATTTGAAATTCACATGGTGAAATTTTGTTATACTAGAATTTTCAGAATTATATGAAATACATTATTTTTCAGTGAAATGTAAAAATAAAATATTATTCAATTAGAAGGTTTTATGACAATATAAATATCTAATAATGATTCAATAATTTAAAAAATATTCATTTAAGAATAAGTTATATTATTATGAAAATTTACTTAATAGAATTGAAATGAGTCTCAAACCCAGTAAGTATGATTCTAATGCCGAAAATGGAAGTTATGTTTAACAAAAAATATATTTTAGAGAAATTCAATACCCATGAAAAAATAAATATATAAAATATAGATTCATTTATAAAAAAAAATATATATTTCAAAAACCAGCATCTAAATTGCATAAAAAATAATAAAAAACCATGGGTAATGGAATGTTATTGTATTTTCCACAACCTTTATTTCTAAGTCCTAAATATATAAATTAATAAATAATCCTTCAAAATAGTTATAAATATCCACCATTATCCTAGTATTCATAACTCTCAATAAATTAACCATGATGTTTCTCCCATTTCCCGATATATATATTTCTTATGACCTTCCATTAATCGATGAAAACCATCTGACGATTTGGAAAGCTATCATGCATATAGAGGAATCGTATTCCTCTATATTTTAATCTATACACTAAATTTTTTGTTATTCTTGTAATTTGAATGTTATTATAATTTATTTCACTTATAATCTGTCAATTAATTTCCAAATTATCTTCTAAGAATGATATAATTCCATTCTCTCTAATTAACTATAATTATTTAAACCGCATTTTGTACAAATCATGTTGCGGAAATTATCCATTGATTTTCCATACATGCTTCTTTATGTTTTGAATAACCAACCATATTTTTATTCATGTGAAACAAAATAAATGTAAATAAAATTAATTTATTGAGAATACCATGTATGAAACAGACATTCAAATTTCATGGGTTAAAAACGTTGAAAATTTAATGTCTATAAAAACATATTTAAAAAATGATAATACATGAAACATGTACTTTATCCTCTATACATAATCGATATAATAACATATATTTTTTATTTGGAACACATATATTATGATATAATAAGGGTGATAATTTAGATCAGTTAAATGAATTGGGTAAATAATTATGCTATAGAGAAACATTTTTTATAACACTCTAGAAAATAACCATATTAATATGATTTATGAAACCAGGGTATGTAATGTTTGTGATATGATTATGAATGTATAATTTATATGTTTTAAGAAAATTTACATGTTATGTATCCAATGTTTATCATGTTATCCCTTATAATATATCATGGATGATCACTCATGATCCATTTCCATTGTTTAACCCTTATTATGAGTTCTACCTACCCTTTTATATTGATGTATTTCCCCCGGAAATCCTGTTCATTGAGGTTACCTGAGATATAATAATATAAGGGACATTAAAGAGGGAAATAATAAATAATAAATATTTATTTTTATGATTTAATTATTGTAATATATAACTAAATTATATGGTACATGACCTTAAAAGATTCATTGAAGTTATAAATGTAATTTTTTTATTAAAGAATTAAATTAAAAATGACGTATTAAAAAGGAGGCTCTACATAATTGGAATTAAAGTTAATATTTATTAATTTTTGGATATTTGTTAATTGTTTTTCTAAAAATCATATGGTTAAATTTAAATATTGGAAAATCATATCAAACATTTGTAAAATATAAAATTATTGGATTCAATGAAATGGAACCACAATCTAGATACTATATGATTATGTGACTCTAGAAAATATATACCTTGTGTTCGAACTGCGAAAAGGGATCACTAGTTTTTAATTAATCCTATTCATGATAAATGAAAATCATGAATTTAAACATACCTTGTTGGGTATTCTTAGGTGATATTCATGGCTTAATTACATGTTTTTTACAAAATATTTTTCCAAATATGTTGAAAATTTAATTTGATTATTATTAAATTATATAATCCTAGAATCATAACAGAAGAAAAAATGTAGTATTATTAAATCATATAGATTTTTAATTATAATATTTTCATTGGTAAAAAATTTCTCACTTTCATATTAATATTCTCAAAGAGTTTCAAGAAATAAAAAAACACATGTAAATAATGTATGTGATGGAAAATGTGGTGAATTTATTCATTATATTATGGAAAAATAATTTTTAAATCATCATAATGATAAAAAATTTAATAAAATATGTTATATAAAACAACTTAAACTACATGAATAATCTGTCATCGCCAAGGAGGGAATAACTAGTTGTTAAATATTCCATCCATTAACAACCACTTATTTATGTGGAACTTCTGGTCCACTATTCATAAAATAAATGAAAAATACTATAGAAAATATATAGTATGTTCTATATTGTTAGGTGAAAAATAATTTCAATTTATAAATTTACCATTTAGGGGTAGAATCTAATAATTAGTGACAAATTAACATGAACACAATGAAAAATGATGTTGTTGAAAACATGGATTATGAAGATTAAAAAAATACCTATTTCAAAAAATACTTTCTTCAGAACCACCAAATTTAGATGGACTAAGAACAAATATCACTGAATCAAATTGAGAAATAATTTATGGGATATTATTATTTAAATCTTACTAGGATCATCTGATAAATTACAATATATTCATTGATTATGATTGGAATATTGATCGGTTCTCTAGGATACTATGACCACATCTGTGTAAAGCAATAATATTTGGATTCATTAGGAGATATGTCGATATTTTATGGAGTTATCTCAAAGTGTAAATAGTGTATGAAGATGTTGAATTTTCATGTGTACTGAATGATAAGAATATGAATTCGGGGTCAAATTTGAGAAATAATTTCAACTATAACAGATATGGAACAAAATAAAAACTACTACTGTCCAATAATTATGGGATGGAGAGTTTAGGGAATTGTCAACAAAGAAGTGGGAATTTTTATATGTTGGGAATAATATTCTATACAGCTCAAAATTATCATAGTTATATAGATACATAATATGTAAATGATAATTATAAATGGTTCAATGCTTAATTATGTTATATATTATAGTTCATCAATTATGGAGAATAAGCACATTTTACAAATTAATGCCTAAATAAAATTATAATGGATGAAATGTTGCATCTACCATAGAAAATTATAAGGTAGAATGGTTGTGGTTTTTTTCATGAAGATTAAATTATAGTATCTACATGATTTTATAGATGATATTCTCATCATATGATCAAATAGAGCATTTAAGTGGTGTGATTTCATTTTTATAGATATATTTTAAATTTATGTTTTCAAACAACATTGAGATAAATTGTTAACTTATTGTGGTACAAATTTCTATTGATACATATATAGTAACTATTCAGTCATCAATGATATATATGTATTACCCTATTAAAAAAATCTAGTATAATATCTTAGAAATCACTTTTTATATTTTGATGGTGGAATTTTATTTAATACTAGGGAATGATTTTAAATAATTTTAAAATAAAATGAATAATTGTATAACAAATGAAATTTAAATTTTCATTAAGGGAGAACAGATAATTATTTTAAAATGGGGGATACCCTATCATGATTATTGTAATGATCCACTGATATTTCCTTCATTAATTAAATGATTGGTGAATTAGGGGAATAATGTTAAAATATATTGATAGAATATGTATTTTGTTTAGATAAATTGATGTTTTTACGAAATAATTACTCAATCATCCCAAAGAAATCTAGGTAGATTTATCAATTTAATTCATACCAAGATCTAATCCATTATTAAAGACCCATGTGGAATGGTATATGTCATGTTATTGGAATTAAATAAGGATATTCATCATTTGTTAGAGTTGGATTTTATTTAATCATATCATTCCCATTGCGGTGTAAATACTCACATTATAATATATATTGATGGGTCAATATAGTTATTAATTGATTAATTAAAACTTAATGGGACTAATGCGAATAAAAATAACATCTTCCTAGGAATGGTGTCTTTTTTGACCAACTACATGTTGCTCAATTCCTCTCCAAGATTAACCTCCGATTGAGGTATCATCATTTTAGGGTATAGAATGAATACATCCAAAAGGATTCATTTTGAAAATTATATAGAGAGTATAATTTTTTTAATTCAATTTTATTCCACTATTATCTTTTAATATTTATGGATTTGTTGAATAATGTATTTACAGACTTTGTTAATTTATGTTTCTTTTTATTGATAACATTATTTTATATTTAAATATTCATGTAGATCGTGAGGATTATTTAACATTCATATTACAAACTCTTACGATATATATATATATATATATATATATATATATATTATAAATTCAACAAATTATAGTTATGGTTACAATATTACGTGTTTATGGGATACATTTTCACCTTTATAGGATTCATTGTTTATCATAAAAAGAAAAATGCTTGAGTGGAGTGGCCGCAAAATGAAATAGTAACTCAGGTTTATAGAATCCTTGGGATAGAGTGATACTATATACATACTGTGAAGAAATTTTCAAAACATCAAAATTAATAATATAGTTCATCTCAAATTGGAGTTAATATTATCTGTAAACATGAATAAGAATATTTTTTTCACGAACAAAATAAGTTATTTGTTAGTGGACAACTGAAAAATGAATAGAGTTGTATATACAATCATTAAAAATATATAGGTGATTTCCTCTAGATTTTTTTAATCTTTATTAATAGAAACATTGTACACATGATTTGGGGTAAGCGACAATAATCATTGCATTTAATAAGTGAATATTATATCATTATTTGGGAAAATGTGATATATACAGTGACCACCATATTATAAAGTATATATTCATGAAAAATGAATTGAATATGGGAATATGTATATTTTTGTAACTTCTTTTGGAATAAAATTATTCCATCAATTATCATCATGTAAATATAAACAAATTATTATTTTTACTTGAGTTTCAGAAACAATATTAATTTCAATGATAATTATTGAAGGATACTCCTAAACCACAGAGTTGAAAAATGTAGATATGGAATTAATAAGGTAAGTAACATAATATATCATATCAAAAATTATTTCCCATGAATTATTATTAGACAAGACGAATAGTGACCAAAGATATGACCTTATGTTACAAAAATATGATTGATGTTGTGAAAAATGGGAGGTATCTAAGTTAAATAATATTCAGTAGAATGTAATGATTTTTGATACATGTTCATATATAACATCAATTTCAAATATAATGAATGATATGATGGGGAATGATCACAACACTACATTATATTTACATCATGGATGGCTGAAAATTTATTTAGATCATTAATATTATTATTTATTGTATAACATTAAAATGATTATTGATAATTATACTATATAAAGTCTGTTAAGTTAGAAAATAAAGGAAGACTGATAACTAAGAAAAGGTGTATGAAAACCACTTCCAACCTCAACATATATTGAATAAAAAAATAACGGGACATTATGTTTTCCCTCCAATAGATATCAGAGTGAAAATATTTAAACGAGTAATCTTTAATTGATTAAATCTTTCAATTTGAATTACCATACAATAAGATATTTTACTTCATTGCCTAACCCATTTCTATATTCATGTATGGTGAGACATAATGGGTAGAACCTTCCAATTATTTCATACATTTATCCATATTTACAAATAAATTCAAGAGGGTCCATTAAAAGGATATTAATAATGAATTAATCATTATGAAAACCTATAATACTCAATCTTATGGGTATTAATAGTGGACTATCTAGACATTAGAAGACATGTTATGAGATATGTCACTTTATATTAATGGGATTTTTTATCACAATATTCATCTTATTGATTTCTCCCTTAATATTTTTTTTTCTATCGAGTATTCAAAAAGATAATTATGAATCACAATATAGGAAGAATATTATATCTAAAAAATTTTACGATGATGTTAGAGTTTAAAATTTGTTGGCAAAAGGTTTTATAAAACACACTATAGAGAAGATACAAATTATCCAATGAAAAATAAATAATACATAATGTCGAAAAAGTGTTATTCGAGCCATCAAGGTACGAAATTACAGTTTCATGTTGGGTATAATTTATTCTTAAAAATATCATCATGTAGAGGGGTTATGATATTTTTAAATAATGGGAATATGATTCCAACATATTTTGGACCATATAAGATTTCCTATCATGTTAGTATACATTCTTATCATTTAGTAGTAATACCAATCAAGTACAATATCCACAACGTCTTCCATGTGTCCTTGATAAGAAATTATAAGTTAGAACCAACACACACTAAAAATAGATTAGGTAAAATTGGAACATATCCTATTGTAAAATAAATATCCAATACACATTTTTGATAAAATGAATGAGTATTGAGGAAGAAGAAAAAATAACTCATGAATTTATTTTGAAGAAATTAATTATTTAAATTATGAAAATGGTTTCAAAAAAAGTTTATTATAATAAATAACCCTTTTATTTAAAATAATAAGAAAAAATTGAGGGATAAATCTCATATTAGTGGTAGAATGGGTGGGGAATGTTGCGAATTAGTAAATTAATTAATAAAAAACTCATGATTCACAATAAGTAATTTTTTTTGTTTTAAAATATAATAACAAAAATATTTTTTAAATATCATTACATGTCAGGAATTAAAATGTAATATAAAAACTATAAATGATATATGGTAAAATGGAGAATAAAAAAGCACAAACTGATGAAAGCTCTGACATTATTAATTCAATAATGAAGATCAATCCTATAATAAGAAATTTAATAAATCAGATTTTATAGGAATATAGTAGTAATCTTGAAGGGAACTGTAGAACATATATATGTGAAGCATTTAATGATGAATTAGAATATTTTTGTAATATATATATATATATTGTGTGTAATAGGACATATGACAGATAGGATTTTACCATTACAAAACATTGGTCATGATGATAATTAGGAATTATAAATATTGAAATTTTTATATAACTATCAATAAAGAGCTATAATTGATCCCTATGGGAGAAAATATGAAGTAAAAAAGATGGATCATTATTTTGAAAGACTATAATATCAAACATGGTAGAGAGGTAGAATAACTATAGTTCACCCTTGAAAAATCCCATGTAATGAAAAAACATATATGGAAAGATGATAATAAACTATGAGAGAAGATGATGATTATGATGTTCACCCCTTGATAAATGCTAGCTATTACACACAATGAAAGTACACACGACATAAAAATTACACTTTGGATGAATGTTGCTATATTTAGTAGTAATGTATCTAGGATGTAGTATTATTCAATATAATTTTCAATTTAGAAATTAAATAGTGGTCTCTCCCATTGCATAATGATTATTATATTATTTAAAAAAATACATAAGAATATATTAATAATTTCAGACATAGATTACTAGTAAAATAAATATTATATTTTTATAAAATATTTAAATAAATCAAAAAATTATGAAATATTCATGTATTTTATATAATATTTATTTTCATGAAATATTATTATATAAAAAGTTTTTAAATATAAATGATTATAATATTGTAGATAATTTTTATAATGGTAGTAAAGGTTATTATATAAAAGACATATTTTTAATAAATAAATTTCATTATTTAAATGAAAAAAATCATTTTTTATAAATTTTTTTGTTAAAAAAAGTTTATTTTAAAACATTACATTCAGGTTTGGTTTGGATGAAATTCTGATAATTTTATAATGTAATTTTTTTGGTAAATAATAAAAACATAGTTATTGGTTTATTGTAAGTGTTATAACATTATAGACTTGTAATAATGATGTTATAATTATTAAAACATCCCATATGGCCTAAAAAATTATTTTGTTAATATATATTATTATAGATAATTAACATGATTTTAAAAACCTATGAATACCATTCAAATATTTTTAATGGATATTATGTTTTTAAAATAATTATGTTGTTGAAATAAAATATAAAATTTTTATGTTCTGTTATGATCAAAAAATATATCAATAAAACATTTTTAATATCATTAAAGATGACAAAAAACATTGGTAATCCAATTATTCTATATTTTATGAACCATATATTTTTATGGATTATATTTAGAAATAAAAAAATAATTCTATTAATTATGAAATAAAAACACCAATTCCACCATTTTAGTTAACTCCAAAGATATTACGAAAATGTTCCCATCACTATCAGTATCTATATTCTTTCGATATATTTTTAATGGATCCGTGAAATGCTCCCATGATTTCAAAATCTATCTAAAATGTTAAGAGATCCACATGCTCTCCATTATTATCCATGTTCTACTTTGTAGTAAGTATTTTAATTTAAAAGTTATTATTTTCTCATTAACTTGTTATATATCTATTATTATAAACATATTTTTCTATCAATGAAGGACATACATTATATCAATTGAAATCATATTCTAAAAAATACATGGTATACTTATTGTTCTTATATTATCATACATTTATTTTATATTCTCACACTCAATTTTATTAATACCCAACCCACTTTTAATTAAATAGAATTTAAAAATTTCAAACTATAATCATTGTAGTTGGTAATTCAATATATTAAACCCAAAATCCATTCTCATGGGTTAAATATGATTAAAATTTCATTTTATTAAAAATACATTTACTCAATGATTTTGAATAATGTATTTTATTTATTAACTAATGGTAATTTGAGAAATGATTTCATATGATCAATGTGACACACGTGAGTTATGAAATGTGATCGTTAAGTCCTAATAATGATAAAAACATTGGGTAATGAATAAATAATTAAAATTGACATGTTTTACAATATCATGTTGAATTAAATTTGAAATTTATTTAATGATACCATGGTATAGACCATTGGTGATATGATTATAATTGTCTGTTATTTATTTCCCTAATTTCCAAATTATGTATCATTATTCTCTCATGAAAAGCCTCATAAATTATCCATGTTAATTGACCATGGTTCATTTGTTTTTTTATCAATTACAGAACTCTAGGATATCCATTTTCAATTGATCTATGTCCCTATAAAATATAATATTGGGAGGACACTAAGGATAGAATAAAAATGAGGTCTGTTAAGGGGATTAAATATATATTTTGTTTCATTTATATTTATGTAATTTCTGTATAACATACCGTGTTTCCAAAATTCAAATCCTTGAAATTACATAAATGTTTTTTATGTAATATTATAATATGGATGGATTTTAAAAATTATGTATTAAAATTTTGGGTCTCTATATGATTATTATCCTTGTGAAAAAATAAAAATAATTTAATTGAAAATTCATAATGAAATTAAGGGAATTGGTAATAAATTTAGAAGAATTTATATAGAAATGGTTTATATAAAATATGAACCCATTTATTTTAATAAATATAAAATTATAAAATTAATTTATATCCATAAATTAAATCTCTATCAATTTTAGTTTAATTATTGAAATCCCAATGATAAATGGAAATAAATTAAATTTATATGAATTATTTATATAAACATCCTTGAATAATATTATTCTAATTCAGTATCAAAATTTATTCTATTATATAATATGGGGTTTCACCCTTATTATATATATATGTTTAAATATGAAATAACTAGTTATATATTTATAAGTCTCAATATGAAATATTGAAATTAATTTTAATCTATATTTCGATTTGTTTAAAATACATTTTACTAATCCCCCTTACTTAAAATTCAACCCCTGAAAAAATATTAGTAACTCATTACTGATATAATATGAAACAGAAACCATTAAAACTATCAATATATTAGAAAATAAACTAAAATAAAATATATATTTAATAGCGTCGATTAATATATTATAAAATTGTAAAATTAATACTCAATGTTAGATAAAAACATCACGAATTTTAAAAATGAACCCTAAGAAATGAGGTTTCCACATTAGCGTATATATATTATTTTAATATTACAAAAAAATATCATTTTAACTAAGCATTAAGACAATATATTTATAAAAACCATAAAATGGTGACAGTTAACATGAAAAGGTATAAATTTTATCTTCATATATATTTTCATAATATAAACAATGTTATTAATCCCTTTCAGATAATGCACCTTCTATAATGGAATTGAAAACTGAAAAACCAATAAAAAATTTATAAACATCTAAAATAACATATATAATGATTTTATTTATAAAAAAGACTCCCTATTTAGGATATAAATTTCAAAATGATAATCACCATTCTTTTAATTTAATTTGAAATGAGTAAAGAAAATAGAATCCATATTATAAAATAAATATTTTTATTGAGAGATATAAAAATTAAAATTTACCTTTCAATAACAAAATCGAGTAAATTATCATAGAAAAATTTTATCATGAATTCATTCATCAAATTTCCAAACATTTTAGTTTTCTAACCATGATAAATTTTTTTCTTTTTTTAAATATTATTATAATAAAATTGAATAAATAGAGGAAATTTATATTCAATTTTCATTTGTGTAACATAGTTTTTTTAATACATGTTTTATATATATTCAAAATATATTTATTTTAGGTTTTCTAATATATTCTTATAAAAGTGTCCATGGATACCCTAAGGGGTGATGGAGTGATTAATTTTGTTTTCATATTTAATCATTCTTTCCCGAGTTTCATTAATCTAAATATTTATCCCATGTTATAAATAAAATTTAATAAACCTATTCCATAATATAATGAATCCCCATTTAACATAATTATCATGATTTTTATTTAATATATTGGATGACTCATATTTTAATTGGTTCACTTTCTTAGGTTTATATCTATGGTTTATACAATTTTCATTGTTTTAGTATACTTATAATTCACTATATCTCACTATGTTTATGTGTACATCATTTAAATGATGTCTCCCATCCCAAGGATTCCCTACCAGGAGATGATTTTTGGACTAGAACCCTACCATCAAACGATCACATTCTATAATTATATACTGACAACTAACTACATCTAAAGCCTAACTTTTATCATCTACTTTAAACACTACTCATGAAGATCATATTTTACATACATGTAATACTTTTCATGGTTTAATGAAATTAATTTCAGAATATGTTCATTATGTATAAAATATATTCTGGGATTTATAATTGTAAACAGATTAATTGATATATACCATGGGGATACGTCAGTTCCCCTCTTAGGTATAATCGTCCTATTCTAAAAAAATTATTTATTGGTCTTCAATAAATATTCATTCATCAGAAAGGCTCTATATATAACTCAATTATGAAGTGTTTATTTACAAATTTACAATTAATGAAATTCATTGAATCTTATTAATATCAAATAAGATCATTAATATAAATCACATAATTAGTAGTATTTCACAAAAAAATATTCTAGAATATAAAATATCATATTTCTTATCATCAATGGTATAAAGATTAACACAAAATTCTTCCAAAACTAACATCTATTGAAATGAATTATAGAGGAAAATAATTACAATTTTATTATAATATTTAACAATATTTGTTGTGTTTTATTCCATTAACCATTTTGTACTCAATTTATCTTCTATATTATTCTTCACATTCTTCTTCCTCTCTTATATTTTATATATTTATTCACATAAAATCACAATAAGTGTTATATATTTTTAATTTCAATGTCAAAATTCAAATATCAAATAATCATCAAAATTCTATGGATTCTAATTCAACCATTGATTCATATTTGATTAAATGATCATTATTAAATTTCCTTTCATTCAATTAATATTGAACTATAACATCAATGTAGTTAATTGAATGATAAATATTTATAATTAAAAACATCATTATTTTAAACTCTAATTAATGTACTATTCCTAAAACACCCATTTTAGGCTCAAAAATAAAATGAAAATTCCACATGACAAAAATTGAGATGGCTATGCTGTACTTCAACATAAATCACATTTAACATGGAATCAAATATGATCAGTATCCAATGTTTCATCAAATATATAAATTGTGATATATATTACATATTCATTAATGGTGTTGTTCTTTTTAGATTAATATTTAAAAAATTAAAATTATAAATCAAAAAGAACATAAAAATTTCAATGTTGTCCCATCCTATTTTGAACTATTATTCATTCTATTAGAAAGATTGTGATCTTTGGATGGATATACACATACTCCATATTTTGGTTTCATATATGGATACCATTGTTTTTTAAAATTAAATTTAAATATATTTCATACTATTCCAAAATATCTATGTTCTCTATAGCATAATATATCCACCAGGGATACAACATCTTACAAAACAACAATAATGATCCTCCACATTTTGAATATAGATTCATCCAATTCAAAAATTTTATTTCCACCATGTCTATATGTTGATTGTTTCAAACAAAAATTAATCTATATTGATTATTCATAGAAAAAAACAACATTATATTTACTCTAGTTATTTCCTAATAATCTAAAATTTAGCACGATTGTTTATAGAGTAGTTAATAGGATGGTGAAGAATTCTTCACCAAACCATTTTCATTCTTCTCTAGACTATTCCATGAAATTGTTAAACCCATGATTTTTGACTACTCCAGATTTAGGTCTCCCTAATGTGTTTATTGAATCTTATATAACATAAAATATTTATGAAAGAAGAGTATTCTTAATGGAAAATTTCAGAATTTAATTTAGGAAATCTAAATTACTTTAAATTTTGAAATTATTTGTGTAGACAAACTTCACAATTCAACTTCTGATTGTCGAAAACATATAGTATTTATGGATTAATATCATATTTAATTATAGATGAAAAAATAATCATATAAAATTTTAACAAATATACTACCATAATCATCTTCATCCTTTGGTTTCTTTCAATCCATCAACAATTTATTATATTTGATTATCAATAACATTATTAATTGTCAAAAAATACAATAAACAACCATTAGGATAATAAAATAACCCCTATTCCATTTTCATAACAATAATTTCATAATGCTAAATAAAGGATAATGACACAGAAAATTGATCCCCCTTCACAGTTTTATTCATTATCATCCAATCATTTAAATTCTGCGTTCATTGACTTCTCAACTAATATAAAGTGAATAATATAATGTGTTTCCACATGATCAACTGAATTGGTGTTTGAGGATTTCACCCCATGATGCCTCTGGAAGGCTCCCAGTGATACATAGGATGATTATAGGAAAAAAGAGATTGTAAGGTCTATGGGAATACTATTACCTCAATATAAGAGTATTTAACATATTATATATAAACATAATAGATAAATTGGACAAAATACATATCAAAGACGCAATAAGAATGTTCTAAAAATAACTATAATAAAAAATTGTTGCCATAGTGGATAATTATATTGACACCAAAACTATCCTCACATGGTTAGATCACATAAAAGGTACATATAAAGAATAAAATGAAAAGAAACTCCATCCCCAATATGGTCTGAATTAATTCCCAATTCATAAATCCATACACTACTAAAAGATTGTAGTACAAAATAACATCAAAACATTCCCTAAACTTATGAATTCAAATATAAAGTGTTCATATAAGGCCCCAATGTGTGAGGGAGTCGTAATAATAACATAATTAAAACTCATTGGGCTTCCAAAAATATAATCCATAAAATATATTTTACAATAAAAAGTCAATGTTGTGGTTAAAAAATATTCATATACCATATATATGATTAAAAAATATATAATTTTATGTAATTATGGAAAAATGAAACTAAAAATCACCAATTTCCTATCCAAATTTATTTATCGTTGGGGAATATCAATATAGAAAACACATCATAACACATCTTGTTAAAAAGAATACATGAAATGAAACCATGGCCATAAAACTCAAGGAAACCCATATTTATGAACTTATAATTCCCTCACAAAAACTCCCATTTGAAATACATGGGATGGTTACACCTTTTTAATATACTTATTAAAACTACCAATATGATTTCATGAAAACATACATGAAATTCTGACGCATGGCCTGCTTGAAATTTTCAACAAACACATGAGGTATTCTATACAACAAAGCGCAGAAATATATCGGGCGATATCCTTAGTACACAACAAGGTTATATGTATGAATCCTTAATATTAATCTGTGAAATTCAAATAATATATAAATTACCTTGATCGGTAGGGGAAAATCCTATGTAATTAATGGTAAAAAATATTGAAGACTCCAAAATAAGTCTTGATGTTGTCTATAGAATTTACCTTTTATGAATCCAAAGGTTTTAACACAACATAATATTCATAAGCATCCCCTAGTAGAGTCCAACTATTTATAATGATATCCCACACATTTCTATGTCCATATGAACCCTGAGGAATATAATTTCAGAATTCAAAACCATCATTTCATCAGGAAATATTAATTTCAAAATTTTTAGACATTAAGACAGAACATCCAAATAAGTTAATAATTAGACAAAATCAAAACCACATTGTCCTATTCATGTACCATTTTTTCATTTTCCTCAAATACGAAAGACATTTACTACATGAAAATATATTTCATAATTAAATTATAACTTTACCCATTATTAATTGATACAAACCCACCACCACAGTCCATATATTATGATAAAAAAATTTTCATTTCCAAAAAAATTCTTATTCATTTTCCAGTGTATCAATCAATATATGTTCCAATATCCCTATAATAAATTAATGGTTTTGAAATTTTATACCACAACTAGAAATTCAATCTTCAATTCCCTTTAAAACTATTCAAAAATACGTGTCCCCTATAAATAGTAATATTACCAACCAAAATTATCAAACTATTTTTTTTCAAACCCCAATGTCCCTCCCATTACTATTTCTCTATTAAAAACCATAAATCCAAAAGATTAAATATTTTAAAAATTGATATTAACAATGGTTAAAAAATATTAAAAAAATAAATTAAAACAAGTTCAAGAATAAAATTTCCGACATTACCACATTACAAGATCCCTTGGGAAAATGATAAGGCTAGTGGTAAAAATAATTTGGCCACCTACCTCAATCTCAATGAATAATAGTCATCATGTATGATGATCTAGTTCATCATGGATCAAATAAGAATAAAATTATAGAAAAATACAATGACTTATATATATTTACACAAATCTAGAGGAATAACATTTTGAGTTGAAGTGTAATAAAAAGGCAGATATGGATTTGGAGAAATAACATTCCCTCTATCACATGTCATAAAAATTATTAAGATTATTGATAAATTATAGTTAAACAAGGTTTGAGGAATGGAATGATGGCATGAAAGAGGGTTGCCATAGGCCACCAAGGGTCTGAAAACATTAATAATGTGGAAGTGGGAGAACATCAGACTAAATTATGTGTATTTTATCCACATAAAATGTTCCTAGTAGGATATTGGACATCCATTGGCCTCCCCATCCTCACTCCTAATCTTTGACACCTTCCCCAATAACTATTCTGTCCACTAGATAGCCAATGATGATGAAAGATTATGGTGTAGCTCTAACTCTAGTTTTGGGAACTTGGATTTCATTTATGACATACCCAGCCACTATTAATGATTTATCCCATGTGCAATGGGATATGTTAAAGGATTTCTCAACATCAATTTCTACTCCCAAAACATGGTTAAATAACAATCTCCATGACCATGTATGCAATTTATGTTCTTTTTGAAATCTAAAATTATATATAGATAAGGAAAATATTGGTAATGTTCTTTCCTCCCACATTGAAATAATACTTGGTTATAAATATCATATATGATCCCCCACTTTCAACATACTTATTATACTAGATTTATAATACAAATAAATATATTAGTATTCTTTTAAGAATTATAGATTTTGAAATCCTATTCTATAAATCATTACAAATTCCATCAACAACTATGAACCTAAAAAAATAAGATTATTTAGAATAGTAGATGAATATTATTAGAACATATAATAATATTTTAACCATTGTTCATTGATACATTAATATCAACCCATTATCACTTTATATAGTTTTATTCTTGTAGAATTCTTGTGATTGGATTTACCAGTCAATATTGATTCATATAAATATAATCTAAGCCAACTAAGCAAGAAATCATTGTGAGAAGAAGAGTATTTTAGATACAAAATTTCTTAAATATCACAAAGTAATTTATTTTAAACAATTATAGATTGATAAATTATAATCCATCAATATTAAACTACGTGAGAACGTAATTTTAATCTAAAAAATATTGTCTATGTATAAGAAAAAACCCCAACGATGTGATATATAACATGTTTTAATTATAAACTGGAGACATATATATTCATTCATGTTATTCCCTTTTATTAATGAGTCTTATATATTATAATAGGATTTTAATCATCCTTTTAAATTTCGCCATCAACATCCAAATTGTTTTTGGAAAAACAATCATTCATTTCAATAGCTATAATTTATTTTAAGAGACACTAGTATGATACCAAATTATAAATTCAAAAAAATGAATGAGTACACCTTCAAGAACATAATTTATCCCCCAATTTTATTACACCCCAATATTTTATTGTACAACTATGATTAAATATATTCAATTTCATCTATAGATTATGTATCACGTAACACAGATCACAAATGAACCATGATATACCATAAAATTGTTTTTTTTCGACATGACTATTACAAACCTGCCACTAAATTGGTGGGTTTCAAAATGATTAAATATATTTTTAAATACATATTAGGTATGTATTTATTAATTATTAATAAATAATTAAATAATTTTTAATAATGTCTTTTTTTCTTTAAAATTACATTTTCATCAAAAAAATATTCAATTTCTTTTTAATGATTAAATAAATTAATTATTTTAAAGAAATTATATAAAATAATTTCATAGGATTAATATCATTTTTCAAAACATCTTATTATAATTCTCCTATTGTGAATATTTTTGTATTTTTTTAAAATCTGGGTTTTCCACTAAATAGTGAATAATAGAAATATTTATAAATCTATTATTATTATATATATATATATATAGAATAGCCATTATGTTTTTAATCAGATATCAAATTAAAATAATTAATATATATAATCAAAATAATTTAATTTTAATATTTTGTATACCTTATTTTTATATATATACATTTTTATTCTTAAAATGGATTTATCAGAAAAACTGTATACTGTTGTGTTTTAAGAGATTATGTTTCAACTAAATTATGAATCATATGTGTTTTAAAATTGAAAAATGGATTCCATAGTTTGTATTATTATGTTCAAATCTTAATCATTATATTGTATTATTTTTTCTCAAAAATAATACTAACCATTGTAAAATTTATAACCTCAGTAAAGTGTAAATTGGATAAATGAAAGATAAATATATGTGACAATCTCATAATTTCTCATAGTAATTATTTATTTATGGAGCTTATTCCATCAGTATTTCCTAAATATAATTTTTTTGTAATTTAATGGATTGTTTTCTTAGATAATTAATTATATATTTTTATAATCAATGACTGTTATAATAGGTCACATTTTTTGTTTTTAATATCTTAATTATCCACATGGAGAAAAAGGAAACTATGAATGAACCAAATTGTCAATATTGATAATAATGAAAAAAAAATCATAATATAAGTTTATTTTTAATTTTTAGAAATTATTTAATTTTAATTGATACTTGTATAATGTTAAAAAAAATATTAATTCTATGTATCTATATGTTATATTTTAGATGTATAAAATAATGATATTCTCATTCTAGTTTTTAAATGATTTTTTTGATGTCAAATGAAATTAATAGTTCCAAAAATAACAATAATTATAACTTATTGAAATAATATTTAATTCAAATATTTAAAATTAATAAAAATCATTTTTTGGATATGTGAACGTAATATAATTTATCGCATTAAAAATGGACCACTTATGAATCACTTTTTCATTCATTATAAAATTATCAACACTTTGTAATTAAAATAATGGAAACCAGTATTATGATAAATAATAATTAACGAAGTGGCCAAATAATGAAATGGTTTAAAATGACATTTAATCATGTCTAAAATCTATTTTATGATTATATCACAACATTATAAATTCCTATATATGAATAAGTTTCTATTTTTAGTTATTTGGCAGGATAAATGAATTTATTATAATTAAATCATTTGATAAATTTCAAATATTCCCCTCATCACCGTTAGTGAAGGATATTCCTTTACATAATTTCACCACATTGAGACATATATTTCACCTAAAATCTACCAATTTCAATTTAAAAATATGTATTTATGTTATTGAGGTTATTTTCCTACTAAAATACCTACCTTATCTCCCATAATATAAGATATCATGGTGGTTCTTCATAAAATAGGTAATCATCATTAACGACTCATTAAAAATTCATTCTTCATCTACAACAACTTCAATTTTTTTATCATATATTAAGAAATATAGTATCAAATTTTCTCATTATATATCATTATGATTTTGAAATAACCATTATACTTCATATATCCATCAAATGAAAAACAAAAGTACCGTGTGTGCATACATATAACATATAGTCTCCATGGATTGGTGTAAGTTTTTTCATAACAATATTAAAATGATAGTTATAATCATATAAATACATTATTTATATGGTATATTGATAAATATATTTATTCTTTAAAATTAATATAAATACCCCATTCCTTACCATTACTCCCATTAATATAATTATGTCATCACTTATGCATACAGAAGACTGTCATCTCCATGATGTAGTGATTAATTTTCCATGTTTAGCATAAAATAGTGATTTGAAAACAATATTTAATAATTAGATATGATATATTTTACATTAAAATAATTATAATATTCTCGATCTATATCCAATGTAAAATTATTAGGAAATTCATAATAAAATATACAAGAAAGAAAAGATATTTATCACATAAAAAAATAATGATGTACTATTAAATAATGGGTGATATATTTTCATAAGAGGACTATATAAGGTATTATTTAATTTTAATTTGTTTTTAGAATCTATTAACAATATTCATTAATACAATATACATGAGGTTAATGTATTCACTTACAATGGGAAACATGACTTATTATACACTGTCTATATTCCACTTCATTGAGGAATATTCTAATATTATGTACCTATATTTTAATATTGTGTATATAATACCCACTTTATTTAACTATGATCATAATTAAATTAAAAATTCATTTCTCTTAAATATCACTATTTCATTTATCTTGTAGTTGATTTTTTCCTATATCATATACAATTTTTATATATAGTGTTTACATCAAAATATATTTGATTAATTGAGGAAACAATGATAAATCCATATATTTTAATAAATATATGTATTTGTTCATATGGAATATTCAATCATTAATTAAAAAAATTATTCAGTATTTGAGGAATGCTTCTGACATGGAATAATAGTTGGGGAAAATATATAGAAATGCCACTTTATGTATCTTTTGTCACCCATGATAAATATGTTGGAAAAAATAAATGGGTTTTTTAACGATAAATAATAAAGTATCCTCTGAAAGGTATTTATGGTAAATGTATCATGCTCTTTGTGAAAATGAAGTATAATAGTTACAAATTTCCTTCATTAATAATTTTGTTTTTTATACCTGATATTTTTACTATTATATTATACATGTATTGGGACTCTGCACAAGTTATTGATTAAATGAAATTTATTCCATTTCCATAATGATTATTTATTATCCTCTCATGACATAATTATTATGGATTAAATATAATGATTGTTCAATTATTTACTTCTGTATTAAGATTATGGATAATTTATATAAGTTAGTATCCATTTTATGTAACTCTTAATGGGAATCTGAGCTCACACATTTATTTGTTCTTTTTTCCCAAAAACATGTGGCTGAACCATTTGAAATAGTTCCAGTTTTCAAATTACATTCCATTATTATGTTTTTCTGTTAATTATATTTTTAATTAGGGAACCATAAATTTATCTATCTCTTTAAGACTACTAAACTGATCGATCTTTGGTGATGTGATCTCTTATACCAAGTTCTAATGTAATAAACTGACCACTAGTTATGGGATAATAAAGTCTGGTTTATTATAGTTTTTATCTATGTATGTTTAGTTGAAACCTCTAGAATAGGATAAAAAACATAACGAAAATGAGAACTATGATAATACCTTTTTTATCGAAAAAGTTGTCAACTAGAGGGAATATTTTTTACAGATCAATATTTATGATAATTTTTAGATTACTGAATTTGTTACATTATTAATTTATGAAACCATATAGAAGAAAAAATATTTGTACTCTTGGTTAATGTATGTATTTCCCAACTAAATAAGACAATATAGTTTGCAATATAGTTGAATGCATCATTATTATAATAGGGAAATTATCTAGGTTATGTCTAATTACCTTACACAATTAGAGAAATGTGATGTTCCATGACTTGGTTCAACTATGTTGGATCATTTCATGCATTATATTCCATAATATTTTTGTAAAACGACTAATCTAGTGGTATGATATTAATGGATCATGTCCCCTGAAATGATATCTATATCATTGGGGTGTGATGAAAAGGATAATGTAGTAAAGGTAGTATATTTTCTCAAGGGTTATCTTTATAAATGGTGGTCTTTGATCAAGAATACTAGGGGAAGATGAAATTGAAAAAAAATAATGAATATATTTTAAAGAAACATCTACTACAAAATATTTCCCCTATGATAAATGGATATAAATGAATGAAAAATTCCATAGATTAATGAAAATGGAATATGGGTGTCATCAAGAGTATGAGGTTACATTTAAAATAGTAACTATGTACGATAATGATTACATAAATTATTTATAATTTTATATTGATCATTTATATGAATATCATAAGACACATATCCGAAGGGAATTAGAGTCTCAATTATTTTCATCATATGATATTATTTTAATACGTGCCATCAAAAAAATAGAATGAATTCTCTATATATTATATATCCATGAAATTAATTATAGAATGAATTTGTTTGAAATCATTGAGAATGGTAATTTACCAAAAATGAATAAGGGGATAATGAAATTTCTATCCAATGAAAATGATGGGAAGACATCTATGTAAATACCTTAATAACATATGAGTTTGTTACAAGTTCATAGTCAAGGATCACGTATAAAATGAATTCAGTGGGTGGAGAAAACCGTTAATAATTGTTGCTTCAATTTTAAATAAATGAGGAATTATTCCAATCTATTTCCCCAGCCTCAGGGTAATGTACCAAAAAAAGAATATATATGGAAATGTCTATGCTTATCAGATAACTATTGTTTTGGAGGAAGGCCCCAATGATATAGTGGAAGGTACGTTAATCCTATATTAATATTTATCTAATTCTATATTATATTCTAGATCATCAAAATTATTTATATATAACCTATTTTCTAATAAAATTAAACATTTACCTTTAATTATTTGATTTCATTTTTTAGTTAAAACACATTATGGAAAGATTATTACAACATTGATGTGTCCATAAGTCCCCATTAAGACTTATAAACATTCATTATATTTTGACTTTATTATCATACCTATTATTGACATCGATATAATAATTAATATGGTTTACCATTCCAAAAATGATTCAAAATTTTATTTTAATGAATATTAAACCATAATTATTGATGAAAAAGGTTAATTAATTATAATTAGAGAAGATAATTTATCCTCTAAATCATGTCAATATCAACCTCTAATAGATTTTCTAAAGGAGATTCTTGGGGAGGATTATAAGAATAATGTGAAATGTGATATCCAAATAGAGGATGTACCTATTTTTGTGGAATACAAAAATATATTTCATGCGGCCTTACATGAACACCCATCGGAGTATGAGGTGGAATTGTTTATTGATTTAATCTCGGATGCAAGACCTATATCAATTACTTCATATAGAATGATCATTGTGGAATAAGTGGCACTAAAGAAACAATTATTGATTTTAGTGGTAATGAATTTATTCAATTTATTTTATCACATGATAGAGCCCCAATTCAATTCTATAAGAAGAAATGTGGATTTATGGGTATTTTTATGGATTGTATAGAAATCAATGCTATTACAATTTAGATAATGTATCACCTACCTTGCATTGCTGATTTAATCGATCATTGTTATGTAGCTTAATATTAATCGAGGAATGAAATTCATTCTGTTATAATTTATTATAAGTAAAGAAGGAATATATTCCAATGATATCTTTTAAAATGAGGAATGTAAATTAATTGTTTATAGTAATCCCATTAGGTATTAATAATGTGCCCTATATTTTCATAAATATAATTAATATTTTATTGATGTTATATATTTTTTTAATTTTTAGTTTATTTATTAATGATATATTGGAGTATTCTAAAATATATGATGACCATGATAATCAATTTAGAATAAATCATCATACTCATAGAAATCAATTATTGTTTGTTAAATTAAGAGTGTTTGAATTATGGATTTGGGAAATCCCATTTATTGACCTAATGTGCGTGCATATGGAATCATAGGTGATCATAGAATGAAAAAGATATTCCAAGAATCACCAATACCAAAAACATAACTAAGGTATGTAGTTCCATGGATTTTGGATGTTTATTATTAGATATTCATTCATAATTTTTTCGGATTGGATAGCCTACTAACAAAAATGAAATATCAATTGGTCAATTTTTTATGGACAAAATAATGTGAATAATGTTTTTCAAAATTTATGTGGAGATTAATCAATAATATAATGTTCAAAATACCATTATAAAATAATGGGTTTTTGATAAATGGTGATGCGTCATAGAATGTAATTGGTTTTCATCCTTATGAGAAATGATAATTTTCATTAACATTCAATAATGTTGTTGAGGTTGCATAATCAAATTCTCCAACTCATGATATTGATTTAGAAGGAATAATATTTTATCTGAAAATACGGAGAAACATTTTTATGGTGAATTATTGATAAATATATAGATCAAAAAAGATTTATTATATATTTAAATATAAATAACACTATATAAAGAAATGTTGATAACCTGAGTTACACAATGATTTTGATTTCTTATTAAATTACCCCTGGAAAAGAAAATAAGGTAATAAATGAATTAAAATGAAATGATAATTTATTTTGACCATAATGAGGATTTAATGATGCAATATTTTTATGTATTTAGTAAATATGTATATGAGAACTATTAAGGAAGGGTAGATACTAATCCATTTTCATAGGATGGAGAATTCTTCATTTTTGGAAAAAGAAAAGATCTCAATATTATGATGATGATTTTCATAATTAAATTTTGCCGATGAATGAGGGAAAATTGGAAGCCCTTATTTTTATAAGATCATATTCTAAAATTTTTAAAGTGGGTATGTGCTCCATAAATATGTGATATTTAAAGGAAACTATTTGATAATGGTCATAGCTCAAATTTCTCAATACACTATGGTACTAACAAGATGTATAATGGTTTGAAGAATCATTATTGTTTTGATAACATAAAGTGTGAAATTTCGGACCATGTTTCAAGAGTCCTATTTTATCCACATGTGATTTATTATTGAATAAATCCTACAGTAGTAATGAATTCTATTTATAAAACTTTATAGAAATTGGATGAAATTATGATATAGTTTTTCATAAGACTACCAAGGACTCCTCGAATGAATGCTACGATATGGGTTATTATTGATCACATTAAAAAATCACAGCATTCTCTTAAAGAAAGAATATGTTTTCTAATAGACCACATATAAATAATATATATTAATAAAGTTGTAAGACTTCATGGTTCACCTCTATCAATTGTGTCTGATAGAGATCCACATTTTATATCAAAATCTTGGACGTGTCTATAAAAGGATATATATAATATGCTTCATATGTGAACCTCCTACCATAATAAAATTGATAGGTAGTGGAAAAAATATATTCAAACATTAGAATAAATTTTTAGATCATTCTCACTTTATATTCTTGGAATGTGAGATCACTATTTATCTGTGGTGGAATTTTACAACAACAATAGTCTCTTTTGAAGTATTAAAATGGAACCTAGTGATAAATTATATAGAAAGATATTGCATACTCCCATACATTGGGATGATATTGAGGAATGGAACCAAATTGGCACGAAACATTTTGAAGAGACAATAAAAAATGTAATGACTATTCATGATAATATTATAGTAAGTCAAAGTATGAAAATGTTTTATTTTGACAACCAGAGAAAAGATTTCTAATTTCATGTGGGGGATATTCGGTCTATGGAAGTATCACCATGGATGGGATTCATAATGATAATTAGGACATGGAAACTAAGAACATGGTATATAAGAAAATTTTAATTTCTATCATGAATTGGAGCTGCAACATACCTAATATAAATGCAACATAGTCTCTCTGAATATCATGATATGTATAACATTTCATTCTAAAGGAAGTATATTATAGACCCAATTTAGGTACTCACCTCTAAATACAATGAAATGAAACCATATATATTTAACTGTGAAGAGACCATTGAGATTCTAGACACTTGATATCTAGTGTTGAAAAAATCATATGACTCGACTTATAATGATCCTATGGAGAAACCCTAAATTTGAAGATGAAATATGGGAACCTGAGGATGTTATGAAGAAGAATCGCCCTAATTTTTTTAGAAGAAAATATTGATGAAAATATAGGGAATTTTTTTGTAGAGGTAATAATATAACACACCATGATTTTATAGTATGCCTATTATTTAATAAAATCAATTTCTTCAATATCATATATTTCATGGAACATTATGTTTTAAAGCCAACTTTATTCGGTTTAATATATTTATTTTAACATTATAATTATAAATTACCAAATAAATTTGAGTGTGGGAATTTGATTAACAATATAATGAAGTAAACATGGGATCATAATTTTTAATTCTTTCTAATGAAGCACAAATTTTTTTGTAAATTCTTTTATTATTCAAATATACATTTTCATATAAAAACGTTTTCATGATATTTTTCATTACATATTAAAATAAATTTCTTAAAATTGTATTATATTAATTTTATAAGAATATTTATATTTTTTAATCATATTATGAAAATTATGTTATGGTGATTTGTAGGGAATTATCGAAAAATATTTATTTTCTATTGAATATTAAAAATTAACTTTATTTATAAATCTATTATTTAATTTATATTTACATGTTCCTATATGATTTTATTTTGAAATAAACATTATATAAGTATACTTTATTAAAATATTTTATAATTAATTAAATTTTAATAATTCTTATAGATTATTTTGGTAAAATTAAATTCATGGTCATAAAAACTCATTTTTAAAGAACATTTTATTTCTTTTCATTTTGTGAGATATCATTTTAATTTAATTCAGAAATCTATATGTATTTTGTTTAAAATATATCCATATTTGGATTTATATGGTCTAAATTTAGGAAATATATCCCTTTTATTTTTGTTCAAATTGAATTATACACATTATAACATTTATCTCAATAGTAAATAGTAAATTGGATTATTTTATGTTATAAATAGGTGATAAGGTCATAATTATTCATCATAATTATTTTTGGATGAATATTATTAGACTATTATTACCTAATTATCTAATTTTAGTTATTTAATGGATACTCTCTCCTGAAAATGATCTATATATTTATTAAATCGAAGATAGTTAGAAAATGACACACTTTTTGTTTTTAAAAACTATTATTTTCTCATGTGGTGAAAAATAAAAATAATAACCAACATAAATGTTTATTTTTATCATAATGATATCATTTTTATGATAAGAAATTTTTTAAATTTTCTGAATTATATAATTACCTGAATTCATCTGAAGTGCTAAAATAATATGTTCCTAATTAACAGGAAAATAAAATAATTGAATTAAAATAAAATGATTTTTATATATTCAGGATGAGATAATGTGTATAATGAATTATCATGAACTGAATGATATTTTTGATTTTTTTAAACCATTATAATATTTTTAATCATTATTATTGATGAATTTATGTTAAAATAAATTTATAGTCTTAAAATTTCCATTAAGTATATATTTATCATAATAATTTAATATTAAATTACATAAAATTAATAAAAATAACATATTCTATAATGATATTTTAATATAATTGAAAAACATACAATATTTCATTTTTTGAGTATATTTTATGTTTTCTGTAACCTTATAAACTCATTATAATAAAAATATTGGCTACCATGGTTATGGTCTAAAATTAATAACCAAGGTGTTAATTAAAAAGTTAAAGTTAAATAAAATAAACCTATTAATGTTCTATTGGTTTAAGATACTACGACCCTATGATATATTATATTTTAATCAAGTTTTATTTGGAAGAATTTTCCATGATAAATTAATTTATTATAATTTAATGATTTAATTTTTCTTAAATGTTCTCCCACCTCAATTATAAAATGATAATAATTCTTTCACTTCATTAAACCACATGTAGACATATAACATGACCAAAATCATCACATTAATATTAACAACATCCTTAGTTAAGTTCATGATGTTATTTTCCTTCAAAAATTACTAAACTAGGTCCCTTAAGAGAAATTATAAAGGAGTCTCTCCATAGAGGAGGTAATCCCCTTACTAACTTGATCAAAATTAATTATTCTTTTATATCCTATTAATTATTTGTTTCCAAAGTAGATTAATAAACAACATAACTCCCCCTTTTAAACAAAAGAACTCCCCCTTTTTTAATATATAATTATCTATATTTATGATTATTAAACAACATAACTCCCCCTTTTATCGATACTATAAAAAATGAAAAGGATTGTGCGTGTTTAAATACGACTTACCATCTCTATATAGTGGTGTAATTTTTTTCATCCCCAATTTTCAATGATGGATATAATGATAGAATTATGTGATATATATGGTAATTATGAAATAATATTAATTATTAATAAATAATTTATCATCCACTTCATTATTATTTTACCCATTAATTTAATAAAAGTCTCTCATGCATACATACAACATACCTTCTCTATGATGAGATATGATTTATTTTCCATAATAAACATTAAATAATAGTTCAAAAAAAACAATTAATGATTAAATATAATATTTATTACAATAAAATATTTTTTAATATTAATGATCTCTACCATATTAAAAATAATCGGGACATTTTTGATAAAAATCGAAATAAAGAAAGACTATTAATAGATGAAATAATGAAAATGATGAAAATTTATTTATGAATGTGTGATATGATATTATAAAAGTATCATACAAGGTATTAAAAATTTGAATATTTTTCTATAATAAATCAATAAAATCATTTAGAATAATATAATGAAGCATAAAGTATGCACCACTATATAGAATCATGACGTAAGGGACTTTATCTCAATTTCAATTAATTAGATAATATTTTCATATTATACACCTAATTTATTTAAATTGGTGTATATAATTCCGATTTCATTTATTTAAGGTCATAATTAATTCATAATTTCATATCTCTTGAATATATATATTTCTGATAACACGAATATGATTAGTACCTATATAGTATACTAATTTAATATGTTGGGTTTTTTAATGTTATTTGATTTAATAGTGAAATAAAGGTAAATTTTTATATTTTCTCCAAAACGATATTTTTTTTCATGGAATATTGATTCATAAATTAAATAGATTATTTGATAGATGAGGAATTATTTTTACTTACAAGAAATGGTGGGGATCAAATATAGAAAAGAACATCGTTGCATTTTTAGTCTCATTTGAAAAATAAGTCATCCAAATTAAATGGGTTTTACCTATAATGATTAAAATATTTTATAAGGATTCTTAATAGAAAATACATCATGTTTCTAGGAATCATGGTGTCCAATAGTAAATGTTTTTCTTCATTAATAATTCAGTAATTTTTGGTCTGTGATATTGTCACTATGATATTATATGGGGATTTATGCTGTGAACAATTTTTAAATTTAATGGAGTTTGATTCCATTTTGATAATAACTATTCCATATCTAATTGTGATAAAAAATTTATGGATTTAATGGAATGTTTTTTAGTTATTTAACTTTCCATATTTTTTATAAATTATTTATTGAATATAGCTTCTGTTTTATGTAACTCTTATTGGTAATCTAATATCACCATTTAAATTGTTATATTTTTAACATGAGATAAAGGTGATATTTTATAATGAGTTCAAGTATTAAAATTAGTTATATTTTTTGTTTCTAAATTAATAATTAAATAAGGATATCATTTATGTATTATGTTCATCAGGACTACTAAACTGGTCGATCTTTGGTGATTTTTTCACATGAACATAATTTCAATGTAATAATGTAACCACAAACTGTATGCTACTAGAGTAAGGGTTGTTACTAAAAATCTGACCATCTACTTCATAAATGACTACCACTATTATATATGGAATAATACCATTGATATAATTCATCATGTTTCTTTATATAATTTAAGAAACTCATGTATTACAATGAGACTAGTTCCAGTAAAACACTAACTTTATACTATAATTACATCATCATTCTCTTATGTATAACCATATTCATCATTAATTATTCATGGTACCTTCTTTATATCACTCATTGATATTGTTTTTCCAAAACACCACATGAATTTATTCAACATTATATTGATATACCATGTAGAAAATGATCATTTCTTTATCAGACCATTGATCATATATCAAATATCACAAAGTGCATATTCTCTATAAATCGTATATTCCACTAAATCCTACTTAAATAAAAAAATATTAATCCAAAAAAGAGGTGGTAATCTCAAAATATATTCATGTCATGGATTATTTTTACCATTTTGATACCATCAGTTATATAGAATTTGTTTTAATTTCTTTATATGAATAATGCCACTTTTGTGAAATTTTCTCGACATGTTTTGATATAAAATTTTACAATTAAAAAATAATTTTTCATCCTCTGTGGGAATAGCAATATCAAAATAGGTTTTATTTTTCAATTCACTCTTTGTTCACTAATTTGAATGATTTCATATCCCTTCAAGGGATACCACACATTTTATTAGTATTTTTTGATTGGTATACAAATGAATCCACTTAAGAATGAATCTTCCATGTATTCCATGATTATATTAATGGAAAAAAAAATTTCTCATCTTCAACCCACAAATTCATCAACTCATTTGGGGAAGTTTTTCCAATATATGAAATATTTTGTGATAAATGTTCTCTTTGTTTTCTTTATTTATTACTATATTCCATGTAAAAAATCTATTATCTAGTGACACACATTTAATTAATTATTTCATTCTTATTCCATTATATATAATATTATAATTTTATTCCCATGATGAAAATTATGAATGATAGATATGTAATAATTATTTTAATTTCTATTATATTACCACTTTAAAATAATCCAATTACATTTATTTGTTTCTAGGTGGTAAAAATTTCCCATTCATATTTCATATTTCATTCTTATTTAGAGAAATTTCAAAATTTATAATTTGATAATTCTTTTCTTTACATAAAATCAACACATTTTCATTATTTGTATCTCTCAATGAAGACATGTACACCTCATGTAAATTCCCATTTTTCTATTCTTATCTAAACCTCATAATCATGTTCATCGATTACATCAATATATTCCATTGTTTTCTTTTTTATAATTTTAATAGTATCCTATAAATATATCTACTTCTTAATAAAATTAAGGTTTTATTACTGTAAATTTTAATTTAAACATATTTTACTACGACTTCTTTTTTTAAGAGCTACAACTTATTCAGTAGTGATTGAATGTTAAATTTTTTATCAAAAAAATCTGAATACATAACACACAATATGGTTGTCTCATTTCTATTTGGAATATCAAACCATTCATGTGAAGTAAAATGTATGTATCTAGAATTATAAAAAACATTTAATATGTAGTATGATTTAGATATTTATATGTAATTAGTTTTAGTCTGCTCATGGGAATACACAACATCATAATTTCCTTTTTTTTTACTTTTTTTTCTTACTTATAGGCATAAAAAATTATTATTCAGGAATTTGTAACTATATTTTCAAATTATTCATATTAATAACTTCTAGATAAATCCTATTTTTCATCACACATTATAGAAACAATATCATATAAATCATCTAATTTCATCCAAAAATATTTTTTGTTAGGCATCACTCTATCTTATTTGATATATTCACTTTGAAGGAATCCATTAAGGATTTCTTAGCATGAGAATCTGTCTCTAATTTTATATTATCAATATCTTAAAAAATTATATACTATCATTTTACAAAAAATTCACTCGTAGAAGATATTGTTGTTGATTTAGGCATGCGTTCATAAAATTACATGAAATGACTCTTCAACATAAGAAAATTGTTTCCCCTCCACCTATTAGAATTCCCCCAACTGCAGTCATATCTATCATAACTATCAAATCATTAAAAAATATTTATATATTTGAATCCATAATAGGATCCATTATATTTGATACCTTATGTATTGAACCTAGACACCATGAAAAGGATGGGGAATCTGGGTATAGGTTGTATTAAAATTTTTCATCTAAGATAATTTTTTCAGTATATTGTTCCATTATAATAAAGAATAGTTATTGGACCAACGTCTTCGTAGAATGTAACCATGACAAAATATATATTTAATCTAAAATAAAGGCTCTATTATATTTTATATATTTCACCATCTTTGGGATATATCCATAGAGTATACAGTTAGTATTATATATGGGTAACAATAATCCATGATAAATCAATATTTTTGTGGTTAAAATATTTTGATTACATAAATCATTACCAATGGTCACTTTATATAAAATGTATAGGGATAATATCATTCCATCCAAAAATTCCTTACATATAATGAATTTGGGAACTCTCGCAGCATTCTAAGGCTCACAAACACATCATCCTTCTAACACTACACTGGATTATATTTGTTTATATATTTTTTGATATCCTCTCAATTTAATGACATGAATGTACATCCAAATATTGTATGTACAACTTATATTCCTTTTATAATAATCTATAAATATATTATTTAATGTATACCACATTTCTATTAGAAATACAATGAATGATATAATAAAAATATTGACAGAGATTTTGATCTTCTCACTTCAATCAATCATCACCAAATAGAAACACTCAAGATATAATAATTACAAAAAGAAAAATAATTGATTTCTGACCTTTATTGACACACATTCCACCTCTTCATTTTATATCCTAATTTTCAATAAAATTTATACTAGTATCATTAATTCAAATATAATAATTTCCGCATATGAATTATATTCTTCATAGTATTCAAAAATATTCACATAAATTAGTAATTATTATAAAAACAATATCCAAAAGAATACAGCTGAATGAAATCCAAATCAATATTTTATTTTTACAGTGAATGATATCCTTTTTTTCAACCGTATCACTTATAGAAACAACAATATCCTCTCTCCTATTATTCTATTTATTCATCCCCCTCAAAACTATTTTCTCACAAAATTAAGTTTTTTATTATCATATACTTTTATGCAAAAATTGAGAATAAAAATTTTCATTCTCAAAAAGAGAGCACCAATCCAATAAAATGAAATATTATGCCACCAGTTTTAATCACCATTAAAGTCTTCAATGAAATGGTTTTTACATGACTTCCAGGTTCCTCAATTAGATGATTTTAAAAAATTAATTCGGGTGTTCCCCAGGACTGGATATACTCATTTATCCTTATATCCTATTTGTTAAAACCTTATATTAATATTTGGTCATTATTTTCAATCTATTCTCTTTTCTCCTCATATAGAGGCAACCATAAAAACCATGTCATCATTATTTGAGTATCAACATCAGAAGAATAAAGTTTTACTACACTTTCGACCATTACCACTACTGAGTTCATAAGCAATTGAAAAGGATGTTCATTTATGGAAACATATTTCTGTTGTCCTTTATCATTCTACTGGAAAGTAGGGAGAGTAACCTCCATCACTAGCACCACATCCATATATTTCAGTAGTTCCTCCCATTGAATATCCTCTAATATCTTTTATGCATCCCTATGGTGGGTCTCTAAGACTTTTGGGATAACATTGGTGAATTTTAACACTTTTTCGAGCTTTCGGGAACTAGCATCTCTTAATTCATAACCCTCTCCACATTTCTTTTTCTGGACCACCAAATAATTTTATTTACCACCTTTTGGGATGACCATGTCTCCAATCTCCTTCGAAGAGAAGAGTAGTCATTACGACCTTTTGATTGCATCATCTTGGTATCAATGAAACTCCTTATATCCCTATTTTCATTATTTTCTTTCTTTGTCCTGGGATTACCCAAGAATTTACTAGACCCCCTATAATACTCTCAAATGAGGGTAACATGTTACCATTAGATCCTAATTTTCATGGTGTGGTACACAATTCATCATTATATTTTATGTCTTTGGACACAAGGGTACATTTTATACATAGTGAAATTTATTTCATGTTGTGTGAAATTGTATATGAATTATACTATAGAATATGAACATTTTGGATTCCACATATTCCAAAATTTCCATAATTGACCTTCTTATTTTTCACACGGATTCATGAAATTTTAAAAGACCAGTTCCACGGAATGTCCAGCAAGAAATGTTCATATTAAAAATATTACCTATTAAAATGGTGTATAAAAACACCCACAATATCTTCATTCTGTATATTCCCTAATCCACTAATTCATATCTATATCAAAAATTGGCTAGTCAATGGAATTATTTAAAAAAACATTTGATCCAGTATCAATGATAGTTAAGAATGGGAATTGTTGTGAACCTATATTCCAAATTCATATAGTCACTATGGCTCTAGGCTCTTGATTGTTCTAAATAAATATTGATCGATATGGTGGTCATTTGGGTCATCAAAACCTTTTAAGAGATTCATAATTACTCCTATACATTCATATAAATTAAGCATGTTTTCATGTATCCTTCCAAAATCTCAACTCGAAATGGTTACCCTTATGAAAACAATTTAATTAGCACTATGTAGAGTTGTGAACATTTATTTTTTTAAGTGTTATCTAAATTTATATTATTATTATAATGATTCTATGGTTTTTAAATATACTATATTTTTATCTCAAGAATTTTTCACCATATAGGGAGGGGGTAGGTGTTTATGATATTAGTATTATAGATCTGATCATTTCTTCCTATATATCCATTTAAATATAATCATATACCTCATAGTCCTATACTACTAACTGGAATTCATTATTCCTCTTAAGGTCATGTAACAAGGGCCAATTTCAATTTGTTTATCATCATGGGGAGGGGAAAATTCTGAAAAAGGTACCAATTTTTTTGGGGGACATACACATGAGAATCCATTTCTGGTTTATCATTTTTGACGAAGACTATGTTTTAAAATATATAATTGGGGAAAAAACATGATGGATACCCATATGTTGTTGTAAAAAATAATCTGTTGGTAATGAAATTATGGAGTAAAACTAAATAGTTCAGTGAATCCACCCTAATGGAGACATTGATATGTTTATATCAGGAGTAGTACCACACAAAATGCATATTTGAGGATACCAATATGATAGTTCTGAATAATGGAATTATAGAAATATGATCCATATTATGACAATTATATAAGGGAGATGGTGTTAACGGTGTTGTTGGGATTGAACCACAAAGATGTTTTCCATTTATCATACTTAATATTAATCAAATCTCACATAGTTGGAGGCTTGTGGTTTAATGTTAACTGATAGGACTAGTCTATTTAGTTTTAAAATGTGTGAAAATTATGTGTTCTTTATAGTATAGATCAATCTAATGTAAATTAAAAAGGTGAATCCTTGGATATATATAAATTATTATAATTGATTTATCAACTAAATCTCTATGACAACATGATTCATTATTTTTGGTAAAAAAAGTCATATAAAATCATTCATGTTGTATTGTAGTACATGACAACGTATTTTGTGGGATTACATTTTTGTGCTACCATAGTGGGATTAATAAATCGTGAATTATGGAATAAAATTACATTGAAATTTTCATATACATTTTTACTACATTTAATGGTTGATGAAACATTCATTGTTTGGGATTGGTGTGAAAATTCTAAGTGAATTTGAACATTTAATTTGGTGGACAAGCCAAACTCAAAAGTGAGCCTCAGAATATAAATAAACTTAATATAATAGTAAAATTTAATTTTTTCGATGAGGGTTAATCATTGAAATGACTCTCAAGTGTTAAAATGAATTTTAGGAGCATCACTCTCAAAAAATCATTCTTTTGATAGAAACAGACAGAGGAACATGTTTAGCGCACAGTTAATACTGACCATGAGGCTGAAATAGTGTGAAATGACATAATTGTGACATAATTTAATGAATCTATATTAAAAAATATGGGAAAATTGGAAATAGTGAAATACAGATTCATAGGTGAAGTTCTTGGTCTATGAATGTGTTGTCATATCATGCACCTAACTTTCAGGGTCAGTGCCAAATCGTTTAGCACTTAACGGTCTTCACATGGTTAGCCGAATGATGCACCAAATACAGGACAATATGAATAGTTGTAAAAATGAATATTTCATTGTAACTCCATTTATATTTTTACTCATTTCTTCCCTTATTATCTTTGGATTTCTCTCACATATTTACTCATCCTCTACACATCCCTTCTTGGTGTATCCTTCTTTCTGACTCAAAATCAGTCATCATTGGGTGTGTTCGAAGAATATTAGTAATAATGTCATTCAACTTATTTCCGGTCATCATTTCACTTTTTCTATGATTTAATACTTCATTCAAATCACATTTTAATTTTTTTGTGTTTAATTATTTCTTTTATTTCACAAATTTTGGCTCCAATCAATAACAAATAATGAATTCATGAAGAATCCAAATAATTATCTATTTGGTAAATATGTTTTCCAGTATTCTGACATAATTTATATTATATTTACAATATTCCTCACAGAATACCTTCAACAAATTTTTATTAAAAAATAAAATTTTCCATAAATTAAATAATTATACCACAACCCTGGTGTTCTATAGACCCCTTAATATGGTTAGAAGTTGAATAACTCAACCTAAACTAAAAAATAATGTTGGTTTATTTTAAATGATGTAATGAATATTCATTCTCAAATTTCACATTTTCCATATGGCCAAGTTGAGTATTCCACAACTAACATAATTCCCTAGAATAAGTTAATAAATTTTTATATGGTTAAATCCCCATTAATGGACATTGTATTCACTTGTGATGTGACATAATTTAGTAAATAAACATGAATAATTTTATAATGAAATGAATGATTACATGGCATCCATATATATTACATCTGTATTGAAAAATATACTAATCATGATGTTTTTTGAGGCATGGGGTGAATCCAATGGATTTTATGTTATATATGAAATAGTTTAATTGTAAAAATAAATTTATATTTTAATGGTTTTTATTTATGTTAATATTATTGTAATAAAGAATCAATATCCTTATTTTCTATTTAAAATGTTAAATGAAAAGTGAAAATGAAAGTACATTACTACTTGATAAATACATGGTTTCAATATATGGATAGCCTTGGAAAATCTCATAGGATGACACTGACTTTGTATATGCAATGAGTGATAATTTGGTTTTTGATTTATAATTCCATGGATGCAATCAAGTGTAGAATTAATTATGACGCATAATGGGTGATACATGGTCCTTGACATGAAATTTCTCTAGCTAGAATCATAGGATGAATGATGTTATATATTCCATGAGTGATAATTGTACTCCTATTGTGGATTTCCATGGATGGGTTTATTGTTTAAATGAGACCATGATTTGAAATGGATGATACATCGGATCATGATTTTAAATTTCTTATAAACGATCAATGTTCAAACAAATTATATAAACAAGATTTCGAATTTGATTAACTGTAATTGATAACTCTTAATTGTCATGAAACTTATAAAACATTGTATTATTATCATTATTCAAGGATACCTGTGATTATAGACACAGTTCTTTAATTGAAAAAACCCTTTTAATGGTCTGATGTTGGGGTTCATATCCATACATAAATGATGATATACTTATGGTATTAGTTTTATTATACAGTGATGAATGATTTTCACATCAGGTCCTTGTATTACTGGTTATTTATATTTTAATATATGATAATATATATAAATCATGCATTTTATTTATAGTTGTACTCATTAATACATAAAACTATATACATGGTGATACCTATTTCTAGGTATTTTTTATTATGTTGAAGCATGTACAAATAGCTAGTTGTCTAAAATAATCATAATCCCTACAAACATTCAGTAATTTATTCAATATTTATTTATTATAAATTCCAAATGATTCATTTTATATCCATGGATTTGATTTAATATTATATTTTTGTAATTTTCCTATTGAGTTTTTATGACACCATATTTGTGCAAATGATTTGTTTACAAAACAAATACCCATGGTTAGGGGTATAAGATCATAGATTATGTTGTGTGTTGTTACTCATATTCATGGGAGAATAAGAGAACCTGATTTAGCATTTGTTCTGTATTCTACTGGATATATCCTTGGTAGATTTTTATTATTTTATAATATATCATTATGTATTAACTATTATATGTATTTTATTTAAACATTATTGCATGTTTATTGATGAGTTTTTATTAATTATATATCATTTTTTATTTATATACTCCTCTTGTGATACATTAAATTCATTATATTGTATTTTTTATTAATCCAGTTGTTATCTATACCCACTATACCACATTACATACCCTATTATTCGTTGGTAGTCTCTGGAATACGGGGAGGCACGTTTAAGGCCCCGTGACCAACCTGCGCGAGGCAATATTTTAGTGTCTCCCGTGTCCAAAAAAATTTCTGAATTAAGGGTTATTTTTCCTTTTTTCATAACTATTTTTGGACGGGATAAATGATTCATGGAATGACTCCGAATTTCATAAATATATCATGTCTACTTCCGGCCAACCCACATATGAGGGAATGTAAAGTTTCGATGCATTATACTATTTTTTTAATTTCTATTAATGTTGATTGTTGTTTCACCTTAGTTGATTGTTATAATTTCAATAGTTATAGATTTATGGAGTTATAATATTTACATATTTTCCTAGTATAAAAATATATGTGGTGTGTTCATGCATCATCATAGACACAAATATATTAAAATTAAATCCCATAAAATTCCATGTTGACTACATTAAAGATTTTAGTAATCCATGAAAATTTATATACCATGTTTTTGTGGTTTAACATCATGATTATTTATATACCTATATAGGTTATTGAATAACATACTTGATATAATTTCACAACTCTCACATGAGTGTAAGGATAATTTTATTTATAGGAATATATCCTAGAATATTATTAAAGGATAGAGTGTTTGGTTTCCATGACCATAAACCCATATCTAGATATGAAATTTTGATGAGGTTCTAGAACAGATTTACATAGGGAAAACAACTCTATGAAAGGCACATTTTCATTGACTCATGTGTTACCTGATACAAGACAGTGGGTCATACTATGCACATGGATTGACACTAATTGGGTATATTCTTTTTTGAATTCAAAATAATTATTTAAACCATCATAATTGAAATTAATAATGAACTTGGCTAATCTGGTGGTTTAATAGATTTAATATAATGTGTCTGGATTTAGAAATTCTATAAATGATATTCCCTAATCACGTGGTTTCCTTATATGAATATTATATCTTACACTATTTTTTTCAGTTTTTGGTGCTCTGAGGATTTCTATTAATACTAAATGGAATAAAAAATTAAATGATTGTAGCTATGGGAATCAAAATATTATGGGATCTAGAATACCACATTATCATTTAGTTCTCACAAAACATTCATAGGATATAAATATTGTTGATATTTCAAATTACCATAAGAGGGAAAAATGTTATATTGAGACCTAGAAGAGAAAAGATCGATATTTTTTTGGTGTTTTGTTGATCCACTAGATAAAGAAATGTATCCATAACCATGAGAAGAGATTTTACATTCTTCATTAGTTAGATCATTAAGATCCATTTTGTTCATATACAATTTGGAAGGCAAAGAAAATCAATGTTTTACTATTATGAATAATATAAATAATTAGGATGAAATGAAATCTTTGGAGTTGGATAATTTTCATATTTTATTTTTGAATAATAAATTTCAATGTATTAATCATATGATAAAGGAGAAGTAATTCTTTAAGCTAAATAGAAGGATAATTAGTCAATTAGTATATATGATAAAAATTTCACAAAACAAGTGAGGTACACTTCTAGTATTATCATGAATTATGAATGTATGGATAATAGATTCTTAATTTGGATAAAACCATGTCTCTTAATGTAATTATCAACTAGGGTTATAGTAGTGATGAATAAGTTATGTGTTATTATATCAATATGAATATGAATATTATAGTTACCCATTAATCTAATAGTTTTTCTAAGAAAATATTTGTATAATTTAATGGAAACTCTATAAACCATAGATAGAAGATGATGATAATTATATCATGCTACATGTGTGGAAGGAAACAAGAAGGAATGTTTTTTATGGTGACTATTTATTGCTTTATCTATGTAATGTAAGGACATCATGTAGCTGAATGCCAAATTGGTGGAAAGGAGTTAGATAATTATATAAATAAAGGGAAAGCTCCGCAGAATGTACCTCCCTCACATTAGTGTAACAAGTGAAATGAGTTGGGGAAATATGTAACCATTTTATCAAATATAATGGTTAATGATGATGATATACAATTGGAAATAGTTATGTAGAGATATAAGAGAAAATCACATCTGATCACTATTTCGATTTAGAGACATTATAATCATTTACTAAGAAGTACACATACTATCCACACTAGAACCACTACCTTTTAATTTGACTTTGGATCTGCCAATCTATCATATGTTATGAATTTGGTAATATTATCATCCATCCTCTTAAATGAATATAATGTGAATTAGAATTGAAAACCCCAAATGTTATAATAATTGCATCTCATATCTATGATTCTTCTCTGGTATAAGTTTGGGTGAATGTGTTTCCCACAAACCTTTTTATTGATTATATAGTTGAATATGATTTTATCTTTGGAATATATTGGATATATATATATATAAACCAATTTACATGTTGGTGAAGTAACAAATTATTAATCCAAACCATCATATTATTATCATTATGTGTGATGAAATACATGATAATTAGATAGATATCATATCCATTGTATGGGACTTGATTCCCATTTGGAAGGTGAATTTATAGCATATGGTTTGTTAGAATCTAATAACTGATGATATACGTAATTAATGGGAATTAGATGATGCCTTTCCATAATTGTTTCCATGTTTTCAATAGAGAATTTAATTTAATTTCTCTATATAACCCATAAATCGTTCAACACCTAAATCAAATATTAAATGTAGAATAGAACCAATTGAGATGTAGAAAATTAAAAACAATAGAATGAGAAAATTTAAAAGGGATTCTATTTTACAAGTGTTTCATCTTTGGTGGTGATGAAATTATTTTTCTATGAGAGAATTATGGATTAATGTGACTCTTCATTGATTATTTAGATCTAAATAATATAAAAGTAATTAAAAATACCCTATACCAAATATTTAGGTCTTATACAATCAACTGTGTTGAGATAAATAATTCTCCATGATTGACAACCATTTTTTATATCATCAATTGGGGGTGAAAAAAGGATATATTCCCAAGAAAACATTCTTTAAAAGGTAAAAACATTATTAGTATATAGTGATTCCATTCATTCTTACTAATGAACTTGTTTTATTTCTGGATTTAATGAATAGTTACTTTATAGATTACAATAATAATTTTATCATATTCATTATAGTTGATATTATAGTTTGTTTAAAAATAATGTAAGATAATTAATATCACTTAGGAATTATACTAAAGAACCTACGAAATAGGAAACTATATTCAAAATTTATTGTGTGGAGATTTTTTCTTCAAAAGGATTCATTTTTGTGTCATAGAATCTCAATTGAGGGTATAATTGTAGATATGTTAATAATTGAGGCAATTGAGTATTGTGAAATGATAACCATAGTGACTTATATCCATTGATCTCTTTTTTGAAATAAATATTATCAATGGTTTGTTGAGATTTCAACTTGAAAATATAATCCAATTACCATGCCAAAAAAGAAGGCAGTTATGTCCCTATAGAAATATTAATTTGAGGAAAATTTAATTTGACTAAAGAGAAGATTAGTTAGAACACCTGTGCATATATTACCATATAGTTGAGAAGGGTTTTAAATATATAATATTACATCAAATATGTGATTGGGATGTGTTCTCATATAGAATGACATGGATATTGTTTTTGCCTCATTAAAATATAATATTCATGTGAAAAATAAAAAACACATGATTTGTTGTTATCTATGGTTATTTTTCAATTATGTATATTGAGGAATTATGATTGTGGTAAAATTTTTGAATATATTTAGATCAAAAAAATTTAAAGAATACATTAACATATTACGAATTTAATATAATCCATAGCATATTGATAGTGATGATTAAATATTATGACTACACAATAGATTATTACAATGGGAAAAAAACATTGTGGGTGATTCTTTGAGACGAAACGATCATGCTAGGATATTCATGATGTGGATCATAAAATATCAAATATTTATTGATTTCCCCCAGATGGATATTGAAAACATTATGAAATGGAAGAAATATTATCTCTCTCATATTTTTGTTCAAGTTTGTGTTGAAGTAAATATTAATGAGGCATATAAGGATGGTATTGAACTGCAGTTTAATATATGTAATATTCCTTGTCTCAACCATTATTATGATGGAATAATAAAGTGTATGAAATGGGTATTCACTCCATAAATACAAAATTTGAATAAATAATTATTAGAAGACTTATATATATCATTGTTCCCTATTAATCATAAGTGTACAATGTTGTATATAATTAAAAAGAGTATTTATTTCCATATGATGTGAAGAGGGATACAATAATATTTGTACTTGGTGATTATTAGGCCAGTTGGTTTTGGATGAGAGAAAAATGTCTAAGTAGATGTTACAATAATTACCCATACCAGAATGGAAATGGGAAATTATCGCCATGGATTTTGTAAACAGACTACCCAAAACATATAATGGGAACAAATCTATACTTTTTGTAGTTAGTAGACTAATAAATTTAGTATAGACCATTTATATTTGAGAATATATATCTATGAACAATATTTTTAGTATATACATTATATAAGTGGTAATGTTTTAAGGAGTACCACATTCCATTGTATCTGATTGATATATGTGGCCTTCCTCGATGTTACCGTGATATCATCTAGATTCTCCTAACATATATTTGAGTTTCTATACTACATATCATCCTTAGAAAGTTTTTCAATAAGATATAATATTTCAGAACCTATAGGATATTTTGATATATTATTCTATATATTTCAATGCTGGTTGGAATGAACAGCTTTCACTAGTTGTGTTTTCTTACAATAATATCTTCCAATCAAGCATTCATATAGATTCTTATTAATCCCTCTAGGAAAATAAGATTAGATCTAAAATGTAATTTTATATAATTAGATAATGAAAATTCTAATTATATGGTCTAGCTGATGAAATAGGAGAGAAGGTTAGATACTTCCCGCAACCAAGATGGAAACATAAATTTTTTAAATAATCTATGATGATAATTACCAACATGATTAATAATTTTATATTCTTGACAAGTTGTTTCAATGAAAAAATCATTGTAAATAGTTAAAAATAATTTTAATTAAAGATAAAATAATCCCTGAGAATATCATTCCCATTGAAATTCATGATCATATCGGGACTATATCGTATCATTTAGTGACTCCACCAAAACTCTAATAGGTTCAAAATATGATCCATCTATTTATACTAAGGAATTTTATAGTAAATAACACAAATTTACTAATGAAAGAGTTCATAACTATACAAGAATGATCTTTTTTATGATGAATAGATAATAAAGATTCTATATCATAGAAAGAATCTTTCTGGAAACAAAACCACTCACATTGTCAACATTTTATGGTGAAACTACTAATTAGTATAATGTATTTGGGAACCTTTGGATATGATGAGGAAATAGTATCCTCATTTTTTTATTTGGGTGATTAATTTCAAATTTTAAATTCATTTTATAGGGGTATAATGTAACACCATAATACTTTAAATCATTTTTTTGTTAATAAAATTAATTTCCTCAATATTTTACGTCACACACAACACGATGTTTTACAAAACCATGAAAAATATTAACATTATTATATAAACATAAATATTATTTCCAGGATATTCAATATGGATACAAGAATATGATTTAAAATATTTATAAAAATAATTTTAATGGATTTATATAAATAAAAATTATTGAATAAATTATTTATTTTTTATTAATATTATTATAATCATCGAGAAATAAATATTTTATAATAAATATTATTAGTATTTATATTTTGTGAACAAGTAAAAATATAATTATTTAATCTTTTTTAAACAATATTTTAAAAAGTGAAATTATTTTTTGGAATCTAAATGTCAAATTTTCATTATGTTATTTTTTGGTATTTTATTTGATAACATTCATTTCTTAATGAATAGTCAATATTAATAATTTTCATAAAATACTACATTTTTATTTAACAAATTTATAAGGATTTATTTTTTAATAAATAGATAAATAATTAAAATGAGCTTATATATATTATAATCCATCAAATATTTATAATTAGAGTCAATTTTATATGAATATTTTATATATATACATTTTAATATTATGAATTTTTCAATTTAGAATTACACATTTTCACAATGCCTATGTGTTTAATTATAAATTGAATATTTTAGAATTAAATTAATGGAATTTAAACAAATGTATTCAATATCTGTAATAATATTTATTAATACCATTTTATACAGTCACATTATTTTTGGCCAATATTGCTAGTAATAACAATAATAATCAATGATCATAGTTAATGTTAAAATGGAATTACAGTGGGTCTAACTAAAATGATAAGCGGTAAAATAGACTATAATGTTATCGAAACCCCATTTTAAACATATTTAGACCATATAACTATAGTGGTCAATAATGAAAAAAGTTGGATCTCTTTTCCAAGGAATAAATCATGGGTACACTTTATTATGTTTTATAAATTATTTGTGTGACTACTCCCCCATTTATAAATAGACACTGTATCTCTCACCCTCTTCAGACATCCTATACCTTTTGGTAATGAAAATAACCATGATATATCATCAAATATCACTCTAAAAATCCAATAGCACATTTTTTTATTATTAAAACATAATAATAAGGATTTATTTATAAACCTAAAAGCGTTCTTAGAAAAATAGTTAAAATTATTAAACATGGGGTTTAGTTTTATTTCATCTTCCACCTCATTAATATCATATATAAGTATTATATTAAAAAAAGATTAGTATGAAAACAGAATTATAATTTATTATGTTAACGGAACAACATATATCAATCCCCAATTCCATAAAATGGAAAATAAAATTGTTGATTGTGTGTATAGTTGTATATCGCCTTGTGAACCAATGTTAATATTTTTCAATCACAACCTCAAACAGTTGTATATATTAATTGATTTAGATTTTATATATGATATATATTATATTATTAAATATATGGGAATATAATATAAAACATACAATAAAAATTTCAATTTTACATTAGTATGATAAAATCACATGTATTTTCGGTGAGCTAACGCCGTATGAAGCGATGTGATTATTTTTTAACATATTATTAAAAAGGATGTGAATAAGGAAAAATTTAAATAATATATGTGATTTATGTATAATAACTTTTAAAAATAATAAAATACTTTATTTATTTTCCATACTTTTCATCTTTTGATAAAATTGTAATATCATACATGCATACATATGCGTACTATCTCCAGGAATGATGTAATCTATTTTATATTTCTAACATTAATGGAAAACCCTAAATACATATATTTAAATTAATTTTTTATATTAATATCATTATAAAATAATTTATATGTTGTAATCATATATAAATTAATGGAATGAAGATATCAAACAAAATAATGCATTAAAAATAATGTAGTTATTACTCGAAAAATGTTTTTTCGAGGAATTATTAATAAATGATAATTAAAGTATATAAATTGAAAAAATAAGGAATGAAAAACATGATTATGAGTATTTAAAATATTTATTATAAATACTATTTATTATATAAGAGTTTAAAATGACTATGATGGATCTCTATACACATGTTAAGGATTATCATCTCACTTTTTCTTCCATGGGACAAACTCCTTATTCAAAACTCATTTGTTTTGTGTTGTGAATTTACCTCCAATGAATGTATTTTTTAATTATTACCAAGATACTATTGTGTTTATATATTCATATACTTTTATTTCTTTCATGGGGATTATTATTAAAAGGATTATATATTGGTAAAAGTTTTATGTTATAATCAATGTGTTTATTAAGATTGCATACGATAAAGTTTCTGATTGTTAAATCTTATAACATATGTACAATTAAATAGTTTAATTTTTTTACTAGTAATTATTTATTGAAAATAAATTATTTAAATTTAATTTACACGCGTTATATAAAAATGAATCAAAATTAATTTTTAAAATAAAACCACTAATATTTATTTATTCGATAGTAAAAACTTTTTAATCCATATCAACATTTTCTAAAAATGTTTTCATGAATTTTTCAATGCTATAATATGATTTTCAAAAGATATTATTACACTTTTATATAAATTTATAAAAAAATAAAAGAACTATTAATGTTCTTTTCAAAAAAAAAGTCATGTTTTCTTTTAAAAAAATTTATAACTACAATTTTGTTTTTCATGTACAACATGAATTATGTTTCTAACCATCATTAAAAATAAATCTTTTAAATATTAAAAAATATGTATCAAGGATTAATTTCAAATAAAAGATTTTTCACAATTTTGTTTAACATATAGTTTTAAAATGGAATCATAATGTGAAAAGGTTATTTTCCTCAAAAAAATGCTCCATGTGATCTTCCAAAACCCCTTTTCAATAAAGATGAAATCATTGGATGTTACAAAATCATTACAAGGTATATTTTCTATTAATATAATTTTAATTATTTTTTACCTGCTCTATGGTTATTATTATATGATTTATGTGAAACCCAATCTATTTTGATGGGTTTTCCTAGAAATAAATGAAGAAATTATTATGAGACCCTTTTCTTTTATATTGGTTATGAAATGATGAAATATTTATTAAACTGATTTATTTTTATGGGTTCAAAAAGAATTAATTATTTATATAATCCATTTCTTTTCATAAGTTATGATATTATTAATGTTTAATGATCTTATGAAAAACGAATTTATGGTTTATGTGATGTGTGATACCTATGTATTCATATAATAAATGTGGTAATTATTAATCTTATATAATCTCAAAAGATACATTAGAGGTTGTCCTAGGCATGAAATGGGGTACATGAGAGTTTATCCAAAGAACAAAAGAAATAAAATGAAATGAAATCCCAAGCCTGATGTATGTATGAAAGTGGTCAGCCCATGCCTAACATGTTATAATGGTCTTGGAAGATATATTTAAAAATTATTTTCTTTTATTTTTTATAATCCAAAACATTATATCATATTACAATGTTATTATATTAATTATAATTTCAATTTATTCCATTATTATTCATATATTATGAAATACTATGATTTATTCTGGCAATTGTGTTTATGATCTATGATATGAACTTTATGGTTCTTAAAAATTTATTCATAAGATATTCTACCATAATGATCTTGTTATGTTGATATCTCCCCTAATTTCCCTTATTGAGTATCTGAGCTAACCCTTTCTTACGATTCCTTTCGTAGGTTATGAGTAAAATAATTATTCATTATATTGGGAAAAGGGTTCTAGTAATGAAGAAGTTATAAACTGATAACATAACTCACTAATTGTCCAGTTTTTTATGTATCTAATTTTACAAATTCAGAAGAATTAAAAATTTATATAATGAACCAATAAATTATAAATGGAATATTAATCTATTAAGATGAAATATTTATGTGTCATATTTTTGGCTTTTTAATGTCATAATCCTGATAATAATAATATTAACAACATGAATTTGATTTGATCCATTTATATTCAATCAAATATAGGAATGGAAAATAATTCTTTCATATCTTGATATCAATGTTGGATGTATTTTTACATGTGGTTCCTATAGAGTTAATAATCTATTAATTTAATCTCAAATATGTTTATTGAAAAGGTTGTGTAATCCATTAAGACATGGGGTTTCATGAGTTATTTGAAAAATAAATCTGTATTAAAGGGTACATTAAGGGGTTATTTCTGAGGTATTGATGCAATAATGGTAGAGGAATTGAGTTCTTTAAATACTACAAGGTGATGTTTTTAATGCCCTGACCCCAGTTACCAAGATTCGATTCATTATTACATAACATTGGCATGATCACAAAAGGTCAAGTCTCGAATGACTGATTAGATTAGTAACCTTGTAAATACTAGATACATTCTTAAGGTTTACATTAAATAATAAATTGAAAACTTCAAAAACATTGTTTCCATTGACAACACTGAGATCCCATAGACTATCCCTGCAGGTCTTTCACAATATACATCTTCGCATCCAAGGGAAAATAAAACATAGAAAGGGGTGAGCTCAGATGCTCAGTAAGGATACCAATATAGTGGATCCTTTCATAAATAAGCACACACATTTAAGGAAATGTATAAAACTAAAACAAAAGCCTTTTAATCTAGATCATTAGCATAATATGGAAATGATAAAATGTGAATAAATAAATTAACATACACACTTGGATATTCTACTAGTCGAATAATCTCATGGAATATCAATAGCCACTTTCATAATGATGGAATGCATAATGTCAGACGTTCAAAACCACATAGTCAAGGCCTTGTGCCAAGACTACAAATAATATTTTGTCAAGGCCTTATTCCAAAACACAAGTTTATCTCATGAGACCTACTGATGCATCGAGGAGCAATAGCGGGCTCCACCCGTCACTTTCTAAGGCCAATGCATTCATCATTTGAAAAGGTTTAAACCTAACATAAACATTCATATTAAAATTGGCATATGAAATGTCAATAATTTATCCATAAATTAGGAATATTTTGAAATAACACATCCACATTCAATCATATCACAAAACCTTCAATACAATGTAGATGTTTTGGATCATAATAAATCAACATCAAACAAACCTAAAATCTCTCAAATGATGTTGAAATAGATGAAATCAAAAACTTTTTAGAGAAATATTTCTTTATATTTTAAAATAATTTAAAATTCATGTAATTATAAAATAAAACATTTATATTTGAAAATATTCTTATATTCTCATAAGGGAATCTTAGACGATGTTATAATGGTGGAAAATAGCCACACCTACCATATAAGTTGAAAAATTTCTTACCTTAATTTTGTTGAAAATGTCATCAAGTACCTTGTTTGGAAAACGACTGAAAGATTCCATTATAAAAATATTATAAAAAGTAAAAAAAATGGTATAAATCACTTTATCCAATATAATAGTAAATAGTAAAAAAATATGAAATACATTTATAAGAAAACACATATGTGGATAATAAATAGGTCCCATTAGATACTTACATAAAACCAAACTCAAATAATAATGAGATTGTGAAATTAACCCTTACCTTGTAATTTTCCATGGTCGAGGGTAGGATAACTTCCTGTATAATGTAGAAATAATTGTTATTAAATTATACAGGAATAATATACATTAATATTATATCATATAAGATCTTTTAACATTTCTTTGTTAATAATATCTTAGTATTATCGTTGTTCCAGGTGTAAACGGATTCGTTTTCCTTAATATTCATTATTAGGTGAGTCATATTGTTTATGGATGGGATATATATTATTAATATCCATAATTATATCAATTATTTAAAAAAAATATAATCATCTAATGAAAATTAGTCATGAATGGATGCGATGGGGAATGGATCTCATCGCGTTCGTAGAGACGATAATCTGTATGTATGCACGAGAAAAAATATTAATCATTTGATGTTAAAATTATATATAATTGGATGGTATATAATATATAGAGAATAATTATCATGTTATATTTATTATTTACATTAATTAAATATCATTATTATACCCATCAATATAATAATGGATTGAATAACAATTACAACACGGCGTGGATACGGTTATCCTTACGCACGCACGTACAGTGACATTTCATTAAACGGATTGATAGAATAATGAATTTGTTATAGGATATTTATAATAACATCACAGTATATAGAATATACTGGAGTTATTATTGTATAATGTAAACAACAAAGAAAATTGAAATAGAAGAAGAAAGGAACATGAAAGTGGTTGTGATATATTTACCTATTCTTATGGTACTTCCTTTTGATTTGATCAAAAGGGATCCATTTGATGGATTTCAGACCAATGTAAGGCACCTAGGATGAAGGGAGGATAGTTGAGAGGGTATTTAGGTAGGGTCTGGCCAAGACAAATGGCTTTCAATGTGTGAATTAGAGAGAAGTATGGGTGCCCTTTTATAAGAGGGGTGAGGGGCACCTTAGAAAAAACAATAAATATTATTTTATAATAAAATAATTTTAGGTTTATAATGGCACAGAAATATAATATTTAAATAATATGGTGGGGAAGAGTCGAAAAAAACTCAACCAATAATTTTTAGAGGGGTTTGGGTCACTATATTAAATTTATCTTTTATATTTATCTCTTAGTTAAATAGTTTAACATTTACCATGTCTCTTTGTATTTTTATAATACATTGTTAATATACATACTATATACTTCCAAGATAACCACATGTTGTTAATTAATGATACACTTATCATTATATAATTCCATTGTCTGATCCTTAGATGTTTAATAATATAATATCAATTAAAAATATAATATTTGTTTTAAAAACACTTTTATGTCAATTTTGACACTATTTGGTGTTTTGTTTTTGTTAAATTCATAACAGCATTATTAATTCAAAAAAAATCATCAAACCGACCCTAACATGTCATATTAACCTATAAAAATAGTGGAATTCATAAAAAGTCTCAAATTACAATTATTTGGATATTTATAATATCAATTATTTTAATAAGTCATTATTTATGTTATTAATTCATCATCATTGTGTCATAATTAAATTAAATATTCTACAGTATAAAAATTGTAAATAAAATACTATTATGTGGGAAATATTTCTATCTTTATAATGAATATTTATAGCTTAATTTATATAATTTTTATCCCTATATTAAAAATGTTTTAGTTATTGAACATTGATTTTAACTCTTTTAACTCTTCTTGAAATAAAATAATAATAAGTGTCTTAATCTAATCAAAGTGGACCAAATTGGTTCATATTTTATTGTTAATGTTGTTTTTGGTCGAATTATACTTATCTAATAGAATTAGAACATGTGTTAGGGTAATAATGATATCATTTTTACCCTTAATTACCCTATTTACATTTTACCGTGGTAAAAAATTAAAAAGTTACTATTCATAAAAAAATTATTTTTATCAAATTGAATCACATTTTACTTAATGATATGAACCGTGTGTCTTGGATATTTGAAATTTCACTCATAGAAGCTGTAAAATTATTCTTTATGTGAATTTGAAAATTCTCCTAAGAGATGGGTAAAAGAAGGTGAAAAGTTCAATAAAATTTTATTATAGATAAAATAATTATGAACTACATCCAATAAATTACATCGAACCTATACAGGTATTTTGTATCTATATTGACGTAAAATATATTTAAATAAAATAAATATTTATTTAACTAAAAATTCTGTTTTAAACTATCACTTACTGTTTTTCATTGTTCATCATAAATTGAATGTTTTGAGACAAATAAAAAGCATTAATCCTAAGCTTATTTCAATATTCCGAATCCAAAAATGAAGTCCATTTTGAATGATAAAATTTATAAAATTTCGGAAAGTGGGTATTACTAATCATAAAAGCTACTGTGATTGGTTGTGGTTTGATAGAACTCAAAGTTACGTACAACCCACGCTACTATATTATTCGAAGAGAAGCGTATCGTGGAAGCTTGGGGTGATACATTCTTCCCTTCTTCAAATTATTTCATCCTCGAAATTTAGATAACATTACTGCATAAAAAGTCTCGGGTGGTTCTTCGTCATATGTTCCTCAAGTTCCCACGTTGCCTCTGTCGTCTTATGGTTTCTCCATAGAACAATTACTAGACGAGTCGTATGGTTTCTCAGCACTTGTTCTCTTGTATCAAGAATCTTGACAGGCTCTTCATAATAAGACAGATCAGATTCCAGTTCTAATTCCTCACATCTGAGTACGTGCATTGTGTCAGGCAAGTATTTTCTCAATAGCGATACTTGGAACACATTGTGAAATTTGGAGACACATTGAGCCATTTACAAACACCAAGCTACAGCCCCAATTCATTCTAGAATTTTGAATGGTCTGATGTAAATGGGACTTAATTTTCCCTTCTTTCCGAAACGTATAACACGCTTTCATGGAGAAACCTTCAAGAAAACATGATCTCCGGCCGGAAATTCCAAATCCTTCCTTCAGTTATCGGCATAGCTCTTCTACGTACTTTGATATTCTTTGATATGGTTTTTGATTACAATCACCTTTTCCATTGTTTACTCCACAAGTTCTGGGCCTATGAGTTTTCTTTCTCCGACATCATCCCAACAGGTTGGTGTGCGATATCTCATTCCATATAAAACATCATATGGTTCCATTAGAATACTTGAAAGGAATATTTTGTTATATGAAAATTATACCAATAGTAAATATTGATCCCACATACCTTGATTGTCAAGTGAGCATTATATCAAAATGTATTCACATGTTTGAATATTCTATTATGATTTTCCATCAGTTTGGGGGTAGTAGGCACTGCTCAAACGATGTTCGGTATCCACGGTTTTATGAAAACTTTTCCAGAATCTTCATATAAAATGGGGATCATGATCCGAAAAAATCGATAAGGGGTACTCCATGAAGTCTCACAACTTCATTCATATATAGTCTTTCTAGGCATTCAACTGGTAAATATTATATTATAGTAAGAAAATGTGATGACTTGGTAAGATGATCAACAATGACCTATATTGCATCATTCCTTCAAGGACTCTTTGGTAGTCCAATGTCAAATCCCATCGTAATTTTATTCCATTTCCACTCTTGTATTGGAAGAGGTTGCATGACTCCTCCAGACAGTTGCCTTCCAGATTTCACTTGTTGTCAAACCATATATCTTGACTCAAAATCATCAATCTCCCTCTTCCTGTTGTCCAACGAAAAATGTTCCTTCAAATATAAATTCATCTTAGTGCTACCAGGGTGTATAGGGAAATGGGAACTATGAGCATCATCCAACAATTCCCTATTTATACCAGGTACATTGGGAACACAAAGTCCCTTCCCAAATATTAAAATTTCATCTTCATACACAAAGTCACTCAATCTCCCATCATTCACTGCTTTAATCATAATTGAAACTCTTCATCACTAGTCTGAGAACACATTATCCTTTCATGTAAAGATGGTTTGGCAACCATATGAAATTTTTTTGATGTTTCACCTTCATTGGTGATTCCAAAATAATTCTTTACATGTTTCATGTATATAGGATCCTTTTCAACCCTCATCTTGTTCAAAACACAATGATAGTTTATACTCAAAGCATCTTCCACCTTATTTTCCTTCCTCGGGTGGTAGTGTATAGTGAAATCATAATCCTTGAGTAGTTCAATCCATCACCTGTTGCACATGTTGAGTTCTTTTTGTTAGAAAATATATTTTAAACTCTTGTGATCAGTATAAATATAAAATTTTTCTCCATAGAGACAATGTCTCCATATCTTAAAAGAAAATATTACAGCTGCTAACTCAAGATCATGTGTAGGATAGTTTATCTCATCAGTTTTTAGTTGTTCTGATGCATAGGTGATAACCCTATCATTCTGTATAAGGACCCAACCAATTCGTTTCATTGAAGCATCACTATAAATAACAAACCCATCATTCAATGATGGCAGAGTCAATATAACAGAATTGACTAATCATCTCTTAATTTCGTCAAAAAATTCTTCACAATCATTTGTGATATCAAATTTAACCCCTTTTCTTGTGATCTTTGTTAATGGGTTAGCCAACTGATGAAAATTATGGACGAAACGTTGACAATAACCTACAAAACCCATAAAACTGTGTAGCTCAGTTATAATCGTTGGTGCTGGCCATTATTGGATAGCCATGGTCATAGATGGATCAACATATATTCCATCCTTAGAGACAATATGGCCAAGAATAGAAATCTCCTGAAGCCAGAATTCACACTTTCTATACTTCCCATATAATTCATGACTTCTAGGAGTCTTCAGAGTAATGTGCAAGTGATTTTGAAAATCTTCATAGCTTTTGCAGTATAGCAAGATATAATCAATGAATTCCACTAACAAATAATCAAGATATTCCTTGAAAACACTATTCATTGGATCCATGATAATAGATGGTGAATTAGTCAATCCATAAGGAATTACTGTAAACACATAATGCTCGTACCTGGTTCAAAATGATGTTTTCGGAATGTCTTCCTTTTTCACATAAAACTGATGATATCCAGATAGAAGGGCAATCATTGAAAATTATTGAGCTCCATGAAGATGTTCGAATAAATCACTAATGTGAGGCAGGGGATAATTTTTTCATTATTGTTATATTATTGATCTCCATGTAGTCAATGCACAACCTCATAGATGCATCTTTTTTCTTAACAAAAAGGACACATGCTCCCAATTGAGAAGCATTTGGGAGAATAAATCCCATATTACTCAATCCCTCTAGTTGTTTCATTAGTTTAAATAATTTCATAGTGTCCATTTTATAAGGGGTCTTCATTTTGGGCCTTGAACCAAGAATTAAATCAATGTAAAACTCAATTTCTCATTCTAGAGGATGTCCAGATAAATCTTATGGAAACAAATCAACATATTTTTTCACAATAGGTAATCCTCTATTTGAACATTCTTTTCCTCACCCATAGTTATTTCATTCTCTTCCTCCCCAATAATTGAATTTAGTTGAGCTACTGGGGGTAGATCTATGTAAGAATTAGGTGGTGACATTTATACTCTAATGATAAGGAGTTCTTTATCATCATCATAAAAAATTGTAACCTCCTTCTTCCTACAATAAATCTTCACATCATGGTTGGAAAACCAATCCATGTCGAGGATTGTATCAAATTCAATCATGGGTATGACAATGAGATCAGTAGATAAAGAACATTTTTAAGCTCTAATGGGATCTGATTCATAAAATTTTGTTGCAATGATACTTCCCTTATGATTTTTGACTGTCGACTCCCTTGTTAAGCTCTAACGGGCCATTGATCAACTACTAGTGGATTTTTATAAATTGAAAACTCCTAGTGGATCTTTACCCCCATGGATAAAGAACATTTATATGCTCTAACGGGCATTGTCCTTGATCTATTGTCATTTTATGATGTATGTATCCCTGCCGCTTATTGAATTCATTCGCATAATTCCCCCTTTCTCTACAATTGTTTCATTCAACATTGACAACCTCTTTTTTCCCTTACAATCACGAGCATGGTGGCCTCTTTCACCACACTTGTAATAGACTCACATTCCGTTCAGGGATGTACCAGCTTTTTTCTTCCCATATTTAATGCAGGATGGATATTCAACTTTTCCCTCCATCCACATATTTAAATTTATAGAGTGTTTAGAAGATCTATTCTTATCTTACTTATCATTATAGTTGTATGAATTAGAGAATTATTTTTCTTCCTTGATAGCACATGACACAAAATCATTGTATGACAAGAAGAACCGTGAGCCTAATGCTCGGTGGGGAAATGGTTTTAACCCATCAAATAAATGATCAATCATATTTATTGGGTTTCATATATAATATTTCTCATGCCTCTCTATCCTTGTAATGTTAGTTTCAAACTTTCTGAAATTTGCATCCTCTTATTGGCTCAGACTCAGAAATTGACTTTCCAAATCTGCTCGATGGTCATGAGGAAAGTATTTTTCTATGAAAATTACTTTAAAATCCCTCTATTCCATATTTGATACTTCATCATCTTCCTTTGTGTTTTGAAATAATGACCACCATTGATCAACATCTCCAGTAAGGTTGTAAACTGCCATGAAAACTTTTTCCATTTCACTACTCCCCAAGGCATAGAATATTTTCTCTACAGAATTTATCCATTGATCATCTACTAGTGTATTTTTACCCCCATGGAATATTGGTGGATGTTGCCTCATTAAGCGATCTAACATTGACCCTCCACGATGTGGATCCAGGTGCTCCATACGTGTAAGGTTATTATTCATAACTGGAGTGAGTTGTCCCATTATGATGATAAGCTGATCAGCACCAGTTGCATCACTATATCCAATATAATTATCTTGAGTAGGAGGTAAATACCTATATAGAGTGTGTGCATTGATACAGTTTTCATTCCTTCCACTAGGTGCCCTTTCTAAACAATGGCATAAACTAGATTAGTTTATGAATCAAAATACATAAATCCAAACTTGTAAGACACTTAACATAAATTGAATTGTTTATGGATTTAATCCTTAATAATTTTTTTTCATTGAAGAATTATATACTCATAAACCCTTTATAACGTTTTCTAAAGAAAATGATAATTATCCTAAGCATATCTCCCAGTAGTGTCGTAACCAAGAGTGCAACAAGGCCCGTTCTCATGCACCAGTTCTCGTTCGAGTCTAGCTCAAAGCGGTGTTTTTGGGTTTTACCCCTAGGTACATCTGTGCCAGAGCCACCTCTGCCTGCTCGTATCTAGACAGAGTTTTGTTGTTTGGAAAACTCAAAAAATCTCTATATGAAAATATTTTAGGTATTTCTTCTATACTAATCCGCAAATCCTATATAAGGGTTATGTGCTCTAATCAGGGTTTACTTTTATCTACTTTCCAAGTATTGTACTAAAGATTCTGTGATACCAACTGTAACACCCTGACCCTAGTTACCTAGAGTCAGTGCATTATTACATAACATTGGCATGATCAGAAAAGATCATGTCTCGAAAGACCGATTAGTTTAGTAGCCTTGGTAATACAAGATACATTCATAAGGTTTACATTACTTCATATATGGATGACTACAACAACATTGAATCCATAGTCAGAACTGAGATCCCATAGACTATCCCTGTAGGTCAGTCATAATATACTTCTTCACATCCTGTGAAAAATAAAACATAGAAAGGGGTGAGCTCAGATGCTTAGTAAGGATAACAATATAACGGAAGCTTTCATAAATAAGCATAAAAATTTAAGGCAATCTATAAAACTAATTCAACAACCTTCTAAACTAGAACTTCAGAATATTATGGAAAAGAAAAAAATAGAATAATTCAATTTACATTATCACATGGATATTCATCTAGTCGAATAATCCCATGAAATATCAATACCCACTTTCAAAATGATGGAATTCATAATTCAAGACATTCATAACCACATAGTCAAGGCCTTCTTCCAAGACTACAAATATGATTTTGTCAAGGCTTTGTGAAAAGACACTAGTTTGCCTCATTACACCTACTGATACATCGAGGATCTATAGCGGCCACCACCAGTAACTTAAGAAGTCCATTGCATTCCTCATTTGAAAAGGTATAAACATAACATAAACTTTCATATTAAAACTGGCATACGAAATGTCAATATTTTATCCATAAACTGTGAATGGTATGAAATAACACATTCATAGTCAAGAATATCACAAAACCATCGAAACAATATGGATGTTTTGTATCATAATAAATCAACATCAAACAAACATAAAATCCATCAAAGGATGTGGACATAGATGAAATCAAAACCATTTTAGAGAAATATCTATCTACTTTTAAATCATTTAAAAGTCACGTAATTATAAAAGAAAACATTCATATTTGAAAATATTATTATAAGCTTGTAAGGGAAGCTTCCATGATGTTATAATGACGGAAAATAGCTTCACCCACTGTATAAGTTAAAAAAACATTCTTAACTTAATTTTGTCGAAAAGGTCATAAAGTACCTTGTTTGCAAAATGATGGAATGATTCCTTTTTATACATATTATAAAAATTATAACAAGTGTATAAATGAATTTATCAAATAGAATAGTAAATATTAAAAATGTTTTGAAAAAATTTTTCAAGAAAACATGGATATGGATGATAATGAGGTCCCATTAGATAGTTACATAAAAACAACCTAGAATAATAAAGAGATTGTGAAATTAACCCTTACTTTGTACTTTTACATGGTCGAGGTAGGTTAACATCATGTATAATGGTGAAATAATTGTTATTATATTATGCAAGAATCATATACATTAATATGATATCATATATTATTTTTAACATTCCTTTGTTAATAATATCTTAGTATTATCATTGTTAAGGGATTTAACAGTTTCGTTTTTCATTATATTCTTTATTATGTGCGTCATATTTGTTATAGATGGGATATATATTATTCATATACAGAATGATATCATGTCTTTCAACATTATTTTTAATAATCTATTGAAAATTAGTCTAGAATGGATTCATAGGGGAATGGATCTCATCGTGTTCGTAGAGACGGTAATCCGTATGTACGCACGAGCGACAATATCATTGTTTTGATATTAAAATAACTTATAATTGGATGGTATATCATATATAAAGAATCATTATCATGTTATATTTATTATTTACTTAAATTACACATCATTGTTATACACATACAAATAATAATGCATTGAATAACAATTACTCCATGACATGTAGACGGTAAGCCTTACGTACGCACGTATGGTGACATGTCATTCAATGGATTGATAGTGTATTGAATTTGGTTGTAACATATTTATAATAATATCACAGTATATAGATGATACTTGAGATATTATTTTATAATTAAAACAACAAACAAAAAGGATGTGGAAGAATAAATGAACTTGAAAGAGGTGGTGAGATATTTACCTCTTCTTCGGGTTCTTTTTTTATTTGATCAGAAGGAAACCATAAGATGGATTTCTGACTAAATGAAGGACTCTAGAATAAAGGGAGGATAGTTTAGAGGGTAATTAGGTAGGGTTTGGTAGAGAAATATGGATTTGAAGGTGTTAATTAGAGAGAAGTGTGACTACCCTTTTATAAGAGAGGTGAGGGTCACCTTAGGAAAAACTAGAAATATTATTTTATAATAAAATTATTTTTGGTTTTTAATGGTTCAATAATAGATTATTTATAATATAAGGTGGTGAAGGGTCTAAAACCACTCAACCAATAAGTTTTAGATAGTTTTGGGTTACTATATTAACATTATCTTTTAGATTTAACTCTTTGTTAAATAGTTGCACATTTACCATGTATCTTTATATATTTATAGTATATGGTTAATAAACATACTTTATAATTCCATGATATCCACAAGTCATTTATTATTTAAAAATATATCATTATGTAACTTTTTTGGCCGAATCTTAGATATTTAGGAATATAATATAAATTAATACTATAATATTTATTTTATAAAGAATTTTATATCAATTTTAACACTATTTGGTATTTTTTTCTAAAATCACATCATCATTATTACATCTAAACCAATTTATCTATCCAACCCTATAATGTCATAATAACCATTAAAATTAGTGTAATTCATAAAAAGTATCATATTACATTTATTTGGATATTTATAATATCAATTATTTAAAAATTTTGTTATTTAGATTATTAAAACATCATTATTGTGTCATAAATAAATTAAATTATTTAATGTATAAATGTTATAAATAAAATAAAATTATGTTTGAAATATATTTATATTTTTAATGAATATTTATAATTCTATTTTACTTATGTTTAACCCTATATTAAAAATGTTTTAGTTATTAAACATTGATTTTATCTCTTTTAACTCTTCTTTAAATAAAATAATAATAAGTGTTATAATCTAATCCAAGTGGACCAAAGAGGATCATATATTATTCCTAACATTGTTTTTGGTTGAATTATACTTATCCAATAGAATTAAGACATGTTTTAGGATAATAATGATATCATTTTTATCCTTAATTACCCTATTAAATTTTAGCCCTGGTAAATAAAAGTTAAAAATTACTATTCATCAAAAATTATTTTAACCTTATTGAACCACATTTTACATATTGATATCAAACATGTCTCTCAGATTTTTGAAATTCCACTCAAAGAAGCGTTAAATTTATATTTTATGTGAATTTACAAATTCTCCTAGGAGGTGGGTAAAAAACGGTGAAAAGTTCAATAAAATTTTTATATATCTAAAATTTTTATAAACTGACTCCAATTAATTGCATTGAACTTATATAGCTACTATGTATCTATTATGACCTAAAATAAATTTATGTAAAATAAATAATTATTAAAAAAAATTTAGTTTTAAACTATAACTCAGTGTTCTTCACTCTTTATAAAATATTGATATTTTTTATAAAAATAACAAAAATTCACCCTAAGATAATTTCAATATTCCGAATCCAAAAATGAAGTCCATTTTGAAAGATAAAATTTATAAAATTTCAAAAAGTGGGTATTACTATTCATAACGGCTAGTTTGATTGGTTGTGGTGTGTTAGAACTCGAAGTTGTGTAAAACACATGCTACTATGTTATTCAAAGAGAAGAGTATCGTTGAATATTGGGGTGTAAGAATGTATGATAAATTAGTGGTCATGTAACACCATTTATTAGATATATTTTTTGGATTTTATGCTAGATGTAGATGATGAGAATTATCATGACTCCATATGGAATTCTTATTTGTTTCTAATATTGGTACTTTTCAAGAACACTAATTAGTATATGGTTCCTCACTTCTCATATTAGAACATGGAATATATGCATTATACACATCTATGAGTAGAATACAATTTTATGGGATCAGGTATCATATAATCAGTTCCTATGTTCTATAAAATTATTACTCGGACACTACAAATGTCGATATCATTAGATCCATTGTAAAAAAATGACCTTCCATTTTGTGGGATCACAATTGTAAAGGAACATTTGGGAATTATTAGAGCATATTTTGGAATCTGTGATGCTATATTTTTCAAGTTATCTATTGTTTTTTATTCTTCTCAATATATATAACTGAACATGAGTTTAAATCAATTCTAGAATATAGATTGAGGATCCTTGAGAATAAGTAATCTGAGAGTTTGATGGGCCTATAAAATTTTCATGCAAAATAATGTTCATGAAAATGAGGTTATCGGTAGAGAACCTAACCATTTTTAAATTTTGAGGGTCACGAAAGGAATTCCGTTGCCACTTTGAATTATCTTATTTACCTTGTGATTTAATTAGAGGTGACTTTGTTTTTTATTAAACCATAAATTGTTAATCAGGATTTCTATTAAATATGTTTGTTGGGAGTGGATTCATTGATTATTTGTTGATATATGATATGTGTTCTAGGTCATTAACCAAGAGTGGATTTGGTCACACATCATTATGAATTGGGTATTTAGGGGTTGGTCAAGGAATTTATTGACTATTTAGATGGATTGTGTCATGAGAGAGATACTCAGACATTAATGGAAATATTCCATAAAGCCTTTGGCTACTCTTTCATAAAAGTCAATCGTGTCACTTATGTTGAAATTGTGCTGAGTATGCTGGGAATACATTATCTATATAATGTGATAATGAAATGTCACACTGTATTGGTAGATAGACCCTTGTGTGAGATGTTTCATGGTATCATGAGACCTATTGTATTATTGTTATATTAGAACTTGTATCTATTGTATAAATTGAATGTTGTATGGTAGGATATCTTAGAAAAATACAATTAATGTACATGTTTACATGATTAATTACTATAGGAATGGATCTAGTTTCCCATTTTGGAATCTATGTCTTGATTAACACTTTGATTCCCAAGTATGAATTCCATGGATGGAATCATTAAAATAAGATGATTTATTGAATCAAACTATAGGTGTGACATCATATTTTATATTTTTTAGTGTTTTTATTTGGATATCATATCTATATACATATATTTTACCTGTACACCCCAGAGTGTGGAATATAGTGGTTGAGATCCTTAAGGGCATGTAGTTTTATACCACTTTTAACCTTGATTTATTGTCATGATCAGTTGATAAGGATGATGATGAACTATCTAAGGAATATTTTGGCTTGAGATTGCTACAGAGTAACAATCATCAAAGGCCCTTCATGGAGAAGATAACATTAATAGTTTATTCTAGTTAAATAATATTTTTTCAATCTTTATTGAGGATAGGACTAGTGTTATATTCTTCATATATGATTGAATGTATCCTATTAAATATTGAGCCGAGAGTTTCATTGGAATACTTTTGACGATCCCTAATAGGTAAGCTCTCATGATGGTAGTTCCTTGACTCAAAAATTTTACTTTTCAAGATAGAGCATATAATAGGAAGATATATAGGATGAATTGTGAGAGAGATGATAAATTGATAATTTAATTAGTTTGGAGGGATTGAGTAAGAACACTATTAATGTTTTAGCTGTAGATATGAGCTTCATATTTAATTTTACTGTCTAAAGTTACTTATGATTAAAATAGAACCCATTGTTACATTAGGAATGGGAAATAGAAACAAACCATTTGAATGGAAATTCATGAAACAATATGGTTAAGGGATGTTTTAATTATTCTACGGGGATTATTTTTTAAGAGAGGACATATGGTGGGGAGTTTAAAACTTCATGTGTTTTAAACTAGGTTGAAAATTTAAAGTGAATATGTAATTTTCTTTTCATTGAAGGGATGAATTCAAAACATAACCTCATAATGTAAATATAAGCAATGAAAAAAATTTAATTTGATGCTTTCAGACGTTTTTTATGTTCCATAAGTAGTATTGAGTGTTCAGAAGTGTTTTTGGAGCATGGGGCTCTGAAAAAAAATTGAACAAAAATATAGTGGTGCACATTTTGACAAAATTTATTAATAACTACACAATCCAAACTATGATACAAATTTTTATTGGGACTCTTCATTTTGAAAACATGTTACACAATTAGGGAATTATTGAGAAATAGTCTTGGATTGTTCAAGAGGTGATCTAAATGGGTTGTACAATGTTTGGGAAACCCTATGCTTAGCCCGCATGGTTAGTACCACTAACCGGAAGCACAACACAATTGGTGCATGATTAGCCTAACCATGCAGCAAAACTATGAAAATCTTAAAATTGTTGAAAATGTATATTTTTACCCAACCTTAATTATTAATTTTATCCATTTTATTTGTTCATTCATCCAGCAGTTCTTTCACACTTGCATCCCTCCTCCACTTCTACATTATGTAGTATCACATTCGTTTTGACTTAGAACCCATCACTATTTGGTTTTTGAAAACTATATTCATTAAATATGATTCATATGACTACGTTTTTCCATTTATCGCATTATATCAAATTCTATTGCCATATGAGATTAGTTTCCATATTTCAACATCATTTTAAAATTTATTTTATTTTTCTTGTTCTAGATTGAATCTGTGCTAGATAATTGACGAGTTGAGTGAACAATGATTGGATTTGGTATTTTATTTGGTTTCCATTAATGTTTCATTATTCATGTATTAAAACATTTAGGAAACACTCTATACATTCCAAATGTTTCTTCAAAAGAAATATTTCATTAAATTATATACCTTTTATATGGATGTGATGTTCCTTAAACCCCAAAACAAGGTCGGAGGTTGATGACCATAACCCAAAAAACAAAATATGATTGGTCTGATTTAAATTTTTAAATAAACATTATATCACAAATTCCCAATAATCTCATATGGGTTTGTTGAGTATTCTGATGACAGTAAATTTCCTATATGAATTAAATAATCTAATACGTGGTCTAATCTCTTTTAATGGTCCATATATTCACATTTCAAAGGACATGATTAAATAAATAAATATGAATAAGTATATAATAGAATTTATGATCATGTGGTCTTCTTTGTATTTTATAATTGGAGTGATAAATAAATGTTACATGATATTTTTTTGGAAAGGGTTCTTCCCATGGGTTTTTATGTGATAAATAATGTGGCCTAATTGTATAATTGAATTGATAGTGTAAAAGAGTGTATTCTTTGTCCCATTCTTATATAACGACTTAAATTTCCTCATTATTTTTTGAAAAATTTAATGGATTATAACAATGAATTAAATTTATATCATGAATGATAGATAGATTCCATATATGGATCATCAATGATGGGATTATAGGCTGATTGTGATTTTATATATAAAATGAGTGAAAATTGGTGTCCAAATGTATAAGTCCTTGGATGGGTTCAATTATAAAACCAATTATGATGTGTTGTGGATGATATTGGGTTGCAGATATAGAATTCCCTAGAAGGAATCATGTGTTGAATGATTTGACATAAACCTTGAGTGATAATTGGTCTCCTACTGCAAATTTCACTGGGTGGTCATATATGATAAATTATTTTACGACATAATGGGGAAATCAAATAATTTAATTATAATAAGGTAAATGGATGTGATCATTGGTCAATTGAATTATATCACATGATTTTAGTCATTGGATTAAAAAAGTTTTCTATGTTAATAATACAATGATAAAAGTATAAATTTATATGATTTTTATTACACCTGAAAAATTGCTTTTATATCAATGGGTCCTAAATTTCACTCAAATTTCATATAATCAGATTGTTGGCCTCATTCCTATACATAAATGTTGCGACCGTTGTGATATTATTTTTATTTTTCATAGGTATCTCTGTTATACCATTGGTCTTGTATAATAGTACATATCTATAGATATTTATATATATTTTATTACATATATAGTTCATATATATACACAAATAATCCTATATAAATATAAATATACAAAGAGTGATAATTATTAAATGGTATTCCATCTTACGATGAAGTATGTATATCAGCCATGTGCCCTTAATGATCCTGAGACCAACTCATTTATAGAAATATTATTCACTATTTTTAATATAAATTTATACTGACTTATTAATTTTTGTAGATTTTATTTCAATAGAAATAATGGTTGGTGTCCTACTCAGTTTATCCCAAAACTTATTTGGGACACTATTTGGTGTCCACAATGTCCTCATGGCTATAGGATCTAGATCATGGATTATATTTTGTGCTATTACTCAGGTACATGTTATCATAAAATAACAATAATGATATAGTTCTATGGATTCTTATAGATATATCTTCAAATATTTTTATTTTATTAAACAATGTATGTATTTCAAATTGTTTTCACATTATTCTATGTTGAAGTATGTTTTTTCCTGAGTATTCATTAATTTTTTTGTCAGTTGTTATTTTCTTATTCACGAAAAAATAATTTCATGTGATATTTTTATTACTAATATAGAGGGTATATTATCCACATTGATCCTCTTTTATAACCTTTCTACAAGTCATATGCATATGGAATTTGGGGGGGCATGTTTGAGGCCATGTGAACAAATCTATTTGTGAACTATTCTATTGGCTTCCGAGTAGGGATGTCACGTTTATATTGTATCATAGACCAGGTAGGATCCCCATATAACATAACTAAGAGTATTATCTCAACTCTAGGACATGTTAGGATCCATGATGATAATCCCAACTCAAGGTGTTTTGGAAAACAAGATGTGTGTCTCATCCTAAAGTGATTGTGTGAGGTTACACATTCATGTAGACATGAGATACATGACCCTAAATTTGGCCAAGGTTACGATATGTTTTGAGGATTATACATACCATGATTAAAAAATATGATATCCATGAGGGGTATCTCAATATGATTAATTTCTGAATACTGTGTAGAGTATCTCGACTAATGATGACAATTGATATTAGAGGAGTATCTCAAATCAAGGTAAATATGAGGTAACAAAGAGAAGAATCTCCCACATAGATTTTTGTAAAACTACAATCAATATTTCTACAGAAGGAATTATTCCGGGATCAATGTTAGGGTCGCAAAATTCGATGAACATTTACAAAAATTATCACGGTACAACAATCAATTTTTATTTGGAGTCCATAACAGATGTGAAGGGACTAGTGGAGGATTCATAGATATGTCTTGGTTGAGGTTACCCGTGTGATAAATCCTAGTTATTCCTTTAAATAATGGTTTTTATGTGATGATATCCAACTAATTCACTATAAATGATTTTTTTACTTGTCCACCTCAACATTATAGCCTTTGTGTGATTCCTCCACATGATATACTCCACAAGATGGAATCTATGTGATTACACTACATGATAGCCTTTGTAAGATGGATTATGTGTGATGCCACAATTTGAGGGACAAAATTTTGTAGCCCCTTGTGAAATATGTTCTAATTATTTTATTTTATATAATGGATCATTCAATTTGTTTTCACATCATGTCCCTCAAAATGATCCCACATCAATGGTATTTGAAGGATGGATTATATAAACGGTACAGAATTATGTCATCCATCAGTTTTAACACAATATAAAATCTACATATTCATCCATCCACCTACTCTGATATGGTAATGGGGTATTATAGGTTGTAGTGGGTAAATAACTTACCAAAATCAGTGGCTATTTGATATATCCATGAATAACCTTTATCAGATTTTGTATCATGAGACAATTTGATAACACCACTGAGGATATGTGAATGATTGGATTTTTATATTGTTTGACTATTTTTATGTAGTTCAAAAAATGAATAGAATAGTTTCCATCCATTTCATATTTACAAGATATATTATGTTATATCATCATTGATTGAGATGTTTGAGTAAAATGATGGTATCATATGGATACATGAGATGTCTATACAATATTAGGGTATCTAACAGCTGCATAAGTCATAAATGTATTATGAGTAAATATCACATCCATGTGAGATTATTTCATCTAATCCAATATTGATTTTTATATACCTCAACCACCCAAAATTAATTTTTTATGGAATATCACATGTGAATTTTCCTTTACAAATTTTTTTTTTGATGACCTGAATTCCAAAAAATGTATTTGTATATTTTGTACTGTAAATCCATTTTAGCTTCACGACTAATCAAATAAATCACATTACATAATTTTTTTCTCCTGCATAAAGGTTATACCCTCTATCTGGATTATTAATGATGACAATAGTCCATACAATATCCTAAAATTTTCATTTGTTATTTTCAAATCACTTTTTGTCTGTAATTGATGAAATTCCAATAATAGTTCCAAAGGGAGGTCTTACAACCACTTCACTATATGGGGAATAATTTTATAATAATCCCCCAACATCAATTTGAAAGAAATATCTCAACACAAAGAAATACCATTTTATTTTCCTTCAAACATGGTGTAATTTTATTCTCAATCTGAGTTCATTTTTATTATGTTAGAACCATTTCTGGAATACTTCTATAATGTTCATGGAATGGATTTCTCATTTCTAATAGAAATGGGCTTTAAATCCTTTAATTAAAAAGTTTTATTCACTTCTATATAATTATACTCATAATTTAACATTAAAATTAGGAATTATATATATATATATCTATGACCATGACATATTTTGGTAATGTTGTATGACATCCCTAATGTGTTTAATCTTATTCTTAATGAATACTTTTTCCTATAACATCTAAAAGTAAAATAATAAATTATTTTCTCAAATAAAGATATTGGAAAACTCCACCAATAGAATTTGGAACATCTATAACATATATTATTTATATAAAATTAATTTCATTTCGAATAATTGAACATATCATTCTCAAAAAATTATATTAAATAATAAAAAATTATTTCTTTTATCCTTTAGTGATTCTCAATCCTTCCATAAAATTCTTGTTATGAATGTCAAAACCATTAGTAATTGTTAGAAACTCCAATATAGAAAATATTTTTTATAAAAATTATATAAACATATGTTTTTAATTTCTATACAATAAACTACCATATAATATTAACCATAAATAGAGTTATGTAATTGAATTAAAAATATAAATAAAATTCATCTAAAATGTTGTACAAAAATGTTCAGTATCAACATCCCGCATACACATATTTTTTTATGTAATAAAATCTTTAAAAAATAATCATTATCGAACGAAATTTTGAAAATGTAAAATATATTATACTAGGACATTATTGAATGAATTATAAATCCAAATTTTATATTTTCAAAAAACATATTGCATTAAAAATTAGGATTCTAAAATAAATAAATCTAATCATGTAATGTACCAATATTGGTAAACTATTTCTTGAAAAAAATGAAATATAACTATTTATTTGAATCTATGAATTTATATGTTTTCAATGACATATTTAATTAAAAACAACATACAAACTATTCTTCTATTTTTATTATATTCATTTTATATTGTACATAAAACCAGTAGCCAAAAACACCTAGAATTGAAAAAATTTGGAGACCACTCTATTATTCAACATCAAAATAATATTTATATTATTTATTTTTTTTAAAAAATTTTAAGCAGTGAGGTTTTCTAAAAAATTTACAATCTAAATTTATATCCTTTTTTCACAATTGTTTCATTAATATTTCTAGATGAGATATAATGTATCATTCAAATTACTCCCTATAATTTATATTATTTTTTATGATAATTAAATATAATTACTATATAATATATTCAAAACCACTATAAATCATGGAATTTAAAGATCGTCATTTAAGAATTATCTAGGAATTATAAAAATTAATATATTATATAATTTTTTGAATTATTATAATAATATTTCTATTTCTATTTATCAAATGATAAAAATATATAAAAATGATCATTATGAATTTTTAGTTAGGAAAATTCATGTGTATTTTCAAATACCCACCTACCTTACATAAATTAGATATTTTCCCATATAAATGAGTTTATATGTAATTTTTTAAATATAAATTAATTTAATTTTATAATAAAATATGACAAATAAAATATAATTAATAAAATATTTCTTGTTTTTATATCCTTTTATTACTTTTTTCCTTCAAAATTTATGAGGTTTAAATTAAATCACTTTTTTTATGAGTACTCTGATATTAATCAACTATTTATTAATTTAAAGAAATTTAATAAAAACCATTCAGTTAATTTTATATTGTATCATTTAGTAGAGTGAAAATTTGTAAAAAATTTATTATAAGTGTTATGCATCAATGATATTATAAAAATTATAATAAAAAATCTATAAATTTGTCATTTTTTTGTAGTTAATGTTTATAATAATAATTTAAAAATATTGATTATATTATAAAAAATATTTTAAATATTATTAAGAAAATACTAGATTAAAATCAAATAAATAATTGTGAAATATTATAATATGGAAACATTGATTTTTTAGTTTCCTAGATATCTGAATCATATTTATCCATATGATACTATATTTATGAATTTGAATTATCATTTATTATTTTCAATTGGAATTATTCATATAACAATTATAATTTATAATTATATTCATTTTATTAATTTAAAATATTATATATAGATATATCGCTATTTAACATTGTTAATATTGGAAGAGGTGGATATTGATTCACCAATGGAATTAGTGTATTGGAATTGAATTTTGAATCAACCACCTATTGAGATGAATGTTTTAATTTTTTGTCGATGAATCTACCAATATTAGTTGTTACAGTCATCAAATCAATAAATTTTACTTATTTATCCGTAAAAACAAATAATTTGAATCTTTAATTCCATTTTCTAATACTTATTGCATGGAAACTCTTATCTTTATATATAACTCACTAATATTCTAGTTAATATGTTTTTTATATCTATAAACCCTGATGGGAAACAAACTCTTAGCCTCGAGGTATCAAGACAAACTCTCATTATTTTATTAGTAGAAGTACGTGATAGAGTGGGATTAGGATCTAGCATTATCAATCCTCAGAATTGATCATAATATCCTGGAAATGAAATGGAAATTTAGGTAATAATTGAATAATAGAAGCATGTTATATCCTTGGATTATCCCATAAGGAAATTATTATCTCCATGAATGGAATTTTGACCTGCCCCAAATATAACCTACTGAATCTATCATAGATGTAAAAATTTTCCTTTCTTTTTAGTTGATATAGAATGTAATTTAATAATATAAGTATTTGTGGGATGAGATAAAGATATTTTCTATCTTATGTACATTTTTGATAGGTTGATTCCTACATTTATTCTTCAAATTGTTCATTTTCATATACAATAAAAATTATATTTCCTCTCACATAAAGTTATTTACTCATCCAAAATCAAGGGATATGAGTAATTTGAGGATGTTCTAAATAATTTGTAGGTCGTAATACCACTATCATAGTCCAAATATTTTCCACGAATATAATGATTTACCATAAATATAATTTTCCATGTATTCCATAGACCTAATTCAGCAATCCATGCATAATATAATTTGATATTACACAATTTTAGAAAAATCTGATAAATGTTATAATAATACATGCCCATGGACTGTGATAGTTTAGTGTCTTTGGAAATATTGAAGCAACATACTATATCATGGTGAAAGATCATCAACATATCCAATAAAGAACACAACCTTTTGTAATTCTTCCAAAATTCATTCTTTATAACGTCGGGGAAGGAAACATACGAAGCGGTTATCTCAGAAGCTCATTAATGGTCAATAATGGAAATGTGTAAGAATAAAATGAAAAAGGGTATAAAAAAGATCATAACATTTTAAGATCATAACTAGTAAATTAGAGACCTGTATATATATTAGAAATTATAAATACATGGATTGTAATAGAATTTAGAGAATAAATCATGAAAAAACAAATTGGAATAAAACATGTAATTTATTCAGACACCTATGAATATAATATGATTTAAATAATAACAAAAACAACACTTCCAGGACCATATTTCTTGTATGGGTTCACTCGATATACTATCTTGGTAGTCATGCTTCACTCTTATGCCATCTTTGTAGCATGATTTCAACCCTCATACCATATTGGTAGTAATGGTTCCCTACCATGACCATCTTAGTATTCATGGTTTATTCACAAGACCCTATTAATCTATCAGATGAGATATAAATCGTTATCTAATTCCTTGGAGGAATATATAGGTCCCATGCATCTCATAGTGAAATTATACATACCCATGCCACAAGATCATAAACTATCATATCATAACCCATGATATGAAATGGGTATTATAGACTTGTCATCATATCATACCATGTGGTAAAAGATAAGATTCATTTTCATTTTGTCGAAATAATAACCCATGAAAGAGAATCATATTTTATAAATAAATTACTCATGAAAGAGAAATAGGATTCATGAACATATATCATATGAAAAATAATTATGTTTTATAATGACCATGACATTATGAATAACCCCTCATAGAAATAATATGAATGGAAACATTATATAATCTCCTAAAATAGAATGAGTAACTTTAATAGACGTTATCATAGATATAAATTAATTTTGAAATATCATTCAAAAATGATTCTTGTGTAAAATATACAATCATATTTGAGAAATGATTTTTAATAAATAAAATCCTTTTAAAATAATTTTAATAACACAATTCCAGGAAAAATTATAAGGAATACTTGAAATTTTATTGAAATCTTTATTCATAGAAAATATATAAAAAATAATTACACTATTTTTAAAACCTTTTTCATTGAAAAAAATAAATGAAAACATGTAAATGATTTGATACCTTTTTACATGAACAAATTGAAATAATCATGAAAATGTTTTGAAATTCATTTCTTGGAAATAAATTAAAAACATGTATATAAGGCTTGAATACATTTTTGAAAAATATTCCAGAAAAATAATAATAGATGTTTCAAATCATTTTTGAAATTATTTTCCTTGAAAATTAAATTTAAAAACATTTTCATAAAAATATTCCATTGAAAAAATGAAATGGAAGATTCATATAAATTACAGTGGGAAATGTCGTACATGTAGTACTTGGTTAATAGAACAATAATTCAACATGGTATATAGTTTAGAAAAATGCCACATCCAGAATGAAACTAGAAAATTCCATTGAACAAATTGGTAAATGATAAAATGGGTAAAATGTATTTTAATTATCATCGAAGAATATGAAAATATTTTTTGAAACCCCTTTTAGAAAACATGGGTTTTAAAGAATATAGATTTCAGATAGAGGAGAGGGTAAATTTGGGCATTCTTAAGACACATTATTTACTATCTTCTGTACCAAATAGTAGAAGAAATGGTACGAATATGTCATAACTCGTCCTAGATAGGGCCATTCCATAACTACCCCAAGACCACCTCCAATAAGCTTGAGAATGTTGACTAGAATTGAGTAGGTATATCAAAGAATTCTGAGGTGTTGTCATAATGTACTAGTACCCACACACACATCTCCATGAAACAAAATTCTGAAATATAAAAACCACTATGTAAAAAATGCAGGCATACAAAAATTAACTCACAATAGGGAATGAATGTGAAATTACTAGAAAGTATATAGGGAAAAAAACAAGCCCGCAATAAATAGTTTGTAACAGATGTCTAACCTAGGTGTAATAGAAGTGTAACATATATATAAAGCTATAGGAACACACCTCGGTTTGTCCAGTCTCTTTAAGAACCGTCTAGTTCTAATCCACTTATGACATCATCAAAAGGTCAATCATCATCATAAGACAGAACACGTGTAGGAAATTCCAATGTACTGGTGAGTATAATAATACTCATTAGGACACCCAGAAACCACAAATCAATACCAAAAAGGAATGAACAATCAGTTCTAAACAGTTATATATCAATATCTCATATAACAAGAACATCAAGATATAATCAAGAGTCAAACCGCACCATTAAATGGTCATAACCAACTATCATCCACAATATTCTACTCGACGCATTCTCATTCTAAGATAACTCTCTCATCGATCCAAGATATCATTGTAGACACTCCCAAATATGTCTATCGCATTTTTCCACTTCGAAATGAGAATGAATTTTTCATGGAAGAATATGACATATGGAGAGGGGGTAATGCCAAGAAATTACTGGGGGACACCACAGATCATACCTAGACTTACTTGGGGATAACACATACCCAATATTGATCAACATGGATCAGAGGGGATCACATGTGGAGATGCGGGGGGGGGGGGGAAACACAGACAATACCGATGTGGCTTGCCAGATAAAAGATAAGTGCCATTCTCAAAGAGGTTACACAATTCCAAAGACTCTACTAGGGGTGGTAAAAGATCACACTCTAGACTCGGGGTGGGATATTGTACTCTATATAAGACATAGAATCTAGAGGGAATTAAAATCTTGTGATTTGATCTAACACATCACTACACCCTGAAGGAAATGAGAAAGGTAACAGATTCAACCAATAATGTTACAAACTGGGAAAATGAAGAGACTAAATCACTCTTTATTAGAGTACAACGTATATCCAATACCGTACATGGTGTGTTCCACTATCCCAAGCCTTGACCATATGGAATAACCTTAGATAAAATGTAGTCCATATATCCATGGAGTGTTGGATGGGTACACAATGTGTAGAGACACATGGTTCTCTACCTGAGTCACCTCTTCGTGTCTATGTACCGAACTTATGTATATGTACCATTCATTGTATGCTAATTTGTGTCCGTGTTAAAGTACATGGTGTGTCATTGGGCCTATTAATATTTCTCATGTCTATGTACACCCCAAAATTCATGTCGATCCATCCTGGTAGGGTCACATGCCATGTGACATGCGTCACAATAAGGGTGTTCCTTAACTCCAGCCAAACCATAGCACCGTAGCTAGGGGCCCCATACATTGTGAAATCAAATATTAGACACATTGTTCAATTGGAGTTTTCTATAATCACCATTATTCCTGCACAGATCTCAGCTAGTGCTCCACCTTTGACCTAGAGATCAATTATCCATGAAATCAATGATCCAACATCTCCCATGCCTCACCATCATCGAACAACACATTCAGTCTCTGAATCTCCTTGTGAATATGATCAAATAGTTGTTCTTCATATCAGGTTTAAGAATGATAATGAAAAAAAATTAAGAATCATATTTCATCCAATTCTCTCCATCTCCATCACTAATAATTTTTCATGCCATGTTTTTCCTATATATACGATATTTGATTGTTTCACTTATAAATGTGTGCACAATTATTGATTGATGTAGGATAGTCGACTCATGACCAACACAAATAAAACCTGTGAAAAAAATGAATCGGGGTAGAAAAGTACATTAAAATGGGAGATAAAATATAGTGACCCAAATTTATCATAAATTGATATTAAATCATTTTAGACGAATATTCAGTACATTGAAAAAATATACACCGGTGGACCATAATAGTTTAGTGTCATTGGAAACATGGAAACAAAATCTTCTATTCTGGTGAAAGATCTTATACATCCCCCATAAAGATCCCCACCATTAATATATCTACCTAAAACCATTCTCAATAACATGATGAATTGAAAAATAAGAAATGGGCGAGGTTAAATGCTCAGTAAGTTTAAAAAATGAAAATATGTAACTATAAACATCACTGTAAGGGTATGAGAATGTGATCATGATAATAGAAGATCATACCCTACATATCAAAGATCATAATGATGAATCAATGAATAAATTGTGGAGGATAATAAAACATGAATCATAAGGAAATAAAGAACCTATGCCATGAAAGCATAACAAAAGTGTAAGACATGGAATGTTGGCATTCATAAACATGTGATAACATTTCCAATATGTCTGGATGGTTTGGTAGAACGTAATACGGTACTTCCTTGGAACTACACCCACTTTACAAGACACCCACCATCCATAGTTGTAGTTCATTCTTTATAAGGGATCATGATTTCTCATATTAGAGTTATATATCAGGGTTCCCGATCTTCCATCCACATGGGGACTACAACTACTTGGTGGTACATACCACCAACCCTTGTGAAATTTTGTTCTTTGTAAGGTATCATGATTCCCCATCTTTCTATAGTGGACGATTCTTGATGACATGATTCCGATCATTATTTAATGAAATATAAATCTTCACCCTATTCATTGGAGAGAGATATAGCTCACACACATCACATAATGAAATCATACATTGATTTTCCACAAGTTCTTAAATAGTCATATCTTAATCCATGAAATTAAATGTGTATTATAAAAATGTGAACATATCATAACCTATGGAAGGATACCAAATTCATAATCATTTTTCATAAAAATAACATGTGTTCAGATGTGGGATTCGAAAGCATATAACCTACGAATGAGAAATTGGTTTCATTAACATATTACCCATGAAGAAGAAACGGGCTTCATAAAGACCATGAAATTAAGATTAAATAATCTATAAAATGAATATGATTTTATCCATTAAATCATTTCCTGTAAGTAATGAGTAACATAAATATATGAAATATTAGATGGAATATATTTTTTAAATATATTCTAAAAGCATTTCTTGATGTAAATATCCATTTTTGTTTTGAAAAAGTTTTTCTAAAACATAAAACCATTTGAAAATCATTTTCCTAGAAAATAGAATGAAAAATTATATAGAATAAAGGAAATAATTTTGAAAACATTTTAGCATGAAAATATATAAAATATGAATCAAAACATTTTAGAAAACATTTTCTTTTAAAATAGTTGAAAACATTAAATAAAATCCAAAAAAATATTTGAAAACCATTTCATTGAAAATTCATTTAAAACATGTAAATGATACTTGAAAATAGTTTGAGAATGTTTTTATATAAAAACATATAAAATAAGTTCTTATCATTTTAGTAAAAAAAATTCATTGTAAAATAATGTTTTCAAAACAATTTATTTTGATTAACCTTTCTAAAAATGCAATTGGTGAATCGAAGAAATGATGACTTCCAAATATGTAAATTTTATATGAGGTCAAGAGAACATTCCTTTTGAATGGTAAACATGATAGAAATGTTAATTTTTTGGAATGAGAGAAGAATATTCCATTGAATATATTGGTGAAATTCAAAATGCTTAAAAATATAAATTAGATATTATTGGGGAATGGTAAAATAATCATGGAAAAACATTTTTGAAAACAAATATTTCATGCCGAAGAGAGGGAAAGGTAAGGATTTCATAAAAACACATCATTAAATAGCATATATACCAAACGGAATAAAATGGGAACTATACATGAGTATATCATGAAATAATATAGGTTAATTTAAATCATGAATTTTATTGAGATATGTATAATAATATTTCATCAAATGATGCATAAAAATAAACATTATCGAAATGAAATGAGATTGTTGCAGCCTACTCTTATAACATGGTATCATGGGATCAAGATTTCCATGTTTGAAAAGGATATTACATGAATCATAGAATATCATTAAAATATTGAAATTCAAGATATGACATGTAAAATGGATTTTTTACACTTGTAAAAAGTTTTTATCTGCATAAAAACATAATTCTCAATAAAGAGAAAATTAGAGAAAACATTTTTACAGATTTGGTAACTTTTGAAACATAAGACTCATAAAAAAGGGATCATAAAAAGTGGATTTGAATTCCCATAAATTTTTGTACATTATACAAACTAAATAGTTAGGTTTGTACATGTTGGATCATGTTATACAAAATATGCACAAGAGGGGGGGTGAATTGTGTCTTTCAAAACTTCTCAAGAAATCATGATGATAATACATTTTGTCCATTTATCTTTATCAGATTTTTTATGCATTAGAAATGAATAGATATCAAGAAACAATGAATTATAGTGGTTCGGGGAAAAAAGATCCCCTAGTTCACTCCCCCAATTCTCTTCTCAATGAGCATGGTGATTTTTTCTAGTCGATCCTTATTTCACAAGGCCATCCATAACTTAGTGTAGGCAGTTGAAACCTGTACAAAGTTAAGGATAAAACAAAACGTTATTGTTCTAAACACATAACCAATCAAGACATATTAGTATGATAATCCAGAACTAAAAAATTGTATTAGAAAAAAAAAATCTAGTTTATCATCAAAGTTGCAGTCGTACAAAACTGACAGTCAATGGATCATCATTTTCAAAAAGGTTGATATTCAGAAAAGAGCAGTTCTGAATCGAATCAATTGAAATTGATCAGGAAATATATTCAGAAACAAATCTGCAATACATTCAGGCTATATTTACAATTTATAAAAATTAAATCTTCATTATCTCTTTCTCTGACCTAAAATAGAATCTGATCGTTGTTTATAGTAATAGATATGTAGAAGATCAATTTAAGGAATCAATATATCTTTGTTTTTTTTTAAACTCAAATATCACTCTATTTGAATCTTGTAATCACTATAAATTCAAGAGATAACTTTCCATCCATGTATTAAAAAAATTTAAATACATAGAATATATAGAATATATATGAGTGATTTAATCATAAAATCAAATCCAAAAAAGTTGTCTGATAGATCGTAATAATCAAATGTTTGAATAACAGAGCAGTCGTTACTTCCCTTAAAAATGGCATGAAATCCTCCCCATAAATCAATCCTTTGAATTACGTATAAATTTATTTAAATCATTTAATGGTGCGCTTTAAATTATAGCCTTGAATTTGTCTTGAAATTAGCCGGAGATTCCGCAAAAGACTATGGTACAATAAAGTCATAAAATTAATTCTTCGACACCAAATGAAGTCAAACGTAGGGCTGTATAAGTAAGGTTGATTAAAAATGTAAGGTTGATGATCCATAGTTTTCTTTTCTTTAGAACATATGGTACATTATCCACACCTTTTGATAAAATGTAAGGTTTATTAAAATAGTAGGGTTAATGATCCATACTTTTGTGAATCAAACGTAAGGTTCCATACTTCTGTATGGTTCCGCATCCAAAATTTTCTCATATAAAAAATGTAAAGTTCCTTACAAAACTGGGTTTGATGATCGTTACATTTGTGAAGGAAATGTAACGTTCCATACTTACTCAAAGATGATTAATCATACTTTTCTGAACTCTCATAAAATATATGTAGGATCTTATACTTACACTACGCTCTCCAACAAATTGTATGAACATTGTTTCAAGAAAATAATGAATATCTTTCCAAACACTTTGGGAAATACTTCATGTGAATTATATTCATTAATATTATCCTAAAATTAGAATTACAAAGAATATTAATTTCTTGAAATATACTAAATGTAAATTCATTTGAATAACAAATACGGGTAATTGTGGGCATCAAAATCACAATAAAAATATAGAGTATTGGATAAAAAATACATTCTCAAAAATATCCCACATTGTTTTGATAAAAAAGTTCATAACAATTATTTATAAAATTTCTAATTTTATAAGGTTAAAAACAATATTTAATTGTTACATCCAAATATCACTCGTCGAAAAATCATTCTCCTCCCCAAGAGACTATTTACAAACAAAGAAAAAACTATTTTCCTTTTCCATTAAAAAACATTCTCTAAAAAATATTGGGTTTCTCCAAATTTATTCCCCTTTTTGTGATATCAAAATGAATTATAGGAAAAGAGATATAACACATTTAATTTAGTACTGAACTTGTATGAAAATGCTAAGAGAAATGTTTTATCAATAATGAAATATTGATGTTTTGAGTCAATCTAACATAGAAATTAACAAAATTAAAAATCCATCAAATATGATAAACAATGAATTTCATTGATAAAATAATTTACATGTACATGAAGGGAAATTAATCAAGTTTCTTGGGGTAAGGGTTTGAAAAAATGGTATTTAAACGACTCTAAAAAACATCTTTTAACTCTGCCAACTACAACATTAAATGCTTCATTACGACATATCCTAGATGAATGATCAGATCCCTTCCCTCATGGGTCAAATGAATATCTTCACTGAGGTTTACTGTGAAAAATTCATGCAATCTTTCTTCCTTCTCCAAAAACTAATTTAGATTCTCAGTGAATTCCTTCAGTAGTTTTCTAATCTCGGTTAACCTATGTTATTATGATAAACATAGAATTTCTGATTTTCAGAAAAAATTGACATAGGAGAATTATTACACTGTATATCACGCAACCTTCCATTCATGTTTCTCATTATAGATGCAACGGCTTGGAATCTCTTGATCAAATTAGGTGAAGTGAAAAATGTATATGCATGAATTCCTATGACAGTAGAAAACTATAGCTCCAAAAAATAATTCCAATCTGCCATATCTGATATCAACAAAACCTCATATTTCCACATTCCAACCTCTGTCAACATTTCTTTCATAAAAATATCAACTTCTTTCTTTGAAAGAGAACACCCATTCATATTTAGAAATCTATGTTTCTCTTCCATTAATTGTCTTTTAAAGTATCATTATATTCTATAGCTCTGTTAAATTGTCTAACAAGATCGTCAACATGATCATACATTGAATCATAGTCACCATATTCTTGATTCATAGATGGATATACTAGAATCAGTGCTAACGATTGAGCATCTGATTTTTCTTCTTCATTTTTCTCCATTGGTTGGTGAACTTCTTTTTCACCAAAATTATCAATTGAGAAAGATTCATTCATAAAATCATTATTTATTTCTGAGAAATTTTCGTGAACATGTAATTCTTCATTGTCTACTACTAAAGAAAATTTCTCATCCTGATTAATTTTTTCTAGGATTTATTCTTGAATTTGTTGAAAAGTATCAATATGATACACAAATTCATAGATAATTTCCATTTCCTAGTATTTTCAGATTGATTTACTTCCTCAGTTCTTGTCTCTACCTCATCCTAATGAAAAAGTTATATTTCTTCCTGAGAATCATCTTCCTCATGAATTTAGTCTTGAATCGATTATCTCAAAAAAAATTATAACTTAAGATATCTCAGGTTTCATGAAATGTATCTCTAGAAGGTTCCTGACCAACTGTTCTCTTTCATGATAAACAAATTTCCCCTGACATTCTTCATCAGCAGGTTCAACTTCTATTTCAAATATGATTTTTCTTGCAATCATTGAAACAACCCCTGTTCTGGATTCATCCATAACATGATTACATTTTTCATGTTTTTTCCCCTGAGCAAATTCTTGATCCTCATCAGCTCCAACAGGAATGATTTTACCTTTTACAGTTATCTAAGAAAATTGCGAGAATTCTCAAACATTAAAAATTCATAACATTAATATGATGGAATCTAAATCTTTCATCAATTATTCTGACCATGTCTTTCATAAACAACACCTTTGATATATTCTTTCCATAAGGATAAAAACTCATCCTAGCATCTGTATGATAGTAGTAACTCAATTATCTTATCATGTAGCATGGAAAATTCACCTTTATATCACATAAAAACATAAACATAATATACATATCTGGAAACATAATTTTCTATATTTCTAACATCCTTTGGGCTATCCTAGTTTGAATAAACATAAGCAAAATTTTCTGATCTGGTTCTAAATATTTGACTATCATTTTCCTAATCTTATTAGAACCAATAATAAAAGACATTTTATCTTCACATTTATGATTTTTATCCCCGATATACTATAAATAAAAATGAAAAAATACCTTGTGAGCGAAGATCAAGATTCATTGAATTACAATTGATGCAACCAATAAATGTCTGTCTTAGATCTATGCAACATTTGAATCTTCTGTATCTACCTAATTAAATTGAACATATATAAATAAAGTTATCAACTAAAAATTATATCTAAATTCTGTGTAGTCATCAATAAAAGTCATTAAAATTCCTTGAATGGTTAATGCTTGCTTCAATATTAGATTTGTCTAATACACCCATTCCAAATCAACAACTTTTCCATGACAGATTTTTCATCTAGGTGAATGCTAACACTTTCCATAACAAGGTTCACCTTCGAATATACTATTTGTTTTATCAATTTCCATTCAAAATTTGTAATTTTTTGAGATTCTAGGGTTTTGAAGGTGTGAGAGAAGGAAGATGAAAGAGGTGAAGGTTTTCAATAGTTCGAATGGTTTTGAGAAAATGAATTTATTTGGAATTAGAAATGTTTTATGAAAAATAACTCATTCCCATATAATTACATATAAAATAATCATTATGGAATTTGAAAATAAATTAATCTGTTTGTAGAGTATTTAAAATTTATAATTGGATGAAAATAAATGTGAATGTTATTAAATTAGTAATAAATAAATTATTTTAAATTAATATGATCTAATAAAATTTATATTAAATGTAAATAAAATTTATTTAAAAAATAGGGAAAGAAAGGAAAAAACATTTAAAATTAAATAAAACAAACTCCACCTTATGAAAAATAATAAATTGTAGTGGGAAGTGGTTTAATTAAAATATCATCTAATTGAAATTCTATATTTTTAAATTCAAAAAATATATTCTTTTTAATAACAAGATCCCTTAGAAAATGATGTCTAATATAAATATGAATAGTTCTAGAATGACTTAAAGGATTTTTTGAAATATTTATAGTGCAATTATTATCCCATAAAAAAGATGTATTATTAAATTATAGACTGAATTCAATAAGTGTGTTTTTCATCCAAAACACTTGTGCACAACAACTACCTGCAGATTCATATTCTGCCTCAGGTGTTGACAATGGAACTGAGTGTTGTTTCTTACTAGACCATCTCACTAAATATTTTCATAAAAACTGACATGTTCCTGAGGTTCTTTTTCTATCTAATAAAAACATCCAAAATCATCATCTAAATATGAAATTAAATTAAAAATGATGTTTTTTGATAAATAAGAGAATGAAAAATAGTTCCTTTTAAAAATATAAATAATATTTTGATAACTGTAAGATGAGACTCCCTAGGATTTGATTGAAATATTGCACAAAGACATACAAAATACATAATATTTGGCCTACTAGAATTATGATATAATAAACATCCAATAATACCTCTATATACCTTGTTACATTCTGGTTTTCCAGTTTCATTAAAATAATGTTTTATATTATTTCACATAGGATTTGTATATATCTTTCTATTTTCATGTCCATGATTCATTAGTAAATCAGTAATATATTTTCATTGATTTAAAACATTTTCAAAATCATTTTTATTGATTAGAAGTCCTAAAAAGAAATTCAGTTCTCTCATAATACAAATTTCAAATTATTTTTCAATTATGTTTGAAAACTCAGGTTAATGTTTTTTATTTTTTGATCCAAAAATTACATCATCAACATACATTTGATCCAATAGAATATTAGAATTTATCTTTTTCTTAAAAATTGTGGGATATTCCATACTAACAGTAAAATCATTTTTCCAAAGAAAAAGAACATAATCATTCATACAATGCTATAAGAGATTGTTTAAGACCAAAAAGAGCTCTAGTATGTTTATAAAAAAAATCTAGTTTTTCAGAATTTTCAAAACCAAGAGGTTGTTCTACATAGACCTGATCCATTAAATAACCATTTAAAAATTCAGACTTAACATCCATCTGAAATAATTTAATGATCATTTGATATGCATAAGAAAAAAGGATCCTAATTTATTCTAATTTATCTACAGGGGAAAAGGTCTCATCAAAATCTATACCTTCTTCTTGATTATGTCCTTTAGATACTAGCCTTTCTTTATTTCAAGTAATAATTCCTCGAGCATCTTTCTTTTTTATAAAGACTCATTTAGTTCCAATAATAGGATAGTTATTTAGTCATTCAAATAATTTCCAGACATCACTTCTTTTGAATTCAATTAGTTCATCTGTTACTTCTATAATCCAACATTCATCAACTATGGATTATTATATTGACTTAGGTTCTAATTCAGATAGAAAGGCATAATACTCAAAAATATTTCCTATATTTCTTCTAGTTTTCATTCCTGTGTCTAGGTATCCAATAACATTTTGTAAAGGGTGATTTGTTATAATTCTATACTGTTTTGGTAAAACACTATTTGTTTTATCAGAGTCATGTTTTTTCTGAGCTTTACAATATTTTGATTATTTTTTTAAAATTTCCATTTAGGTTTTCAAGTATCATGTTATCATTAGGATCAGATTCATCAATTTGATCTTTCCTTTGGTCAAAAGGGTCAGATTCATCAATTTGATCACTCCTTTTGTCAAAAGGGTCAGATTCATGAAATTTCACATAAATTTATTATTCTAAAATCTATGATATTTCATTAAAAAAACTATAACCTTTGGAGGTAGAAAAATATACTAATGAAATGCCTTCATCATATTTTGGATCAAACATTCCTTTATTTTCCTCGGTACTCATGATATAAACCTTACATTCAAAAACATTAATGTATTTAACATTTGGATTTCTGTTATTCCAAAGATCATAGGGTGTCTTTTTGAAAAGTGGACTTATTAAAACTGTATTCATATTATAGTAGGTTGTTCTCATAGATTATGCATAAAATAGGGAGGAATACTATGTATATTTAGCATAGTCTTTTTCATTTCTTGAATAGTCATATTACTTCTTTCAACAATTTAGTTCTGTTGAGGTGTTCTTGGTGTAGATAAGGTGTGTTTAATACCTAGATTTGAGGAAAAGGAATTGAATTCCTGATTACCAAATTATCTACCATGATAACTTATTAGTGAAATTATTTTAAAATGTTTTTTATTTTGAATAGCTTCGAAAAAACAATCAAATATTGTAAGAGAATTATTTTTAAATTTCAGAAAATATATCCATGTAAACCTAGAAGAGTCATAAACTAAAACATATAAATATAATTTACCAGCCAAACCTTCTACTCTTGAAGGTCCAAACATATCCATATGGATAAGTTCTAAAGGTTTAGATTTAGAAATTTTGTTAATCGTTTTGAATGACGATTTATGTTGCATTCCAATTCGACATACATCACAGAATCATTCACAGTGAATTTTAAGGCAAGGAAAATTAGAAACTAATTGTTTATCTAGATAGATTAGGTAAAGAATAAATATTGAGATGTCCAAGACTTATAAGCGAGATACATGATACAGGTTATTTTTCAATTAAAAAATTTACTATTCATTTACACAAAGAATTTAATTCTAGGAAATAATAATTATCAAGTCTAGGAGCGATAAATTTAATCAATTTATGTTAAAAAATAGTTGTTAGAAAAATCAACATAATAAAAATCATCAAAAAGTTGATAAAAACTTATCAGGTTACATTTCAATCCTTTTACATATAGTACATTATTGATTGAGACAACTTCTAGATCTCCTAAATTTCTAATACCATTAATTTCTCCTTTGCATTGTAACTAATGTTGACTAATCCACCATTATTTTCAGTCATGGTTTTAAATTTCGCCTAATTTCCACTCATATTACTAGAGAAGTGATTATCCATGTACCATAATTATTTTCTCCTTCTATAACATGTATCATGTAAATGTATTAAAACAATGCGTTTTTTGGTGCCCATATTTTCTTTAGTCTTGTGGTATTAGCTAGTAATGATCTGGGTATCTAGATTTGCTTTGTTTTAGAAAAATAATTTTAGTCAAATCAACATTTTTAAATAAGTACTTTTTAATTCCACTTATTTTGGTATTTCATAAATAACATTTTGTAGTTATATGACCTTTTGATCCACAGTAATTACAATTTACAATTTATGAATTTGTAACAAAATAGTTTTTCTATAGTTTAGGTTTGTCACCATTACTACCTATTCTATATCTGTCTTTCTCAATCACATTCTCAGAAAGAATTTCATTTAAAGTATTTACCCTTTTTTTAAATAATAGATCTGTAGTTTTGAAGGTTTCTACTTCATCTTGTAGTATTTTGATATTGGTTTCATAATCTATATTGTTTGTGTTAGATGAATTATATTTTTCAATTAATTCTTGATGTCATTTTAGCAAGGTGTCTATTTCTCCAAAAGTTTCGTTGTGAATTTTTTTCAGTGATTTAAGTGTTTTTCATAATGAATCATATTATTCTTCTAACATGTTATAGTAGGATTCCGGTTTTTCATTTGAACAACTATGGTCAGAATCAGAATTAGAAAGTAAAAATATTGTACCTTATTTACTTCAGCTATGAAGTACATGTTAGCTATTATATTTGATTCTTATTTTCCAAGACAGAATTTGAGGAGATTATGGATTCTTTAGAGACACTCCTTGAGGCTTTCATTTCTCTTTTATCATTATTCTCATAATAAATATTTTTGACATACTCTTTTTTCTTTTCACTCTTTAGTAGTGGACAATCATGTTTTATGTGACCCATTTTCTTGCATTCATAGTATATGAATTCCTTTAGATCAATTCCATCTTTCGTAAAGGATATTTGAATCCTTTATTCTTCTTATAAAATTTTCTTAGTCTTCTTTCCATCTATTATAGTTTCATTTTTTAATTAGATGAGTCAGAAATTTATTCCTTTTTTATCTCTTGATTCATCTTTTTTCACTTATTCTTCTAATGTTTAAATTTTAGAGTAGTATTTTCTCTTTTTATAAAAACATTATCTTCATTAGCATCATATTCCATCTCATCCTTATACATCAACATGGTTCCAATCAATTATCTCATGATTATATTTTTCATAGTAGATGATTGTCTAATGGTTGCTGATATAAAATTCCATTGGTTTGGAAGTACTCTTGATATATTCAAGGTGTGACCTTCTTGCATAATAGGATCTCCAAAGGTAGTAAATTTTTTTGAATATCTCTGTAAGCCTTTAATTTATTTTAGTGACTCTTTCATCATCAATAATTCTAAATATAAATTTTTTTAATTTTTTTGTAGCATACCTCATTTTTCTAACATTGTCAATTCCTTCATAGGTAACTACAATTGTCTTCCACATTTCATATGCAGTAGGGCATTGAGATACTAGAATAATTTCATCTAGTAATTGACCACAATTGATTTCATTCATAGCTTTTTAATTTATCTCATACTCTGCTTCTGTAGTTGCACTCCATGTTTCAGGTTTCTTAGCAATTTCATAAGGAATAATAATTTTTTTTTTGTAGACTTTGTATCCAAGATTCTTCAGATAGATAATCATCCTCAATTTCCAACATCCATAGTTTTCACCATTGAGGTATGGAGATCGATTAAATAAAATTCCCTCTCGTGTATTAGTCATTGAGATATTAGTATAATCCTCTACATTTATCTTCCTATAGCATTCAAAAAAAACCCAACCTCTGATACCAATTGATGGATCATGTTATAAAATATATGCACAAGAGGGGGGGTGAATAGAGTCTTTAAAATCTTATCGAGAAATCTTGATGATAATCAATCATGTCCTTTTATCTTTATTAGAGTGTTTATGAAGTGGAAATAAATAGTTATCAGGATGAAAATATATATAGTCATTCAGGTCACAAAGATATCCTAGTCAAATCTACCAATGCTCTTCTCTGTGAGATTGGTGATTTTCACTAGTCAGTCTTATTTTAACCAGACCATCCACAATTGAATGTAGGTAGTTGAAACCTTTACAATATTAAGGATAAAACAAAGAGTTCTATTTCTAAACACAAAACCAATAAATACAAATTATTACTAGAGGCCAGTACTCAAAATAAAAGAATATTTTTAAAACACATTACAGTTTATCTTCACAATTACAGTTGTTCTCAAAGGATAGTGAATGGATCCTCATTTTCATAATGATTGTTCTTCATATAAGAGAAATTCTGAATCAACCCAGTTTCAATTTATTTTGAAATATATTTAGCAACAAATTAGTAGTATATTCACGATAGATTTCAAATGTATAGTATGTAAATCATTATTGTTTCTTTCTCTGACATAAAACAGAATCTGAACATTCTTTATAGAATGAAATCTATAGAATATCTCGTTAATGAATTAGTATATCACATTTTTTGAAACTCAAATATCTACATATTTGAATCTTGTAATAGTTTTAAATTCAAGATATATCTTGTCACCCATGTATTTAAAATATTCAAATAAATAGAATACATAGAATAAATATGAGTGCTTTATTCATAAAGTCAGATCCATAAAAGTCGCCTGACAGATCATCATATTCAAATGCCTGAAAAACAGAGCAGAAATTACTTCTCGTAAAAAAAATGAACGAAATCCTCCTCTTAAAAAAAATCCATTGATTTATGTATAAACGACTTTAAATCAGTAAATGGTGTGATTTAAAATCGAGCCTTAAATCTGGTGTGAAATCAACATGATATTCCGCAGAAGACCATTGCCCAATAATGTCATATATTTAAATCTATGACACCTAAAGATTTCAAATGTAGGTTTCCAAAGGTAAGGTTTATTACAAACATAATTCTTATGATCCATACTTTTATTTTCATCAAAATGAAAGTGACATGAACTATACTTCTTGATAAAACGTAAGGTTCATTACCAAAGTAGGGTTGATGATCCATACTTTTGTGATGCAAAAGTAAGCTTCCATACATTGGTAAGGTTCTTCAACAAAACTTTTCTCATATAACAAACATATGGTTCCTTAAAAAAGTAGTGTTGATGATCAATACTTTTTTGAAGAAAATGTATGGTTTCATACCTTTATATGGTTAATTAACCATACATTTCTGAACTCTCATAAAATAAACTTAGGATTTAATCCTTATGTTATCCTCACCAATATACAGTATGAATAGTGTTTCCAAAACACACTGAATAGCTTTTCAATCACTTTGAAAAATATATCACGTGAATCATATGATTTAATGTTATTGAAAAATTTGGAATATAATTAATATTAATTTCTGGAAATATACTTAACGTAAAATCATTAGAATAACCAATACGGGTATTTGTGATCATCAAATTCATTATAAAAATATAGATTATTGGTGAAAAAATATAGTCTAAATAGTACATACGCCACAAAAAAATAGAGTAGTGAACATAACAATTATCTCATGAAAATTATATGTGAGATAGAAACCCCTTACCTTGTGCCTTCACTCTTTCTGCACACATACAAGATTCCTGTATATTAAATATAAATTTTCTAAACATTTTTTATAGATGAATATTATTATACATAATACCATATTTTGTATTATTATGACCGTATATCACCCTTGTATTGACCCAAACATTTATTAATGTAAATTGCACTTGATCAAATTAAATGTATTATTAATGATATATAAAACTTATGAACATATTGGGTTTTAAGTTCTTTGATTTTAATTTTTCATTAATAATTGTTAACATCGATAATATACTATTTGAACAGTGATCACATGATTAGTATAAATATATGGCTTTAACAAATCCAATTTACACAGAAAAAGTAAGCGATGATCTCATACAGTTGAATTTATCTCTACAAAGCCCATTTGTTGGACTTCGAAAAGGAGGTGGCATCATTGGGATTTTATCTAGACCAATCCTATGACAAGATTCAACATGATAAGCTCAAAGGGAACTGCCTATAGGAGAAGTGGAAGATTATTGAGATTACCATCCAAGAGATGTTATCTGAACCACCCCAAGAGTTTGTCACCAATGCACACCGTACCCTTCGGTCATATGCAGGTGTTATAAGGGGTTATGTAACGAGACCATCACAATATGCTTATGTACATTATTTATGTATATGGAATATACATTTGTTTTATTATTGTTACATTGTAAATAGTTTTTAATGACAAATAGCATTTTTTAGTAAATTAAGAAATCTATTTTGATGAATTAATTAATTTTTTAATTAAATAATATTTTAAAAATAAATGTCACTAAATTACTTCTTATTAAATATAAATTACCATTCAATTATTATGAATACAATTATTATTTTTATTAATGATTTAATGTTGTTTTTGGCCAAACCCATGAATTTTCAATAAATGTTGTTTTTATATTAAATATCGAAGTAAACATATAAAAAAAATTATCTACATAAAATGAATATTATTTTGGTAATGAGGACATCGAAATTATCCAACTGTGATTTTTTCATAATTTTCTAAGACAATCAAATTTTTGGTTAAAAATTAAATATCGTATAATATATAATGTGTTTTATTACATAATAATTACAAAATAGTTCTATAATTAAATACTAAAAACACTATGTTTATAAAATATATGTTTTACCATCAAAATAATGTTCTTTTATGTTTGTTTGATTTATTTTACAAACCATTAGTAGATCCTCCATGACTAATAAAACATTTTAACTTTTTAAATTGATTACATTGAGAGTGTGACCACAATCCCTATATGATAGCCTAATATTTTAAGAATATAGGATATTGGTCGTAGAAAATAAATTTTTCCACTCCCCTTTGGTAAAAACCCTGGGGAAAAACATGGGATGGTTTTTGGTTTTTTTTGGATTAATGTGTGGTGTCCAAAATATAAATAACAATTATTTCCCTCTCAATTCCTATATAAATCCACCCAAGCTTCAACGTCTTCTTTACTAAAAGTATTTGATGTTATTAAAACTTTTTTCATATCTTTATAATCCTCCCAAGGTGCCCCAATCTCCGATTCAGCCTCGATCATGCCCTCCCAAGCCCTTGGGATCACACATCCGAGTAAGGGATTCCTTCCTTTCTCATTTTCTCCAAGTTTATTTATACCGTTATTTCATTCTATTTTCAATTAAAAATTTTGTGAAATGATTTCAAACCTCAAATATACATTCTTATTTAGGTTCTAATGATTAGAGACCCCTTTGACTCTCATTTATTCTTACCATGTATACCCATTACCAAGGACAAATTCTGTAAGGGATTCCTTCCTTTCTCATTTTTCCAAGTTTCTTAATATTGTTATTCCCTTTTATATTCAATTATAAATTCTGGGTGATGATTTTGGATCAACCCTATACTATCCTCTTTATGTTTTAATTATTATATTCTCCTTTCTCTCTCATATATTACTTCTATTTATACCCATTACAATTCAAAAATTCCGTATGTGATTCCTTCCTTTCCCATTTTATCCATGTTTCTTAATATTATTATGCCCTTATATATTCAATTATAAATGTTTTGGTATGATTCCTCACCTCCCCAATATTGTAAAATTTATTTTTGAATGATTAGATACCCTTTATCTCTCATCTATTCCTTGCATTTAAACATGTTACCATTCTAAAATTTGTTAAGGGATTTTTTCTTTTCTCAATTTTGACCAATGTTCATTATGTTGTTGTGCCCTTTTATTATAAATTAAAAATATTGGGGGTATGAATTATCACATCCCCCGTAATTCCATCCATATATTTCAATGGTTATATACCCCTTTCTCTCTCATTAATTCCACCCATGTACACCTGTTACCATGCCTTAATTCCATAAGGAATTTCTCTCTCCTCATTTACATTCAAGAAATTATTTTTATTATGAATATAAAATACCATTAAATATGTTGAGATATATATCTATATAACACCCATACTTCCCACTTATTTTACATATAATGAAACACCCATTTCTCTCTCATCAACTATTTTTATTAATTCTTATGTCAGACTGTTATGCTGCCAAAATTGTACCTCCGTTTTCCACGCCAAAGTTATTATGTTGTGAATAACATGACCATTTCCCTATCATGGGTATTCATCTTTATGAACATTTAAATATTTATTATAGAGTTTCATGTTTTACTTCCATATATCTTTATTTTGGAACAAATGAATATATTTAATGATTCCATATTGTATGATCCATGTGCCAAACTTATGCATGAATGGAAATGATTAAGAAGTGTGGGCCCAGATATCGCTCCTATGTATTTGGTAAAGATTAGTATAATGATAAATTATGTAAAATGGTGGTTTACTGATTATAATTCAAGTACGGTGATGTTTTACTCATAGTCAATGTGAAATGAGACTTGGATCATTGTTATACCGTGTTAACTATCATTGCCACATTTCAATGTAATGATAATCATGGAATATCATGCCTTTATGTTCATGATTCTATTTTTCTCCATTGATATTACTATTTCAAAACATGTATTTTAATCATCATTTTATACCTTTATTACTTCATTAATGGTCTTTATCGATCACCCTTTTCTTATGCATGACCTCGGGTCATCGTATGCAATGAAAAGTACAAGGGAATGTAGTGGTCATGTAAAAGAAGTTTTCATTAAAGATGTTGTGTTTCATGGTTGAAGTCCTTATGTAATGTTCCTAAGATCCAAGGATACTAGACCTAGTGATCATATATGTCGAATCAAGTGATGATTTTATGTAATAAATCATGTTTATGTGTGTAATAAATTATAGGTTTTTTATAACCCTCTTGTTAACTATCCTATGTAAAAGATCCAATTCAAATAATATTCTTGTGGTTCTTCACGTGTGTCTTAATTTATTATATCACATTTCCTTATAATTTTATCATTATTCCTGAATGAAAACCATGATATAAATATATATTATATTTTTTATATTTAAATTATAATAATATATTGAATTGAAGAGTACGAAATGTAATACACCGTTCATAGAGAGAGTAATTTGTATGCATGCATGAACATAGTTCCCATCACTATTATTGTATCGAAGTAAAGTATTTAAATCTGATATATATTTATATTTATATTTATTAATGTATATATTTTTATTATAAAATTATGATTAATATATCATATATATCATATAATTTCATTAAAACCATCCATAATAATTTCAATGTGGCGTGTGAATGAATCATATCTCTTGGAGGGGGTGGTAGTCCACACATCCTCAGACATGATATTTGTATTAACACAAAATATAAAGTAAAGAGATGTGTTTTTTAAAAGGAATAAATAAGATTAAATACATATTTAATATAATATATTAAATATATAATTAGATTGTCCATTATAATGGCCACTATGTTTTGTGGTAAAAGATAAATGCACAATTATCATTTTGTAAGGCAGTATTTCACCGTAAAACAAAAAAATATATTCAAAATACTTTAGATTGAGGTGTGTGTGTGTAGGTTATAAAAATAGTATAAAAATTTCATATTATATGTATTATACTAGTTTTTTCACTTCATAATTTAATAAATAGTGTGGAGGTGTGGAGAAATAAAATAAATGGATTGAGCTTTGGAGAAGATGTATCCTTTAAATAGATTAACATAATTAATTTTTATCCAAAAGGCTTCCATGATAATCTTTATTCTCAAAAAAGGCCTTAATGTCAGTGGTACTATATTTTGGATGTGATTTCGATACATCTTGGCTAAACATAAGAGGCATGAGAGTTTTGAGGAAGTCATAGAGTACTTGCATTTTTATAATGGAGGTGGAGTGGAACTTATATAAATACTAAAATATATTACATAATGGGTGATTTATCTAACCTAATGTTCCTCCAAAATGGAAAACTGCTAGTGTAAAGTAGAATCAAGGTCGATACAATCCTCATCCAGAAAAAAACATGTGAATTTAAACTAATTGGTTCAATAACTTCATAGATTCCCCAATTTTACAATTTTTTCTTTATTAAAGAATATATTTTTCCAATATAGTTAATTTAACCCTTTAAAATAAAATAATGTTATATTTATTAGATTACATAGAGAAAATAATATATTAAAATAACAATGATGTGAAATTTTGACATTATTTCTTTATTTTTAATTATTAAATATCAATCTAATATTGGAAATAAAATATATTATGTTTTCATGTGTGTAACGTGATATATTAATAAAAAAATTAATAAATCCAATAACTTAATCAATTTAGTTCAATTTACATATTTATAGTATCATTTATTTTAGTTATTTATTTACCTATTAATCATTGTATTGACATTTCTTTATCATTTTAAGTACCTAAAACATCTCTAAAAATTGTTGATAATTTCTTATGATAAGAATAACCCATATATATTTACCTATAATATATATTACATAAAATATGATGTTTTGTAAATACCTCAATATATTACAAATGTTAAATGTATGAAAAGTTCCTTTTTTTCCTTTTTTCTTACTTACCCTTTTTATAGATAACATACATTTAATGATATCTGAATAACCCATATTTTTCAAACGATGTGGGGAAATGGTAAAATTTTGGAAGCCAATTTCTTTTGTACTAGTTTTCATGCCATTTTTGTCCTTAATATTATGGTTTACACTATTATTAAGCATACTCATACCTTAATCACTGTAATTAATTTTAATCACATTCACAAATCATTTTGGAAAAAAATAAGTTGCACTTATTTAAACCCAAATATCATACTAATTACATATGTGTATATAGTAATTTAAAAATTATAATCACAGAAGAGGAAAAATTATGATTAACAAAAATCCCGCTGACAGAGAGAAAGAAAGGGTATTTATAGAAGAAAAACGTTCAACTGTTTGTTAAGTTTTTATATTCCATTTGAATGTAAAAAATGTTTATAACAAACATAATTATATAAATATAAATATAATTTATCTAATTTGAATCTAAAACAAATATGAAATATAATTCAACATTAATAATTATTTAAATGAAACGGTTGTTTTTAACTAAATTCCAATATTTTTCATTACACATCACAAGATGACATTTCTCATGAATATTCAAAAAATTCACCCTAGGATAATTTCAACATTATGAATTCAAAATTTAGGTTTATTTTATAAAATTAAATATATTTTTATTTCTAAATTTATTGTTTATTAATGGGCTTCCATTCAAGAAAACAAAATTTTTAACATATAAGGACATTACAAAATAAATTATCTGTCATTTTCAAAATGATTTATCTATATAAAAAACTGATAAAACATTTTTTGGAAAGTATTTATTAATATTAATATAACTATGTTTAATGGTTAGGATATAATTATATAATTTAATTAATTATATAAATAAAGATATGTTTCATCAAAAGTCATGGTTTTGTGCATCATATGCCAAGTTGTTGTTAATTGTAGTGAAATTCATGTTGGTATTGCATGTATAACAAGAAAAGTTGGTATTACCATGAAAGGAATGATTGAAATATTTTTCTAATATATATTTAAAGAATTTATTCCAGTGTCTTGTGAAATGGAAAATATTGAAAAGATAAATAAATTTGAGAAAATTCTAAAAATCTCTGGATGTTACATTCTACCCCATGTAAAATGAATTATCATAAAAAATTACTCTAGGTTTTGAAATATATAATACATGAATTTTTAATTCATAGAAACCCACATATTAAAAATGTAAACTAAAATGACCCCACAATTGTGGAATTTGGAACCATAATGGATACCAATAGAAAATATTAATTGGGTTTCCACATAGGAGAACATATGTTTAGAGTGAAGACTATACATTGAGGAAAAGTATAAATATATATATGATGTTATTGATGTCATTAGTAACATAAAAGTGAATGATGAAATGAAATTTTATGGCCTCAAATTCATAAATCTGTGATAATTCCTGAATCCTTTGGTTCAACAAAAGCTAAGGTATTGGAACAACATTATTTTGTATCACATTCTAAACATTGAGTAATTCTTGATAAATTTATATAAAAAATTTAATTATTTGGTTTTTCATTTAAAAATAAAAAATAAATCAACTACCTCTTGGAATTAATGTGCATAAATTATCTAAAATAGATATAGCATCAAAATACACATTTAATGGATATTAAGGCCCATAAGAGATAAAAAGCCTAACTATTTGTCGCTTAAAAAATTCTATATGCAGTAAATGTAAAAAAGTAACCCTACTGGTTCATCATTAGTATTCATTCATCATAAATAATTATAAAATAACCAGTACATAGTATAGGCTAGAGGTAGATGTTAAACACTTATCGTCCTTCGATCATGGGTTCAAGACAAATGGCCTTACTAGACATGATTGCTTGTCACCCGACATACATGATCTCATTTTCAAAATAATATAAAAGATATACATCCATGAAATAATATTAATCACTAATTGGACTTTTAACAATTGTATTGAACAAAAAATCAGGGCAAAAATACATCTTTCAAAGCATAACAAAAAAATTTCATGAACGTTTAACCTTATAACTATTCTCAAAGGTGAAACTACAAAACATTAGAAAGAGAGTCATGAAATCATCTTATCATTTATTCCCTTGTATATAACATATTTGATCATTCTTATTAGATTCCAAACATTTGAATATCCTCATAATATATTCTCATCAAACAAGGTAATAACCTGAATTACCATAAATTCATTTTTGAAAGAATGAATGCTTCTTTATTATAATGATTAATTGATTAATCCATTAAATATAAGAAGATCTGAACATCATCCTTGATAAAAATTTGTTTTTTTTCAATAATCATTTCCATGTCAATCTGTACCTTCCAATTTACATATTCATATCTTGTACATGTTTATCCATAAATCATAATATGGGTGCCAAGAAATAATTAAGCATTACAATCACTTAATCAAAATATCAACATTCCCTGAAATAACTTTTTTAGTCCATCGTGGCCATTCAACATATTCTGGTAAATATTTCACCGAAACAGAAATAGAAAAATCTTTACATAATTCAATATTCTTAATTCTAGAATCCAAATTCATAAATACATAAATCCATTAACATTAATGTTTGTAATGGAGTATTTCCTTACATGGTTTAGAAGTAAATACTTAACTTGGGTGAATTGTGTTGGGTAATGGCCATTCTCTCTATAGATAAGGCACCAAACACTGTGAAAACATGTCCATATAAAACCCCTTTTCCATCACAAATTACTTCTTCCCCTCCATTTTAGGTATTACTAATGGTTATTCATCCCTTATTCGTGACATGGGCAACGTTGAATCTTTATTCCTCTATATTCCATACCATGAAAGCATTTCATTCTCATTTTCTAACTATAAGAAATATCCCCATAGAAGGAGTTGTTAATCATATATCACAATAGATGATTCAGAATAATCACAATATCTTTTTCTCCACTGATCATCCAATTTTAAAACACATCAGAAAATATACCATCACATTCCACATTAATCCTGTTCCATCTAGTTCATGAAATTGACTAATACCAGCAGAATAGTGTGATAAATACTTATCATAGTAGAAAACCACAAATTCATGAAATGAATTAATTATAGGATGTCTAAATCATTAAACCTTATATAATCCATGACACCTTAGGGTTATCCTAGTTTATTCATAGATAACATATATCTAAATCCATCATGATGGTTCCTTAAGAGTATGTGAATTCCCAAAGAATATCAACTGAGAGTGTCAAATTACGCGTTTAGTATGGCCCATTGTAGTGTACCAGATTATGCTGAGTCTTGCCAGAGACATCTTATCGGGGGTTTTACCCCATGGTACAAAAGATCGAGAGCCACATCAATATGTATTATCCAAAAAAGTATGTATTACATGGAAACCACTCAATATATCCTTTATCAAAATTCCATGACATTTTCCTAAATGATATATCATCCTTATACTTATCTAGATATACAACCCTGATCATATCCTCAGAAATATATATATGGATCTCACTAAATATTTATTATCCTATTTTTCAAAGGTTGAGTAAACAATTTATTTTTTCCCAACTATTGTGACCCAAGATTAGCATACATGGACAGTAAATCATTTTAGATTAATATTCATTGTATTAAAAAAACACATGATAGATGATCATAGTATATTAGTGTCTTTGGAAATAAGGAAAAAATCATCTATCATTGAGAAGGATCTCTAGAATCACATTTAATGATCTCCACCTATAGTACTTCTACCTCAAAACATTTCTTCATAACCCGGAGAAAGGAAAAATAATAATAGGGTGATCTCAAAGGCTCAGTAAGGGTATGTAGGGGAGAAATTTATACTTAAACATGATCACAAGTGTATGAGAATGTGATCATGATAATAAAAGATCATACCCTGCATTCAAAGATCATAAAGATTAATAATGAAATAAGTCATGGAAGTTTCAAACATGTGAATAATAACGAAATAGATAACACAATCCATTAAATATTAAAATTAGAGTATGACATTGAATTGTGGTATACATAAACATGTGATATCATTCCCTATAAGTCAATATACATTTCTAAAACTTATCAGGGCACTTCATGGGAACTACACCCATTGGGATGTACAAGTAACCATCCCTAGTCATACATCCTTTCATGTAAGCGATCTGTTTTTCCTGTATTCCCATAATGGATCTAGTTTCCCCATAATCCATTATTATGGTGACTACACCTACTGGGTGGGACAAACCATCATCCCCAGCGGATGTCCTTTCATTGAAATGGATCATGTTTCCTCGTCACCCCATAGTGGATCAATCTAATCGACTTGATTCACATAATTATGTCATTAGATATAATTCAACAACAAATACATTACAAAGAGATATAAGTCCCACCCATCACATAATGAAATCATGCATACATGGTCTGCAATTTCATGAAGAGAAATATAATAACCCGTTAAATGAAATTGGAATCATAAACATGTGAACATATCCAAACATATGGAAAGAGACAAGTTTTAAAATCATATCATCATAATCATAACAAATGAAATGAAATGCATTTCAAAACAATATAAACTATGAAAGATAATCAGGATTCATAAAAATGTTACCCATGAATAATAAATGGGTATCATAAATCCCAAGAGATTAATCATAACTAATTAATAAAAAGGATATCAATGGAACCTTTAGATCGTTTCCTAAAAAGTATGATTAACATCAATAGATGTCATCATAGATGGAAAATAATTTAGAAATTTCATCTAAAATTATTTATTGAAGAAAATATCCTTCATTTTTTGAAAAAGGATTTTAAAAACATAAAACCATTTGAAAATAAATTTCAATCAAAATACCATGTAAACTTATATAGAAACATGAAATAAATTTTTAAATATTTTTCACCTGAATATTTTTAAAATAATTTCAAAACAATTAATAACATTTTTCATTAAAACCAATTGAAAATTTTAAATAAATCATGAAAATGATTTGAAACATTTCATTGAAAATAATTATAAATTTTGTAAATAAGACTTCCTAAACACTTTAAAAATAAATTTCCATGAAAATATATAAAATAAGTTTGAAACTATTTTTAAAAAATGATAAAAATAAATTTTTGAAAAAATATTTCTTAAATATTCTCTTTTTTATAAATGCAATGGGGTCATCTAAAAGATGATGGTGGGTAAATACATACATGTCAAACGTGATGAGAAAGCATTCCATTTTCACGATAAAATTGATAGAAAAGTTCCTTGTTCAGAAGTGAAAATATAATTCCGATGAAGATATAGGTAAAAGAAGAAATGGGTAAATATTTTATTAAGATCTTATAGGGGAATGGAATAATATTCTTATAAACCCTTTGTAGAAAACATAGATTTCTGAAGAAAGAGAGGGTAAAGATAGGTTTTCTTTAAAAAAATTCCTTAGAAACATATGTACAAAAGAGTAGAAAATGGTAAAAATACCTGATTATATCATGGGATAATTGAGGATAATTATAATATATAATTTTCTTGCCATATGGATCATTATATTTCAACAAAGGAAGCATATACATTAACAATCTCGAAAAACAGTAAGATCGTATCAATAAACTCGTACAACAATGTATATTGAGATTATGATTTCCTTGTATAGAATGGAAAATTATATTAACCACATAATATCTTGAATATATTTATATTCATTATACTAAATGAAAAATTTAAGTATTTAAAACTCAAAAATAGTTTAGGTGCATAACAAAACATATGTATAATTGAATGAAAATTGATACAATACATTTTTACCAATTTGTTATCTTTTGAAACATATTCCCCAAGAATAAAGGATAATAAAAAGGTTATGTGAGTACCCATTTATTTAATTAAATTATAAATATAATAAAATCTTGGTCAGTACATACACCACACTAATTGAAGGATTGGTGAATAAAACATTTCTCTCAAAAAAATTAAATGTGAGATAAAAACCACTTACCTTTTGTCCTGACTCGCTCCATACTCATCAAATATTCTTTTATATTAAATATAAATTTATTATTAATATTTTAGAGAATAATAGTATTATACATAATACCTTAGATGGTTTTATTATGACCTTATATTACCGTCTTGTTAAGGATCTTATGTTAATGTTTCACTTCGGGAATAATTCACTTTGTTCATCGCGTGTGTATTAATTTGTTACATCAGTGGTCCTTATAATAATATCATGATTCCAAAATGTAAACTATGATATAAATATCTGGTATATATTGTAAATGTATTATAATAATATATATAATATAGGTTTATGAAATGTAACACATTGTTCATAGAGAAAGTAAGCCATACGTACGCATGAACATTGTTTTCATCTTTACTTTTTTATTTGCAGAAAGTATATAAATGATATATATATATGTAAATATAAAAATATAATTATTACATTAGAATTAATATATCATATATATCTTATAATTTCACAAATTCCATCCTTAATACATTTCATGTTGTGTGTAAATGTGTCATGTCACATTGAGGGGGCAGTATAACACCCTTCCTCAAAATAGATTATCATATTAACAGAAAATGGAAAGTAAAAAGTCATGGGTTGTAAATGGAATAAATTATACAAAATACATAGTTAATATAACAATAGAAATATATAATCAAAATGTCCATCATTATGTCCACCATGATTGGTGGTAAAAGTTATATATGAACAATAATCTTTTTATGTGGCAGTATTTCATCTTACATAGAAATAGTATGTTCTAAATTAATTAAATAGAGGTGTGTGTAAGTATATGTAAGAAAAATATCATTAAAAATGCTATTATATATAGGATAGTGGGTTTTTCACACAATAATGGAATAAAGATTTTGGAGGGTCTGGAGGAAAAAACATTAATGGAAGGTGTTTGAGAGAAGACGTTACCTCATAATCGAGTAACTCATTTTGGTTTGTTCCAAAATGATTCCTTGAGAAGATTTATTCCCAAACAGTGGAACCTTGTATAAAGGTATGATTTTTGGGAAGAAATCTATGTAGGGAATGGTAAAACATAAGAGGCTTTGGAGGTGCGCGGGAGGGTTAGAGTGCTTGCCTTTTGTAGTATAGGGGAGTTTCACTTTTGTAAACACCAAATGGTATTCAATAATGGCTGTTCTTTATTACATAAGAATAATCAAAAATATGAATAAATAATGAATTAAAATATAATAATGGTTGATACAAACCTCATAAGAAAATTGGTTCATTTTAATTTTTCCTTAACTTCTAAGATTTGCTAATTTTGTCATTTTGGATTTTTTTAGATCATCTATTTTTCTATTTTTTAATTCTACAAATAAGTGTAAATTAAAGTGATATTTATTATACAATAATACCCACATAATTATTAATATTATATCTAATTTATAAAATTAAAATACTATTTTTATTGTAAATTATTTTTAAAATAATCGCATGTGACGCGCTAAAACGCATCTTGAACCCGGACTGCTGTAACATCATATTTATATAATATGGGTCAATATTTTAATTATAAAAGATTAAATATTCCATTAAAATAAAATATTTAATATATATAATCACATAAACGAAAATTTAGAATATATATTATTTTTATCAATTTAAAATCATATAAGATTCATTTTTATTAAAGTAACAATAACGTCAATTTTGACATTATTTATATAATGATAATTTTTATATATCAATGTTATATTGGAATTAAATTATATTCGTTTAATAGGTGTCTAAAATGATTTATTAATCTATAAATAAATAAATAAATTATCGTATTCAATCAATTAACTTCACATTTAAATTTTATAATATCATTTATTTTAGCTAATTATAAACAAAATAATTATTATATTGGAATTTCATAATCATTTTATGTACCCAATATATCTATAATTTTTTTAGAATTTATTATGGTAACAATTCCCAGTATATATTTAAAAAGGATATATATATAACTGAAAATATGATGTTTTGTAGATATCTCAAAATTTTATAAATGTTAAGGGTCAGGAAAGTTCCCTTTTTTCCTTACATACCCTTTTTTATAGGGATCACCCATTTAATAATCTCCCAATAACCCATATATTTCTAACCAAGTGAGGAAATGGTTAAATGTTTTCCACCAATGGATTTTGGATAATTTTCCAAGTCATTTTGTTTTTTAATATGATGATTTAGTCCCTTATTAAACTTAATCTTACCTTAATCACCGTAATTAAATTTAATCGCATTTCTTAATAATTTTTTTCATTAAAATAGGATGATATTATTAGTCCAGAAATATAAAACTAATTAAATCAATGAATTTTTTATTTTAGAAATTATATTAATAGAATTGGGAAAATTACGATTAACTATAATCCCATAGACATGGCGATATAACCGGTTTTTATAGTAGAAAAACGTTCAGATGTTTATAATGTTTTTATATTATATTTAAAGTGAAATTGATTATAATAAACCTAATTGTATAAGTATAAGAATAATAGACCTAATTTGACTTTAAAAAAATTTATAATATAATTTATAATTAATAATTATAAATACAAAAATGTTGTTTTTAATAAATTGTAGTATTTTACTATTCATCAAAAAATGATGTTTCTCTAAAAATTGCCAAAAATTCACCCTTAGATAACATTGATGTTATGAAGTCAAAAATTATGTTTATTTTATAAAACATAATTTTTTAATTTTCCTAAAATTAAAATTATTATTATAGGTGATTCATTCAAGAATACATTATTTTTAACCTAAATTGACTTTAAAAAAATTATTATATTTCATTATCAAAATGTGTTATTTATATAAAATAATTATAAACCACATTTTGAATGAATTTATTAATATTCCTATAAATATTATGAATGGAATGGTTAAAATTAGTTCATTTAGTTATTATATAAATAAAAATCTGTTTCATCGAATCTCAGTGTTGTGTGCATCGTAGGCCAAGTAGGTGTTTCTTGTAGTGAAATAAAAGTCGGTATTCCATGTAGCGCAAGTTATGTTGTTATTACCTGTGAATGAAATCTATAACTTATTGGTTTAGTATATATATATATAACTATTTCAACTATTATGTGAAATAAAAAATATTGAAAAGATAAAATAATTCAAAAACAATTTAAAAAAATATATGGGTGTTGCAATAAATCCATGAGAGATTTTAGCGTCGATCTCAAAAAAAATGTAAGATAATAAATGAAAAGATATGAAAATATTTCTCCCAATTTAACTCTTAACAAACTAAACCTCCAAGGAGATCAATCTAAAAACCTGTTTTTTCATCGATTGGTTTGAAATTATTATAGAAATTATGAACATGGAATCAGATAACTGAAATACACTACCAACATCGATTTAGAGCAGTCATTCATGGGGAAAAATCATTGCATCTTCATAAGCTGTGACATTCCATCATATCTTTTGTGCACTAATCATTGATCCATTGTCCTTCACTATTTTTTCGATGGGGTTTTCAAAGGTAATCACCAATGTCTCTCTATAGATTGCACAGTTATGCAGAAAACCCTTGAATTATAACATAAGGATATATTTTATGAAAAATTCACTTCATCAACAAAGTAATTTTTATTAAATAATTTTTATTTCATTTATGTCTTGAAACATATTTTTCTGAAATGACCTCTACCAACTAAATTTAGGTTGTGTCTTGGGTATGGCGAACGTTCTGAATGCAATAGTTCCATGAATTATTTTATCTGGGAAATCCTTTAAGTATTATTTCAATTTTTCAAGAAAAAACACATTCTTGTGCTGTTAAATATTTTCACATTTTTCAAAAAAATAATCCAGGTACACTAGGAATCAAAATCACACACTTTATTTGTTCTTGTTCATGAAATCAATACATAAAATAACAAAAAATAATACATAGAAAATATGAGTCATTACATTATCCCCACATTTGGCATTACTCCTACAAATAGACAAAAAAATGTATACTAAAATAAATGTGGGTACTATGTAAGAATCTGAGACTCCCATCACCCATGTTCTCTCTCAATTATTATCGTGCATTCACCGAAAACTCATTAGTGTAATCAATCACCCAGGAATGATCCTCTCCTTCCAATCCTTGATCTCCCCTAGGTACTCTGTAAAAGTAGCTCCACCCTCGATGTTTACCTCACCCCTTTGGATGACTTGTTATTGTTCGAGAACATATATCTTTAGCTGATACATGTGGAAGATTTCATTTACATGGTCTAACTATGATTTTTTATACATGAGGTATGCCACCTCTCCAACCTTATAGAGTATCTGAAAATGGCTGATGAAATTCATATATAGCTTCCCACACTGGTAAAATATCCACAATCCACATTGAGGGGAAACCTAAAGAAACACACAGTATCCTTACTCGAACACTAAAGGAAAATAATTAATTTTATAATAAAACTTATGATGGATCATTAATGTCCTTATATACTCCTAGTGGATCTGAATCTTATCTGTAGTTGCTCAAAACATCTCTTAGGCCAAGAGTACTGAATCCCCATCATTAGTACAGCAATGCAGTGACCTGCATGTGTGACCGTACAAAGAATCAATTGGTTCAATACCAATGGTGGAATGGTAGTTGTTGTAAGTGAACTCCATTAGTGGTAGGTGATCCTCCCAACTATGGGAAAATTTAAAAATTCATGACCACAACACTTCCTCTAGAACCTAAACATACTGATCAGTCTTGTCGTCTATATGTGGGTGTAATGTTGTGCTCAAAAGTAACTGGGTTCCAAATACCTCATGTAATACCTTGTACAACTAGGATATAAATTAGGAATCATGATCTAAAACATTCTTTAATGGATATCCATTTTTCCAAACTATCCCATTCATAAAAATTCTTCGCATGCCCTCCATTGATCTCTGCTCTTGGATATCAATGAAGTGGACTTACTTGGTGAGTCATTTAATGAACACCCATATGGCATCATGAACACTGGATGTTTGTGGTAAACCTGTCATGAATTTCGTCGATATCACATAAAAATTCATTCAGGAAATGTTAGTGTTTGATCTAAACATATGGAGCCTGGTGCTGAACCTTCACTTGATAACAAGTAAGGTATTGTTAAACAAACCCTGCAATTCCCTTATTTATTAATGGAAACAAAATCTGACATCGGAGATCATTGTACATATTTTACACACCTCGATTTACTTCTAAAGGGGGTGCATGAAAATATAATAAATACTCCTCCAACAGCACAACAAGTACTACTATGTATTCTCGGAAATGAATGACATGATCCCATTTTTCAAATAATCATCAGGAGCATGAATTATAGAAATCAGATGATATAAGGTCTCGTAGTCATATCCATAACAATTTCATACCTGACTCACAATATGAGTAGAGGGGTAAAAACTATCACCTCTATGTATGCTGATCTCTCTATATCTACAAGGGATAACTACAATAAGTTCGACTTCTCAGACACATAATTCATCATTGCCAAATTTGATCTCTTGTTGAGAGAAAATTTCACCATGTTCCCCTCCCTAAGTGTATAGAAAATATAAAATTGATAATAATGGAGTAATTTATCCAATACCTCTATCTAGTGTTAAGAAACATATGAGAGAACATATACTCATGAATCTTGTGACATGAGTATATGATAAACTGCTTACCCATCAAGTTTTGTAACCACATCATCAATACATATAATACCACTGCTAGCTCATGATCATGGGTCCCGTAGTAATACGGATGTAGTTTCACCAAGTTCAAGCCACTAGAAATAAAAACATTTATCAACATCCAGACACAACTATTCCCTTTCCCTAATTCATAATAGAACACCACATACTCAAAACCTTACTCTTTTAAATTAATGATGGGAGCACCTGTCATCCTCTGTCTCAGCTCTTGAAAGCACCATTGGAAATTTTTTATAGACATTAAGGTATTACCCTTTAATTTGAATGATTTAAATGGTGCTTCCACACTATATAATTGGGGTACAAACCTATGATACTATTATTCCAATAAAAGAAATCTCCACACATTGATAACACGCATGGGTGGATCCCAATAAATTAAAACCTCAACCTTCTATAGACCCATTCAAACCCCATCCTCTGAGATGAAATTTACTTCAATATGTACCTGTTGAATCTAGAGTGAACAATTTCTGATTTTTCCTTAAATTTATTTCTCTGAATGTTTGTCCAAAGGCATCCTTATGTGTCTTGAATTCTCATCCCATGACATCAAATACTCTCGGATCTCATCAATGAAGATCACCACGAATCATCCTATGTAAGGCTGAAATATGTAGTTCCTGAGTCCTATAACCACTTCTAGAGTGTTCTTCATTCCTAACAGCATCACCAGGAATACATAGATTTTGTATCAATAAATGAAGCTCATCTTTTTTATTTCCTCATCCTCTACTCATAGTTGGTGATAGACTGATCTACGGTCGATCATTAAGAACCATATTGACCATTTCAACTGATTGAAGAGGTCATTGATCCTCAATAGAGGAAAAAAATTCTTCACGACCACCTAGATTGACCTTAAATAATCTAAATATAACCTCAAAATAACTTCTTCCTTCGTGGGAAAAAATCTTGGGCTGCTTAGGATGAGACACTGCATCTCACAAAACCCATCCATTGCAAGTTCTCCAACATTAACCTTAGCTCATGAAGCTCTACAAGAGCCTTAAAACATGAAGGTGTAGATATTAGTGTCTTCACATGGAGTAAATTAATGTGGAATCCCATCTCTCTTTAGGGAGGTAAACCTAGAGCATCCTTAGGAAATATTTCTTTACACTCTACCACCACTAAAGGAAAATGATGACTCGTATTATAAAATACACTAAGGATGAGGCTATGCAACTAATAAATATTTAGCTACATCATACTATGGGTGATTCTATCATGTAATGTATATGTTTAATTTTCATCAAAAAATGAAATCATGCTTCCGTCAAAATGGACACACCACACTTTATGCCTAAAATAGTAAATCTGACCAAGAATTGTGAACAAACATTCCATTATAAGAATGAAATCATATGGATTCATAGCCTCAACTAGGATATCCAAAACAACATTCTCATCTCCAAATGTAAGGTCAAACTACCCGTAGTAGTGTGTAATCATCTATTTTATTCACTTATGAGTCTCCATGTATAAGGGTAAGGGAAATGGTTCAACTGGAATATTGATTTCCTGAACAATATTCATTGTAAGAAATAAATGACTTGAATATGTGTCTATCAAAACTACAGCTAAGTTGGAATATACATATATGGTACATCGTATCATCCATGGAGTCTCGAGGTCATAAGCCTACATCCTATGTAGCTGGACTCGTCCCTATCCATTAGATCCCTGAACCTTGTAGGGACCAATTGGGTGTGGTGGCGGTAATAGGTCAAACCACTAACCACCTATAACTTCCCTACATTCCCCTCTACCACATCTATTGAACTTTAAAAAACCCTAATACAATATATACCTCTTCCTTGAAGGTCCCTAGACTTTCTCTTAACTGATTTTTTGATGGTTCGGGAAATTTCGTGCCAGATTTCCCCGACCATTTCATATGTAACATCGCATGTCCATCGTCTGAATTGAGCACCCTTAAGAGAACTATATCGCTGACCCTGAGTTCTAGTATATTCCCCTAAAGCAAATGACCTTCTCGGATCCCTATGACTACAATATGATACCAAAATATGATCTCTCACCAACATGGTTCCCAATGCTATCTCCCACAACCATTGTTTTCTCTGCTAGAAAACTCCCCACTAGATGGGCTCGCTGAAGTACCCAAACATATGTCGAAATGGTAAGGGATTACAAATATTTCCTAATTTCCCTGCATAATCTCATTTAGAAGGTCCAAAACCTATTAAAAATTTTCATCCCAATTCCATGGAGTATAGAAAAATGTCCGTAAACTTCACTAAATATTCCATGACGGTCATACTGCCCTACTGGAGATGTAGAAGCTCATGTATGTGTACCAATGTCAACATGTGTTGATAGAACTCCACCTAGATTAGATTCTCTATTTCTATCTTGGAGAGAATTATCTCATCATGTGAATGAGTTAAGAATCCCCACCATCTTCGTTTTCAGTCCTAAAAACGACTTGTGGAAAATACATTGATCTAACTAGATTGTTTCATCATAAGGAAAAAAACATAGGTGGCTTCCTCTGGCCAATTCATATCCCAATGGGTGTCTGCCTCACCTAGAAACCCTAGTGTTTTCTGATGATATTTTTTTTAATTTAGTCATCCAACACACATACTCATCTTGTAGTGTTGGTAGTAGCTATTACTCGAAGGGTGATGGTAATATTGGTAAACTAGAAGGAGGTTCTATCTCTAGTATTGGCCAATGTATGGATTCCACGTCAACAAGAGAATCATCCCCATAATCATTGGGTGGAATCTTAGCTTGACCTATTTGTGGAGGCATCCTAAAATAAAACAAGATGTGCTATGGTCAATTGAGTTTAAGTAGGAAGCTTACTCAAGAATGATAATGAAAACACAATCATTCCAATATGATGCATATACCATTGTTTTTTCATGTAACTACTATTTTTATGTGACTGATCAAAAAGAAGGAAATAAGAGTCCTAGTGTATAGATACATCATCCTCTAAACTAACACTAGAGTACATAGCTTAATATCCAATATTGAAATACATAACACCGTTTCCCCAAACCAATCTCATAGTCTCCTAGTCTTAATGTAGAACCAATCTTCCCACTGAAACCACAATTTTAATACTCATCTAAGAGGGGAACATGTTCCCCAACCCCAATCCCACCTCTAATAGGTGAGGGGATGGTGACTATCACTCAGTGTGCATATCCAAAAAATGGGAGGCATTATACTAAATTACATGTATGAAAACAATCATCTCCCGAACACAATATGCTGAAATATAAAAACCACTATGTAAACAATGAGTGCATACGGCTAAGATCATACAACAGAGGATTATAGTTAAAGTACATGAATGTATATAGTTCCCAAAAAAATCCCAGCAAATGTAGTCTACAACATAAGTCTAACCTGGGAGTACATCCCATTAAATTGTTTTCACCAATGTCTTGTGCTGTCTATGTTAGGTCATACCTATTGTAAATAAAATTTTCTAAACTCAACAATTCCTTTATATTTTTAATCCATGGGTCTATTTATGATCTATTTATTTTTAGGAAATCCTGGTGTCTATGATATTATATAATTTATTGTTTTTCAAACATTTGTTTAGGCTATACCATGCCTCATAACCACATGCCATCCTAGTTCATGGTCTTGAAATAAATGCATATAATATCCAACAATAATACACAGAAAATATGAGATGATAAGGAATAAATAATTAAATAATTAATGGAATGATTAGTTTAAATGTTTTGAATTTTCTTGATATATGGATAATAATATTTCATCAAAGTAATCATAAATATAAACAATATTGTAATGAAATGAGTATGTCTTATTAAACTCTTATAAATTTGTAACACGGGACCATACAATTCATGAAAGAAGAGGAAATTAAATAAAACATAAAATAAAAAGAAAATAATAAATTCATTTTATAACATGTAAAATTGAATTATATACACCTCTAAAGATAATTTAGGATCATAACAAAAAAAATTCAGAGTAAAATTGACACTATAACATTTCACCGATTTGGTAACTTTTGATACACAACACCCATAAAAGAAAGTTAATAAAATATAAATGTGAATACCGATAATTTTAATTATAATATATATATTATATTATCAGATAAATTACATACACCACACAAATCTAAAGAGTGACAAACATATCATTTATCCCACAGAAATAAAAAGTTAGAAGAAATCCTCTTACCTTGTGACTTATGTATCATTTTACACATTCAAAGAACTTGTATAACAAATATTAATTTAGTATAAATAACTAACATAAATATATTATTATATCTAATTCAATATATTCTATAATTATGACCTCATATTACCTGCTTTTTAAGCATCCCATATTAAATTTTCTCGTCAGATAATATTCTCTTCATTCTTTGTATATTTCCTAGTTTATTATATCACTGGTCCTTATTACAATATCATGATTCCATAATTTAAAACATGACATAAATATCTTTTATATACAATATATTTTTATTTTAATAATCAATTTAAGATATATTTTCATAATGTAAAACATTCTTCCTGGAAACAGTGAGTCTTACATACACAGGAGCGATGTTTCATTATTTATTGACATTATAAAATAAAGAAAGTAAAAGAAATATATGTATACATGTATACTATATAATAAAATCATAATTATAATTTTATATATATCATATATTTCCACTTAATCTATCCTTAATACATTTCATTTAGTGTGTGAATGAATTAAATGACTTTTAGGGGGTTGTGGTCCACACTTCCTCGAACGAAATTACTATATACACAACAAATGGAATGTAAAAAATAAATGAAATTAAAATAATATATATTATTATAGTAATAATAAATACAATATATAATATATATAAATAGTGTTTCCATTATAAAAAACACAAAGAGAGGCGGTAAGGAAAATTGAACAACCATCTTTTTGTGAGGTGGAAGTTCACTTTACACATAAATAGAATTATTGTTACCCCTTATATATAGTTGTGTGTAATGGAAATTATAGCTCATAGCATTATAAAATCATGGTTTATTTATTATACTAGTTTAGTTATACAAACATGGAATAATGAGAGTGTAGGGGGTAGATATGGAAAGTAAATGAAAGGATCATTAGAGAAGGTCTTTCTTATTAATCAGGTAACTAAATTTTGTTTGTGACAAATGTGTTTCATGGAAGGCATTCATCCCAATGGGATGATTAATGGTTCAAGAGTGAGATTTTTGGAATTTTATTTGGATTTTATTGGTTAATCCTATGTGGGTTTTTAGGTGTCAATAAGAGAGATAGGTGAAGGACTTTTTTAGTGAAGGGGGAGTGGAACTCCTTTTAATAATTTACAACAGAATTTCACCCACGTTTTCATGTTGAAAATAGATAAAATAATAATACAAATATGATAAAAGGTATTATCTTTTTAAATATGGTAATAAAATGGAATTTGGACATGTCTATAAGTCTTTTGGGGCCTTCTGTTTATGATTTAGTAGCTTATTAATGATTATTTAACCCTAATAGATGTAAATTATTTTATTCACATTCCGTAATAAACTTTTATAAAAATAAATTGAAAATATAATGAATAAAAAATTATTCTCATTCAATATAATGAATCAATTATTCCAATTTTTAATCACATAAGTAGATTCAATTAATTTAAAATTAATCCCACAGGTAGGGAGTGTAATGCCCCGAACCCTCTAGACCAAAGTTGGAGTATTACATGTTATATTGGAAGGGTTATAAGGAATTAAAATCTAGATGGAATGATCAGTTTAGTAGACTTGAAGAAACATGATCCATAGGTTTATCTCAAATTACATTGGAGAAGGTTACAAAATATAATACATAAAAATAACTAAAATATTCATCCATAGGAACTCAATAAATTATCTCCTCTTGATCACCTGTTGAAGGTAAAAAATGATAGGGATGATCTAAAATGCTCAGTAAGTGTTAAAAATAGTGGAAACATGAATCAATAAAAACTAAATCATAAAAAATTTGACATAGTCAATATGGCATGGTTAATAAATGAATGGATCACACGATTAATAAACCGATATTGAAACTGCATCAATTGCATTTTTCATAGTGACAACCTCATGGATAGTAATAACTGATAATGAATAGAGAGAATACATATTAATTGATGTCATGTATCTGGTACATGATACCATAATACTGTTAAAAAGGTTTATTTCTGTGGGTAGAAACCCTTCTAATTTTTAGAAACAAACTTGATTGGTGTGTGGCCTACTGATTTGGCTCAGGAGACCTGTCGATGCATCGAGGGGATATAGTGGTCCACACATTCCACTTCATGTCCAAATAATTATTTATACATCGATTTTATACCAGAGAAATATTCCTTTCAATATCCGTATTGATTAGAGTATACGGATTAACCAATATTTCCATAGTTAAAATAACATTCCAAATAAACAATGTATGTAAAATGGTATACGATTTAGAAAACAAACATATACAAGATATGAGATTATGGATATTTAATATAAAAATAATTTCTAGTGAAAAGTGATCTAAAATGGGCAGTAGGTACACCACATAATGATTATTAGGTACACAATACAAAGTTAGTAACAACAAATAGTATTTGAGACAAAGTATTTTACCACAATATAATCGATCGAATCATATGACTTGAACATAATAACACCCAAATGATTCATTTAATACCATGAATATTAAATGAATCATTTTACCAAATATCAAATGGATGTACACATATACCACATACATGAAATAATTTGCAAACAATGGAAATCTCACGGAAATGAAAGTGAGATGAGAAACCCCTTACCTAATAATCAAGAGTTCCCATTGTCTGTTTTAATGACCGGAATAATAAAATTTATATTTATTAATTAATAATTACCGATCCTGAAATACATGTAATTTATTTAGTATTACCTTATTAGGTTCATCCGTGGTTATTTTTAGGGGTTTAATAGGTTCAATTTTTTGTTTTTGAAGCATTTTCTTCCTGGGGTTTCATGATTTGGTTACTTGTATTTGAGAATAGAATTTCGTTTGAAATGTGGTTAAACATCCATAAAATTTAGTACATATTATTACTGAAATTAAAGATATATAAATGATATTATAATGATTTTGGGGTGTATAGTTGAGGATGATTCATTAGTTAATAGTTATTGATAAACGATTGGATTATGCTTGGTGGTTTTGTGCACAATGAACTTATTTTGTTTTATTTTTTCATATTATGATTGTGTAGAGATTCCAGAACATCAATGAGATGAAATATATATATTCTGATCTATTTCAACCATAAAAATTGTTTCATTACCAAAATTGAAAATGATATCCAAAATTGCGAACCCGTCGTCCTTGAATGTGATAAATTAACACATCTCGGACAATGATTTAATTTTCAGTATAAGAGGATGATGAAAGAGTGATAATGACGAAATATTACATTAGAATAATATAATTCCAGTTCATGTAAGATACTGGAATTATCAGAGCATTTGGATGAGGGGATATTAATAAAGAAGTATAAAATAAACAAACTCAAAATAAGAGAAAAATTGAAAAATCTCTTATGAAAATTCTGCAGCCTAACGACGTCAGTTAAAAATTTAATAAAATAGATTGATGAGAGAAAGGGGGTATCTCATAAGTCATATAAAATATAGGAATTAAGGGAAATATTTAATGAATTATACCAACATAATCCCATTGAAATTAAATGGTGAAAACATAAAATGAAATCTTGAAGTAAAGAGAAGGGTGGTTAATTATCCTACCTTATAGAGTAACTCCCAAAACATGAAGGATGGGACCTTGAGGATTTGAGGACACCTTAGGACGACTCCTATGGAGGTAATACTACCATATATTCAAGGATAATGATTTTGGAATGAATGAAAATGAAGGGGGTGAGTGCGTATCTATAGTAATTAAGAGAGAGTTTTTTATTAATTTAAAGGGACACCTCATCAGTGGTTTTTGCAAAAACTTGGGCTTTCCCATGGTATTTGCCCATGGTTTTTTCTACATGGGACACTACATGTCATATGATACTATACAAGAGTAGACCAACCTTTTATATTTAATTATTACATCATTATGATGTCATTAAACTACTGCAAACTAAAAACTGTATTTTTTACTATTCACAAAAAATTCATGTATTTTAGAAATATACCAAAAACTCACCCTATACATTTTTCGACGTGTAGAATACAAAAAATGAGCACAATTTTTTGAAAATAATTTTCTATGTTTTTTTAATTTAATTTTAAAATAAAATTATGTTAATTCCAAAAATAACAATTTTGACGATATAATTAGTTCTATACCACCTAGAAAATTTAATTAAGATCTCATTTTCTTAATACCTTATGAAAATAAAATATTATCATTATTTACTATTTATAAGGTTCCTATTAATATTCATATTACTATTCATATGGGTATGTTACTATTCATCAAAATATCAAGTTTTTTCTATAAAACTCCTCCTGAATTACTGATCACAACTCTAGATGACAGTTTTTCAATACTCAAAACATAGAAGTGGAAAATTTATAATTAATGTCTAGGTTTTGACTATCTCTATCTAGGTTTTGATGATCTCTTAAATAACCATGTTTTTTTTCAAAAGCCCACAGTGCTTTATGAAATATACGCTTTGAATATTACATATTTAAGAGAAGCATACAATAAATTTTTTGTATTGTTATATTATTCTCTCCATAAATTTCATCCTCGAAATATTATTTATAAAGCACACCAGAAAGGTGTGGGTGGTTTTTCTTCATGACATCCTCAAGTTCCCATGTTGCATCCTCCATATTCTGGTTTTTTTAAAGAACCATTACTAGGCGAGTTTTCTGGTTTCTCAATACATGCTCCCTCGTGTAAAGGATCATGATAGGCTCTTCACAGAATGAAAAATCAGGTTCCAGTTCTATTTCATCATAGGTGAGTACATGCATTAGGTCTGGCATGTATTTCTTCAACAATGACACATGGAACACATCATGGACATTGGAGAGACTTGGCGTCATGGCGAAATAGTAAGCTACATCACTGATTCCTTCCAGAATATCGAATGGTCCTATTTACCTGGGGCTTAGTTTCCTTTTTTTACCAAACCTTAAGACACCCTTCCATTTTAAAACGTTCAGAAAGTCATGATCACCCACATGGAATTCCAAATCCTTTATCTAGTTGTGATCATAACTCTTCTGTCTACTTTGGGTTATTTTAATATGGTATTGGATTGTCCTCAACTTTTACATGGTCTCTTTAATAAGTTTTAGGCCTATAATATTACTCTCACCATGTTGGATTTCGACGTATCTTTCCATATAATGATTCATATGTATCCATTTGAATAGTAGAATAGAAACTATTTTAATATGAAAATTCCTCCAAAGGAAAGTATTGATCACACATACCTTGGAAGTCAATGGAACATGACCTCATCATGCCTTCTATAGATTGAATAGGTCTTATAGACTATCCATCAGTTTAGAGGTGATAAGTAGTACTCATACAAAGCTACGTATTCAAAGCCTTCTAGAGACTTTTCCAAAATTTTGATGTAAACTGTGGATCTTGATCGAACACAATTGATAGAGGTGCACCATGAACACTTACAACTTCATTAATATAAAGTATTTCTATGTGATTAAGTGGTATATCCTTTCTTATAGGAATTAAATGTGCTGATTTTGTGATACGATCAAAAATTACCCATATTGCAACATTCGTTCAAGGTGTCCTCAGTAATCCAGTGAAAAAATACATCGTAATGTTATCCCACTTCTACATAGGATTTGGTGGAGGTTGCATCACTCCTCTAGGATGTTGTCTCTCTTCCTTAACCTGTTGATAAACTAGACACCTTGACACGTAGTCCACAATTTCCCACCTGATATTATCCCTCCAAAAATATTCCACCAGATCTCTATACATCATTGTGCTACCCAGGTTTATAGAGAAATTTGAGCTATGATCATTATCTAATAATTACAGTTTTAACTAATGTACTTATGGAACTCATAGCCTCTTCCCAAACATCATATCTAATTCCTCATACATGAAGTATTACAATTTCCCATCCTTAATAGTGATAATTTTCTTGTCTACATTTTCACCATCAGATTGAGAGATTTTTAACTTCTCTAGTAAAAATGGTTTAGCAATCATTTGAAAGAGGAACGATTTTTCACCTTCAATAACAATTTTCGTACCCACTTTCTGTAGATCCATGAATATCGGATCTCTCTCAATCCTCATTTTAATTATAATTCCATGATCATTCCTGCTTAATGCATCTAACACCACATTTTTTGTTCTTGGGTGGTAGTGTATTACACAATTGTAATCTTTGAGTAACTCCAGCCATCTCCTTTGCCTCATGTTGTGTTATTTTTGTTTGAAAATGTTTTTCAAACTCTTGTGATCAGTGTATATCTCACAATTTTCACTGTAATTATAATGTTTCCATATTTTCAGATCAATGATTACAAGTACTAACTCAAGATCAGGTGTTAGAAAATATTTCTCATGAGTCTTCAACTACCATGATTCATAAGCAATAACGTTACCATTTTTCATATGGATGCATCCCATCCAATTTTTTGATGCATCACTGTATTTTACAAATCCATTACTTCCAGATGGAAGAGTAAAAATTGGGGCATTGACCAATTGTCTTCTCAATTCTTCTAAGATTGTTGTACATTCTTTTTTCCACACAAACATAACTCTTTTACATGTGATCTTGGGTAGCAGGTTAGGTAGTCGGGAAAAATTCTGAACGAAACTCCGATTGTAACTTTCTAAGCCAATAAAATTGTGTACCATGGTCACATATATTTTCGTGGGCCAATATTGGATTTCATTTTTCATTGAATTTTCAACTAGGATTTCATCCATAGTGACAATATGGCCTTGAAAGGAAACATATTGAAGACGGAATTTGCATTTTCTAAACATTCCATATAAATCACATCGTTGAAGTGCTTTCAGAATAATATGCAAGTGATTCTCACGATATTCATATATTTTTGAGTATACTAGGATATCATTGATGCATACCACAACAATGTTATCATGATATTACTTGAAAAAACTATTAATTTAATCCATGAAAATACAGGGTTCATTAGTCAGTCCAAATGGCATCATTGTAATCTCGTAATGCCCATACGTAGTTTGAAATGTTGTCTTAAGAATATTTTCCTTCCCCACACATAGCTGATGATATCAGGATTGAAGGCCAATATTCAAAAAGTATTGATCTCTATGATGTGGATCAGATAAATCATCAATCCTAGGCAAAGGATACTTAATCATTATTGTAATATCATTGATTTCCCTATAATCAATTCATAGCCTCATAGATCCATCTTTCTTCATGACAAAGATGACGGGGGATCCCCATAGAGAAAAACTATTTTGAATAAATAAGTTGTCACTCAACTGCTCTAGTTGATTCATTAGCTCTACTAACTCCACAATGTACATTATATAGTGGGACTTTGATATAGGTCTTGCACGAGGAATTAAATCAATGGAGAGCTCAATTTCCCACTCTAGATGATGTCTGGGTAAATCCTCTAGAAAAACATCAATTTATTCTTTCACAATATAAAAATATTCGAATACAATATATCCTTCCTCACCCATCGATATTGGGTTCTCATCCTCTCCAATAATTGCATTATGTAGAGCTATTGGGGGTGGGTCATGATAAGAATCAGATTGCGAGGTTTCTTCTCTAAATATAAGAGATTCTATATCATTTTCAATATTTGTAACTTCCTTTTTCATGTAATAAATTTTCTCATCATAGGATGACAGCCAATTCATACCGATAATTATATCATAGTCAGTCATTGGGTTGCTGATAAGGTTAGAAAATAAAGCACATTTATGTGTTACAAGGGGATCTTGTTGACATGACATTGTTGAAATGATGCATCCCCTATGTTATTTGACTGAAAACTCCATTATTAAATCAAATTGGGAAAGTAGAATTTTCTTGGAAAAATATGATGATATAAATGAATACGATGATCCAGAATCAAATGAAGTGTTGGCTATGTTTGAGTAAACAATTAAATTACCTTCAACCACATCATTAGGAACATCAACCTCTGCGGTTGTAATTTCATAAGCTATCCCTTGCTCTCTTGGCCTTTTCTGAGGCTAGTATTCTTGGCACTAAGGACACTCATTTTCACAGTGTCCCATATCTCTAGATTTTTCGCATTGAGTATCATCAAATTGTTTCTTCCCCTTGAATTCATGACATTGATGGCAAATTTCTACACACGTATAGAAGACTCTCATGGCCTTCAATAATTTCTTGAACTGATTCTCTTCACAGTTCTTGCATAATTTGAATCTCTTCATTCCCTTGATATTATTTGGTTATTCACTTTTACCATAGTTATTAGATTACCTATTTTTACCTTTGTTTCCCTTGGAAAAAATTTGAACTTGCAAATTCCTTACATTTTTTTATTTAGCTTTATAAAATTTCATCATATAATTAAAATGTTTTAGAGGATAGTGCCCTTCGAAGACATGGCTTAATACCTTCAATGAAATGATCAATATTTTCTTCCCCATCACGTACGTAATCTACGACATACCTAGATGGCCTTGTGATGGATCCTCACACTCTACGACACTATCTTCTTCATTATACATTATGAAAAATAATTTCCTCTTCATTTTAGTTCACTGCTCATGAGGGAAATATTTTTCGAATAATATTTCCTTAAAGGTCCTCCATTTTAGATATTCTATTTATTCTTCCCCTATGGTATTCTCAATTAAGGACCATTGTTGATCAGCATCACCATTATGACAATATACTACCTGTACTACCGTTTTATTTTCATTGAATCTTAATTCCCTGAATATCTTTTCAAGGGACATCATCCATTGGTCAGAAACCACTGGATTAGTAGTTCTGCTAAAATATTGTTACTTCAGCCTCAAGACACGATCCAAAAGAGGTGTAGAATGATTATTCATTACAACCAGAGAAAGTTGTCCAAATATGGTCATTATATGATCTACTCCAACATTGACTGTATTATCTTTCTCAATGGTGATATCCCTACGTTTCCCATGACTATTTATTCCCCTTATTCCATTATACGCCATTCCTAAATAATGGAAGACAATAGATTAGGTTATGAATCAAGTTGAATAATATGAACTCAAAAAATACTTATCATAAATTGCACCCAAGAGTGCAGCAAGGCCTGTTGTCATGTACTAGGATACCCCGGGTCAAGCCCAAAACTCCTTGTCAGAGCTTTCACTCTTAGGTATATATGTCCCAGAGCAACCACTACCTGCTCATATCTAGATAGGGATGTATTTCTTAGAATTATTCACATAGTCTATTTCTTACTAAAATACTAGGATATTCAGGTAGGTTTATCCTCAAATATTACTTTATTCATGTGTTCTCTACTATACCTTTTTTACTCTAGTTTCCATGTTTTCTACTAAACTTCTGATCATACCAATAGTAACACCCTGACCCATTATTATCGGAGCAGGTGAATTACATGTTATATTGGAATGGTTAGAAGTAATGAAAATCTAGATGGAATGATCATTTTAGTAGTATTGAAGAAACTAGATACATGGATGTAGATTAAATTAAATTGGAAAATGTTACATAATACAATACATAACAAAAACTAAAAACTAAATCCATAGGAACACAATAAATGATCTCCTCTTGATCACATGTTTAATGTAAAAAATGAAATCAAAGAGGTCAAATTATTTGTAAGGGTTACAAATAGAAGAAGGATGAATCAATAATAACATAGTCGTAAACAATTTGACATTTTCATTATGGCATGGTGAAAAAATGAAAGACTCACGCCATTAATAAACTGATATTGAATCTGCATCCATAGATTTTGTCATAGTGAAAACCTCATGGATAGTAATAACTAATATTGAATAAATAGAATTATTATTAAATGGAATTCATTAATCTTTAACAAGATACCATAATACTTTTAAAACAGTTTAGTTCTGTGGGTAGAAACCTCTCTGATTTTTGGAAACAAACTCGAAGGGTTTGTCGCCAACTGATTTGTCTCAAGAGACCTGTCGATGCATAGAGGGGATATAGTGGGCCCTCCCACCACAACGTGTCCAAATAATTCTTTAAATATTTATTCAATACAAGATAAATGTGCATTTTCAATATCCGTATAGAGTAGAGTATACAAAATCATCAATATTTCTGTAGTTAAAAAACATTCCAAATAAACACCATATGTAAAATGATATACGGTTTAGAAAAAACATATCCATGAAATGAGATTATGGATATTTAATATAAATATAATTTCAAATGAAAACTGATCTCAAATGGGCAGTAGGTACACCACATAAAAATTATTAGGTTCCCAATACAATTTCAGTCACAACAAAATAGTAGTTCAGACAAAGTCTTTTACCACAATGCAATCGATCAAATCAAATGACCAGAACATAATAACCCTCAAATTAATCAATGAATATCATGAATAAAAATAGAATCATGTTATGATATATCATATGGATGTACACATATACCACATACAAGAAATAATTGGCAAACAACGGAAATCTCACGAAAATGAATGTGAGAAGAGAAACCACACACCTTATAATCTAGTGTGTTCTTCATTTGTTTTAATGACCTGAATAATAAAATTTATATTCATTAATTAATAATTCCAGAAACTTCTATATATGTAATTGATTTACTGTCACCTTATTAGGTTCATTAATGGCCCTTTTTATGGGTTTAAGAAGTTCAATTTTATTTTTTGGATGTGTTTTCCCTAGTTTTCCATATTTCATTACATTTATTCATGAATGGAAGTTCGTTAGAAATGTGGCTAAACAACCATAATTTTTAATATATATTACTTGTGAAATTAAATAGATATAAATGATATTATAATAATTTTTTGTTATATACAAGAGGATGAATCATTACTTAAATGTTTATGATAACCACTTTGATTAAACTTGGCAGTTTTGCGCACAATGAACTTGTTTTGTATTAATCATCCATATTATGAGTGTGTTGGGATTCTTGAACATTAATGAGAAGAACTAAATATATTATGATCTGGTTCAACATTAAAATGGTTTCATGACCAGAATATATGATGGTAATGAAAATTGAGAACCTTTCGTCCTTGAATGTGATAAATTAAAACATCTCGGACGGTGTTTTTATTTTCAGTGTTATAAGTCGGGGAAAGAGAAAAGATGATGAAATATTACATTATTATTGTAAAGACCTGTAAAATTCAAGGAATTTTTTTTAAAAAATTTTATTTGAAATTTTTGCAAGAACGCAGTTTCTGATGGCACCTGATTCCGAGGCCTGGTGTGCCCGGAATCATTTTCCAATGTTTTGCTCAGGTATGTTCTGTGAACGAACAAGTGGGTTTTTCTCACTTTTGAACTGGTGCTCAGAATCGAATTCTGAGGGCACCGATGGAATCGAAGTGCCGGTATTTGCTTAGAAACGCCTTTTCCGGAGTTGCGTTTTCTCGGGTGTGGTTTTTAATTTTTGGGGTTAAGTTAAGAAATAAAATAAAGTGGTGCGACAACTTTATTTTATTTCACTTAAAGCCACTTAAAGCCACTTAAGCTAAGTTGAACAGTTAGGGTGGAACCCCAAAATATCCTACCCACTTGGTAGGATATTTGTGAGGTGGGTCCCACATGAGCCCACCGTTTCTTTTCCTCTAAGTAACGCACCCGTGAAAACCTCTTTTAAATGAGAGTCAACGGGTGCATTTTCTTAAATTCTTAACGCCCCTATTAATTGGGCAGTTAAGTAGTTACCATTAATTCATTGAATTAATGGTTCGTTTCTTAACTTTGTTTTTCAAATTTTTGGCATAAGAATAAAATAAGACCACCACATGTTTTTCATGGGTGTGCATTGTTGTGAGGATTTGGAGAAACTCTATCTTCATCATCCTTCACGAAGCACCCGAAGAACACGAAGAACGTCGGCCTTCGACGAAAGGCGACGAAGAACGCTGAACCCTTGGAGATCGACAACGCGACATTGTGTACCGTGATGCCAACGATCCTCCTTCCACGAAGGTCAATTTCGCGACGAACTCACATTCGACGATAACGTTGAGGTAGGGGTTCAGATTCATTAAAATCATTGTGACTTATACCCATGGCGTATGATTAAATTTTTGTTGTGATACTTTTTAATCCGCTAACATGGTGGGTGCGGACCAACGAACAAGTATGAACCCACCGCCCTTCTTATTCTTGGTGTGCGGAACGGCAGACGATGACAAAGTAAGCCGCGCGGGTGATGTGAGATCCTCACAGTGAAGGACGGACCCTGGGAGGGCTTTTGGAGAAGACGATGCGTTTTTCTGACCACCGGAACTCGTCCGGTGGTCCACGGAGCAGCACGCACGTGTGCTGCCAGGAGGAGCCGCCGCGGCTGAATCCATGACGGCAACGCACGGTCCTGCGACCGCCCGGGCCCGGAGGGGCCCGAGACGCGGCCAACTGCCTCGTCCGCTGGCAAGGGCGGCCCCACGCAGGGCCGCGGATCCATCACGCGGGGGCAGCGCGCCCCCCGCTCCGTGGGGTCGTAACCGGCCGAGCCAACTTGCCAGGCCACAGGGCCGCGCCCACGCCGGGCCGGACCACCCAGGCTGGGTCGGGCCACGCCGGCATGGTTGGGTCGACCCGGTTCGGGCCGACCCAAGGGAGGTTGGGCCGGGTCGGGCCGGGCCCAGACCCCCCATTTTCGGATCTTTTCGGTCTTTTGCTCATAACATGAGCTACGGGCATCTGATCGACGCACTGTCAGTAGTAATGTGATCCTTGGATCGGCACGGTCGTTTTGACATATTGCACTCAAGGTTTCAGAGTACTTTGGGTTTGGAAGGGTTGGTTCGTACACGAAACCTACCAGGTCCTCGGAGCGGAAACGCTTATAACTTGAGCTCCGTACATCCGATTGATGTCTCATCGACTTTGATGGATTCCTTTAAGTGAGAAGAATATTTTGGCTCACTCCACCAGAGTTTTGGACGCAGGTGGAGTACGGTCGGGTTGGTTTTGTCTTAAAAACCAACCCGTCCCCTGGGACGAAAAAGCCAATAACTCTCAGACCGGGCGTCCGATTGACGCGCCTTCTGCGACGTTG